>JASJET010000254.1:2304481-3721463 GCA_034092305.1 Diaprepes abbreviatus | reverse complement strand
AAGGGACTGAGAGGACTGGAAAGGGAAGGTTTTGTGGTATGTTTGGGGTCAGAGGATGTGAGATGTAGAAGAGTTGGGAAGGAGGGTTTTGGTTTAGGTTTTGTATCTTGTGAAGATTTAATGCCTTCATATGAAGAATTTAGTTCACATTGGGTTGCGATAGATGTTGTTTTTTTGGTAACTACTTGATTATTGTTTTTAGCTACAATATTTTTAGAGGCAATAATATTATACGAAACAGTGAAAGATGGATTCTGAGTTATGAATTTCTTTTTTGCTTCTGGATAGGATATTTTTTCCATAGTATGGATCTTTTGAATGCCAAATTCCCTCTTGTAAGATTCACATCCCTTACATCTTGGTCAATGATTGAGAACACAATTGCTGCATATTGGCGGGGGAGAGCAAGGTGAGTCAGTATGAGTATCGTGACCACAGGAAGGACACATCGGAAAGTTAGGGCAACGGGCCGCCGTATGCCCAAACTTTTGGCATGAAAAACACCTTAATGGGGAAGGAATAAAATGTCTGACTCGTAACGAATACCATCCAGTTAGAATTTTGGGGGGTAATGTATGAATTTTGAACATATAATTGTTAGTAGGAAATTCCTGACCGTTTTTTCTAGATATCATTTCTTTTAACACTAATAACCCCTTGATTATCTAAATTTTCCAGAATTTCTTGTTCAGTGCAGTTTGAAAAATCTTTGCAAGTAATAATTCCTTTTATGTCATTTAAAGAAGGGTGTGGCGAAGCAGTAACATCAAATGTATGTAATTTATTATTAGTTAAAGCTTTACGAGACTGGTTTTCATTCGACACTTCAATTAAAAGAGATCCATCATGTAATTTCCTCACGTTAGATAGTGCGCCAAAATACAATTGTAACGCTTTATGTGATAAGAAAGGAGATGTGTTCATAAATGAACCCTCAAAAGGTTTGATAATAAAATACTTTTCATACGTGATAGGTATCTCTACAGGAGACTCAGTTCTGGGCCCTTTTTAAGGACCCGCTAATTGTTGAAAATTCAAAATTATTCATTTGATTCCCACGAGAAGCGAAGGAAAAGACTGTCGCCCACAGCAGTGCCCCGCATGCTGTGGAAAGGCATTTATTAAACCAGGAGGCGCTCGATTCCAGGAGTTTCTGAACAATAGCGATATAGTATCCCCTAAACCATGCAGCCCTAGCCTGTCCAGATACACCCTAGCTTGAGGGGGTTTTTAATGTGGTTCCCTGCCACTTGACCGGCGGTTAAGGCAAGTCACCACCTTCGAGATGCACTTCCTCATCAACCACCGGGCCCCGAGAACGGTTGACATGCAGGATCACACAGGACGAACACAAACGTGACTGGGGCCCCAGGGACGTCAAGCCCCGTAGTCATGGAAACGACATAGAGTCGCCTCCATAATCCTCCTGAGGGGATAAAGTTTTCTATGTTTTTCTCTGACCTGGTGCAAGGCTGCCTCAGAAGTGATCGCATTTTTCACTATTTCATGCTATAGCGTGCTAAATGTAGTGCTTAAAACATATTTAAGCATAAGATGAGTATATGAATAACAGCCATAGAGACTACTTCTCGGGAGCACCCGTGGGCGGCTAACGGGATCGTTCGGGCACCGTTGGTTCTATCCGCACTTTTCTATTTTCACGCGTGGGAATAAGGCACACAGGTTATGTGTAATTGTTAGTTAATATTAGCGTTCTCCGAAAAGGCATTGCCCTGAATTTCGCAAATAGAAAGATACATGTTTTTTTTATATATAATTTTTAATCGACAGTTTTCTTCACTTTTTCAAGCTTAGAATGAATCTCATAGCATAAATAGTTGCTGAAATATTGACTCTTAAGTTTGAAACAAGCTTTTGGTTCTAAAAAATCGAATTTTCAAAATTAAAAAATTTGGTTTGACATCAAAATTTTTCTTTTGTCTTTAATAAGTCGTCAAAATTTCCAAACGATTAGATTATTTCTCAGCTCTTTCACACGATTGTTAACTAAATCAGGCAAAAATTTCAATTTTTAATTAATAATCAATTCTTAAATGGAAAAGGACGTTCAAATAAAAGTATTGTAGTTTTTCTGAAGCTCTACGTTTTATCTGTTGATATCAATGACGTAGAACTTACAATCTGATTTTTTTATTTATTAATTAACTATAAACAAATCAACAGCGCCCAATGGTTCTCACTGGAATCTCATATTATCCGGTACTTCCGAAAAAAAAATTCCCATCAGTATCCAGTAAAATCAGTGAAATAGTCTAATTTTACCGGGCCACTAGACAATTCTATTGTATATGAAATGAAAATATTTTTTTAATTTTAAAAATAAATATAATTTTCATTTTTGTATTTGTAACAATGTCTAAAGAATTGTTTATTACTAAACTGAAATTAAATTTTATTAATTGAAAAAAAATTACATTCTCATTTAAATATTTTCTTTTCGGTTACTTATATTTTTTATAGTTTTGATACATAAAATGCGTAAAAATCTTTGATCACCTTACCTCACAGTTTTTTGGTTAAATGGGGGCTTTCTAACATGATAAAATATTTTAAGGGAAATGGGACTGAACCTTTTTCTTAAGATGAAAACAATGGAAATAGTATATTTCTTTCATATTGTCGAATTTTCTAGGGTGGGCAATAAGTTTTTTAAGGTGGGTGGTGTCCACTCTTGCTTCCGACTAACTATGTCCATGCTTTTGAGCAAGTGCAATAGTTCTATTGATAGACACCCGATATATATTTTTTTTTATTTTAGATTTAGCATTTTTCCTAGAGAATTGTTCTTTTGAAAGCTACGTTGATTTTGTATTTATTTAAGAAAGATGTAACTTTTTCGGAGGATTTATCGAAATACGTGATACTTTTAAAACTATCGTTTGTGTTTTTTATTAAGTGTATGTACATACTTCCCAGAGTGCTTATTTTTGTTGTTTTTTTGTTTAAAATATTTTTTATAAGAGTGGCTAAATATTCGTTATTGTTTACGATTTGTTTTATGATATTTAGTTCTTTATTAAAATCGGCTTCCGATAAAGGTATGTTAATCAGTCTATGGATCATGCTATTGAAGGTTGCAAATTTATGTCGTTTTGGATGTGATGAATAATTGCGTATTGTAGTGTCTGTATGGGATGGTTAGTGGTTGATTGGGAATTTATGATTAATGTGTGGTTCTAGTTATCATAACATCCAGGAAAATTTGTGGAATTATTCACTTCCGTTCTATTGTTAATTTGACATTTGAAAGTATTATGTTTATATATTTTTAGAAATATGGTTAATTTCCTGTCTACCAATTTTACCATATCCTGTGGTGATATACTCGGAAATAAAACGATATCAGTTGTGCACCTCGCTTTGTTTAATGTTATTAGTGCTTTTGAAGGAATGAAATTACAATAATTTTTTAAAATATTTATGAGACAATTTGTTAACTTATATGCAGATGCCGACATGAAAGATACGACAAGTCTAATTTGATAGTTTTTTGAAGCTCAATTAAAGAGTACAGGTGTGGGCTTGTTTGAAATGAAGCTTTTTGCAGTTTCAATTATTTGTTTGATTGGTCTTTGGTAATATCTGTGGGATACTGGGGAAGGGACCAGAGTTGTATTTGCAGGAAATATACTGTTCCTATATATTTTTTTCATTTTCTCTGTTTGAAAGGAGAATAACTTATAAACAAACATAGAGTATGTTGTTCTGGTCAAAAAGAATAGATTTTTCTTTTTTTTAAGTATTTTTTTGTGAAAATAAGATATTTTTTGTGAGGCGCCCTTGATGTAATCTCCATTTTGACACCCGACGAAGTTTTTTTTTCATAAAAATAAAATGGGTAGATGGAGTGGCTGAATTGAAAAGGCTTGGAATGCCGAGCAGCCGTCGAGGAAGCATCACTTGAAAATGCTCGCTGAGATGTTGGCGAAACGCCGTTAAGATTTTTTCTACTCACGAACGGATTAAATACCGGAAAAACATTAGTGCATATATATATATGTATATATATAATATATTATATATATATATATATATATATTTATATATATATATATATATAATATATATATATATATATATACATACATACATATATATATATTATATATATATATATATAATATATATATAATATATATATATTATATATTTTTATATATATATTTTTTTTCTAATATTTTCTTGGGTATAGGTTTTTCCATTAGAGAAACAAAGGACAACAATTTTTCTTGACGTTTCGCTCTACATAGTGAGCTTCTTCAAAAGAGCTGGTATAATTTATTCTACATCTACAAAAATTACAAAGTCTTTTTATAATAAACATCACAGTAATACACATTTATATTTTTAATTTAATTAAAATTAATAAAATAAAACAGATTTTAAAATAGTCTTGAAGTTTAAAATAAAAACAAAACAAACAGGTTAAAATAGGTTAAAATTGTGAATAATTATAAAATAGTACATACCTTGAAAGTAGTTGTGTCTGTTTGTTAAAAATAAAATTCAGTTATGATACTTTGTATGCAATTGCTATGGATAGATTTATTTTTATAAAAAGCAAGAAATAGGAAAAAAGATTATTATTTATTTTTTAATAATGTTCTTTCGTTTGTATGAGTGTATATGAAATCGTCCCAAACATCATTACTAATATTTGTTATAGATTTGCTTCAAGTATGTTTTATTAAAATATCAAGTTATGGTATATCTGACTTAAGTTTTTGACATCTTGCTTGTCATTTACTGCATTTGTATTTTTTTATGTGTATCATTCCTTTGATGACTAATTTATGATAATTTCTGTCAGTATCTAAAATATGGGTGTTTTTAAAATCAAATTCAAGCTTAGATGTTTGTTCATGTTTATGTAAGGATGTCGATGCATTTTTTGTATACTTGTGTCCATTCACTCTATTTTCAATATATTGTGTCGTCATGCCAATGTATTTCTTAGGACAGTTTAGGCATGGAATTGCATATATTACTTTTGATCTTTTTTTGGTGGGAACTTTGCTTTTTAATTTCGTAAAAAATGATCCTAGTAAATTGTTCGCCTTATGGCATACCGTTATGTTATTTTAGATACTGATAGAAATTATCATAAATTAGTTATCAAAGAAATGATACACATAAAAAAAGAAAAAAATGTTGTAAATGACAAGCAAGATGCCAAAAACTTAAGTCAGATATACCATAACTTGATATTTTAATAAAACATACTTGAAACGAATCTATAATAAATATTAGTAATGATGTTTGCCCGTGGGGGTTGCTAGATCCCCTATCGGGCGCCTCCCCAGGTGGCGGATAGGGGAACGCCTCCCAGATATGGGTGGTACCGAGGAAATGAAATACTCGGGGCGGACCAAAACTAGCACATGAAAATGGGAAGCAGCATTTTCATTACTGTGTTAGGGTGGAGAAGAATACTTCGGAACAATTTTAATACGGATACTTTTAGGCGACAATCAGTATATTAGATTGCGACGGCTAAAACACTGCGATGGGGAAGGCAACGGGAAACCACCCCATTATACTCCCTAGTATAGTCATCATGGCATTAATAAATGGAATGAAGAATGTTACTGATCATGGGCTGCGGAACCCAAGATCCGGCAGGGGAAGCAAATCGAAATTGGACCACGGGGCTTCCCAAGTCGTTAGCCTGCGAAATCCCTGTGAACAAAACACCACCAGACATAAAACGAATATGAAAATGAAGAACCCCGTATAGGATAGCTACATGGAATGTAACAACATTGTATGAGGCTGGTAAGCTTAGAAATCTACTCTTGAAATGGACAAGCTAGATATCACTATCATGGGGGTAAGTGAAACAAGATGGCAAAACACAGGAAAATACATATCAGACGGATATGCCGTTTATTCTTCTGGAATCAAGACCCTATGCACCGAAATGGAGTATCAATAATTATAAAACAACATATTAGTAAGTATGTCATTAACTTCGTACCACTGTCAGACAGGGTAATACTAATACAGTTAAATGCCAAACCTGTAAATATAAACATTGTTCAAGTTTATGCTCCTACTGCTGACAAGGATGAAAGGGAAATCGAAGAATTTTACCACCAAATAGAAGAAGTGCTAAAAACAACAAAGAAACACGAAACAACTATACTCATGGGAGATTTTAACGCTAAAGTTGGAAGGAAGGTAACGCATAACATCACCGGAAACTTTGGCTTGGGAGAGAGAAACCATAGAGGTGAACGTCTAATCGAATTCTGCCAGGAAGCTCACTTTGTCATTACAAATACCTGGTTTCAACTTCCAGAAAGACGTCTGTATACGTGGAAATCCCCTCAAGACGGACAACATGGCAGAATAGTACGGAACCAGATAGACTACATTGTAATCAACCAACGATTTCGTAACAATGTTAAAGATGTAAAAACTTACCCCAGTGCTGATATAAACTCAAACCATATCTTACTCTGCTCCAAAATACAAATTAAATTAAAGAAATTAACAAAGCCATCTAAACAAAACAGGATGTGCCTCGACCCCCTCAGAAATCCTCAAACACGTGAACACATATCGCAGCGAATTAATAACGAAATGCACAAAATATCGAAAATACCAAACGGAAACAGAACCATTAACGAATGTTGGTACGATATACAAAACTCGATTTTGAAAGAAGTGGAAGAGTCTCTGAAAAACACCTAAAAGAATGGCAAAAAATGAGTGGATGACACAGGAAATTCTTGACCTTATGGAGGTACGACGGAAATATAAAAATATAGATACTTACAAATATAGTGAAGTCAATAAACTCATAAAAAGAAAAATTAAGCAAGCCAAAGAACTCTGGCTCGAAAATTCCTGTAAAGAAATAGAGAACCTCCAAAAAAAACACGACAATTTCAATCTCCACAGGAAACTTAAATATACCTCCGGAATCAGAAAACCAAAAAATGCTCATTTACTCTAGGACGCCGACGGAAGAATATGTAATCACGAAGAACAGTGCAGAGAATGGGAGAGATACATCAGTGACCTTTTTGACGATGCTACTCGAGAAAAACGCTGCACATACACATACTATATGTAGCAGCGAGATAGACAGGGGCCCCCAGTATATTGAAGTCGGAAGTCAGGAAAGCAATACAGCAAGCCAAAAATAATAAGGCACCTGGACCAGATCAGATCCCTGCTGAGTTGCTTAAACTTCTAGATGAGGAAAATATTTCTTACCTAACCACTTTCTTTAATAAAATCTACAACGAAGGAATAATACCAGATGATTGGTTAGAATCGCTGTTTGTAACATTACCAAAGAAAAGTAGACCCACCAAATGCAGCGACTTTAGGCTGATTAGTTTAATGAGCCACACGCTTAAGATACTGCTACGAATTATACAGAACCGAATATTCCTTTTATGCGAAAATAGAGTGAGTGATAAGCAATTTGGATTTAGAAATGGTCTAGGAACAAGAGAGGCACTATTTTGTATGCGCGTTCTCCTACAAAAGAGCTGTGAATTCCGAAAGAACATCTACGTCTGTTTCATCGACTTTGAAAAGGCATTCGACCGAGTACAACATGATAAACTTTTTGAGTGCCTACAAGCGGCAGGTGTAGACCACTACGATATAAGACTACTAAAACATCTATATTACAATCAAGTAGCCTCTATCCAAATTGAAAACAGTCGTACTCAAAACCTACCCATCAAACGTGGAGTAAGACAGGGATGCGTTCTGTCCACCCTGTCTCTTTAATGTATACTCTGAAGAAATCTTTAGGGAGGCTTTGGATGACATACAAGAAGGAGTAAGACTAGGCGGAGAAGTAATCAACAATATTAGATTTGCTGATGATACGGCCATTCTTGCGGAAAGCATCGAGGATCTCCAAACATTAGTAAACCTAGTCAATGAAGCGAGCTGCCGAAGAGGCCTTAAAATCAACATCTCAAAAACAAAGTGGATGGCCGTTGGAAAGGTTACTGTAGATGAATGTCAACTTTGGCTCGATGGGAAGAGGATAGAGCGTGTAAACCATTTCAAATACCTTGGCAGTTGGTTGAATGTAAATGGGGACTCAGATGAAGAGATAATAGCTAGGATAGAAATATCGCGGAAGGCCTTTATGACATGGAAACCAGTTCTATGCAACAGGAACCTGTCAATGCATATTCGTAAGAGGGTCCTGAAGTGCTATGTATGGTCTATTCTATTATACGGTTGCGAGACATGGACACTAAAATCCACAACGCTAACAAACTGGAAGCATTCGAAATGTGGTGCTACCGTCGAATCCTAAAGATATCATGGGGTTTCGCACACTTCCAACGAGGATGTTCTCAGAATGATGGATACAGATCGACTGCTCTTGAACATTATAAAGAAGCGGAAAACAGAATACTTCGGTCACATAATTAGAGGACCTAAATACCAGCTACTTCGCCTTATAATACAAGGAAAAGTGGAAGGAAAAAGATGGATAGGCCCGAAAGAAGCTTTCATGGCTGCGTAACATCAGGCAGTGGTGTGATTGCACGGTAGAAGAACTATTTCGCGCAGCAGCCGATAGAGAAAGATTTCAGGAAATTGTAAACATGATGACGACCAACGTCTGAATATAGGCATGGCACCTAAAGAAGAAGAAGAAGAATGATGTTTGGGACGATTTCATATACACTCATACAAACGAAAGAACGTTATTAAAAAATAAATAATAATCTTTTTTCCTATTTCTTGCTTTTTATAAAAATAAATCTATCCATAGCAATTGCATACAAAGTATCATAACTGAATTTTATTTTTAACAAACAGACACAACTACTTTCAAGGTATGTACTATTTTATAATTATTCACAATTTTAACCTATTTTAACCTGTTTGTATTATTTAAAAATTTTAAACTTCAAGACTATTTTAAAATCTGTTTTATTTTTATTAATTTTAATTAAATTAAAAATATAAATGTGTATTACTGTGATATATGTTTATTATAAAAAGACTTTGTAATTTTGTAGATGTACAATAAATTATACCAGCTCTTTTGAAGAAGCACACTATGTAGAGCGAAACGTCAAGAAAAATTGTTGTCCTTTGTTTCTCTAATGTGAAAAACCTATACCCAAGAAAATATTAGAAAAAAAATATTTAACAAAAGGTTTAAGATACAAGAATAAATTATATATATATATATATATAATATATATATATATATATATATATATATATTATATATATACATGGACGTCTGGACATGGAATGTTTACAAAAACAAAACGCCACGAATGGGTCACAATCAGTAGTAATTTGCCCAACTGTTTTGGAAAAAAATAAGGGAAAACAATATAATTTGTTAATACCCAATTTTTATGAAAAAAAAATATTATTATGATAATATATTTCATATAATATTTATAAACAATTTATTGCTACAATAGTAAACTAATATCTTTAAAATAGTATGCTTTATAATGCGTCAGTTTAACTCCCAGAAAATTCAAGATTTCTAAGTAGTGTGATAAACTATGAAATCTAGTAACCTCGCAAATTTCTTTTAGGCTATCGTACGATCAAGGTTGAATCCGGTCCATTCATAAAAAATTTTGGCATATGACATTTTTGTGGTTGACGTTGTGTGTCTTGGATCGTTTTTTAATTTTTTGTGATTCCAAAAGTGTTTTTGTAAGTGACTAATTATTCATTAGTGACAAAAATGGTCAATCATTGCCAAGTTTGCCGAAAATTGGATTATTTATTTCCAAATTTAACTTTTCACAGGTAGGTTAGGTTAAGTTTGGTATCATAGGCGGGTAACTTGGGATTTTAGATTTTGTTATCAGTGATTTTTTATAGGTTTCCCAGTGATTCTAACCGCCGAGACCTTTGGATTAATATATTAGGACTACAAGATAAAATCTTGCCCAAGTCACTTCGTATCTGTAGTGAACATTTTGGCCCAAACGATTTCTATTATCGATTTGATGATGTTCGTGTTTAAAGTGAGACCAACATAATAGAAGCCCACCATTTTCTATTATTTTTCGTTAACATTTCCCTTGTAATATTACACCAAATAGTACCGCTTTTCCTATCTTTTTACAATTTTCTCCTTAATTTTTGTTTTCCCTATTACTTGTAAAAGTGTAAAATTTTCATTTAACCAAGATATTACAAAATCTGCAAAAAAAAACTCATAAACGTTATAAATAAATATATGACTTGCATAATAACTGTCATGTGTGAAAAGTCCAGAAATGAAACTTCAATTTCTGCAATTTTTATTTATTTTTATTCGATGTCCGATAGTTACATAGTCTCAGATTTGCTTTACACAAATTAGATAGTCAGTAAGTAAGAAAAAAAGTATATTTTATTTTACGTTATTCTATTTTATATATATATATATATATATATATATATATATATATATATATATATATAATTGTAATATGACCAACAAGTAATATATTTAATAATAGCATATACTTATTTTTATCCCACACATTTCCTTATCGGTATATTTTGTCATAAATATTTTAGGATACTAGAAAATCAAGAAATACACTAATCATATTAAAATAAATAATTTCCGTTAGAAACACATGATAGATTGTCGATTCGAGATATTAAAAATTTTCAACATTAGTACTGCCAAAACTTAATGGGCAAACAAATTTAATAGTTATTTTTATTAATTTGTTTTATTGTATTTCTTTATAGACCAATTTCTTATGATTGGAGTTTGGGGACTGTTCAGTAAAACAGGTTTAACTGTAACAAGTCTTTCAGATTAATACCTAAATTGAAACAGTCTATCATATATATTCCAAATCATAATTGAAATTATATACAAATATTAACAGGTTATTTCTTGAAAATGAAGTTGTAAATACTCTATTTTCTCCTGAACACATACACCGTCGAATATATATTTTTTAAATATTTCCATTTGTAATTTGCTTCATTTATTAACTTACAAAAAATATCTCCATTTTCTCGTTTTAGGAATTTTGTACAAGTGTTATTATTTTTACAAATAATTGGTATACTAACCAAACGTCAAAGTAGTCATTTGCATACCGCGACGTCGTTACATTTTTTCAGTATTGCACTTCAATATTTGAGACATTAGAACTTTGGTAAGACTACTTTTTTACGATGTTCATGGCTGACGTTAAATTTCATATGCGAGTGTCTGTACGGCATAGACACGTTGTTAGGAATAATAAAAATAGACAGCGAGTCCATACAATTTAGAAAAAAAAATTCAATCACAGTAATGTTCAAGAAACAAAGTTTTTGTCGGTTTTAGAATTGTGGGCATTAATTAGCCACTTAACTAAAATCTGGCAAAATATTACGCAATTTTTTACTTTGGACTTGGATAATTCTTACATGGTACTCTGTTTTAAATAATAACTAGTGCCTTGGATAAAAAAAAAGGTTATTTCAAGTCATTAATGTCGTAAAAGATAAATGATATGAATATTACGATTATTTGTATATTGAATACTGAATTATGTTCAAGTACAACAACTTCCGTATCACGACATATTGATAGAGTAATTAACTATTTCTTATGAAAAAATATTTATTTCAATTCTGCAAATAAAAGCATCATAGAATATTAATTGATTTTTTTATTCGTTTTAAAATTGTTACGCTGCTGGCGTATGATAGATTGTGAGCTATGACACCCCTCTAACCTCTGGCCATGAATGACTAGCCTGGTCCATTCTCTACTATGTCTATGTATATATATATATATATATATATATATATATATATATATATATATATATATATATATATATATATATGTTTAAGACACAACAGAACTGAAGTTCCAGAGTAGCATCTGCTGCATACTCCATAAATAAAACAGTCATTCTGAATAACATCTTACATGAATTTTACAATAAATAATACAATAATTGAGGAAAAACCTAATAGAAAAAATAAAGAAATATCAATATCCGATGGGTTTAAAAATGCATTATTATAAAAATAGTTTTTAATCTCCCTCATAAAAAAACTGAGACTACAAAAAATACATCTGTGGTGTTACAAAATTGATTGAATCGGGACTGCATTCTAATCTGGGGTGTGTTCTGATTTAAATTCGTTCTGCGGTATAGGATATTAAATAAGTGGAAATTTCTAAGATTTCATTTCTTCCAGGTACATTAAAATTTAAGCAAGATAAGACAAATGAGAAAAAATTGAATTGTTAACTAGTTTGAAAATGACATAAGCCCGAAATGGTACTTCCCTGATTCACAGACAATATATTCAAACATCCAGTAACCTGTTCAACCGAGCAACCCGCCTTAAAAGTTAATATTTTATGAAAACTTGTCTGAACTGATTCAATTCACTTCGTAGGTATATTATAGTAGGTGTTCCAAACGACTGAGGCAAATAATAATTTGCTATATACATAAGAATAGTACACAGAATAAGGATACTTTTCGGTTTCTTAAATTTCTTAAAGTTCTGTTAATAAATCCTAGTAACTTGTTTTCGTAGTGAAAACTAAAAGTCCACTGGCTGTCGAGAATGACTCCAAGATCCTCAATTTTAGTAACTCTTTCCTGGACTAAATTATTTATAGTGTTATTGTTAAAGATTATATTTTGCCTTTTTGAAAAGGTTATAGTATTACACTTTGTAAGGTTTACTGCAGTAAGCCTCTCGATCAACCGGCCATGACTGATCTTGTTGAATGCCTTAGTGAAGTCGGTATACACGCAATCCAAATGATCTCATCCCTCAAGTACCTCACAAAGAAAGTAAGTTAGTTTCAAACAATTGATGGGGACAGAATCCATTCTGTCCTTCAATAATTAAAATTTTTTTTACAGTATTTAATATGGTCGGATATATTAGTTTTTCCAGCATCTTTGCAAAAATTGTATTTTTAGTACTAGGCCGGTAATGTGCTATATCGGTTATGTCTTCATATATATATAATGTGGCGCCAAGTTTAAAGACTTCAATTCCATAAAAAAATTTGTATAGTCATTTTGGCGCCATCTGGCGTATTTCTTGAAGGCGGTTCAATCTTTTCATAGAAATTTGACTAGGATTTAAGTTGAATACCTCGAACGGAAGACGTATTTTTTATATTAGGAACGAACCGAATTGAAATGACAATTGACAAAAACAAAACAACTGCTTAAACTTATTTGACATCGTCGAAATTACGAAAACTTACAAGTAGAAATACTCTTCAATTTATATATTTTTTTAGGCAGTAAAAAAAATCTGTTTGTAGAAATATAAATCATTGCAACTCGATTAGGCTCCAAAAAAATCAGGTTATTTTCAGTCCCCGACTATTTATGGTTCTAGTACCAGAAATTACAAAATATTGTGTCGTCGCAACGAAATGATAATGGTATCTCAGAGCCTGTATGTGAACTATGAGACTTGCGGCCGTTCACATCCCAGAACAAGAAAGTTCACATGTTCTTACACTGTCAATTATAATTAGTTTTCACGAGTATGTGAATGACTTTAAGTGTCCAACAATGTACACATTTTTACTTGAATGTTACCAAAAAATTCCCAAGAGTAAAAAATAATTGGTTTCATTATGAATCACCCTGTATATCGAATGACGACTTATTTCAAGGAATAAAATAGATTATTCTTTATTATATTTAACAATGACTAGTTTATTCATTATATAGTATATATAACCAGCGGTTTGGGCTAGCTGATAACTAGTATGATTTATCGTTGTGAACGTTTACAGACTATAACAAAAATTATTCTGCGCTTAACCCTTTTAAAGTGTAGATTGTTTGATATATTAGTTATTTTAGTGTAATATTAAAATGGCCACATCAAGAAACAACTCGGTAAGTACCAAAAAAATTGTAGTCGCCAATCAATTCTTAAATAAATTATTCGTTTACATTCAGAACTCCGCGAATACATTTTAATTGATGATAATTAAATTTGAAAGTTCATTCTTGTACTCATCACTATCACTTTTATATTTTAATTTTTGCTTTTTAAGAAAAAAATTTGAGGTCACCCACAATTAGCATGTAGATGAAGGTTGTTTTCAATCCGATACATGATAACCAAGTTTATATCGATGATTTTAAGTCGGCTTGAAAGTGAAAAGGCTTTGCATCTGATTTTAAATCTAACCATTGATTTCGGTAACTTGAACCTGGGTTGAAAATCAGTTATAATCTGCATTCAGTGTTAAGTTTTTTTAGGGGTAAAAAAAATCATCGATACATTCTCCTGAAAAATGTAGATCTACAATATTTTTCTTTCAGTTTAATTTAAAAAAAAAAACTTGTTTTATTGTCGACGAAACGTTGCAGTTATTAATAAATATTTGAGGAAGTAGTTTCATTGTTATTAATTACAAAGAAATTTACAAATTTTCGTATCAAAAATATAAGAATGTCGCATAATATAGTACCATCAGCGTCTGTATTCATGTAATGCCAAGTAGTGAATTTGTCATGTTTCTTGCGAGTGTTCACGTTTTTTCTGTTGCTCCTGCTCGGTCAACTTTACTTAGTAATGTAGTTAAAAGATTTTTCAAAGTCTTTTACGGTGCCACAATTTATCCGTCTCTTCTTTACGATTAACAACAAATGTCAGAAGTAAAAAGTAACTAATCTCATTTTGATTCACCCTGTATATCAAATTATGATATATTTCAAAGAATAAGTTTTATGAAGTTCATATTATTTTTATATTATCCATTTGCTCCTGGTAGAACCAGTTATTAGATCGGTCTAAATTATTGGTATGACATCATTATAAATATTACCTGTGTGAAGTTAGCAACGTTTCTCAGAAACGTTTCTGCAGCAACGAATTTTTAGAAGGGAACATGTCAATTGCACCCACCATTTAAACAAAAAATTTGAAAATAAGATTTGAAAGATCAAGTGCTTAATTCCGTGATATTCTAGTATATTTCACGATTTTCTTGTACAGGGTGGTATAGTTAAAAAACCAAAAAGGATGAGCTGTAGACAACTAGCTCCAATCGACACACAATGAATGCACATACATTTTTCGCAAGGAAAACTGTAAATTTACAAGTTGAAAGTACTTATATTTTTAACAAAAAAAAAATTCCTTATAGTAATTTTTAACCACCTGCAGGACATAAGACACAAAATTAAAAGAGCGTGCAATGCACAGTGGGTCGTTAGAGAAAAATGCAATTTTCACAAAGAAAGCTTCGAGTCTATACCTCGGAAATATTTTCCAAAAACTACTACCAGATGGAAGAAAATAACCCACGCTGTAAGAATTCTCAAAAACCCGTACGAGTTAAGATAGAGAGTAAAATGTGCCAGAAACGAACAGTGAGTCAATATAAAAATATGCAATTTTGACAAGGAAAGCTGCGAGTCTACATCTTGGAAATGTTTTTCAAAAACTACTACTATATTGAAGAAAATAACCAACCCTATAAGAATTTTCAAAAACCCGTACGAGTCAAGATAGAGAGTAAAATATGTTAGCAACGAAAAGTGGATTAAATTAGAAATATGTAATTTCCACAAGGAAAGCTGCGAGTCTACATCTTGGAAATGTTTTCGAAAAACTACTACTACATTGAAGAAAATAACCCACCCTATAAGAATTCTCAAAAACCCGTACGAGTCAAGATAGAGAGTAAAATATGTTAGCAACGAAAAATGGATTAATTAAGAAATATGCAATTTGACAAGGAAAGCTACGAGTCTACATCTTGGAAATGTTTTTCAAAAACTACTACTATATTGAAGAAAATAACCCATCCTATAAGAATTTTCAAAAATCCGTACGAGTTAAGATAAAGAGTAAAATGTGTTAGCAACGAAAAGTGGGTTAATTTAGAAATATGCAATTTTGACAAGGAAATCTGCGAGTCTACATCTTGGAAATATTTTTCAAAAACTACTACTAAATTGCAGAAAATAAATCGCCCCATAAGAATTCTCAAAAACCCGTACGAGGTAAGATCGAAAGTAAAATGTGCCAGCAACGAATAGTGGATTAATTAAGAAATATGCAATTTGACAAGGAAAGCTGCGAGTCTACATCTTGGAAATATTTTTTAAAAACTAGTACTATATTGAAGAAAATAACCCACCCTATAAGAATTCTCAAAAACCCGTACGAGTCAAGATAGAGAGTAAAATATGTTAGCAACGAAAAGTGGATTAAATTAGAAATATGTAATTTCCACAAGGAAGGCTGCGAGTCTACATCTTGGAAATGTCTTTGAAAAACTACTACTATATTGAAGAAAATAACCCACCCTATAAGAATTCTCAAAAACCCGTACGAGTCAAGATAGAGAGTAAAATATGTTAGCAACGAAAAATGGATTAATTAAGAAATATGCAATTTGACAAGGAAAGCTACGAGTCTACATCTTGGAAATGTTTTTTAAAAACTACTACCAGATTGAAGAAAATAACTCATGCTGTAAGAATTCCTAAAAACCCGTACGAGTCAAGATAGAGAGTAAAATGTGCCAGCAACGAACAGTGGGTAAATACAGAAATATGCAATTTTGACAAGGAAAGCTGCGAGTCTACATCTTGGAAATGTTATTCAAAAACTACTACTATATTGAAGAAAATAACCCACCCTATAAGAATTCTCAAAAACCCGTACGAGTTAAGATAAAGAGTTAAAAGTGTTAGCAACGAAAAGTGGATTAATTTAGAAATATGCAATTTTGACAAGGAAATCTGCGAGTCTACATCTTGGAAATATTTTTCAAAAACTACTACTAAATTGCAGAAAATAAATCGCCCCATAAGAATTCTCAAAAACCCGTACGAGCTAAGATAGAGAGTAAAATGTGCCAGCAACGAAAAGTGGATTAATTAAGAAATATGCAATTTGACAAGGAAAGCTGCGAGTCTACATCTTGAAAATATTTTTCAAACACTAGTAATATATTGAAGAAAATAACCCACCCTATAAGAATTCTCAAAAAAACGTACGAGTCAAGATAGAGAGTAAAATATGTTAGCAACGAAAAGTGAATTAAATTAGAAATATGTAATTTCCACAAGGAAAGCTGCGAGTCTAAATCTTGGAAATGTTTTCGAAAAACTACTACTACATTGAAGAAAATAACCCACCCTATAAGAATTCTCAAAAACCCGTACGAGTCAAGATAGAGAGTAAAATATGTTAGCATCGAAAAATGGATTAATTAAGAAATATGCAATTTGACAAGGAAAGCTACGAGTCTACGCCTCCGAAATATTTTCCAAAAACTACTACCAGATGGAAGAAAATAACTCACGCTGTAAGAATTCTCAAAAACCCGTACGAGTTAAGATAGAGAGCAAAATGTGCCAGAAACGAAGAGTGGGTCAACATAAAAATATGCAATTTTGACAAGGAAAGCTGCGAGTCTACATCTTGGAAATGTTTTTCAAAAACTACTACCATATTGAAGAAAATAACCCATCCTATAAGAATTTTCAAAAATCCGTACGAGTTAAGATAAAGAGTAAAATGTGTTAGCAACGAAAATTGGGTTAATTTAGAAATATGCAATTTTGACAAGGAAATCTGCGAGTCTACATCTTGGAAATGTTTTTCAAAAACTACTACCAGATTGAAGAAAATAACTCACGCTGTAAGAATTCCTAAAAACCCGTACGAGTTAAGATAGAGAGTAAAATGTGACAGCAACGAACAGTGAGTAAATATAGAAATATGCAATTTTGACAAGGAAAGCTGCGAGTCTACATCTTGGAAATGTTTTTTAAAAACTACTACCAGATTGAAGAAAATAACTCACGCTGTAAGAATTCGTAAAAACCCGTACGAGTCAAGATAGAGAGTAAAATGTGCCAGCAACGAACAGTGGGTAAATACAGAAATATGCAATTTTGACAAGGAAAGCTGCGAGTCTACATCTTGGAAATGTTATTCAAAAACTACTACTATATTGAAGAAAATAACCCACCCTATAAGAATTCTCGAAAACCTGTACGAGTCAAGATAGAGAGTAAAATATGTTAGCAACGAAAAGTGGATTAAATTAGAAATATGTAATTTCCACAAGGAAGGCTGCGAGTCTACATCTTGGAAATGTCTTTGAAAAACTACTACTATATTGAAGAAAATAACCCACCCTATAAGAATTCTCAAAAACCCGTACGAGTCAAGATAGGGAGTAAAATATGTTAGCAACGAAAAATGGATTAATTAAGAAATATGCAATTTGACAAGGAAAGCTACGAGTCTACATCTTGGAAATGTTTTTCAAAAACTACTACCAGATTGAAGAAAATAACTCATGCTGTAAGAATTCCTAAAAACCCGTACGAGTTAAGATAGAGAGTAAAATGTGCCAGCAACGAACAGTGAGTAAATATAGAAATATGCAATTTTGACAAGGAAAGCTGCGAGTCTACATCTTGGAAATGTTTTTCAAAAACTACTACTATATTGAAGAAAATAACCCATCCTATAAGAATTCTCAAAAACCCGTACGAGCTAAGATAGAGAGTAAAATGTGACAGCAACGAAAAGTGGATTAATTAAGAAATATGCAATTTGACAAGGAAAGCTGCGAGTTTACATCTTGGAAATATTTTTCAAAAACTAGTACTGTATTGAAGAAAATAACCCATCCTATAAGAATTCCCAAAAACCCGTACGAGTTAAGATAAAGAGTTAAATGTGTTGGCAACGAAAAGTGGATTAATTTAGAAATAAGTAACTTCCACAAGGAAATCTGCGAGTCTACATCATGGAAATGTTTTTCAAAAACTACTACCAGATTGAAGAAAATAACTCATGCTGTAAGAATTCCTAAAAACCCGTACGAGTTAAGATAGAGAGTAAAATGTGCCAGCAACGAACAGTGGGTAAATATAGAAATATGCAATTTTGACAAGGAAAGCTGCGAGTCTACATCTTGGAAATGTTATTCAAAAACTACTACTAGATTGAAGAAAATAACCCACCCTATAAGAATTCTCAAAAACCCGTACGAGTCAAGATAGAGAGTAAAATATGTTAGCAACGAAAAATGGATTAATTAAGAAATATGCAATTTGACAAGGAAAGCTACGAGTCTACATCTTGGAAACGTTTTTTAAAAACTACTACCAGATTGAAGAAAATAACTCATGCTGTAAGAATTCCTAAAAACCTGTACGAGTCAAGATAGAGAGTAAAATGTGCCAGCAACGAACAGTGGGTAAATACAGAAATATGCAATTTTGACAAGGAAATCTGCCAGTCTACATCTTGGAAATATTTTTCAAAAACTACTACTAAATTGCAGAAAATAAATCGCCCCATAAGAATTCTCAAAAACCCGTACGAGCTAAGATAGAGAGTAAAATGTGCCAGCAACGAAAAGTGGATTAATTAAGAAATATGCAATTTGACAAGGAAAGCTGCGAGTCTACATCTTGGAAATATTTTTCAAAAACTAGTAATATATTGAAGAAAATAACCCACCCTATAAGAATTCTCAAAAACCCGTACGAGTCAAGATAGAGAGTAAAATATGTTAGCAACGAAAAGTGGATTAAATTAGAAATATGTAATTTCCACAAGGAAAGCTGCGAGTCTACATCTTGGAAATATTTTCGAAAAACTATTACTACATTGAAGAAAATAACCCACCCTATAAGAATTCTCAAAAACCCGTACGAGTCAAGATAGAGAGTAAAATATTTTAGCAACGAAAAATGGATTAATTAAGAAATATGCAATTTGACAAGGAAAGCTACGAGTCTACACCTCGGAAATATTTTCCAAAAACTACTACCAGATGGAAGAAAATAACTCATGCTGTAAGAATTCTCAAAAACCCGTACGAGTTAAGATAGAGAGCAAAATGTGCCAGAATCGAAGAGTGGGTCAACATAAAAATATGCAATTTTGACAAGGAAAGCTGCGAGTCTACATCTTGGAAATGTTTTTCAAAAACTACTACTATATTGAAGAAAATAACCCATCCTATAAGAATTTTCAAAAATCCGTACGAGTTAAGATAAAGAGTAAAATGTGTTAGCAACGAAAATTGGGTTAATTTAGAAATATGCAATTTTGACAAGGAAATCTGCGAGTCTACATCTTGGAAATATTTTTGAAAAAATACTACTATATTGAAGAAAATAATCCACCCTATAAGAATTCTCAAAAACCCGTACGAGTTAAGATAGAGAGTAAAATATGTTAGCAACGAAAAGTGAATTAATTAAGAAATATGCAATTTCCACAAGGAAAGCTGCGAGTCTACATCTTGGAAATATTTTCGAAAAAGTACTAATATATTGAAGAAAATAACCCACCCTATAAGAATTCCCAAAAACCCGTACGAGTTAAGATAGAGAGTAAAATGTGCGAACAGTGGGTAAATATAGAAATCTGCAATTTTGACAAGGAAAGCTGCGAGTCTACATCTTGGAAATGTTTTTCAAAAACTACTACTTTATTGAAGAAAACAGCCCACCCATTGAGAATTCGCAAAAACCCGTACGAGTTAAGATAGAGAGTAAAATATGTTGGCAACGAAAAGTGGATTAATTAAGAAATATGCAATTTCCACAAGGAAAGCTGCGAGTCTACATCTTGGAAATGTTTTTCAAAAACTACTACCAGATTGAAGAAAATAACTCACGCTGTAAGAATTCCCAAAAACCCGTACGAGTTAAGATAAAGAGTTAAATGTGTTAGCAACGAAAAGTGGATTAATTTAGAAAAATGCAATTTCCACAAGGAAATCTGCGAGTCTACATCTTGGAAATGTTTTTCAAAAACTACTACTTTATTGAAGAAAACAGCCCACCCATTGAGAATTCGCAAAAACCCGTACGAGTTAAGATAGAGAGTAAAATATGTTGGCAACGAAAAGTGGATTAATTAAGAAATATGCAATTTCCACAAGGAAAGCTGCGAGTCTACATCTTGGAAATGTTTTTCAAAAACTACTACCAAATTGAAGAAAATAACTCACGCTGTAAGAATTCCCAAAAACCCGTACGAGTTAAGATAAAGAGGTAAATGTGTTAGCAACGAAAAGTGGATTAATTTAGAAAAATGCAATTTCCACAAGGAAATCTGCGAGTCTACATCTTGGAAATATTTTTTAAAAACTACTACCAAATTGAAGAAAATAACTCACGCTGTAAGAATTCCTAAAAACCCGTACGAGTCAAGATAGAGAGTAAAATGTGCCAGCAACGAACAGTGGGTAAATATAGAAATATGCAATTTTGACAAGGAAAGCTGCGAGTCTACATCTTGGAAATGATTTTCAAAAACTACTACTTTATTGAAAAAAGCAGCCCACCCAATAAGATTTCTCAAAAACCCCTACGAGTTAAGATAGAGAGTAAAATGAGCCAGCAACGAACAGTGGGTAAATATAGAAAAATGCAATTTTGACAAGGAAAGCTGCGAGTCTACATCCTGGAAATGTTTTTTAAAAACTACTACCAGATTGAAGAAAATAACTCGCCCCATAAGAATACCCAAAAATCAGTACGAGTTAAGATAGAGAGTAAAATATGTTAGCTACGAAAAAAGAATTAATTTAGAAATATGCAATTTCCACAAGGAAAGCTGCGAGTCTACATGTTGGAAATGTTTTTCAAAAACTACCACTAAATTGTAGAAAATAACTCGCGCCATAAGAAACCCCAAAAACCCGTACGAGTTCAGATAAAGGGTAAAATGTGCCAGCAACGAACAGTGGGTAAATATGGAAAAATGCAATTTTGACAAGGAAAGCTGCGAGTCTACATCTTGGAAATATTTTCGAAAAACTACTAATATATTGAAGAAAATAACCCACCCCATAAGAATTCTCAAAAACCCGTACTAGTTTAGATAGAGATTAAAATGTGCCAGCAACGAACAGTGGGTAAATATAGAAATATGCAATTTTGACAAGGAAAGCTGCGAGTCTACATATTGGAAATATTTTCGAAAAACTACTAATATATTGAAGAAAATAAACCATCCTATAAGAATTCTCAAAAACCCGTACGAGTTAAGATTGAGATTAAAATGTGCCAGCAACGAACAGTGGGTAAATATAGATTTATGCAATTTTGACAAGGAAAGCTGCAAGTCTACATCTTAGAAATGTTATTCAAAAACTACTACTAAATTGTAGAAAATAACTCGCCCCATAAGAATTCTCAAAAACCCGTACGAGTTAAGATAGAGAGTAAAATGTGCCAGCAACGAAGGGCACTAAGCGCTCTTTTTGCAAGGTCATTTGTTTACTTCTGAGAGAGGCAACCCTGTAGTATGAACATTTGAACTAATTTTTGACAGATCAATTGGTACAAATGAGGATGTTTATGTACCCTTAAAAATACACAACGGAGTCACGGCTAGCAACAAAAATAAAGTAAAACTAAGTAGAAATATTTGTGTACAGGGTGAGCCATTTTAATTTATAGATCCAAATATCTTTAAAAATACTCCATTTACTAAAAAATCTTTCATATAAAAATTGTCAAGAACGGAGGGGGTCATTTATCTGTACTAGTGACTTTAAACTGGAGGTCAATTTTCAATGACATTTGAAGCTAAAAGTGAAACGCGGAGAAAATTCTCTGTCCAAAAGTATCAAATTCATAAGGGATAAAATCACATCTAGAGGTCATTTGAACGTCTAATATCCTTATATTTTTAAGGTACCTATAAATCGCAAACTAAGAGTGATGGAGCAAAACTTTTCCTACAAAAGTTTCTGGAAATCAAACCGTGTATATTAAGGTGACTTTATATTTTACCTTGACTTTGACATTGAAGGTCAAACCAAAGTCACGATAATTTTTGTTACTGGGGCCTCATAATTTTGACCCTGAAAATGGAGATAGCGGAAAATTTTACAGTCGGATATGAACTTAAAATGACTTAGAAGTTTAAGCTCAAGGTCATTTCAAAGTTAAATATCAAAAAATCTCGAAATAGCTAGATATTGCGGATTGTTCAAGGCTTATGGGAAAATTAGAGTACAGGGAGTTTGGATTAGAGGGGAAAATTTGGACTTTTGAGAGTGACCTTGAGTGACCCTTTCTTGGATCACGCGAGATATCCACAATATGTAATTGCTAAAAAATGGTAGTATTTTTTGAAAAATATTTACATCATGTGGATACGAAGATTTCTTTATGGAAATTGCATATTTATATATTTACCCACTGTCCGTTACTGGTACATTTTACTCTGTATATTAACTCGTAAGGATTTTTGAGAGTTTTTATAGAGTGCATTATGTAAAAGTTTTGGAAAAATACTTTCAAGTAGTAGACTTGAAGTTTTCCTTGTGAATACTGAATATTGCTATCTTGATCCAATATCCGTTGGTGGTACATTTTACTCTGTATCTTAACTCGTATGGGTCGTTGAAAGTTCTTATAGAATAGATTATTTTCTTCCATACTGCAGTAGTTTTCGAACAATATTTTCAAGTTGTAGATTCGAAGCCTTCCTTGTAAAAATTGCATATTTCTATAATAACCCATTATTCGAAGCCGGCATATTTTTCTCACTATCTTAACTCATACAGGTTGTTGAAAATTATTATAGGGTGAGTTATTTTCTTCAATAGGGCAGTAGTTTTTGAAAAACATTTCCAAGATGTAGGCTCGCAATTTTCCTTGAGGAAATTGCATATTTCTAGATTAACCTACTTTTCGTTGCTAATACATTTTACTCTCTATCTTAACTCTTCCGGGTTTTTGAGAATTTTTGTAGGGTGAGTTATTTTCTTCAATATAGGAGTAGCTTTTGAAAAGTATTTCCAAAATGTAGACTCGCAGCTTTCCTTGTCAAAATTGCATATTTCCATATTTACCCATTGTTTGTTGCTGGCACATTTTTATCTCTATATTAACTCGTACGGGTTTTTGGGAATTCTTATAGGGTGGGTTATTTTCTTCAATGTAGTAGTAGTTTTTGAAAAACATTTCCAAGATGTAGACTCGCAGCTTTCCTTATCAAAACTGCGTACTTCTATATTTACCCATTGTTCGTTGCTGGCACATTTTACTCTCTATCTTAACTCGTACGGGTTTTTGGGAATTTTTATAGGGTGGGTTATTTTCTTCAATATATACGTAGTTTTTCGAAAATACTTCCAAGATATAGACTCGCAGCTTTCCTTGTGGAAATTGCATATTTCTAAATTAATTTACTTTTCGTTGCTAACATATTTTACTCTCTGTCTTAACTCGTACGGGTTTTTGAGAATTCTTATGGGGCGAGTTATTTTCTGCAATTTAGTAGTCATTTTTGAAAAATATTTCCAAGATGTAGACTCGCAGATTTCCTTGTCAAAATTGCATATTTCTAGATTAACCCACTTTTCGTTGCTAACACATTTTACTCTTTATCTTAACTCGTACAGGTTTTTGAGAATTCTTATAGAGTGGGTTATTTTCTTCAATATAGTAGTAGTTTTTCAAAAATATTTCCAAGATGTAGACTCGCAGCTTTCCGTGTGGAAATTACATATTTCTAATTTAATCCACTGTTCGTTGCTAACGTATTTTACTCTCTATCTTAACTCGTACGGGCTTTTGGGAATTCTTATAGGGTGGTTTATTTTCTTCAATATAGTAGTAGTTTTTGAAAAACATTTCCAAGATGTAGACTCGCAGCTTTCCTTGTCAAAATTGCATATTTCTATATTTACCCACTGTTCGTTGCTGGCACATTTTACTCTCTATCTCAACTCGTACGGGTTTTTGCGAATTCTTATAGGGTGGGTTATTTCCTTCAGTATAGTTGTAGTTTTTGAAAAATATTTCCAAGATGTAAACTCGCAGATTTCCTTTTTAAAATTGCATATTTCTAGATTAACCCACTTTTCGTTGCTAACATATTTTACTCTCTATCTTAACTCATACGGGTTTTTGAGAATTCTTATTGGGTGGGCTGTTTTCTTCAATAAAGTAGTAGTTTTTGAAAAACATTTCCAAGATGTAGACTCGCAGCTTTCCTTGTCAAAATTGCAGATTTCTATATTTACCCACTGTTCGTTGCTGGCACATTTTACTCTCTATCTTAACTCGTACGGGTTTTTGGAAATTCTTATAAGGTGGGTTATTTTCTTCAATATATTAGTACTTTTTCGAAAATATTTCCAAGATGTAGACTCGCAGCTTTCCTTGTGGAAATTGCATATTTCTAAATTAATTCACTTTTCGTTGCTAACATATTTTACTCTCTATCTTAACTCGTACGGGTTTTTGAGAATTCTTATAGGGTGGATTATTTTCTTCAATATAGTAGTATTTTTCCAAAAATATTTCGAAGATGTTGACTTGCAGCTTTCCTTGTCAAAATTGCATATTTCTATATTTACTCACTGTTCGTTGCTGGCACATTTTACTCTCTATCTTAACTCGTACGGGTTTTTAGGAATTCTTACAGCGTGAGTTATTTTCTTCAATCTAGTAGTAGTCTTTGAAAAACATTTCCAAGATGTAGACTCGCAGCTTTCCTTGTCAAAATTGCATATTTCTAAATTAATCCACTTTTCGTTGCTAACACATTTAACTCTTTATCTTAACTCGTTCGGGTTTTTGGGAATTCTTATAGGGTGGGTTATTTTCTTCAATATAGTAGTAGTTTTTCGAAGACATTTCCAAGATGTAGACTCGCAGCTTTCCTTGTCAAAATTGCATATTTCTATATTTACTCACTGTTCGTTGCTGGCACATTTTACTCTCTATCTTAACTCGTACGGGTTTTTAGGAATTCTTACAGCGTGAGTTATTTTCTTCAATCTGGTAGTAGTTTTTGAAAAACATTTCCAAGATGTACACTCGTAGATTTCCTTGTCAAAATTGCATATTTCTAAATTAATCCACTTTTCATTGCTAACACATTTAACTCTTTATCTTAACTAATACGGTTTTTTGGGAATTCTTATAGGGTGGGTTATTTTCTTCAATATAGTAGTAGTTTTTGAATAACATTTCCAAGATGTAGACTCGCAGCTTTCCTTGTCAAAATTGCATAATTCTTAATTAATCCACTTTTCGTTGCTGGCACATTTTACTCTCGATCTTACCTCGTACGGGTTTTTGAGAATTCTTATGGGGCGATTTATTTTCTGCAATTTAGTAGTAGTTTTTGAAAAATATTTCCAAGATGTAAACTCGCAGATTTCCTTGTTAAAATTGCATATTTCTAAATTAACCCACTTTTCGTTGCTAACACATTTTACTCTTTATCTTAACTCGTACGGATTTTTGAAAATTCTTATAGGATGGGTTATTTTTTTCAATATAGTAGTAGTTTTTGAAAAACATTTCCAAGATGTAGACTCGCCGCTTTCCTTGTCAAAATTGCATATATTTATATTGACCCACTGTTCGTTTCTGGCACATTTTGCTCTCTATCTTAACTCGTACGGGTTTTTGAGAATTCTTACAGCTTGAGTTATTTTCTTCCATCTGGTAGTAGTTTTTGGAAAATATTTCCGAGGTGTAGACTCGTAGCTTTCCTTGTCAAATTGCATATTTCTTAATTAATCCATTTTTCGTTGCTAACATATTTTACTCTCTATCTTGACTCGTACGGGTTTTTGAGAATTCTTATAGGGTGGGTTATTTTCTTCAATATAGTACTAGTTTTTGAAAAATATTTCCAAGATGTAGACTCGCAGCTTTCCTTGTCAAATTGCATATTTCTTAATTAATCCACTTTTCGTTGCTGGCACATTTTACTCTCTATCTTAGCTCATACGGGTTTTTGAGAATTCTTATGGGGCGATTTATTTTCTGCAATTTAGTAGTAGTTTTTCAAAAACATTTCCAAGATGTAGACTCGCAGCTTTCCTTGTCAAAATTGCATATTTCTATATTTACTCACTGTTCGTTGCTGTCACATTTTACTCTCTATCTTAACTCGTACGGGTTTTTAGGAATTCTTACAGCGTGAGTTATTTTCTTCAATCTGGTAGTAGTTTTTTAAAAACATTTCCAAGATATAGACTCGCAGATTTCCTTGTCAAAATTGCATATTTTTAAATTAACCCAATTTTCGATGCTAACACATTTTACTCTTTATCTTAACTCGTACGGATTTTTGAAAATTCTTATAGGATGGGTTATTTTCTTCAATATAGTAGTAGTTTTTGAAAAACATTTCCAAGATGTAGACTCGCAGCTTTCCTGGTCAAAATTGCATATTTTTATGTTGACCCACTCTTAGTTTCTGGCACATTTTGCTCTCTATCTTAACTCGTACGGGTTTTTGAGAATTCTTACAGCGTGAGTTATTTTCTTCCATCTGGTAGTAGTTTTTGGAAAATATTTTCGAGGTGTAGCTCGTAGCTTTCCTTGTCAAATTGCATATTTCTTAATTAATCTATTTTTCGTTGCTAACATATTTTACTCTCTATCTTGACTCGTACGGGTTTTTGAGAATTCTTATAGGGTGGGTTATTTTCTTCAATGTAGTAGTATTTTTTCGAAAACATTTCCAAGATGCAGACTCGCAGCTTTCCTTGTGGAAATTACATATTTCTAATTTAATCCAATTTTCGTAGCTAACATATTTTACTCTCTATCTTGACTCGTACGGGTTTTTGAGAATTCTTATAGGGTGGGTTATTTTCTTTAATATAGTACTAGTTTTTGAAAAATATTTCCAAGATGTAGACTCGCAGCTTTCCTTGTCAAATTGCATATTTCCTAATTAATCCACTTTTCGTTGCTGGCACATTTTACTCTCTTTCTTAGCTCGTACGGGTTTTTGAGAATTCTTATGGGGCGATTTTTTTTCTGCAATTTAGTAGTAGTTTTTGAAAAATATTTCCAAGATGTAGACTCGCAGATTTCCTTGTCAAAATTGCATATTTCTAAATTAATCCACTTTTCGTTGCTAACACATTTAACTCTTTATCTTAACTCGTACGGGTTTTTGGGAATTCTTATAGGGTGGGTTATTTTCTTCAATATATTAGTAGTTTTTGAATAACATTTCCAAGATGTAGACTCGCAGCTTTCCTTGTCAAAATTGCATATTTCTGTATTTACCCACTTTTCGTTGCTGGCACATTATACTCTCTATCTTGACTCGTACGGGTTTTTAGGAATTCTTACAGCGTGAATTATTTTCTTCCATCTGGTAGTAGTTTTTAAAAAACATTTCCAAGATGTAGACTTGTAGCTTTCCTTGTCAAATTGCATATTTCTTAATTAATCCATTTTTCGTTGCTGACATATTTTACTCTCTATCTTGACTCGTACGGGTTTTTGAGAATTCTTATAGGGTGGGTTATTTTCTTCAATATAGTACTAGTTTTTGAAAAATATTTCCAAGATGTAGACTCGCAGATTTCCTTGTCAAAATTGCATATTTCTATATTTACCCACTGTTCGTTGCTGGCACATTTTACTCTCTATCTAAACTCGTACGGGTTTTTGAGAATTCTTATGGGGCGAGTTATTTTCTGCAATTTAGTAGTCATTTTTGAAAAATATTTCCCAGATGTAGACTAGCAGATTTCCTTGTCAAAATTGCATATTTCTAGATTAACCCGTTTTTCGTTGCTAACACATTTTACTCTTTAACTTAACTCGTACGGGTTTTTGGGAATTCTTACAGCGTGAGTTATTTTCTTCAATCTGGTAGTAGTTTTTAAAAAGCATTTCCAAGATGTAGGCTCGCAGATTTCTTGTGGAAATTGCATATTTCTTAATTAATCCACTTTTCGTTGCTAATATATTTAACTCTCTATCTTAACTCGTACGGGTTTTTGGGAATTCTTATATGGTGGGTTATTTTCTTCAATATGGTAGTAGTTTTTCGAAAATATTTCCAAGATGTAGACTCGCAGCTTTCCTTGTCAAAATTTCATATTTCAATATTTACCCACTGTTCGTTGCTGGCACATTTTAATCTCTATCTTAACTCGTACGGGTTTTTGAGAATTCTTATGGGGCGAGTTATTTTCTACAATTTAGTAGTAGTTTTTGAAAAGCATTTCCAAGATGTAGAATCGCAGCTTTCCTTGTGGAAATTGCATATTTCTAAATTAATTCACTTTTCGTTGCTAAAATATTTTACTCTCTATCTTAACTCGTACGGGTCTTTGAGAATACTTATGGAGCGAGTTATTTTCTGCAATTTAGTAGTCATTTTTTAAAAATATTTCCAAGATGTAGACTCGCAGATTTCCTTGTCAAAATTGCATATTTGTAAATTAACCCACTTTTCGTTGCTAACACATTTTACTCTTTATCTTAACTCGTACGAATTTCTGAGAATTCTTATAGGGTGGGTTATTTTCTTCAATCTAGTGGTAGTTTTTCAAAATTTTTTCGAAGATGTAGACTCGTAGCTTTCCTTGTGGAAATTACATATTTCTAATTTAATCCACTTTTTGTTGCTAACATATTGTACTCTCTATCTTAACTTGTACGGGTTTTTGGGAATTTTTATCGGGTGGTTTATTTTCTTCAATATAGTAGTAATTTTTGAATAACATTTCTAAGATGTAGACTTGCAGCTTTCCTTGTCAAAATTGCATAAATCTATATTTACCCACTGTTCGTTGCCGGCACATTTTAATCTCTATCTTAACTCGTACGGGTTTTTGAGAATTCTTATAGGGTTTTTTATTTTCTTCAATATATTAGTAGTTTTTCGAAAATATTTCCACGATGTAGACTCGCAGCTTTCCTTGTCAAAATTGCATATTTCTATATTTACCCACTGTTAGTTGCTGTCACATTTTAATCTCTATCTTAACTCGTACGGGTTTTTGAGAAATCTTATGGGGCGAGTTATTTTCTACAATTTAGTAGTAGTTTTTGAAAAGCATTTCCAAGATGTAGACTCGCAGCTTTCCTTGTGGAAATTACATATTTCTAATTTAATCCACTTTTCGTTGCTAACATATTTTACTCTCTATCTTAACTCGTACGGGTTTTTGGGAATTCTTATAGGGTGGTTTATTTTCTTTAATATAGTAGTAATTTTTGAATAACATTTCTAAGATGTAGACTTGCAGCTTTCCTTGTCAAAATTGCATAAATCTATATTTACCCACTGTTCGTTGCTGGCACATTTTAATCTCTATCTTAACTCGTACGGGTTTTTGAGAATTCTTATAGGGTGGGCTATTTTTTTCAATAAAGTAGTTGTTTTTGAAAAACATTTCCAAGATGTAGACTCGCAGCTTTCCTTGTCAAAATTGCATATTTCTATATTTACCCACTGTTCGTTCCTGGCACATTTTACTCTCTATCTAAACTCGTACGGGTTTTTGAGAATTCTTATAGGATGGTTTATTTTCTTTAATATATTAGTAGTTTTTCGAAAATATTTCCAAGATGTAGACTCGCAGCTTTCCTTGTCAAAATTGCATTTTTCTATATTTACCCACTGTTCGTTGCTGGCACATTTTACTCTTTATCTTAACTCGTACGGGTTTTTGGGGTTTCATATGGCGCGAGTTATTTTCTACAATTTAGTGGTAGTTTTTGAAAAACATTTCCAACATGTAGACTCGCAGCTTTCCTTGTGGAAATTGCATATTTCTAAATTAATTCGTTTTTCGTTGCTAACATATTTTACTCTATCTTAACTCGTACTGATTTTTGGGTATTCTTATGGGGCGAGTTATTTTCTTCAATCTGGTAGTAGTTTTTAAAAAATATTTCCAAGATGTAGACTCGCAGCTTTCCTTGTCAAAATTGCATTTTTCTATATTTACCCACTGTTCGTTGCTGGCTCATTTTACTCTCTATCTTAAGTCGTACGGGTTTTTGAGAATTCTTATTGGGTGGGCTGTTTTCTTCAATAAGGTAGTAGTTTTTGAAAATCATTTCCAAGATGTAGACTCGCAGCTTTCCTTGTCAAAATTGCATATTTCTATATTTACCCACTCTTCGTTGCTGGCACATTTTACTCTCTATCTTAACTCGTACGGGTTTTTGGGAATTCTTATAGGGTGGGTTATTTTCTTCAATATATTAGTAGTTTTTCGAAAATATTTCCAAGATATAGACTCGCAGCTTTCCTTGCGGAAATTGCATATTTCTAAATTAATTTACTTTTCGTTGCTAACATATTTTACTCTCTATCTTAACTCGTACGGGTTTTTGAGAATTCTTATGGGGCGAGTTATTTTCTGCAATTTAGTAGTCATTTTTAAAAAATATTTCCAAGATGTAGACTCGCAGATTTCCTTGTCAAGTTGCATATTTCTAGATTAACCCACTTTTCGTTGCTAACACATTTTACTCTTTATCTTAACTCGTACAGGTTTTTGAGAATTCTTATAGGGTGGGTTATTTTTTTCAATATAGTAGTAGTTTTTCAAAAACATTTCCAAGATGTAGACTCGCAGCTTGCCGTGTGGAAATTACATATTTCTAATTTAATCCACTTTTCGTTGCTAACGTATTTTACTCTCTATCTTAACTCGTACGGGCTTTTGGGAATTCTTATAGGGTGGGTTATTTTCTTCAATATAGTAGCAGTTTTTGAAAAACATTTCCAAGATGTAGGCTCGCAGCTTTTCTTGTCAAAATTGCATATTTCTATATTTACCCACTGTTCGTTGCTGGCACATTTTACTCTCTATCTCAACTCGTACGGGTTTTTAGGAATTCTTACAGCATGAGTTATTTTCTTCAATCTGGTAGTAGTTTTTAAAAAGCTTTTCCAAGATGTAGACTCGCAGATTTCTTGTGGAAATTGCATATTTCTTAATTAATCCACTTTTCGTTGCTAACATATTTAACTCTCTATCTTAACCCGTACGGGTTTTTGGGAATTCTTATATGGTGGGTTATTTTCTTTAATATAGTTGTAGTTTTTCGAAAATATTTCCAAAATGTAGACTCGCAGGTTTTTTTGTCAAAATTGCATATTTCTATATTTACCCACTGTTCGTTGCTGGCACATTTTAATCTCTATCTTAACTCGTACGGGTTTTTGAGAATTCTTAAGGGGCGAGTTATTTTCTACAATTTAGTAGTAGTTTTTGAAAAGCATTTCCAAGATGTAGAATCGCAGCTTTCCTTGTGGAAATTGCATATTTCTGAATTAATTCACTCTTCGTTGCTAACATATTTTACTCTCTATCTTAACTCGTACGGGTTTTTGAGAATACTTATGGAGCGAGTTATTTTCTGCAATTTAGTAGTCATTTTTGAAAGATATTTCCAAGATGTAGACTCGCAGATTTCCTTGTCAAAATTGCATATTTCTAGATTAACCCACTTTTCGTTGCTAACACATTTTACTCTTTATCTTAACTCGTACGGGTTTTTAAGAATTCTTATATGGTGGGTTATTTTCCTCAATATAGTAGTAGTTTTTAAAAAACATTTCCAAGCTGTAGACTCGTAGCTTTCCTTGTGGAAATTACATATTTCTAATTTAATCCTCTTTTCGTTGCTAACATATTTTACTCTCTATCTTAACTCGTACGGGTTTTTGGGAATTCTTATAGGATAGGTTATTTTCTTCAATATAGTAGTAGTTTTTGAATAACATTTCCAAGATGTAGACTCGCAGCTTTCCTTGTCAAAATTGCATATTTCTATATTTACACACTGTTCGTTGCTGGCACATTTTACTCTCTATCTAAACTCGTATGGGTTTTTGGGAATTCTTACAGCATGAATTATTTTCTTCAATCTGGTGGTAGTTTTTTAAAAACATTTCCAAGATGTAGACTCGCAGATTTCCTTGTCAAAATTGCATATTTCTAGATTAACCCACTTTTTGTTGCTAACATATTTTACTCTCTATCTTAACTCATACGGGTTTTTGAGAATTCTTATAGTGTGAGCTATTTTCTTCAATATAGTAGTAGTTTTTGAAAAGCATTTCCAAGATGTAGACTCGCAGCTTTCCTTGTCAAAATTGCATATTTCTATATTTACCCACTGATCGTTGCTGGCACATTTAGACTCTATCTCAACTCGTACGGGTTTTTGAGAATTCTTATGGGGCGAGTTATTTTCTACAATTTAGTAGTCGTTTTTGAAAAACATTTCCAACATGTAGACTCGCAACTTTCCTTGTCAAAATTGCATTTTTCTATATTTACCCACTGTTCGTTGCTGGCACATTTTACTCTTTATCTTAACTCGTACGGGTTTTTGGGATTTCTTATGGCGCGAGTTATTTTCTACAATTTAGTAGTAGTTTTTGAAAGACATTTCCAAGATGTAGACTCGCAGCTTTCCTTGTGGAAATTGCATATTTCTAAATTAATTCACTTTTCGTTGCTAACATATTTTACTCTCTATCTTAACTCCTACGGGTTTTTGAGAATTCTTATTGGGTGGGCTGTTTTCTTCAATAAAGTAGTAGTTTTTGAAAAACATTTCCAAGATGTAGACTCGCAGCTTTCCTTGTCAAAATTGCATATTTCTATATTTACCCACTGTTCGTTGCTGGCACATTTTACTCTCTATCTCAACTCGTACGGGTTTTTGCGAATTCTTATAGGGTGGGTTATTTCCTTCAGTATAGTTGTAGTTTTTGAAAAATATTTCCAAGATGTAAACTCGCAGATTTCCTTTTTAAAATTGCATATTTCTAGATTAACCCACTTTTCGTTGCTAACATATTTTACTCTCTATCTTAACTCATACGGGTTTTTGAGAATTCTTATTGGGTGGGCTGTTTTCTTCAATAAAGTAGTAGTTTTTGAAAAACATTTCCAAGATGTAGACTCGCAGCTTTCCTTGTCAAAATTGCAGATTTCTATATTTACCCACTGTTCGTTGCTGGCACATTTTACTCTCTATCTTAACTCGTACGGGTTTTTGGAAATTCTTATAAGGTGGGTTATTTTCTTCAATATATTAGTACTTTTTCGAAAATATTTCCAAGATGTAGACTCGCAGCTTTCCTTGTGGAAATTGCATATTTCTAAATTAATTCACTTTTCGTTGCTAACATATTTTACTCTCTATCTTAACTCGTACGGGTTTTTGAGAATTCTTATAGGGTGGATTATTTTCTTCAATATAGTAGTATTTTTCCAAAAATATTTCGAAGATGTTGACTTGCAGCTTTCCTTGTCAAAATTGCATATTTCTATATTTACTCACTGTTCGTTGCTGGCACATTTAACTCTCTATCTTAACTCGTACGGGTTTTTAGGAATTCTTACAGCGTGAGTTATTTTCTTCAATCTAGTAGTAGTCTTTGAAAAACATTTCCAAGATGTAGACTCGCAGCTTTCCTTGTCAAAATTGCATATTTCTAAATTAATCCACTTTTCGTTGCTAACACATTTAACTCTTTATCTTAACTCGTTCGGGTTTTTGGGAATTCTTATAGGGTGGGTTATTTTCTTCAATATAGTAGTAGTTTTTCGAAGACATTTCCAAGATGTAGACTCGCAGCTTTCCTTGTCAAAATTGCATATTTCTATATTTACTCACTGTTCGTTGCTGGCACATTTTACTCTCTATCTTAACTCGTACGGGTTTTTAGGAATTCTTACAGCGTGAGTTATTTTCTTCAATCTGGTAGTAGTTTTTGAAAAACATTTCCAAGATGTACACTCGTAGATTTCCTTGTCAAAATTGCATATTTCTAAATTAATCCACTTTTCATTGCTAACACATTTAACTCTTTATCTTAACTAATACGGTTTTTTGGGAATTCTTATAGGGTGGGTTATTTTCTTCAATATAGTAGTAGTTTTTGAATAACATTTCCAAGATGTAGACTCGCAGCTTTCCTTGTCAAAATTGCATAATTCTTAATTAATCCACTTTTCGTTGCTGGCACATTTTACTCTCGATCTTACCTCGTACGGGTTTTTGAGAATTCTTATGGGGCGATTTATTTTCTGCAATTTAGTAGTAGTTTTTGAAAAATATTTCCAAGATGTAAACTCGCAGATTTCCTTGTTAAAATTGCATATTTCTAAATTAACCCACTTTTCGTTGCTAACACATTTTACTCTTTATCTTAACTCGTACGGATTTTTGAAAATTCTTATAGGATGGGTTATTTTTTTCAATATAGTAGTAGTTTTTGAAAAACATTTCCAAGATGTAGACTCGCCGCTTTCCTTGTCAAAATTGCATATATTTATATTGACCCACTGTTCGTTTCTGGCACATTTTGCTCTCTATCTTAACTCGTACGGGTTTTTGAGAATTCTTACAGCTTGAGTTATTTTCTTCCATCTGGTAGTAGTTTTTGGAAAATATTTCCGAGGTGTAGACTCGTAGCTTTCCTTGTCAAATTGCATATTTCTTAATTAATCCATTTTTCGTTGCTAACATATTTTACTCTCTATCTTGACTCGTACGGGTTTTTGAGAATTCTTATAGGGTGGGTTATTTTCTTCAATATAGTACTAGTTTTTGAAAAATATTTCCAAGATGTAGACTCGCAGCTTTCCTTGTCAAAATTGCATTTTTCTATATTTACCCACTGTTCGTTGCTGGCACATTTTACTCTTTATCTTAACTCGTACGGGTTTTTGGGATTTCTTATGGCGCGAGTTATTTTCTACAATTTAGTAGTAGTTTTTGAAAGACATTTCCAAGATGTAGACTCGCAGCTTTCCTTGTGGAAATTGCATATTTCTAAATTAATTCACTTTTCGTTGCTAACATATTTTACTCTCTATCTTAACTCCTACGGGTTTTTGAGAATTCTTATTGGGTGGGCTGTTTTCTTCAATAAAGTAGTAGTTTTTGAAAAACATTTCCAAGATGTAGACTCGCAGCTTTCCTTGTCAAAATTGCATATTTCTATATTTACCCACTGTTCGTTGCTGGCACATTTTACTCTCTATCTCAACTCGTACGGGTTTTTGCGAATTCTTATAGGGTGGGTTATTTCCTTCAGTATAGTTGTAGTTTTTGAAAAATATTTCCAAGATGTAAACTCGCAGATTTCCTTTTTAAAATTGCATATTTCTAGATTAACCCACTTTTCGTTGCTAACATATTTTACTCTCTATCTTAACTCATACGGGTTTTTGAGAATTCTTATTGGGTGGGCTGTTTTCTTCAATAAAGTAGTAGTTTTTGAAAAACATTTCCAAGATGTAGACTCGCAGCTTTCCTTGTCAAAATTGCAGATTTCTATATTTACCCACTGTTCGTTGCTGGCACATTTTACTCTCTATCTTAACTCGTACGGGTTTTTGGAAATTCTTATAAGGTGGGTTATTTTCTTCAATATATTAGTACTTTTTCGAAAATATTTCCAAGATGTAGACTCGCAGCTTTCCTTGTGGAAATTGCATATTTCTAAATTAATTCACTTTTCGTTGCTAACATATTTTACTCTCTATCTTAACTCGTACGGGTTTTTGAGAATTCTTATAGGGTGGATTATTTTCTTCAATATAGTAGTATTTTTCCAAAAATATTTCGAAGATGTTGACTTGCAGCTTTCCTTGTCAAAATTGCATATTTCTATATTTACTCACTGTTCGTTGCTGGCACATTTTACTCTCTATCTTAACTCGTACGGGTTTTTAGGAATTCTTACAGCGTGAGTTATTTTCTTCAATCTAGTAGTAGTCTTTGAAAAACATTTCCAAGATGTAGACTCGCAGCTTTCCTTGTCAAAATTGCATATTTCTAAATTAATCCACTTTTCGTTGCTAACACATTTAACTCTTTATCTTAACTCGTTCGGGTTTTTGGGAATTCTTATAGGGTGGGTTATTTTCTTCAATATAGTAGTAGTTTTTCGAAGACATTTCCAAGATGTAGACTCGCAGCTTTCCTTGTCAAAATTGCATATTTCTATATTTACTCACTGTTCGTTGCTGGCACATTTTACTCTCTATCTTAACTCGTACGGGTTTTTAGGAATTCTTACAGCGTGAGTTATTTTCTTCAATCTGGTAGTAGTTTTTGAAAAACATTTCCAAGATGTACACTCGTAGATTTTCTTGTCAAAATTGCATATTTCTAAATTAATCCACTTTTCATTGCTAACACATTTAACTCTTTATCTTAACTAATACGGTTTTTTGGGAATTCTTATAGGGTGGGTTATTTTCTTCAATATAGTAGTAGTTTTTGAATAACATTTCCAAGATGTAGACTCGCAGCTTTCCTTGTCAAAATTGCATAATTCTTAATTAATCCACTTTTCGTTGCTGGCACATTTTACTCTCGATCTTACCTCGTACGGGTTTTTGAGAATTCTTATGGGGCGATTTATTTTCTGCAATTTAGTAGTAGTTTTTGAAAAATATTTCCAAGATGTAAACTCGCAGATTTCCTTGTTAAAATTGCATATTTCTAAATTAACCCACTTTTCGTTGCTAACACATTTTACTCTTTATCTTAACTCGTACGGATTTTTGAAAATTCTTATAGGATGGGTTATTTTTTTCAATATAGTAGTAGTTTTTGAAAAACATTTCCAAGATGTAGACTCGCCGCTTTCCTTGTCAAAATTGCATATATTTATATTGACCCACTGTTCGTTTCTGGCACATTTTGCTCTCTATCTTAACTCGTACGGGTTTTTGAGAATTCTTACAGCTTGAGTTATTTTCTTCCATCTGGTAGTAGTTTTTGGAAAATATTTCCGAGGTGTAGACTCGTAGCTTTCCTTGTCAAATTGCATATTTCTTAATTAATCCATTTTTCGTTGCTAACATATTTTACTCTCTATCTTGACTCGTACGGGTTTTTGAGAATTCTTATAGGGTGGGTTATTTTCTTCAATATAGTACTAGTTTTTGAAAAATATTTCCAAGATGTAGACTCGCAGCTTTCCTTGTCAAATTGCATATTTCTTAATTAATCCACTTTTCGTTGCTGGCACATTTTACTCTCTATCTTAGCTCGTACGGGTTTTTGAGAATTCTTATGGGGCGATTTATTTTCTGCAATTTAGTAGTAGTTTTTCAAAAACATTTCCAAGATGTAGACTCGCAGCTTTCCTTGTCAAAATTGCATATTTCTATATTTACTCACTGTTCGTTGCTGTCACATTTTACTCTCTATCTTAACTCGTACGGGTTTTTAGGAATTCTTACAGCGTGAGTTATTTTCTTCAATCTGGTAGTAGTTTTTTAAAAACATTTCCAAGATATAGACTCGCAGATTTCCTTGTCAAAATTGCATATTTTTAAATTAACCCAATTTTCGATGCTAACACATTTTACTCTTTATCTTAACTCGTACGGATTTTTGAAAATTCTTATAGGATGGGTTATTTTCTTCAATATAGTAGTAGTTTTTGAAAAACATTTCCAAGATGTAGACTCGCAGCTTTCCTGGTCAAAATTGCATATTTTTATGTTGACCCACTCTTAGTTTCTGGCACATTTTGCTCTCTATCTTAACTCGTACGGGTTTTTGAGAATTCTTACAGCGTGAGTTATTTTCTTCCATCTGGTAGTAGTTTTTGGAAAATATTTTCGAGGTGTAGCTCGTAGCTTTCCTTGTCAAATTGCATATTTCTTAATTAATCTATTTTTCGTTGCTAACATATTTTACTCTCTATCTTGACTCGTACGGGTTTTTGAGAATTCTTATAGGGTGGGTTATTTTCTTCAATGTAGTAGTATTTTTTCGAAAACATTTCCAAGATGCAGACTCGCAGCTTTCCTTGTGGAAATTACATATTTCTAATTTAATCCAATTTTCGTAGCTAACATATTTTACTCTCTATCTTGACTCGTACGGGTTTTTGAGAATTCTTATAGGGTGGGTTATTTTCTTTAATATAGTACTAGTTTTTGAAAAATATTTCCAAGATGTAGACTCGCAGCTTTCCTTGTCAAATTGCATATTTCCTAATTAATCCACTTTTCGTTGCTGGCACATTTTACTCTCTTTCTTAGCTCGTACGGGTTTTTGAGAATTCTTATGGGGCGATTTTTTTTCTGCAATTTAGTAGTAGTTTTTGAAAAATATTTCCAAGATGTAGACTCGCAGATTTCCTTGTCAAAATTGCATATTTCTAAATTAATCCACTTTTCGTTGCTAACACATTTAACTCTTTATCTTAACTCGTACGGGTTTTTGGGAATTCTTATAGGGTGGGTTATTTTCTTCAATATATTAGTAGTTTTTGAATAACATTTCCAAGATGTAGACTCGCAGCTTTCCTTGTCAAAATTGCATATTTCTGTATTTACCCACTTTTCGTTGCTGGCACATTATACTCTCTATCTTGACTCGTACGGGTTTTTAGGAATTCTTACAGCGTGAATTATTTTCTTCCATCTGGTAGTAGTTTTTAAAAAACATTTCCAAGATGTAGACTTGTAGCTTTCCTTGTCAAATTGCATATTTCTTAATTAATCCATTTTTCGTTGCTGACATATTTTACTCTCTATCTTGACTCGTACGGGTTTTTGAGAATTCTTATAGGGTGGGTTATTTTCTTCAATATAGTACTAGTTTTTGAAAAATATTTCCAAGATGTAGACTCGCAGATTTCCTTGTCAAAATTGCATATTTCTATATTTACCCACTGTTCGTTGCTGGCACATTTTACTCTCTATCTAAACTCGTACGGGTTTTTGAGAATTCTTATGGGGCGAGTTATTTTCTGCAATTTAGTAGTCATTTTTGAAAAATATTTCCCAGATGTAGACTAGCAGATTTCCTTGTCAAAATTGCATATTTCTAGATTAACCCGTTTTTCGTTGCTAACACATTTTACTCTTTAACTTAACTCGTACGGGTTTTTGGGAATTCTTACAGCGTGAGTTATTTTCTTCAATCTGGTAGTAGTTTTTAAAAAGCATTTCCAAGATGTAGACTCGCAGATTTCTTGTGGAAATTGCATATTTCTTAATTAATCCACTTTTCGTTGCTAATATATTTAACTCTCTATCTTAACTCGTACGGGTTTTTGGGAATTCTTATATGGTGGGTTATTTTCTTCAATATGGTAGTAGTTTTTCGAAAATATTTCCAAGATGTAGACTCGCAGCTTTCCTTGTCAAAATTTCATATTTCAATATTTACCCACTGTTCGTTGCTGGCACATTTTAATCTCTATCTTAACTCGTACGGGTTTTTGAGAATTCTTATGGGGCGAGTTATTTTCTACAATTTAGTAGTAGTTTTTGAAAAGCATTTCCAAGATGTAGAATCGCAGCTTTCCTTGTGGAAATTGCATATTTCTAAATTAATTCACTTTTCGTTGCTAAAATATTTTACTCTCTATCTTAACTCGTACGGGTCTTTGAGAATACTTATGGAGCGAGTTATTTTCTGCAATTTAGTAGTCATTTTTTAAAAATATTTCCAAGATGTAGACTCGCAGATTTCCTTGTCAAAATTGCATATTTGTAAATTAACCCACTTTTCGTTGCTAACACATTTTACTCTTTATCTTAACTCGTACGAATTTCTGAGAATTCTTATAGGGTGGGTTATTTTCTTCAATCTAGTGGTAGTTTTTCAAAATTTTTTCGAAGATGTAGACTCGTAGCTTTCCTTGTGGAAATTACATATTTCTAATTTAATCCACTTTTTGTTGCTAACATATTGTACTCTCTATCTTAACTTGTACGGGTTTTTGGGAATTTTTATCGGGTGGTTTATTTTCTTCAATATAGTAGTAATTTTTGAATAACATTTCTAAGATGTAGACTTGCAGCTTTCCTTGTCAAAATTGCATAAATCTATATTTACCCACTGTTCGTTGCCGGCACATTTTAATCTCTATCTTAACTCGTACGGGTTTTTGAGAATTCTTATAGGGTTTTTTATTTTCTTCAATATATTAGTAGTTTTTCGAAAATATTTCCACGATGTAGACTCGCAGCTTTCCTTGTCAAAATTGCATATTTCTATATTTACCCACTGTTAGTTGCTGTCACATTTTAATCTCTATCTTAACTCGTACGGGTTTTTGAGAAATCTTATGGGGCGAGTTATTTTCTACAATTTAGTAGTAGTTTTTGAAAAGCATTTCCAAGATGTAGACTCGCAGCTTTCCTTGTGGAAATTACATATTTCTAATTTAATCCACTTTTCGTTGCTAACATATTTTACTCTCTATCTTAACTCGTACGGGTTTTTGGGAATTCTTATAGGGTGGTTTATTTTCTTTAATATAGTAGTAATTTTTGAATAACATTTCTAAGATGTAGACTTGCAGCTTTCCTTGTCAAAATTGCATAAATCTATATTTACCCACTGTTCGTTGCTGGCACATTTTAATCTCTATCTTAACTCGTACGGGTTTTTGAGAATTCTTATAGGGTGGGCTATTTTTTTCAATAAAGTAGTTGTTTTTGAAAAACATTTCCAAGATGTAGACTCGCAGCTTTCCTTGTCAAAATTGCATATTTCTATATTTACCCACTGTTCGTTCCTGGCACATTTTACTCTCTATCTAAACTCGTACGGGTTTTTGAGAATTCTTATAGGATGGTTTATTTTCTTCAATATATTAGTAGTTTTTCGAAAATATTTCCAAGATGTAGACTCGCAGCTTTCCTTGTCAAAATTGCATTTTTCTATATTTACCCACTGTTCGTTGCTGGCACATTTTACTCTTTATCTTAACTCGTACGGGTTTTTGGGGTTTCATATGGCGCGAGTTATTTTCTACAATTTAGTGGTAGTTTTTGAAAAACATTTCCAACATGTAGACTCGCAGCTTTCCTTGTGGAAATTGCATATTTCTAAATTAATTCGTTTTTCGTTGCTAACATATTTTACTCTATCTTAACTCGTACTGATTTTTGGGTATTCTTATGGGGCGAGTTATTTTCTTCAATCTGGTAGTAGTTTTTAAAAAATATTTCCAAGATGTAGACTCGCAGCTTTCCTTGTCAAAATTGCATTTTTCTATATTTACCCACTGTTCGTTGCTGGCTCATTTTACTCTCTATCTTAAGTCGTACGGGTTTTTGAGAATTCTTATTGGGTGGGCTGTTTTCTTCAATAAGGTAGTAGTTTTTGAAAATCATTTCCAAGATGTAGACTCGCAGCTTTCCTTGTCAAAATTGCATATTTCTATATTTACCCACTCTTCGTTGCTGGCACATTTTACTCTCTATCTTAACTCGTACGGGTTTTTGGGAATTCTTATAGGGTGGGTTATTTTCTTCAATATATTAGTAGTTTTTCGAAAATATTTCCAAGATATAGACTCAGCTTTCCTTGCGGAAATTGCATATTTCTAAATTAATTTACTTTTCGTTGCTAACATATTTTACTCTCTATCTTAACTCGTACGGGTTTTTGAGAATTCTTATGGGGCGAGTTATTTTCTGCAATTTAGTAGTCATTTTTAAAAAATATTTCCAAGATGTAGACTCGCAGATTTCCTTGTCAAGTTGCATATTTCTAGATTAACCCACTTTTCGTTGCTAACACATTTTACTCTTTATCTTAACTCGTACAGGTTTTTGAGAATTCTTATAGGGTGGGTTATTTTTTTCAATATAGTAGTAGTTTTTCAAAAACATTTCCAAGATGTAGACTCGCAGCTTGCCGTGTGGAAATTACATATTTCTAATTTAATCCACTTTTCGTTGCTAACGTATTTTACTCTCTATCTTAACTCGTACGGGCTTTTGGGAATTCTTATAGGGTGGGTTATTTTCTTCAATATAGTAGCAGTTTTTGAAAAACATTTCCAAGATGTAGGCTCGCAGCTTTTCTTGTCAAAATTGCATATTTCTATATTTACCCACTGTTCGTTGCTGGCACATTTTACTCTCTATCTCAACTCGTACGGGTTTTTAGGAATTCTTACAGCATGAGTTATTTTCTTCAATCTGGTAGTAGTTTTTAAAAAGCTTTTCCAAGATGTAGACTCGCAGATTTCTTGTGGAAATTGCATATTTCTTAATTAATCCACTTTTCGTTGCTAACATATTTAACTCTCTATCTTAACCCGTACGGGTTTTTGGGAATTCTTATATGGTGGGTTATTTTCTTTAATATAGTTGTAGTTTTTCGAAAATATTTCCAAAATGTAGACTCGCAGGTTTTTTTGTCAAAATTGCATATTTCTATATTTACCCACTGTTCGTTGCTGGCACATTTTAATCTCTATCTTAACTCGTACGGGTTTTTGAGAATTCTTAAGGGGCGAGTTATTTTCTACAATTTAGTAGTAGTTTTTGAAAAGCATTTCCAAGATGTAGAATCGCAGCTTTCCTTGTGGAAATTGCATATTTCTGAATTAATTCACTCTTCGTTGCTAACATATTTTACTCTCTATCTTAACTCGTACGGGTTTTTGAGAATACTTATGGAGCGAGTTATTTTCTGCAATTTAGTAGTCATTTTTGAAAGATATTTCCAAGATGTAGACTCGCAGATTTCCTTGTCAAAATTGCATATTTCTAGATTAACCCACTTTTCGTTGCTAACACATTTTACTCTTTATCTTAACTCGTACGGGTTTTTAAGAATTCTTATATGGTGGGTTATTTTCCTCAATATAGTAGTAGTTTTTAAAAAACATTTCCAAGCTGTAGACTCGTAGCTTTCCTTGTGGAAATTACATATTTCTAATTTAATCCTCTTTTCGTTGCTAACATATTTTACTCTCTATCTTAACTCGTACGGGTTTTTGGGAATTCTTATAGGATAGGTTATTTTCTTCAATATAGTAGTAGTTTTTGAATAACATTTCCAAGATGTAGACTCGCAGCTTTCCTTGTCAAAATTGCATATTTCTATATTTACACACTGTTCGTTGCTGGCACATTTTACTCTCTATCTAAACTCGTATGGGTTTTTGGGAATTCTTACAGCATGAATTATTTTCTTCAATCTGGTGGTAGTTTTTTAAAAACATTTCCAAGATGTAGACTCGCAGATTTCCTTGTCAAAATTGCATATTTCTAGATTAACCCACTTTTTGTTGCTAACATATTTTACTCTCTATCTTAACTCATACGGGTTTTTGAGAATTCTTATAGTGTGAGCTATTTTCTTCAATATAGTAGTAGTTTTTGAAAAGCATTTCCAAGATGTAGACTCGCAGCTTTCCTTGTCAAAATTGCATATTTCTATATTTACCCACTGATCGTTGCTGGCACATTTAGACTCTATCTCAACTCGTACGGGTTTTTGAGAATTCTTATGGGGCGAGTTATTTTCTACAATTTAGTAGTCGTTTTTGAAAAACATTTCCAACATGTAGACTCGCAACTTTCCTTGTCAAAATTGCATTTTTCTATATTTACCCACTGTTCGTTGCTGGCACATTTTACTCTTTATCTTAACTCGTACGGGTTTTTGGGATTTCTTATGGCGCGAGTTATTTTCTACAATTTAGTAGTAGTTTTTGAAAGACATTTCCAAGATGTAGACTCGCAGCTTTCCTTGTGGAAATTGCATATTTCTAAATTAATTCACTTTTCGTTGCTAACATATTTTACTCTCTATCTTAACTCCTACGGGTTTTTGAGAATTCTTATTGGGTGGGCTGTTTTCTTCAATAAAGTAGTAGTTTTTGAAAAACATTTCCAAGATGTAGACTCGCAGCTTTCCTTGTCAAAATTGCATATTTCTATATTTACCCACTGTTCGTTGCTGGCACATTTTACTCTCTATCTTAACTCGTACGGGTTTTTGGGAATTCTTATAGGGTGAGTTATTTTCTTCAATATATTAGTAGTTTTTCGAAAATATTTCCAAGAAGTAGACTCGTAGCTTTCCTTGTCAAAATTGCATATTTTTATGTTGACCCATTGTTCGTTTCTGGCACATTTTACTCTCTATCTTAACTCGTACGGGTTTTTGAGAATTCTTACAGCGTCAGTTATTTTCTTCAATGTAGTAGTAGTTTTTGGAAAATATTTCCGAGGTGTAGACTCGAAGCTTTCTTTGTGAAAATTGCGTTTTTCTCTACTGTGCATTGCACTCTCTTTTAATTTTGTGTCTTATGTCCTGCAGTTGGTTAAAAATTAATATAAGGTATTTTTTTTTGTTAAAAATATAAGTACTTTCAACTTGTAAATTTACAGTTTTCCTTGCGAAAAATGTATGTGCATTCATTGTGTGTCGATTGGAGCTAGTTGTCTACAGCTCATCCTTTTTAGTTTTTTAACTATACCACCCTGTACCAGAAAATCGTAAAATATACTAGAATATCACGGAATTAAGCACTTGATCTTTCAAATCTTATTTTCAAATTTATTGTTTAAATGGTGGGTGCAATTGACATGTTCCCTTCTAAAAATTCGTTGCTGGCAGAAACGTTTCTGAGAAACGTTGCTAACTTCACACAGGTATAAATATTCACATATTATTAATATATTTATTCGCATTTTGTGCAAATGATCCTTCTACAGTGCCGTAATATATTGTAGGATGTGTGTATATTAGCTATTTTAGTATTCTGTTAAAACAGATGCATTCAAAAACTAAAGGTCATCAAATTGTCAATTTACTTCCAGAATCGCACTAAAAATTTTAACACGGGTTGAAATTTAAAAAAAGTTCGAAAATAAAAACTAAATTAAACTATGATGACCATTACGGTATTTTTTCTGAAGAGAGCTTTTTTATTCTTTGACGCACTCAACGAAGAGGAATGGAACTTTATTGGAGCGACATATGTAATATATATATATATATATATATATATATATATATATATATATATATATATATATAGGCATTCCATGTTAAAAATAAGGAAATAGAATTCTCTAAAAAGTTCCAGACCTTCTTTCATAGACGTCTCCTGAGGAAATTAACAAAGATACAATTAATAAATAAATTAAGAACTCGTAGAAAGTAAACCTAAAACCCTACAAACTACAAATACAAACTAATACTATGAAATGTAAAATGCTATAAAGTTCGTTACATTGCCCCCTTTCAAGCCTTCATCGTCCCGATCGACCTTCTTGATCTTAATAATGAGCCAAACTCACGACTTTCATCTTCGTGCGAAGGCTTTTCTGAATTTGGTACACCAGATCGTTTAGTCGAGTCACTACACTGTACGGACCTTCCCATGACTTTTGAAGCTTTGGTGAACGCTCTTTGGTTCTTTTCGGATTATACAACCAAACTTTTTCACCAACCATTAATCCCCCCGTATTGGCTTTAAGGTCATAGCAGGTCTTCATTCTGTCGTTTTCTATTTGTAATTTTTGTCGGACTTTTTCGTGTAAGACCTGAAGCTGCTTACTGAGTTGATTGGCGTAGTCTTCCCAAGTTGCTTCAGAATCGGGTGGACGTCCAGTAAGCAAATTGACTGGAAGACGTAATTCTTCTCCAAAAATTATGCTGCCAGGTGTTTTTCCAGTGATTTCATGAATGGCTAAATGATAGGCTAGTAAAAATGGCTGAATGCATTTATCCTAATCATTTTGTTGTTCATTTACTTGTATTCTGATGTAATTCTCCAGTGTTCTGTTAAATCTCTCAACCATTCCATCTTACTGTGGATGTAGGAGTGTTATTCTAGTCTTATGAATTTTCTGAAGCTACAAAGGTTCATAAAAACGTCAGATTCAAAGTTTCTGCCTTGATCAGAGTGTATCTCTCCTGGCACCCCATATCTACAAATCCACTGTTCAAAAAATATTTCCGTAATGGAGGTGGCTTCTTGATTTGGTATCGCATAGACTTCTGGCCTTTTACTGAAGTAATCCATAGCTACCAAAAAATAGCGATTTCCGGACTTACTAATAGGAAATAGTCGTGCTATGTTTATTGCAATTCTTTCAAAAGGTACTCCTACATTGCATTGTTTCATTTTACCATGGCTATGGATCCTCGGTCCTTTACTGGCAGCACAGTCGGTACAGGTTTTGCATCAATCTTTTACATCTGCGCGGCTCCCCAGCCAATAGAACCTCTCTCGAACTTTTTCAAGAGTTTTCATAACCCCTAAGTGTCTGCCACCTACACCATTAGGTAAAGCTTGCAGTACTTCTGAAATCCTTTTGGTGGATAAAATAGTCCGGTATTTGTAGTCTTTGCCATCAGAGCTCTCCCAAACTTTTTTTAAAAGACCATCTGGAGGAGTCCCATAAGGCCAAACTAATACCTGGCAAAATATGATTCGCATAAACAGACTAAAAATACTTTATTTTTATTTGTTTTCGTACCATAATTTGTATTTATTAGAAGTTATTTATTTCATTTAGAAATAATTTGGCGCCGACTTCAAAAAATTATTGTTATTTTTCACTTTTTAGCGCACATTTAGAAGTCGGTTCAATTTTTTTATAAAAATTTTGTTCTTCGATTTTTAGTTGTGTATTCATTATAATATCCATCGGTATAGAGCAGGCAAGTACATTTATGTTGATCAACTAGGAGACCAAAGTTATTAAACAGTACTCGCTTAATTGTCGATTCCAGAAGATCCCAATAAACAAATCTAGTTTAAAACTAAATTACTAGATAATATATAATACAATAATATTCATTGTGTGAAATGTCCTTTTTTGTGCCAATTGCGTATGATTATAAGTTGGTTGATTAAGTATTATGCTTAAACTGAAATTTTGAGATTTCAAGAAAATATATCAGGATATATAAATTAAACACCTAAAAACTTTTGGTCATCGTATCGATCATAATTCGATTATATTATTTAAAAAGGTGCCAGTGTTATTTGAGGAAATAGTCGACTTAATATGTATTGTTTTGTTGTACGGGTCATAACTAAAAATTGTATAAAGTGTCGGGGAATGAAATAATATGTTGTCTTTTTTTTATTATCAAATAGTTTCTGTGGCTCGTTATTTTATAAATCAAATCCAATATTCTGTCGTAGGTTCTTTGGTACTAATTGACCAGTGTTGCAAAAGATATGTTCATGTACAAATATTTAGTAATTTTTATACAAAAGATAAGTGTTGATGAATTAAGTCATTCAAACGCTGTCTTTTACGAAACATAGTTCACTTTCAAAATTTTGAGTATATAATTTTAAGTTAATATGGGAAGAAAATGGTGAAAAAAATTAATACTAAATGTAATGAAAATTAAAGGTATCTTTTATACACCAAATTGGTAAAAGGACGGCGAATACTAGTCTTTTGATAAAAATTAAAGTATTCACTCTTCGAGGTCTAAGAATATCCTGTATCCAACTTGGCATGTTATTAAGTAGAATTTCAATCTATTCTTAAGGACTTGCATCCTCTTTTTTTGTACTGGGAAATGTTTACGTCATATGCGGCGTTTTTTCTGATTCATTAGTAGTGGTTTATTTTATTTAGGTGGCCAAGATAATTTTTAAATCGGGACTTCGTTGTGGTAAGTAGTCACCTTTTCAGCTGCTTGTTATCGAGTTTTATTGTGCAATAATACGAATTTTTCATATCCAATAAGTAGAATATATAGCAAAATATAATCTTACAGGGTGTTTCCGATATAAAAGTTAATGTAATTGATCCAGTCACTTTCACTAGATCAGCAGGTTCTTCCCAACTGGTACTTCCCCATTCGTGAAAAGAATATTTTGCCAATTCTTGATATTCTTTGAATTTTGGATAGGCTGTGGAATTTCCATAGGCTGTATTGACTTTTAACCTGTCTCTTTTAATCTTTCTGTAACTGTTTTTGAAAGTATCATTATTGTGTGTTACATTTACTAGCTCCTTTTTGAGATGCTTGATGTATACCTGCGATTTCGTATAAAAATTAAGTATCAAAAGATTTCCATCAAAGTCTCTGGACGAGTTTTGCAGTTTTTTAATATCCTTATAGGAAAACAGGTAAACGTCATTAATATAAACTAAACGTTTCTATTTTTAAAACAAGTGAATATATCTGCCTATTAAATGAATAACATCAGTGCATGTATAATTTTGCAGGGCTACTGTACATTTATTTTCAAAAAATAATTATTACTAAAGATTTTCAATAATTTTCTCCATGTATCTATATCTATCAAATCTTAAGTAATGTTCATATAAATAAACTGATTAACTTATAAAAAGATAAATTTTAATATTCGTGCTATATTTAAAACAATTATTTTTACAAAGAAAAACACAACGAAATCTAATAATATAAGAAGAAAAATAGTTTACATAAAAAAATGCGTAATTGGGAAGAAAAGTACCACGTATTAATAACTTTAAGCAGACATGACGCTTGTTGTACTTTATGTCTGGTGATCTATTTTAAATGTTGACAATTTCTCAATGACAATATAGAGCTTCAACCTTGAATAGTAGAATTAGTATATAGTTCATATATATTATTATATGTATAGTTCAATGTTCAAAACTCTTGGTTCGATACCTACAAAAGTATAAAATTAATTTAAATAAAATTGCGTGGTTTATGTGTGACCCTTTAATATTGGCGCTGTTAAACTGCAATAATTACAGAACAAAAATGTAACAATGAAGATTGTTTACTTGTAATGTTTTCATTGTAGGACGATTATTCGTCAGACGAATATAGTAACGAAGAAGGCACGGATGGTGTGTACGATCAGCCTTCAAGTTCCAATAGTTCTAACGAAGAAGATGGAGACTGTTCAAGTATAAGACAAAAATTTGAAGAATTGGTGTTATTTAACCCAGTACCAGCGGAATGGCGCCAAATTTTTACAGTACTAAATTACCAATTCCAAATGAAACACTATTCGGACATATTGATCAGGTAAGGTGGTTCTGTGAATTTTTCCTTGCAACCAAAAAGTATAAAGTCGGACTTTTCTTTGGAAAAAAATTAAAAAAAAGCTCTATCTAAAATAAAAAGTTTTCTCAGCCATATCTTTTACAAATATATTTTGAATCTTATTACGTCTTTGAAAGAAAATACGCCTTTAATAATGCTTCTTTGCAGAGGTTTTCAATTTACCCAAAAGTCGAATTTGCACACGATTCTACGAATGATTTTGAGTGTGCCGAAGATAATAATAATGACTCGATATTAGTAAATCGACTAGATTTTGATGGGATCATGGATAAAGACACACATTCATTTATTGTTACCAACACAAATAGTGTTCATATGTCAAAACGTTGTGAGTACGTATACTGACTAAAATGTGAAACTTTACAATAGATATATCAAATTACACCCAGCAACGCCAGTGTTGCCAGTTCCCGGAATATTAACGGTTACCTTCAGAGAAGTGAAAAGTTTGAAAAGATCTTATACCTACGAACAGTTTAGGATTGATACAAATTCGGTATTAATAACTTTTAGCATTTAAGATTTAGTGAAAAATGATAAAAAATAAAGGATTGTGGACGTTCTATGAAAATTATCATTTTTAAGATATTTTTTTCTTTTCTTAATAAAAATTGTTTCAAATAACTTATTTTCATTGAAATACCAAAAAAATGATATATAGAAAACACACGTCTCCGAGAACCTTATCTAATCATCCTGCAAATAATACACTTGTATTTATTTGTTTTATGTACAATCATTTTGCAGTAACATACTCGAGGTATTTCAGTAAAATTTTAAAATGGATACACCTGCTGTGTCCACATAAGGGAGTTTAATCGAACATCAATCCATTTTGGAGTTTACTTTTTGGTTACTCCCAGAAATTGATGATACACAATCAGATTAAAACTTGTAATATTTTGAATTAAAATGAAATTCGGCGCCGACAACATCTAATTATTGATTACGATTTTTAAATTTAAACGTTTTTTGAGAACAAAAACTCAAAAGAGTCTTTTATGCGAGGTGACTGATTCCTCATTATTAGTATGTAGATGGAAGTTCTCTTCATTGAAGTATGTTTTAGGTGAACAGTATAAAATGAGTCATAGCATAGTGATCTCATGATGACTTCTAGATGTAAAAATAAGACGAATATTTATATGGTGATATTAATTAATATAACAAATAGTAGTGTATTGATTAAACTAAGATTATTCTCTTCTCGAGATCTGAAAACTCCATGTATCTATCTCGGCAAGCTACTAAGTACAGTTGCTGCTGCAAATCGAAGTTCTTTTATTGTATTGGGAAATTTTTTCGTCGTATGGGGCATTTTTCCTTATCTCACATGTGCTGTTTTATATTCAAATGGTCAATTTAATTCTTAAATCTGGACACCATTGGTGGTAATTAGTCACTTTTTCAGCTTCCCGTTATCCACAGTTATTTTATACTAATTTGAATTTTTTATATCCAGTATTAACGACATAGAGGAAAATATTACTTTACAGGACGTTTTCGGTAGAAAAGTTACATATAATTCGTCCAGTCACTTCTACTAGTTCGTCACATCCCGTTGACTTTAAACGTGATTCTTTTAATCTTCGTGTGACTGTTTTCCAAACTAACAATAAATCGTATTATATTTATTAGCTCATTTCGATCATATGGATGTCAACGTGCGATTTTGTGTAAAATTAAGTACTAGAAAATGGTCATTACAGTCTTTGTACGAGATTTTCAGTCTCTTAATATCTTTTTCAAATTTTCGATAGTGAATAATCACCTCTCCGTGTTAAATCATTTTGTCTTCGTTATTTGCTAAACAAAATTACAATTTGCACCACTTTAGCTTCATTATAATGGCATATTTTTGTTTTAAATAGAAGAGAGAGCAAACGCGAATCACTTGCACGGTTTATATGTGGTTTCTTAATATTGAATTTGTGGGATGTTATTAAAAAATAAAAATGTAACAATATTAATTGTATACTTTTCTTGTTTTTATTACAGGACGAAAGCAGTGATAATACAAGTTATCATTTTTCAAGTGCCATTAAGCGTTCTAATGAAGATCATGAAGATTATTCTTTTAAAAGGCTTAGAAAGGAAGAACCAGAGTTAGATGAACCGAGTACCAGTGGAATTAGGTTTACTCACCGCGTTGAATCATCGAGCCTACACGGAGATCAGGTAAGGCTGCTCTAAAAATTTTTCCTTGCAATCAGGATGCACAAGTCGAACTTTTAAAGGGTGCAGTTTTAAAGCATCCATCTTTCTGGAGATTCAGACTAAATATAAAATTGATTATAAATATAAAAAAATCTTGTTGCGTTTTTAAAGAAAATGCGTTTTTAGTCATGCTCATTTGGAGGTGTTTTTTAGTTTCAAAAATGTTGGTTTTTTAGTCGATGTTCTAATTTATTTCGAATGATGAGAACCCGATATTAGTAAATCGACTAGATTTTGATGAGATCATGGAGAACGACATAAAATGCCGATAAAGACAGGAAATATTCTTGAATTAAAACAAGATGTGAGCTCTAAGAAATAAATAGTCCAACAGTTTTAGAACCCACAAAACTGTTTAAATAATGTTTTAAAGCGAATTTGTAAAGTCGCGGTTTTAGACGGTTTGAGAATTATCAAGACAAGAAAAGTGAGCATTTGTTTGTTAAAAATGAAAAGAAGTTTCTAAAATCGCCGAATATTGAATCAATGGATTCAGGTCAAATTTTCCCATAAATTCAGTCAAACTGTATAAGTTTATCAAGCGCATCCATACTGCGCCATTCAATAATTTTTCTTTATAAAATTAAATGTTTATCGTTTAATTAATTCATGACCTTTTAAATATCAAAGATATTTTAAGTTGGTTTAAAATTGATTTTACTGTGACATTGTCTATATATGATTCATATCTGGTAGATCGATACAAAACCTCCAAAACTCATTCGACAGTTGTACTTTGGTTGTCAATTTATTCCCAATCTAAACCGAGAAACATCTGTATATTCTATTTGGGTAAAAGTGTCAGATTTCGATGTAATGTGCATATAACACATAAAGTTCGGTTAAGGAGAAGGCTCCCGTGCTTTATTTTCTTTTTAGTTGCCACAGGTTCGAATGGATTTTCCATTGATTTTTTAAATAAATCGAGGAAAAAGAACAATTGAGAAGTGTGGTTTTGGAGCGCATTGTGAGAGATTCAATTGCGTTTTTTTTGTTTTTGGCCGGTCTTCCTGGTTCTGTTCCAGAGTTATTGCCATTCAAAGATTCTTTATACGTGACTTATTTTTAGACTATGGTAGAGGACAGCTTTTTAATTTTTAATGTATGGAATTTAAGGTTGATTCTAAATAGATTTTATATTACATTACTTGCTGAGATATTATTACTTAAAAAAATATGCGACAACATTTACATAACCTGAACTAACCGACATCTCGTGAATATATTTTCAAGTATTTCCTCGCCATCGGTGAAAAAATACACTTTTCCAATTGTTGATTTCCACTGTGGAATGTGATTGTCCTTTTTGGTTTTAAACCTGCTTCTTTTAATATTCGTCTCACTATTTTTGCAAATAACATTTTTTTGTATTGTATTTATTGTTTATTTTTGAGATCTGTTAATGTCAGCATTCGATTTTATGTAAAATTAACACACGGTCATCAAAGATTGTTATACACATTCATATACTTTTTGCATGCTCGACCAAGTCTTTGTATGAAATGTCCACTTTCTTGTTATGATATAAGATATTCAATGTTGTAGATTAACCTGTTCTGGAACGTTGTGCGACATCATTTTACCCATATCCTTCATTGTATAGAGTTATGATTTGTATCGCTTCAGCTTCCTTGTAGTACCATATTATTGTTCTAAATAATTTAATTTCCTTTCATTTTTATCCGATAGGAGGTTCTCAATTCATCGAGTATGTATTTTTTTCTATGTATGTACACCGATTACTCCGGAACGGCTGCACCGATTTGAATGAAATTTTTATGTTATATTCAGGAAGTTGCTGCGGTGGTCCCATATTTGTTTAGATGAAATTGGTGCAGTAAAATCCAAGATGGCGCTTACAATATGGTGGCCAAAAAAAATAATTTTGTCCGATTTTCTCCAAAATTGGTATGGAGGAATTTTCGGGGTTGTACCCAACGAATCTAAAATAATTTTAAAAAAATCAATATGGCGGACGAAAAATTAATTTTGTCCAATTTTCTCCAAAATTGGTACGGGAGAGTTTTCGGAGTCACACATGACGAATCTAAAATTATTTTAAAAAAATTCAATATGGCGTATCTAATATGGTGGATAAAAAATGAATTTTGTTCGATTTTTTTCAAAATTGATATAATAGCACATTACGAATTTGATATTAATTAAAAAAAATTAAATATGGCAGATCTAAGATGGAGGATTAAAGATTCCACATCCCTCAATTTTGTCTAGATTCAGTATTGGAAGATTTTTGTTAGTGTTAATTACGAAATTAAAATATTATTTGAAAAACTTAATCTGGCGAATTCAACATGGTGTCCTAAAAATTTTACATATCTCGACTTTCTCCAAAACTGATATAGAGGGTTCTTGAGGGTGTAAATGAATTTAATAGTATTTTTTCTGGATTCAATATGGCGAACGCAATATAGTTGACTAAAAATTTTACAATTTTCGATTTTGTTGAAATGTGGAACTGAATCGTTTTTGAGGATGTAGTTTATGGCGATAATTTAAAGTTACTTTCAATAATTTGTAATAATAAGAATTTTCGATAATTAACCGTAATTAAGGTTCATATAAATAAGTCGATTAAGGTAAAAAAGATAAATTTTAATATTTAAAACAATTATTTATACAGAAAAAAACACATACGATGTAATCTAATGATATAAAAGGAAAAACAATTAATACCAAAAATACTTAATTAAGACAAAACGTAGCCCGTGTTAATAATGTTTAGCACACATTATATTTGTCATAAATTATATATGGATGGTTTGTCAGTATTGTACATGTGTTAAAATGAAGTTATTATAAAATAAGAAAGTGTCAATAGTGATTGTTAATTTTTTTGTTTTTTATTGTAGGACGATTATTCCTCGGAAGAATCTAGTAACGATGAATGCAATGTTAAGAAATTAAAGTTAGATGAAGCCAGTACCAGTGGAAGAGTATCGAACTTTTATAATGTCGAGTCATCAGCTCCAAAAAAGGTTTTGCATGGACTTACGTATCAGTTAAGGCTGCTCATGCTGTTTGTGCAACGGGTTCCCGACGAACAAGAATTTTATCTTTCGACCGAGATGCACGAAGCCGGCCTGTTTGACGATATAGTTTTACAGTATTTAGGTAAAGGTGGTATTTGGAGGTACAGATTTCTTCAGGCAAAACATAAAATTGATGACCAGTATAAAATAAAAATGAATGATATCTTTAATAAAAAAACAAAATCAAAAATAAAACCCGGAACATCTAAAAATGCAGGAGAAGCTAAACCGTATCTCTTAAAGAAGTATTTTAAATCTTGTTGCGACATTGAACAAAATATTAAATTTGAAAATGCTAATTTGGAGGAGTTTTTGATGTGCACAAATGTCGGTTTTGACGATGAGGCTAAGAAATATTTTGAGGGTGCCGAAAAAAATGATTCGATATTATTCAATTTCAAAGAGATAAACGAAAAAGATACGAATCTAGTTAAATACAGATTAACAAAGGAAAAAGAACAATTATCTGAATTAAGAGAAGAATTTGAAATAAATGATCAAAATGAAAAATGGTTTCTGAATTTTGTGGAAAAGTTCAGGTTTTTGCCCAATTATGGAGATGATGTATTAAATAAGAACATTGAATATTGTTTAAAAAAATGCTTTAAAATGGAAAATGTAGATTTAGTTGAGGCAGATTTGCAAAAACGTGTTCTTGAATGGTTTCAAAGTTATAAAAATAAGAAAAGTAGATATTTGCGTTTTAAAGATAAAGAAGAGTTTTTTAAATCATCGAATATTAACATTGACTCCCTGCTGGTGGCAGGATGTTCCACTTTTTATTTTGAAGAGTTAAAGAGTTGCGAAAAAGTATTTAACGATATTTCACTTCTGCATAAATTATTTGAACATAAAAAAAAAGACAAGATAATGTTTATTATAACAACAACCCCAAAATTAAGTGTTATTAAATTGAATCAGCTGTTTAACGAACTTGAATTAAAGCAGGATGAATTTATTCTTACGGACGCAGATAAATTACGGAGTAACAAGAAAATCGCCACCACATTTTTTGCCGCAGAAAGTTACAAATGGCTGCTGATTGAGTGTCAACAGAAGGAAATAAATTTGACCAGAAAAGTGTTGAAGAAAATTTCAGAAATGAAAAATGGAAAGAGAGTCGTAATAATTGGCCGAAAAGATCATGTTTTGAAATTTAGACAATATTTGCTTTTCGACACGTCGTGTTTTTATGATAAAAATAATTCATTCAAGAACCTGACGAAAAAATCACAAGAAAAAATATTGGAAAAGAAAGTTGTATTTCAAGGGGAGAATATCAATTTAAATGAATTAATAGACACAAATTCGGGAGAGAAAATTATTGATGAGCATATATCGGAAAAAATTCTCACTAAAACTATGAAAATAGGAAATAACGATGCGTTCGAATCAGATTTTCTAATAGAGGATTATTATATGGAAAGAAAATTAATTCGAAGAGAATTTTTGCTCGATATTTTACAAAATGTGGAAGTTTTAAAAAAAAGTTTGTTTTTTATTTCGAGTGTAAATAAGGATCAACTTAAAAATTTAAGTATAAACAATGAATTGATTTTCGTGTGGAAATACGGAAAAAGTTTTGAAAATGGAATTATAATTTCCGAGGAAACTAAATCTGGATACATATTTGAGAAATTATGCGAAAATAATACAAAAAATGTTTATTGGTTAAAGTATATAAAAGAGGAATTTTTAATTATGAACTTTAGAAACGGGACCGATATTCTTAATAAACCAGTTGCTTGTTTCGAGGAACATGAGTTAAACAAGAACCAAATATTGGATGAAAAAATTCTAATAGTCGCTGATGGGCCCGGTTGTGGCAAATCCACTTTTTTGACGAGAGTTGCACGTCAACTTAAGCAAATAATGTCAAATATATGGGTTTTGAGAATTAATCTTTCATCTTATGCATACAAGCAAGAAGGACGGAAACAAGTCATGAAAACTCTGCAAGATATTCAATTTAAAGTTAGCGAAACTAAGAAAGCAACAGAATTTATGGCTCATCTGTTATTTCCACAAGAAAATGAAAGTGAGAATAAACATTTTGTAAGAGAACTTTTTATCCAGTCGCTGGACTGTTTAAACGGAAATATGAAATTTCCTAAAATAATACTGTTATTCGACGGTTTTGACGAAATAAGTCCCACATTTAAAGAAAAAACTCTCACTTTACTTCAGGCGCTCCGGAATTCGAATGTTACACAAATGTTGGTTACAACAAGGAATCACGAAGAACAAAGTTTGAAAATTGCTCTTCACTCATCTTCTTTCTTTCTTAGACCTCTTGATTATGAGGAGAAAGTCGATTTTTTACAAATATTATGGGAATACAATTTGGAGCACTTTGATGATATAAAACTTAAACCTGATGGCGAAGATATCTTAACGTATCTTAAAGAAATAACAGATAACATTTGTAATTGTGATGAGGAGGATATTAAAGACAGTTTTCGGGACTTTCAAAATCATTTGCTGCCTAATCTTAGTGATTATGAAGTAGAATATTTATTAAGTAATGTTGATTTTTCAGTTATTGCAGAACATCTAATAAATTACTTCGAATACAACTTTAAAATATCAGAGTTTACCGATAATCCTCTACAAATTAAAATGTTGGCTGAAATAATTTTCTTTAAAAAGTTCAACTCTTTGGACAATTTGGACCTACCTTCGTTATATGAAGAATTTATAAAATACAAGTTGAGGGTTTTTCGTGACGATAAAGATGCTGCTGGAAAGTCCGTTGCAGGCCATGACTCCTTTAGAATAGTTTTAAAACATTTAGCAACAGTTCACCAAAAAATTGCTTTACAAACTCTCCTTCCTCATTATGATAATAAACAGTTTAAGAAAGTAAAGAATAAAATAGAATTGACGAGGGCCGGACTACTCGTAATTCATGACGGTCGTCTTGAATTTGTACATCGAAGTTTTGCAGAGTATTTTGTCAGTCTACATTTTGCTAAACATTTTCATGACCAGAATGTACAGAAAATTGTTTTTTCAGTTGTTTTAATAAATGAAAATTACTCATTAATACGAACGTTTTTAAATAATAACGAAACATTTCTTGGCAAACTGGGTTCCAAAACGCAACAAATGAATGAAATAATCAGGGTCAATAATCCCATCTTACTTTATCAAATGTTGGAAGAAAAACTGTATAATTTATTCATGAAGTTTCTTGAAAAATTGCCACTCGACTTATCTGAGAATCTTATTTTGTTTAATGAAAATAATGAAGGAACAACAGTGCTACACATGATTTTTGAATATATAAAAGACGAGCAAATTGTAGAAAATTTATTAAAAGCAATAAAAGAGAATGTTTCATTAGAAACACTTAAAAAGCTTTTCTCTAAAAAGGATAAAAGAGAACGTACAGCATTACATTGCATTGTTTTTTACGGAAAAAATTCAGTAGTGAAACAAAAATTACAGTTTATTAAACTTAATTGTGATACGAAGTTATTTAATGAACTTTTACTTCAGGTCAATGAAAGAGGACAGACCGTATTACACCGTGCTTGTAATGCTGAATTTGATATAACTGATTTGTTGGAAGTATCTGACGAAAATAGAGACACAATTAGAGACCTTTTATTAAGAATTGACATTGATGGGCGAACAGCCTTATTTAACACTATTGATTACTCATATAACTCTTCTCTGCTAACAACATTACTTAACCTTGTTAAATCAGTTTGTAACTCCAAAGAAATTAATAATTTATTTGCAATAAAAATTGATTCAAAGAACCTGCTGCACAGTGTTTGTTGTAAAAGGAACAAAGATTTATTATTTATATTTTTAAATGGCATTGAAGATAACCAAGAAATAATTAAAACACTTCTGTTAGACACTGACGAAGATGGACTGTCTCCATTGCATTATACTGTGAATTATTACTTCAATTTTGATATGTTAAAAATAATACTAGACTTTATTAATAAAAACTGTGGTACAGAAACCCGGCATACAATTTTGTGTAAAAGAACAAAATGTGGAGAAACTTTTCTACACATGGCCGTGGAAAATTTCCAACAAAGAAATGAGCAGAACTCGTTGACACCTCTCCTGACTCATTTGTTTAGTTTAATTGGAAATGACCAAGAAACATTTTATAAGCTTTTATTAACAACTGACAAGTTCGTGCAAACTGTCCTAAACTATACTTCCTTTCAATTTGTTCAAACAAATTGTAGTGAAAATATTGTAGACGAGCAATTATTTAAATTAGATATTACTAAATTCAATATATTACACTACTTCTGTCGTCAAAATAGCGTAAATAACCTAATTCTTCTATTAAATAAAATTAAAGACAATCCAGAAATACTTAATAAACTTCTACTCCAGACCGACAAAGAAGGAAACACTGTATTGCATTGTACTGTTTTTAACTGTGATAATTCCTCTATAATGAGTGCATTACTGAATTTTGTTAAACCAAATTGTGAAAAAGAAATATTTAAAAGACTTTTATGCGAAGCAAATAATGAAGGTCTCAACGTGTTGCACGTTGCTTGTATGCGAAACAGAAGTAAAAGAGAATACGAAGATCATCTTAAATATTTATTAAAATTTATAAAAGACGATAATACAATAATAAATGAACTTTTATTGAAAACATGTAACAACTACGGCTGTACTCCACTGCATTATACAGTCCGTGATTTTGATAACGCGTCTTTATTAAAAATTTTATTCGATTTTATAAAAAATTATGATTCTACAATGTTGAATAAACTTTTATTAAAGGAGAGTAGTACAGGATGTAATTTGTTGCACTTTGCTTGCATGCGAATCGAAGGTAAAACAAAATACGAAGATCATCTTAAATATTTATTAAAATTTATAAAAGACGATGATACAATAATAAATGAACTTTTATTGAAAACATGTAACAACTACGGCTGTACTCCACTGCATTATACAGTCCGTGATTTTGATAACGCGTCTTTATTAAAAATTTTATTCGATTTTATAAAAAATTATGATTCTACAATGTTGAATAAACTTTTATTAAAGGAGAGTAGTACAGGATGTAATTTGTTGCACTTTGCTTGCATGCGAATCGAAGGTAAAACAAAATACGAAGATCATCTTAAATATTTATTAAAATTTATAAAAGACGATGATACAATAATAAATGAACTTTTATTGAAAACATGTAACAACTACGGCTGTACTCCACTGCATTATACAGTCCGTGATTTTGATAACGCGTCTTTATTAAAAATTTTATTCGATTTTATAAAAAATTATGATTCTACAATGTTGAATAAACTTTTATTAAAGGAGAGTAGTACAGGATGTAATTTGTTGCACTTTGCTTGCATGCGAATCGAAGGTAAAACAAAATACGAAGATCATCTTAAATATTTATTAAAATTTATAAAAGACGATGATACAATAATAAATGAACTTTTATTGAAAACATGTAACAACTACGGCTGTACTCCACTGCATTATACAGTCCGTGATTTTGATAACGCGTCTTTATTAAAAATTTTATTCGATTTTATAAAAAATTATGGTTCTAAAATGTTGCATAAACTTTTATTAAAGGAGAGCAATACAGGATGCAGTTTGTTGCACTTTGCTTGTAAACACAGTAATGAAGAAAAATTAAAGTGTTTATTATATTTAATACAGAATAACATTACACTACGCGATAAACTCATATTAAAAACTGATCATAATGGACAAACTATACTGCATTATAGTGTTAATAACTTTCGAATGTTAAACTTCTTACTTGATTTCGTTAAATCACATTGTTGTAAAAAAATATTCACCAACCTTATACTTAAATGTGATCAAGAGGATCGTACAGTATTGCATACGTTCTATCAAGTTAGTGATGATAAAGAAATCTTGACTTATTTGTTAAATTTAGTTAAAAACAACACTACTGATGAAGAATTTAATTTATTTTTATTTAAAAAGGACTGTCATGGAAACATGGCATCTGATTATGATTATTTTTTTGGCCGCCATATTCTAAGCGCCATCTTGGATGTTATTGCACCAATTTCATCTAAAAAAATATGGGACCACCGCAGCAACTTCCTGAAATTAAAGCAAAAAATTTCATTCAAATAAGTGCAGCCGTTCTCGAAAAATCGGTGTACATACATAAAAAAAAACAGACATAGTCGACGAGTTGTGTACCTCCTTCTTTTGGAAGTCGGTTAAAAAAAGAATTTTAATTCTTTAAATGAATCACCCTGTATATTCTCTACTAAAATAAAAGTTCTTTTCTTCCTGATTTCGTAAATGAATAATAAGTAATGTTGGGAGTAGCCATTATTTAAATATTTTAGTTGGAATGATAAATAAACTGATAAAAAAACGAGATAGCCTGGAAAACAAGTGACATATTTCAATTTGCATTGTGGCGCTTTAATACAGTTTCTAATTCTTATTATATTGATATATTATGTTGACTAATACACGTTGTGACATGGGCTGTTCGGAAGAGGAAAAATATCAGATAATTTTATTTGAAAATAATTATAATAATGGGAATAACAGTAATAAGATAAACAAGTAGATATTTTTATTATAAATATTTAACACCCAATAATACTAATAAAAAAAAATTAGAAAAATCTTTATACATTTTCAACATATTCTTCACGATTAAAAATATTATCTTTCATTTTGTTATCAATAAAGTTTCAAATAAAATCTCTGTGGTCCTGGTTAAGTAATATTACTGTGTGTTCAATTGTTTTCCTTAATATTTCTATGTTTTGCAGTCTTTCATTATAAATTTGATTTTTTAAAAATCCCCATAAAAAAGATCGAATGTTGCATGCCTTCCAAACTAAAAGTTATATCGATTGTTAAAGTACTTAATAACTGGCTTCACATTGTGCGGCGGTGCGCCATCTTGTTGCTAAATCAGATTATTGTATTGCTGAACTGGGATATTCTCTAAATGATTTTTTACGTTGTTTCCAGTTAAATTTAAATATCGCTCACCATTTAAATTACGACCTGAATTTTGTAGGGGTTGTCAGATGCCCAATAATGTTTATTCCTTCTAATGAACATCCCAGATGTCATGAATGCTGTTTCGTCTGTGAAAATATTTTATTTAGAAACTCCTCAACTTATCCAATATGGCGTATCATTGCTAAACAACCGTTGCCATCATATTTTCTTCAGTTAAATTCTGTACTGGCAAAAACTTATAAGGATGATATTTATAAAACTGCAGTGTGGTGTAAATTTTATACCAAGATTTATTGAAATATGCTGCGGTATCAGAAATTAATTTTTCCGGATCTTCTAAAAATGACGTCAACTAATAATAATTTGTTTTACAATACTAGAGTGAAAAATTACTTCTTCATTTCTAGTTATGGTTTTGATTTTTCAGCTAAGACCTTTCATTTTATTACATTTTTTTGACATTGTAACTTATTGTACTAGTAGATTGTACACGACGTCTGGAATATATATTACGGTATTTGTGTTGTACTCTGGATATATTTTTATTATTCGAAAAAAAAATTATTTTGCTTCTTCCGAATAACCCATGTCAAAAATTATATTAGTCAACATAATATGTCAATATAATAAGTATTCGAAACTATATTAAAACGTCACAATGCAAATTAAAATAAAACCTTTCCTTTATAGGCCTACTCGTTTTTTTTTACATCCGTTTATTAATAATTTAAACTTAAATATTCAAACAACAACTAGTCCGAACACTAACTTATTATAAATTTTTGAAATCAGTGGGAAAATAACTCTCATTCTAACAGAAAATATATGTCTTTTATTTAAAAAAATAATAAATTTCTTTTGTTTCTCAATTTTACGATGCGCGATTGTTTTTGTAAATAAATCTAAAAGATAATATGGAAGAAATCTTACAATTTCATATATAAAGTTTTTTCCATCTTTTATAATAGAGCCTGTAGGTATGGTGCTAATTATAAAAAAAAACCTTGTACTGGTCAAATATAAATTCCTGGCTATTAGAGAAGGAACACATATTGAGTATATAATAAATTCTTTTCTCTTTCTCCTCCGTGTTTTGTTGATTATTTATAAAGATCTGGCAACAATAGATGTCGTTTATAATCAGAAATAGATGGCGCAACCAAAGTATGTTTTGTTTTCTTTACTGGCTGTTTATATTCAGCTTTTTAAACAATTTAATCAGAATCTACGGATATATTTAATATATTTCATCCCTGCTTAATAACGCAAAATAGTATTAATCTTTCTCTTTCTATATCAAACTTTGGTTCATCAAACGAATAGAAACAATAATAGATCAAGAGAGATAGATTTAGTTTTTAATTTCCTCTGCAATCTCAGCTTAGGAGCCTATACACTCTGACTCAATTTAGACCTGAGGTTATTTTAAAGAGCTTATATAAGATGTTGATGTCATCCATCTATTGTTGTCCGACCTTAAATGTCCTATTAGAATTGTAACCTATAAAAAATTATTGTTTCATTTATTGATTATTATCTTATAAAATGTTTAAGAATATAATAAAATTTCATGTAATAGTTTGGCAAATTTTATATAAAGTAATTTTTAGACTATTTATTAAAATAAAGTCATTTTGTTATACATTGTTACTATAAAAAAATCAATAAATATAATAACTCTGTAATTTTTGTTGTTTTAATTGCTTAAGGTGGTCTCTAAGTTACTAGTGTGAAAAAATAACGAATTTTGCAATAATTTGTTTAAAAAAATTTATTTCGCAAAACTAATGATAAATTTGAATTAATCGATGGTTTGATAGCCCTAAGTTATTAACAGGTTGTACACCGAAGAAATAAAGAAATAGACGGGTTTTGTATTTCAGTGTATGTTTTATTAATATCGGCCAAGCGCTTTCGGTCTAACAGACCATCCTCAGGGCTCAGACCCTAGAAACAAGAGAATATGGTCAGCAAATAAGCTTACTCAGTACTCACCAACCATACTCACTCGTCAAAGGGCACACCTTAACCCTGCCAGTTTGAGAGCAGTCGCCAGCCGTAGCCTCCACACAGAACAAATTGTATACAATTAAAAAATTTTTAAAAAACTTTGTCACAAATTAAAATTAAAACCAAAACATTCAACATACTAGTACATTAACACTGATAAAACAATAAACCTCTTTAATAAAAACCCAAGAGAGTGAGGTTATGCCACCCAGTCAAAGCATAGCATAGCAATAAAACTGTCCAAAAACCAAAATTATATACAAGTATGTGTAAGCCTGAGTAACGATTTTCTGTATTAGTTCTATTTCAATTTCTTGTCAATTGTATTTCAAATCAATAATTCATTGACAATGAGCGAAAAGAGAAAAAAGGGCAGAAAGAATGGGCAGCAAAAGTTTATTAATCTACAGCGTTACTGTTATCGGTCATTCTGTGATATATTTCGAACACTTGGGTTCAGTGGCGTGAAATGATTTCCATTTTTGTAAAAAAGTAACTATTAATATAAACAAAAAACTATTAATATAAATAATATATATATATATATATATATATATATATATATATATATATATATATATATATATATATATATATATATATATATAACACATTTCAACAAATTTCAACTACGCCTATGTTCGTGTAATTTGTTACTTTTTTACAAAAATGGAAATCATTTCACGCCACTGAACCCAAGTGTTCGAAATATATCACAGAATGACCGATAACAGTAACGCTGTAGATTAATAAACTTTTGCGGCCCTTTCTTTCTGCCCTTTTTTCTCTTTTTGCTCATTGTCAATGAATTATTGATTTGAAATACAATTGACAAGAAATTGAAATAGAACTAATACAGAAAATCGCTACTCAGGCTTACACATACTTGTATTTAATTTTGGTTTTTGGACAGTTTTATTGCTATGCTATGCTATGACTGGTGGCATAACCTCACTCTCTTGGGTTTTTATTAAAGAGGTTTATTGTTTTATCAGTGTTAATGTACTAGTATGTTGAATGTTTTGGTTTTAATTTTAATTCGTGACAAAGTTTTTTAAAAAAATTTTTTAATTGTATAAAATTTGTTCTGTGTGGAGGCTACGGCTGGCGACTGCTCTCAAACTGGCAGGGTTAAGGTGTGCCCTGAGGATGGTCTGTTAGACCGAAAGCGCTTGGCCGATATTAATAAAACATACACTGAAATACAAAACCCGTCTATTTCTTGATAGCCCTAAAACAACCATGGTTTATTAAAATTGTCGCTTAAAAGCTTATCGGTCACGAAAGGTGAACGTCTTCAGAACTTGAAAAATTCATGCAATTTGAAATTTTCAAGATTGAATATCTCGAAAAAAAGGGAAGATAGTTCTACAAACTCAGCGGCATTTGAAAGAGTAAGATATACTTTAAGATGCTGTGGATAGTTTTACAAGAAAAAAAAATGTCGCGATGATACATAACCTTAAATATTGGTCAAAATAGCGCACTTTCAACTTACGATATTTACAAAACCTGATGTAATGGAGCAATTCTAAAATCTACAATAAACGACTATTCTTATTCAATGTACGAATTTCACGTCGTGGTGTGTAATACAAAAGAATTGAGAATAGGCGAGTGAGCCAGATGATTTTTCATAAACTCAAACTTGCGAAACATGAATTTTTTATAGTCGAAGTGTTTAAGGTGAGACATTGTAAATTCACAGCTCCATTCGTTGTTTTAGAGTTAGAACGATGGAAAAGTTAATTTCCAGCGGTAGCACAACAATTTGATTTGGGAGGTAATAGAAAAAATGAGCACCATTTATCAGACAAAAGTTGAAGGAAATTGAACGGCGACCTTGAATTTTACTTTGATCTCGAAGTTCAAGGTCAATCGAAGGTAATGTTGATTTTTCAAATAGAAACCTCCATCTTTTATTGCAAAAATGGAAAGTGGGAAAAATTTCCTCTCCAAAGGTATAAAGAACATAAGGAGTCAAATCACATCCAGAGGTCATTTGAAGGTCAAATATCCTAACACCATGGATTGATATTGACCATTCAATATCTCGAGGATTAAGAGTGCTGTACAAAAACATTTTCTATAGAAGTTTTAGGAAACGAAACAGCGCGTCTGATAGTGAAATTGAATTTGAGTATATCCTTCGAGGTCAATAGAAGATCAATTTGATTTTTTCAAATAAAAATTTCCATTTTTATTGCAAAAATTGGAAAGCGAGAAAAATTTATTTTCCAACGGAATAAAGAACATTGGGGGTCGAACCACATCCAGAGGTCATTTGAGGGTGAAATATCTTTGCACCATGAATTGATGTAAACCAGTTAAAAACTCCAAGACAAGGAGTGCTGGTGCAAAACGTTTTTTACAATAGTTGTAGGAAATTACACGGCGCGTCTTAAGTTTACCTTGAATTTTACCTTGATCTTGACCTTGAAGGTCAAATGAAGGTCACGGAACATTTTTTAAAAGGAACCCCGAATTTTTGATTTCGGAAATATCAAAAAACTCCTGCCATGGCGGGATATTTGGGAATATTCAGGTGGAAAAAATAGAGTACTGGAGGTTTAGATGTGAACGAAAAATTTTTATATTTGAAAATTACCTTCAAGGGTACCCTCCCTGACCTCGGATATCAGATCAGCCGTTTTTAGTTTTGAAAATCCGATGTCAGAATCGTAATCAACGACTCTTGAATATTCCCAAAAATCCTGCCATTACAGGATTTTTTGATATTTGACCTGGAAATGACTCTATATTCAATGTCATTTCGAGGTCATATCAAAACGTAAAATTATCTGCTCTCTCTATTTCCGGGATCAAAAGTTTGAGAGTCCATTTTTGCAATAAAAACTGGAAATTTCCATTTGAAAAAATCAACATGACTTTCGATTGACCTTGAAGGTCAAGGTCAAGGTCAAATTAAAAATCACCAACAATTTCCTACAACTTTTGCCCCAAATATTTTTTCCGAAAATCCTTTGCTAAGAAAATATTCTGCCGTATCGCGACTTTTGGATGACACTGTATAAATATAAATATAATTTATTACGGTTTAGTTCTTGTACAACTTAAACTATATATTTATACTAATAGAACTAATACTCGCCATAACGTATGGCTCATTTTCAGCAAATAGTTTTTTTATTAGATATTAAAGTAAAAACTAAAAATGTCTTCATCTACGAAATGTTAAAAGTTTGTATTGTATGTCAAATTTGCCATATTAAGAATATAAAAATATACCAAATAATCCATTTTCAATATTTTCATCAAGTGTTTTGTCAATCTTTTGATTATAGAAGCGTCAATAAAGATTAAGATTATTTGATTGAATAATATATAAAAATAAACTTTTTTGTTTTTGTCGAAATGAAGCAGACATGATAAAACAAGTTGTTTGATTGTATGATCAGCGATATCGACCAATTAAAACACTCATAATTATAAACATTCAAATATCATAAACATGTTTATTCGTATTTTGTACGTTTGACCTTGGTAAAGTATCATAATAAATTGTAGAGGTGGTTATTTTAGTGTAATATATGAAGACTTTTTTTAGACTCACATTTTAAGGCACTCTCAGAATCACTTCTCTAATGGGTCAAAACACAGCTTCGAAAACGACGGTAATGGTTACCTAAATTAAACAAGGAGACCAGAGGTGTTAAAAAATACTCACTCAGTTGTCATTCTCATAAGACGTTACTAAGTACATCTTTTTAAAATGAAATTTTTAGATGTTGATATCTGGAATAATTGATATTTTGCGGGAAATGATTCTCTTTGAAAGGACACATGGATTTCTCTTGTCTATTTCTTATAAAGACCCACAGTGCCACCTTTACCTTTCGTAGCACCCTCCTGCAAGATTTCCTTCGGCGCCCTTTTAAGGAATAAAATTGCAATATACGATATATACAGGGTGGCACAGAGCAACTTGATTATTTGAATTTAGCGCCCTGAAGCGTTCTCTGAGGCGGTGGAGGTAGGTAATGTCATATTATTACGCATATTTTATGGCGAAATATTAAATTTTAGATTAGACACTATCACTATACAAGAGAAACGTCAGCTGCGAAATTAAGGATATTATTGATTGCTCTTTTGGAGTTAACTCGTTCTTTTTCCGATCGAGCTTGGCTCTCGGGAGCCACGAGATAGATCGTGGTTCTCATGTAGGTTGTGTGGACAATATACCATCTTCTGACAATAAAAACCATACACCTATCTTAATTCCTGAAATCGATACCATCGATAAAAAGGCGGAATTAGTGGCGTGTAGGAATGACTTTAGATTTACTGGAAAGGTAAATAATTCAGGATTTGGAGATTGAATCTAGTTTAGTAGGGATCTTTCATTAAGCTGTGACGACTGCATGTTCGGAAAGAAAAGGCTACTAGTCGAGTCAATGCTCGGCAGAGCTCAACATCAAAGATTTCTTGCCGATCCTGAAGGATTTAGTAGTCCCAAAAAAATGCTTTCTGACTTAAAAATAATTACCAAAACGTGACCAACCTGATTTAACATTGTAACTAATAGTCAGCTTCGTGTGGGCTATAAAGTTGTGATAATTCCGATCTTGACAAACAAATCCTGAACGTGACATGTGGAAAACAATATTGAATTTAGAATAATAAATTAGCGGAAGAAGTTAGGAAAAGTTAAATGCGGAAAATTAATAATAATAGGGAATAAGTGCTAAATAATAATAATAATCATCGGGCGTTATTATTTTTAGAAACAATGATAACCTTAGTTATAAATAATTGCGTAAATAAATAATTCATTATTTATTAATTAGAAAATCAACTTTAATTTCGTAGCGAAAAGATAGATAAAATAAGATCCTGAAATAGTGAAATAAAAAGAAAAATAAACTAACTAAGAGTCAAGGATGAGTGTTACTTGATAGCCTCTTCCTAATTGGCTCAGTTTCTAGAAGCGTTCACTGATAAAAGAAAACAATAAATTTTCGTTCATTCTGAGCTTCACTAATACAGCTTCTATCCCGGTGAGGGAGGACAGGTAAGGTTGCTAGGGTTTTCAGTCTAGTCGGGAAGTTTGGTGAAACCTCACCAACAAACCCTAATTTATGTTAAATTGCAGATTAACAGAAATAATTGAAAAATCTTAAAATAATTAATCCCGATGGAAACGAACTTCCACGTTTTTAAAGAATAAGAATAATCCGGTACATCCGATAATTGCGGAAGTAGATTCATATTTTCGGAAATGAATACGAAAAAAATATATGACACAAAAGGAATAAATGAAATAAAAAATTCGGTAATAAAATCCGTTAACACAACATGGAATCCAAACAACGAACATGATTGTTATTGACGTTGCGCAAATAATGAATTAAAAACGAGTATCCATCGTTCATTAATACAGCAATACATTGGAGAGAGCAGAGCGTAGGATTGTAGCTCCGCTTGGTTTAGTTAGCGTCGTGGAGTAGACGAAGGAGGAGGACGTGTTCGTTGTAGAGGCATAATTTGCTAATGGTTACTCTATTATAGCCACGTAACGTGCAATTCCTACTCATTTCAATATTGCGCCCTGTGATCATATTCCTTCTGGCAATAAATTGTTTCATGAGTAAACAAGTTCATGCAAACTGGTGATGTTAAAAAAAACTTGGCCTTCCACGAACAACAAAGTCACCCCAAAATATTGACATGGTAAGGCTTTCTGTTTTGCCATTAGATTGTCTACTCGTTCTGTGAGGCGAATTCTTCATGAACAACTAACATTTAATCCCTACAAATTGACTGTGTTTAAGGAACTTAATCCACGCGATTTTATTGCTCGAGAAAATGCATGTGAGGCGCTTCTTAACATGCCTCACGACACACTAGTTTTCTTCAATGATGAGGATAACTTTCATCTTTCGGAATTTTTAAATAAGCGGAACATGCGTTATTGGAGCCCTGATAACCCCTGATAATTTCATCGTTGTCCCCTACATTCACAACACGTAACTGTTTAGTTTGCACTTTCGCAAGTTTGAATAATTGATCCATGGTTTTTTTAAGTACATGAACAGGTCGTTTCAGTGAATTTTGAGCGTTATATCCATATGAATCAGAAGTTTTTCCTGCCAACACTCAACCAGATGCATGGTTCCAGCCGGACGATGCTACAGCACATTCAGCGCTATGTAGCCTTAAACAACAAAACTGGAAAGATGTTTTTAAAATAACTCTAAGATATCTTTAATACGGAAAACTTAAGAAAAAAATTATTGACAGTATTGGAGACTCTACCCTGGGTTTTTTAAAGGGTCCGTTGCTAGGAGAAAAATCAAAATTATTAATGCAAATATCACGAGAAGCCTTGGAAATAAAAGTCAGCTACAGCAGAGCCAGTATACTGAGTAAGGCCAATCTCTACTAGAGGACGCCCAGTATCTGGCAGGTACCGTTTGAAACTCCTTACGCAGAGCGATTTAACTCATTTGGACGGTTACTAACACTGGAAAGTTACATTTATACATGAAATGGACGATTACAAAATCCACAAATGTGACTCGGATCCCTCGGGATTGTCTATTCCGGTAATTAATGATGACGTCAGCCCCTTAAGGAGTGTTAGAAAATATATTATATCTACACGCTGTTTAAGACCGATAAAATGTATCGTATTATTTACTTTTTGTAATTAAAATTTAGTAATAATTGACAAAAAAATAAATGACTATGGGGAGGGGTTCTTTATTGTTACCATTTCCAAGATAATCTTGTGTTCCTGTTATTTTAATACCAATTTTTTTTAATAACTTAAACTTTAGTAGAAATACAACAAGTATAAAGAGATAAGTTTTATCAGAATCTTATCTAATCGTCCCATAAATAATATAAATATGTTTATTTGCGTAATGTGCAATCATTGTGCAGTGAAATACTTAACTGTCGTACGTATATTCTCAGATATTTTAGTGTAATTTTAAAATGAATACACCACAAAAGAGTTCGGTAAGTAATACAGTGTCTAAATAAGGGTAGTCAATCATGCATCGATCAATTTTGATTTTTATTTTTCTGATCGTTCCCAGAACTTGATTATATATAATTAAATTTAAAGAGTTCTACTTTTCTTATCTTTCATTACTTATAATCGTTTAAAATGAAGTGAGATATTGCCGACCACACCTATGTAATTATGTGAGTATGCGGATTAACAATCCTGCGACCTAACAGATCTATTGTGTTCCCCTTCTGCTGCCAAGTTGTAAGGGTACCTTGTCGACTAGACCAGGCCTTTCAGTCCTATTTCATTTTGGGAACTTTATTGGTGTGCTCTCAAGAAGCCCATTCTAGAGTTATTTAAAGCACTGCACTCTGAAAGGATGTAGACAGAAGTTTCATCCTTTTCTTCGCAAAATCTGCACTCTTCTCTCTCTACTAATCCGAGTTTCTTGAAGTGTTCCTTCAGGTGGCAATGCCCTGTCAGGGATCCCGTCAGAATTCTAAATTGCTCTTTGTTTAGGCGTATGCATTCCTTGAGTCTCTACTGGTTTTAGTTCTTAAGAACTATCTTCGCTTGTCTTATTCCTTGCAGCCTCGTTCAGTAATTGGATCTTCTGCTCTTTTCCTGGCTTTTTAGTTCTTCCAGCATAACACTGCTACTGATTCCACAGAAATGTTCGGGCTCTAGAAATGTTGACACAACCCCTTTTCTTACAGCTTGTCTACTATTTCAGTTCCCTCTACTGCGGTGTGTCTCGGTACCAACAAAGGCGTAACCTTATAATTTTTGCTTAATTCGTTTAGTTCCTCTAGGCATTCCCAGGCCATCTTGGCGCTGATTTATATATACATATATATATATATATATATATATATATATATATATATATATATATATATATATATATATATATATATATATATATATATATATATGTTTATGGGGTTTTCACGGATTCCCCTGTGTGAGATGCAATAGCAGTGGATATATCCACATTATGTCGTTTCAGTGCTGAAATCACAGTCAGCAAACGTACAACTATTTGCATTTTACTTCATTCATACACGGAGTTGTAGGTAAAGTGCCCTCTAGCGGCAAACAATCAATGTGAATTGTTACTAAAATGATGAAGCGCAGAAGACTTAGCCTATCTTTCAAATATTAGTCAAATCGGTTTTCCTGTAAGCGAGTAATTCAAAAAACAAAAAATAAAAACTTGAACTTTGACGGCTTGTAACTCGAAAACGAATGACATTTTGAAAAAAAATTATATGAAGCTCTACCCTTATTTTGTCAAGTAGAATCACCCCCTTAAGTTTCGTGATCGATTTTTGAATCACCCTGTATAATATAGAATAGAATAATATTCATTGTGTGAAATGTCCTTTTTTGAGCCAAATGCGTATGATTATAAGTTGGTTGATTAAGTATTATGGTTAAACTAAAATTTTGAGATTTCAAGAAAATATATCAGGATATATAAAATTAAACACCTAAAAACTTTTCGTCATCGTATCGATCATAATTCGATTATATTATTTAAAAGTGTGCCAGTGTTATTTGAGGAAATGGTCGACTTAATATGTATTGTTTTTTGTTGTACGGGTAAACTGAAAATTGTATAAAGTGTCAGGGATTGAAATAATATGGTGTATTTTCTCATTATCAAATGATTTCTGGGGCCCGTTACTCTTATAAATCAAATCCAATATCCTGTCGTCGGTTCTTTGGTATTAATTGACCAGTATTGCAAAAGATATGTTCATAGACAAATTTATTAAATATTTAGAAATGTTTATACAAAAAATAAGTGTTGATGAATTAAGTCATTCAAACGCTGTCTTTTACGAAACATAGTTCATTTTAAAAATTTTGAGGATACAATTTTAAGTTAATTTGGGAAGAAAATGATGAAAAAAATTAATACTAAATGTAATGAAAATTAAAAGTATCTTCTATACACCAAATTGTTAATAGGACGGCGAATATTAGTCTTTTGATAAAAATTAGAGTATTCACTCTTCGAGGTCAAAGAATACGCTGTATCCAACTTGGCATGTTACTAAGCAGAGTTTGAATGTATTCTTAAGGACTCGCGTCCTCTTTTTTTGTACTGGGAAATGTTTACGTCATATGCGGCGTTTTTTCTGATTCATTGGTAGTGGTTTATTTTATTTAGGTGGCCAAGATAATTTTTAAATGGGGACCGCATTGTGGTAAGTAGACACTTTTTCAGCTGCTTGTTATCGAGTTTTATTGTGCAATAATATGAATTTTTCATATTCAATATGTAGAATTTATAGCAAAACATAATCTAATAGGATGTTTCCGATATAAAAGTTAATGTAATTGATCCAGTCACTTTCACTAGGTCAACACGTCCCTCCCAACTGGTACTTCCCCAATCATGAAAAGAATGTTTTTCCAATTCTAGATATCCTTTGAATTTTGGATGAGCTGTGGAATTTCCATAGGCTGTATTGACTTTAAACCTGTCTCTTTTAATCTTTCTGTAACTATTATCGAAAGTAACATTATTGTGTGTTATATTTAATAGCTCATTTTTGAGATGTGATTATGTTAACCTGCGATTTCGTATAAAATTTAGTATGAAAAGATTTCCATCAAAGTCTCTGGACGAGTTGTTCAGTCTCTTGATATCCTTAAGGGTAAGTGTGCTACAGGCAAACGTCATTAATATAAACTAAAAGTCTATATTTTTAAATCAAGTGAATATATCTGCTTATTAAATGAATAACATCAGTGCATGTATAATTTTGTAGCGCTACTGTACATTTATTTTCAAGCAATAATTATTACTAAAGATTTTCAATAACTTTCTGCATGTATCTATATCTATTAAATCTTAAGTAATGTTCATATAAATAAATTGATTAAATTATAAAAAGATAAATTTTCATATGCGTGCTATGTTTGAAACAATTATTTATACAAGGAAAAACACACAACGAAATCTAAAAATTATAAGAAGAAACATAGTTTACACTAAAAAATACATAATTGGGAAGAAAAGAGCTCCGTGTTAATAACTTTCAGCAGACATGACGCTTGTCCCACTTTATGTCTGGTGATCTATTTTAAATGTTGGCAACTTCTCAATGACAATATAGAGTTTCAACCTTGAATAAACTTTAGTGTATAGTTCATATATATTATACTTCAAGGTCCAAAACTCTCGGTTCGATATCTACAAAAATATAAAAGTAAATAAAAAAAATTTCATGATTTATGCGTGGCCCTTTAAAATTGGCGCTGTCAAACTACAGTAATTACAAAACAAAAAGGTAACAATAGAGATTGTTTATTTGTATTATTTTCATTGTAGGACAGTTATTCGTCGATTGAATTCAGTAATGAAGAAGCCACCACCAGCGGAATGGTGCAAAATTTTGACAGCGCTAAACCATCAATTTCAAAATACGGACTTATTGATCAGGTAAGGTGGCTCTGTGAATTTTTCCTTGCAATCGACAAGCATAAAGTCGGACTTTTTGAGGGTTTAGTTTTCTAGCATATATCTATTTGGAGGTACAGATTTACTTGGGCTAAACATAAAATTAAAAATTTATTTCTTTGGAAAAAAAATTAAAAAAGCTCAATCTAAAATATAAAGGTTTCTCAGCAATACCTTTTACAAATATATTTTGAATCTTATTACGTCTTTTAAAGAAAATACGCATTTAATGTTGCTCCTTTGCAGGGGTTTTCAATTTACTCAAAAGTCGAATTCGCACACGTTGCTACGACTTATTTTGAGTGTTCCGAAGAAAATAATAACGACCCGATATTAGTAAATCGACTAGATTTTGATGGTATCATAGATAAAGACACACATCCAGTTATTGTAAACAACACACATAGTGTTCTTATGTCAAAACGTTCTGAGTATGTATCGTGACTAAAATGTCAAACTTTGCAATGGATATATCAAATTACACCAGCAACGCCAGTGTTGCCAGTTCCCGAAATTAAAACGGTTACCTTCAAAGAAGTGAAAAGTTTGAAAATATCTTGTATCTACGAACAGTTCAGGATTGATAAAAATTCGGTATTACTAACTTTTTACAATTAAGATTTAGTGAAAAGTGGTAAAAAAATAAAGGTTGTGGATTTTTCATCAGAATTACCATTTTTAAGATATTTTTTTTTCTTAATAAAAATTGTTTCAAATACCTTATTTTCATTGAAATACCCAAAAATGATATATGGAAAACACACGTCTCCAAGAATCTTATCTAAACATCCTGCAAATAATACACTTGTATTTATTTGCTTTATATAAATACAAACAATCATTTTGCAGTAACATACTCGAGGTATTTCAGTAAAATTTAAAATGAATACACCCGCATCAATCTATTTTGAAGTTTATTTTCTGGTTACTCCCAGAACTTGATTATACACAATCAGATTAAAACTTGTAATCCTTTGAAATAAAATGTGATGTTGCCCACCACACCTATTTATTGTTTTTTAATTTAAACGTTTTTTGAGAACAAATACTCAAAAGAGTCTTTTAAGCGAGGTGACTGATTCCTCATTATTAATATGTAGATGGAAGTTCTCTTCATTGAAGTCTGTTTTAGGTGAACAGTATAAAATGAGTCATAGCGTAGTGACTTCATGATGACTTCTAGACGTAAAAATAAGACGAATATTTATATGGCGATATTAATTAATATAACAAATATTAGTGTATTGATCTAACTAAGATTATTTTCTCCTTGAGGTCTGAATACTCTATGCATCCATCTTGGCAAGCTAATAAGTAGATTTGCTGCTGCAAATCGAAGTTCTTTTATTGTATTGGGAAAATTTTTCGTCGTATGCGGCATTTTTCCTGATGTCACAAATCTGGATAGCATTGTGGTAATTAGTCAATTTTCCAGCTTCCCATTATCGAGAGTTATTTTATACTAATACGAATTTTTATGTCCAGTATTAACTATATAGAACAAAAAACTATTTTACAGGACGTAGAAAAGTCACATGTAATTCGTCCAGTCACTTCCACTAGTTCAACACTTCCCTCCCAACTTTCTCGTCCGTGAAAAGACCATTTTTTCAATTCCAGATATTCTCTAAATTTTTGAACAGCTGTGGAATATCGATAGACAGTGTTGACTTTAAATCTGTTTCTTTCAATCTTCGTGTGACTCTTTTCGAAACTAACATTAAATTGTATTATATTTATGAGCTCATTTTGATCATATGGATGTCAACGCGTGATTTTGTGTAAAATTAAGTATCAGAAAATTGTCATTACAGTCTCTGTACGAGATTTTCAGTCTCTTAATATCGTTTTAAAATTTTCTATAGTGAATAATGATGTCTCCGTGGGAAATCATTCTGTCTACATTATTCATTATTCGCTAAACAAAGTTGCAATTGCAAATGTAGTTTCTTTATAGTGGCATATCACTTGAACGGTTTATATGTGATTCTTTAATATTGTCTTTGTGGTATAAAATTATGTTATAAGAAAATAAAAATGTAGCAATATTGATGGTTTACTTTTCTTGTTTTTATAACAGGACGAAAGCAGTGATGATACAAGTTATCAGTTTTCAAATGCCATTAAGCGTCCTAATGAAGTTCATGTATATTACCCATCTAAAAGGCTTAGAGAGGAAGATCCAGAGTTCGATGAACCGAGTACCAGTGGAATTAGGTCAACTCGCAGCGTTGAATCATCATCCCTACAAGGAAATCAGGTAAGGCTGCTCTAAAAATTTTTCCTTGCAACCAGGATGCATGTCTTTTAGAGGACATAGTTTTATAACATCAGTCTATTTGGCGGTGCAAATTTCTTTAGGCTAAATATAAAAAGGTGTTTTTTAGTTTTAAAAATATTGGTTTTTCAGACGATGTTTTAATTTATTTTGAATGATGAGAACCCGATATTAGTAAATTGACTAAATTATGAGATCATGGAGAAAGACATAAAATGCGGATAAAGACAGGATTTATTCTTGAATTAAAACAAGATGTGAGCTCTAAGAAATAAATAGTTCAATAGTTTTAGAACCCATAAAACTGTTTAAATAATGTTTTAAAGCGAACTTGTAAAGTTGCGGTTTTAGATGGTTTGAAAATTATCAAGATAAGAAAATTGAGCATTGGTTTGTTAAAGATAAAAAGAAATTTTTAAAATCGCTGCATATTGAATCAATGGATTCAGGTCAAATTTTCCCATAAATTCAGTCAAACTGTATAAGTTTATCACGCACATCCACACTGAGCCATTCAATAATTTTTGCCTATAAAATTAAATGTTTATCGTTTAATTAATTCATGACCTTTTAAATATCAAAGAAGTTTTAAGCTGGTTTAAAATTGATTTTACTGTGACATTGTCTATATATGATTCATATCTGGTAGATCGATACAAAAGCTCCAAAACCCATTCGATAGTTGTACTCTGGTTGTCAATTTATTCCCAATCTAAACCGAGAAACACCTGCATATTCTATTTGTGTAAAAGTATCAGATTTCGATGTAATGTGCATATAATACGTAAAGTTCGGTTAAGGAGAAGGCTACTGTGCTTTATTTTCTTTTTAGTTGCCACAGGTTCGAATGGATTTTCCATTGATTTTTTAAATAAATCGAGGTAAAAAGAACAATTGAGAAGTGTGGTTTTGGAGCGCATTGTGTGTGATTCAATTGTGTTGTTTTTGCTTTTAGTCGGTCTTCCTGGTTATGTTCCAGAGTTGTTGCCATTCAAAGACTCTTCATACGTGACTTATTTTTAGACTATGGTAGAGGACAGCTTTTTAATTTTTTAATGTATGAAATTTAAGGTTGATTCTAAATAGATTTTATATTACATTAGTTGCTGATATATTATTACTCAAAAAAATATGCGACAACATTCACATAACCTGAACTGACCGACATCTCGTGAATATACTTTCAAGTATTTCCTCGCCATCTGTGAAAAAATACACCTTTCCAATTGTTGATTTCCACTGTGGAATGAGATCGTCCTTTTTGGTTTTAAACCTGCTTCTTTTAATGTTCGTCTCATTATTTTTGAAAATAAGATTGTTTGTATTGGTTTTTGAAATGTGTTGATATCAACGTTCGATTTCGTGTAAAATTAAAGACTGTTATACACATTCATATACTTTTTGCATGCTCGACCAAGTCTTTGTATGAAATGTCCAATTTCTTGTTATGATATAAGATATTTAATGTTGTAGATTAATCTCTTCTAGAACGTTGTACGACATCGTTTTTTATTGAGTTACAATTTGTGCTTTGTCAGTTTCTTTACAGTGACATACTATTGTTTTAAAAAGAGGAAAAAGCAAATGCGAATCGCTCTTATTCAGTTATTAACCGACTTCTAAAAGTAGGAGGTTCTCAATTCGTCGACTATGTATTTTTTTTATGTATGTACACCGATTACTCCGGAACGGCGGCACCGATTTGAATGAAATTTTTTACGTTATATTCAGGAAATTGATGCGGTGATCTCATATTTTTTTTGGACGAAATTGATGCAGTAACAAACAAGATGGCGCTTACCATATGGAGGTCAAAAAAATTAATTTTTTCCGATTTTCTCCAAAATTGGTATGGAGGAATTTTCGGGGTTGTACCCAACGAATCTGAAATTATTTTAAAAAAATTCAAAATGGCGGAAAAAAAATTAATTTTATCCGATTTTCTCCAAAATTGGTACGGGGAAGTTTTCGGGGTCCCACATGACAAATCTAAAATTATTTTTAAAAAATTCAATATGGTGGATCCAATATGGCGGATAAAAAATCAATTTTGTCCGATTTCAAATTGGTATGGGGGAGTTTTCGAGGTCTCACTTAACGAATCTGAAATTATTTTAAAAAAATTCAATATGGCGTATTGTGGACAAAAAATTAATTTTATTTGATTTTCTCCAAAATTGATATGAGAGAGTTTTTGGGATAACAAATTACGAATCTGATATTATTTAAAAAAAAAAATTAAATATGGCGGATCTAAGATGGCGGATTAAAGATGCTGCATCTCTTGATTTTGTCTAAAGTCAGTATGGAGGGATTTTTATTAGTGTTAATTACGAAATTAAAATATTTTTTGAAAAACTCAATCTGGCGAATTCAATATGGTGTTCTTAAAATTTTACATTTTTCGACTTTCTCCAAAATTTATATAGAGGGTTCTTGAGGGTGTAAATTATGAATTTAATAGTATTTTTTCAGAATTTAATATGGCGAATGCAATATAGCTGAATAAAAATTTTACATTTTTCGATTTTGTTCAAATGTGGATATGAATCATTTTTGAGGATGTAAATAACAAATATAAAATTAGTTTAAGAAAATTTAATAAGTCAGATGCAATATGACAGTTTAGAAATATTAAATTTCTGGATTTCATCTAAAATTGGTACCAGGAGGCTTTGAAGGGTTTAGATTTAGATTAAATTAAGCCGTTAAAATTACTTTTTTTTGAAATTCAATATGGCGGATCCAATATGGTGGGTTGAAAATTTTACCTTATTCACATTTTTTCAGATTTGGTATTAGGGCGTGGGGTGTATTACGAATATGAACTTAATTTTTTACTATTAGGTTTATAGAATACAATATGAAGGACTAAAAATTTCACATTTTCCTGTTTTATCAAGAATTGATATTGCGGGGTTTTTGGGGCGTGTACAAATTCAATATGCAATATAAAATATATAGAGCTAAGAAATTTACATTTCAAAGTCTTTAAAAATCGATATTGGAAGGTTTTGGGGCCTATATTACCAATCTAAAATTGATTTGAAATTTAAGATAGTGGATTTACTATGACAGACTAAATATTTGTTTGACATAATTTTACTAGCATTTGAAAAACTCTAAAAACCAAAGAATTTTTAGTGGTCTATTTTAGGGTGATTTACAATTTTGGATAAAATTGGTACTTTTTTGCCACCTTGGAGTAATTGCGAGGTACACTAATCTTGATTAGCACTTAGTTCAAATAATTTATGAATATCATAGTGAATTCAGAACTAAAAATCGAAAAATAAAATTTTTATATAAAAATTGAACCGACTTCTAAAAGTGCGCTAAAAAGTGAATAATAACTATACATTTTTATATGAAATTAAAATTTTTGAAGTCGGCGCCAAATTATTTCTAAATGAAATAAATAACTACTAATATATACAAATTATGGTACGAAAGCAATTACAAATAAAGTATTTTTAATCTGTTTATGCGAATCCCATTTTGGCAGGTATTAGTTTGGCGCCGACTTCAAAAATTTCAATTTTATATAAAAATTTATAGTTATTTTTCCCTTTTTAGCGCACTTTTAGAAGTCGGTTGAATTTTTTTATAAAAATTTTATTTCATGACAAATAATTTAATTTCTAAAGTCAGTATGGAGGGATTTTTATTAGTGTTAATTACGAAATTAAAATATTTTTTGAAAAACTCAATCTGGCGAATTCAATATGGTGTTCTTAAAATTTTACATTTTTCGACTTTCTCCAAAATTTATATAGAGGGTTCTTGAGGGTGTAAATTATGAATTTAATAGTATTTTTTCAGAATTTAATATGGCGAATGCAATATAGCTGAATAAAAATTTTACATTTTTCGATTTTGTTCAAATGTGGATATGAATCATTTTTGAGGATGTAAATAACAAATATAAAATTAGTTTAAGAAAATTTAATAAGTCAGATGCAATATGACAGTTTAGAAATATTAAATTTCTGGATTTCATCTAAAATTGGTACCAGGAGGCTTTGAAGGGTTTAGATTTAGATTAAATTAAGCCGTTAAAATTACTTTTTTTTGAAATTCAATATGGCGGATCCAATATGGTGGGTTGAAAATTTTACCTTATTCACATTTTTTCAGATTTGGTATTAGGGCGTGGGGTGTATTACGAATATGAACTTAATTTTTTACTATTAGGTTTATAGAATACAATATGAAGGACTAAAAATTTCACATTTTCCTGTTTTATCAAGAATTGATATTGCGGGGTTTTTGGGGCGTGTACAAATTCAATATGCAATATAAAATATATAGAGCTAAGAAATTTACATTTCAAAGTCTTTAAAAATCGATATTGGAAGGTTTTGGGGCCTATATTACCAATCTAAAATTGATTTGAAATTTAAGATAGTGGATTTACTATGACAGACTAAATATTTGTTTGACATAATTTTACTAGCATTTGAAAAACTCTAAAAACCAAAGAATTTTTAGTGGTCTATTTTAGGGTGATTTACAATTTTGGATAAAATTGGTACTTTTTTGCCACCTTGGAGTAATTGCGAGGTACACTAATCTTGATTAGCACTTAGTTCAAATAATTTATGAATATCATAGTGAATTCAGAACTAAAAATCGAAAAATAAAATTTTTATATAAAAATTGAACCGACTTCTAAAAGTGCGCTAAAAAGTGAATAATAACTATACATTTTTATATGAAATTAAAATTTTTGAAGTCGGCGCCAAATTATTTCTAAATGAAATAAATAACTACTAATATATACAAATTATGGTACGAAAGCAATTACAAATAAAGTATTTTTAATCTGTTTATGCGAATCCCATTTTGGCAGGTATTAGTTTGGCGCCGACTTCAAAAATTTCAATTTTATATAAAAATTTATAGTTATTTTTCCCTTTTTAGCGCACTTTTAGAAGTCGGTTGAATTTTTTTATAAAAATTTTATTTCATGACAAATAATTTAATTTCATTTCATTTTGTAAGAAATATTTTATGGGAAAATACGTAAAAGGTAAATGTCATTAATGTAAACTAAATGTCGATATTTTCTAAACAATTGAATTTATCTGCCTATTAGATGAATAACATCGGCACATAAGTTTACTACGCTAATTTAAAAGTACTTTCAAGAAATAGTGACAATTAAAATTTATTAAGGTTCATATAAATAAATCGATTAAGGTAAAAAAGATAAATTTTAATATATAAAACAATTATTTATACAGAAAAAGACATACGATGAAATCAAATGATATAAAAGGAAAAATAGTTTATACGAAACTGGAACAAAAAGTGCCCCGTGTTAGTAATTTTTAACACACATGATATTTGTCATACAATATGTCTGGTGGTTTTTTTCCAATGTTGGCAGCTTCTCGATGACAACGTAGAACTCTAACCTCGAATAAATTTTAGTATGCAGTTCATTTATATTTTTATATTTATGGTTGGATATTTACACTTCAAAACTGTTGTCTCGATATTTATAAAAGTATATAAAAGAAGTTTAAATTTAGTATTGCTTCTGTGTGCTAAAATGAAGTTATTATAAAACGAAAATATAAAAATAGTGATCGTTAATTTTTTCATTTTTATTGTAGGACGAGTTTTCCTCGGATAAGTCCAGTAAAGAAGAAGGCACTGTTGAGAAATTTAAATTAGATGAAGCCAGTACCAGCGGAAGAGTATCAAACTTTTATAATGTCGAGTCATCAGCACCAAAAAAAACTTTTCATGGACTTTTGTATCAGTTAAGGCTGCTGATGCTGTTTGTTCAACGGGTTCCTGATGGACAGGAATTTTATCTTTCGACTGAGATGCACGAAGCCCAAGATTTTGACGATGTAATTTTGCAGTATGTAGATGGAGATGGTATTTCGAGGTACAGATTTCTTCAGGCCAAACATAAAATTGATGACAAATATAAAATTGGGAAAAGCGATCTATTTCAAAATTCAAAAAAAGATTATCGCTTAAAGAAATATTTTAAATCTTATTGCGACATTGAACAAAATGGTGACTTTAAAAATGCTAATTTGGAGGAGTTTTTGATTTGCACAAATGTCGGTTTCGCAGAAGAAGCGATGACTTATTTTGAGTGTGCAGAAGAAAATGATGAGATATTATTAAATTTCGAAGAAACAAATGACAAATGCACAAAACCAGTGAAATACAAATTAAAAGAAGAATATATTCCCAAACTAAATGAAGAATTTGAAGTAAACAATAAAAATGAAAATTTATTTCACAATTTTGTAAAAAAGTTCAGGTTTTTGCCCGATTATGGAGATGACGTATTAAATAAGAACATAGAAAATTGTTTGAAAAAATGTTTTAAAATGGAAAATGTCATTTTAGCAGATGCGTATGTGCAAAACTGCGTCCTTAAATGGTTTGAAAGTTACGAAGATAAGAAAAGTAATTATTTTCGTATTGAAGATAAAGAAGAGTTTGTAACATCACTAAATAGGAACATTGATTCGCTGCTGGTGGCAGGATATTCCAATTTTTATATTGAGGAACTGAAGAATTACGGAGTACAATTTGAGAATACTTCACTCCTGCGTGACTTTTTCGTCCATAAAAAGGACAAGATAATATTTATTATAACCGCAACTCCAAAATTAAGTGTTATTAAGTTGAGTCAGCTGTTTTGGGAAGTTGAATTAACTCAGGATAAATTTATATTCACAAACTGCGATCAATTAAATTATAACGATAAACTTTCTACTACATTTTTTTCCGAACCGAGTTACAGATGGCTGGTCATTGAGTGTTTTAATGAGATCGAATTGAACATGAAAGTGTTAAATAAAATTTCAGAAATGGAAAATGAAAAGACAGTCGTAATAATTGGCCGGGAAAATCATGTTTTGAAATTTAGGAAATTTTCGGGATTAATTACGCCACCTTTTTATGATAAAAATAATCTATTTAAGGATCTGACGATCGATTCACAACAAAAGATGTTGGAGAAGAAAGTGATGTTTCAAGGAGAAAAAATTAATTTCAATAAACTCGTTGACATATATTCGGGCGGGAATATTATTGACGAACTAACACTAGAAAGAGTTCTTACGGAAACCATTGAAATAGGAAATAATGACGTCTTCGAATCAGATTTTCTAATAGAGGAGTGTTACATACGAAGAAAACTAATTCGAAGAAAATTAAGGCTCGAAATTCTTCAAAACGAGGAAGTTTTAAAAAGATGTTTGTTTTTTATTTCAGGTGTAAACATGAATCAACTTGAAGATTTAAATATTAACAATGAATGGATTTTCGTGTGGGGAGACGGAAAAAGTTTTGAAAATGGAATTATAATTTCCGAGGAATTTAAATCTGGATACATATTTAAGGTGTTATGCATAAATAATAAAAAAAATGTTTATTGGCTGAAATATGTAAAAGAGGAGTTTTTAATTATGAATTTTAGAAACGGAACCGATATTTTTAATAAGCCAGTTACGTGTTTCGAGGAACATGAGTTAAACAAGAACCAAATATTGGATGAAAAAATTCTAATTGTCGCTGATGGGCCCGGTTGTGGCAAATCCACTTTTATGACGAGAGTTGCCCGTCAACTCAAGCAAATAATGTCAAATATATGGGTTCTGAGAATTAATCTTTCATCTTATGCATACAAGCAAGAAGGACGGAAACAAGTCATGAAATCTCTGGAAGATATTAAATTTAAAGTTAGCGAAACTAAGAAAGCAACAGCATTTATGGCTCATCTGTTATTTCCACAAGAAAATGAAAGTGAGAATAAACATTTTGTAAGAGAACTTTTTATCCAGTCGCTGGACTGTTTGAATGGAAACATGAAATTTCCTAAAATAATATTTTTATTTGACGGTTTTGATGAAATAAGTCCCACATTTAAAGAAAAAACTCTGACTTTACTTCAGGCGCTCCGGAATTCAAATGTCGCACAAATGTGGGTTACAACAAGAAATCACGAAGAACACAGTTTGGAAATGGCTCTTCATTCATTTTCTTTCTTTCTTACACCTCTTGATGAGGACGAGAAAATTGATTTCTTAGAAAAATTATGGAAATACAAATTGGTGCACTTTGATGATATAAAACTTAAACCTGATGGCGAAGATATCTTAACGTATCTGACAGAAATAATAAATAACATTCGTAATTGTAAAGATGAATATATTAATTACAGGTTTCGGGACTCTCAAAATCGTTTGCTGCCTACTCTTAATTATTCTGAAGTACAACATTTATTAAGCAGTGTTGACTTTTCAGACGTCGCAGAACGTCTAATAGGTTACTTCGAAAACGACGATAAAATGTCCGAGTTTACCGATAATCCTCTACAAATTAAAATGTTGGCCGAAATAATTTTCTTTAAAAAGTTTAGCTCTTTAGACAATTTGGACATGTTTTTGTTATATGAAGAATTTATAAACTACAAATTGAGGGTTTATCGTGACGATAAAGATGCTGCTGGAAAGTCCGTTGCAGGTCGTGGCTTCTTCGAAACACATTTGGAATATTTAACAACAGTTCACCAAGAAATTGCTTTACAAACTCTGTTTCCTCATTATGATAATATACAGTTTAGGAAAGTAATTAATAAAATAGAATTGACGAGGGCCGGACTGCTCGTAATTCATGACGATCGTCTCGAATTTGTGCATCGAAGTTTTGCAGAGTATTTTGTCAGTCAACATTTCGCTGAAAATTTTCATTGCCAGAATGTGCAGAAAATAGTTTTTTCAGATGTTTTAATAAATGAAAATTACTCATTAATACGAACGTTTTTAAATCATAACGAAGTATTTCTTGGCAAACTGGGTTCCAAAACGCAACAAATGAATGAATTAATAAGAGTTACTAATCTCATCTTACTTTATCAACTAATGGATGGACGACTGTATAATTTATTTATGAAGCTTCTTGAAAATTTGCCTCTCGACTTTGCTAAAAACCATATTTTGTTTAATGAAAATAATAAAGGAGAAACAGTGCTGCACATGATTTTTCAATATGTAGAAGACGATCAAATTTTGGAAAATATATTAAAAACAATAAAAGAGAGTGTTTCCTCGGAAACACTTAAAGAACTTTTCTCTAAAAAGGATAAAAGAGAACGTTCAGCATTACACTGCATTGATGTTTATCCAAAAAATTCAGCAGCGAAACAAAAATTGCAGTTTTTCAAACTTAATTGTACTTCTGAGTTATTTCATAAACTTTTACTTCAAGTCGATAAAGAAGGAGAGACCGTATTACACCGTGCTTGTCGGGCTGGATTTGATATAACTGATTTGTTGGAAGTATCTGAGGAAAATAAAGACACAATTAAAGATCTTTTATTAAAAACTGCCAATGATGGGCGAACAGCCTTATTTAACATTATTCGTTACTCTTATAACTTTTCTCTGCTAACAACATTACTTAACCTTGTTAAATTAGTTTGTAACTCCGAAGAAATTAATTATTTATTTTCAATAAAAAGTAATTCAAAGAACCTGCTGCATGCTGCTTGTAGTGGAAAGAACAAAGATATGTTAATTATAGTTTTAAATGCCATTAAAGATAACCAAGAAATAATTAAAACACTCATGTTAGACACTGACGAAGATGGACTGTCTCCATTACATTATATTCTGAATTATTACTTCTCTTTTGATATGTTCAAGATATTACTAGATTTTGTTAATTTAAACTGTGATACAGAAACGCTGCATACAATTTTGTGTAAAAGAACAAAATATGGAGCAACTATTCTACACATGGCCGTGAAATATTTCGAAGGAACACATGATCATAGCTGGTTGACACCTCTCCTGACTTATTTGTTTAATTTAGTTGGGAAGGAAAAAGAAATATTTTATAAGCTTTTATTAACAACTGACAAGTACGGGCGAACTGTACTACACCATACTTTCTCTGAATCGAAGTATTTTTTTTTACTAAAAGAATTGCTAAATTTTGTTCAAACAAATTGTAGCGAAAATATTTTATCTGAACTATTACTTAAATTTGATGATAATAAATTCAGTATATTACACTGGATCTGTTTTAAAAATGACGTACATAACTTAACTTTTCTATTAAATAAAATTAAAGATGATGCAGAAACACTTAATAAACTTCTACTCCAAACCGACAAAAAAGGAAACACTGCATTGCATTATACTGTTTTCAACCATGCGAACTTTTCTATGATGAGTGAATTATTAAATTTTGTTAAATTAAATTGCGAAAAAGAAATATTTAAAAGTCTTTTATGCAAAGCAAATGATGAAGGTCGCAACGTGTTGCACGTTGCTTGCATGAGTATAAAAGATAAAAAAGAATTCGAAGACAATCTGCAATATTTATTAAAATTTATAAAAGACGATGATACACTAATAAATGAACTTTTATTGAAAACATGTAACAACTACGGCTGTACTCCACTGCATTATATAGTCCGTTTTTTTGATAACGCGTCTTTATTAAAGATTTTATTCGATTTTATAAAAAATTATGATTCCACAATGTTAAACACACTTTTACTAAAAGAGAGTAGTACAGAATTTAGTTTGTTGCACTTTGCTTGTAAACATAGTAATGAAGAAAGCTTAAAGTACTTATTATATGCAATGCAGGATAACATCGCTCTACGCGATATACTTATATTAAAACCTGATCATAAAGGGCAAACTATACTGCATTATAATGTTAATAACTTTCAAATGTTAAAATTCTTGCTTGATTTCGTTAAATCACATTGTTGTAAAGAAATATTCACCAAACTTATACTTAAATGTGATAAAGAAGGTCGTACAGCATTGCACACATTCTGTCAAACTAATGACAATAAAGAAATCTTAACCTGTTTGTTAAACTCAATTAAAGAAAACACTACTCCTGCAATATTTAATACATTTTTATCTATAAAGGATCGTCATGGAAAAGTAGCATCTGATTGTATTGCTTGCAATGCTAACAGTTCTCCCTTGTTGGAAGTTTTGTCAAATTTTGGTGTTCAAGTACCAAAAATAATCGATAATTCTCGATTAATTGATTAATAAGAAAATTTCATTAATCTATTTTTCACATAATCAGAAAATTAATTAATTTTCTCACTGATTATTTTTTATTTTATTAATTGTTCTAATAATTAGCTTTTTCTAATTAATTAATTTTGCAATGCATGACACAAGTGAACGTGTATCAGTGGATTCCGATCTTACTTTCCCATATATCGCCGACTGTTAAACTGTTTTAACTTTCTCCATATGTAACAAAATACTTCTGCTGCGTCATTTAAAAGGTTTTGCATTTCAAACTAAATATTTCATCATACAACTATTTTCAAACTCCTGAAATATTAAATTGTTTAAAGTTCGTTGATAGTCTGTCGATGATTCATATTAAACTGCGTTTGGACTTAAACCGATACAAAAGTTACAAAACTCTTGTTTAAGTCTAATCAAAGGAACAAGAAAATCTTCGAAAGAATCAAAAAACATGGGTTGTTTAAATCTCCGACAATTGTTAATTTTCCCCTAACTCAAACCGAGGAACGCCTCCATATATGTCTTAAAGTATCAAGTTTCGATGTAACGTCCAAAATATTAACATTCGTTTGTGAGAGCAACGCTTTCTCTCCGAAATTATTGCGAAAAATCTGAATAGATGCTGCATTGAATTTAGTTCCGTGAATTAGAAGAGCATTGTGAGTGTTTCATTTTTTTTTGCTTCCCGTGTATGTTTAATTTCCGATCTGATTCAATCAGTTGAAACTCGCTTCGTTTTTGTCGAAAACCAACAATCAGCTAAATTTTCAAACGTGAGAAATAAAATTTAGAATCCCTGGATGTGAACCGCACCAGTCTTCTTCATAACTAACCTATAAAAACTGATTAAATAAACAGTTACATTGGAAAGTTATGGTCATTTAAGTTTTCATCCTAGTTTTGTTGCATCTATCAGGTATAAAACAAAAACAAATTGTTAATTTTTTTATGTTTAAGATTGATTAAATTAATTAATTGTTGATACATTAACATAAACATTGTGTAGGTGGAGTAACATCATTCAAGTCAGGAAACTTGTGAATATAGTTTCAAATATTTACTTGACTGTTCGAAATAGTTCTGATAACGTTATATTTGTATTTAGAATGTAACTCGCAAATTCTTTATTCCTGTATAGCGATTGGTGATTTTTTTATATTATTTCGTTTGTAGAAATAGTAACACCTCTCCAGTTTTTCCAAATGTTCAGAATTATAATCATACATATGTACGGGATGTCCCATTTTAGACACTTTTTGGGGGTATCGGAATTATTACCAAAGATATAACGTTGCGGTTTTCACTTTAGTTTCCCACTTCTTGACGAAACGAAAGATTCCCGTGTCAAATTTGTCATGGCTCTCTAAGTTTTTAAATCCACAAGGTGATTTTGAAAATCATCGTTTTTTAGGCACATTTCGTATTAACGCATAACGTTAATTTATCAAAAAGGTAAAAACTGATTTTTATAAAGTTTTTTTGGAGAGTTCAGTGGCATAGTCAATTTTTTTTTCCTAAAAAGTTTAATTTTTGAACTATTCACCATACTTATGCTTTTTTGAATAGAACACCCTCTATATTATTTAAGATATTGATTAAGTGTAATTAAGGCTTTTCAGAGATATATATTGTGTTTATTTTGAAAAACAAGGTCAGAATTCGATATTTTCAATAACTTGCTTTACTTGTAATACTACATCATTTTAACAATATTAAATATACCAAAGATTAGACATTTTAAAAGTTAATTTTAATGTTTTTCTACATTTTCAATTGTAAACACTCAATTATTAATACATTTTTTATTATAAAAAACACTATTATTATAAAACCAGAATATTGAAATTTGATTGCAAAGAAACAAGAACAACATTATTTCATAAAACTAAAGTAACAAATACAAAATGAAACATTGAAATTAAAAACAACCAAGAGTTTTTTAAAGATGGTTTTCAAAATGTCGGTTGTTTTCTCAAACGCAGTATAAGCAGAGTTTTGTTATTCTTCTAATTACATTTAAAAGAATCATAAATCTATTATGAAAAGTTTGGAAGGCCTAAGCAATTGCCCCACGAAATTCTGCTATAGAGACCGGGGAGGAAAGTTATTGCCCAGAAATGGCCTCTACAGTCCCGAGTTGTGGCTCGGAGCAACGCCTTGTTGAAGATAAATGGAAATGAAATGGGCGGCCAATGAAACATTTTCAAGCAATTCTGGAATAATTTCCTTAAGGAGTTCTAGGTATCTACGTGCTATGAGGCCCTCTTCATACATCCTATAAGCTATAAGTCGTTCGAAAATAAAACACAAGACACCAACTGCGAAGCACCCCTGGTGTACCTTTTCGAAAATTAATGGTGATTTTCTGCAGAGCAATTTCTCGTGTTGTGACGATTAAAAATTCCCACACTTGAAAAATAACATTCCTCAGATCAGATAACAAATCTGCCAAAAGATTCGTTGGTGCAGATTTGTTCTAAATACCACTGACAAAACGTTACACGGCACTGATCATCTACGTGGCGTAAATGTTGCACTATTTTAAATTTATATGAATGGTATTTATACTTTTTCAAAATTCTTTCGACTTCTTCCTCTATTTTTCTGAAGGATGATGAAATTGTTGTTGCTGCGTAAAATAACACATTTGTTTATTTTCTCTCCCTGTCTTCTTTGACATATGTTTTGGGACGAGGCTGAATAAAAGATCCGTGTTCAACTAGATTCCTTTTTAAACGAGCAGATATGTCTAGAAAGGGTTGCCTTCTTTTTGTATACCTCACATGAACAAAAACGATCGCCAGATATGAGAAAGTTATCCTAATGATGACGATTTAAATACATTACCCATTGAAATATAATTCAGACGTTTTCTGAGGACTTTCACTGCTTCGTATAAAACGTACTAACATATCATACTTTTTATAATTATCATAAACGGTAATTGTAAATGTAAAATAAATAAAAAGTAAAATAAAAACATCTGGGTGACAAAAATATCTGAAAAACCTGTCAAGTTTTGAACACTTGCTTTTTGTTTCCTATAAATTGGCCATGACCTACTGTTATAAATTCTGACCTCGTTTTTCAAAATAAAATAAACACATTATATATTTTTTAAAAGCCTAAATTATTCTTAACCAAGATCTAAAATAATATACAAGGTGTCCTATTTAAAAAATGATGTTTGGTTACTATCTCAAAAACTAAATTTTTAGAATAAAACTGACTGCGCTACTAAACTCTACGTAAAAAACTCTATAAAAATCAGTTTTCACCTTTTTGATAAATTAACGTTATGCATTAATACGAAGATTTTCAAAATCACCCTGTAGATTAAAAACTAAGACAGCCATTACAAATTTGACACTGGAATCTTTTGTTCCGTTAAAAAGTAAAACACTAAAGTCAAAATCTTTGATAATAACTCGATTACCCACCAAAAGTGTCGAAAATGGGACACCCCGTACAGGCTTTTTTATATTTAGCACCATATCTAAAGGCTTTATTAAGAGAGATGGCAAAAAGTTTATGTAGGAAAATTGTAATATTTCTTCGATATTATATTTCAAATTTGTTGTTGTAAAGTTGAGAAGAAAAAGGAATTTTAATTCTTTAAAAGAAACACTCTGTATATTCTCTGCTAAAATAAAAGTTCGTTTCTTCCTGATTTCATAAATGTATAATAAGTAGGGTTGGGAGTAGCCATTATTTAATTATTTTAGTTGGAATTATTAATAAACTAATATAAAAAAACGAGAAGACCTGGAAAACAAATGTTTTATTTTAATTTGCATTGTGACGTTTTAATATAGTTTCGAACTCTTATTATATTGATATATTATGTTCTATTCTATTTGGAGGAGGAAAAATATCAGATCATTTTATTTGAAAATAATTATAATAACGGGAATAACAGTAATAAGATAAACAAGTAGATATTTTTATTATAAATATTTGACACCCAATAATACTAATAAAAAAAAATTAGAAAAATCTTTATACATTTTCAACCTATTCTTCACGATTAAAAATATTATCTTTCATTTTATTATTAACAAACTTTCAATTAAAATCTCTGTGGTCATGGTTAAGCAATATAGCTGTGCGTTCAATTTTTTTTCCTTAATATTTTTATGTTTTGGGGTCTTTTAATTTCCAATTTTTTTAAGAGCCCCATGAAAAAGATCTAATGGACTTAAATGTAGGCCATTTGTCGGTCATCTAATTGTGCCATGCTTTTCAAACTATAAGTAACTAGTATCACATTTTGCGGCAATGCGCCATCTTTTTGCCAGATCGGATTATTGGGTATTCTCTAAATGATCTTGCTCATTATTTTCAGTTAAATATGAATATCGCTTACCATTTAAAATTCCATTTAAAATATTTGGCCCAATAATCTTGTTTGTCAACATACTTCGGCAAACTTGAAATGATTGCCGACCCTGTATTTTTACGACTTGTATTTTGTGGGGTTATCAATTGCCCAATAATGTTTATTCTTTCTATTGACTAACCTAGACATCATGAATATTGGCTCGTCCGTGAAATCATTTTATTTGGAAACTTCTCATCTTGTCCAATATGGCGTACCATTGCTAAACACACTATTGCAACCGATGCATCATATTTCCTTCAGTTAAATTCTGTACCGGCATAAACTTATAAGGATGATATTTATAAAACTGCAGTGTGGTGTAAATTTTATACCAAGTTTTATTGAAATATGATGCGGCATTAGAAATATATTTTTCCAGATCTTCCAAAAATCACCTGAACTAATAATAATGTGTTTTACAATGCTAGAGTAAACAATTACTTCTTCTTGATTTTTCACCAAAGACTTTTCATTTCATTACATTTTTTACCACTATGTCTTATTATACTTGTAGATGGTACTCGACGACCAGAATATACAGGGTGATTCAAAAATCGATCACGAAACTTAAGGGGGTGATTCTACTTGACAAAATAAGGGTAGAGCTTCATATACTTTTTTTTTCAAAATGTCATTCGTTTTCGAGTTACAAGCCGTCCAAGTTCAAGTTTTTATTTTTTGTTTTTTGAATTACTCGCTTACAGGAAAACCGATTTGACTAATATTTGAAAGATAGGCTAAGTCTTCTGCGCTTCATCATTTTAGTAACAATTCACATTGATTGTTTGCCGCTAGAGGGCACTTTACCTACATTGAAAATAGTTTTTTTGTCATAATTTGTTAGTGTTGACAGCTACAGTAGTTTTTGGCATAATTTCTAAAAGACTGATGCCAGGCCTTTAAAAAAGGTGCTCTTTATTTACATCGCTAAACCCAACAGTTTAGACGTAAATCACCCTTAAAAATTAAGTGGTAAATTTACTTTTCTCATTTCATTACCACCAGCTACCAGGTAAATAGCTATCAAAGTATACTAGAGCTGTCAGTTTACCATCAAATAAATTCGCTTTTTAAACTATTTAATTTATAATCTTAAAATAACTAATAATGGCTAATCAGTAAATATTCATATTATGGATTATTGCGATATACATTTAATTGATAAAAATTAATGAAACAGTACTAAACAAACTAAAAAAGATTCTCAAAATGTCCCCCATTTTCTTCCATACATTTCCTAACACTCTTCAAAAAATGTCGCCTAACTCGATGAAAAATTTCTGGTGTTTCTTTAATAATTTGGCACTTTTCGATTATCCTGAAGCGAAGATCCTCGACGTTGATTACTGGAATATCGTACACCAATTGTTTCAAATGACCCCAAAAGAAAAAATCCATAGGATTAAGGTCTGGTGACCTCGCTGCCCATGCCAATGGTCCACTTCGTCCTATCCATCGCTCAGGATACGTTGCATTCAAATACTGTCGGACACGTATACTAAAGTGGGGCGGAGCTCCGTCTTGGAGGATCCACATGTTGGCCCTTACTTCCAATGGCACATCTTCCAGATACAATGGGAGACGATTTTGGATAAAATCTAAGTATACGTCACCAGTTAATGGGCCATCAAAGAAATGAGGACCAATAAGGTAATCTCCTATTATCCCTGCCCACACATTTAGTGAAAATCTACGCTGATGTTTCGTTTCTACCACATTGTTTGGGTTCTCGTAAGCATATGTGTGGATGTTGTGTAGATTTGTTATGCCATCACGAGTGAAACCAGCTTCGTCAGTGAATAATATGACGCCAATTAATCGATTATCGTGTTCATACTTAGCTAGGATCTGATTGCACATTTCCAACCGTCTCGGCCGATCATCGTCATAAAGAGCCTGCACCTTTTTTGAATGAAACGGGTAGAGTTGTTCTTCTCTTAGTATCCTCCATGAACTAGCCTGATAGAGCCGCACTTTATTCCCAATTTTTCTAGTACTAATACCTGGATTATCTTCAATAATTTCAAGTACTCTTTCTTCTTGTTGCACGTTTCTAGCAGTTCTAGGTCTTCCCCTATTTCCATTATAACTTTTAAAGGAACCACATTCCGCAAGCCTCCTGTGCACACTGGAAAATGTTTGAGCATGAGGGATATTTCTTTCCGGATAACTCTCCATATAATATCTTCTTGCCAACTCTGCATTACCATTTGCTTTTCCATAACAAAAATGGATATCACAATATTCGATATTTGAATATTGGTGATTAGCCATTATTAGTTATTTTAAGATTATAAATTAAATAGTTTAAAAAGCGAATTTATTTGATGTTAAACTGACAGCTCTAGTATACTTTGATAGCTATTTACCTGGTAGCTGGTGGTAATGAAATGAGAAAAGTAAATTTACCACTTAATTTTTAAGGGTGATTTACGTCTAAACCGTTGGGTTTAGCGATGTAAATAAAGAGCACCTTTTTTAAAGGCCTGGCATCAGTCTTTCAGAAATTATGCCAAAAACTACTGTAGCTGTCAACACTAAAAAATTATGACAAAAAAACAATTTTCAATGTAGGTAAAGTGCCCTCTAGCGGCAAACAATCAATGTGAATTGTTACTAAAATGATGAAGCGCAGAAGACTTAGCCTATCTTTCAAATATTAGTCAAATCGGTTTTCCTGTAAGCGAGTAATTCAAAAAACAAAAAATAAAAACTTGAACTTGGACGGCTTGTAACTCGAAAACGAATGACATTTTGAAAAAAAATTATATGAAGCTCTACCCTTATTTTGTCAAGTAGAATCACCCCCTTAAGTTTCGTGATCGATTTTTGAATCACCCTGTATATTACGGTATTCATGTTGTACTCTGGATATCTTTTTATTATTAAAATAATAATGATATTTTTTCTTCTTTCGAATAGCCCACGCCAAAGTATGTATTAACCAATATAATATGTCAAGATAATAAGTATTCGAAACCATATTAAGACGTCCCAATGACAATTAAAATAAAGCATTTGTTTTTCAAGCGTCCTTGTTTTTTTAAAGTTTTAATAATAATTTAAACTTAAATAATGTTTAGTCCGAACTCCAACTGATTCTACATTTTTGAAATCGGAAGTAAAAAATGTAAAGACGCCCTGATAGACCCCAGTGGCGTGAAGTATGTGTCCCTGTTAAATCATTTTTTCAATATCTCAAAACCTAGTGAAAAATTTGTTTTTTGCTATAAATATCAATATGTTTTTGAATAAAATAACACTTGGTTGCATGACTGATCAGGCAATGCCAATAAATAAATAAAAAAAACAGAGTATATACAGAGTATTCCATTTATAATAAAATTTATATATATATATATATATATATATATATATATATATATATATATATATATGTGTGTGTGTGTGTGTGTGTGTGTGTGTGTGTGTGTGTGTGTGTGTGTGTGTGTGTGTGTGTGTGTGTGTGTGTGTGTGTGTGTGTGTGTGTGTGTGTGTGTGTGTGTGTGTGTAATCGAAGATTTTCGGGCATATCGTGCATGTGTTGAGTCCCTCTCAGGACTGTAAGGCAGCTGACGTTTCGGTGAAATCTCATTCACCATTTTCAAAGCTCACTCTATGGAGTCTACGAGCAAACGAATATAATATTTGATAAATTATTTGAACTAAGTACTTTGTATTTTTCAAAAGTCTTCGAAATTATATTACAAAAATTTCTATTTTCCAAAATCCAGAACCGCCTATCAATTTATCAACACGGGTTTTTAATAAAAGATCATGCATGACTAATCTTTTCAGTATCTTCTCCTGTGTCTGCAGCGCCCTTAACGACAGAAGTCAGATCGTTGTCATCTACACTGATTTTTCACAAGGCTTTTGATTAGTTCGATCAGTGCATTCTATGGAAGAAGCCATTTGATCAGTTTCGTTTCTTTAATACACTTTTCAGAATATTAAAATCTTATCTCCTAGATGGTCGCCAGTTCGTAGAGATTGAGAGTTTCATATCAGATTCGTTTGTGCCGACCTCGGATAAAGCTCAAGGTTCCAATCGAAACAGTTTGTCAATGGTTTGAGTCTAATAAACTCGCTCTGAATATCTCTAAATGCAATTAGGTATCTTTCAGTCGCACCTACTATTTAATTATTTAATTAATGCTTCTTGCTTGAGCAGGCTCGCTTGTGTGGGAGATATGGCATTTGTTTTTGATGATAAATTCTCCTTTATTTCACACTGCTAACATGGTAAGCATTGCATCTCAATCATTAGAATTCACATTAAAAAACTGTAAATACTTTTCAGATCTATTTACATTTAAGTTATTGTATTACTGCTTCGTTAGAATCAAATTAGATGGTGATTCAGTCATATGGTCTCCTGTATATACCTGTCATAAGCATTTTATGGAATCCGTTAAAAAAAAAAGATTTCTGAAATATTCAAGGTTTAGGGAGTACGGTATTTATTCTGAGCAGAATATTGACCAAAAGTTGATTTTGACCAGGTTTGGAAAACTCCCTCTAACCTTTGGCCCGGATTCCCAGTCGGTAACATTTTTATACAATTTCCTAAATGCAAAAATTGATTGTTCATTTTTAGTGTAGCAAATATATTTTCTGGTACCCCGTATTGGTATCAGGCGTCAGCCTTCCTTTTTCTTAAGTGTCTAAATTCAAACGTGCTTTGTCCCAACCCAATTTATGATATATGTCAAATTTTTAAAACAATTTCCGACCTTGTGACATTTATTTTAACAATCTTTCAATAATTTTGAGGCATCCACAAGAGGTGTTTAGTTATCTGTAAGTCTTGGTTTAGTTGTTTGCATTGTATTATTATTTTAGTGTTGCATTTTTTACATTTTTTAGATGGATTAGGGTTAGTTAAGATTTACAATTTAAAATTAAATATAAAATTTATAAAGTAGAATCACTTGTAATTGGGCTTTTGCCTGTTCGAAATGTAGTGCTGAATAGATAGATAAATAGGTAAATAAATAAATATGTATATGTAATATGTAATTGTATTTCAGAATGTATTGTTATTAAAAAGAAATAAATAAATGTAAATGCTCTGTAGTTTATGTTGCTTTACTTATTCAAATTGATCGATTAATTACTGGAGGTACTTTAAATTTATATGTAATGCAGAAAGAATATAATTTACTGCTCAAATATCTTTTCAGTTTTCGTTATGTCCTTGTTATCGCAAGTAGGAACCATTAAATAAAATTGATTAGAAAACAGACACCTTTTTTTCAGTTACGATCTTGTTAACAAAATTAGCATAAAAAATTATTACTATGAAAGTAGAGCCACCATTGCATTTATTGTGAGTCGATATTCATCATTTTTTTAACTCTTTTTTTTCGACTATTTTATTTTACATATGATAAGTTTTCTGATAAATTATTTCTTGGAAGTAAAATCCAGTTAGTTAAAACAAAAGTAGTTCAATTTTCCATGATTAAATTTAATCCGAGAGTAGGTCCGTTTATTGATTCGGTTTCTTAACAAAATTGGCTGACATTTCAGCAAAATTTCATTTGGCATCTTCTGTGCGTACTAGTTGAACATCAACTATTGTGATTAATACGAATTATTTCGTATCCAATATGTGCGATCTATGGCAAAACATTTACAAGGTATTTTCAATATAAAAGTCAAACTTAAGTCACTTTAATTTTTCAATAATGTCAGAAAAATGCTTAAGAGACAATAAAAGTTATTTATATTGAATAATGGCTAACATTTTTGAAATAAATGAAAGTATCTGGCTGTGAGATGAATAACGTCGACTTATATTTGAATATACCAATTTGAAATTATTTTCAAACAAGAAGCATAACGAAAAATATTCGATCATTTTCTCCACAAGTGTAAATTTACAATATTTATCTCTCAGTTTTAATTAAAATAAGTTGTTTAATTTTCGTCGAAATGGAGCAGATCAGAAAAGATAAGTTTTAACTACGTTTTCTGTTTGTTCATCGTATGATCAGCCATTTAGTCCAATTAAATGATTGTAGATATAACTCATAAGTTAATTTGCAATATATATACGCTTTTCCAAAGAAGTTCAAAAAAATTGGCTTTAAAGGAATAGTTTTGAAAAGAAAAATTATGAATTTGAAGAAGTTTAAAACTGCAAAATTCAAGTTAAATATATTGTTTTACAGAAACACCTTATTTTCCCGATCTTTTCTATTGAATATTGTCTATTAATCATTCACTTAAAACAACAAATAGCGATCTTTTTAATATGGCCACCTAACCAAAGTACTAATTGCGCTTATCCCTGATTAATTTCAGTGATCAGATTGAGACAGCTTGGCCACTGAAGTGAACCCACGCCTAAATACATCTCTCTCTCTCTCTAGAAGCACAATTTCGTCCTCTCCTGGACACAGACCTCCTCTAGTCTCTTCCATTCCAACCTATTTTTTGCAATTCGCAGCCAGTTTCTACCTGCTTTCTTTTTTTATATCATCTATCCATTTTTTTGGGGGTTTTCAATACTTCTTTTGGACCACCTTGATCTGCATTGCAATATATGTTTTGTCCACCTTGTATAGTCTTCGTCCCTTATTCAGTCACATAGTGATATTCCCAGTATGATTCTTTCTATTGTTCGCTGCGTAGTACGCAGTTTATTGGCTGCTTTAATTGCTAATATAGTTGTTTCCATTCCATAAGCCATTACTGGGAGAAAGCACGAGTTAAATATTCCTCTTTTTAAATTAATGGGAATATCAGGGTTTTTAAGAGCGTATCCCAATCTTCAATAGCGTCAGTAAAGATTAAGATTATTTGATTGAATAATGTAAAAAAAATATCTTGATTTATTTTCGTCGAAACAAAGCAGGTATGAAAAACAAGTTTTAACGACGTTATTTGTTTGTTCATCATTTGATCAGCGATATGGACCAATTAAAACACTAATAGGTATCATAATCATAAACAGTCAAATATTAACAACATGTTTATTCGCATTTGGTGCATATGACCTTGGTACAGTGCCATAATAAATCGTAGAACGTGTTAATATTAGTTATTTTAATGTAATATGTGAAGTCATTTTTTAGACTCACATTTTAAGGTACTCTCATAATCACGCCCATAATGGATTAAAACACAGGTTGGAAAGCTACGGTAATCTAAACCTAAATTAAACTAGGAGACCACAGCTGTTAAAAATTATTCACTCATTTGTCGTCACTCTCATAAGCTCGCACTAAATAAACCTTTTTAAAATTAAATTAATAGATGTTATATCTTGAGTAATTAATACTTTGTGGAAAATTATTCTCTTTAAAAAGAAAAACAATATTAATGGTACTTGTGGGTTCTTCTTGTCTTTTTCTATAAGGACACACAGTGCCGCCTTTATCTTTTCAAGCACCCTCAGGTAAGATTTCCTTCGGCGCCTCTTCTAACGAAAGAAATTGCAACATACGGTATATACATACGATATATACATAAATTAGGATGGCAAAGTGACATACCTAGGGGAAAAGAAGGTCACTTTTCAAACTCGCCAAATACGACATTTTTATTGTCGAGGTGTTGAAGGTGAGACTTTGTAAATTCACAGCTAGATTCACATTTTTTGGACTTGACAAACTTAATTTTCAGCAATAGTTCCATGAAGTGATTTAGGGGTAAAAGAAAGAATCAGTGGCATTCGGTTAAAAAGGGGTACCCTGGTATATATAAACATAATTTGTTACGGTTTAGTTCTACAAACTACACCCAAAATTATAATAGTCAGTTTTACCAAGAAGGTTTAAGACTTGAATCAGATGTAGTTGCGATGAAAGTCAGATCTTCTAATTGGTCAGTTTTGTTTTACCTATGTTATTTTTATAAGTTCTATTACATAGAGTGTCCGAAATTGGTGATAAAGGCAATGCAATCTCGAAAACTATAAGAGATATAAAATTTTTATAAAAAAATTGAACCGACTTGTAAAAGTGCTCTAAAAAGTGAAAAATAACTAGAAATTTTTATATGAAATTGAAATTTTTGAAGTCGGCGCCAAACTTATACCTAATAAAATGTGATTCGCATAAACAGATTAAAAATACTTTATTTGTAGTTGCTTTCTTACCATAATTTGTATATATTAGTAGTTATTTATTTCATTTAGAAATAATTTGGCGCCGATTTCAAAAATTTCAATTTCATATAAAAATTTCTAGTTATTTTTAACTTTGTAGCGTACTTTTAGAAGTCGGTTCAATTTTTTGATAAAAGTTTTATTTTTCGATTTTTAGTTTTGAATTCATTATGATATTCAAAAATTATTTGAACAAAGTGCTAATCGAGATTAGTGTACCTCGCAATGACTCTAAGGTGACAAAAAAGTATCCATTTTATCCAGAATTTTAAATCACCCTAAAACGAACCACTAAAAATTCTTTGAATCTTAGAGTTCTCCAAATATCAATGAAATTGTGTCAAACAAATATTTAGTCTGTCATAGTAAATCCACTAACTTAAGTTTCAAATTAATTTTAGATTGGTAATATAGGCCCCAAAACCTTCCTATATCGATATTTAAAGAATTTGGGAAGTAATTTTTTTAACCCGATATATTTTATATTGCATATTAAGTTTATATACGCCCCAAGAAACTCGCAATATCAATTTTAAATAAACTAGAAAATGTAAAATTTTTAGTCCCTCATATTGTATCTTATCAACCTAATAGCTGTGCAAAACTAACCTCATATTCGTAATACTCCCCCCCCCCCAATCCCCGAATACCAAATATGAAAAAATACGAATAAGGTAAAATTTTCAACCCACCATATTAGATCCGCCATATTGAATTTCAAAAAAATAATTTTAACATCTTAATGTAATCTAAATCTAAACCCTTTAAAGCCCCCTAGTACCGATTTTAGATGAAATTCAGAAATTTAAAATTTCTAAGCCGTCATAGTGCATTTGACATATTAGATTTTCTTAAAATAATTTTATATTCGTTATTTACATCCTCAAAAACGATTCAGTTCCACATTTTAACTATATCGAAAAATGTAAAATTTTTAGTCAGCTGCATTCGCCATTTTGAATCCTGAAAAAATACTATTAAATTCATAATTACACCGTCAAAAACCCTCTATATCAGTTTTGGAGAAAGTCGAAAAATGTAAAACTTTTAAGACACCATATAGAATCCGCCAGATTGAGAAAACTCCTCCATACCAATTTTGGAGAAAATCAGACAAAATCGATTTTTTTTTCGTCCGCCATATTGGACCACCATATTGAATTTTTTAAAAGTAATGTTAAATTCGTCATGTGAGACCCCGAAAATTCCCCCATACCAATTTTGGAGAAAATCGGAAAAAAATTGATTTTTTTTTGTTTGCCATGTTGAATCCGCCTTATTGAATTTTTTAAAAATATTTTGAATTCGTTATGTGCCACCTCGAAAACTCCCCCATACCAATTTTGGAGAAAATCGGACAAAATTAAATTTTATTGTCTGCCGTATTAGATCCGCCATTTTGAATTTTTTAAAAATATTTCAGATTCATTGGGTACAACTCCGAAAATTCCTCCATACCAATTTTGGAGAAAATCGGAAAAAAATAATTTTTTTGGCCGCAATATTGTAAGCACCATCTTAGATTTTACTGCACCAATTTCATCTAAAAAATATGGGACTACCGCAGCAACTTCCTGAACCTAAGGTAAAAAATTTCATTCAAATCGGTGCCGCCGTTCCGGAGTAATCGGTGTACATACATAAAAAAAATATACATAGTCGACGAATTGAGAACCTCCTTTTAGAAGTTGGTTAAAAATCGAAAAATAAAATTTTTATAAAAAAAATTGAACCGAATTCTAAAAGTGCGCTAAAAAATGAAAAATAAACATAAACTATTATATAAAATTGAAATTTTTGAACTCGGTGCCAAATAACTTCTAAATGAAATAAATAACTACTGATATATAGAAATTATGATAAGAAAACAATTACAAAAAAGTATCTTTAATCTGTTTAGGTGAATCACATTTTTTCAGGTATTAGTTTGGCGCAGACTTCAAAAGTTTCAATTTCATATAGAAATTTATAGTTATTTTTCTCTTTTTAGCGCACTTTTAGAATTTGGTTCAATTTTTTTTATAAAAATATATGGCCACTTTTAACGCAAAATACGTCTATTTGGTCAAATTTTAGTTACAACGTTTCGGTTTTCAGGAACCACCTTCAATTTTATTTTTCTTATGACCCCCATATTTGATTCTTTACTCATCGACAAGAACTTAATTTTTTCTATAACACTATGTAAAATACTAATGCAGAAAAACAACGCTTTAAACTAAAAAAAGTTTTTTAATAAATCCAACATCGAATTTTTAAATAATCCTTTTATTTAAGAATAAATTCAAACTAATAACATCCCTCTATAAGACCGAGTTTCTCATTCTAAAAATGTTTAAAGCAGCTTATTTCTAGACTTTCGTAATAAGAGAATTTGTTACTTTTATCTAATACATGTAAAATTTTAGAGTTATCATTAAAGACGTGTTTCCCTGGTAGCAAATGTTGTACATATGCAGAGTCAGATAGACACAGACTTAAAGTTTTTAACTACTCTACCTTTGACTAAAATGTGGTCGCACTTGCATTGTCTAAGAATATTGGACCACGAAATGTCGTTAAAAAATATAGAAAATGACTCTGCATATGTACAATATTTGTTACAAAAAAAACATGCCTTTAATGATAAGTTTAAAATTTATATCTACTAAATAAAAGTAAAAAATTATCTCGTTATGAAAGCCTAGAAATAAATAGGATTAAAAATACTGGGAAATCCCTAAATGATCAATTAAAAATATATTCGTCACATTTATTAAATATGTAGAACACCAAATAATCTCTTAGGTCATAAAAGTAGGTACCGAAGTTCGATCATTTTTAAATCCCTATTTTTCCTTAGTTTATAAACAGTGCCCGAAGAAGCTATATTATAGCGAAATATATGTCGTCTAGGTTGTACGAGGATGGGTCACTCATTTTTACCTGCGCTAATTGAGTCACTCATTACTACTATATACACCAAACTTTGTTAAAATTGGGTCATTACTCACAGATATATCGTCAATTGAACAAGTGAATCCAGAAATAGACTGGCACTATGGAAAAAATGAAGTTTTGTTCAGTCATAAAGTTCCTGGCAGAGTAAGGAAAACCTCCTCAAACTATTTTAAAAGTGATGTATTAGGGCGACTATTGCTTTGGAAAAATCATGGTTTACAAGTGGTACAACTTATTCAAACAAGGGAGACATTTGCTTGAAGATAATACCAGGTCGGGACGGCCCATTGAGGCGACCACTGTCGAAAACATCGAAAAAGTAGAACAGTTAGAACTGGAAGATGGTCGTCTCAAGAAAAAGCAGCTCGCGGAAATGGTTGAAGTTTCACCTACAACCATTTTGAATATCCTTCATGACCATATTGGCATGTCAAAGGTGTGCGTAAGATGGGTGCTGAAAATGCTCACGTCGCACCAAAAAGAGCGCCGGGTAGCGGGTAGCGGCGTTTTTTTGAACCTGTGAGCGAGCAGGGATGAAATTTTGGATCAGACTATTATTGGAGATGAAATACAGATATATCATTATGAGCCTGAGTCGAAGCAAGAGTCTATGCAGAAGTTCAAAGTGTCGCAGTCGACCGGAAAACGAATGGCTACAGGTTTCTGAGATTCAGAAGAATTACTGCTACGAAGACAAAGGCGTTTCTAAAACAGAAGAGTAGTAAGCAAGCTTGTTGGAACGTTTAAGAAATGCTGTAAGAGAGAAAAGGCGAAGAAATCTGATCAAATGTGTGCTGCTTTTGTACGACAACGCACCCATCCATAAGGCTTCAGTTGCAATGTCTGCTATTCAAAAAGTTGGCTTACAAATCTTGGATCACCCTCCCTGTAGATCAGATTTGGCTCCCTGTCATTATTATTTATTTCCAAAAATTAAAAAAAAGGTCGAGAAAAAAGTCTTTCAGCGACGATGATGTAAAGGAAGCAATTTCTGCCTATTGTACAGAAAAGCGAGAATCATTTTTTTTTGGTTGTATAAATAAACTCATTGACAGGCCTGAAAAATATATTAGAGATAGGGAGGAATATATTGAATAGGAAATAGAATTTTGAGTTCAAACATTGCATCATATTAGTTATATGATTTATTTAAAGCACTGAAATATCAAAAATGTTTCAACTTCATCTAAAATTATTTTACCATAATTCAACGAAGTATAGGAAATAGAGATAACTTCAAATGTGTGGAGTTTTTTTTTTATAGAAGAGCTTTGTGCGATTGGTTTTCATTTGAAACTTCTATCAACAAAGAACTATCATTCAGTTTAATGACACTAGAAAGAGTACCAAAATAGGACTGCATAGTCTCATGCAACAAAAATGGTGACTTATTCTTTCAATAACTATAAATTATCTTTAAGGAAAAATTTTACAAAAATGTATTAATTCTATTGAAGACTCTCCTCTGGATCTTTAAATGGACCCGCTAATAAGGGTAAATCAAAATTTCTCATGCAAATATCACAAGAAATCTTGGAAATTAAAGTCTGCTACAGCAGAGTCAGTATACTGTAGTAAGGCTAATATCTATTAGAAGACGCCCAGTATCTGGCAGGTATCGTTTGCAACTCCTTACACAGAACGATTTATCCCATTAGAATGGTTACTAACATTGTAGGATTACATTTACAAATGAAATGGATTCCTCAAGGTGTCTCGTACACCTCGGAATTGTCTATTTCCATAATTAATGATGATGTCAGCCCTCAGTGGAGTGTTTGAATATAGATTATAACTATACACCGTTTAAGACTGATAAATATTCCGTATTAATTACATTTTGTAATTAAAATTTAATAATAATCGGCAAAAAAATAAATGACTACAGGTTGTTACCATTTCCAAGATAGTCTTTTGTTTCTGTTATCTTAATAACAATTATTTTTACAAGAAATATAGCAAGAATAAGGAGATAAGTTTTATCAGAACCTAATCTAATCGTCCCATAAATAATATAAATATGATTATTTGCGTTATGTGCAATCATTGTGCAGTGACATACTTACTGTAATACGTATATTTTCAGGTATTTTAGTGTAATTTTAAAATTAATACACCAGAAATGAGTTCGGTAAGTAATACAGTGTCTAAATAAGGGCCGTCAATCATGCATTGTTCAATTTCATTTCTAGAACCTGATTATATATAATTAAATTTAAAAAGTTCTACTGTTTTTATCTTTAATTACTCATAACCGTTAAAATTAAAGTGAGATATTGCCGACCACACCTATGTATGTATGTGAGGAACGAGATGAATACCTTGCGACCTAATAGCTCTATTGGGTTCCCTTTCTGCTGCCAACTTGTTAGGGATACCCTGTCGACTATAGCAGGCCTTCCAGTCCTATTTCATTTAGAAACTCTATTGGTGTGCTCCCAAGAACCGTATTACATGGTTTTCTAAAGCGCTGCACTCCGAAAGGATGTGGACGGAGGTTTCGTCCTTTGCTTCGCAATATCTGCACATTTATCTCTGCTAGTACGAGTTTCTCGAGGTATTTCTTTAGGCGGCAATGTCTCGTCAGGATTCCTCTCAGAATTCTAGGATGTTTTTTTTCTCAGGCTTATGCATTCTTTGAATTTTTTCTGGTTGTGGTTTTTAAGAATTATTCTTCTTTTGTCTGTCCCGTAATTGGATCTTCTGCTTTGTTCCTCTCTTTTTAGTTCTTCCAACATTACACAGCCACTGATTCCACAAAAAGGTTCAAGTCCCAAAAATGGTTTCTCAGCCCCTGTTCTCACGAGCCTGTCTACTATTTCATTCTCCTTTATCCCGGTGTGTCCCGGTACCACAGGAGCGTGACCTTATTATTCTTGCTTAATTCTTTTAGTTCTTCTAGGCATTCCCATACCATCTTGGCGCTGATGGCATGGGACATGATAATAATCTCTTGTTCGCGCTAGTTTTCCTCTTTGCTGAATTGGATGCGTTTCCTGATGGCGCGTATTTCCCATTGAAAGATGCTTGGTGACTTTCTTAAACTTTCATGGTGTTTGGTACTGGATCCATATACCCATATTCTAGTTCCCTCTGTTGCAGGCGCGGATTCAGGAGGGGGCGATTACACCGCCCCCAAGAGCTTCGAATTCAGAAAAATAGATTCGTTTCTGCCTGCTGTATTAGAAACGCGATAGTCACTAATACCCGTTCCCCTAGTCGACAACTCGCTTTCGTTTGTCATACTGTACTCTTGTGATATCCCCGCTACTCCTCCTCGTCTAAAGAAAGAGGCTAGACCCGCCTCTGCTCCGTTATTTTGTAGCCATCCGTATAACATGTTAAGGGAATTTCTGTTAAGTTTTTCAGTGGTATTTCTGCTCCTTTCAGTTTTGCGACTGAACTTTGCGTTGAAGTTTAAACTTGAATTTGATAAAGAAGATCGCATGGTTTTGCACACATTCTATCAAACTGATGACAGTGAAGAAATCCTAACCTAATTGTTAAATTCAGTTAAAGACGACACTACTCTTGAAGTATTTATTACATGTTTTTCTGAAAAGGACCGTCATGAAAAGTTCGCATTTCATTAAATTGCCTGCAATTCTAACAGTTCTTCATAGTTGGAAGTTTTTTAAATTTCGATTTTCAATTACCGTAAATAGTCGACAATTCTCGACTAGCTGATTAATCCGAAAGTTCGATTAAATCATTGATTATATATTATAATAATCCGAGAATTAATTCATTTGTTGACTGATTATTTTCCGATTTGTTAATTCCCTTTTCAATTGCTCTAATAATTTTTCCTGATTAATCAATTTTTCTAACTTAATGCAGTGCTTCTATATGAAACATTTATCAGTGGATTCTGATCGTAATTTTTCACATGTCGTTGACTATCAAACTGTTTTAACCTAATCATCAGAATACTTACACTGCGTCATTTATTGGAATTTATGTTTCAAACTAAATATTCCACCATATATCTATTTTAAATCTTTTTAAATATTGTAAGCAAGTACTAGGAGAATTCAGCAGCGTCCTTATAAAAATATTATATCGATGAATCATCATTGTTATTCACGTTTCAAATGTAATTTTAAACTTTTAATTGAGTATCTTCTATAGGTGCATAGTCCTAAATATGTAGGGTACGAGCTAAGAAATTAGTTTTATTTTACCAGTGTAAGCAATTAAATAACTGAGACTAATTAATGAAAAGTATTGTTTTTATCTGAATCCAGTGAGAATTTAGGGAGAGAAAGTCGCAACAATGTGTACAAAATTTTAAATTCGTTTAAAATTAAGCTATAAAACTCTTATTTGATACTGATCTACTGAATAAGAAAATTTTAATATATTTTATATGAATATAAGTTGGTTAAATCTGTTGTACTCTGGTTGTTACTTTTTCTCTATTTTAAACCGAACAATGCTTTCAAATATGTCTTAAAGTGTCAAATTTCGATCTAATGTGTATAATATGAATGTTCTTGGAGGGAAAGATTCCACGCTTCCTCTCTGCTATTGTTGATAACGGTCTAAATAAATCCTCCATTGAATTTAGGGCCGCAGTTTTTGAGACAATTGTAAGTAATTCAAATGCGTTTTTGCTTTGAGCATTTTATTGTTTTTCTTAGTGAGTTGAAAATCGCTTCGTTGCTGTGGAAAGCCATCAATTAGCTAAATTTTTTGAAGTGTGAGAGACTTAAAATTTGGGATCCCTTGATCTGAAAAAAAAAGTTATGGTTATTTAAAGCTGCGCCATAGTTTGTGTTTGTTACTGTGGGGTGTATAACAAAGGCAAATTTTTAATTTTGTGATGTTTGAAATTTATGAGTGATTCTAAACAGATTTTAGATTACATATAATTAAATTAATTAGTTGTTGAGTTATAAATATAAAAAAAGTGTAGTTGGAGTGTTATCATTCAAGCCTGAAACTGAAAACATCTCGTGAATATAATTTCAAGTATTTCCTTGATCGTTTTGAAAAACTGTACTGGCTTTGAATAGAACGTTTAGAATCTAATTAGAAACCAACTCGTAAATTTCTTGTACCTGAATAGCAATCTGTTATTTCCTTTTTATTGCATTATTTTGTTTGTAGAAATAATAACAACAATAGAGTTTCTCCAAGTGCAGGGAATTATGATCATGCGCATGTACTTGTCAAATGTAAATTCCTGATTGCTTTGGTCATTAGAGAAGGAACACAAATTTGAGTAAATAATACTAAATTTTTATGTCTAGTCTACGTAATCTTCATTTTCTTTTGCATTTTGTTTAATATTTACAAAGATGTACGTTTTGTTTTCTTAACTAGCTCATCATATTTATCTATTCAAACAACACTAGCTATGGATATATTTAATATATTTCATCCTTGTCTAATAACACGTAACCGTATGAATGTTTCTCTTTCTATGTCAAACGTTAGTTTATTAAAGGAACAGAAAAAAATAAATGGTCAAAAGAGATCGATTTAGTCTTTAATTTCGTGTTTATCCCATATTCCTAGTCCATATACTTTGATATAAATTTGGACTTCAAGTTAGTTTAATAGGCTTAGGTAAGATCTTGATGTAACCCATTTAATTGTCCGATCATTGATTATTTAGATGTTCTATTAGAATTTATTGAATATTATTTTATAAAATGATTATTTGGCAAAAACTATTTAATATTAACTGAGTAATTTTTAGATGTGTAACAGTAAATAGAACATTACTGAAATAAAGTCATACGATATCACAATAAATTTAAAATCATATTCTATCATACAGGGTGTCCGGAAAATTCACCAACAACGTTTGATGACGGACTCTTGACGTCAAAATGGGTCGATTTAAGCCAACTTAGTTATATCCGATACTGCTTTGTTTAGACGGTAGAAGACGTCAAAGTTTTAAGAAAATACTGATTTTTGCAAAATTTATTGAAAACGCGGTAACTGAATTTAATGATTTTTGGTGTGTGATCTAACACTGTAATATGACGTTTTTTAGTGGTATAGCGACCGGCCTTAAAATAGTGTAAATGTTATATAAGTGACGGTCACTGGTAAACATCGTTTTTGATTTTTTTTTGTCATCAATGTTATGGCAATCTTGATGTTTTTATCGAATAACGGGATGTATCTTTTGAAATTTTTTTTACCTAAATCTTTCTATCGCGTATTGTATTTGGAAGCTCTTTTATCTCTTCAAAAATTTCCGTTTACATGCATACATAAGTTTGCTGTAATAATAAAACAATTTTTAAAAAAATGTTGAAAGAAATGAGCAAAATGGCCATTTTGCTGATTACACTTGTTACACTTTCTAAAAAATGAAATTGGACTGATATGTCAGGATTATTAAAAAGGTTGCCAGTATTTAAAATGTGCCTCAATACTCTTTGAGGGTGTTCACCGGAAGCACGATATGGAAATGTGTACAGCTATACCCATATTATTAGATTGGAAATAACATTGTGATATTTAGCTGATGGAATCAGCATGTGAAAGCAACAGTGTTAATTCCGAGTCAATTAACTGTGTTTCTGAAATTATTCAGGTTACTTGTGCCGTAATAATAAAACTTTTAACAATCATTTTAATAATTACAATTGTTTGTAGTTTGAAGAAGAATATATCGCATATGATAATAACTGGATTTCTGTTATTAAATGTTCATCAATGTTATTTTGCATGTCTAAAATTTTAGCCCCCTGTTAGGGAAACAGGAAAAAATTGCAATTGTTAGTATTTTTTTGAAATTAAAAGAGGAAAATATAAATAATAAAAAAGTATTTATTAATCATTCTAGTCAGAAAAAATAAATTGATTAAACATTAAGAAAATGAGTGAATTTTTAATTTAATATATTAACAAATTTAGTTTCGTATATTTTGGCAATTGCTGGTCTTTTATAACTATTTCATGATATTTTTCACATCATATGTTCTTTTCATTAAGTTGGGTCAAGAGTAGAACCTTAACATAAGATATTGTTGTAAACCAACTGTTACTACATAATTATTAATTATTAAATTACTATATATAAATATTTTTGGATTAATATATAATTATAGTCTAATGTTTAATAGTCACTTAAGAAGAAGTTATATCTTAAGTAAATTTATATTCTAATCGGTTCAAACAAAAGCATGCCTTAATCTCCGAATCGTTCCTTAAATTCACACTTTTTTATTTCAGCAATCATGTAAATAAATAGTTATAAGTTATATTTGTTAGTACGCCTATGAGTGTAAAATAATAAGTTAGATACAGAAATAGAATATAACTAGGACATGAACATAGAGACGAGGGGAACTAAAATTAAAAAACTACAATAGTGATGTGAAATTAGTAAGTAAGAAGAAAAATTATTACCTCCTGATTTAGTGAATATTTTAATAAATTATTAAAAGTGATATTAGAAGATTTATTTGAATTTATTGAAACCAGTGATAAACTAAAAGCAGAATCAGCAACGTTATAACATTGATGGCAGCGAAAAGCAAAGCTTATAACAATATAGATAGCCTATTTCCCTCCTTAGTCCACTAAGCTCCCATTAATGAGAACACTCGCTTGATATTCGCATTTGGTGCTTCGATTGCAAATATTTTGATAATCTTACTGCCTTAACATACTACATATAACATTCAGGCAAAATGTCCCGATATTTACTGAAAAGTGAGGGATATTGTCAGGAAAACTCATTAGTTGATCTGGTAACTACAGCTAAGAATATGTCTGTGGATTCGCGTCTCGATATCAGAGATGGTCGTTGAATAGAAAATGTATTATATAACGGCCATTATTTTATAAGCTTTAATTTGTATAACGAACAACTGTATTATTGCAATTGTTACAAAATTAATAAAAAAATTAATACATATTGTTTTTTTTTGAGGACGAAGCAGTAATGATCTTCGTTAACAACCATTTCTAATAAATTAAAACAATTTAACATAGTTCATAAATATCTGTTATCTCAAAGCTGGTAAAATAAAAAAATATAAATAAAACAACAAACTTCTGAAAAAAATATAGATTATGTTCATAAAAAATATTAAAAATAAACATTTTCGACCATATTTAAAGCAGTCCGTTGAAAAGTTATACATCATTTTGCGTAATGACCTTGGAAAAGGCGGATTTAGGAGGGAAATCTTCGGTCTTTGTAATTTTTTAAATTTAACAAATCACAATGCTTGAAATTTGACATATGTCTTATTACGTTACGCTGACGTCCAGATTTTTCTTATCGTGTGGACCCACTTTCACAAAACCCATACACCGAGAGTCAGGGGCGGATCCAGCCTCTCTCTTTGGGGGGGGGGGCGGTGATATCACAAAAGTACAGTTTGGCACGAAAAAAAAGTTGTCAACGGGGGGGGGGGGGGGGAGGGTGTGCAGCAGCATACTCATTCCTAATATAAACGGCAGAATGGGTTATATTTTCCTGAACTGAAAGCTCTTGGGAGGGGGGGGGGGGGCGATCGCAAGCATACACATTCCTATACTCTATTCAAGAACTAGAGAGAGTAATAAAACTGTTACCGCAGGTAACTGAGAACTGCCGTAAATCTAATTATATTTCATATAAATTCTGATAGTTTACATAAAATTTCTGATAGTTTACTTTAATTTCTGTCAGTGAGCAAAGTACACCTTACAGTTTATTCTTAGTGATTTATCTTGTTTGTCCTTGTTTTTATTTGCGATTAGTGAGATACCCAAAAGATATGGCTTTCACCTCTATAATTTATTAAAAAATCGTTAAACCAGGGCATTTTTCCTCAACGAAAAACTTATTACGATGAATGTTTATGATGCCTTAAGATATCAGTATCGAGATAATAATGTTGAGATGTGTTCTAACATGACAGGAGTAGGAAAATCTACTATGTACCGAATACTGAAGGAGAAAAAACGACTGGAATTGCTAGTACTCCCAAGCCACATTCGATCACAGGCAGAGAACCTCATTGTAAGAAGAGATGAAAACTGCAATTAAAGGGGTTGTATATACATTTTATTATGAGAAGCAGATCCCAACCGTCTACAAAATTTTAACTCAAATCAATGAAGATCGCGATTTAACTAAAATTAAAAGAACTGATCTCTGGAAATTGCTCAGAAAACTTAATTCTTGCTGGGAAAAACCAGATAGAAAATCTGTTCCTATAAATCGTCCGGAAACTGTCCGCTGGAGAAGTAAATATCTCTTTCAAGTAAAAGATAGAGTTGCTAGAAATAACACAACTAACAAAATTAGTAATTTAACTAAACTTTTGAAAGATTTTTTTGAATAAAGTTACTGCGGAAAATTAGGAAAAATCCATATAATAAAAGAATAAAACTAATGTGAGAACTCGATTTCATGATCGGTGAGATAGAGGAACCAATTATAATTAATTTGAGCGAAGATAGTTTCACAGACTTTGATTAGGAATAAGATACGTAATGTTTACTAGTGTAAACACAATTTATTATTTGAATTTTTGTTTTTGTTGTATTTTATTGTTTTATGTTGTTTATATTTTTTTTTTTATTTTTTTTTATATATTTTTATTTTAGTGTGTCCCACTCTTTAATTTTATATATATTTAATTCCAATTAGCCGTAAGTTTTTAATTATTTGATTATTGTATTTGTGTCTTTTTCTTAAGCGTGTAGAATTAACATGTTTATCTTATTTTTTTTTGGGCTCTTGGATTTCCATATAATAAAGTAAATTAAATTAAGATATCAGTACAATAGAAATAAAAATAAGTAGTTCTAATTTTAATTACAACATATAAAAAGTAATTACATTTGAATCCCTTTTTAGTGTTTACTTGTAATTCTACAGATGGTTTAAGAAATAAATAAACTGAAACGTCAAATACCCTAAAAATGTTTTTAATTAATAATAAAATGACGAATTTTTTGAGAGAATAAGGCTACTTTTTAGTCCATTATTATAGACCGGTATTTTTGGGTATACAATTTCTAACCCATTCTTATGAAAAATATATAAGTCTAACAGATTTTGCTAAAGACACCCGACTAAAGAACACAGGTAGTTTGCGAAGAGAAAAAGAGTAAAAAAATGATTTATTACTCTCTCTAGTTCTTAAATAAACTGTAGTATAAGAGGAAAAATCGGGCCCATTTTCCTAAACTCAAAGCTCTTGGGGGGGGGGGGCGATCGCCCCCACCGCCCCCCCTTGGATCCGCGCCTGCCGAGAGTGCATGTAGTTGTCCATGTTTAATCGTAAAATATGCTTAGAAACTTAGAGTGTTGATCTTACTTTAATCAACTTCTTAGACAGTGATGGCAATTTGTCAGTAGTCCAATTAAATGCTATAGCAACAAAGTCACTAAGAAAATTATTGTTACATATACTTTTTATTATTACATCTTATATGCATGTAATTGAAAATATTTTTTTCTTGGCGAAAAACAACAAAAATTTTTCAAGAGGTAAAAAAGCTTGTAAATACATCCGATTATCTGATAGTAACATGCTTATTCAGTGTTCTACTAATCTCGTGGCATAAAGATCCCTGAAGATGCCTCGTGCAATCGTAGGCGAAACGTCGGATAATAATTCTAATTTCACACGGTCTAAACACAAGAATTATTATTTTCGACTTGGCTAAAATTGTGAAAGCTTTCGTACTTTACTGGATATAAATGCTTAACTTTAACGCCCATATAATAATATAATATTCTGAGGTATTTTAGTAAGATTTTAAAAAGGACACATCCATTGTGTCTAAAAAAGGGTGGTCAATCGAACATCAATCTATTTTGAAGTTTACTTTCTGGTTACTTCCAGAACTTGATTATATACAATTAGATTGAAAAAATTGAATCGTTTTGAATTAAAGTGAGATCTTGACGAGCACATATAAAGGGTTTTCCAATAAGAGGTGTTATTTTGATATTCAAAGAAAAATGCCATTTTTTAAGATAAATGATCGGATATTTATTACATTATAAAGAGGAAGGTATGCCGTTAATGATGGAAAATAACATCAGCCAAATGACCACCACGACCATGCCTACAGGACCATATCCTTTTCATGAAATTTTCCATAACCAAATCGCAAAGTGGCTGCCCTATGTCCTCGATAGCCTCACGAATTCCATCTTTGAGGTCTTGAATCGACGCTGGGCTGTTGGCGTAGACCTTGTCTTTCACGTGGCCCCAAAGGAAGAAATCGCAAGGTGTCACATCACAAGATCTCGGTGGCCAATTGTGATCACCTCTTCGAGAGATAACACGGCCCGGAAACTTTTCCCGTAAAAGATCAATGGTTTCGTTGCTTGTGTGGCACGTAGCGCCGTCTTGTTGAAAGTAAACGTGGTCCAGATAAATACCATCCAATTCCGGCCATAAAAAATCATTAATCATCTCTCGATAGCGCAATCCATTCACCGTAACTGTTGCTCCAGCCTCATTTTCGAAAAAGTAAGGTCCAATGACCCCGCCGGACCATAAACCGCACCAAACAGTCACACGTTCAGGATAGAGAGGCTTTTCAACAATAACTCTTGGGTTTTCCGAGCCCCAGATGCGACAATTTTGTTTGTTGACGAAGCCACCGAGGTGGAAATGGGCCTCATCACTGAAGATGATTTTTCGATGGAATTCCGGATCATTTTCATGCATTTCAAGAACCCAATCAGCAAAGGCACGACGTTGTTGATGATCGGCCGGCTTGAGTTCTTGCGTTAACTGAACTTTATAAGCCTTAAGACCCAAATCTTTATGCAAAATACGGTGTAATGACGTTTGTGGAATCCCTAATTCCAAAGAACGACGAGGAATGGACAAACCTGGGTTTTCTTCAACACTTTCGGCTACAGCAGCAATATTCTCGGCTGTTCTTGAGCGACGTGCACGGGTTTTCTTCTTCACATAACTAACTTGTCCCAACAGCTCGAATTTTTTCACCAATTTCTTTATTGCGCTTCGACAAGGTGCTTCATGACGACCCAAAAATGTTCGAGTTTTACGAACCGTCTCTGCCAAATTTTCACCATTTTTATAGTGAATTTTAATAATTTCAATGCGTTGTTGAAGCGTGTATCGTTCCATCTTTATTTATGGCGTAGTTTCTACTTGTCAAACGTCAAAAACTTACAGCTTCAAAAGTGACATCTACCGAAATAGCGGGCTTTTCAAAATGATACCTCTTATTGGAAAACCCTTTATTTATTGACTATGACGTTTAAATTTAAACAGTTTTTGAGAACAAAAAATCAAAGAGTTGCTTATGCGAAGGTGACTGATTTCTCATTACAAGTATGTAGATGAAAGTTATTTCCACTCAAGTATGTACAAGATTAACAGTACAAAATGAGTTTTAGAGTAGTGATTTCACGATGAGTTCTAGACGTAAAGACAAGATACGACAATATTATTAGCATAGCAAATATAAGTCTACTAATTAAACTAAGACTATTCTCCCTTCGGGGTATAAGAACTCCAAGCATCAATATTGGCATGCTACTAAAAAGTTCTTTTATTACATTGGGAAATTTTTTTCGTCACATGCGGCTTTTTTTTTGATTTCACGTGTGCTTTATTTTATTTAAATGAGCAATTTAATTTTTAAAACTGGACCGCTTGGTGGGAATTAGTCACTTTTAGAGTTCCCCGTTATCGAGAGTTATTTTATATCAAGTATGGACGATACAGTGCAAAATATTACTTGATAGGACGTTTTCGACAGAAAAGTCACATGTAATTCGGTCAGTCACTTCCAGTTATTCGGCACGTCTCTCCCAACTTTCCTGTCCGTGAAATAACATTTTTTTCAATTCTAGATATTGATTCCTCTGAATTTTTGGACAGCTGTGGAATATCGATGGGTCGTGATGACTTTAAACCTGCTTCTTTTAATCCTCGAAATTAACATTCAATTGTATTATATCTAATACCTCATGACCATATGGATGTCAACGTGTGATTTCGTCTGAAATTAAGTATCAGAAAATTGTCATTGCGGTCTTTGTATGAGATATTCAGTTTCTTAATATCCTTTTGAAATTTTCGATAGCGTAGCTTGACCTCTCCGTGTGAAGTTATTTTGTCTACATTGTTCGCTAAACAAAGTTGCAGTTTGCACCTCTTTAGCTTCATTATAGTGGCACATTTTTGTTTAAAACGCGAATCACTTGCACGGTTTATATGTGGTTCCTTTATATTGGCTTTGTGGGCTTAAATTATGTTATTAGCAAATGAAAATGTAAAAATATTGATTGCTTATATTTATTGTTTTTATAATAGGACGAAAGCAGTGACGATGCAAGTTATCAGTTTTCAAGTGCGCACAAACGCTCTAATGAAAATTATGACGATTATCCATTTAAAAGGCTTAAAAAGGAAGCACTCGAGTTAGATGAACCCAGTACCAGTGGAATTAGGTCAACTGACAACGTTGAATCATCAACCCTACACGGAAATCAGGTAAGGCTACTGTAAGAGTTTTTCTTTGTAAACAAGATACATGAAGAAGGACTTTTTGAGGGTGTAGTTTTATAACGTCCATCTATTTGGAGGTTCAGATTTTTTTAGGCTAAATATAAAATCGATTACAAATACAAAAAAAAACTCAACAGGCTAAAATATAAATGATTTTTAGATTTGGATACAAAAGCTGCAAGACTCATTCGACAATTGTACTCTTGTTGTCAATTTTTTCCCATTATTAACCGAGAAACACCTGTATATTGTATTTGTGTAAAAGTGTCAGATTTCGATGTAATATGCATATAGCATATAAAGTTCGATTAATTGGAAGGCTACCATGCTTTATTTTCTTTTTAGTTGCCACAGATTCGAATGGATTTTCCATTTATTTTTTAAATAAATCGAGGTGAAAAGAACAATTGAAAATCGTGGTTTTGGAGAGCATTTTGAGTTGTGTTCCGGAGTTATTGTCATTCAAATACTCTTCATACGTAACCTGCTTTTGAATTATGGTGGAGGACAACTTTTAATGTTTGAAATTTAAGAATGATTCTAAACAGATTTTATATTACATTACTTGCCGAAATATTATCATTCAAAAAAATATGCGACCAGAGTGACAACATTCATATAACCTGAACTAACCTACATCTCGTAAATATACTTTCAGTATGTCCTCGCCATCCCTGAAAAAAACATTTTTCCAGTTCTCGATATCCGCTGTAGAATTTGACAGTTTTTTTTTTGTTTTAAACGTTCTTTTTAAATATTCGTCCCATTTTTTTGAAAATAACATTATTTGTTTGGTATTTGTAGTTCATTTTTGAAATATGTGGATATCAACGTTCGATTTCGTATAAATTAATACACTGTAATATACATACATACACTTTCTTCGTGCTTGACTGAGTCTTTATACGAAATGTCCAGTCTCTTGTTATGACTTTAAGATATTCGATGCTGCAGATTGACGTTTTCTGGAGCGTAAACTGATCTTTTCTGGAACGTTTTGGACATATCATTCATTGTATCGAATTTGTGCCTCTTCAGCTTCCTTCCAGTGGCATATCATTGTATTAAATACAGGAGAGAACAAATGTCAACCACTTTCATTCAATGATTTTATCACAAATAATTTAATTTCCTTTCATTTTTTAAGAAATATTTTATGGAAAAATGCGTGCCAAATAATCGTCATTAATATAAACTAAACGTCAGTATTTCCAAAACAATTGAATATATCCGCCTACTAGATGAATAATGAATAACATCGGCAATAGTGACAAGAATTTTCGGTAATTTTGTTGTTTGTAAATAAACCTATTAAACTGGAAAAGATAAATTTTAATATTTAAAATAATTATTTATGTAAAAGAAAACATACGACGAAATCAAATGATATGAAAGGAAATAGAGTTTACACCATCAAATATTTAACTGGGGCGAAAAGTACCCCATTAATTTTCAGCACACATGTCGTTTGTCATATATGGTGATTTTTTTTAAATGTTGGTAGCTTCTTGATGACAACATAAAACTCTAACCTTGAATAAACTTTAGTATGCAGTTCATCTATATTAATTTTTTTGGTTTTTGTTGTAGGATGAATTCAGTAACAAAAAAAGCAGTAATAAAGAATTAAAGTCGGACTATTACAGCGTAAAAGGATCAGCTCCAAAGGATACGTTACATGGACATACTTATCAGTTGAGGCTGCTCATGCTGTTTGTGTTACGAGTTTCTGATGAGCAAGAATTTTGCCTGGCGACGGAGATGTCTGAAGCCAAAGGTTTTGACGATATAGTTTTGAAGTACCGAGGTAGAAATGATAATAAGTGGAGGTATAGATTTCTTCAAGCCAAACATAGACATGATGACGAAAAGAAAATAAGCAGAAATGCTCTCTTTCAAAACAAAGACAAGGACTTTCTGTTTAAAGAATATTTTAAATATTATTGTCACATTAGGCAAAATAATGAGTTTGAAAGAGCTGATTTGGAGGAGTTTTTAATTTGTACAAATATCGATTTTAATGATAAGGCTAAGGCCTATTTTAATCCTGTTGAAGAAAATGATCCCATATTATTAAATTTCAATGACATAAATGAAAATGACGTAATTCCAGTTAAATACAAATTAAATGAGGAAACAATTTCTGAGAAAGAAAAAAAAATTGTAATAAACGATCAAAATGAAAATTTATTTCGGAGTTTTGTCGAAAAGTTTAGGTTTTTACCTAATTATAAAGATGTTATTTTAAATAACGACATAGAATATTGTTTAAAAAAATATCTTAAAATGAAAAATTTCATTTTACCTTATGGTGATTTGCAAAGACGGATTCTTGATTGGTTTGAAAGCTATAACAACAATACAAGTAAATATTGGAAATCTGAAGATAAAAAAGAGTTTCAGGAATCAATAAATATTAACATCGATTCTCTATTGGTAGCAGGATATTCTACTTTTCATTTTGAGGAAATAAATAGTTGCGGAAAAGTATTTAACGATATTTCACTCCTGCATAAATTTTTTGACGATAAAAAAGACAAGATAATGTTTATTATTACTGCAACCCCAAAATTAAGTGTTATTAAATTGAATCAGCTGTTTAACGAATGTGAATTAAAGCAGGATGAACTTATTCTTACGGACGCAGATAAATTACGTGCTAACAAAAAAATCTCCACCACATTTTTTGCCGCAGAAAGTTACAAGTGGCTGGCGGTTGAATACCAGAACGAGATAGAAATGGATGAAATTTTGGATACAATTTTAAAAACGGAAAAAAAGAAGAAGATTGTAATAATTGGACGGGAAGATGATATTTCGAAATTTAGACGAGGTTTGTCTGTCGACGCACCAGAATTCCATGACAAAAATAATTCATTCAAGAACCTGACGACAAAATCACAAGAAAAAATATTGGAAAAGAAAATTGTTTTTCAAGGGGAGAATATTAATCTAAATGAGTTAATAGACATAGATTCGGGAGAGAAAATTATTGATGAGCATACATTAGAAAAAATTCTCACTAAAACTATGAAAATTGGAAATAATGATGCCTTTGAGTCAGATTTCCTAATAGAGGATTATTATATGAAAAGAAAAGTAATTCAAAGAGAATTAAAGCTTGAAATTCTTCAAAACGAGGAAGTTTTAAAAAATTGCTTGTTTATTATTTCAGGCGTAGACAGGGACCAATTGAAAGCATTAGATATAAGCAATGAATCGGTTTGCGAATGGAAAGGTGGTGAAATTCCTAATAAGGGAATTTTAATATACTCAACACTGGATTCTAAAGATATGTTAAATAATTTACACAAAAGTTACAAGAAAAACCTTTGTTGGTTAGAATATAAAGACGGAAAGTTTTTGATCAGGGATATCATAAAAGAAAACGAAATTCTTCATGAACTTTGTGTCGAAGAAGATGATTTAAACAACGAACACATATTAAAGAATAAAACTATAATACTTGCTGATGGTCCTGGTTGTGGCAAATCCATCTTTATGACGAGAGTTGCACGTCAGCTTAAGCGAGTAATGTCAAATATATGGATTTTGAGACTTAACCTTTCTTCTTATACATACAAACCTAAAGGAAAGAAACAAATTATTAAATCTCTGGAAGATGTTGAATTTAAAGACAATGACATTAATGCAGCAACAAAGTTCATAGCTGATCTCTTATTCCCTCAGACATATAAAAATGAGAATAAATATTTTGTGAGAGAACTTCTTATCCAATCGCTGGACTGTTTGCAGAAAAATATGAAATTTCCGAAAATAATACTTTTATTTGACGGTTTCGACGAAATAAGTCCTGATTTTAAAGAAAACACTCTCACTTTACTTAAGGCGCTCCGGAATTCAAATGTTGCACAAATGTGGATTACAACAAGAAACCACGAAGAATTGAGCTTGGAAGTGGCTCTCGATTCATCTTCTTTCTTTCTGAAGCCTCCTAATTATAAGGACAAAGTTAATTTCTTGCTAAAATTTTGGATATACAATGTCAACAATTTTGATGAATTAAAACCTAAACCTGACAGCTATAATGTTTTAATATATCTTACAGAAATAGAGAAAAACATTAAAAACTGTGTTTCTGACTCAATTGAGAATAATTCCATGAACTTTAAAAAGTATTGGTGTCGTACTTCTTATGGTTCACCACCTACTGATAATAATTTTAACATGCCTTACGTAAGTCCTACTGACTTTTCAGTCATTGCAGAATATCTAATAGATTACTTCAAACATGACAACGAAGAAAACCTAACAGAGTTTACTGACAATCCTTTACAAATTAAAATGATGGCTGAAATAATTTTTTTTAGAAAGTTTAGTTTTTTGGACAAATTGGACATATTTTCGATGTATGAAGAATTTATAAAATACAAATGGACAGTCTTTCGTGATGATAAAGATGCTGCTGGAAATTCCATAGCAGGTCGTGACTTTTTCAAAAGATATTTAGAATATTTAACAACATGTCACCAAGATATTGCTTTTAAAAATTTATTTCGTCCAAATGATGATAAAGTGGTTTGCAGAGACGGTGATAAAATGGAATTGTCTAGAGCGGGACTACTCGTAATTCATGACGATCGTCTTGAATTTGTGCATCGAAGTTTTGCAGAATATTTTGTCGGCTATTATTTCGCTGAAAATTTTCATTGCGAGAATATACAGAAAATTGTTTATTCAGATGTTTTAATACGTAAAAATTACTCACTAATACGAAAATTTTTAAATAATAACAAAACATTTCTAGATAAATTAGGCTGTAAAACCCAACAAATGAATGAAATAATAAAGGTCAATAGTTATTTCGACTCACTTAATGAAATGTTGAAAGAAGAGCAGTACAATTTATTCATGAAGTTTCTCGAAAATTTGCCTCTTGATTTCGCTAAAAACAGTATTTTGTTTAAGGAAAATGTTGACGGAACAACAGTGCTACACAAACTTTATCAAAATACAATTGACGAGCAAATTTTAAAGAATATATTAAAAATAATAAAATACAATGTTTCATCGGAAAATCTTATCGAAATTTTGTTGAAAAGAGATAATCAACAACGGACACCATTACATTGCATTAATTTTGAAAAAGATTCAACCGTGAAACAAAAATTACAGTTTTTTAAATTGAATTGTGATTCTAAGTTATTTTACGAACTTTTACTTGAGATCAATAAAGCAGGAAAAACCACATTACATCTTGTTTGTGAATATGGACATGATATAACTGACTTATTGGACGTAACTAACGAAAATAGAGACGCAATTTCTAAGCTTATATTAAAAACTGACAACGATGGAAAAACAGCCTTGTATAACATTATTTATTACTCTAATAATACTTCTATGCTAGCAAAATTCGTTAACTTTGTTAACTCAGTTTGTAACTCCGAAGAAATTAATTATTTATTTTCAATAAAAAATGATTCACGTAACCTGCTGCATACTGCTTGTATTCAAAATGACGATATTTTGGTAAATCTTTTAAATGCCATTAAAGATAACAAAGAAGTAATTAAAACACTTTTTTTACGCACTGATGATGAAGGACTATCTCCATTGCAATATACTGTGCATGATCTTCTAAATTTTGATAGGCTTAAAATATTATTAGACTTTATTAATTTAAACTGTGGTACAGAAACGCTGTATAAATTTTTGTTTAAACAAACTTTGTCTGGGGAAACTATACTACACATGGCCGTGGAAAATTTTCAAGTAATTGATGGCCCAAACTCATTTATACCCCTATTAACTTATTTGTTTAGTTTAGTAGGAAATCACAAAGATATATTTGATAAGTTTTTGTTAACAGAGGATGAATATGGGCAAACTGTACTACACTATACTGCCTCGCAATTGAAATACCCTTTTTTACTAAAAGACTTGCTAGATTTTGTTCAAACAAATTGTAGTACAAATATTTTAGATGAATTGCTACTTAAATTGAGTCATAATAACCGCAATATATTACACTACGTCTGTCGTCAACATAATGAAAGTAACTTAACCTTTTTATTAAATAAAATTAAAGATAATAAAGAAATACTCAATAAACTTGTACTCCAGACCGATAATGAAGGAAACACTGCATTGTATTATACTGTTCTTAACTTTAAAACTGCTTCGATGATGAGAGTATTATTGAATTTTGTTAAAATAAATTGTGAAAAAGAAATATTTAAAAATCTTTTATGCGAAACAAATAATAAAGATATCAACGTGTTGCACGTTGCTTGCATGCAAATAGAAGATAAAACAGAATACGAAGACCATCTGATATCTTTATTAAAATTTATAAAAGATGATGATACAATAATAAAAGAACTTTTATTGAAAACATGTTGCTACGGATATACTCCACTGCATTATACTGTCCTTGACTTTGATAACCCGTCTTTATTAAAGATTTTATTCGATATTATTAAAAAATACAATTCTAAAATTTTTGACACACTTTTATTAAAAGAAAGTAGTACAGGATGCAGTTTGTTGCACTTTGCTAGTAAACAAAATAATGAAGAAAGCTTAAAGTACTTATTATATACAATGCAAGATAACATCGCATTACGCGATATACTTATATTAAAAGCTGATCATAATGGAAAAACAATACTGCATTATAGTGTTAATAACTTTCAAATGTTAAAATTCTTACTTGATTTTGTTAAATCACAGTGCGATCAAGAAATGTTCACTAAACTTATACTTAAATGTGATCAAGAAGGTCGTTCGGGATTGCACACATTCTCTCAAACTAGTCACAATGAAGAAATCCTTACCTATTTGTTAAATTTAATTAAAGACAACACTACTACCGAAGTATTTAAAACATTTTTATCTATAAAGGACTGTCATGGAAAAGTGGCATCGGATTATATTGCCTGCAATGCTGATAGTTCTTATTTGTTGGAACTTTTGTTAAATTTCAACTTTTAATTACCGAAAATACTCGACAATTCTCGACTAATAGTTAAATAATACAATGTATTATAATTCACACTATATTACATGAACCATAATAATTATTTCAACACACCGTGTCTTTTTCAGATGGTAGATAACATCTAAACAAAGACTACTCTAAATTTTACATTCAAAAAGATATTTACCTGCGTCACCCAAATTTACAAATCTATAAAATTATGGAAAAATCAATTTTTTTTTATTAGTTCAGTTTATTGTAATTGCATATTTAATAATGGGGAATAAAATGTTTAATTTTTTATGTATATAGATAGACTAGTTAATATTCCTATGTTATAAGAAAATTATAATGAAGAACTAAATATAACTAAACAAATAGCAATAAACAATGGATATCAGGCCAATATGATTGACCAAATCATCAATAATAAACAATACAATAAAGCAATTAAATTAGCGTATTCAGTAACAGAAATCAAAACCAACATAGTGTATAAAACTCTTACGTATACCAGTAAACTTACGAAACAAGTAACCAATCCCTTATCTGGTCTAATATGACGTACCATTTCTAAGAAGTGTTACAACCGCTGCGCCATATTTTCATGAGTTAAGTTCTGCACTGGCATAAATTTATAAGGATGCTATTTATAAAACTGCAGTGTAAGTGTGGTGTAAATTTAATACCAAGATTGATTGAAATATGATGCGGCATCGGGAATATGTCTTTGCGGATCTTCTAAAACTTTCGTCAACTAATAATAATTTTTGCGAAGTAGTAGATATCTGTTGGAATTCCATTGTCTTTATTTTTTTGTTGAATATCACGACATTTCGGCTAGTAGTTATCTCTAGCCGTTTTCAAGTGAAAGTAAATAAATCCCTTAGCTATATGACTATTTATACTAAAAGTAAATGCAGTAGACTATGACTGAGATGGGTGCAGTCATGCCTGCTATGGCAAAATCATATTTTTTATGCTGCATTTAGTTTTAGTTTACAATTATTAAGAAGTGGTTTCCACATTTCTCTTATATCTAAAGATGGTTTATTAAAACAACTCGGGTTCTGATGTATAACCGCGGCTTCTTTGAATTTCTGTTTTCTCAATGTTGTTCTCGGTTTAGTATTTTAGTTTCAGACCATTTTATGTGGTGTCCATGAGTCCAGGCATGGTTGGCAGGCACCAGATTTTTCTGTTTCTTCTCGAGATGTGCATTTTTGGTGTTCTTGGATCCTTACGTCAAGAGGTCTCTTTGTTTCGCCAATGTAGGAATTGCCACATTCACATGGTATTTGATATATACAGTTCTTCATGTCTCTTTGAGTTGTTGGTTTGACCCTAGTGAACCGACTTCTTAGAGAGTTATTTGATTTGAAAACAACGTTGATTTTATATCGTTTTCCTATCCTTCTAACCTTTTCTGAAATGCCTTTAACATAGGGGATGTTTAATACTGGTTTTCGTTCTTCAATCGTTATCTTTATTGTCCTATTTCTGCGTTGTTCAAGAGATTTATCCACTAGATATACTGGGTATCTATTGGCTGTCAGATCATTTTTAATGTAATCTATCTCTTTCATCAATTTCTCGTTGGAGTTGCAGAGAATTAAGGCTCTATCAACGAGATTTCTTATAATTCCTTGTTTGGTGTTATTGGAGTGATTAGATGAATAATTAAGGTATTGTCCTGTGTGCGTGGCTTTTCTGTGAACCGAAGTTCGAATTTGTCTGCCATTTCTTTCAACCAAGACATCTAAGAATGGTAATTTATTTTCTACTTCTTTCTCCATGGTGAGTTTAATAGTTGGGCTGATATTGTTGAGATGAAAAAAGAAGTTTCGAAGTACTTCGTCGTTTCCACTCCAAATAATGAAATTATCGTCTACGTAAAGGCATTTCAGAAAAGGTTAGAAGGATAGGAAAACGATCTAAAATCAACGTTATTTTCAAATCAAATAACTCTCTGAGAAGTCGGCTCCCTAGGGTCAAACCAACAACTCAAAGAGACATGAAGAACTGTATATATCAGATACCATGTGAATGCGGCAATTCCTACATTGGCGAAACAAAGAGACCTCTTGACGTAAGGATCAAAGGACACCAAAAATGCACATCTCGAGGAGAAACAGAAAAATCTGGTGCCGTCAACCATGCCTGGACTCATAGACACCCCATAAAATGGTCTGAAACTAAAATACTACACCGAGAACAACATTGGAGAAAACGGAAATTCAAAGAAGCCGCGGTTATACATCAGAACCCGAGTTGTTTTAGTAAACCATCTTTAGATATAAGAGAAGTGTGGAAACCACTTCTTAGTAATTGTAAACTAAAACTAAATGCAGCATAAAAAATATGATTTTGCCATAGCAGGCATGACTGCACCCATCTCAGTCATAGTCTACTGCATTTACTTTTAGTATAAATAGTCATGTAGCTAAGGGATTTATTTAGTTTCACTTGAAAACGGCTAGAGATAACTACTAGCCGAAACGTCGTGATATACAACAAAAAAATAAAGACAATGGAAATCCAACAGATATCTACTACTTCGCAAGAAACATCATTGTCTATGACCTTCAAACAAACACTAATAATAATTTGCTTTACAAGACTAGAGAGGAAAATTACTTCTTCATTTCTAACTACGGTTCTGATTTTTTGCCTAAGACTTTTCATTTCATTAAATTTTTGACAGGGTATCTTACTGTACTAGTCGATGGTACTCGACGAACAGAATATATATTACGGTATTCGTGTTGTACTCTGGATATATTTTTAATATTCGAATTAAAAAAAATTATCTGATGTTTTTCATCTTCCGAATAACTCATGTCAAAACGTGTATTAGTCAATATAATATGTCAATATAATAAGTATTCAAAGCCATATTAAAACATCACAATAAAAATTACCGATCACCTCATGATCTCGTCAGTGGAGCTGTATCGGACCGAGAGCAACATTAGCAGGAAATAACTGATATATGAACCATAAATTTCAAGGTACGTCGGCAGGATATTACACCTGCCGTCTACCAACTTCGATGTCAGACTGAAAAATATCGCCAGTCGAACGACATCTATGAATCAACGGAGTAACGTGAAATTTTTAAACAATCAAAATTTCAGTAAGAAATAAAGAAATCTTTCTGCCGTATTTAAATAGTTTGTTATATATGTAATTCTCCTTTACAGGCAGAGAATATGAAAATTATATGTACAAACAGTTTATTTCCTGCAAATATCGCTCTGGTCCTCTCTCCATACGCGTTTCGATCACCTCATGATCTCGTCAGTGGAGCTGCCTGTAAAGGAGAATTACATATATAACAAACTATTTAAATACGGCAGAAAGATTTCTTTATTTCTTACTGTAATTTTGATTGTTTAAAAATTTCACGTTACTCCGTTGATTCATAGATGTCGTTCGACTGACGATATTTTTCAGTCTGACATCGAAGTTGGTAGACGGCAGGTGTAATATCCTGCCGACGTACCTTGAAATTTATGGTTCATATATCAGTTATTTCCTGCTAATGTTGCTCTCGGTCCGATACAGCTCCACTGATGAGATCATGAGGTGATCGAAACGCGTATGGAGAGAGGACCAGAGCGATATTTGCAGGAAATAAACTGTTTGTACATATATTCTTCATATTCTCTGCCTAAAAGGAGAATTTCATATATAACAGTACATTTTTATGTTTTATCTACGATTTGCCATCAGTTTTCTTTATTGGCTCTTTATCTCCAGCTCTTTAAACAATTTGATCAGCAACTATGAATATATTTAACATATTTTATTCTCGCTAAATAACGCGAAACCGCATGAATCTTTCGCTTTCTATATCAAACTATAGTTCATTAAATGAATAGAAAAAAATAATAGATCAAGAGAGATAGATTTAGTCTTTAATTTTCTCTGCAATCTCATCTTGCGAGTCTACACTCTGAGAAAATTTAGACTTGAGGTTCTTTTAATGAGCTTATATAAGATGTTAATATTATCAATTTATTGTTGTCCGATCTTAGGTAATTTAGATGTTCTATTAGAATTGTAACCCCTAACAAATTGCTGTTGAATTTGTTGATTATTATTGTATAAAATGATTAAAAATATAATAAAATTTCATGCAACATTTAGCAAATATTATATAAAGTAATTTCTAGGATATTTAATAAAATAAAGTTATATGATATCATAATTAGTATATAATAATTTTTTATGATGCATTGTTACTATAAAGAAATAAATAGATTTAATAACTCTGTAATTTTTGTTGTTTTAATTGCTTAAGGTGACCTTTAAGTTACTAATGCGACATTAAATTTACTTGTAAAACGCAGATATTATAATTCCCTATCCAATTACCATTTTTAGCTTTTTTTAGGTCCTTGTTATCACCAAAAAGAAGTGTATGATAATAACGACTAGAAAGTAGACGTTTTTATTTCAGTTGTACGCGTGTTATCAAAATGATGGAAAAATAGGGATTATTATGAAGCTGCGATCATGTACTTTCTTATTTTTAACCGACTTCTAAAAGAAGGAGGTTCTCAATTAGTCGAGTATGTATGTTTCTTTTTATGTATGCACACCGATTACTTCGGAATAGCTGCACCGATTTGAATGAAATTTTTTGCGTTACGTTTAGGAAATTGCTGCGGTGGTCCCATATTTTTATAGATGATTCAGTAAAATCCAAGATGGCACTTACAATATGGCGGCCAAAAAAATTAATTTTGTCCGATTTTCTCCAAAATTGGTACGGGGGAGTTTTTGGGGTCGAACATGACGAATCTAAAATTATTAAAAAATAATTCAATATGGCGGATCCAATATGGCAGATGAAAAAATTAATTTTGTCCGATTTTTCTTAAAATTGATATAGGGGAGTTTTTAGGATAGCACATTACGAATCTGATATTTAAAAAAGAATTAAATATGGCGGATCTAAGATAGCGGATTAAAGTTTCTACATCTCTCGATAATGTCTAAAGTCAGTATTGGGAAATTTTTAGTAGTGTTAATTACGAAATTAAAATATTTTTTGGAAAACTCAATTTGGCGGATTCAATATTCTTCTTCTTTAGGTGCCATGTCCGCATTCAGACGTTGGTGGTCATCATGTTTACAATTTCCTGAAATCTTTCTCTATCAGCTGCTGCGCGAAATAGTTCTTCTACCGTGCAATCACACCACTGCCTGCCATGAAAGCTTCTTTTGGCCTATCCATCTTTTTCCTTCCACTTCTCCTTGTATTATAAGGCGAAGTAGCTGGTATTTAGGTCCTCTAATTATGTGACCGAAGTATTCTGTTTTCCACCTCTTTATAATGTTCAAGAGCAGTCGATCTGTATCCATCATTCTGAGAACATCCTCGTTGGAAGTGTGCGAAACCCATGATATCTTTAGGATTCGACGTTAGCACCACAATTCGAATGCTTCCAGTTTGTTTAGCGTTGTGGTTTTTAGTGTCCATGTCTCGCAACCGTATAATAGAATAGACCATACATAGCATTTCAGGACCCTTTCACGAATATGCATTGATAGGTTCCTGTTGCATAGAACTGGTTTCCATGTCATAAAGGCCTCCCGCGATATTTATATCCTAGCTATTATCTCTTCATCTGAGTCCCCATTTACATTCAACCAACTGCCAAAGTATTTCAAATGGTTTACACGATCTATCCTCTTCCCATCGAGCCAAAGTTGACATTCACCTACAGTAACTTTTCCAACTGTCATCCACTTTGTTTTTGAGATGTTGATTTTAAGGCCTCTTCGGCAGCTCGCCCCATTTACTAATGTTTGGAGATCCTCGATGCTTTCTACAAGAATGGCCGTATCATCAGCAAATCTAATATTGTTGATTACTTCTCCGCCTAGTCTTACTCCTTCTTGTCTGTCATCCAACATGGTGTCCTAAAAATTTTACATTTTTCGACTTTCTTCAAAACTGATATAGAGGGTTCTTGAGGGTGTAAATTATGAAGTTAATAGAATTTTTTCAGGATTCAATAGCTGACTAAAAATTTTACATTTTTCAATTTTCTTCAAATGTGGAACTGAATCGTATTTGAGGATGTGAATAGCAAATATAAAATTATTTTAAGAAAATCTGATATATCAGATGCAATATGAACATTTAGAAATTTTAAATTTCTGGATTTCATCTAAAATTGGTACTAGGAGGCCTTGAAGGGTTTAGATTTAGATCAGATTAAGACGTTAAAATTATTTTCTTGAAATTCAATATGGCGGAGCCAATATGGTGGGTTGAAAATTTTACCTTATTCGCATTTATTCAGATTTGGTATTAGGGGGTTGGGGGTGGTGTATTACGAATATGAAGTTAATTTTTTACAACTATTGGGTTGATAAGATACAATATGAGGGATTTAAAATTTTATATTTTTTGGTTTTATCTATAATTGATATTGCGAGGTTCTTGGGGGGAATATAAACTCAATATGCAATATAAAATATATCGGGCTAAGAAATTTACATCTTATATTCTCGATATTGGAAACTTTTGGGGCCTATATTACCAATCTAAAAATAATTTGAAATTTAAGATAGTGGATTTACTTTGACTAAATATTTGTTTGACACAATTTCATTGGTATTTGGAGACCTCTAAGAATCAAAGAATTTTTAGTGGTTCATTTTAGGGTGATTTACAACATTGGATAAAGTGGGTAGTTTCTTGCCACCAAGGAGTCGTTGCGGGGAACACTAATCTCGATTAGCACATAGTTTAAATAATTTATGAATATCATAATGAATTTAAAACTAAAAATTGAAAAATAAAATTTTTATAAAAAAATTGAACCGACTTCTAAAAGTACGCTAAAAAGTGAAAAATAACTATAAATTTTTATATGAAATTGAAATTTTTGAAGTCGGCATCAAACTATTTCTAAATGAAATAAATAACTACTAATACATACAAATTATGGTAATAAAGTATTTTTAATCTGTTTATGCGAATCACATTTTGTCAGATATTAGTTTGGCGCCGACTTCAAAAATTTCAATTTCTTATAAAAATTTCTAGTTATTTTTCACTTTTTAGCGCACTTTTAGAAGTCGGTTTAATTTTTTTATAAAAATTTTATACATATATTAAAATTTTTATCCGAAAATTTTCTCCTTGTTTACCAAAGGAATCATTAACAATATTTTCAAGAAAGAAAAAGTTCTTAGCCAGTTATTAAATGGCAGATCTATTTTGTATCTAGAAAGGTATAAGACCTTGTGTAGTTTAATTAAAACTCAAACTCAACGGGCATACAAAGATTTCATTGGCGTTGCTGAGTCAGGTATAAATAATAATCCTTCCAATCTTTAGTTTTTTATTCGTAGTAGAAAAACGCATTCGAATATTGAAGCTACTGTGAATTACATGAACAATTCCTTCCATGAGTCCGGTAACATTATTATCATTTCTGTACGCTGTTTTACAAGTATATGTCATCATCATCATCATATCAGCCCGTTTTCATCCACTCCTGAAGGTAGGCCTTTTCCATATTTTTCCATTTCTGTCGGTCCGTAGCTATCCCCATCCAGTTTTTTCCGGCAATTTTCTGGATGTCGTCACGCCATCTCTTTTGGGGCCTGCCAACACTTCTCTTGTTCTCTCTTGACAGCCATGCTGTTATCTTGTATGTTCATCTGTCTATGTCATGTCTTGCGATATGTCCAGCCCATCTCCATTTTAGCTGCGCTACTCGTTTGCTCACATCTGTTATTTTCGTTCTTCTTCTGATTTCTTCATTTGGAACTCTATCTCGTAAACTAATTCCCAGCATAGCCCTTTCCATTGCTTGTTGTGTAACCCGAAGCTTATTAATGGCTTTATATGTTAGGGAGGTTGTTTCAATACAATAAGTAAGAACTGGCAGGATGCACGACTCGTAGACTTTTCTTTTCAGACTTATTTGTTCTAGACTCATTATTTTTGTTTTTAACAAGTTCATCTTGAGTCCTATCCTAGCTGATGCTTGATGAAGTTCTTGTATCATACATTGGAGTTGTTCTGGTGAATCACTGATTATAACAATATCATCAGCAAATCTTAAGTGGTTTAGTCGTGTTTCGTCTATGTTAATTCCCTTGTCATGCCAGTCCAAGCCCCTAAATACATCTTCAAGTGCCAACGTGAACAATTTTGGAGAGATTGTGTCTACCTGACGTACGCCTCTTTTTATAGGTATCCTCGAGGTTTTTATATCCTCGTCTATTGTAACTCGCATGTAAGCGTTTTCATATATATGCTGAATCAGAGCAGAATATCTTGAATCAATCCGAGCATTGTCCAGTGCTTTGAGAACTGCCCATGATTCGATAGAATCGAACGCCTTCTGGTAATCAACGAAAGCCAAATGCAGAGGTATATTATATTCCGTGGTTTTTTCGATAAGCGTGTGTACTGTCTGTAGATGGTCTATTGTACTGAAGTTCCTGCGAAATCCGGTTGTTCTGAAGGTTGGTATACGTCCAACTTTTGCGTCAGTCTGTTAGTTATTATTTTTGTAAGAAGTTTGTACAAGTGGGACAGTAAGCTAATTGGCCGATAATTTTCTATGTTATTTCTATCGCCTTTTTTGTATAATATGATGACTTCTGTGTTTTCCCTTGCCTCGGGTATTTTTCCATATATTAAGCACTTGTTCAACAAAATTCTCACGCTTTCTCTTAGTTGTTCTCCCCCTATTTTTAACATTTCGGCGGTTATACGATCCTCGCCAGGGCTTTTATTATTTTTCATTTGACTAAGCGCTTTCATTAACTCTGCGGTATTTATTTCGGGCATCTCTTCTGAACCGACATTTCTTACTTCCTTTCTTTCGTAGTAAGGACCTTGAGTTTTTGGACTGTATAACTCTATATAAAAGTCCTGGACAGCCATCATGATTTCCTCCGGGGTACTAACTAATTGGCCTTGTTTAGTTTTAAGTCCGGAAATTTTTGTCCGGCCTCTACCCAATTGAGATCTGAGAACCTTCATTGATTTGTTAGCTTCTATCGTGTCTTTAATCACTTTTGTATTATGCTTTTTTATGTCCCTCCTTATGTTTTTCTTAATTTCTTTATTTATGTCCCTATATTCTTCACAGTTTCGGTCCACATTTCTTCGTTTTTCAATGAGGTTCTTGGTATACGGGCTGATTTTACTACTTTTTTCTTTATTTTAAAAGCATATCTCTTTTGTTGCCGCGCGTATGCTATTATTAATGTGTTGTGTTAATTCATTGATGTCCATTTCTTCCTGGTCTTCTTTACTTTTAAGTTTATTCTTTGTTACGTGTTCGAATTTTTCCTTGTTTTGTTTTAGTATTTCGTTTGTTGGAATGGGTTTTCTTCTTATCAATTTATTTCTTTCCCATCTGGTGTTAATGGTAATCGCAGCTCTGATCAAGCGGTGATCGCTATTGGTGTCGAATGGGTTAAGGACAGTGATATCTTCGCAAATGTTTTTTCGGTTAGTTATAATATAGTCGATTTCGTTTTTTGTGATACCATTCGGGCTTTTCCAGGTCCATCTCCTATTTAAAGGTTTTTTGAAGAAAGAATTCATACAATACAAGTTTTTCTACAGTAGTTAATCAGCATATCTCCTTTGGAGTTTCTCTGACCCAGACCAAAGCGACCTATATTTGGGATATTGTTGTTGTCGTCGTGACCAATTTTTGCATTAAAGTCTCCCCTTAATATTACGAATTTAGCTTGTTCTCTCGTTTTTGCTGTAGTTATGTCCTCATATATCTGTTCAACCTCTGAGTCTTCTGAAGCGCTTATTGGGGCATACACCTGTATTACCTGAATGCTATACCTTTTATTAATTTCTATTACTATGTAGATAACTCTGTCAGACATTGCTTGCCTCTTTGTTACTTTGTGTTTTAAACGTTTATTAACAAGTATTGCCACTCCTCCTTCGTAGTCTTTTATTTCGCTGTTATTTTGATATGGCAAATGTCCCGATTTCAATAAGGTAGTTATTTCTCCTTTGAGTCTCGTTTCACTGAGACCTAAGACGTCCCATTTAATGTGATTAAGTTCTTCCTCCAATCTTTCGAGGTGTTCGTCTTGTCTCAGTGTTCGTATATTATAAGTAGCGAAGTACATTTTTCTGCATCTAGAGGATTTGTTGTTGTTTTGCCGGGGTTTATGGTTAGTCGAGTTTCTGCCTCCCCCAGAATCCATGAGGCTGACTGACGAATCAGTGTGGGATTCAAAACGCCGTGCGCCACCCACCTGGGGTACTTTATTTTTGAAGTTCGACATGTTACCATGGAGTTTTGGAAGGTAATTGGCCTTAAGACGCCACGCTGGCCGTGCGTGTTGGCGAATTTGGGGGTAGGATGGTAGTGGGATGATAATTTGGATTTGGTTAGGTTGAAAGGGGGATAGGACATGAGTATCTCCCGGGGTTAGGAAGGGAGATATTTCATGGCTCACGTGGGTAGGGTCGCATCCCTGAAAAAGACCTGTCTCTGCCAGGACCGCAGAGAGTGTCTATCCGTTACCCTAACAAGTGTGTGTAAGACCTCGCAACAACCCGAATGGGAACCTTTTTAACTCAATAAATGTCTTGAAACCAATCGAAATTCCCACAATTTCTTGGAATGACGTTACGGCCGCCTGCAAGAAGCTTAAAAACAAACTTTTCATTAATAGTCTAACAGCTGAAGGGCAAAAAAAAAATATTATTTTTAGCTGCTTAATTTCATCTCGTTTCGTTAGAAACGTGTTTTCTAATAACAAAATGAAAATCCGATCGCGCAACTGCGTCGTTGTTAATAGCGATATCGTCATCAATGAAAAAAAAAGAGGAAAAATTTAAATTATCTAAAGCCGGCATTGTTTATGATTGATGATAAACATAAAAAGTATCGTTAGACCCATTATTGATGTCATCTTAATCGAAAGACCGATATGTAACAGCGTAAAAGAAATGATTATATATCTTCTTAAAGTGCCTATCCTCTTTGCATGTTGGCTATCACATTGGTCCATATTACTTTATTCACTGCTGCTCTGAACAGACCTGTTGATGTCATTCCAGTCCATGTTCGTAGGTTGCGCAGCCATGATATTCGTCTTCGTCCAGCTGATCTCTGGCCTTCCATCTTCCCCTGCAGGATAAGTTGGAGCAGGCGATATTTCTCATTCCGCATGATATGTCCAAAGTACTCCAATTTTCTGCGTTTGACATTTGTAAGGTATTCCAGTTCTCCACCGATACGTTGTAAAATGTTTTCGTTTGATACGTGGTATATACAAGGAACCCTAAGCATGCGGCGGTAGCACCACATCTCAAATGCATCTATACGTTTACATGAAGCATCGGTAAGGGTCCAGGCTTCTGCTCCATATAAGAGAGTTGAGAATACATAGTATTTCAAAATCCTGATCCGTGTATGTATATTGAGGGATAGGTTGCAGAGTATGTTGCGCAGCTTATTAAAAGTACCTCTTGCTTTCTCGATTCGGCTTCTTATTTCTCGAGAGTGGTCCCAGTCCTTATTCAACGTGTAGCCTAGATATGTGATCGTCTCGGCCATTGTGAGAGTTACGTTGTTGGCAGTAAACTGTATATTGCCGACGTCATTTTTACTGACAATAATCGTTTGCGTCTTCTTGCAGTTTATCTTCATACCATATCTGTTGCAAGCTGTCACTATTCCGTCGATAATTCTTTGAAGTTCCTCTGCAGTATCGGCTATAAGAACAGTATCATCCGCGTATCTTAGGTTGTTTATTACTTCTCCAGTCACAATAATTCCATCTTCTATGTTGCCCATTGCTTCTTTAAAGATATATTCTGAATATTTGTTGAATAGAAGTGACGACAGTATACAGCCCTGGCGTACTCCTCTCTTTACATTAAATTCTTCTGTTGTCTCATTCTCAACTCGTACAATAGCCTTTTGTTGTGAATATAGCTTTGATATTATCTCTCCGTCTCTGTCGTCGATTCCTGTCTCTTGTGGGATTGAAATCAGTTTACTGTGCTGCACTTTGTCAGATGCCTTTTCAAAATCTATGATGCATGCAAATACGTCGGCATTGATGTCACGTGCTCTTTGAATTAGAACCTGCATGGAAAACAAGGCCTCTTTAGTACCAAGTCCCTGTCTGAAGCCAAACTGCGTGTCACTTACGTTTTCATCGAGTTTTCTATATATTCGTGCTTGAATGATGTTAAGAAAAGCTTTTAAAGCGTGGCTCATCAAGCTGATTATTCTATGATCGGAGCACTTAGTTGCGTTCGTTTTTTTTGGGAATCGGGATGAATGTCGACAGTAGCCAGTCTTTTGGTATTTGGCCGTTCATGTAAATTTTGTTAAAGAGGATGATCAGTAGTTTTATTTCTTCTGATTCAATTAATTTGAGAACTTCTCCGTCTATCTGGTCTGGTCCGGGGGTTTTGTTATTTTTCAGTCTATTTATCGCTGATTCCACTTCCTCCTGTGTGATGGTAGGCCCCTCCCCGCCAACAACTGTATTCACAGTACTGTTGTTTTCATCTCCAAACAATTCCTCCATGTATTGCTTCCATCTTACAAGTTTTTCGTCAGTTTCGGTGATGATGTTGTTGCCCGAGTCCAAGATTATTCCAGGACTCCGTTTACGGTAACTTCCTGTTGCTTCTTTTATTTTTTTATGGAGGTTGAAGCTGTCGTGTTCCGCTTGTAATATCTCAATTTCAACACATTTTTCCTGTAGCCATCGTTCTTTAACGTCTTTGATTGCTCTCAATACTCTTTTGTGTAGTTCTTTGTATTTCTCATTATTTCTGTTTTTGTATTGTCTTCTTTCTTCCATAAGTTCCAGGATAGTGTCTGTCATCCATTCTTGCCTTTTCATCATTCTATCAGGTTTCAAGTCTTCTTGTGTGATTGAAGTTATAGATGTTTTTATTTTGTTCCAGAGCTCTTCTACTTCTGCTTCATGGTTGTTGTTCTCTGATACACTCTTAAGTTCGTTGTTTATCTTTTCTTTCGTTTGCTGGAGTATGTTCTCTTGTTTGAGTTTCCGCACATCAACCCCTCTTGGTGATATCTTCTTTACTATTTTTTTTAGTCGAAGTTTGGTACGAGCTAGTAGCAAGTTATGATCTGATGGGATGTCTGCACTTGGGTATGTTTTACAGGAGACAACTGCGTTGCGATATTTTCTGTTTATCATCACAAAGTCAATCTGATTTCTCACGATCTTGTTGCTGTTATCAGCTGGAGATTTCTAAGTGTATAGTCTCCTGGGAGGTAGTTTAAAAAAAGTGTTCATGATTGTAGATGATCAGTCTCTCTCCTCTCTCATTTCTCACTCCTAGTCCAAAATCACCCACCACGCAATCAACCCTTCCCATTCCAATCTTGGCATTCATGTCTCCTAAGATGATGTTAACTTCTTCTTTCTTTGTGTGTTTGAGAGTAGTTTTAAGCTGCTCATAGAACTCCTCTATTTCAGTTTCACTGCTGTCAGATGTCGGTGCGTATGCCTGTATGATATTTAGGTCAAATGGTTTTCCCTTTATCTTGATTAACGCGACTCTACTTGAAACAGGGACAAATCCATTAACAGCTGCGTTTGTTTGTTTATTAAGAATTATTGCTACTCCGTTTTTATTTTTAGTTGTATTGTCTCCGGAGAAGTATATGTGATATTCATCTATGTTGCAGTGGTCTGAATTTGGCCATCTGGTCTCGCTGCATCCTAGTATATCAAGTTTGAGTCGCTTCGCCTCTTTCACTACGTTGGCCGCTTTGCCAGATTGGTACATACTTTGTACTTTCCACGTTCCTATTCTTTTTTCTTTGTTTATTTTGGAGACATCATTGGACGACCGGGAGATTCTTAGCACCCACCTTAGCGCCAAACTAATACCTGACAAAATGTGATTTGCATTAACAGATTAAAAATAGTTTATTTGTAATTGCTATCTTACCATAATTTATTTCATTTAGAAACAATTTGGCGCCGACTTAAAAAATTTTAATTTCATATAAAAATTTATAGTTATTTTTCACTTCTCAGCGCACTTTCAGAAACCGGTTCAATTTGTTTATAAAAATTTTATTTTTCGATTTTTAGTTTTGAATTCATTATGACATCCATAAATTATCTGAACAAAGTACTAATTGCAATATCCTCGCAATGACTCCAAGGTAGCAAAAATGTACCCATTTTATCCAAAGTTGTAAATCACCCTGAAATGAACCACTAAAGAATCTTTGATACTGAGAGATTTCCAAATACCAGTGAAATTGTGTCAAACAAATATTTAGTCTGTCATAGTAAATCCAATCCAATCTTAAATTTCAAATAAATTTTAGATTGATAATATAGGCCCCAAAACCTTCCAATATCGATATTCAAAGAACTTGAGACGTAGATTTTTTGGCCCGCTATATGTTATACTGCATATTGAGTTTGAATACGCCCCAAGAACGCCGCAATATCAATTTTAGACAAAATCGGAAAATGTTAAATTTTCAGTCCTTCATATTGTATCTTATCAACATTAACTTCATATTCGTAATACACAACCCCAAAAATCCCATAATACCAAATCTGAAAAAATGCGAATAAAGTAAAATTATCAACCCACCATTTTGGATCTGCCATATTGAATTTCAAAAAAATTATTTTTATCCTCTCAATCTAATTTAAATCCAAACCCTAGTATGAGATTTAGATGAAATCCGGAAATCTAAAATTTCTAGACCATCGTATTGCATCTGACATATTAGATTTTCTTAAAATAATTTTATATTCGCTACTTCCATCCTCAAGAACGATTCAATTTCACCTTTGAACAAAATCGAAAAATGTAAAATTTTTAGTCTGCCATATTAAATTCACCATATTGAATCCTGAAAAATACTTTTAAATTCATAATTTACACTCTCAAGAACCCCCTATATCAGTTTTGCAGAAAATCGAAAAACTTAAAATTTTTAGGACGCCATATTGAATTCACTAGATTGTTTTTCAAAAAATATTTTAAATTCGTAATTAACACTAACAAATATCCTGATTTTAGACAAAATCGAGAGATGTAGAATCTTAAATCCGCCATCTTGAATCCCACATATTTAATTTTTTTTTAAATAATTTCAGATTCGTAATGTGCGACTCCGAAAACTCCCCTGTACCAATTTTGGAGAAAATTGGACAAAAATGAATTTTTCGTCCGCCATATTGAATTTTTTAAAAATAATTTTAGATTCGGTATGTGCGACCCCGAAAACTCCCCTGTACCAATTTTGGAAAAAATCGGACAAAATTGACTTTTATGGCTGCCATGTTGGATACGCAATATTGCATTTTTTAAAACTATTTTGGATTCATTATGTGCGACCCCGAAAACTCCCCTGTAGCAATTTTGGAGAAAATCGGACAAAATTAAATTTTTTTGTCTGCCATATTGGATCCACCATATTGAACTTTTAAAAAATATCCGGGGTAATCGGTGTACATATATAAAAAAAACATAAATAGTCGACGAATTGAGAACCCCCTTCTTTTAGAAGTCAGTTAAAAATAGTTCGTAAAGTCCTTTATGTGTATATGTATGTATATATATATATATATATATATATATATATATATATATATATATATATATATATGAAGTAAAATGCGAAACAGTAAATGCAAACTTCTCTCCATCATATCCTTTCTGTGTTAGAGGTTGCACAGTTAGAATAAATTGTTATAAAGTACAATTTAACTTATTTCACCACTATCGAGATGGTGGCCCACCTGTACCACCATACCGAGAAGAAAGTCATAGCTTACCCTCCCCGCCACTGTGATACGGCAGAGGTACATGTTTCGTCTCTCACTAGACTCATCAGGGTATCGACATGCACCTGGCTGTGCAAAGGACAGATCGGAAGGAAGTATGCAACACTGAACGCGGCTTCGCCGACCTCTCGCCGGGTGGCGTATATATGTTTATAGGATATGATGGAGAGAAGTTTGCATTTACTGTTTCGCATTTTACTTCATTTACATACGGAGTTGCATATAGCTGTACGTTTGCTGAATGTGATTTCAGTACTACAACAGCATAATGCACTGCTAATGCATCTCACACGGAGGTATCCGTGAAAGCCGTATAAACATATATACGCTACTCGGCGAGAGGTCGGCGAAGCCGCGTTCAGTGTTGCATACTTCCTTCCAATCTGTCCTTTGCACAGCCAGGTGCATGTCGGTACCCTGATGAGTCTAGTGAGAGACGAAACATGTACCTCTGCCGTATCACTGTGGCGGGGAGGGTAAGCTATGACTTTCTTCTCGGTATGGTGGTACAGGTGGGCCACCATCTCGATAGTGGTGGAATGGGATAAATTGTATTTTATAACAATTTATTCTAACTGTGCAACCTCTAACACAGAAAAGATATGATGGAGAGAAGTTTGCATTTACTGTTTCGCATTTTACTTCATTTACATACGGAGTTGCATATAGTTGTACGTTTGCTGAATGTGATTTCAGCACTACAACAGCATAATGTGGATATAACCACTGCTAATGCATCTCACACGGAGGTATCCGTGAAAGCCGTATAAACATATATATATATATATATATATATATATATATATATATATATATATATATATATATATATATATATATATATATATATGAAGTAAAATAATGCAAACAGTGAATGCAAACTCCGCTCCATCATATCCCTTTCCGTGCCAGAGGTTGCACAGTTTGGATCAATTGCTACAAAACACAATCCATCCTATTCCACCCCCATCGAGATGGTGGCCTACCTGTACCACCACACCGAGAAGAAAGTAAAAACGTACCCTCCCTGCGACAGTGATACGGCAGAGGTACATGTTTCGTCTCTTACTAGACTCGTCAGGATATCAACATGCACCTGTTTGTGCAAAGGACAGATCGGAAGGAAGCATGCAACACTGAACGCGGCTTCGCCGACCTCCCGCCGGATGGCGTATATACGTTTATGCGTCTTTCACGGATCCCTCCGTGTGAGATGCAATAGCAGTGGTTATATCCACATTATGCCGTTGTAGTGCTGAAATCACATTCAGTAAATGTACTCTTTCCGTGTTAGAGGTAGAGGATGGATTGTGTTTTGTAGCAATTCATCCAAACTGTGCAACCTCTAACACGGAAAGGGATATGATGGAGCGGTTTGCATTTACTGTTTCGCCTTTTACTTCATTTACATACGGAGATAGTTGTACATTTGCTGAATGTGATTTCAGCACTACAACGGCATAATGTGGATATAACCATTGCTATTGCATCTCCCACAGAGGGATCAGTGAAAGCCGCATAAACGTATATACGCCATCCGGCGGAGCCGCGTTCAGTGTTGCATGCTTCCTTCCTATCTGTCCTTTGCACAAACAGGTGCATGTCGGTATTCTGATGAGTCTAGTAAGAGACGAAACATGTATCACTGTAGCAGGGAGGGTAAAATCCAAAATGGCGCACAAAAAATTTAATTTTGTCCAATTTTCCCCAGAACTGATATGAGGAAGTTTTCGGGCTCGCACATACCGAATTAATATTTTTTGAATTAAAATGGCCGATTAAATATTTTATATTTCCTAATTTTGTCCAAAACTGGTACTGGGTGATTTGTGAAGGTATAAAGTACGAATATAAAATTATTTTTCAAAAATTTAATGTTGCGGACTAAAAATTTAACATCTCTCTATTTTGCACAAAATTGGTAGAGGGTGGTTTTTGAGTGTGCAGATTAAAACTCAAATCATTTTCTTTTAATTCAATATGAAATTATATAACCAAGGTAGAATTTCTTCGACAGATTTATTTATAAATATTAAAATAGGGTACAATCTTCCTAGTTTATGTCGTCACAAATTGTCTGAGTTTATATATTTTTAAGGAAACATTTAAAAAACTCAAAAGTAATAAAGTTGAGAATAAGCTTAAGTACGGTAACTGATTTATTTTTTCTTTAGACTTTCTTGGGTAGTAATAAAAAAAATATATACTTTATCATTCCCACGGATAAAATCTATCCACAGAATAATTATTTAATTACTCATTTTAGCCGAATATACTTCACGTTGATCAGGATAAAACAACTAATACTTTTTCCATTATATCTTCTACCTTGAGCAGGCTTGTTTGTTTGAGGGATCTGGGAGTAGTTTTTGATGATAAATTCTTCTTTATTTCACAACATATTGATGGTGAGCAGCACATCACGACCATCGGGACTCACATTAAAGAACTGGAAACACTTCTCTCATCTATCTACATTTAATTTATTGTATAATTCCTACGTTAGATCCAAATTAGATTAGGGTTCAATTGCATGGTCTCCTGTATATAACTGCCACAAGCATATTCTGAAATCCATTCAAAGCAGATTTATGAAATATCTAATGTTTAAAGAGGACGGCATCTATTCTGAGTGGGTTACTGACCAAAAATTGAATCTGAGCAGGTTTGGGAAGCTCCCTCTAACCCTTGGTCAGGATTCCCAGTTTTTAATATTTTTATAAAATTTCCATGCAAAAATTAATTGTCCATTTTTACTGCAGAAAATATCCTTTCAGGTGCCCTGTGTAAGGATCAGGCATCAGCTTACCCTTTTTTTGGTGGTCTAGTATCAAATGCATTTTGTCAGGACCAAATTTATGATATGTACTAAATTTTTAATTAAATTTCCATAACTTATGACATTCATTTTGAGAATCTCCCAACAAATTTAAGGCATCTACTCTAGGCTTTTGGTTATCCGTAAGGTTTGATCTAGTTTTTGTATCTTATATATTCATTGTTTATTTTGGATATCAACGTGAGATTTCGCGATGTAGAACAAAAAATCGATTATCAATAACAAATTCAAAATATTTTTTGTCAAATTCAATTCAATTTATTTCACAAATATTAAGTTACAATAAACAAACAAATACTACGTTAGTCTTGATCATAATTTTACACAAATCACAGAGTTTATCTTGCACCTAGGTATGAAATACCTGTGCATTAAAAGTAATCATAACCAAATACAATTTCAACATGACTGCATATTCACCAATCAGTCTTATCAACCACAAAGACACACGATAAAAAATATACTAGTATATAATTTATTGGTGAATATTAATCATTACATTAGTTAACAAAAAATACCACATAATCACATATACACGTTAATCGATATAAACAAGACAGAAAATTACAATAGTGCAAATATAAAAATAAATATTAAAATTACTAAACACTAAAACAAATATTACAATATTAAAATAAATTTATCATTTAAAAAGATGTTCAAAAAGAGATGACTGTCTGAGAAGTAAAATGCCCTAAGTACCTTTTTAAAGTGTTTCCTTCCTGTGATATTATATATATTAACTGGTATAATATTAGCCAATTTAAGGCCAATATAAGAAACAAAACACAATATTTGGTGTTGAGTAAATTATTGGTGTTACCCCTCGTTCCATACACATGAGATATTACTAATTTCGCAAATCTTTCATTGCGATGTATAAAATTACAAACTATGATAATATACAGGCTCTTTAAGTTACAAATCTTCTCATCGTCCAACAAATTAGTACGGTACAATCTTGGTTTTTCAGTACAATTTTCACAATATAGTTTTGTGTAATTGCTAATTATTTTTGATGATAGTTACTTGCCCCTCCCCAAATCAGTGCGCCGCCATACCTCAACAAAGACTCAACAAGTGCTCTATAAATCATTATTAAATTATTTTTTGACAGAAATTCTCTCAACATATAGAATTTATAAATTAAACATCTAATCTTTTTAACTAGGTAAAGCAAATGTTGATCCCATTTGAGATGTTTATCAATCACTACACCAAGATATCAAGTACTAGTACTTTCTCGCAGAGTTTCACTTATACCCTCTAAAACTATCTGAGAAAAATTTAGTCTGTTCGCATCGGTTAGGGAAAAAGCAATATAATGTTTTTTTTTTGATGTTCAAACTTAGTTTAATGATATCTGAAAGGTGTCTTATTATTTTAAAGCCTGATTTTAGCTTTTCTCTTATATCTTCCCATGTTTTCGCAAAAAAAACCATAGCAGTATCATCAGCATATGACACTATTTTTCCCTCCAAAAAAGAACAGGTCCGATCACAGTTCCATGCAGTATGCCATGCTCCACCATTCTAGTTTCGCTGATAGTTTTCCCAATTCTGACTCGCTGGGGATGATCTCCGAGATAATATCTGAAGACCTCAGACACGATTCCCCTCACTCCACATGCTTCCAACATTTCGAGAAGAAGAACATGGGAGACCGTGTCAAAAGCCTTCGTCAGATCAAGGAAAAGAGCAATACACCTATCTCCACCATTCAAATATTCCGTGACACTACTTACTAGCTCAAACACTGCATCCGTTGTACTGTTATTCTCTCTGAATCCAAACTGGTTATTTGACAGTACATCATTTTTATTGAAAAAATCTACAAGACGCGTCTTTAAGCATTTCTTAAATATTTTCGCAACATTGGAGACCAGACCAGGGGCGGATCCAGCCTCTCTTTTTTTTTTTTGGGGGGGGGGTGATATCACAAAAGTACAGTACAGCAGAAAAACAAGTTGTCAACGGGGGGGGGGGGGGGGAGTGCAAGCAGCATACTCATTCTTAATATAAAAGGCAGAATGGGTTCTATTTTCCTGAATTCAAATCTTTCGGGAGGGGGGGGGGGGCGATCGCAAGCATAAAGACTCCTATACTCTATTCAAGAACTAGAGAGAGTAATAAAACTATTACCGAAACCTCTAACGTACCTGCTCCAATGCCGCAGGTAACTGAGAACTGCCGTAAATCTAATTATATTTCATTATATTTAAATATATTTTATAAATTTACTGCAACATAGAATTTCTGATAGTTTAATTTAATTTCTGTCAGTGAGCAAAGTACAACTTACAGTTTTTTCTTAGTGATTTATCTTGCTTGCGCTTGTTTTTATATATTATTTGAGATTAGTGAGATACCCAAAAGATATGGCTTTCACCTCTACGTTTATTCCAAAATCGTTAAACCAAGGCATTTTTTCCTCAACGAAAAACTTATTACCATGAATGTTTATGATGCCTTAAGATATCAATATCTAGATAATAATGTTAAAAGCTCTGTTAACATTTGTTCCAACATGACAGTAGTTGGAAAATCTACTATGTACCGAATACTGAAGGAGAAAAAACGACTGGAATTGTTAGTACTCCCAAGCCACATTCGATCACAGGCAAACGAAAAACCTCGTTGGAAGAAGAGATGAAAACTGCAATTAAAGGGGTTGTATATACGTTTTATTATGAGAAGCAGATCCCAACCATCTATAAAATTCTAACTAAAATCATTGAAGATCGCGATTTACCTGAAATTAAAAGAACTGATCTCTGGAAATTGCTCGGAGAACTTAATTTTTGCTGGGAAAAACCAGATACAAAATCTGTTCTTATAAATCGTCCGGAAACTGTCCGTTGGAGACGTAAATATCTCTCTCAAGTAAAAGGTAGAGTTGCTAGAAATAACACAATTAATAAAATTAGTAATTTAACTAAACTTTTGAAAGATTTGTTTCAATAAAGTTACTGCAGAAAATTGGGAAAAATCCATATAATAAAAGAATAAAACAAAATGTGAGAACTCGATCTCATAATCGGTGAGATAGAGGAACCAATTATAATTAATTTTAGCGAAGATAGTTTCACTGACTTTGATTAGGAATTAGATACGTAATGTTTACTAGTGTAAACACAATTTATTATTTAAATTTTTGTTTTTGTTGTATTTTATTGTTTAATGTTGTTTATATGTTTTTTAATTTTTTTATATATTTATATTTTAGTGTGTCCCACTCTTTAATTTTATATATATTTAATTCTAATTAGCCGTAAATTTTTTATTATTTTATTATTATGTTTGTGTCTTTTTCTTAAGCGTATAGAATTAACATGTTTATCTTATTTTTTTGGGGCTATCGTATTTCCATATATAAAAGTAAATTAAATTGAGATATCAGTTCAATAGAAATAAAAATAAGTAGGTCTAATTTTAATTACAACATAAAAAAAGTAATTACATTTGAATCCCTTTTTAGTGTTTAATTGTAATTCTGCAGATGGTTTAAGAAATAAATAAACTGAAACGTCAAATACCCTAAAAATGTTTTTAATTAATAATAAAATGACCGATAGCCCCAAAAATATTTTATTATTATATGGACGAATTTATTTTTTTATACATGTTTAACTTTTTGTATTTTTGACAATGGATATTTTGCAAGTATTTAAATTATAACTTAGAATTTGTTGAGAGAATAATCCTACGTTTTAATCTATTATTATAGACCGGTATTTTTGATTATAAAATTTCTAACCTATTCCTATGAAAAATATATGTGTCTAATAAATTTTGCTAAGAACACAGGACTAAAGAACACAGGTAGTTTGTGAAGAGAAAAAGGGTAAAAAATGATTTATTACTCTCTCTAGTTCTTGAATAAACTATAGTATAAGAGGAAAAATCAGGTCCATTTTGTTAAACTCAAAGCTCTTGGGGGGGGGGGGGGGGCGATCGCCCCCACCGCCCCCCCCCCTTGGATCCGCGCCTGGACCAGACTCACTGGTCTATAGCTTCCCACACAATTCTTACTACCGTATTTATAGATCGGAGTGACAACAGATTCCTTAAAATGGGAGAGCACCCTTCCAGATTTAAAGATTAAATTTATTATATGAACAAGAGGCATCCTAACGTATTCATGCAGAAACTTAAGTGTTCTGGCAGAAATTTTATCACAGCCTGAGGAGCAATTGTTCTTTAGGTTATTTATATGCATAGAAACCTCGTCTGAATTTGTAGGTCTTAGAAAGATAGATGAGTCAGCAGTACTTTTGATTTTATAAGGGTTTTCTGGACAATTTATTGCCTCTGACATTGTTTTTCCTATGTTTATAAAATAGTTGTTAAATCATTCGGATATAATCCTGGGATTTGTGGTGCTTTCATTGTTGTCATTTATTTGTGTGATAATTGTGTAAACAATAACCATTGTTTACATATAGCCCCTTGACTGAATCTTTGTACGATATTTCCAGTTTTGTGATAAATTGTTAAAAAAATCAAAGCTTAGTTATATATAATTTGTACATCTACAACTTCATTACAGTGTCTAACAAGTGGCGTACTGTAGTCTCAAATCGAGGTAAAAGCAAACGAGAATCACGACAACTCATTTATTTTACCACCAGAACTTAATCTAGTTTAACTATCAATATGTAAGAATTTTAAAAATAAAATAAACGGCATTAATATGAAATAAACGTCAACATTAATATGAAATAAATGTCAACATTTTTGAGATAGGTAAGTATATCCGCCTACTAGATGAATAACACCGGCGCTGATTTAAAATTACTTTTAAGCGATAGGGATCAAAAAAAATATTCGGTAATGTTTCTGACGAATGTGGATCTGCAATACTGATTTTTCAATTTTATTTAAAAAGAACTTATTTTATTTTCGTCGGTATGTAGCAGATATTAATAAATAGTTTATAAACTAATTTCATGTTTATAAATTACAAACAAATTCAGGAATTTTCGCCTCACAAATATAACAATTCTGCGTAATTTGGCGGACACCACTAGCGTCTGTAGTTACGAAACCCAAAGTAACGAATTTGGCATGATTTTTACGTGTGTTTACATTTTTTCACATTCTACTGCTCAGTCAACTTTACTTAATAATGTAGTTGAAAGATTTTTCAAAGCATTTTACTATGTCACAATTTATCCATTTCTTCTTTATGGTTAACAACAAATCAATCTCTGAAGTAATAAAAAATAACTAGCCCCATTTTGACTCACCATATATATCAAATTATGACGTATTTCAGAGAATAATATCTAAAAATAACTCGTTTTTATTTCGTCGAAATGAAGGCGATAGCAAGTGTTATGGAACACAGTCGCATATTATCAACTTGTTTATTCGCATTTTGTGCAAAATAATCTTGGTATAGTGCTATAATAAATTGTAGAACGTGTGTATATTAGCTATTAGAGTGCCCTGTTGAAATGGATATATCAGAAAACTACTCGGTAAGTAATACAGTATATTAAAAATGGAGTCCACAAGTATTTTTTACATAAATTATCTATTTACTCCGAAAATTACGCGAATAATTTTAACACTGGTAAATAAGCACAAGTTCGAAGATAATAAAATTTTTATAAAAAAAATTGAACCGACTTCCAAAAGTGCGCTATAAAGTGAAAAATAACTATAAATTTTTATATGAAATTGAAATTTTTGAAGTCGGCGCCAAACTAATACCTGACAAAATGTGATTCGCATAAACAGATTAAAAATACTTTATTTGTAATTGCTTTCTTACCATAATTTGTATATATTAGTAGTTATTGATTTCATTTAGAAATAATTTGGAGCCAACTTCAAAAATTTCAATTTAATATAAAAATTTATAGTTATTTTTCACTATTTAGCGCACTTTGAGAAGTTGGTTCAATTTATTTTATAAAAATTTTATTTTGTGATTTTTAGTTTTGAATTCTTTATGATATCCATAAATTATTTGAACTAAGTACTAATCAAGATTAGTGTACCTCGCAATGACTCCAAAGTGGCAAAAAAATACCTATTTTATCCAAAGTTGTAAATCACCCTAAAATGAATCACTAAAAATTTTTCGATTCTTAAAGTTCTCCAAATACCAGTGAAAACCTTTCAATATCGATATTTAAAGAACTTGAGACGTAAACCCACTCCAAATCTGAGAAAATGCAAATAAGGTCAAATTTTCAACCCACCATATTGGATCCGCTAGTGAATTTCAAAAAAAAAAAAAATTCAGGTCTTAATCTAATCTAAATCTAAACCCTTCAAAACCCCCTAGTACAAATTTTGGACGAAATCCGAAAAGTTGAAATTTCGAGACCATCATGCATCTGACATCAGATTTTCTTAAAATAATTATATATTCTCAAACTGCCCCATACCTATTTTGGAGAAAATCTGACAAAATTGATTTTTTTGTCCGCTATATTGGATCCAACATATTGATTTTTTTTTTAAATAATTTCAGATTCGTTGTATACGACCCCGAAAATTCCTCCATACCAATTTTGAAGAAAATTCCGTGGTAGTCGGTGTACATAAATAAAAAAAATACATAGTCGACGAATCGAGAACCTCCTTCTTTTAGAAGTCGGTTAAAAACTAGTTTTTAATACGTTTGTAACTTCGGTCATACCCTATATATTTAAAAATCAACAGATTTTTTTGAAGGATGTTTATGGTTGGTGGAGGACAGGCTTTTTTGATGTTTGCCAGACATAAACATGTTTACTTTTCTTTTCTTTCAGTTTTTTCAGTGTTTTTAAGTGTTAGAAATTACTATAAATGCGAAGTTTGCAATTAATATTAATAAATGGAGGATTTAAAAATTTATTTTTATTAATAAATATTGTTAGATATTGTTTACATATTGAAAGTAATAATAAAAATAATTTTGGAAACCGTAAATTCATACTTTTATGTATTCTAGAATTGACGTACCGAATATCATATGATACTCGTTTAAATAATGCAATTAGAAAAGGATAGCATAAAATCGACAGTGTGTACCAGGAAATTAAATATCTACTGTTTATCAACACTTTTTCAAATATAAATAAAAATATTATTACGTTATTCAGCGTACAAACAACCGGGCCTTAGTTCCATATCATTTTGGATAAAATTGGTACAGTAAAACCCAAGATGGCGCTGAAAATATAGCGAATGAAAAAAATAGTTTTAGAGGTCGCACATAATGGATCTGAAATTAATATATATATATATATATATATATATATATATATATATATATATATATATATATATATATATATATATATATATATATATATATATATATATATATATATATATATATATATATATATATATAAAACAAAATAAAGGAAAAATTATATAATCTATGGTTCAAGAATCAAGAATATATATATATATATATATATATATATATATATATATATATATATATATATATATATATATATATATATATATATATATATATATATATATGGCAGATTAAACATTTTACATGCCTCGATTTTGACCAAAACAGGTATAGGGGGGTTTTTGGATGTGCTAATTACGAATATAAAATTATTTTCGAAAAATTCAATTCAACGGATCCAATATGGCGTTCTAAAATTTTTACATCTTTCAATTTTTTTCAAAATTGGTTTAGAGGCGTTCTTGAGGATATAAATTACGAATTTCAAATTATCTTAAAATGATTCAGTATAGCGAATCCAGTGCAGCGAAATAAAAATTTTCCAATTTTCGATTTTATTTAAAATTGGTACTGGGTCGTTGTTGAGGTTTTAGTGTATTTAAAATTATTTTAGGAAAAATTAATGTATCAGATTCAGTATGACGATCTAAAAATGTTAGATTTCCGGATTTTGACCAAAATTGATACCAGAGGGGAAATTTTTTTTTGAAACTCAATATGGTGGATGACTTTTTCATTATTCATATTTTTTCAAATTTGATATTAGGGAGTTTTCGAAATCGTAGGTTCCTTTTTATATTTAATATGGGAGATACTATATGGTGGACTAAAAATTTTGCATTTTTCCGATTTTGTCCAAAATTGAAATTGGAGGTTTTTAGAGAGAATACAAACAAGATATTCAGGAAAAAATATGTCGGAGTAAAAATGTACATTTCAAGTTTTTTAAATATCGGTATTGGGAGGTTTTTAGGACTATATTATTAATATAAGATTAATTTAAAATCCAAGATTGGAGATTAAATATTTATTTGATTCAATTTCATTCAAAACTGGTATTTGGAGATTTCTCAGAATGCAAGAATTTTTATTTGTTTCTTTTAGTGTTTTATACAAATTTGTATAAAATAAGTACTATCTTCTGACCTTGAAATCATTGCCAGGTACATTAGTCTCGCTTAGTACTTCGTTCAAATAATTTAAGGATATCATAACAAATTCTTCAATTACTGCTGTGTTACAAAAATGCACCTAATAAATAAATAAATAAAGTATTATTAGGACTGCAAACACTAGTCTCTTGTTCTAAGGACTGTATGCATCTATCTCCTCATGCTACGAACAAGAAAAGTATCATCCCGCTTCGATTTCATTGAATCTTCAATATGTTTTAGAGGGTACAAAAATAAGAGACCCGTATTTTTTTTTATCTGCGAAGATTCAATATAACGTGGTGAAAACCGCCTATAAATTTCAGCCCTAAAAACAGTGTTTTTGAAATATCTCAGGTTCTAATTAAGATATCTTTACAAAACAATGGAAATTACTTGTCATTCGAAATGATGTTAAACTATGAATTTTTTACTCCCAAGGATATCATCCCTTACCTTTTATTAATATAAACCATATGTTTGCCCACGTAATTTAATTCTAAAAATTACCAAATTTAATGGAATTGTCTGAAAATAATTTTTTCACAAATATTGTAAGTATCTTAAGTTGACGTGTTTCAGGGTTTTTAAAAATAAACAAATAAAAGAGGGTGAGCCACCCCCAAATATTTTTTTAAAATCTTAAGTTATAATTGAGATTAATTTACAAAAGAAAATGAAAATTACTTGTTATTGGAAATGATGTTGAACTATGGTACTTTCACCCGAAGGATATCATCCCTTATTTTTTATAGAAGCAAAACATCTATTCGCGCACGTAATTTTATTCTAAAAATTACAAAATTTAATGAAATTGAACATATTTTTTTCACGAATACCATAATTAACTCAAGTTGACATATTTCGGAGTTTCCAAAAATAAATTAGTAAAACAGGGTGAGCCATCCCTAAATACTTTTTTTAATATCTTTAATATAATTATGATATCCTTGAGGGTCAAACTAATATAGTTTAACTCCATTTCAAATAACAAGTAATTTCCATTTTCTTTTGTAAAGTTATCTTAATCGAACTTGAGATTTAAGAAAAAAGTATCTGGGGGTAGCTCACCCTCTTTTACTAGCTTATTTCTAGAAACCCCAAAATCCGTTACTTCTGATTCCTGAAAAATTATTTTCAAACAATTCTATTAAGTTTCATAAATTTTAGAATTAAATTACGTGCATAAATATATGGTTTAGCCTAATACAAAATAAGGAATGATATCTTTGGGGGTGAAAATACCATAGTTCATAGTTCAACATCATTTCAAATACCAAGTAATTTTCATTTGGTTTTAATAAAGATATCTCAATTAGACCTAGAGATTTAAAAAAAGTATTTGGGAGTGGCTCACCCTCTTTAACTAGTTAGAAAACCCGAAACACATCGTCTTAAGTTACATATCGTTCTCGTAAAAAAATATTTTCAAACAATTCCATTAAATTTCGTAATATTTAGAATTAAATTGCGTATGCAAATATATGGTTTACCCTAATAAAAAATAAGGGATGCTATCCTTGGGGATGAAATACCATAGTTTAATATCATTTCGAATAAAAAAATTTTTCGTTTTGTTTTCTAGAGATATCTTAATTAGAACTTGAGATTTTAAAAAAAGTATTTGGAAATTCTGAAACACGTCAACTTAAGTTACTTATTTTAATCGTAAAAAAAATATTTTCAAAGAATTTTATTAAATTACGTAATTTTTAGAATTGAATTACGTGCGCAAATATATGGTTAACCGTAATAAAAAATGGATGATATCCTTGGTGGTGAAAATACCATAGCTTAACATCACTTCGAATAACAAGTAATTTTCATTTTGTTTTGTAAAGATATCTTACATAGATTTCGAGATATTTCAAAAATACTATTCTTGTGGTGTACTTCAGGGGCGGTTTTCACCACGTTATAATGAATCTCCGCAGATATAAATGTCCCCTATTTTTTTTATTCTTTACAAAATATTGAAGTTACATTAAAATAGGAACTTCAGGTGCCTTCCTTGTAAGTAGTATTATAATGTTTTCTTGAGGACTTGTATTCATTCTGCTGCAAACCGAAGCCTTTCTGTTGTATTTGGAAATATCTACGTCATAGTCGGCTCTCTTCCTGCTCTCATATGTGCTTTATTTTAATTACATAGCCAATTTAATTTTTAAATCTCGACCGCATCGTGGTAATTTGCCACTTTTTCAGGATGTCGATAGAAAAGTCAACTATAATTCATCCAGTCACTTCCATAACTTCAGTACATCCCTTCCAACTATCACTCTTATTTTTCCAATTCTAGATATCCTTTGAATTTTGGAAGAACTGTGGAACTTCGATAAGCCGTGTTGGTTTCAAACCTGCCTTTTTTAATCATGATGTGATCGTTTTCGTAAATAACATTACTTTTTATTATATTTAATGGCTCATTTTTGAGATGCGTGAATGTTAAGGTGCGAGTTTGCGTAAAATTAAGTGTCAAAAGACGGTCGTCAAAGACTTTATACTAGAGAGAGAATGCGAATCATTTGCATGGTTTATATGCGGTCTTTTAATATTGGTTCTATTGGTTAAAATAAAGACATTAGAAAACAAAAATGTAACAATAGTGAGCCTTTACTTTTACCGTTTTTATTGTAGAACGATTATTCGTCGAATGAATCCGATATTGAAGAAAGCAATGAGGTTGCATGTTATAAATATTCAAGTGCAGGCAAGCGACCTTATGACGATCATGGAGATTACCCAGTTAAAAAGTCCAGAAATGAAGAAGCAGAGTTAGATGAACCCGATGCCAGCGGAATAGCATCTACTTCTTTCAACATTGAAACATCATCTTTAAAGAACACAGTACATGGACATCAGGTAAGACTGCCCTAAAAATTTTTTGTTACAACCAAGATATATGAATCCGAATATTTTAACTTTATAGTTTTATATCATCTATCTATTTAGAAGTTAAAATTAATAAAATCAACAATTTAAATTATAAAGGATTATAAGACATACCTTTTAAAAACATGTGTCTACTTGAAGGAATTTTCAATTTGCACAAATGTCCGTTTTACAGAGAGTATATATATATATATATATATATATATATATATATATATATATATATATATATATATATATATATATAGGAAAACTCTAATCCTTGGGATAGCGGTCCTAGGGCTGAATGAAACTCTGTTTTTTTACAAACGTCAAGCTTTCGGAAGTTTGTTATAACCTTCTTCAGGGCTACAATACAGAACAGTTCTGTTGATTATAATTTTAAATTTTACAATATATGATATTTAATAATAAAAATTTTTATAAAAAAATTGAACCGACTTCTAAAAGTGCGCTAAAAAGTGAAAAATAACTATAAATTTTTATATGAAATTGAACTTTTTGAAGTCGGCGCCAAACTAATACCTGACAAAATGTGATTTTCATAAACAGATTAAAAATACTTTATTTGTAATTGCTTTCTTACCATAATTTGTATATATTAGTAGTTATTTATTTCGTATACAAATAATTTGGCGCCGACTTCAAAAAGTTCAATTTCATATAAAAATTTATAGTTATTTTTCACTTTTTAGCGCACTTTTAGAAGTCGGTTGAATTTTTTTATAAAAATTTTATTTTTCTATTTTTAGTTTAAGAATTCATTATGATATTCATAAATTATTTGAACTACGTACTAATCAAGATTAGTGTACCTCGCAATGACTCCAATTTGGCAAAAAAAACACCCATTTTATCCAAAGTTGTAAATCACCCTAAAATGAACCACTAAAAATTCTTTTGTTCTTAGAATTTTCCAAATACCAATCAAATTGGGTCAAACGAATATTTAGTCTGTCATAGAAAATCCACTATCTTAATTTTCAAATTAATTTTAGATTGGTAATATAGGCCCCAAAACCTTCCAGTATCGATATTGAAAGAAAATAAATTAATTTTTTATCCACCATATTGGATACGCCATATTGAATTTTTTAAAAATAATTTAGGTGAAAATTGGACAAAATTGATTTTTTTTTTGTTCGCCATATTGAATCCGCCATATTGAGTTTTTTAAAAATAATTTCAAATTCTTTATGTGAGGCTCCGAAAACTTCCCCTTACCAATTTTGGAGAAAATCGGACAAAATTGATTTTTTCGTCCGTCATATTGGATCCGCCATATTGAATTTTTTAAAAATTATTTTAGATTCGTCATATGCGACTCCGAAAACTTCCCCATACCAATTTCGGAGAAAATAGGACAAAATTGATTTTTTCGTCCGTCATATTGAATCCGCCAAATTGAATTTTTTTAAAATTATTTTAGATTCGTCATATGCGACCCCGAAAACTCCCCCGTACCAATTTTGGAGAAAATCGGACAGAATTAATTTTTTTGTCGGCCATATTGGATCCGCCATATTGAATTTTTTAAAATTATTTTAGATTCGTTATATGCGACTCCAAAAACTCCCCCGTACCAATTTTGGAGAAAATCGGACAAAATTGATTTTTTCGTCCGCCATATTGGATCCGCCATATTGAATTTTTTAAAAATTATTTTAGATTCGTCATATGCGACCCCGTAAACTCCCTCTTATCAATTTTAGTGAAAATCGGACAAAATTGATTTTTTTCGTCCGCCATATTGGATCCGCCATATTGAATTTTTTAAAAATAATATCAGATTCGTTATGTGCAACCTCGAAAACTCGCCCATACCAATTTCGAAGAAAATCGGACAAAATTGATTTTTTTCGTCCGCCATATTGGATCCGCCATTTTGAATTTTTTAAAAATAATTTCAGATTCGTTGGGTACAACCTCGAAAATTCCTCCATACCAATTTTGGAGAAAATCGGTCAAAATTAATTTTTTTGGCCGCCATATTGTAAGCGCCATCTTGGATTTTACTGCACCAATTTCATCTAAAAAAATATGGGACCACCGCAGCAACTTCCTTTACGTAACGTAAAAAATTTCATTCAAATCGGTGCAGCCGTTCCGGAATAATCGGTGTACATACATAAAAAAAAAAAAATACATAGTCGACGAATTGAGAACCTCCTTCTTTTAGAAGTCGGTTAAAAAGAAAATGATACTAAATTTAAAGACTTACGTGCAAATTGAGTCCATTTGTGGCTTTTAGAAAATGAAACGGAAAATTCATGTAGAAACTGTTGATTTTTGCATAATTATCACATTTTATTATTAAAATGGTCTTTTAAACACTAATATATAATTTAAAAAAACATTTTAATAATAAAATGTGATAATTATGCAAAAATCAACAGTTTCTACATGAATTTTCCGTTTCATTTTCTAAAAACCATAAATGGATTCAATTTGCACGTAAGTATTTAAAGTTAGAATCATTTTCTTTTTATTGTTGAATATCATATATTGTAAAATTTAAAATTATAATCAACAGAACTGTTCTGTATTGTAGCCCTGAAGAAGGAAATAATAAACTTCCGAAAGCTTGGCGTTTGTAAAAAACAGAGTTTCATTCAGCCCTAAGACCGCTATCCCAAGAAGAGTTTTTTTCCTTTCTAACTAGTCGGTCAAGAACTACTCTTCCCCTTATATATATATATATATATATATATATATATATATATATATATATATATATATACATATATATATATATATATATATATATATATACATATATATATATATATATATATATATATATATATATATATATATATATATATATATATATATATATATATATATATATATCGTCGACACTCATCTGTTAAATGTCCTAAACGTCCACAGTTGAGACATTTCGGGGGATGGTTTGGAAATTTCCTGGCTTGTATTGGGGGTCTAGAAATCAGTGGTGGTTTACTAGTCTTTTGATTTTCAAAATATGGAAGTTGAAGTTCTCGCCGAATTCGAGCTTGGACGTCTATAAGATCTTTAGGACTTCCAGTACGAATAATTTGTCTAAGGTGTGGTTCTAAACTAGTTAGAAGGTTAGTAAAAGCCATGGTATCGATTAAGTTGGCTTGTGCTTTTATTCATTAGCACTTAAGCTACTCGATTTTTGGATATTTGCGTACATCTTGGAATTAAGCACTTGTAAGCGATTGAAAAAGTTCTAAAGTTATTTATTTTGGAGTTGTTTTAAACGCTGAAGATCTTAAATGACGGATGATAGATCTCTGGAATCGCCAAAATGAAGGTTTAACAAGTTTTTTATTTCTATATACGATTGTGGATTTCGCGAGTTAACTAATTGCGCGGCTCTTCCTGTTAATTTGCTTTTAATATGAATAACTATAAGAATTTTTTGATTATTTATCGCCATATCATTAGCATAATCGCACGCGTTTAAAAATGTACCTAATGAAATCTGATCAAATTCGGGGACAATTCGGGGAAAATAGACAATATTTTTGAAAGTTTGTAAGGTTCTAAACTTTAGTTTTCCTAACTATAAAATATTAATTTTGAGATAAAAATATGAAATATTGCGAGAATATCGAATAATCAACAGATAATTCCAACAAATCACTTTACAAAATGTAAATAAACGAGATGATTGGATTTACTTTCGCAACTACGTGCTTGAGCATCGGTCGTCTTCACTATTTGCAACCAGAGGCTTCATCAGGTGTCCCTTCCGTTGCCGTTGAGTGAGGATGTATTCTTTGGTTCGTTCTTCGTTTCAAAAGATTGAAATCCGCCGTCAACAGTGAGAATATCTTCGTATTCTGCCAGCGTGAACGAATCCTACCGACTGCGCCAATTTTTATATTTCTTTTTTCTTAATTCACTTTTTAAAAACTTTATTTTATTTATTGACCTATTACTTTATTTTTCAAGTTAATTATTTCAAGTCTTAATCTAGCAGAGTAGCAGCATTAGTATTCTACTTGTTTACTATCACTACTTAAAAATAAAAATTGGAAAGGTATTTATAATTTCCCTGTAACAGCGTCAGCAAGTTGCATCATTCAAGAGACACATAGTCTGAGTTACAATGTTGCTTCGCCGATTTTGATTTAGATGGAAAATTGTAATTGTGACCTTGAACACTGCGGTCAAGGAACAGGCTATTAACAGTTATTAATTATAACATAGTCGTAGAATCGCATGTAACACACATATACAGTGTGCGACAAAACATATGCACGAACTTGTGGATATTAAAATATGCCTTAATAACAAGACAAAAACACATTGCTTTTCAAATTGTTTTATTTATTTATAAAACTAACAAACTAAATTTATTAAAGCAAAACAAAAATTTCCAACATTTGTTATGAAAACCAACGAAAACCATATTTCATAATTAACAATACTTTCTTTATGCGATAAAACAATTGCACATTTCTAGGTTATTACATTTAAATAAAAATTTAACTAAAATTTAGTTGCGTAATCCTTATTTTTTAAAACCTCCTCGCATCTGCGTGGCATGGACTCTATAAGGTTAGATAAAATTTCATCGGAAATTCTATTCCATGCAATTTCCGCTTGTCGGAAAAGGTCATCCGCATTTTTGCAATTATCGCGATTTATTTTGCGATCTACAATATCCCATGGATTTTCTATGGGATTGAGATCAGGCGATTACGCTGGCCATTTCAAAACGTCAATCTTGTTGTATACGAACCACTCTTTCACACATTTAGCAGTGTGTTTTAGGCCGTTATCATGTTGATACCTCCACTTAAGTGGCATTTCTTCCTCTGCGTGTGGCAACATAACATTACTTAGGATATCTTTATACACAAAACGATCCATTATATCATTAATTTTGTGAATTGGTCCGGAAAAGAATCCCCGGAACAAAACATTTCCTCCTCCGTGCTTAACTGTGCCTTGCGTATAGCGAGGGTTAAGACGTCGCCCTTTAGGTCTGCGTACTAGCCGAAATCCATCCGAATTTTTCAAGTTGAACTTCGACTCGTCAGAAAAGAGTACGGTCTTCCATTGGGTTTTACTCCAATTTAAGTGTTCCTTTGCAAATTGAAATCTAGCTAGTCTATTTTTGGCGGAAATAAATGGTTTTTTGGCACTTCGGTATGATTTCAATCCACCTTCAACTCGCTCGTCTTTGGATGGATCTTTCAGAAATATATAGTGGTAATCGATTTGCAATTGACCTTGCTGATATGAACGGATCTTTTTTTTTTAATCTAATTATTGTCTGGTCGTCCCGTTTACTGGTTTTCCGTGGACGACCTCCTTTGTGGATAGTGGTCAACGAGCCTGAAGAACGAAAGCGGCTTATAATTCGCGAAATTACGCTATGATAAATTCCAAATTTCTTTGCAATTGATGTCACTGATTCACCACTATTATAATATTTAATTATTTTTTCCTTTACTTGCACTGAGTACTTATTTTTAGCCATTTTTTTCATTAAAAACTTGTGCCATATGGCCGATGACTTTGAAAGACCAGGAACGACTATAAACACTTGGAAGTTTTCTATAAACATTCTTAATGTTCAAAAGAGAGTTATTAGTTATTTAACGGTACTTGTTGATAATTTTTTATAATTCATAAAGAATGTAAATTCCTGTTACTCGTGCATATGTTTTGTTATAAACAAAAAGTGATGTTGTACACAAAACTAATTTCTGATAAAAAAAAATTAGTTTTGTTTGTGTCTTTTTTTTTGGCAGAAGAGTCCATCGCGATCATAAATAAGTAAAAAGAATTTAAATTTAAGTGCATTTGACTATGTTATTTAGCCATATATTAGCGAGTAGAAGTTCGTGCATTTGTTTTGTCGTACGCTGTATATATATATATATATATATATATATATATATATATATATATATATATATATATATATATATATATATATATATATATATATATATATATAGTTTTTCTTTTTTGTTATCGACCGTACCTTAATAATTTTGGAAGGAGTTTATCGGGTTGCGGTCTGTAGGATAAGAATAATTAACTCATTTTTCTTTTAATACTCAATATTTCGACATTTATTTTATGCCTTCTTCAGGAGTAGAAACTAAAAATCAAACACACAACAGGTAGTTCACAAACAGTCAAACAAAACTAATATGTAATTAAAATACTTACAAATTAGAGTTTCCTTCTAAGAAATCAACCCTAAAAACACACTCAACATCGTACGAAGTGTAAAACATCAATAAAACATTTAGGTTTGTATATTTATACAGTGATACATATTATTATTAACGAGACGAAAAAGGGTTCTTTCTGATAACAAAAAATTTTTCTTTTAAGGTAGTATATACGGATTAGATTAAATTTAAAATATTACAGTAGATGTTGCTAAGTTGGTTAGTATCAGATTTATAGTTTATGGTGTTTTTTGTTTTTTTAATATGATACATTTCCAGGAATAGACGACTTTTATAATTGTTTTGATGTTCTAAAATTTTTATGTTTCATCAAAGTGATGAAGGAAGTTGTTGGATCCTTAGGAAGTTGAGTGTAAGTTGTCTGGTCTTGTAATATATTTTCCGTTTTTTGAATATATTCATTTTTGTCCATAGCTACTGTACATCCACCCTTGTCTTGTCACACAAAAGAATTACAATGACATTATAAAACCAATAAAAATTAAAAACAAAATAGACGAACAAACAGCAAAACATCTTACAATTTACAGTTCATCCTTAGCTAAACTTTATTGCTTACCAAAGATACACAAGCTAGAGGTTCCACTACGACCCATTGTGAGTTCAATAAATTCGATTACATATACTTTGTCAAAATTTTTGTCAGGTATTCTAAAAAATGCATTTAAAGATCAAAATGACTACAACATCAAAGACACTTTTACGTTCGTTAATAACATTAACGGACTCATACTACCTCCAAACTATGTACTAACTTCTTTGGATGTTGTCTCACTGTTTACAAACATTCCTGTTGACTTAATAGCTCGCATCTTAGATTCAAAGTGGACAATTATCGAACAACAAACCACTTTATCCAAAGATAATTTTCTAAAACTAATCAATTTCATATTTAACAATACATATTTTATTTTTAACCAAACATTTTATAAGCAGATTTATGGCACACCTATGGGTTCTCCAATAAGTCCAATTCTGGCAACTATTGTTTTGGACCATTTACTAGACAATGTTATGCCGACTTTGCCGTTTCAGTTACCTTTTATATACAAATATGTTGACGATTTGATTTGCGCGGTTCCTTCCGACAAGATTCATACTCTTTTAGATACATTTAACTCATTTCATGACAGACTTCAATTTACCATAGAATTGGAAAAAGAAAACAGTGTCCCATTTTTAGACACAAAAGTAATTCGAACGTCGGGCAATAAGTTAATTCTTGATTGGTATATGAAACCGACTGCATCCGGTAGATTTTTGAATTATTTCTCTAATCATCCAAAAACTCAAAAATTTAACACCGTTATCGCCATGAAAAACAGGATTGTCCATATTAGCGATGAAACTTTTATAAAGGATAATTTGAGAAAGCTTTTTAACATCTTCTTAAATAATGGTTATCCCAGACACATCCTCAACAAACTCATATACAACTCTAATATATACCAGGGCCCAAATGAAGATTCGACAATACAATATAAATATAAAAAGTTACCATACTTTGACAAACTTACACAATCCATTACGTCACTGTTTAAAAGTTTTCCTGAGATTAGAATAGCTAATTACAACATAATAAAAACCGGTAACTTATTTTCTAAAGTTAAAGACAGAACACCGCTGTTAATGAACAATAATGTAATTTATAAGATGTCATGTTTGGGTTGCCAGGGTTGTTACGTGGGTCAAACTGGACAGTGGCTCAAACAGCGGGTTACCCAACACAAAAGCGATTGCCAATTGGGAAAAAACACGTGTGCTGTAGTTGGACACTATTTGAATACAGGTCATCACTTTGATTATAACAACATAAAAATTTTAGAACATCAAAACAATTATAAAAGTCGTCTATTCCTGGAAATGTATCATATTAAAAAAACAAAAAACACCATAAACTATAAATCTGATACTAACCAACTTAGCAACATCTACTGTAATATTTTAAATTGTATATACTACCTTAAAAGAAAAATTTTTTGTTATCAGAAAGAACCCTTTTTCGTCTCGTTAATAATAATGATGTATCACTGTATAAATATACAAACCTAAATGTTTTATTGATGTTTTACACTTCGTACGATGTTGAGTGTGTTTTTAGGGTTGATTTCTTAGAAGGAAACTCTAATTTGTAAGTATTTTAATTACATATTAGTTTTGTTTGACTGTTTGTGAACTACCTGTTATGTGTTTGATTTTTAGTTTTTACTCCTGAAGAAGGCATAAAATAAATGTCGAAATATTGAGTATTAAAAGAAAAATGAGTTAATTATTCTTATCCTACAGACCGCAACCCGATAAACTCCTTCCAAAATTATATATATATATATATATATATATATATATATATATATATGTTATATCGAAGATTTTCACGGATGGTAGAATGAATAGTTTGGTTATTCCGGGTTTCAATCCGTTCGTTCAAAAAATCGTTTTCACGACATTTCGCCAAAATCTCATTTGGCATTTTCAAGTGCGGTTCGTCTCGTTACTCAGTTTTCAGCGATTTCAACGATTTTTTGAACGAACGGATTGAAACCCGGAATAACCATACTATTTATATATATATATATATATATATATATATATATATATATATATATATATATATATATATATATATGTTATATCGAAGATTTTCACGGATGGTAGAATGAATAGTTTGGTTATTCCGGGTTTCAATCCGTTCGTTCAAAAAATCGTTTTCACGACATTTCGCCAAAATCTCATTTGGCATTTTCAAGTGCGGTTCGTCTCGTTACTCAGTTTTCAGCGATTTCAACGATTTTTTGAACGAACGGATTGAAACCCGGAATAACCAAACTATTTATATATATATATATATATATATATATATATATATATATATATTTATTTATTTATTTATTTTATATTATATATTATATATACTATATAGTTTTAAGACAACTGAGGATTTATAAGAAAATTCCATGCTTCAAAACTCGATAAAAATGCGAAAAAATGCAAATAACTGTCGTTTTTTGCAATTCTGACTGTTTCACCACTTTAAAAAATCTGAAAAAATTCATAGATATAGTTTGGTGTCTAAAAGACAACTTTTTTTTTCTGCTCTGCCTGCGTCCTAGTTTTTATTTTATTGAATTTAAAAGTTTTCGCACACCCATAAAAATTTGAATTTCGCGCCGACAATTTTTGTAAAAATATCTTGTTTTAGACAATAAAAAACTTACAAAATGAAAAAAAAAAGAAGTTTCTACGATAATTATAAACCAAGATATCGTCAAAAAACGAAAGACGTTTTAATTTTTTTTTTTTGAGGTTATGTGACGATAAAAGTGGCTAAAAATTTTTTTATGTGTACTTTTTGATCTAGAACAAATTGATGTTTTTTTATTTTTTTATTACTAAGGGGGCAGTTTCGACCCTCTTAATCTGCTAGACCCTGTAAACGGAATTTAAAATTTATGATTGTTAAAGTACTAGTTGTATAAAATAATTTTAAATATTTTCGGCTACATTAGGTACTTATGCATGGTTTTAAACAGTTTCCCAAAAATAGTCAACATCCCAATTGTACTTGGATTGATCAATTTTCCCCATTATAAACCTAGATATACTTCCATATGTATCTAAAACCATCAGGTTGTGATGTGATATGCATAATACATATGTGTAAATGTTTAGATAAGAGGGTCTCATGCTTTATTTTCTACACCTAATGGTCCGAATAATTCATTCGGGCCATTTATTTATTAAATAAATCGAAGTCAAACGAATAACTGGAGACCATTGTGAAAGATTCAATTGTGTTTGCTGTTTTAGGCCTATATTTTGTTTCCTATTTCACTGTTTATTAAGTGACGAAATTTAAAATTTTGAATCACTGTTTGTGGCGCCGATCTTCCTGGTGATATTCAGGAGTTATTGTAATTCAGGGACTTTTCATATATAATTTATGATCGTTTAAAATTACGTCTTAGTTTGTGTTTGTACTTGGTGGTACAGAATAACTCGTCGATTTTTTAATATTTGAAATTTAAGATTGATTCAAACAGGTTTTCTATTACATTATTTGTTAAAATATTACCATTCAATAAAATTTTTATAAAAAAAATTGAACCGATTTCTAAAAGTGCGTTAAAAAGTGAAAAATAACTTTAAAGTTTTATATGAAATTGAAATTTTTGCCATACTTATACTTGACAAAATGTGATTCGCATAAACAAATTAAAAATACTTTATTTGTAACTGCTTTTTTACCATAATTTGTATATATTAATAGTTATTTATTTCATTTAGAAATAATTTGGCGCCGACTTCAAAAATTTCAAATTCATATAAAAATTCATAGTTATTTTTCACTTTTTAGCGCACTTTTAGAAGTCGGTTCAATTTTTTTTTATAAAAATTTTATTTTTCGATTTTTAGTTTTGAATTTATTATGATATCCATAAATTATTTGAACTAAGTGCTAATCGAGATTAATGTACCTCGTAATGACTCCAAAGTGGCAAAAAAGTACCCATTTTATCCAAAGTTATAAATCACCCTAAAATGAACCACTAAAAATTCTTTGATACTTAGAGTTCTCCAAATACCAGTGAAATTGTGTCAAACAAATATTTAGCCTGTCATAGTAAATCCACTATCCGAAATTTCAAATTAATTTTAGATTGATAATATAGGCCCCAAAAACTTCCAATATCGATGTTTAAAGAACTTGAGACGTAAATTTCTTAGCTCGATATATATGCTATACTGCATATTAAGTTTGGATACGGTCCAAGAACCCCGCAATATCAATTTTAGACAAAATCGGAAAATGTAAAATTTTCAGTCCCTCACATTGTAATTCATCAATCTAATAGTTGTAAAAAATTAACTTCATATTCGTGGTACACGACCCCAAAAAAACCCTAATATCAAATCTGAAAAAATGAGAATAAGGTAAAATTTTCAACCCACCATATTGGATCTGCCATATTGAATTTCAAAAGAATAATTTTAACGTCTTAATCCAATCTAAATCTAAACCCTTCACAGCCCCTTGGTACCAATTTTGGATGAAATCCGGAAATTTAAAATTCCTAGACCGTTGACATATTAGATTTTCTTAAAATAATTTTCTATTCGCTATTTACATCCTCAAAAACGATTCAGTCCCACCTTTGAACAAAATCGAAAAATGTAAAATTTTTAGTCCACTATATTAGATTCGCCATATTGAATCCTAAAAAAATAATTTTAAATTCATAATTTACACCTTCAAGAACCCCTTATTTCAGTTTTGGAAAAAATGGAAAAATATAAAATTTTTAGGACGCCATATTGTATTCACTCGATTGTTTTTCAAAAAATATTTTAAATTCGTAATTGACACTAACAAAAATCCCCCAATAATGATTTTAGACGAAATCGAGATATTTAAAATCTTTAATCCATCTTGGATCCACCATATTTAATTTTTTTAAATTAATTTCAGATTCGTAATGTCCGATCACAAAAACTTCTCCGTATCAATTTTGAAAAAAATGTGACAAAATTAATTTTTTTGTCCGCTATATTGGATCCGCCATATTGAATTTTTTAAAAATAATTTTATATTTGTTATGTGCGACCCCGAAATCTCCCTTGTACCAATTTTGGAAAAAATCCGGCAAAATTCACTTTTTGGCCGCCTTATTGGATCCGCCATATTGAATTTTTTAAAAATATTTTGGATTCGTTATGTGCGACTCCGAAAACTCCCCCACATCAGTTTTGGAGAATATCGGACAAAATTTAATTTTTTTTGTTTGCCATATTGGATCCGCCATATGGAATTTTTAAAAAATAATTTCAGATTCGTTGTGTACGACCCCGAAAATTCCCTCATACCAATTTTGGAGAAAATCGGACAAAATTAATTTTTTTGGACGCCATATTGTCAGCGCCATCTTAGATTTTACTGCACCAATTTCATCTAAAAAAATATGGAACCATCGCAGCACCTTACTGAATATAACGTAAAAAATGTCATTCAAATCGGTGCTGCCGTTCCGGAGTAATCGGTGTACATACACAAAAAAACATACATACTCGACGAATTGAGAACCTCCTTCTTTTAGAATTCGGTTAAAAAACATGTTGCGAGAGTCACAATATTCAGAGGAGGAACCTATATCTTTCGCATATATTTTCAAGTTTTTTCTCCGAATTTATGAAAAGAACTTTTTTCCAATTCTTGAAATCTTCTGGGGAATTTGACGGAACTTTTTGACTTTAAACCTTCTTCTTCTAATATTAATCTGACTGTTTTAAAAAATAACATTATTGGTGTTACGTTTGGTATTTAAGTTTTCAGGTAAGTTTAGTCAGTGTGTCATTTCATGTATAGTTAAAGCACGGTTATCAAGGACTGTTTGCTATAGACATACATTCAATATTTTTCCAGTCCTAGGTGTCCTTTGAATTTTGGAAGAGCTGTGGAATTTCTATAATCCGTGTTGACTTTAAACCTGTCTCTTTTAATCTTTCTATGATTGTTTTCGAAAGTAACATTAATTTGTGTTACATTTAGTAGCTCGTTGTTGAGATGCGTTGATGTCAACTTGCAATTTCGTATAAAATTAAGTATCAAAAGACTTCCATTAAAGCCACTGTACGAGATTTTCAGTCTCCTGATATCATTTTAATTTGTGCCTCTTTAGTTTCATTATAATGACATATAGAGGACAAATAGATGAGAAAGCGAACACGAATGCTGATGGCCACTTATTTTACCAGAAATAATTAATTTACTTTCATTTTATAACATATATTTTATGAGAAAATTTACAGATAAAAGTCATTAATATAAACTAAATGTCTATATTTTTAAAACAAGTAAATATATCCGCCTATTAAATAAAGAACATCAGTGCATATATAATTTTGCTGCGCTACTGCACATTTATTTTCAAGTAATAATTATAACGTTGTTCCGGACGGCCGATCTTCGGACACACACTGTATTATAAAACACACTATTCTTTCAAAATAATTTTTATTGTCAACTTTACTTTTGACACTTGTCAAATTAATTCAAGTTGCGTCGACAAGCTCTCAAATTACACTGACTGAGAAAGCAGATCTGGACCCTTTATATACCCTTTTGGTCGATGCCGGAAGATTCCCTAATTCTCTAGAAGGATTTCCATACTACATGGGGTAATCAAAATAAGAAAAAGGAATAATCCGGCGATTTCTAGACCTTCCATCATAGGCGTTCCATGTTAAAAATAAGGAAATCGAATTCTCTAAAAAGTTCCAGACCTTCTTTCATAGTCGTCTCCTGAGGAAATTAATAAAGGTAAAATATACCTAAAACCCTACAAAGTACGAACACAAACTAATACTATGAAATACAAAACGCTACAAGGTTCGTTACATTAGAAAATATACCTAAAACCCTACAAACTACGAACACAAACTAATATTATAAAATGTACAACGCTATAAAGTTCGTAACAATATTTATAAAATCTTAACTAAAGTTCATAAAAATAAACTGTCTACATTTTGAAGGATACATTTTAATATTCGTACATACGACAAAATCTAATGATATAACAGGAAAAATAGTTTACACTAAAAAATACATAATTGGGAAGAAAAATAACCCGGGTTAATAATTTTCTGTAGACGTGACGTTTGTCGCATATTATGTCTGGTGATCTATTTCAAATATTAGCTATTTCTCGATTAGAACCTTGAATAGACCTTTATATATAGTTCATTTATATTATTATTTCTATGGTTCAAAATTCAAAACTCTACTAGAAAATGTAAAAGCAAATTTAAAAAAAATTGCATGGTTTATGTGTGGTCCATTAATATTGGCGTTGTTAAACTACAAATATTACAAAAAAAATGTTACAATTGTGAATGTTCACCTGCATTGTTTTCATTGTAGGACGATTATTCGTCAGATGAATTCTGTAACAAAAAAAGCAATGATGTTATATATGATCAGCCATCAAGCGCGAACAATACTTCTTATGAAGAAGATGGAGATTGTTCGTGTATAAGACAAAAACTTGAAGAATTGGCGTTACCTAAACCCGGTATCAGTGGAATGGCTTCTAATTGTTACAACGTTAAATCGTTAGCTGCAAAGAAAGTACCATATCGATTTTGTGATCAGGTAAGGCTGCTTTAAGAATTTTTCTTTGCAACTAAAATGAAAGAAGTCGGAGTTTTATTAGAGTGTATAGTTTAATAACATCTATCTATTTGTGGCGGTGCAAATTTCTTCAGACTAAATACAAAATTGATTACAAATACAAAAAAAAACAATCCAAAATTAAACAATCCTAAGCTTTAAAAACATGATTGGAATCTTGTGGAGTTTTAAAAAAAAATGCTTCCTTTAATAATGCTCACTTGGAGGTGTTTTTTAGTTGCACAAATGTCGTTTTTTCAGATGATGTTTTAATTTATTTTGAATGATGATAACCTGATATTAGTAAATCGACTTGATTTTGATGAGATCATGGATAAAAACATAAACCGCCAATAAAAACAGGAATTAAAACAAGATATGAACTCTAAGAAATAAATAGTCCAATAGTTTTAGAACCCACAAAACTGTTTGTTTATTGTTTTAAAGCGTATTTATAAAGTCGCGGTTTTATATGGTTTGAGAGTTATCAATATAATAAAAGTGAGCATTTGTTTTTTAAAGATAAAGAGAACTTTCTAAATTCGCTGAATAATAATATTGGAACAATGGATTCAGGTCAAATTTTCCAAAATTCTATCAAATTGTATAAGTATATCAGGAACGCCTATACTGAGCCATTCAATAATTTTTGACTAAAATGTGGTTGTCGAACTTGCATTGTCTTTATTTTTATTTATTTTTACGACGTTTCGATTAGGTTGTATCTCTAATCGTTATCAAGTATAAACTGAATGTTTTGTCTTAAGACTATGAGCTTTTATAGGGACTGTGTCCATTGAAGCGCAAAGTTTCGCTTCACTGTACACACCTCAGTGATTTGATGTTACAAAGTAGTGGTTGCCAAAGATTAGGTATCTCAACACTCGGTTTACTGAAGATTCCGTTATTGTCTTTAATGTATGCTGCTTCTATAAATTTTCTTTTTTTCATGTTGGGTTCCAAATATATTGCCGCAGCGTCAGACTATTTTATATGGTGTTGTTTATCTCAGGCGTGTTTTGCAATACCTGATCTCGACGTTTCCCCTTTTTGTGTATGAGTTTTATGTTCCTTAATTCTAACTTCTAGTGGTCGTTTGGTTTCTCCAATATACATTTCACCACACTCACATGGAACTTTGTAAACACATTCTTTCTTATTGGTAGTTTTAGGTTTTGCTTTTGTTAAACGAGCTCTAAGTGTATTTCCTGATTTAAAGGCTATTTTTATATTATAACTACTGGCAATTCGTCTTATTTTCTCCGATGTTCCCTTAATGTACGGAATTGTGAAGAAGGAATATGTTTCTTGCTGTCCAGTGTTCATTGTTCTAAAATTATTTATAACATCGTCAATTAGTTTTAAAGGATAAGCATTCTGTTGTAAATCGGATTTAATATTTGCTACCTCTTTTTCCAATGAATCGGCATTATTGCATATAGATATAGCGCGATTATAGAGGTTGCGTATAATTCCCCGTTTTGTTAGAACAGAATGATTGAAACTATGATTGAGATATTGTCCAGTTTGTGTTGGCTTTCTGTATACTGAAGTTTTAATAGTTTCGTTTGAGCGATTCACCATGACATCTAGGAAAGGCAATTGATCATTTACCTCTTTTTCCATGGTAAACTTAATTGTAGGTCGAATGTTATTTAGATGTTTCAAGAAATCATTAAATTCTTGATCATTGCCCTTCCATACAATGAAAGTATCATCGACATATCTCAACCAGACTTTCGGTTTTACTGTTGCCTTTTCTATGGCATGAGTTTCGAAACATTCCATATATATATATATATATATATATATATATATATATATATATATATATATATATATATATATATATATATATTGGCGATGACTGGAGAGAGTGAAGAACCAATCGGAAGCCCGTCGTCCTGAGCGTAGAACTTGTCGTTTACTTGAAAGTAAGTACTACTCAGACAACATTCCAAAAGGTCCATCACCCCGCCCAGTGGTAACGTGATTCGATCCGTTAAAGTATTATCATTTGATAGTCTAGTTTTGATTATATCTATTGATTCCCCCAATGGTACATTAGTATACAGACTTTCCACATCAAAGCCTATATAGTCTGTCGTCTGGCTCTAGATTGATGCTACTAATAATGTTCACGAAATGTGTAGAATTTATAACATATGTGTTTGTCTTACCTTCTAAAGATTGTATGATTTTTAAGAGAAACTTCGCCAGTGCATTTGTTGGGGATCCTCTGGAGCTGGTTATTGGCCTCAATGGTATGTTTGTTTTATGAATTTTTGGTAGTCCGTAAAGATGTGGTGGCTTACTGTAGTGTGGTGTGAGTGCCGATCGGAGGTTGTCAGGTATATTGTATTAGTATTTTCTTAGTGTTCTGTAGATTTTTTCTCTATAGATTTAGTGGGGTCAGGAGCTAATTGTCTATATTTTCATTTTTCCAGGATATCTCCGATTGAGATATGTCGATGATACTTTCATCATATGGAAGGGCAATGATCAAGAACTTAATGATTTCCTGAAACATCTAAATACCATTCGACCTACAATTAAGTTTACCATGGAAAAAGAGGTAAATGATCAATTTCCCTTCCTAGATGTCATGGTGAATCGTTTAAACGAAACTATTAAAACTTCAGTATACAGAAAGCCAACACATACTGGACAATATCTTAATCATAATTCTAATCATTGTATTGTAACAAAACGAGGAATTATACGCAACCTCTATAATCGTGCTATATCTATTTGCAATAATGCCGAATCATTGGAAAAAGAGGTAGCAAATATTAGATCCGATTTACAACAGAATGGTTATCCTTTAAAACTAATTGACGATGTTATAAATAATTTTAGAACAATGAACACTGGACAGCAAGAAACATATTCCTTCTTCACAATTCCGTACATTAAGGGAACGTCGGAAAATAAGACGAATTGCCAGTAGTTATAATATAAAAACAGCCTTTAAATCAGGAAAAAAAAATCTGTAATCTTTTACACAGAATACAAATTGATTTTATAATCGTTTGAAATGTCAAAAGGAAAAAATGCGATGTTGCCACTTTGATATTTGACAGAATTTTCTGAGTCCCTAAAGTGTCGGCTACAAATGTAAACTTATACCGTATAACTTGTATAACTTATACGCAGTATAAAAGTCCTCAAACTGTAGGATTGGCATAAATATATATATTATATATACATATATATATATATACATATATATATATATATATATATATATATATATATATATATAATAAAATAGAATAAAATATTGGCGAAGCGGACGTGAAAATTTGTCAATCTACATATATATATTGTAATGTTATTGCGGGAAAAGATTGCTTAAAGTTTCAGTATTACAGAAATATAATTAGATTTACCGCGCTATGCCGGGAAATATAATTTTCCGAGATTTTCAGAGCGTCCGACCATAGTAAACGCGCGCCGCATACAGCAAAATTGTATGCGCGATCACCGCACGCCGTCACACGTCAGCGTAGTAGGAGCTCGGGCCGTCTATTTAGGCCTGAGCAGACCATTATTTCGCGGAGAACTACACGTTCTCCACCCGGGTCAACGGTCCAAACGGACTGAACTGGGTCGCCTGCCGGGCCGCGCCTTCCTGGTGTAACAATGTAGGTGAGGCTCGGCTTGTGTGTATATGGTGTTTTACAATACACTTCCTTCCTTACGTCCTACCCCTCTAATGGTCAGCATTGCCGAGGACCCTTATAAGAATGGGTAATGTTGTGTCATCCTACCGTCACTGCCGAGGACCCTTATAAGAACGAGCAGTGTCGGTTCCTTTCCAAATTTCCTACCGCTATTGGTCGGCATTGTCGAGGACCCTTATAAGAACGGGCAGCGTCAGTTCCTTTCGTTCCTTCCTACCGTCACCGAAACACACACGCACTAAATGCCGTCAATATTATATTTGTTTCCGTATTGACCAGTTGTGTTTTACCGCCAGGTGCCCTCCGATGTCCGTTGACAAAGGCGCTAAACAACTTCCGCCCCGACGCTTGTCGCCACCGCCGCGTATAGAGATCACCGTCGCCGTGTAGAGACGCCGTTATTGCCAAACGATGCCGAGTTATTGTTACATACCGTGTATACCGCCGTCGGTCGAATTTTAATACGAAGCGCCGTGAACCGTAAATGCGGATTTTAGATACGAGGCGCGATAATTTGCGTACAAGCCGTCGTGAATAGCGTCGCAACCATATAGTACGAGGTACGTGAATAGCGTCGTAAATGATACCGCCGGATTACCGTCTTTAGCGGAACCGAACAGTATGAGCTACAGTGAACAGCTCTCAAAACATACTCTTGCCCTCCAGACCGTTTTATTTGTTTACATTATTGTCCATCTTAGATTGTAAGTTAGTTTTAGGCCATGTCTTTGTATAAAAGAATGGAATAGAGGATACAGGATGTTTTATAACCGTTTGTTTTATTACCTAGTTCTATTTTTACCATTACATGTAACAATTGGCAGCCGGCAGCCAGCACTAATACGCACAATTGACCCCTGGCTTGCCGTTTCTCCACTGTAACAAGCTGCCCGGTGCATAAGTGGGCCCTCGACCATATGAATCCCGAGGGTGGCGCCTTAGAACTGACCACCGAGTGGATGTTTTGACCTTCAGGCAGTCAAATCGTTGATCAGTTGAGAGAGCAGGGATATCCCGAATATACGTAGATACCGCCGACCCGATACCCCTGCGCTGAGCACTTGACCGATGACTGTCTGCATGAGAAATATCCACTGACCGATGTTCCGCTGCCGTGAATGAAGTAGAGCCAAAGAGCACGACCTGCTCCCTTGCTTCCCCGCCTATACGTAAAACGCGTCACAATATATATAAACTTTTAGTTAATTTCGACGTAACGTCACCTTTTACACAAATGCCAGTCATAGAAGCTCAATATAATCTGCCAAAATATATCGTCGAGTTGACTAGACACTGCTTCGATAACACATTTTACTTATGAAGGCCAGCGATATAAACAAGTCGAGGGAGCCCTTATGGGATCACCGCTATCGCATTGGCCAACTTATTCATGGAAGACTTCGAATGAACAGCTTTAGATCCCTCCTCACACAAACCACGACTGTGGCTGCGTTACATGGATGACATATTTTTTGTCTGGCAATATAGAGAATAAAGTCTCAAGAATTTCCTAAATCCATAAACTGTATACACCTAAAATTCAAATTCACCATGGAGACAGACCAGGAAAGAAAACTACCTTTTCTAAATATCCTACTGAAAAGGAAAGAGGATGGCCTGTTTTTGTACATTGTCTACAGAAAACCTACTGACACCAACAGATACAGCAACACCGATTCACAACACCATCCCGCAAAATTATTTGCAGTAGTAAAGTCACTGGCATCTCGATCGCAGTCCTTTACAGATCAAGGAAATTACCGCAAAGAAATGAACACACTGCCAGATGCTCTAACAAAAAACGATTATCAATAAAATTTTTATAAAAAAAATTGAACCCACTTCTAAAATTGCTCTAAAAAGTGAAAAATAACTATATATTTTTATATGAAATTGAAATTTTTGAAGTTGGCGACAAATGCCTGACAAAATGTAATTCGCATGAACAGATTAAAAATACTTTATTTGTAATTGCTTTCTTACCGTAATTTGTATATATTAGTAGTCATTTATTTCATTTAGAAATAAATGAGTACCGTGTATTATATATAATATATATATTGTATATAGTATTAAATCATAACGTATTTCAGACACTGACCTCTACTATGGATCCCTACTCTTGTCGGCTGCTAAAGCCAAAAAATGGCAAACCATGGGCGAAAAAATGCGTTTCTGCACATCGGGCGGCAGTCATATTTTTGGATGCTGACCAGATAAGGGCATGCGCATAAGCGACTTCCTGTTATCGATCGGTTGTTTCGTAGTGCCATCCGTAAACAGCACAGTATCGGCTTAACGCCATTTTTGTGTTTATTTTTGCTTAGTAAGTTACGTGCGATTTAAACGGATTTATAGCGTTTTAAGTGATTTATTTTATTTGTTTTTGTGTTTTTATTTAATATAATGGAATGTGTACACATTTTATTTGTTTTATTTTCCTTTTTCTCTATCGGGTAAAAAATAATGTTCCGTATAACATTAAATTTCCAAAACATGTTGTATGATATATTTTCAGCACTTTCCAAAAGATTACCAAAAGATAAACTGAACTTTTAAGCAATCAATTCTTAAAAAAAAATCTGAAAATTCGCTTTAAACCATAGAATAGTTTATTCTATCATATGAAAAAGTACATTCATCAATATGTCAAGAAATGGTACAATTTCTCCGTCTATTCTATTACATAAATAAAAACATACATCCTCAAAATGAAGTTGGAATATTTTAAAACATACATATATTACAATAATTATAATGCATTATTATTTTGTTATATACATAAAATATTTCAGTACAAGGTTTATATTTTAGCCAGAATCGGCTATTGCCTCTATAATTTCTAAGCTCTGTTTGAATTATTTTTCCAAATTGCCAACGACTTTTTTCCAGTTACTAATTTGCACAATGTCCATATTCTTGCATAACTTCATCTACCTTATATTTAACCGATGTTTCCAACCAGCTCAAATGTTTTTTTTTGTTCTGCAGCCAATCTGATTTATAGTTTTGTATGTCTGAAGATTGAGGACATGACGTTAAAAAGCGTTTTGGAAGTAAATTCAGATTAGTTATGTCCGTACTCATTTTATGACATTGTCATGAATCATGTTGTCATGGAAATCCTCACTTTGAAATCGTCAAATAAAAAATTCATTAATATGTTAACAGAAGCAAAATATTACGAAATAAGTTAGACGAATGTGAATTTCTTTTGTTGGTATATTTTTTTTATTCACCCCCAGCAATGACCTTGTTCACTTATTTTATTTGAAATAACATTTTCATCATTTTGTCGAAAAAAATTAATGAGATTAGAAAATATATGCTCCGTTCACCATTACGGCAGAAAAATATTATTATATAAAATTATTTTCAAATCCTGCATATCCGTTAAAAAACCCATTTCGTATGAATATTTTCTTAAAAAATTTAAAAAAAAGATAAGAAAAAGATGGTAAGTATTTTTTCATAATTAGAGAATAAATTGCCGAACCTTAAAAATGTTAATTATTCACTCCCACCCCACAACAAGAAAGTTAACGCACACAGACGGAAACAATAGATTACAGAAATATTAAGATACATTTTTTTCACAATTTTACTTTCACAGTATAAGAAATGACTAAACTAACTCCCATCGGTACACTGATCGGATTATTCCCTTCTGCTTCAGATATTATTTGTGCCCATATGATATAACTCCCAGAACAAGAAAGTTACATGAGACCGACTTCTTTACTAAAGATTGCAACTTTGATAATTTGCTTCATTTAGTCACCATTTATGACTAATTGAACTAACTAAATATATTTTCGAAGTTCGGTCCTGTCGATGGTCACCTGATCATTTTGTAGTGCGCATGCCGACATCTGTTCTAGGATGTTTACATTTTATTATCGTAAATTTGCCGTTTTTGGGATTAAGCTTTGCGGATCTATAAATATTTTATCTATGATTTCAGAGAATAATATTTAAAAATAACTCGTTTATGTTTCGTCGAAATGAAGCATATAAAACAGAAAAAGCGTCATAGAACACTGTCGCACATTATCAACTTGTTTATTCGCATTTTATGCAAATAATTTTGAAACAGTGCTATAATAAATTGTAGAACGTGTGTAATTAGTTATTTTAGTTCCCTGTTAAAATGGATGTATCAGAAAACTACTCGGTAAGTAATACGGTATATTAAAAATGGAGTCCAAAATTATTTTTTTTACTTAAATTATCCGTTTACTTCGAAAACTACGCGAATAATTTTAACACGGGTAAAAAAAGCATAAGTCCGAAAATATACTTTTACTATTGTTTCAAATTAGATTTTTCTTTTTTGAGTTTCGGTCATGGTACTGTTTCATATAACATTAACACATGTTTTTGTTTTTACGTTTCCGTTTATTTTATTATTTAAACCATCTTCAGATAATTAAACTGTAAATTGGAACAGGAATTTGTATTTTTTTCTTGATGTTAACTAGTGGTACACTCAGGAGCGGATCCAGCCTCGATAGGGGAGGAGCGGTCACGCTATATCATGGTCGTAATGCAGAAGGCAGGGGCAAGTCTATTTTTAACAGACTTCCAATAGAAGGAGGTTCTCAATTCCACGGCTATGAATAAATTTTTTTACATTATGTTCAGAAAGTTGCTGCGGTTGTTCCATCTTATTTTGGATAAAATTGGTGCAGTAAAATCTAAAATCCCCCTGATAATATGACGAACGAAAAAAATAGTTTTGTTCAATTTTCTTCAAAATTGGTATGGAGGAGTTTTAGGGATAACACGTAACGAATCTAAAATTAAAAAAAAAATAAATATGGCGTATCCAATATGACGGGTTAAATATCTTACATGCCTCGATTTTCTACAAAGTAGGTATAGAGGGATTTTTGGATGTACAGGGTGAGTCAACGATTGAATGAAGTAGGTTTGTGCCTTTTCGGTGAAATTAACAAAGAAACTATATTTATTGTTTGATACAGTTTATTTTTACGCAGATTTTAAAAATATTTAGGACTCTACAGGGTGAGCCAAAAAACTAGGACAGCATAAAGTTTTATTTTTTTAAATAGAACACCCTATATACGAATCGTATTTTCGATTTAGCTTATAATTTTAAATCTTTTTATTAAGGGTTTACTATAACAAAACTTTATAGTTTCTGAGATAATTAAGTTTAAAGAAAAAAAGTCACATTTTCAAGCATCAATTCAATCCTAAATAACGTTTTCAATTTTGTGACAAATATATTCAAATTTGGAATTTAGCAAGGCCAAGGACAAGTTAATATAATTTTTACCTAATATTTGCAATAAAAGCTACAGGGTGTTGAACACATCGGCTCAAATTTGAACAAGTTTAAATGAATAAATATCTTTTTTTTAAATGGTACACCCTGTATATTTTCATGTTATTTAATAGAGTAATAAAAACCCTAAAAGTTTTGTTCAATATATCCTATACCTATTTATAACAGTTTTTGAGATATTTCAGTTTTTCTTTTGTTCCATACTTTTTTACAGAAATAGTCTTCATTATCATAGTAGCCATGGCAAAAACAATGTAAAAGAACATTTTTCTGTGTGTCAAATTTATAACCGCAATCGCTTCTTTTGGTTTTTATGTAGTGTAGTTTGGTTTTTTTTTGCATTCATCTTATATTGTAAAATGAATTTTCCAAAGAATGAGTTAATAGATATGATTTATACAATAGGAGAGGCTCAAAAAAATTGCCTTCTTGTTTTTAACTACTCTACCTTTGACTAAAATGTGGTCGCACTTTCATTGTCTAAGAATATTGGACCACGAAATGTCGTTAAAAAATATAGAAAATGACTCTGCATATGCACAATATATGTTACAAGAAAAACATGCCTTTAATGGTAAGTTTGAGATTTATATCTATTAAATAAAAGTAAAAAATTATCTTGTTATGAAAGCCTAGAAATAAATAGGATTAAAAATACTGGGAAATCGCTAAATGATCAATTAAAAATATATTCGTCACATTTATTAAATATGTAGAACACCAAATAACCTCTTAGGTCGTAAAAGTAGGTACCAAACTTCGATCATTTGTAAATCCCGATTTTTCCTTAGTTTATAAACAGTGCCCGAAGAAGCTATATTATAGCGAAATATATGTCGTCTAGCGCTAATTGAGTCACTCATTACTACTATATATATCAAACTTTGTTAAAATTGGGTCATTATTCACAGATATATCGTCAATTGAACAAGTCAATCCAGAAGTAGACTGCAACTATGGAAAAAATAAAGTTTTGTTCAGTCATAAAGTTCCTGGCAAAGTAAGGAAAACCTCCTCAAACTATTTCAAAAGTGATGTATTAGGGCGACTATTGCTTTGGAAAAATCATGGTTCACAAGTGGTACAACTTATTCAAACAAGGGAGACATTTGCTTGAAGATAATACCAGGTCGGGACGGCCCATTGAGGCGACCACTTTTAAATTATACTGAAAAGTAATCTAACCTAAACAACGTTTTTACGGAATACTGTGAGCCAAGAAAGACTTTCTGCTTTGGCAATGCTTTCTAAAGAAAGGGATCTTATCGAAAGCATACCTGATTACAATCAGCGGATTATTAATAGGTTTGCAAATGCCAAAGATCGACGAATAGATTTTCTTTATAAATAATTCACACAGTAAGTTATACGTGCATTTTGTTTTGACTTATAATTTTAAAATTTACTGACTTCTCTATGTTTAGTTATTTAAAATACACTGCTTTGTTTCATACTGACTCAATTTTTAAAGACGTCTATTTTTTCATCCATCGGTGCCTATAGCAGGTTTTATACATATCTACGTTTTTAATATACCACTATTTTTTTAATGCACCAGTTGCCACTGTTTTGGCGTCTTTTTTGAATACAGTTTAATCTTTTTATAAAAATTTGATTAGGATTTAAGTTGAATACATCGAACGGAAAACATATTTTTCATGTTGGAAACGATCAAAATTGAAATCGCAATTGACAAGTGTAATCCCAAGAATATACGCCCGCCCATGATGCAATGCAGGCTGAAAAATGATGACTCTACGGTCATCAAAAAGAAGGAATGAATGGGACCACTATGCAGGGATTTGTTTTTAAAAAAGTCAGGGAGTCGTAAAATAGCGTTTGTCAAGAGACCACATTATGTTTATATTATAAGCTCTTTTCTAATATACTTTTGATACGAAATTATTCTAGTGGGTTTTAATATTGTTTACAGTTCAGGTGTGGCGTATACTCAAGTGTTTCCTTTAAAAAAAGTTTTGTTACAGTGTTTGTGCCATTTACAAATTAAAAAAATACAAACTTATTTTTATTTAGTATTTAACGATAATTCTCTTTCAAGTTTTATTTAGGTGTTACGTATAACCTAATAAAATTGAATTGCCATTTTTGTGTATCTAAATTAGTGTCTTTTGAAGTTTAGTGCTTGTGAGGCTTTTACGAAGTAAGTACTTAAGATAGACAAATTTGTTTTTTTTTACATACTTTTAGGAAGTTGTAGAAAATTAAATAAACATTACGTGTTATTTTTGCTACACTTTAACGAAGTAGTAGTGTATTTAAAGTTTAAAATTTGCATACTTTTAGGAAGTTGTAGACAATTAAATATACATTACGTGTTATTTTTGCTCTACTTTAACGAAGTAGTAGTGTATTTAAAGTTTAAAATTTGCATACTTTTAGGAAGTTAGTGACAAATAAACATTACGTGTTATTTTTGCTGCACTTTAACGAAGTGGTAGTTTATTTAAGTTTATTATAAAGGTTACGAGTGTGCTTATAATATGGGTAAAACAAGAAAACGTCGTGATAGATCCACTAGCAGTAGTTCTAGTTCAGACTCCTCAAATAATAGTAGATATAGGAGAGTAACATCCGAAAGGGATCGTTATAAAATTCGACGTACAAATAAATCTCCAGCAGACGAGAGTAGGCAAAAACGAACATTAGCCACTACTAACGCACGTCAATTAAGCATATCAGAACGCTATGAAAGCTCACGTGGTCGTCAGCTAACGCCAGTGCATAGGTCAGTTTCCACACCTAATATACCAAGTGTATCAGAAAAACGCAGTGCTGTGGCAGGGTCATCAAATTCGCAATCTAGCGACAACAATCAACAATATGATGCTGCTGCTTATGAGGAACGCATTAAATATTTGGAGAATGCTATTGCGGGTATGTCAAGACAAAGCCACGTAATAGATAAACCTTGTATTCCAGCGTTCTGCCCCGAAAACGAAAATATGACCGCAGCTAATTGGTTACAAAAAATAGACCAATTAAAAAATATAAATGGTTGGGATGACGTCACCACCATTTATCACATGCAATCACGTTTATCTGGCATGGCAAAAACTTGGTACCACAGCCTTACTTGTCTGACTCATTCATGGAATGAATGGAAAGCTTTAATTATTAAAACCTTTCCTGATCACGTTGATTATGCAAAAACGTTGCGTAGAATGTTAGATAGGCATAAGTTGCCCAGAGAATCAATGGCTTCCTATTATTTTAGTAAAATGGAATTAATACGAACGGTCCAAATATCTGGCAAAAATGCTGTATCTTGCCTTATAGATGGAATCCCGGACATAACGATCCAAAATGCCGCACACGCAGGCCGTTACGAAACGCCTGAACAATTATTTGAAGATTATTTAACAAATGTGCGTGATGAAAGTCCTACTACAATAAAGTCAAACAAGACCGAATTCGTGAGGCGATATCCTAAAGCGGATTCACGTACATTCACCTCTAGACAATTCAGATCAAATGTTAAGCCGGATCTACACAATGTGACTTGTTTCAACTGTAAGATGAAAGGTCATCTACAATCTAGATGTACGAAGCCACGGATTGTTTGCACAAAATGCAATTTATTGGGGCATGAAGCTGCCAATTGCAAGGTTAAGTAAAGTATAGGACAAAATAAGGGTAAGTCGAAATCAGTTTTATTACTTTTAGATAATCAAACATCTGATACCTGGTATTTTATTGATTGCATAATTAACGATATATCATTAAGTGGATATGTAGATTCTAGTTGTGCCGCTGTTACGATCCGAAAACCGGAAGCGGAAAGTTTAAAACTAAAATTGGAACCTACAATGGTTAGGTTATGTGGCTATGCAGGAGGATCAGTGATCGCTAAGGCAAAAGTAACCGTAAGTATTAAAAGCGACATGGCTACAGCAATCATAGAGGCTCTTATGGTGCCTGACTATGTACAAAAGTACCTATTATTGTAGGACAACATTTCATTAACGATGAAAATGTAACGGTTATAGTTAGGGGAAATCAAATTTGCCTGTTTAATAATAATAACTTATTGCCCTCGGTAGATATTGATAGATTATTATCAAAAAAAAAGGTGAACTTAGTCGCCAAAGAAAACACGACGATTCTACCAAATCACGTGGGGCATATAGCATTATATAGAGATGATCATTTTGATGATATCTTTATAAATTTGCAAAAACGTAGTTGATCTGATCATTTCCACATTATCCCACCATGTATATTAAAATTTTAAGCATAATAACCTTCTGACTATTATCAACATATCAGATAAGCCTTTGTGTTGTGAAAAACACCAAGTTGTCGCTAGAGGTTATACCTGCTATGTAGATTATAATGTTCCTACCTAAAATTGTTTTTTTAACAGAAACTACGAACAGTAAAGATTTCACGATAAAAGATATCGAAAGTCATATAAATTGTGATCTTAACAACAACCAACTCACTAAGTTGTTACGAATAATTAATGATTTTAGGGATTGTTTTGCTACTTCTTTAGGGGAAGTTGGTAAAACAAATGTTACGAAATTGACGATAAAACTTAGTGATAATTGACCTGTTACGTAGAGGCCGTATCGTATGGCATTGGGCATTTGGTTTAGTTAGTGCCCCTGCCTTATTTCAAAGAGCAATGAATTAAATCTTAGGGCCTTTACGTTATAAAACTGTAATGGCGTATTTTGACGATGTACTGGTGCCATCAAAAACAGTTGATGAAGGTTTAGAAAAACTCAAAGATGTGTTAAAACTTTTTAGGGGCGCTGGAATGACATTAAGACTTAACAAATGTTGATTTCTTCAAACCAAAATTGAATATTTAGGTTACGAAATTACGAGTGAAGAAATTCGTCCAGGGTACGATAAAATAAAAGCCGTCGCAGAGTTTCCCAAGCCAACAGATGTACATGAAGTTAGGAGATTTTTAGGACTTACTTACGAGCTACTTTCGAAAATATATTCAAGGATTTAAAGGCCAGTTTTAGGAATATATAGCAGAGATGCTGTTACGGAAGTGCACTGCGATGCTAGCCAAGTTGTACTTGGAGGTATATTGCTACAGAGAAAATCTGATGATACACTCAAACCTATATAATACTTTAGCAGATCCCCGATTAAAGATGAACAAAATTTTCATTCTTATGAATTAAAAACACTTACCGTAGTGTGTCCTTTGAAAAAGTCGATGCTTTGAGTAGAGTCAATACTTCAAACAATACATCTTCACTTGATACTATGATCGTAAACGTTGAAGAAGGTGACTGGGTACTCTCAGCACAGCTTCAGAATAGTAAATGTAAAGCAGCCATAGAAACGTTGTCACGAACACCTAACAGACCAGGAGAGCAATGAATCCTTGAGGACTTTTGTTTAAAAGACGGTCGACTTTATCGAATGACGGAAAAGAGCAAGAAATGGGTAATCCCTAGGACAGCTCGCAGGAGAATCCAAATGTATTACCACCATGAAGCGGGACATTTTGCAGAAGGCAAAACGCTAGACTCTTTACAAGCCCGATACTGGTTCCCTTCAATAAGAACTTACGTTAGAAATTATATTAACTGTTGTTTGGGTTGCCTTTATAATAAAAGTTTGGGAAGGAAAACTCCTGGTAGCCTAAACCCGATAGAAAAAGAGCACCCTTTCATGGGCACTACACATTTGGATCATCTTGGACCCTTCATAACAAGCATAAAAAGAAACTAATAGGTGCAGTAGACGGATTTATAAAATGCGTATTTTTTAAAAGTAATACCTCACACGAAAACTGCGCCGGTTATCCATTTTCTAGACGGTATTGAGTTATTTGGAGTACCAAGAAGAGTAATATGCGATCTAGGGACCGCATTTACCAGCAGTTTACGGGATGCTGATGCCAGCAGTTTACGGAATGCTGATGCCAGCAGTTTACGGAATGCTGATGCCAGCAGTTTACGGAATGCTGATGCCAGCAGTTTACGGAATGCTGATGCTAGCAGTTTACGGAATGCTGATGCCAGCAGTTTACGGAATGCTGATCAACTTTAAATATTAAGTGTTTTATGCGCAACATCTACTCCAAGGGCTAACGGCTAAGTGGAGAGAATGAATCGTTCAATTCTTTCTGCGCTAATGGCCTCAGTCGATGACGAAAGACGAGGAGATGAGGCTATAGGACGGGTAAAATGGGGAATTAATTCTACGATTAATTCTACAATCGGAAAAAGTCTTTACGAGATATTTTTCGGTTACCGTCCTCGAGGTGTTAACGATCCCTTTTTAACGTTTGAAGTCTGTACAGATGAACGTCCAGATCTGGAAAAGTTACGATATGATATCTCTGAAGTCATTAGGTTAAGACAAGAGTATCAAAAAAAGAACGTTACGATAAAAAGCATGCATGCTCGAAAACGTTTAAAGACGGACAGCTTGTACTGATCCGCAAGGCAAAGGGTAGTAACGATGGTCAGAGTAGAAAACTCGAGCCAAAATATAAGGGTCCCTTTGTCGTTACGAAAGTCCTGGATAACGATCGTTACGTTGTTACGGAATTACCAGGCTCAAGACGTTCAAGAAAGGCATATACAGGGATATGCCCTTCGGAACGAATGAAATTATTCGTCACAGAAGTTTCCTCGAATGAGGATAGTTCTGCAGACGAATAATATTTAAACATTGCTAACCACTAATTTTCTGTGTATGTGTTACAGGTAGCGCTTCACGAGGTCGCGAAGATTCGTCAGGTTAGCCGACTGTAATCCCAAGAATATACGCCCGCCCATGATGCAATGCAGGCTGAAAAATGATGACTCTACGGTCATCAAAAAGAAGGAATGAATGGGACCACTATGCAGGGATTTGTTTTTAAAAAAGTCAGGGAGTCGTAAAATAGCGTTTGTCAAGAGACCACATTATGTTTATATTATAAGCTCTTTTCTAATATACTTTTGATACGAAATTATTCTAGTGGGTTTTAATATTGTTTACACAAGTAAGAAAACAGCTGATTGAACTTATTCCATATCGTCGAAATTATAAATAGATTCAAGGAGAAATACTCTTTAATTTATATGTTTCTTCAGGTAATAAAAACAAAAAATGTAATATAGATCGTTGCAACTCTTTTAAGCTCCAAAAAATGAGGTTATTTTTAGTCCTCGACTATTTTGGATCTAGTGCTAGAAATTACAAAATATTGGGTCGTTTTGATATATTTTCAAAAATAAGAAAATAGTTTCGTTCGACCAGTCCATTTTTTGAGCAGTATCACTTAACTGCAACGAAATGATGATGGTATTCCAGAGAAAGGTCATATGCTCCTATACGGTCAACTACGATTAGTTTTCGCGAGCATGTGAATGACCTCACCAATGTAATCATTTTTACTATGAATGTTAATAAAAAATTATCAGAAGTATGTCGAATGACAACGTATTTCAAGGAATAAAACAGATTTATCTTCCGTTATTTTTAAAAATGATTAGTTTTCATTTTCGCCGAAATGTAGCACATACAAATAATCAAGTTTTATGGGAAGTACCCAACTCTATTCATTATAAGTGTTTATTTATAATCAGCAGCGGTTTGGTCCAACTAGGGATGCGCGATACTCTTAAAAGTATCGATATTTGGTATCGATCCGTATCGCAAGAAGTGGTATCGATACAGGAAAATATCTTTGTCAAAAAAATCGATACCTAGAATATCGATATCTTTACGATACGGGTATTTGCACAAAAATCTTTGAAATCGCGTTTGAATTTAGACAACTACTATTACAATGAATGAATACCGCGTTCCTAAATCAAATACATATAAAATACAAACAGAAAGCGAGAAATACAATAATTGTTTAAGATAAAGTTGCACAGTAACGTTACTATCTATTATCGCAACGTCGTCGGTCGGTCGGTATCTGATTCGCGTACCTGTTCTAAGGGTATGCCGGTGCCATGATCTGATACGATCGCCGCTAAATCTGACATAACTTCTGCGCTAGTAACCGTTTCTGATATTTGAGAATTATTTGTCCTGCAGAACTCGTGAGTTGTTCCACCAGGAGTTGTCTCTTTAGGTTGTGTTTGGTGAAGCCTAAATGCCAATGCTTCTTGGTTAGCTGGCATTAGGTTAAACTCTATGCTACTATCATCAATGAATCCCGGAAATCGCTTAAACTCCACATCAAAGGATGACGTACGCACAGGGTTAGTTTGAAAATTTTGGAACATCGGACGTTGTTCCGGAAATTGAAAGGTAGGGCACCGCGCAGGCGGTGCCGGAGAGGACCCACCATAACCGCCCGACCCGGTGAAAAGCCAAGCCGCCTCACCTTTCTTGATGTTTTTCGAGGGCACCTGAGGAAGAAGAGCCATGCTCTTAAATTTGGAACAAGAAAAACTTTTATGCCGACATTTATAAAGGGGCTATGGGGTTGTGCGTTTGGGAAGCGAAGAAAAAAATTTGAAGTTATTTTTTTATTTTATAAGAGTTCAGGGTTTATACCAATTATCGTTTGAAAAAATAATTCGTATGGGGCAAGGGTCAAGTATACTTTGTCGTGGCCAAATATTTTTGAAAACGCAAAGATCCTAACTTTTTCAAATAATTATTTATTTATTCTAAGCCGATAAATTGTTTAACTCAAGTCGAAAACCGCAAGTCGCAATTTATTTATTTATTGTTAAAATCCTCAATGATTTTCAACACCTAAATTTTAACGCAGAAAAAGTATAAGTAATTGGACTTTATCGTAAAATTTTAAAAATTCGCAAGAAAAGTCGAAAAAAAGTAAAGGTAACAGATGTGTTTTCAAGAAGAAATTTTTTGTTAAAAATTAGATTATCCCGAAAAACTAATAAGGGGTTTCCGCAAGTAAATTTAGAAAATTTAACGAGCGTAATGTCTCTGGAGGATGATGTTTTTCAATCTAATTTTTTTATTTTTTCCCGAAAATTTGGAATGTCTTTTTCATTAAATTTCCGTAAAAAATCTTTTTTATTTTCTGACTGAAAGAGAAATTATTTTATTTTGTTTGTTGAGTATTGGAAACTCAAGTTAGATTAGTTACGCGATCTTTATGACGGTGATCCGAGATTGCAACACCAGTTTGCGTATACAATCCCAAATACCGCCCGTCTTTCGAACTGTAGTGTACCGGGCTCTGGGAAATAAAACCTATCTTACCTAGACACTAATTATTTTTATTCAGAGGACTCCCGATACACCGTATTTAAACCGATTTTTTTGCATTAGGTTTACGATTTTTAAAGTCTTCAAGCGCCCCAGCCTTTGGCAATTACCCGGGTAAAAGCTACTAGTTCGTTTAGGAGCCTCGGAGGTACTTTATATTAAATAAGATTAAAAAATACTATCACTTTCAGCAACGCAGCCCTCTAAAAGATCGTCGATGTTGTAACCTCCTCTTGGCTGTTCAGCCGTCCTAAAAGCGATGAAAGTTCTGAAATTTATCGTCTCTTTTTGAATTTCTTTTATAAAAAACGAATTTTTTTCCTAAAAATCCCGAGATCCGACAAATTCGACGTTTTCTGTAACTTTCTTCTCAACTTGCAACCATTTCTTAAGGCAGCTGAATTCCGCTACTCCTCTTGAATATTCTCTTTCCTTAGATCTGATCTGCTACTACTTAATACTACTTATTGCTGATTTTTGCATAAAATCTGACGGTTATTATACTTTCCAGGAAGTCACGTCCCAAAATCAGGTGATGTGCCGACAAAGTAACGTGATATTCAAGCGCAAATTTTAACGTTGAATTTCGTCACCGGATATGCATAAATTCTTTTAAAAAATGCTTTTATAACATTTAGGCAGATAAGAAAAACAATTTACAATTGTTTTTTCCGCTGTTTCGTTTTTTTAAAAAAGTACAATTTCAACAAACGGTATGGAGGGAGTACGACCATGAAATTGCGTGTGACAGGTGCGCCGTCGAGACCCTTGAAGGCCAACGATAAAATTCTAGAAATAGTAAATTCTCGAAGATAATTTGCAAAATTTAATTAAAGAAAAATTTGAATTTTGTGAATAAAACAACGAAAATGTGGCTCGAAATGGCCAAAAAATATGTAGGGGATTGAGACAAGGCGTAATTAGTGGACTGTATATAGGTTGGTTGCGGAGATGAGAAATTATACAAATAATATGCGAATACAAAATACGGCGACATCGTGACACCTATACTAAATTGGCCTATCTTGTAGTTGAAATCACTTCACTAATTTCTTCTTGGTGGCCACCAGGACAATTCCATGCTTCACAATGCAGGAACTAGGAATCGAGGACACTGTCACTATATTTCGAAGTAGTACACTATATGACTACTACTGTACTACTACTCTGTCCCTTTTTACATTTGTAAAATGCGCGAGGGCCAGTAAAATGTGTCACGTGTAAACGCGAATAAAATTAAACTGCAAAGTAATGATACCTAAACAACGTTTTTACGGAATACTGTGAGCCAAGAAAGACTTTCTGCTTTGGCAACGCTTTCTAAACAAAGGGATCTTTTCGAAAGCATACCTGATTTCAATCAGCGGATTATTGATAAGTTTGCAAATGCTAAAGATCGGCGAATGGGTTTTCTTTATAAATAATTCACACAGTAAGTTATACGTGCATTTTGTTTTGACTTATAATTTTAAAATTTACTGACTCCTTTATGTTTAGTTATCTAAAATACTTTGTTTCATATTAATTCAATTTCTAAAGACTTTTATTTCATCATCCACCGGTGCCTATGGCAGGTTTTATACATATCAACGTTTTTAATATACCACTGGAATTGCAACTCCTACTTTTTTAATGCACCAACCGCCACTGTTTTGGTGTCTTTTTCGAAAGCAGTTTAATCTTTTTATATAAATTTGATTGGGATTTAAGTTGAATACATCGAACGGAAAATATATTTTTCATCTTAGAAACGAACCGAATTGAAAATGGCAATTGGCAAGTAAGAAAACAGCTGATTGAACTTATTCCATATCGTTGAAATTATAAAAAGATACAAGGAGAAGTATTTTTCAATTTATATGTTTCTTGAGGCAATAAAAGCAAAAAATGTAATATAGATCGTTGCAACTCTTTTAAGCTAGAAAAAATGAGGTTATTTTTAGTCCTCGACTATTTTGGATCTAGTGCTAGAAATTACAAAATATTGGGTCGTTTTGGTATAATTTCAAAAATAAGAAAATAGTTTCGTTGGACCAGTCCATTTTTTGAGCAGTGTCACTTAACTGCAACGAAATGATGATGGTATTCCAGAGAAAGTTCATATGCTCCTATACTGTCAACTATGATTAGTTCTCGCGAGCATGTGAATGACCTCAAGTGTGTCTTAATGTACTCTTTTCTACTTGAATGTTAACAAAAAATTATCAAAAGTAAAAAATAATTGATTTCATTATGAATCACCCCGTATGTCGAATGACAACGTGTTTCAAGGAATAAAACAGATTTATCTTCGGTTATTTTTAAAAATGAATAGTTTTCATTTTCGCCGAAATGTAGCACATCCACATAATCAAGTTTTATGGGAATTACCCAACTCTATTCATTACAACTGTTTATTTATAACCAGCGGCTTGATCCAACTTATAGCCAGTACAATTTGTAGTTGTGAACGTTTACAAATTATAACAAAAATTATTTGCGTTTTCAGCGCTAAACTCTTAAAAAGTGTAGATTGTATGATATATTAGTTATTTTAGTGTAATATTAAAATGGCCACATCAAAAAACAACTCGGTAAGTACCAAAAAAATTGTAGTCGATAATCAATTCTAAAATAATTTGTTTGCATTCAAAATTTCGCGAATACATTTTTATTGATGATAATTAAAAAGTTCATCATTGTGCTTACCACCATTACTTTTACAATTTAAATTTTGCTTTTTAAGAAAAGAATTTGAAGTCACATCCACTTAAACTTATCCATTGATTTCGGTGATTTGAATCTGGGTTGAAAATCAATATTTTGAGCTTTAACTAATAAGAGTTTTCTTTATTTTTCATAAACAAATATTTTGTTTTAACTTTAACGCAAGAACCCTGCTTCTAACACGGGGAGGACATACACAGGTTTTTCCATAGGATATTATAATAGTTTTTCTTTAGCTACGTTTTTCGAAGAACCATCAAATTTAATAAATAAAAGAGCACCACACCGATTTCCTTGGTATTTATTAATAACAGTAAAAAGAAGAATTATAAAAATGGTTATTTACAGTATTTCTCTTGAAACTGTATAATACGTCACTGCACTACTTTTTTACTTTACATTTATTATTTCACTTTACTTTTATTCCATCAAATCTACGAGAGAGGGAGAGATTTTACCAATACAGGATTGTACACACCGTGCCTTTCTTTCCAGAGATGTATAACGAGCGTTTTCTTTTTCAACTTGAGAGAGCGAGATATTTCTTTTCTTCTTTACGCGAGCTGAGAGAGTTCTTATTACAAGAGCTGAGTACTTTCTGACCCTTTTCAAACGCGGAGAAGATATCTCTTTTTTAATTCGAATTCACGCCCTTTTCGATCTTAAAAGCACCCGGTGGTTGTTAAAACTGCCAATCGCAATTTTTCCTGACGATGCCGAAAGTATCGGTTTATCTCTCGGTTTAATTCCACCGGTGTTCCGCTTTTCCTGCGGCACGGATCAAGTAGATCTAGCAATCTTAGAAGCAATTAAAAATTAAAATATGATATTTTAACTTATTTAAAGGAATAAGCAACTTTTAAAAAGGTTTTAGAATAACATTTTCTTGTGAATGTTATAGAGAGTTTTGGCATGGCCAGATTTGTTTATTAGATTCAATTAGTGGAATTATCTTCTGATCCCGTTGTGAACGTTTTCACAACAGTTACAATTATATACTAGATCCTTACTTTCACCGATCTGAAGTTTTAGCAATTATTAACTGCAGCTTGAACCATCCACATGATTTTTTTTAATTTTAAATTGATGACTTCAATAAAAAAAATCAAAAATAAGAATATAGGTGTAAACATTGTTTAATATAAAATTATGATAAAACATTACAATATAATCCTAAATAAGAAACATTTCTTAAAACAGGCAGGTACTTGTAAGACACATTTCAAATTTCATTGTAATATCTATAAAGAAACACTAATTTTCCTGCTTTTTCTATTCCTAATTTATTTCAAACATGCGAGTGAACGAGCCCAAATATAGAAAAAACCCTTTCTACTGAAGCTGACAGCAGATAAAAACTTCTTCAGAATTGGGAGAAAACATTCAATATCGGAAATGTTTTTTTGTGAGACCCACCACTGTAAGGCACGAACATTAGATAAAACCTCCTCTGAAAACATAATTGTTAACAATGGTACCATTTTAGCTTGGAGTTCTAAAATAAATGGAAGAAATCCAACATTTTCATACATTTCTACACACTATTTAAAGCTTGGTAGTTCTCCACATCAGTCAGTTCATATTTGGTTTTAGTTACATCTAAAATATAAGCGATAAAGTGACAGTCCGTAAGTTCCCGTTTATATCGTTATCAAATTGGGTTAACGATAATTTTAATTCATCCTCGAACATACTACTCAATTTCTTCCATATTTCCTCTGCGTCCGATAGAAAACAATTTTTTCTTTGTAATTTATTAATTGCCACGGGTATTGGTTTCAAGATTTTCAGATATTTCTCAGCTGATCTTTTAAGACCAATGTTTTAAACTTTTTGGTATATGGTCGAGTCTATTTCTTTTCTATTTTCTTCACAAATTTTTAACAGTTTCTCCCATTGGCTTGCATATACATCTAGACATCTGCCATATGTTCCATCTTACGTTACTCGGAAGTACTATTGCTTTTCCATCAGCCTGTTTGTATTTGGCTCCTGCCAAATGTTTATTTCTGAAATATTGAATGACTTGTGCAATATTTTCTTTAACATCTCTTATTTCTAAATCTTTGCAGGGTAGGAGTAGTGAACATAACCCGATTCTCTCAATCCCCCCACTCCTCGACCTTGACCTTGACCTTGCTTCACCCCTCTTTGGCCCCGCCCACATGTCCTTGTCATTGACCTTGAAAGTGCACGTGTGCTTTGGCCTTGGCCTTGTGTTCAAGGTTGTGTGTGTGACCTTGACCTTGACCTTGGTGGAGACGACCTTGACTTTGTTGAAGGTCATCTTGGGTGTGTGACCTTGAAGATATGTTACGTGGTTGGGGGTGACCTTGAATGGTTTTATATAGAGTATGGGGCAGTTTCATTCATCAGTTGGCTCTGACTTGTATAGGTAGTACATGTGTTAATATTTGACAAATCATGGCATATGTTTGTGAAAATTGCGGTTCTAAGTTTACTAAGAGTTATAATATGAGACGTCATCAAAGAGAATCGTGTGCGGCGAGATTTAATGAAGTGCCTGGAGGAAAACGGCTCCGAATTGAAGAGTATACATCGACGATTCCGGTAATTAATTGCGCTACATGTAATGTAGATGTTCCAATAAATCATATGTCAGCGCATAAACGAACACAACAACATAAAAATAATTCATGTTTGCCGGTATGTCATGGTGTGCAACTCGTTCAATGTGCCTTCAAAAGAAGAATTGCAACCTATCGGGTTAGCAGTGATATGGAGCATTCCGATTACGTAATGTTCTTTGCAGACATTAAATCCAAGGTGGTGGAACTTGTTAATAATTTATTGCGTGTGCATCATGCTTTAAAAGTTAACATGACAGCTGTTGGCGAGTACATGCTTCCGTCACAAGAAATATTCAGTGAAAAATCCTTCAACACTGCTAATCAAATAATTAGTGTAGAAAGTGATTTGGATGCCGTTTACCATTCTTTCACCGAATCAATAAAAACGCAGGCGACAGAGTTCCAGGAGAAAGATTCAGGTATGGAAAAATCAAAACCCGATATATTAAACTGATTTTTATATATTATTTTTCTTGTTATAGGATGGGCTCTTGTGCGAATTTTATACTTGGAAGTTGGTATCAACAAGTATATGCCTATGGGTGGCTCATCATACATCAAGTTGCCGTGTTCTATTGAAAAGAAAGGAGCTGTCGTCAATGTGATTAACCAGGACGAATTTTGCTTTGCGTGGGCTGTAACATCAGCATTGTTTCCTCCAACAGCAGAGCCTTCACAGAAGACATCCTACCCCCATTTTTCTAGAGTGCTAAATGTAACAGGTATGGATTTTCCAGTAAAATTACGTGACATTAAAAAATTTGAGGAAATGAACAACATATCAATTAACGTATACGGTCTGGAATCTAAATATGAAAATAATGAAATAATACATGAAGTTATTGGTCCACTGAGGTATGCGTCAAAAAAGTTGGATAGGCATGTAAATTTATTGTTAATTACAAAAGACTGTAGTAGTAAAGATGGCGGTGAACATTTTTGCGATACGACTTGTTCAAAGAGTCATTATTGTTGGATTCGGGATTTATCACGTTTAGTTTCAAGTCAAATTAGTTGTCAACAACATAAAATATATTTCTGTGATGGTTGCCTCATTTATTTTAGTACACCGTCAGCTTTAACTTTACATCAAAGCTACGATTGTAACCACATTTTCACGCAAACACCCTCAGTGGATTTAAAAATCGATAAATTTGGAAAGAGTGTGCCGGAAAATATTTTAAAATTCGAGGGTATAGAAAAGCAAATGCGCGTTCCATTCGTGGTTTATGCAGATTTCGAATCTGTTTTAAAACCCATTGAAACGGTACAACCAAACCCACAAAATTCTTACACTGTAAAAAGTTTTAAACATGAACCATATTCTTTTGCTTATTTAATTAAATGCTCTTTTGACGACTCACTTTCGAAATTTGAGCTATTTCGGGGGAATAATGCAGCTCAAGTCTTTGTGGATCGTATCGAGTGTGATTTAAGGGCTCTATACAACACATATTTAAAAGACATTAAGCCTATGAAACCGTTAACGCCTGAAGAAAAAAGGGAGTTTAATGATGCTAAAATATGTGGTATATGTGAAGGCCCTTTTGAAGAGGGTGAGATTAAAGTACGAGACCACTGTCACATAACTGGTGCAAAAAGATTTGGTGCTGCACATTCCGTTTGTAATTTAAATTATAAATTACCCTCTTTTATCCCTATCATATTTCATAACTTAAGCGGCTACGACAGCCATTTATTTATAAAAGAGTTATGTAAATATGGGGATAAAATTGGTGTTTTGGCTCAAAGTAAGGAAAAGTACATATCATTTACCAAAAGCATTTATGTGCACGATTATTTTGATAGTAAATGTGGAAAAGTCAAGAGGAAATATTTAAAGTTGCGATTTATTGATAGTTTTAAATTTCTGTCAACGTCTTTGGAAAATTTAGGCAGCGGTTTAAACGACGACGATTTTATTGAAACGCGGAAACATTTTTCAAATATCAACCAATTTAATTTGATGCGTCAAAAGGGTGTTTTTCCCTATAGCTTTATTGACTCTATAGAAAAAATGGAAAATACATGTCTTCCAAGTAAAGATGAATTTTATGATAATTTACGGGAAGAACATATTAGCGATGAAAGCTATAGAAGAGCAAAAGAAGTATGGCGCTTGTTTGGGTGTAAAACTTTGGGGGACTATTCGGACATGTATTTAAAATCAGATGTGTTGCTATTGTGTGATGTTTTTGAGCAATTTCGGAATAATTGCTTAAAATTCGATAAACTTGATCCAGCACATTACTATACCCTTCCAAGTTTATCATTTGATTGTATGCTACGTATGACTAAGGTAGAGTTAGAGCTCTTAACTGATATAGACATGATACATTTTTTTAAGAAAGGTATACGCGGCGGCATAAGCCAGTGTACAGAAAGGAAGCACATCGCTAATAATATTTTTTTACCAGACTATGACCCAACAAAACCTTCTTCATTTATAACATACCTTGATGCTACAAATCTATATGGTCATAGTATGTCACAAGCATTACCATATGGTGGTTTTCGATGGTTAAGCGAGCGCGAAATTCTGGATTTAAATATTATGGCTGTTGGTGATGATAGTTTACATGGCTACGTTTTGGAAGTGGATGTGCATTATCCGACTGAGTTGCATGATGCACATTCTGATCTTCCATTTCTAGTAGAAAATATCATACCGCCAACAGAAAACGCTAAATTACCGAAATTAATTCCCAATTTACAAGATAAAAAAAAATACATTGTACACTATAGAACTTTAAAACAAGCCATCGCCAACGGCTTAGTGGTAATGCAAACCCATCGAGTATTACAGTTTGAGCAATCAAAATGGCTAAAATCGTATATTGATTTTAATACCAATTTACGTAACAAGGCCACCACAAAATTTGCGAAGGACACTTTTAAATTAAAAAATAACGCGATATTTGGTAAAACTATGGAAAATGTGGAAAATCGAAAGGATATAAAATTAGTAACACATTGGGAGAACAGTGTAGGCAGAAATGGAGCTAGAGCACTAATATCCCGCCCCAATTTCAATAGTAGCTCGATATTTACCGAGAACTTTGTTGCTATACATATGAATAAAGTTAAAATATTGTACAATAAACCAATTTATATCGGTTTTTCCATATTAGATATATCAAAGACTGTAATATACGATTTTTATTATAATTTTATTAAATCCAAGTTTGGCGATGATGCTTCGTTACTTTACACCGATACTGACTCGCTTATATTAAAAGTGTATACGGAAAACTTTTATCAAACTATATCAGAAAACCCCGAAAAATTCGATACATCAAATTACCCCGAAATTAATAATTTCAACATAATTAAAAGTAATTCTGTAGTTGGTAGAATGAAAGATGAGTTTCCTGGTGATCCGATAATAAGTTTTTATGGTACCGGCGCGAAGGCTTATTATGTAAAGTCCATTAATAATGAATTAAAAAAAGCCAAAGGTATCAAAAAATGTGTTATCGAGAAAGACCTTCATCAGGAAGACTACCAAAGAATTGTTGAACGGGGTGGTTTGATATTAAGAAAGATGAAGACATTTAGAAGTGAATTACATAACATTTATACCAACATAATAAATAAAGTAGCATTGTCACATAGCGATGATAAACGTTATGTAATTCCCAGTTCAACCAAAACTCTACCTTGGGGGCATGCAGACATAGATTTTTACAAAACAGACCCGGAAGAAAACTTAGCAAATTTAGTCACCGTGTTGGAATCATTTCTAAGTCAGGACAGCACGTAATCTGGAAAATCCATATTTCATTATTTGTATTGTTTTTATTATTTCTATTAAACATACAACATTAATATGTAACGATAGTATTGTAATTTTTTTTTTTTTTTTTTTTTTTTTTTTTTTAAATAAAAAACATGTATTCATTGATTGATTGCTTTTTTATTGAACCTTTATTTTAAAATTATAAATATAATGAAGTGTCGACAAATAACAAACTGTAAAAGTTATTGTTGAAAAATTTGTCTAATAGTAAATTAAACGCACAGGTCTACGAGTAAATGTTTAATGTGAAACAGGTTTGCTGACAAGATCCTCCATAGTCTTTTCAATTTTCAACATTCTAGAGTTAAGTTCATCACGCAGTTCGTCTTGCCTAAGTTCATATATTGCAATAACAGTATCATCAATGTATCCTCTAAGTTCTTGACCGGTTTCAATTAATTTCTTGCGTACGTAACCTTCAAGTTGGTTTCTGAATATATCTTTAATAACAATTGTTGAGTCATGTAAAGCTTTCTGCGTATCTTGCACACACTGAGCAAGGTTATTATCAACATAATTTCGTGTGGTCGCATCGTCTCCTTCAAGAGGTTCTGCTAAATAGCACAATCTTTTGCTTCCCATGTCGTAATCTCCATTAGGTGTAAGTTTAAAACCTATTCCTGAAGGACCTCGCATAAAGTTAAAATCCTTAAATTTTCTTTTGCGACCGAACTTATCAATAGTGTTTACTTCTGACATTGTTATGTGAGACTGATTTGAAACCATTAGATTTCACCCTAATATATGGTTCTATTTCATTAATAAACGGACTCTGCAGAAAAATATGGATTGCAAAACGTATTTTAGGTGATGTTTAATAAATACACATACAGATTCATTTTACTATTGTTTTATTGAAAAAAAATTAAAATATAACAAAAGATTGAGTTTACTTTTTATTATTAAAAAGAAAAATAAAAAAAATAACAAACAAAAAAATTAAAAATTAAGAAATAAAATACATGTTAATTTCTTCTGTACAGGTAAGCTTCTTCTATGACCCAATTTCTTCTCTGGATGGCACGTTCATTAATGTCCTTGTTTTTAAAATAACCTTGACAGGACCAAAAAAAAATCCTTGAAAATTACAACCTCGAAAACGACCCTGATATTGACGGGTACTTTGACCTTGGCCTTGGCCTCGCATCTAACAAGTTTAGTACTATATTTATATGCTTCTTTAAAATAACCTTGACAGGGACAAAAAAAAAATCCATGAAAATTACAGCCCTGAAAACGACCCTGGTATTGCCGGTTACGTCGGCCTTGGCCTTGGCCTTGCATCTGACAAGTTTAAATATTATACTTAATGCATCGAACAAAAGGAATAAAGGCGGTGTAGTGGGGGAAATGGGCATAAAAGCAGACTTGCTGGCTCGAGCTCTTCACAGTTCGTCAGAACAGCAAACAGTACAGTGCTAAGAAAAAGTTAATTGTGTGAGTTTGAATATCGAAAATGTCTAGTGTACGGTCTCTTTTAGATGCTCTTGACGTGAGCTGCGGTTCACAGCAAGGCATGCTGGATAACATGAGTGGTTTAGAGGTGCTAAGTCCGGGGGTGTTCGAGAACTGGAATGGCGTGGAGCATGAAGATGCCGAAGACCGAGCCCTCAACGATGGTCGCGACGAGGAGTTGGTTCAGTCGGCAGCGCAATTCCTGGAATGCTGGACGGAGGAGAAAGAGCCAAAAATTAATGTGATTAGTGATGTGGTTGTGCGAAAAGCATCGCGGCCTAGGGAATCTTCTCCGAAAGCGTCGAAACTGCAAAAGCTCTTGACTATGCGGAAGTCGGAAATCGCCGATAAAAAAACATTTTATTCGGCGATTAAAGGTGTGGGACAAGGGAAGAAGAAAAAGTTTAACTTTAAGCGTCCCTCCACCCCTGTTCCATTACCCGACTTCCTAAAAACAGCACCGCAAGAGCCACTGTCAGTAGAAGTGGAAGTCATAGAAGGCCCCGATGGACCAACACCACCAACGCCACCAACACCGGCCAGCGTCGAGAATGAAATAGTGTCGGAGGTGAAGTCTTCCCCAGCGCCAGCACCACTGTCGCCGATATTGGGGTGCCGGAAACCCATGAAGAAGCGGTTTAAGCGTTGTTTTGAAGGCGATGAAGTTTCCGCTGCTTCGTCGTCGTCGTCGTCGTCATCGTCTTCACCAAATAAAACCGCGTCTTCTTCCGAGCCATCACAACCGGAGTGGGTCGAAGACTTCACCAACTCTCAGAAGACCAAATTGACTGACATTTATGCCATGAAAAAACGGTTAGTGAATGAAGTGAACGAGTGTGCCAGTGACATTATAGAACTTGAAAAACAATTAGAGATAAAAAAGGTGAAATCTGCGCGGTTAAAAAGACAATTAGAGGACTTTAATAAATTATGTAGTAGGTGTTAGGTAGTTGTAGATATTAGCTTTTAATTTATAGTATTAAGTTTGTAAATATATATATATATATATATATATATATATATTGTAGTTAATAAAAAAGTGTTTGATCAAATTTTTTATATTTTATAATGAGAATAAAAATGACTTGAAAATTTATTTTTGTGTGTTATTTCATATAGGCCCTGTCCCACATAATATTAGGTAATAAAAAAAAAAAAAAAAAAAAAAAAAGTGAATAATCCACTAAAACTACGCAATAGCAATAGTTGTAAATATTTTCTGATAATATTTACAAGTATGCTAAAACATGGTTCGGTTTATGAAGTTAAGGTTCTGTCGCCAGAACTTCTAATACTTTGTATCTCAATATTGTATGTTTTTATGAAAAAAACATAAAATATTGGTTACAAAGTATTATAACCAACTAAAACTACGATCAAATTATTTTGTGGTCCTGAAAAGGACCGTTTGGTTTTAAAACATGCGACTCTTTTATTGAGTTGTGGAGTCGCACGGCCCGTCATCATCATCAGCGGGGGTGGCGGTGCTGTCCTCTGTGTATTCGATGATGAACCGCCAAAGTTCATCCCATCTAGGATCGTTCGGCTCCCACTCCAAACAATTCTCTGTGGTAGAATCTACCACAGGGCATTGGATGGGTTGTTGTTGTTGTTGTTGTTGTTGTTGTTGTTGAGTCCCTGACATGTTGAACTAAAATGATTGTAATAAGTATTGATGGTCGTATATATAGAGACAAATTAATGGTGGGGGGTGAAAACAAATGTCATATTACGTATTGAGACCAAAAGTTGTTTGTGGTCTCAAATACGAACGAACGATTTAGCTGGGTTCCACCAGCACTTAAAGTTTTAATACTTTGTATCTAATATTGTATATTCTATACATACAATATTAGTAACAAAGTACTAATATGTACTAAAACTACGATCAAAGTATTTTGTGGTCCTGAAAAGGACCGTTGTTGTGTGCCCTTAAAAAGGGCCAGGGAGAGTGTGGGGCTTATGGTGCCCCATCCTCGCTGGTCGACCACCAGCTTGACGAATCGCAGGGGCCTTGTGGGTCGTCGGGTGTTGGTGATGCTGGAATTTCCAGCACCGCATCTTCCGTCGAGTCCGGCTCTGGCTGCGGCGACGGAGTTTCGAGTCTTTGTAAGACCCAATCACCCGCGTCGTCTAATTCCACTAGACCCGGATCATGGTCATATACTAGCGGAATCGGCTCATCCAAGTCGTCCCAACGTAGGACGTCAATTTCAAAATCCACCTCGTCGTCGTCGTCGAAGACTTGCAGGTCTCCAACGTTGTCGGCTACGGTGTCATCACTAAAGATGGATGAGCCTCGGCTGGCGGGTCTTTCTTCCTCCATGTTTATCGTATGAGGGTTGATGAATATATGACTGTGTAACTGACCCAGTCTCATATATATAGAACTACCCCCACCCCACCAACGGATTCTAAATGTTATGTATTGGTGAGAGCTTATAGAATTATTGATTTTTTTCAAAAACTTTAAATAAGGAATTAGATTTGTTTAGACAATAAGACTTATTCTTAATATTTTGTGAAGAATACATTACAAAAAAAAAATAATAGAAACCTTGTTTGAACTGTTAACATTTTCATAGGTTCTCAAGCATATAACTTGGCACTTAAGCTACGAGACAAATCGTCGTTAAACGAATATCTCGCCCCATAAGTGACGATTACTAAACTACGATCAAAATATAATGTGGTCCTGAAAAGGACCGTTTTTGTGGCCCTAAAAGGGCCTGGGGGGAGGGTGGGGTGCCTACCGTGGAGTAATACCCAACGATATTAACACCGACCTAGGTGCAGCCCTTGGTCTTCTCATTGGCGGCACCGTCGTCGTCGCTGGTGGTGTCGGCGTTGCAGGCGGTGCCGAAGGTGCCGCTCCTGGTGCGGTACCCCCGCACTCCTCACACTTGCATATTTTGCCGGGCACGAATGGCCTGACAATGCCAATGATCCTTTTTGGTATATCTTCCATCTTGCCGATCGAATGTGTAATGATGAAATAATTCTAATACCGGCCTCTATATACATTCAAAAAGTTGGAGGGGGTAAGGTGGAGTGCATATATGCATTATATAAGTTTGAGAATAATATGATTTTATAACTCACCGTATCTCTGGTATGGACACAAACTACCCCCTTCCACTTTTCTAGCATATAGTACTAGACTTTCTCTACATTTTTTTCAAATAAATTTTTTTGATATTTCTAACCATTACTTTGCTACATATTTACAAAAAATGCAAATTATGCATATATTTTAATTATTTTCAGGCAAGGTAAGGAAAATTTTGACTTAGAAAAAAAAAAAAAAAAAAAAAAAAAAAAAAAAAAAAAAAAAACCTCCCCCTACAACTTCCACATACTCCCGTTCGGCGGCCCTAGCCTCATAACTCGAGAATTTCAATTTTTTCGTCTAAATTTTTTGTCATTTTTAAGATTTTCCAAATTTTTTTTTCACCATTGTATTCTACTCAAAATTCTAGGTAATTAAAGTGCTTTTATTTTTTCTCTATCTTGAACGGTTCCCGAGCTACAGCGCTTTAAAGAATTCAAATTACTAACTTTCTATAACCCTTTTTTTCAAATTTCATTTTTTCGAATTTTCAAAAATACTACAATATGTAGAAAAAAGTTCTCTCTTTAATTTCCCAATACCGTTTTTCTCTAAATCTTCAACTTTAGCGCGTATTCAGCATTTTCAAAAAAAAAAAAAATTATAATTTTTTTTACACCATCGCATTCTCCTCAAAATTTTGGGCTATCAAAGTGCTTTTATTTTTTTTCTATCTTGAACGGTTCCCGAGCTACAGCGCTTTAAAAAATCCAAATTACTAACTTACTATAACCCTTTTCTTAAAATTTCATCTTTCCGAATTTTGAAAAGTACTACCATATGTAGAAAAAAATTCTCTTTCTAATTTCCTAATATCATTTTGCTCCAAAACTTCAACTTTGGCGCGCATTCACCATTTTTCAATTTTTTTTTGAAAAAATTTTTTTTTACGTTTTTACTATCGAGAAAAATGCTTGCTTATAGTACTCGATTTCCTCTATAATTTTTTCTTATAACTTTTTTCCCTATTCCTAACCGTCACTTTCCTACAAATTTTCTAAATCGTTGTTTTCATATTTTGCCTTAAAAATTTTTTCTTGTGTTATTTAAGCTCTTTTTTCCACTTAATAAACAACCATTTTCTAAATTCCCGTACTCTTTTCTTAAAGAGCGGGCTTTTCCGCCAGCTTTTTTTTTTTTTGGTTGGGTTTCAAATAAATATAAAACTACTACTTCACTCATTACAAATTTATTGATTCAAGAACATTATTTTGTGTTACATATAATAGATACATTAAAATATAGATTTATTGGTCACCGAACCGTTTAATACATTATAACTAAAAAATGAGTCGTGAATAACTAATGCGTACACTTTAGTGTCTTTGGGGAATTTATTCTTTCTCGTTTGGAACTCCAATTTTACATCCACTGTCGATGAGTTAATCGCCTCTGGTTGATGACTGCAATTGATAATAAAAACGGGGTTTTTCATATATTCCGCGAACGTTATCATCGGATCGTTTATCTCGCGCCCGTAGTAGCTGCTTTGGAAGTTTTCGTAATTGTAATAGGCTGCTGCGTACAGTTTCTTGGCGAAATCTAAATTCCATCTTTCGTATGGATAAACGGTTGAATTCAGATACAGTCTAATGTCGCATACGTCGGCGTGGGTAAACTGGGTTGCGTTTTTTTCTTTCTTGTCGCAATTATTGCTGTCTTGAAACCCGACGATTATATAGCGCGGTCTTTCCAGACTTGTACTCGTTCTCAAGGCCCACACGTCGGAAGATGTTTGCCTTAAAGCTGGTAATTCGTACAGATCCCATTTACGATATGCCATTTGAATACTGGCATTGTTTCCTCCTTTATTAATGCGAGACAGTATTTTCAATTTTTGCTTGTCGTCTGGAATGATGTGACGAATTTTCCATTCGATTTTGTCGATACTAATTTCTGCCTCTACTTCGCCGACGTAACAATTGGTAAAAGTGCGAGCTATAATCATAATAAGCTCTTGTTTTACGTTGAAAACACCTTTTGCGTAATCTTCGGCGAATCCCATAAGATATTTTAAGGGTAATTTCCCGGAGAATACGTTACTTGCCGTGTCTACGATATCTTGGTTTGCTTCGTCGAGACCCCATCCGCACGTCATGAGAGATCTTTGTTGCAAACTTCCGAATGAAACCATGGTTTTTAATGTCGTCGTAACTCCAGGTTTACGAACCACGGCGACCTGTTCACCTCCCATCTCGTAGCGAATTTCATCGAACAAAAATGCGAGGGCATTATTTGATAAAAAACATCTTTTCGTTGCGTCTATGGGTTTAAATTTTCCTTCGATATATATGTAACTTTCGGCGATATCCAGTATAATATCTTGAAAATTAATGGGGATACGGACTTCATCCGAATTGTTGAATGATGGAGATCCGTATGGTTTATACGTATGCTCTTCTAGACTAATAATGGAATTGTCCAAGATGGGCTCGGAGAAAACCTCTATTTTATCGCTGGTGGTGGAAATCATTTTCGCACTTTAAGACCGATTGATTTTAAAAATTTATAGTCTTCGGCAGATAACTGTTGAGATGTTTGTGATCTAACGTCTGGACGACGACTAACCTTGACGTTAACTCTTCTTTTACTTTTATTATGTTTCGGCGGTTCCCCCATCTTAGTCGACAGCACACACAATTGACGATTGAAGCAAAAACCCATTTCTATGAAAGTTTCTTCAGTTCCAATTTCACGATTATTTTCTCGCCTTGAAAATTGATTAGATCACCGCTATCGTCCAAGATGCGAAGAGTAATGTTGTCGATAAACTGACGTCCTGCCGGCATTAACGGCATATAAATATTATTTTGTGGTTCTTTACTGATTTTGTAACCGGGCTCCACGTCGATATCGAATTCGAACAAGGTATGACCTTCCACCGAATTCATATATGCTCCGGAAATTATATTACAATCTACGCGTATGATGCGTACTTTCATTATTTCCACCATCTCGGTTGATTCGTGCTTTTTGTCTCTTTTTAACACTGTATGATTAAATCCTAACATTTTACCGATACTCGCCTCTCCCCGGAAATCTATAGTATATTGGGATTTCAGTTCACATTTCAACGTATTATTATTAGCAACCAAGTAAAAGATTCCATCGTTCTTTTCTTCAGTTGAAATCCTCAAAGCCTCCAACATAGCTTTACCTATCTCATCTATTTCATAGGCCCCAGGTGGAATCTGCAATTGTATCGGCTCGGTGGTGTAACCCTCCTTCATGTAGGCAAACTTATTGTTGCTTTCGTCCACATTAAAAATTGAATTGTATGTGTAAAATCCCAGCAATGCCAGACCATATTTGTTTTCTCTATTTAATTCGACTGGTGGATAAAAATCGGCGCTTAAGACGCTCGAGTGTCCTGTTAGTGTGAACGTATAAGACATGACTAACCATTAAAACATCACACATCTCGGTTTTATTCTTAGCGGCAACATTTAAAAAGATTCATCGTCACACCTTTTCTCACTGCATTAGATAGTGATGTTTTTATGCTATTTTCTGCTTTTATGCGCACATCGCTGATTTTGCAATAACAACAAAATATTTTTCTAGCCGTAAGATCCTCATCAGTCATAACCTCGTTTAAATTGCTGCTGCTGCTGCTGAAATAATGTTTGCAACCGCACTGATATTTTAATATATCGATATCGCTTTTAAGATGCTCCGGCAACTTTTCCCAAACGAATGGAATTTCATTTGGGGCTAATGCAATCATTACTTCCTTGGGCATGTTTTCTAACTGTTTCACGGTCATTTTCCTTAATCCACCGGCTAGATGAAATGCTTTCAGTGATTGCAACATTTTAGTATAGTTATTGCGATCCATTTGCGGTGTTAATGGTGACGATGATGATGATGACATCTTTTACGCTGATGATTCGACAAGAAACTTTAAGCACAAATGTCCACACCAGACTGTTCCAAAATCCTGCTGACGATCGTATGTATAGTAAATAATTTTTGATGGTTCCGATCCCGTTTGTAGATATCGTACCAATTCGATCGGTGGGGGTAAATCGCCGAAGCTGTCATAATATGTTACTTTAGAATTATTTTTTCTATAAGCTACCCAATGAGTCCCTGCACCACGCGTACTATCCAAATTCACTATTGCTGCTTCGTAACGTCGAGGACCTTGTCTAGGTAATAAATCCCTCATATAAACGCCTCGAAAGTGTCCTATTCTTTTCTTTTTGGCATATTTTTCTATATCGATGTTAGATAGTGGTCTTCGAGGTAGGGATTCAATTAGTTTTTTGATCTACGATTTAAAAATAATCCCATACCTTTACGATATGGCTTTAGAAACAAACCATTTCCTTTCGATTTTAAATACAGGCCGGCACCGGTTTTATCTTCGCTGCTTTTTTTTACTGCTTTTATGGCGCGCACAATTCCCGCTGCCCCACCGGCTAATGAACCCAAAGCTGATAACCCGGCAAAAATTGGTATTAATGGTAATATTCCACCAGTTTTAGGAATCGGTATTATTCTCGGTGTACGAACCTTCCTTTTGCCACCTGCCGCTTTTACCGATCTACGTGCTGCCGACAGAGCTATTTTAGATGCATTCATGACATTTTTTTCCAACACATTTTTACTTCCGGCTTTTAATAATTCCCTTCGAACTGCTTGTCCAATAGCTGTTCCGAAACTGGCTTTCCGAACATGTCGATTTTTATTAACACCTTTCCTTTTTGTATGACGCGTGCCTTTACTAGATGTTTTTTTTGTTGATAATGATGATGATGGTACACCCATACCAAAACGTTGTTTTCCTTTCATAATGTTTGTAACTAACCAAGCTGCTGTTTTTTCACCTAAACTGGAATCTTTCGATTTTACTCTATTCCAAGCACTTTGTTCGAGCTCGTAATCCGCTCGATGTCTCGCACTTATGTTGTCTTTATTATGTAAATAGGCTAAATCGTGTTTTTTGCATGCGGCATCCAAAGGATTAATGCCTGGATCACCTCTTGTTACACGTTTTATTACTTTTGTTCCGGGTCCGCAATATTGATAACCAGGAATGTGTACCTCGAATGGTAATTTATTTATTAACGAATTCACAATACCGTATCCAGTTTTGTTGGAAACGTGAGACCGTCCACTTCGTTTGACGCTCGGCATCTGAATGACAGTTTTTGTGAAAAATTGCCTATAAAATATCAAATTTTCCTAAGATGCGCGTTATCGATCTTAAACAAAAACTTCCTATTGACAATCTCGATGAAAAAGTCGGACTTGGATTTGAAAAGAAGATAATGAAGAGACACGGTCCTCTACTTCCTTCCTCTATTCGCGGCCTGTTAATTGGTCCATCCAATTGTGGAAAAACTAATGTCATGATTTCGCTGCTTACACACCCCCTTGGGCTACGTTTCGAAAATGTCTATATTTACTCGAAATCTCTGTATCAACCGAAATATGAGTATTTAAGGAAAATTTTAGCGCCCATCAAAGGTTTAGGCTACTATGCCTTTAGTGATTCCAGTAATATTGTGGTACCGTCCGATGCAAAACCAAACTCTATATTTATCTTTGATGATGTTATATGTGAAAAACAAGATGTTATAAGATCGTACTTTAGCATGGGACGTCATAAAAATATCGACTCCTTTTACCTAGCGCAAACATATTCGCGAGTGCCTAAACAGCTTGTGCGAGACAACGCCAATTTTATTATTATGTTTAAACAAGATGAGTTGAATATGAAACACATATTTTCCGACCACGTTTCACCGGATCTAACTTTTACTCAATTTCAAGAAATGTGCTCAAAATGTTGGGATAATAAGTATGGATTTTTAGTAATTGATAAAGACAGTGATGTGAAATCGGGAAGATACCGCAAAGGATTTGATAGCTATATATTACTGTAATAATAAGGGAAAATGCTCATTTGATTGTTGAAACGTCCTTTGTTAACATCATGAATAACGCGATCGACTTAAAACGTAAACTAGTGGAAGCTACCAATGCCGTCAGAAAAAAATTTAAACAAATTAAAGCGGCTAAAGAGTTTAATGTTGTGGAATTGGAAAAGTTTTACGAACCCATTTCTAAGCCGTTGACAACTATATCTGATGTGGTTAAGCAACGTCAGCAGCAGCAGCAGCAACAACAACAGCAACAACATTATCCAGCTACAAAGCCACATAGTCTCAGTACATCAGTGCAGTCGACTCAAATATCAGGTTTTCCCCAACCTACACATTCCTTTCAAACCTCCACACCTATTCAGCAGCAGCAGCAGCAGCATCGCATTTCAAAAGAAGATATTAGCCAATCGGTGTTTGATACACCCTCAACTTCAACTAATACATCTCTCGCATCCGCTGACACCACAACTTCCGATACTTTAAACGCACACCTGAAAGGATTACGTTCGAAACCATCTCTATACGATACTGTATATGGTGTACGTTTTGGTTCAAAAACAGATAACAAAAATTTTATTGGTAATTTAGAGGTGCGTTTTCGAAATGGAAATATTGTCTTATACAAAAAAGGGAAAAATATTGCAGAATATGGTGGATCACCGGCACTTTATGATTTGTTATTTCTTAAAACACCCCCAAGTGTAGGCAAGGAACAACAACAATTAAGTGATAATGTACTTTCAACGTACAAGGAAATTTTGGAATCAACGAGTGCTGTCTACAACAATTTTAAAAAAAGTGATGGTTTACGGGAGACCAGATGGAACAAATATTTACGAATTATTAAACCTCTGATAATGGGCACAAAATTAGGTGGTACTATTACAAGAAAAAATCTCTCGGAAAAACTACAGTTACCCACAAAAAAGAAATTATCTTCGAAAAAATTTCAATATGTCTACTGGAACAAAGCTAAAGAGTTGGTGGATCGTTTACGTTTGTTGTGGAGTTCCAAAATGGCCGGTCACACTGGACACGAAAATGAAATTATGTCAATCATAGAGGAATTACGAGAAGAAGATATAATATATTAAGCTCAATATTTAATGATATTATTCAGTTCTTCCTTCGATCTGAAACCTTTAGTATTACTAATAATATGGAGCCCAGTCTAGAAAAAATCAAGATTGTTAATGAACTACATAGAACGGCTAGAAAAAATTTTGTAAGACGGCGCACGATAATAAAAGGATACGGAGATTTGTGGCAAATTGATTTGGCTGAAATGCAACAGTATGCTGATGAAAACGATGGTTATCGTTATATTTTGGTCTGTATAAATTGTTACTCGAAATTTGTCTATACCAAAGCCATAAAAAACAAGACTGGTATAGAAGTTACTAATGCGATGAAAAGCATCATTGAAGAGGCATCATATACACCAACAAATCTGCAAAGTGATCAAGGAAAGGAGTTCTATAATACAAACTTTCAAGCCCTGATGAAAAAATATAATATAAATCATTATTCCACTTACAGCACAAAGAAAGCTGCAATTGTTGAGCGAGTCATAAGGACTTTAAAAAATAATTTATATAAACAATTCTCGACAAGAGGATCTTACAAATGGATACATATATTATCGGCAGTAACAAAAACCTATAACCATTCGAAACATCGCACCATTGGAATGAAGCCTGCAGACGTGCAAGAAAAAACACATATTAAAGCATATGATTATTTAAAAATTGTACCTAAAAAATTTAAGTTTTCCATGGGTGACATTGTGCGTATTAGCAAGTACAAAAGCTTATTCGAGAAAGGATATACGCCCTCTTGGTCAACCGAATTGTTTAAAGTTGTAAAAGTTAACGTTACAAATCCACCTACTTACTTGTTGGAATCGTTAGAAGGTCAGCCTATAAGAGGGTGTTTTTACGAATCAGAACTACAAAAAACAAGCAGTCCTGACGTTTATCTAGTAGAAAAGGTCCTTAGACAACGCAAGAAAAATCACATCGAACAATTATTTGTCAAATGGCTAGGATTTCCCAACCACTTCAACTCTTGGATAGATAAAGCTAATATTGTTTAAATAACATATTGTATGACTATATTTTTTATTTAAAATGTAAAATAAATAAACAATATATTGTAAAATAAAGTTTTTTATTTCAATCTTCATTATTAAAAACAATGACAATAAAACATCATACACATAAATAACATTTCAATATTCTTGGAGGGAAGGTCCAATTCACCGACGACTACGACGTTATCTTCAAGGCTATGCCACTCGGAGTGCGTTCTCCTATTCTTTAACCTGCTTTTTTTAGATTTTTTTTTGAAGTCGAGTCGTACGACAGTGCGCTTAATGAGTCATTTAAAGGTTGATGATAGAGTATTTTCTGCATAACTTCAATTTTTGTTTTAAGCTCACTATTATTTTTGTATATCATGGGGAGGACATCCTTGTTAAATATGTCACATATTACAACTGCAAAATTGTAAAACTTTCTATTAACAAAGTGTTTTGTCACAGCATCGTCATCATCTTTAGGTTCGCCTAAGTTGGTTATGATTTTTCCACCCATATCATACTGCCCATCCGCTGTAAGTTTAAAACCAATCCCTTGTGGCCCAGATAATATATGATATTTTTCATTATATTTCTGACGACCAAATTTATCAATTGTGTTGTTTCCTCGACTCATTTTCAATCTTTACTAAACTATTTTATTTTTATTTGCCCTACTTATATTAAATATTTCAGCTGAGAAAAAGAAACACTGACTATGATCTACTGGGTTGGTATGTTTATAAAAGAAATAAAATAAAACTGTGATTGTAATAGATATTTATTTACAGTTATTTAATTGCACAAATACAAAAATTATAAAAAATTAATTTTCCATGTCTTCGTTTTCGTTGCTCAAAATTCTATCCCATCCGACACTATTTCGATCGTCAACGTCTTGGGCTGTTGCTGTTGCAGAAACCAATTCATATTTTGCAGCAAGCTCACCTGGTAAATGTGGAATATTGACGAGGTATTCTTTTAATTCTTCTTCAACCATTTCAGCACAAAATGTATCCATGTCTATGGAACCATATAAAAATTTGTCGCACAAGTGTGCCCCAGCCATAAAATTGATTGTATCCCTGATCTCGTTCTTATATTGATCTTTGGTTACATCAATATGCGACCAATCATTTACGCTATCTAACATATCGTGAGCCCTATTTCTTAATTCTCTCCCCAACCAAAATATGTATCTATCTACACATTCGTTGGCGGTCGCCGTCGTCGTGGTCGCATCAGCAGACATCTTTAACAGAAATAATGAACACGCGTAAGTATTCTGACATGTGCAACTATATTTTAAATTTAATTACATCCTTTTTTTCAAACAATTTACATACAATTTACTCCAATGAGCCAAAACGTAATAATGTTCGAGTATTGTTTCCAAAAACTCTAGTGCCCTGTCCCAAATAAGTTAGAGTGTATTTATCTTTAGTTTTACTCATAATATCTACAATATCGTCAGGTAGTGTTTCGGCCACACGTTTTGGTAAAAAAGTCTCAAATGTGCTATTATCACCGTCATCGTGTAAAGCCACTAAAAGAGTTTTACCAAATCGTGTAGTCATTGAAACCATCTTTACAATTTTATACACTTTGCCTACAATCATTTCGGTAACCTTTTTTTTCTCTAAAACCTCGAAATCTTTGCTAAACATTTCATTAATTTCATCTAGAGTTTCTTTTGCAATACTCATTATTGAAAAAATGGTATATAAATCCAAAAATTACCGTGAATATAAAAGCACTTTCAGAACACTACACGAACACAATATTTGATGTTTATGCCACTGATATCTGCGACTGTTTGAAGTCACTTCTTCTCCCACGAACCTTTATAGCGAGGTTTCAAGGTCGAATTGTAACAATGGTGGGGGTAGCTTAACGATAGAAATAGTGGGAGGAGTATTCAAGGTCAAATGACGTCACACATTTAAATTGGTATAAGGATAACTTCAAGGACAAAATATAATGAAACAAATAACTACATTTTATGTACTTTATTCATTGATTTTTTTCTGCCATTCTTCTATGCGTTTAACATTATCACCTAAACCTAATTTCCTTAATTTGTTCAATAATAAGTGTTTGTTTTTATTTCTAAGAAAATTCTTACAAACTATACTAGCTAAAAGACACACTTCGGCATGGTCCATATACTTAAAAAATACACTAAAGTCCTGAGCCTCCGAATCTTGCATTTCATATGCGTAAAATTCCGAACCGGCTGCAGAAATTAGAAATTCCTCGTACATTTCTCGCACTAAACTTTCCATATTAACTACTACTACGTTAAACTTAAGTCCTACACTCTAATTTCATCTAACACAACCGGATCTGCAATGAACCTAATCAGTTTTTCCAAACAGTCACTAAACCCCAACTTTTTTATCTCACGAACAAAGTCTTGTAAATTTATTGTTTTGCTGCAATATTTACGACATGCATTCGCAGCCTTTTCATATTCATAAGCCAAATCACAATAGCGCGACGCCCATTCTGCTCGACTTTTCATTGCATCATTGAAATAATTATTAGCCGTTTCAGTGAACTCATCGCCCAATTTTTTTACTGTCTCTTGCAAAGCACTATTCATATTATTCACTCATTTTTACATTCACGACACTTTTTTATTGCTGGTGGTGGCCCATCTATATGATGACGATATATTTGTTCATAGTGAATGTAACAGGGTAAGCTTAACTGTAGTTCCTTGTTACACCGATATGACGCTGGCAGCTTATCCCAAATTTGCCGTAAACTCAGCGTATCAACGCAAGTTTTTAAATATTCGAGAGGAAAAAATGCTAGATCCTTCTCTTCAAAATCACACAAACTTTTTAAATTACTCTGATATAAACAAATTACTCTGCCGACTTGCTCTATAATTTTTTCTTTAGATAGTTCCGTATCTGACATTTCACACTGAATGAATGCAAGTAGACTCACACAATTTATAGAACAATTTGCAAGGTCAAAATCATTTCAAGATCATCCCACACTATTACAATGCACAAATAACTACTTCAAGGTCACACACCCAAGATGACCTTCAACAAAGTCAAGGTCGTCTCGACCAAGGTCAAGGTCAAGGTCACACACACAACCTTGAACACAAGGCCAAGGCCAAAGCACACGTGCACTTTCAAGGTCAATGACAAGGACATGTGGGCGGGGCCAAAGAGGGGTGAAGCAAGGTCAAGGTCAAGGTCGAGGAGTGGGGGGATTGAGAGAATCGGGTTATGTTCACTACTGGTAGGTTTAGAAGGTGAACTAAGCATCCATATATTATGACTCTTCTACTAATGTCTAACTTGTCTTCTATAGTTGTTGATTCGTGATTTAACATCACAGTTGTATTAAAATTTACAAGATGAAATCACATAGCAAGCAAGCTCAGTTAAATAATGGTCAGTGTGAGGATGTCTCGAAATATCTATTTTTTACCGACTTCTAAAAGAATGAGGTTCTCAATTCGTCGACTATGTATTTTTTTTATAAATGTACACCGATTATTCCGGAAAGGCGGCACCGATTTGAATAAATTTTACGTTATGTTCAGGAAGTTGCTGCGGTGGTCCCATATTTTTTTGGATGAAATTGGTGCAGTAAAATCCAAGATGGCGCTGACAGTATGTCGGCCAAAAAAAATAATTTTGTCCGATTTTTTTCAAAATTGGTACGGGGAGTTTTCGGGGTCCCATATAACAAAAAATAAATTGTTTTAAAAAATTCTATATGGCGAACGAAAAAAATCAATTTTGTCCAATTTTCTCCAAAATTAATATAGGGGGTTCTTGAGGGTGTAAATTATGGATTTAAAAGTATTTTTCATTATACAATACGATGAATCCAATATAGCGGACTAAAAGTTTTACATTTTTCAATTTTCTTATGACGGTCTAAAAATTTAAATTTCCGGATTTCATCCAAAATTGGTACTTCGAAGGGTTTAGATTTAGATTAGATTAAGACATCAAAATTATATTTTTTAAATTCAGTATAGCGGATCCATTATGATGGGTTGAAAATTTTACCTTATTCGCATTTTTTCAGATTTGGTATAAGGGGATTTTTGGGGTCGTGTATTACGAATATCAAGTTAATTTTTTACAACTTTTGATGATAACATTGATAAGATACAATATGAGGGATTAAAAATTTTAAATTTTTCGATTTTGTCTAAAATTGATACTGCGGGGTTCTTGGGGCGAATACAAACTTATAATGCAATATAAAATATATCGGGCTAAGAAATTTACATCTCAAGTTCTTTAGATATCGATATGGGAAGATTGTGGGACCTATATTGCTAGTTTAAAATTAATTTGAAATTTAAGATAGTGGATCTACTATAACAGACTAAATATTTGTTTGACACAATTTCACTGGCATTTGAAGAACTTTATAAATCAAAGAATTTTTTGTAGTTCATTTTAGGGTGTTTTTACAACTAAAAGTGTGCTAAAAAGTGAAAAATAACTATAATTTTTTTTATGAAATTGAAATTTTTGAAGTCGGTGCCAAATTATTTTAAAATTAATTAAATAACTACCAACATATAAAAATTATGGTGAGGAAGGAATAACAAATAAAATATTTTTAATCTGTTTATACGAATCACATCTTATCAGTTATTGGTTTCATTTTATCAAAAATTTCAATGTCATATAAAAATTTATAGCTATTTTTCACTTTTTAGCGCACTTTTAGAAGTCGGTTAAAATTTTTTTATAAAAATTCATATAAGAAAGCAAGTCCATCTTCAGTCGTTATTGTGGCACAGAATACAGGCTCATTATGCATATTAGTCTAACTATAAATCGACATGTTACCGCCATGAAAAAAATCAAAATAATCATGATTTTTTTTTAAATTTTTGATAAAAATCATTGATTTCTGATTTTTTTTTAAATCATGATTTTTCAAACCTTGATTGCCTTGTACAAACTCACCCAAACGACAACATTTCTTGTTTTCTATTAACCATTCATCTATGCACCTTAAACACAGTCCGAAAAAATATTTTTCTCCTTTAACAAACTTAATACCTATCCATGTAGAAAGTTGACGATAAAAATGCGTTGCATAAGTCTGCGTACACTATGTATATATGTAAGTTCTCAAGCCGGCTGTGACCAGCAAATATGGCGCTCTTTACTTCAGACGTCGCGTAGGGAATTTGGCAACAAATAGGGAAAAGGGAATTATATGTATATTTTGGGGAATTTTTGAATAAGATACAATTTTTCTAATTATTATATAAACTAAAAAATAATGTTTCTTTTTACGCGTTGACATTCAAAACTAAAAACTAACTTATATTAAGAAATTTCAATGGTTTCCCGGGCTCCCTGGCATTTAGTCGGTAAACTACCCGAGAAATTCCGACCGCTTTATATTTTATGCAATTTTGGTAAAAAAAATACGATACGTTGCCAGACACATGGTATGGGATTTTGCATAGTAAAAGTTCGTTAAAGTCAAGCAATTGCTTTAGTTTCTGTATTACTCGGAAATGGTTAAGATATTTAAATCAGAAATTTTGTATCGAGAGAACAACAATTCATCAAACATTTAAAAAAGTGCTCTTTACTTTTTTTAGAACAGGCTAGCGATTGGGTCTATTAAGTACATACTTTTACATTTTTTAAATTTTAGATTTATTATTTGCAGATAAATAAACTTAAAAAATAAATCAAAAATTATTAAAACTATAATTCACGTAAAGGCGTATAGGCGACCAATCACATTGCGGCAATGCCACATGTAGGATGTCAATTGTTTAATTTCAAATACCGCGCCGAATACGTGAAATATGGTAGAGGTAAAGAAGATAAAAGAAATGTAGAATAGATAAGAATTGTATCGTAAAATAGAGCGTGTCGTAAATAGAACGTCGTAAATTGGAGAGTTCAGAAAACTTGTCCAGGGAAATCTAGGGAATTTTTTGTCAAAAATCTAGGGAAATAAAACGAAATCATCTGGCAAACCTGGTATTGAATAATATTCACTTGTTTTGGCGCGTTTGCCCAGATAGCTCGTATTCAATTTAACGCATTAAAAAGTTACGGATAACAGAAAGAATAGCGAGTTATCAATTGCTTTGAGGAAAAATATATTAAAGCTGAGAAATGAAGGAAAGTCATACAGAAACATAGAAAATATACTCGGAAGAAGTCTTTCAACAGTTCAGCGCGTTATGGAAAATTATTAGAAAAATGATGCTTTACAAACTAAACAAAGAAGTAGACGTCCAAAGAAAATCGCCCATCCACTAAGAAAATTTTTAATCCGTGAAGTGAAGAAGGAACCTGCTGTTAGTCTGTCTAGATTATCGACAAGACTCCAAACTTATTCAGGCACAACAGTGCATCGATCAACAACAAGTTTTATATTTAATAAATACAATAAAGCAGAACTTTTGGGTTCAAAAATTTAACATCACGTGATACAGCGCTACTAGCGAATATAATCACGAAACTCGCAAAGTAACAACCTAAGCTTGTGTGTTTAAATTTTCAAGGTTTTTCAAGTCTGCAGTTATGCCATAATGTAACCGTTTCTCCTTTATGGTTAAAAGCAAATTCATGTCAGAAGTAAAAAATTATTAGTTTCATGATGACACACATCCTGTATATCGAATTATAAGTTATTTGAAGTAATAATACTTAAAAATAACTTGTTTTACTTTCTTCGAAATGAAGCAGACATAGAAAGACAAGTTTTAACGACGTTATCTGTTTGTTCATCATATGACCAACAGCGATATTCAATTCAATTTAATCACTCTTAAATATGACTCATAATTATAAATATTCAAATATTATAAACATGTTTATTCGCATTTTGTGCAAATGACCATGATAAAGTGCCATAATAAATTATAGGGCTTTTTAAATTGGTTATTTAAATGTAATAATAAAATTGATACAGTAGAAAACGAAAACTATTCGATAAGTAATTCAGCGTCTAAAAAATAGAAGTCATTCCTTAGACATATTTTAACGTAAGTAAATAAATAAATAAAGTTTCCGCTTACTCTCATAATAACGCCATTAATTTCAACATAAGTAAAAAATACAAGTTTGAACGTGAAAGCTACGGAAACCAGCTGAAATAGGAGACCAAAGATGTTAAAAAATACTCACTCAATTGTCATTCCCACAAGATCCCTTTAAATAATTTTTTTAATTAAATTAATTGATGTTATATCTGAAATATTTACTATTTTGCGGGATATGATCTTCATTGAAAGGACAACACAATATTGGTAGTAGTTTTTTATGTCAATTTCATTTTTATTTGAAAACACAGTGCCGCTTTTACTTTTCCCATCATCCTCGGTCAAGATTTCTTTCGGCGCCCCTTCAGGTAATTTTTCATTTATGGGTGCCCACCCGGGGTTTCGCCAGTGACCATAGAAGAAGAAGTATATCTTGTATATGCTGTGACACATCAGCTGATTTCAGGGATTCTTTACTAGAATTTTAATTTATAGTAATTTTTTGTTTTATACTTTTGATAATTTTGACATCTGAAGAATTGCTGACCAACGGGATTTAGGATTTGTGTCTTGTGACTTTTCAGTATGGATTGCACTTGTTTTGCAAGCCCCCTTTTTATATATAAACTGAAATAATGGCTAGCCTAAACAGCAAGTATTAAACGTTTTTGAAATCAAGTGAAAAAGAGCTTCCATTCTAGCCGCTAATATATAAGATGTTCTATTTAAAGAATTTAAATTACTTTTCAACTCTATGATGTCAGTTTTTTAAAATAAATCTAAAAGATAATACCGAAGAAATAACACACCTTCTGTATTTAAAACTTTTTTTCCTCTTTTTATAATAAAGCCTCTTGGTATGGTGTTAAATATAAAAACAACCCGTATATGCTTTGGCTTTGTTACTTAATGTATATAATATAGACTATACATATATATATATATATATATATATATATATATATATATATATATATATATATATATATATATATATATATATTGCGATATTGTAAAATTAATAAATAAATTAATATATGTTTTGAGACGTTTTTATTTATAGAAACCAAAAAAAAGTAAAAAGATATTAATTTGCTTCTTCCTCTTCATTTGCTTCAAAGATGGAGTTAATTATTACTTGTTTCAGTTTTCTTGTCCCATTTTTATTTTTAATTTATGAAAGTTCAGCTTCGAACAGTCTGAAAAAAAATAATTTTAAATTACCAAACTAATTGTGCATATGAGATAAAAATATATTCATATTTTATAAAGGTAAAAGCATATTTTATAAAGGTATATTGATGTAACCATGGACGAAAGTGTAGTAAGTTTAGACTAAAAATTGTTATATTTTATATTGAAACTGCACGGTTAGAAATGACATAGAAATATAACAATTAGTTAATTTAGGGAAATAAAAACTTAAAATGTTGGTAACTACTCAAAACAGAAATAACAATAAATATAATATTATCTTGAAAATCTATAGAGGTCCTCTCTTCTACAACATTCTTATAAGATTTTAGTTGCATGGCTTATTACTGTTTGTGCTGAAGATTACACCTTGATTGTGTCATAAAGGCAGTGGAACATGTCTACTGGTTGCATTCCATATTCAGTTCTTCCACTAAGGCATCAAAAAGTATTTCTGAATTAGAGTTTTAGCCTGACTCTTTAATTGTTTCAATTATACCAATATCTATTATTTTTTAAGTTTCTTAATTTAACAATACTAAAGGGTTTTCCAATAAGAGGTGTTATTTTGATATTCAAAGAAAAATGCCATTTTTTAAGATAAATGATCGGATATTTATTACATTATAAAGAGGAAGGTATGCCGTTAATGATGGAAAATAACATCAGCCAAATGACCACCACGACCATGCCTACAGGACCATATCCTTTTCATGAAATTTTCCATAACCAAATCGCAAAGTGGCTGCCCTATGTCCTCGATAGCCTCACGAATTCCATCTTTGAGGTCTTGAATCGACGCTGGGCTGTTGGCGTAGACCTTGTCTTTCACGTGGCCCCAAAGGAAGAAATCGCAAGGTGTCACATCACAAGATCTCGGTGGCCAATTGTGATCACCTCTTCGAGAGATAACACGGCCCGGAAACTTTTCCCGTAAAAGATCAATGGTTTCGTTGCTTGTGTGGCACGTAGCGCCGTCTTGTTGAAAGTAAACGTGGTCCAGATAAATACCATCCAATTCCGGCCATAAAAAATCATTAATCATCTCTCGATAGCGCAATCCATTCACCGTAACTGTTGCTCCAGCCTCATTTTCGAAAAAGTAAGGTCCAATGACCCCGCCGGACCATAAACCGCACCAAACAGTCACACGTTCAGGATAGAGAGGCTTTTCAACAATAACTCTTGGGTTTTCCGAGCCCCAGATGCGACAATTTTGTTTGTTGACGAAGCCACCGAGGTGGAAATGGGCCTCATCACTGAAGATGATTTTTCGATGGAATTCCGGATCATTTTCATGCATTTCAAGAACCCAATCAGCAAAGGCACGACGTTGTTGATGATCGGCCGGCTTGAGTTCTTGCGTTAACTGAACTTTATAAGCCTTAAGACCCAAATCTTTATGCAAAATACGGTGTAATGACGTTTGTGGAATCCCTAATTCCAAAGAACGACGAGGAATGGACAAACCTGGGTTTTCTTCAACACTTTCGGCTACAGCAGCAATATTCTCGGCTGTTCTTGAGCGACGTGCACGGGTTTTCTTCTTCACATAACTAACTTGTCCCAACAGCTCGAATTTTTTCACCAATTTCTTTATTGCGCTCCGACAAGGTGCTTCATGACGACCCAAAAATGTTCGAGTTTTACGAACCGTCTCTGCCAAATTTTCACCATTTTTATAGTGAATTTTAATAATTTCAATGCGTTGTTGAAGCGTGTATCGTTCCATCTTTATTTATGGCGTAGTTTCTACTTGTCAAACGTCAAAAACTTACAGCTTCAAAAGTGACATCTACCGAAATAGCGGGCTTTTCAAAATGACACCTCTTATTGGAAAACCCTTTATATGAAATTGTTTCGATAGTATTTATACTTAGAAATTATTTAATTTTTAGCTTACCAAATTACATAAACTTTAAAGGGAGGAAAATAAAAACAGAAATTCTAGTTAAATATTGTTTTTAGACAAACAATGATCCCGGTCTTTTCTATTAAATATACTCAAATCCTGTCACCTAAAACAAGGAAGAGCGACTTATTGTTTTAGATATACTGCAGAAAGAGATCGTTATCATTTAAACTTATTAGTTAGAATAATAGAATTGAGATTCATATCGACACATTCACGTCAATATAAGAAACTAGCAGGGAATTCAATGTTGCCATAGAAATAATTGCACGTAGTGGCACTCAATAAGGGGGGTCAAAAATTATTTTCATGAGCAGTCCAGTTTTATCTGTCAAGTTAGTGACTCCAAGAGACTAACAGGTACGTACCACACACAATTTTTATTAAACCAGGATCTCGCTTTCCGCGCGAATACAATATCGCGCTAAGAAATTTACATCTCAGTTTCTTTAAAGATCGATATTGGAAGGTTTTGGGGCCTATACTACCAATCTAAAATTAATTTAAAATTTGAGATAGTGGATTTACTATGACAGACTAAATATTTGTTTGACACAAATTTACTGATATTTGGAAAACTCTAAGAATCAAAGAATTATTAGTGGTTCGTTTCAGGGTGATTTACAACTTTGGATAAAATGGGTACTTTTTTGCCACCTTGGAGTCATTGTGAGGTACACTAATCTCGATTAGTATTTAGTTCAAATAATTTATGGATATTATAATGAATTCTAAAACTACAAATCGAAAAATAAAATTTTTATAAAAAAATTGAACCGACTTCTAAAAGTACGCTATGAAGTGAAAAATAACTATAAATTTTTCTATGAAATTGAACTTTTTGAAGTCGGCGCCAAATTATTTGTAAATGAAATAAATAACTGCTAATATATACACATTATGGTAAGAAAGCAATTACAAATAAAATATTTCTATTCTGTGTATGCGAATTACATTTTGTCAGGTATTAGTTTGGCACCGACTTCAAAAAATTCAATTTCATATAAAAATTTATAGTTATTTTTCACTTTATAGCACATTTTTACAAGTCGGTTCAATTTTTTTATTAAAATTTTATATAAATGTAAAATAGGGGTTGCAACCCCATTGGTCATACATATGTCTCATATTTGTGAGTCTGCTTTTTATATTAGGAATGTGTATTTTGCTGGCACTCCCCCCGTTGACAATTTATTTTTCTTGCGATAGCCCCCGCCCCAAGGGCTTTGAGTTCAGGAAAATAGACACGATTCTGCCTCTTATACTAGGAATGTGTATGCTGCTCGCATCCTCACCCCCTATCGGCAACTTGTTTTTTATTGTGATCACCCCCCACCTCTCCAAGAGCTTCAAATTCAGAAAAATAGACCCGACCCTGCCTTTTACACTAGAAATGGGAATGCTGCTGGTGTCTCCCCTCCCCCCCCTCGCCGACAACTTGCTTTCGCTTGCCATACTGTACTTTTCTGATATCACCCCCCCCCTCCCCCCAAAGAAAGAGGCAGAATCCGCCCTGCATATACATAATGTAAATGTTTTCGTTTATCTTAGTTAGTTGAAAATCGCTTCATTGTGTGGAAAGCGAACAATCAGCTAAATTTTTCACAAGTGTTAAAAACTTAAAACATGGGATCCTTGGATGTGAATCGCACCAGTCTTCTTGGTTCTGTTTTAGAGAAATTAGATTTCAGGAACACTTCATACCCAGCTTATAAAAACTGATTAAAAAGGTTTGGAAGTGAGGGACATTCAAAGTTACGCACTAGTTTGTGTTTGTCACCTATGGGGAAGAAAACAAATTATTAATTTTTTAAGTTTGAAATTTAAGATTGATTCTAAACAGATTTGTAGTTTTTCTGAAGTTCTACATTTTATTTGTTAATATCAACGACGTAAAACTGCTTTTTCTATTTTCCAATTATTTATAATCAAATCAACAGCGCCCAATAGTTCTCACTGGAATCTCATATTATCCGGTTAGGTATTGGGTATCCAGTAAAATCAGTGAAATAGCCTAATTTTACCGGGCAACCAGACAATTCTATTGTACAGGGTGAGTCAACGATTGGATAAAGTAAGTTTGTGCCTGTTCGGTGAAATTTACAAAGAAACTATATTTATTGTTTAATACAGTTTATTTTTACGCAGATTTTAAAAATATTTAGGACTCTACAGGTTGAGCCAAAAAACTAGGACAGCATAAAGTTGTATTTTTTCAAATAGAACACCCTATATACGAATCATATTTTCGATTTAGCTTATAATTTTAAATCTTTTTTATTAAGGGTTTACTATAACAAAACTTTATAGTTTCTGAGATAATTAAGTTTAAAGAAAAAAAGTCACATTTGCAAGCATCAATTCAATCCTAAATAACGTTTTCAATTTTGTGACAAATATATTCAAATTTGGAATTTAGCAAGGCCAAGGACAACTTAATATTTGCAATAAAAGCTACAGGGTGTTGAACACATCGGCTCAAATTTGAACAAGTTTAAATGAATAAATATCTTTTTTTTTTTAAATGGTACACCCTGTATATTTTTATGTTATTTGATAGAGTAATAAAAACCCTAAAAGTTTTGTTCAATATATCCTTTACCTATTTATAATAGTTTTTGAGATATTTCAGTTTTTCTTATTTTCCATACTTTTTTACAGAAATTGAAACAAAAAAATTACCTATTAAATACTGAGATTAATTATTTCTTTTTAATAAGTGTTCGAATAAACGACCCTCTTGTGCAATGCACAAATTTAGTCTTTTTTGCAGATTTTCTCGGACCCTGGACAAAATTTGTGGCGTTATTGTTCTACAGGTATCCCTAATCCTGTTTCGCATATCTTCCACTGTTGTTGGTGGATTAACATACACCTTATTTTTAATATAACCCCATAGGAAGAAATCTAATGGGGTGATGTCACAAGACCTTGGTGGCTACTCAATGAAACCCCCACGTCCAATCCATTTTTGCGGATATCGTTGGTCCAAAAACGCACGAACTTCACGATGGTAATGCGGAGGCGCACCATCGTGCTGGAACCACATACTGTCGAGCTTATCCCTATCGAGACCTTGCAGCAGTTGGGGTAGTTCTTCTTGTAGAAAGTTCAGGTAACTGTGGCCATTTAGTGGTTCATTAAAAAAGTGGGGTCCAATAATTCGATTATGATGAATACCACACCAAACATTTAATGACCAGTGGTTTTGATGTTGCACCTCTCTAATCCAAAATGGGTTTTCTGTGGCATAATAATGCATGTTGCGTCTATTTACGGTACCGTTACTTCTAAAAGTAGCTTCATCACTAAACATTACCTTGCATAATAAATTTGGATTTAATTGAATCTTCGCATTTATTGTCGACAAAAGTTTACACGACTTTCAAAATCCTGTCCATGCAATTCTTGGTGTAATTCCATGTGATATGGATGATACCTATATTTCTTGGTAGTACGATTAGCGGTGGATTGTGATGTTTCACATAATGCTGCTAACTGACGGCTACCAATATAAGGATTTTCCTGAACATTTAACAATACTTGTAGTTCTTTTTCTTCATTAGTTACTGGTTTGTTGACCACTTTACGTTTTGGATAATCAACAGTACCAGAAGAATCAAATCTTTGCATTAAGTTTTGAAAAGTATGGGTATTAGGCTGGCGTCGATTAGGATACTTCATTTTGTAAATTCTTTGAGCAAGAAGGCAATTTTTTTGAGCCTCTCCTATCGTATAAATCATATCTATTAACTCATTCTTTGGAAAATTCATTTTACAATATAAGATGAATGCAAAAAAAACCAAACTACACTACATAAAAACCAAAAGAAGCGATTGCGGTTATAAATTTGACACACAGAAAAATGTTCTTTTCCATTGTTTTTGCCATGGCTACTATGATAATGAAGACTATTTCTGTAAAAAAGTATGGAAAATAAGAAAAACTGAAATATCTCAAAAACCATTATAAATAGGTATAGGATATATTGAACAAAACTTTTAGGGTTTTTATTACTCTATTAAATAACATGAAAATATACAGGGTGTACCATTTAAAAAAAAAGAAGATATTTATTCATTTAAACTTATTCAAATTTGAGCCGATGTGTTCAACACCCTGTAGCTTTTATTGCAAATATTAGGTAAAAATTATGTTAACTTGTCCTTGACCTTGCTAAATTCCAAATTTGAATATATTTGTCACAAAATTGGAAACGTTATTTAGGATTGAGTTGATGCTTGAAAATGTGACTTTTTTTCTTTAAACTTAATTATCTCAGAAACTATAAAGTTTTGTTATAGTAAACCCTTAATAAAAAAGATTTAAAATTATAAGCTAAATCGAAAATATGATTCGTATATAGGGTGTTCTATTTAAAAAAATACAACTTTATGCTGTGCTAGTTTTTTGGCTCACCCTGTAGAGTCCTAAATATTTTTTAGAATCTGCGTAAAAATAAACTGTATCAAACAATAAATATAGTTTCTTTGTAAATTTCACCGAAAAGGCACAAACTTACTTCATTCAATCGTTGACTCACCCGGTATATGAAATAAAAATATTTTTTTAATTTTAAAAATAAATATAATTTTCATTTTTGTATTTGTAACAATGTCTAAGTAATTGTTTATTACTAAACTGAAATTTTCGGTTACTTATATTTTTTATAGCTTTGAAACATAAAATGCGTAAAAAGCTTTGGTTCTGTCACATATCTCACCTTACCTCACTGTTTTTTGGTAAATGGGAGTTTTCTAACATGAGTCTAGGAATGGGATCGAATCTTTTTCTTAAGATGAAAACAATGGAAACGGTATATTTCTTTCATATTGTCGAATTTTCTAGGGTGGGCAATGAGTTTTTAAGGTGGGTGGTGCCCACCCTTGCTCCCGACTAACTACGCCCATGCTTTTGAGCAAGTGCAATAGTTCAATTGATAGACACCTGATATTTTGTTTTTTTTTTTATTTTAGATTTAGCATTTTTTGGCATTTTTCCTAGAGAATTTTTAGTTTTGAAAGCTTCGTTGATTTTGTATTTATTTAAGAAAGATGTAACTTTTTCGGCGGATTTATCAGAATACGTGATACTTTTAAAACTATCGTTTGTGTTTTTATTAAAGGTATGTACTTCCCAGAGTGCTTATTTTTGTTGTTTTTTTTGTTTAAAATATTTTTTATAAGAGTAAATATTCGTTATTGATTACGATTTGTTTTATAATATTTAGTTCTTTATTAAAGTCGGTTTTCGATGAAGGTATGTTAATCAGTATATGGATCATGCCATTGAAGGTTGCAAATTTATGTCGTTTTGGATGTGGTGAATAATTGCGTATTGTAGTGTATGCATGGGATGGTTTGTGGTCGATTGGTAATCTATGATTATGTGTGGTTCTAGTTATCGTAACATCCAGGAGGTTTATAGAATTATTCACTTCCTTTCTATTGTTAATTTGATATTTGAATGTATTATGTTGATATATTTTAGAAATGTGGTGAATTCCCTGTCTGTGACTGTGAAACATGTAATGGTGTTATCAACACATCGGTATCAGCATAAAAAGTTTTTAGATACATGATATTCGTAAACTGTATCTTCATGTTTTCCATAAAAACCTCTGTCAAAAAGGAGCTTAGGGGACTACTCATAATACTGTCATAAAAGATATTGTAAAACATTTTTATAAAAAAATTGAACCGACTTCTAAAAGTGCGCTAAAAAGTGAAAAATAACTATTAATTTTTATATGAAATTGAAGTTTTTGAAGCCGGCGCCAAACTAATACCTGATAAAATATGATTTGCATAAACAGATTAAAAATACTTTATTTGCAATTGCTCTCTTACCATAATTTGTATGTATTCGTAGTTATTTATTGTATTTAGAAATAATTTGGCGCCGACTTTAAAAATTTCAATTTCATATAAAAATTTCTAGTTATTTTTCACTTTTTAGCGCACTTTTAGAAGTCGGTTCAATTTTTTTTAAAAAATTTTATTTCTCGATTTTTAGTTTTGAATTCATTATGATATTCATAAACTACTTGAACTAAGTTCTAATCGACATTAATGTATCTCGCAATGACTCCAAGGTGACAAAAAAGTATCCGTTTTATCCAGAATTGTAAATGATCAAAATTCTTTGACTTAAGAGTTCTCCACATACCAATGAAATTGTGTCAAACAAATATTTAGTATGTCATAGTAAATCCACCATCTTAAATTTCAAACTAATTTTAGATTAGTGATATAGGGCCAAAAACCTTCCAATATCGACATTTAAAGAATTTGAGACGTAAGTTTCTTAGCCCGATATATTTTATATTGCATATTGAGTTTGTATACGCCACAAGAACCCAGCAATATCAATTTTAGATAAAACAGGAAAATGTAAAATTTTTATTCCTTCATATTGTGTCTCATCAACCTAATAGTTGTAAAAAATTAACTTTGTATTCGTAATACACCGCCCTCAACCCCCTAATACCAAATCTGAAAAAATGCGAATAAGGTAAAATTTTCAACCTACCATATTGGATCCGCCATATTGAATTTCAAAAAAATAATTTTAACGTCTTAATTTAATCTAAATCTACATTCTTCAAAGTCCCCTAGTACCAATTTTGGATGAAATCCAGAAATTTAAAATTTCTAGACCGTAATATTGCCTCTGATATATTAGATTTTCTTAAAATAATTTTATATTCGCTATTTATATGCTCAAAAGCTGTTTACTTCCACATTTGAACAAAATCGAAAAATTTTTAGTCAGCTATATTTTCATTCGAAATATTGAATCCTGAAAAATACTATTCAATTCATAATTTATACCCTTAAGAACCCTCTATATCAGATTCGTAATGTGCTATCCCAAAAACTCCACCAAATCAATTTTGAAAAAAATCGGACAAAATTAATTTTTTATCCACCATATTGGTACTCCATAATGATTTTTTTAAAAAACATTTTGAATTCGTCATGTGCGACCCCGAAAACTTCCCCGTATCAATTTTGGAGAAAATGGGAAAAAATTAATTCTTTTGTCCGTTGTATTGAATCAGCCATATTGAATTTTTTTAAAATATTTTGAATTCGTTATGTGCAACCTCGAAAACTCCCCCATACCAATTTTGAAGAAAATCGTTCAAAATTGATTTTTTCGTCTGCCATACTGAATCCCCCATATTGAATTTTTTAAAAATAATTTTAGATTCGTCATGTGCGACCTCGAAAACTCCCCCATACCAATTTTGGAGAAAATCGGATAAAATTAAATATTTTTGTCCGCCATATTGGATTCGCCATATTGAATTTTTTAAAAATAATTTCAGATTCGTTATGTAAGATCCCAAAAATTCCCTTATACCAATTTTGGAGAAAATCGGACAAAATTAAATATTTTTGTCCGCCATATTGGATTCGCCATATTGAATTTTTTAAAAATAATTTCAGATATGAGACCCCAAAAACTCCCCTATACCAATTTTGGAGAAAATCGAATAAAGTTGGTTTTTTTCGTCCGCCGTATTGGATCCGTCATTTTGAATTTTTTTAAAATAATTTTAGATTCGTCATGTGCGACCTCGAAAACTCCCCCATACCAATTTTGGAGAGAATCGGAAAAAATTAAATTTTTTTGTCCGCCATATTGGATCCGTCATTTTGAATTCTTTAAAAACAATTTCAGATTTGTTGGGTACAACCCCGAAAATTTCTCCATACCAATTTTGGAGAAAATCGGACAAAATTAATTTTTTTGGCCGCCATATTGTAAGCGCCATCTTGGATTTTACTGCACCAATTTCATCTAAAAAAATATGGGACCACTGCAGTAACTTCCTTTACATAACGTAAAAAATCTCATTCAAATCGGTGCAGCCGTTCCGGAGAAATCGGTGTACATACATAAAAATATATATATATATATATATATATATATATATATATATATATATATATATATATATATATATATATATATATATATATATATATATATATATATATATATATATACGCGACGAATTGAGAACCTCCTTCTTTTAGAAGTCGGTTAAAAAGCAAAATAACTTTGATTTAAGCAAGTTTTAAGCAACTTTATGGGGTCTGTTTCTATAACTAAGTTGAATTTATTTTTTGTAAGGAGGCTTTCTACCAATTTTACCGTATCCTGTGGTGATGTACTCGGAAATAAAACGATATCAGTTTTGAATTCTCTATTAACTCGATTTGTTTAATGTTTTTAGTGCTTTTGAAAGAATGAAATTTCAATGATTTTTTAAAATATTTATGGGACAATTTGTTAACTTATATTCAGATGCCGACATGAAAGATACGACAAGCCTAATTTGATAGTTTTTTGAAGCTCAGTTAAAGAGTACAGTTGTGGGCTTGTTTGAAATGATGCTTTTTGCATTTTCGATTATTTGTTTGATTGGTCTTTGTTAATATCTGTAGGGTACGGAGAAGGGACCAGAGTTGCTTTTGCAGGAAATATACAGTACCTATATATTTTTTAATTTTCGCTGCTTGAAAGGAGAATAACATATGAACAATCATAGAGTATGTTGTTCTGGTCAAAAGAATATTTTTTTAAGCATTTTTTGTGAAAATGACGTATTTTTTTTGTAAGGTGCCTTGATGGAATCTCCATTTTGATACCCGGCAAAGTTTTTTTTTCATAAAAATAAAATAATTAAATGGAGTGGCTGATTTGAAAAGGCTTGAAATGCCGAGCAGCCGTCGAGGAAGCATCACTTGAAAATGCTCGCTGAGATGTTGGCGAAATGCCGTTATCTTTCGGATTCTTAAATTTTTTGCAATTTCTGTTAATAAATCTAGGAATTTGCTTTTCATAGTGAAAACTAAAAGTCCACTGGCTATCGAGAATGACTCCAAGATCCTTAATTTAAGTAATTTTTTCCAGGACATAATTATTTATTGTGTGATTGTTAAAGATTATATTTTTCCTTTTTGAAAAGGTTATAGTATTACACTTAGTAAGGTGTATGGAAATGTTATTATTTTGGCAACATTGAAACAAATTTTTAGGTCTTGAAGTTTATTTCATTCATCAATGTCGTTAATGGGGCAGTAAGTCGTCATCGTATGAAAGTAAATTTGCTGTTTTTAAGGCAATATTTTATGTCATTAATATATATGATAAAAAGGAGCGGTCCCAGGTGACTTCCTTGGGTTACTCCAGACGTAGCCTGGAAAGGAGTAGAGTGATAATTATTCACTGCAACGCTCTGCACCCGAAAACAAATGTAGAATCGAACATACTTTAAAAGTCCCGCGTAGACACTCACTGCAGTAAGCCTCTCGATCAACCGGCCATGGCTGATCTTGTTGAATGCCTTAGTGAAGTCGGTATACAGGCAATCCAAATGATCTCGTCCCTCAAGTACCTCTCAAATATCGTGAGAGTAAGAAAGCAAATTAGTTTCAAACAATTGATGGGGACAGAATCCATGCTGTCCTTCAATAATTAAGTTTTTTTTTTACAGTATTTAATATGTTCGGATATATTAGTTTTTCCAGCATCTTTGCAAAAATTGTAGTTTTAGTAATAGGCCGGTAATTTGCTATATCGGTTATGTCTTCATATATATAATGTGGCGCCAAGTTTAAAGACTTCAATTCCATAAAAAAATTTGTATAGTCATTTTGGCGCCTTCTGGAGTCTTTCTTGAAGGCGGTTCAATCTCTTTATAGAACTCTGACTAGGATTTAAGTTGAATACCTCGAACGGAAGACGTATTTTTTATATTAGGAACGCCCCGAATTGAAATGCTTTTGCTTATTTGACATCGTCGAAATTACGAAAACTTACAAGTAGAAATACTCTTCAATTTATATATTTTTTTAGGCAGTAAAAAAATCTGATGGTAGAAATATAAATCATTGCAACTTGATTAGGCTCCAAAAAATCAGGTTATTTTCAGTCCTTGACTACTTATGGCTCTAGTGCCAAAAATTACAAAAAATGGTGTCGTCGCAACGAAATGATAATGGTATCTCAGAGCCTGTAAGTGAACTATGAAATTTGCGACCGTTCACATCCCAGAACAAGAAAGTTCACATGTTCCTACACTGTCAATTACAATTAGTTTTCGCGAGTATGTGAATGACTTCAAGTGTGCCACAATGTACACATTTTTACTTGAATGTTACCAAAAAATTCCCAAGAGTAAAAAATAATTGGTTTCATTATGAATCACCCTGTATATCGAATGACGACCTATTTCAAGGAATAAAATAGATTATCCTTTATTATATTTAACAATGACTAGTTTATTCATTATATAGTATATATAACCAGCGGTTTGGGCCAGCTGATAACTAGTACGATTTATCGTTGTGAACGTTTACAGACTATAACAAAAATTATTCTGCGCTTAACCCTTTTAAAGTGTAGATTGTTTGATATATTAGTTATTTTAGTGTAATATTAAAATGGCTTCATCAAAAAACATTTCGGTAAGTGCCAAAAAATTATAGTCGACAATCAATTCTTAAATAAATTATTCGTCTACATTCAGAACTCTGCGAATACATTTTAATTGATGATAATTAAATTTTGAAAGTTCATTCTTGTACTTATCACCATGCTTTTTATATTTTAATTTTTGCTTTTTAAGAAAAAATTTGGGGTCACCCACAATTAGCATGTAGATGAAGGTTGTTTTCAATCCGATACATGATGACCAAGTTTATATCGATGATTTCAAGTCCGCTTGAAAGTGAAAAAACGGCTTTGCATTTAATTTTAAACCTAACCATTGATTCCGGTGACTTGAACCTGGGTTGAAAATCAACTTTAATCTGCATTCAAAGTTACGTTTTTTAGGGGTAACAAAAAATAATCGATACATTTTCTTGAAAAATGTAGATCTACAATATTTATTATATCAGTTTAATTAAAAAAAACTTGTTTTATTGTCGACGAAAGTAGCAGTTATTAAAAAATATTCGAGGAAGTAATTTCATTGTTATTAATACAAAGAAATTACAAATTTTTGCATCAAAAATATAAGAATGTCGCGTAATATAGTGCCATCAACATTTGTATTCATGTAATGCAAAGTAGCGAATTTGTCATGATTCTTGCGAGTGTTCACATTTTTTACCTGGTCCTGCTCGGTCAACTTTACTTAGTAAAGATTTTTACTGTACCACAATTTATCCGTCTCTTCTTTATGGTTAATAACAAATGTCAGAAGTAAAAAGTAACTAATCTCATTTTGATTCATCCTGTATATCAAATTATGATATATTTCAAAGAATAAGTTTGATGAAGTTCATATTATTTTAATATTATCCATTTGCTCCTGGTAGAACCAGTGATTAGATCGGTCTAAATTATTGGTATGACATCATTATAAATATTCACATATTATTAATACATTTATTCGCATTTTGTGCAAATGATCCTTGTACAGTGCCATAATATATTGTAGGATGTGTGTATATTAGCTATTTTAGTATTCTGTTAAAACAGATGCATTCAAAAACTAAAGGCCATCAAATTGTCAATTTACTTCCAGAATCGCACTAAAAATTTTAACACGGGTTGAAATTTAAAAAAAGTTCGAAAATAAAAACTAAATTAAACTATGATGACCATTACGGTATTTTTTCTGAAGAGAGCTTTTTTATTCTTTGACGCACTCAACGAAGAGGAATGGAACTTTATTGGAGCGACATATGTAATATATATATATATATATATATATATATATATATATATATATATATATATATATATATATATAGGCATTCCATGTTAAAAATAAGGAAATAGAATTCTCTAAAAAGTTCCAGACCTTCTTTCATAGACGTCTCCTGAGGAAATTAACAAAGATACAATTAATAAATAAATTAAGAACTCGTAGAAAGTAAACCTAAAACCCTACAAACTACAAATACAAACTAATACTATGAAATGTAAAATGCTATAAAGTTCGTTACATTGCCCCCTTTCAAGCCTTCATCGTCCCGATCGACCTTCTTGATCTTAATAATGAGCCAAACTCACGACTTTCATCTTCGTGCGAAGGCTTTTCTGAATTTGGTACACCAGATCGTTTAGTCGAGTCACTACACTGTACGGAACTTCCCATGACTTTTGAAGCTTTGGTGAACGCTCTTTGGTTCTTTTCGGATTATACAACCAAACTTTTTCACCAACCATTAATCCCCCCCTATTGGCTTTAAGGTCATAGCAGGTCTTCATTCTGTCGTTTTCTATTTGTAATTTTTGTCGGACTTTTTCGTGTAAGACCTGAAGCTGCTTACTGAGTTGATTGGCGTAGTCTTCCCAAGTTGCTTCAGAATCGGGTGGACGTCCAGTAAGCAAATTGACTGGAAGACGTAATTCTTCTCCAAAAATTATGCTGCCAGGTGTTTTTCCAGTGATTTCATGAATGGCTAAATGATAGGCTAGTAAAAATGGCTGAATGCATTTATCCTAATCATTTTGTTGTTCATTTACTTGTATTCTGATGTAATTCTCCAGTGCTCTGTTAAATCTCTCAACCATTCCATCTTACTGTGGATGTAGGAGTGTTATTCTAGTCTTATGAATTTTCTGAAGCTACAAAGGTTCATAAAAACGTCAGATTTAAAGTTTCTGCCTTGATCAGAGTGTATCTCTCCTGGCACCCCATATCTACAAATCCACTGTTCAAAAAATATTTCCGTAATGGAGGTGGCTTCTTGATTTGGTATCGCATAGACTTCTGGCCTTTTACTGAAGTAATCCATAGTTACCAAAAAATAGCGATTTCCGGACTTACTAATAGGAAATAGTCGTGCTATGTTTATTGCAATTCTTTCAAAAGGTACTCCTACACTGCATTGTTTCATTTTACCATGGCTATGGGTCCTCGGTCCTTTACTGGCAGCACAGTCGGTACAGGTTTTGCATCAATCTTTTACATCTGCGCGGCTCCACAGCCAATAGAACCTCTCTCGAACTTTTTCAAGAGTTTTCATAACCCCTAAGTGTCTGCCACCTACACCATTAGGTAAAGCTTGCAGTACTTCTGAAATCCTTTTGGTGGATAAAATAGTCCGGTATTTGTAGTCTTTGCCATCAGAGCTCTCCCAAACTTTTTTTAAAAGACCATCTGGAGGAGTCCCATAAGGCCAAACTAATACCTGGCAAAATATGATTCGCATAAACAGACTAAAAATACTTTATTTTTATTTGTTTTCGTACCATAATTTGTATTTATTAGAAGTTATTTATTTCATTTAGAAATAATTTGGCGCCGACTTCAAAAATGTATAGTTATTTTTCACTTTTTAGCGCACATTTAGAAGTCGGTTCAATTTTTTTATAAAAATTTTGTTCTTCGATTTTTAGTTGTGTATTCATTATGATATCCATAAATTATTTGAACTAAGTACTAATCGAGGTTAGTGTACCTTGCAATGACTCCAAAGTGGCAAAAAAGTACCCATTTTATCCAGATTTGTAAATTACCCTAAAATGAATCACTAAAAATTCTTTGATTCTTAGAGTTCTCCAAATACCAGTGAAATTGTGTCAAAGAAATATTTAGTCTGTCATAGTAAATCCACTATCTTAAATTTTAAATTAATTTTAGATTGGTAATATAGGCCCCAAGACCTTCCAATATCGATATTTAAAGAATTTGAGACGTAAATTTTATACTGCATATTGAGTTTGTATATGCCCCAAGAAACCCGTAATATCAATTTGAGACAAAATCGGAAAATGTAAAATTTTCAGTCTCTCATATTGTATCTTATCAACATAATAGTCGTAAAATATTAAATTCATATTCGTAATACACAACTTCGAAAACCCCTTAATACCAAATCTGAAAAAATGCGAATATGGTAAAATTTTCAACACACAATATTGCATCCGCCATATTTAATTTCAAAAAAATAATTTTAACGTCTTAATCTAATCTAAATCTAAATCCTTCTAAACCCCCTAGTACCAATTTGGGATGAAATTTAAAATTTCTAGACCGTCATACGGCATCCGATATATTAGATTTTCTTAAAATAATTTTATATTAGCTATTTACATCCTCAAAACTGATTCAGTCTCTCTTTTGAACAAAACTGAAAAATGTAAAATTTTGAGTCCGCTATATTGGATTCGCCATATTGAATCCTGAAAAAATACTTTTAAATTCATAATTTACACCCTCAAGAACCTCCTATATCCGTTTTGGAGAAAATCGAAAAATGCAAAATTTTTAGGTCACCATATTGAATCCGCCAGGTTGAGTTTTCCAAAAAATATTTTAAATTCGTAGTTAACACTAACAAAAATCCCGCAATACTGATTTTAGACAAAATCGAGACATGTATGATCTTTAATCCGCCATCTTGGATCCGCTATACTTAATATTTTTTAAATAATTTCAGATTCATAATGTGCGGTTTTAAAAACTCCCCCATATCAATTTTGGAAAAAATTGGACAAAATAATTTTTTATCCACCATATTGGATTGGATGTTTTGAAAATAATTTCAGATTCGTTATGTGCGACTCCGAAAACCCCTCTACACCAATTTTGGAGACAGTCGGATAAAATTAAATGTTTTTGTCCGGCATATTGGATTCGCCATATTGAATTTTCTAAAAATAACGTCAGATTCGTTGTGTACGAGCCCGAAAATTTCCCCATACCAGTTTTGGAGAAAATTGGACAAAATTAATTTTTTTTTGCCGCCATATTGTCAGCGCCATCTTGGATTTTACTGAACTAATTTTGTCTAAAAAAATATGGACCACCGCAGCAACTTTCTGAACATAACGTAAAAAATTTCATTCAAATCGGTGCAGCCGTTCCGGAGTAATCGGTGTACAAACATTAAAAAAAATGTAGTCGACGAATTGAGAACCTCCTTCTTTTAGGAGTCGGTTAAAAAATAAAGTCTTACGATATTTTATAATCACATTTTGTCATACAGGGTGTCTGGAAAATTCATGTACAACGTTTTGCTAAATATACTTATTAACACTTTTTAAAAAATGAAATTGGATTCTATCTGATATCTCAGGATTATTAAAAAGGTTGACAGCATTTAGAATGCGCATCAGTATTCTTCCAGGGTGTTCACCGGAGTCTTGTTTACTTCTGTTTTAAGAGCGCTTCACAAAAAGACACATATTTACCTTTGGAGAACGTGGAAACCATCTTAGTGGTACCTTATTGCCTTTTCCAATCCATTGGTTGGTATATTGGTCGTGTAAATATTGCCGAAGATCAACGGAAAAATAGTGTAGGGGTAACATTATGCATATATCATAGTTCTCGTCGAAGTAAAATAAGCATATTTTTTAGAAGAAGTGGTAATGTGTTTTAGCAAAAAATTTAGGTAAATATTTCCATTTATCTTGTCTGAAATCACAACAGGACCAATAAGGCAGTGATCAATAAAACCTGCTCAAACATTTATTTTAAAATTATGCTTTAAAGGCATTTGGATTTTTATCCGTATAAACATTTTCTTCCTGCAGGTTGGTAATTCCAGATCTTGCGCCTCATCGGGAAACAAAATTTTTCTGCGAAAATTGGGATCACGAATTTTTTTGTTTCGAAAAAATTCACAAAATGTAAGGAGCATGGGGGGATCAATTTAAGTTCCTGAACCTATTGGACGTGATATGAATGTGACAGTAATTGTTTTAAAATATTATTTACAATAGTTTTAGACATATCCAATTCACGTTCTGAGCCGCAAATACTAACACTTGGTTCTTCTTTAAATCTTTCCAAAATTTCCTCTTTTTCGACTATTCGAGTTGTTCGAATACGACCACTACGTTCAAATTTTTTTATAAAGCTGCCCGTTTCTCGGAATGACGCTCAATATTGGCAAATGATTAATGGTTTGGTATTCAGTGGATACAAAATCTTCCCATGTATGTAAACCCTAACACTTCTACGCTCATTTCCTTCACAATATCCATACATCGGCAGTGTGCGTAGTTGTCCATATTTAACGGTAAGAATAGGCATAGAAACTAAGAGTGTTGATCTTACTTTAATCGACTTTTTAACAGTGATGATTATTCGTGGGTGTTCACTGGAGTCTTGTATACTTCTGTTTTAAGCGCGTCCCACAAAAAGAAGTCACACATATTTAATTTTGGAAAACATGGGAACCATCTTACTGGGGCCTCATTGCCTCCTCCAATCCATCGACTGGGACATCGTGTAAATTTTTCCGAACAGCAACGGAAAAATGACGTGGGGCACCATTATGCATATACCATGGCTGCTGCAAATAGGCAAATTTTCCTGAAGAACTGGTAGTGTTTTGCAAAAAATTTGGATAAATATTTACATTTATTCAATCTGGAATCACAACAAGACCAATAATAATACCTGCCCAGACATTTATTTTGAAGTTATGCTGATGGTGTGCAACTTTAATAAAATATGCATTTTCATCTGCATTAACATGTTTTTTGTGAAGGTTGGTAACTCCAGATCTTGTAGAGCACTCTCGTCAGGAAACGAAATTTTTCTACAAAAATTTGAATCATGAATTCTTTTGTTTCGAATAAATTCATAAAATGTAAAGAGCATGGGGGGATCAATCGGTAAAAGTTTCTGAACTTTCTGAACGTGATATGGATGTGGCAGTTATCTTTTACAGTAGTTTTAGATATATTCAACTCACGTTCTAATCAGCTGATACTAACACTTTGTTCTTCTTCTACTCTTGCCAAAATTTCCTCTTCTTTTTCGACTGTTCGAGTTGTTCGAATAAGATCCCTACTTTCAAATTTTTTCTCAAAGCTGCCCGTTTCTCGGGGTGACCCTCAATGTTGGCAAATGTTGGATAGTTTGGTATTCGGCGGTTAGAAAACCTCTCCATGTAAACCGATGCTCATTTCCTTCACAAAACCCATACACCGGGGGTGCGTGTAGTTGTTCACGTTTAATAATAAAATATGCTTAGAAACTTTGAATGTTGATCTTACTTTAATCAACTTCTTAGACAGTGATGGTAATTTGTCAGTATTCCAATTATTAAATGTCACAAAGTCACTCAGAAAATTATTGTTACAGATATTTTTTATTATTACATGCATGTTACATGCATGTAATGGAAAAAAAATCCTGTCGAAATCGCTCATCCAAAGAAAATTCTTCAAGAGGTCACAAGCTTGTAAATATATGAGATTATCCGATAGTAATGTATTCATTCAGTGTTCTAATCTGGTGAAGTACAGATCCTGAAGATGCCTGGTACAATTGTAGGGAAACGTGGGATAATAATTTCAATTTTATATGGTCTAAACCCAAGAACTATTATTTTCGACTTGACCAAAGATGTGAAAGCATTTGTCCTTGACTGGATATAAATACCAAATTTAACGCCCAAATTCACTAACATAGCCCAACCTTAAAACCATTTTAAATTGACGGCAGAGTGTTTAAACTGATAAGATTAACAATTTCAAGCCTTAAAGATACTGACATAGAAAATCATTAACTTTTATAAATGAACCAGAAAAAATGAAGAATTTCATTTATTTATGTATCTAACATACTTCAAGGTTTTATCGCTTTGTTCTTATCCTTAATAACCCTATATTAGTATTAATTTGTTGATATATGTAATCTAAATTATGATAATATCATAAGCAAAATAAAACTGGTCGACTAGAAGATCTATTTTTCATAGAAACTAGATCGGGTTTCGATTTTCTTAATGAATCTGGATGAAACATTTTTCATTATTGTGAAGTAGGCTTTGGCCATAATTTCTAAATTTTCTGTTGTTAAAAACATTCTATTTTTGTCAAGCGGGCTTTGACTATGACATTAAAATATTTGACGTTTAGTTTTTTCTCCATTATTATTACCAGTTCCGAAGCAAATTTTTAATTGTATAAAATTCTTAGTAAATTTCTCTAAATACTAAATTATCTACGTAATTTCATAGTTTCCTAAAGCGTTTAGTTGGACAAAAGCAAAATTCTCTCGTAGTTATTAGTGTGATCAACGAATATATTTATGAAACAAAAATATTCATGAACGTGTTTTAATAACCTATAAATAATTGGAAATAAAGGGCTTTACATAAAGGTAAGTCTTTATTGGTTGGTTTATACGTTCCAAAGTTAACAATTCACACTAAGAATTTATATAAATAATTTTCACCTGCAAGTTAAATGATACACTTTCCGTTCATAATTGCAACTGAAAATAAACAGTTAACATCTGAAAAGTTCACACATATTCATCTTCTTAGTTTAACTCTTAATTTCGGCAAAATTTGTGTTCGCTTTTGGACGTTTTCGGCTAGACGAAAGAATGATAAGTAGGTACATCAAAATAAAAAAAATAACATTTTCTATACATCTATATCTAAACATTTATACATCTTCTATAGATACATATAAATAAAATTGAAGTGTCTGTCTGACTGTCTGTCTGCATGGGCTAACTTTCGAAACGGCTGAACCAATTTCAATGAAACTTTACAGACATGAAGAGGAGGTTGTCAAAAATGATAAAGAGTACTTTTTTCTGTAGGTTCTGTCTGTCTGTATGTCTTTATAGGTTAATCTTCAAAACGATTGAACCGATTTCGATAAAACTTTACAGACATGAAGAAGGTTGTTGAGAGTCATATATGCTGCTTTTTTTCTGTTTGTCTGTCTCCATGAACTAATCTCCAAAATGGCTGAACTGATTTCGATTAAATTGTACAGATATAAAGAGGAAGTTGTCAGAATTGATATTGATAGCTTTTTCTGTTTGTGTTGAAAACAGAGATGAAAAGGAGGTGCTTAAGAGTGATATAGGCTGTTTTTTTTTTGTTGTATGTCTATCTGTCTGTACGGACTAATGTTTTTTAATTATTTATAGGTAATAACAATTGTATTTATTATTTATTGCCCAAGCTTTCCGAGGACGAATTCGCAGGTAAAAGTTGGTATGAAGCAAAAGTCAACATTTTAGAAATATGTAAATATGTTCGCTTATTAGATTAATAAGATCGGCGTTAATTTAAAATTAGTTTCAGGCAATAGGGCAACAAAAAATATTTGATAATTTTTCCGACGACTGTAGATCTAAAATATTTATCTTTCAATTTAATTTAGAAACAACTTATTTCATTTTCGACGAAACGTAGCAGTTATTAAATAAGCATTAGAAAAAGTAGTTTAATTTTTATTAATTACATCAAAAAAATTGGGGAATTTTCGTGTTCAAAATATACTAATGTCGCGTAATATAGCGCCACCACCGTCTATAGAAACGAAAAGCAAAGTAACGAATTTGGCAAGATTTTTTATATGCTCCTACTCGGTCAACTTTCTTTAGAAAAGTAGTTCGTAGATTTTTTAAAGCCTTTTTACTGTGCCACAATTTATCCATTTCTCCTTTATAGTTAACAACAAATCAACGTCAGAAGTAAAAAATAACTAATCTTATTTTGACCGGTCCTGTATATCAAATTGTGACGTATTATAATGAATATTTTTATGAAGAGTATACTATTTGAATGATATTATCTGTTTGTTCATCGTATCGGTCTAAATCATTGGTTTGACTCATAAATATGAATGCTCATATATTTTGTGCAAGCGATCCATGTACAGGGCCACAATAAATTGTAGAATATGTGTATTTTAGTGCCCTGTTAAAACGAATGCATCAATAACTAAAGGCCATCGAATTGTCACTTTACTTCCAGAATCACATTAAAAATTTTAACACGGGTAAAAATGCATGTTCGAAAAAAGCTAGGTTAACCTAAAAATAATTAAATGCATATTTTGGAGGAAACCAACTGAAAAGGCCTTACATCAGAAGGACAGGCGTCATTTGTTTTAGTTAGGAATAAAAAGCACCACTTCAGATTACAAGAAACTATCAGAAAAAGTGCCAATTGCGTATGATTTTAAGTTGATTGATTAAGTATTATGGTTAAACTGAAATTTTGAGCTTTCAAGAAAATATATCAGGATATATAAATTAAACTCCTAAAAACTTTTCGTCATCATAATTCGATTGTATTATCTAAAAGTGTGCCAGTGATATTTGAGGAAATAGTCGACTTGATACGTATTGTTTTCTGTTGTACAGGTCATAACTAAAAATTGTATAAAGTGTTGGGGAATAAAATAATATGTTGTATTTTCTTATTATCAAATAGTTTCTGTGGTCCGTTATTTTATAAATCAAATCTAATATCGTGTCATAAGTTCTTTGGTATTAATTGACCAGTGTTGCAAAAGATATGTTCATGGATAAATTTATTAAATATTTAGAAATTTTTATACAAAAGTTAAGTGTTGATGAATTAAGTCATTCAAACGCTGTCTTTTACGAAACATAGTTCATTTTAAAAATTTTGAGGATACGATTTTAAGTTAATTTGGGAAGGAAATGACGAAAAAAGTTAATACTAAATGTAATGAAAATTAAAGGTACCTTCTATACATAAAATTGTTAATAGGACGGCGAATACTAGTCTTCTGATAAAAATTAGAGTATTCACTCTTCGAGGTCTAAGAATACGCTGTATCCAGCTTGGCATGTTACTAAGCAGAGTTTGAATGTATTCTTAAGGACTTGCGTCCTCTTCTATTGTACTGGGAAATGTTTACGTCATATGCGGCGTTTTTTCTGATTCATTAGTAGTGGTTTATTTTATTTAGGTGGCCAAGATAATTTTTAAATCGGGACTTCATTGTGGTCAGTAGTCACCTTTTCAGCTGCTTGTTATCGAGTTTTATTATGTAATAATATGAATTTTTCATATCCAATATGTAGAATTTATAGCAAAACATAATCTTATAGAATGTTTTCGATATAAAAGTTAATTTAATTGATCCAGTCACTTTCACTAGGTCAGCACATTCCTCCCAACTGGTACTTCCCCAATCGTGAAAAGAATATTTTTCCAATTCTAGGTATCCTTTAAATTTTGGATGAGCTGTGGAATTTCCATAGGCTGTATTGACTTTAAACCTGTCTCTTTTATAATCTTTCTGTAACTGTTTTCGAAAGTAACATTATTGTGTGTTATATTTAATAGCTCATTTTTGAGATGCTTTGATGTTAACCTGCGATTTCTTATAAAATTTAGTATGAAAATACTTCCATCAGTCTTTGAACGAGTTGTTCAGTCTCTTGATATCCTTAAGGGTAAATGCGCTACAGGCAAACGTCATTAATATAAACTAAAAGTCTATTTTTTTAAAACAAGTGAATATATCCGCCTATTAGATGGATAACATCAGTGCATCAATAATTTTGCAGCGCTACTGTACATTTATTTTCAAGCAATAATTATTACTGAAGATTTTCAATAACTTTCTGCATGTATCTATATCTATTAAATCTTAAGTAATGTTCATATAAATAAATTGCTTAAATTATAAAAAGATAAATTTTAATATGCGTGCTATAATTAAAACAATTATTTATACAAAGAAAAACACACAACGAAATCTAATAATATAAGAAGAAACATAGTTTTAACTAAAAAATACATAATTGGAAAGAAAAGTACTCCGTGTTAATAACTTTCAGCAGACATGACGCTTGTCGCACATTATGTCGAGTAATTTATTTTAAATGTTGGCAACTTCTCGATGACAACATAGAGCTTCAACCTTGAATAAGCTTTAGTGTATAGTTCATATATATTATTATATCTATAATTCAAGGTCCAAAACTGTCGGTTCGATATCTACAAATAAAAAAAATTGCATGATTTATGCGTGGCCCTCTAATATTGGCGCTGTCAAGCTACAGTAATTACAAAACAAAAATGTAACAATAGAGATTGTTTATTTGTATTATTTTCATTGTAGGACGGTTATTCGTCGATTGAATTCAGTAATGAAGAAGGCAAGGATGGTGTACACGATCAGCCTTCAAGTACCAACAATAGTTGTTATGAAGAAGATGCAGATTTTTCAGTTAAAAGACAAAAACTTGAAGAATTGGCGTTACTTAAACCCAGTACCAGCGGAATGGTGCCAAATTTTGACAGCGCTAAACCATCAACTTCAAAATACGGACTTATTGATCAGGTAACGTGGCTCTGTGAATTTTTCCTTGCAATCGATAAGCATAAAGTCGGACTTTTTGAGGGTTTAGTTTTCTAGCATATATCTATTTGGAGGTACAGATTTATTTGGGCTAAACATAAAATTAAAAATTTATTTCTTTGGAAAAAAATTTTAAAAAGCTCAATCTAGAATATAAAGGTTTCTTAGCAATACCTTTTACAAATATATTTTGAATCTTATTACGTCTTTTAAAGAAAATACGCCTTTAATAATGCTCCTTTGCAGGGGTTTTCTATTTACTCAAAAGTCGAATTTGCACACGTTGCTACGACCTATTTTGAGAGTGCCGAAGAAAATAATAATGACCCAACATTAGGGAATCGACTAGATTTTGATGATATCATGGATAAAGACACACATCCAGTTATTGTAAACAACACACAGAGTGTTCTTATGTCAAAACGTCCTGAGTATGTCTCCTGACTAAAATATCAAACTTCACAATGGATATATCAAATTACACCCAGCAACGCCTGTATTGCCAGTTCCCGAAATTAAAACGGTTACCTTCAAAGAAGTGAAAAGTTTGAAAATATCTTGTATCTACGAACAGTTCAAGATTGATAAAAATTCGGTATTGATAAATTTTTGTATTTTAGATTTAGTGAGAAGTGGTAAAAAATAAAGGATTGCGGGTTTTCCCTCAGAACTACCATTTTAAAGATATTTCTTAATAATAATTGTGTCAAATAACTTATTTTTATTGAAAAACCAAGAGGTAAGTTTTATGGAGAATACACGTCTCCAAGAATCTTATCTAATCATCCTGCAAATGATAGAAATGTGTTTATTTGCGTTATCTACAAACAATCATTTTGCAGTAATATACTTTCTGTAATACGAACATTTTAAAGATATTTTAGTAAAATTTTAAAATGGATACACCTGCTGTGTCCAAATAAGAGTGTTTAATCGAGCATCAGTCTATTTGATGTTTACTTTCTGGTTACTCCCAGAACTTGATTATACACAATTAGATTAAAACTTGTAATCTTTTGAATTAAAATGAAATATTGCCGACCACATCTATTTATTGATTACGATTTTTATATTTAAACGTTTTTTGAGATCAAAAACTCAAAAGAGTCTTTTATGCGAGGTGAATGATTCCTCATTATTAGTGTGTAGATGGAAGTTCTCTTCATTGAAGTATGTTTTAGGTGAACAGTATAAAATGAGTCATGACGTAGTGACTTCATAATGACTTCTAGACGTAAAAATAAGACTAATATTTATATGGCGATATTAATTAATATAACAAATATTAGTGTATTGATTTAACTAAGATTATTCTCTCCTCAAGGTATGAAAACTCCATGCATCCATCTTGGCATGCTACAAAGTAGAGTTTGAATATATTTTTGAGAACTGCTACAAATCGAAGTTCTTTACTGTATTGGAAAATTTTTTCGTCGTATGCGACATTTTTCCTGATCTCACATGTGCTGTTTTATATTGAAATGGTCAATTTAATTCTTAAATCTGGACAGCATTGGTGGTAATTAGTCACTTTTCCAGCTTCCCGTTATCGAGAGTTATTTTATACTAATTTGAATTTTTTATATCCAGTATTAACGACGAGCAAAATATTACTCTACAGGACGTTTTCGGTAGAAAAGTTACATATAATTCGTCCAGTCACTTCTACTAGTTCGTCACGTCCCGTTGACTTTAAACGTGATTCTTTTAATCTTCGTGTGACTGTTTTCGAAACAAACATTAAATTGTATTATATTTATTAGGTCATTTTGCTCATGAGAATGTAAACGTGTGATTTTGTGTAAAATTAAGTATTAGAAAATGGTCATTATAGTCTTTGTACGAGATTTTTAGCCTCTTAATATCTTTTTCAAATTTTCTATAGTGAATAATCACCTCTCCGTGTCAAATCACTCTGTCTACATTGTTCGCCAAACAAAGTTACAATTTGCACCATTTTAGCTTCTTTATAGTGGCATATTTTTGTTTTAAATAGAAGAGAAAACAAACGCGAATCACTTGCACGGTTTATATGTGATTCTTTAATATTGACTTTATGGGATAAAATGATGTTATTAGAAAATAAAAATGTAAATATATTGATTGTTTACTTTTATTGTTTTTATAACAGGAAGAAAGCAGTGATGATACAAGTTATCAGTTTTCAAATGCCATTAAGCGTCCTAATGAAGATCTTGAATATTACCCATCTAAAAGGCTTAGAGAGGAAGATCCAGAGTTAGATGAACCGAGTACCAGTGGAATTAGGTCAACTCGCAGCGTTGAATCAGCATCCCTACAAGGAAATCAGGTAAGGCTGCTCTAAAAATTTTTCCTTGCAACCAGGATGCACCAAGTCGGACTTTTTGAAGGTGTAGTTTTAAAGCATCTTGTTGCGTTTTTAAAGAAAATGTGTTTTTAGTGATGCTCATTTGGAGGTGTTTTTTAGTTTTAAAAATGTTGGTTTTTCAGACGATGTTTTAATTCATTTTGAATGATGAGAACCCGCTATTAGAAAATCGACTAAATTTTGATGATATCGTAGAAAAAGACATAAAATGCCGATAAAGACAGAAAATATTTTTGAATTAAAACAAGATATGAGATCTAAGAAATAAATAGTCCAAAAGTTTTAGAACCCACAAAAGTGTTTAAATAATGTTTTAAGCGTATTTGTAAAGTCGCGGTTTTAAATGGTTTAAGAATTATCAAGATAAGAAAAGTGAGCATTTGTTTGTTAAAGATAAAAAGAAGTTTCTAAAATCGCTGAATATTGAATCAATGAATTCAGGTTAAATTTTCCCATAAATTCTGCCAAACTATATAAGTTTATCAAGCACATCCATACTGCGCCATTCAATAATTTTTATGTTTATCGTTTCTGGCCTTTTAAATATCAAAGATGTTTTAAGCTGGTTTAAAATTAATTTTACTGTGACACTGTGTATATATGATTCATATCTGATAGATCGATACTTAAGCTCCAAAACCCATTCAACAATTGTACTCTGGTTGTCAATTTATTCCCAATATGACACATAAAGTTCGGTTAAGGAGAAGAAGGCTCCCGTGCTTTATTTTCTTTGTAGTTGCCACAGGTTCGAATGGATTTTCCATTGATTTTTTAAATAAATCGAGGTAAAAAGAACAATTGAGAAGTGTGGTTTTGGAGCGCATTGTGAGAGATTCAGATGTGTTTTTTTTTTTGCTTTTGGTCGGTCTTCCTGGTTATGTTCCAGAGTTATTGCCATTCAAAGACTCTTCATTCGTGACTTATTTTTAGACTATGGTAGAGGACAGCTTTTTATTTTTTAATGTATGAAATTTAAGGTCGATTCTAAACAGATTTTATATTACATTAGTTGGTGATATATTATTACTCAAACAAATATGCGACAAGAGCGATAACATTCACATAACCTGAACTAACCGACATCTCGTGAATATACTTTCAAGTATTTCTTCACCATCTGTGAAAAAAAATCACCTTTCCAATTCTTACTTTCCACTGTGGAGTTTAACAGGCCTTTTTGGTGTTAAACCTTCTTCTTTTAATATTCGTCGCACTATTTTTGAAAATAACATTTTTTGGTATTGTATTTATTGTTTATTTTTGAGATGTATTAATGTCAGCATTCGATTTCGTGTAAAATTAACACACGGCCATCAAAGATTGTTATACACATTTATATACTTTTTGCGTGCTTGACCGAGTCTTTGTATAAAATTTCCAGTCTCTTGTTATAATATAAGATATTCAATGTTGTGGATTAACCTCTTCTGGAACGTTGTACGACATCGTTTTGTATATAGAGTTACAGTTTCTGCTTGGTCAGTTTCTTTACAGTGGCATAGTATTATTTTAAATAGAGGAAAAAGCAAATGCGAATCGCTCTTATTCAGTTATTTCATTACAAATAATTTAATTTCCTTTCATTTTGTAAGAAATATTATATGGAAAAATACGTAAAAAGTAAATGTCATTAATATAAACTAAACGTCAATATTTCCAAAACAATTGAATTTATCCGCCTATTAGATGAATAACATCGGCACAACGCCAATATAAAAGTACTTTCAAGAAATAGTAATAATAAGAAATTTCGATAATTAATCTTAATTAAAGTTTATATTAATAAAGTGATTAAACTATTCAAGATAAATTTTTAATATTTTTATAAATTTGAAAACAATTATATATAAAAAGAAAAACATATGACGGAATCTAATGATAAGAAAAACAATTTGTGCTTGAAGATACTTAACTGGGATGAAAAGTGCCCCGTATTAGTAATTTTTAGCACACATGACATTTGTCATATATTATGTCAGGTGGTTTTTTTCCAATGTTGGCAGCTTCTCGATGACAACGTACAATTCTAACCTTGAATAAACTTTAGTATGCAGTTTATTTATATTTTTATATTTATGGTTGGATATTTCTACTCCAAATCAATTGTCTTGATATTTATAAAAGTATATAAAAGAAATTTAAGTTTATTATTGCTTCTGTGTGCTAAAATGAAGTTATTATAAAACATAAATGTAACAACAGTGATTGTTAAGTTTTTGATTTTTATTGTAGGATGAATATTCCTCGGATAAGTCCAGTAAAGAAGAAGGCATTGTTAAGACATTTAAATCAGATGAAGCCAGTACCAGCGGAAGAGTATCAAACTTTTACAACGTTGAATCATCAGCCCCAAAAAAAACCCTGCATGGACTTATTTATCAGTTAAGGCTGCTCATGCTGTTTGTTCAGCGGGTTCCTGATGGACAGGAATTTTATCTTTCCACCGAGATGCACGAAGCCGGCCTTTTTGACGACATAGTTTTACAATATTTAGGTGAAGGTGGTATTTGGAGGTATAGATTTCTTCAAGTAAAACATAAAAATGATGACCAGTATAAAATAGGGATAAGTGATCTCTTTAATAAAAAAACAAAATCAAAAATAAAATCCGGAACATCTAAAAATGCAGGGGAAGCTAAACCGTATCTCTTAAAGAAGTATTTTAAATCTTATTGCGACATTGAACAAAATGGTGACTTTAAAAATGCTAATTTGGAAGAGTTTTTGATCTGCACAAATGTCGGTTTCGCAGAAGAAGCGATGACTTATTTTGAGTGTGCAGAAGAAAATGATGAGATATTATTAAATTTCGAAGAAACAAATGACAAATGCACAAAACCAGTGAAATACAAATTAAAAGAGGAACATATTTCTAAACGAAATGAAGAATTTGAAGTAAACGATAAAAATAAACATTGCTTTCAAAACTTTGTTGAAAAGTTCAGGTTTTTGCCGAATTATGGAGATGATGTGTTAAATAAGAACATAGAAAATTGTTTAAAAAAATGTTTTAAAATGGAAAGTGTAGTTTTAGCAGATGTGTATGTGCAAAACTGCGTCCTTAAATGGTTTGAAAGTTATAAAGAACAGAAAAGTAAATATTTGCATATTGAAGATAAAGAAGAGTTTGTAACATCACTAAATAGAAACATTGATTCGCTGCTGGTGGCAGGATATTCCAATTTTTATATTGAGGAACTGAAGAATTACGGAGTACAATTTGAGAATACTTCACTCCTGCGTGACTTTTTCGACTATAAAAAAGACAAGATAATGTTTATTATAACCGCAACTCCAAAATTAAGTGTGATTAAGTTGAGTCAGCTGTTTTGGGAAGTTGAATTAACTCAGGATAAATTTATATTCACAAACTGCGATCAATTAAATTTTAACGAAAAAATTTCTACTACATTTTTTTCCGAACCGAGTTACAGATGGCTGGTCATTGAGTGTCTTAACGAGATCGAATTGAACATGAAAGTGTTAAATAACATTTCAGAAATGGAAAATGAAAAGACAGTCGTAATAATTGGCCGGGAAAGTCATGTTTTGAGGTTTAAGAAATTTTTGGGATTAATCACGCCACCTTTTTATGATAAAAATAATCTATTTAAAAACCTGACGATCGATTCACAAGAAAAAATGTTGGAAAAGAAAGTGATGTTTCAAGGAGAAAAAATAGATTTCAATGAACTCGTTGACATACATTCGGGTGCGAATATTATTGACGAACTAACGTTAGAAAGAGTTCTCACGGAAACTATTGAAATAGGAAATAATGACGTCTTCGAATCAGATTTCCTAGTAGAGGATTTTTATATGGAAAGAACATTAATTCGAAGAAAATTAAAGCTCGAAATTCTTCAAAACGAGGAAGTTTTAAAAAGATGTTTGTTTATTATTTCAGGTGTAAACAGGGATCAACTTGAAGATTTAAAAATAAACAATGAATGGATTTTCGTGTGGGAAGACGGAAAAAGTTTTGAAAATGGAATTATAATTTCCGAGGAATTTGAATCTGGATATATATTTTGGAAGTTTTGCAAAAATAATACGAAAAATGTTTATTGGTTGAAATATATAAAAGAGGAGATTTTAATTATAGATGTTAGAAACGGGACCGATATTCTTAATAAACCAGTTCCTTGTTTTGAGGAACATGAGTTAAACAAGAACCAAATATTGGATGAAAAAATTATAATTGTCGCTGATGGTCCGGGTTGTGGCAAATCCACTTTTTTGACGAGAGTTGCACGTCAACTCAAGCAAATAATGTCAAATATATGGATTTTGAGAATTAATCTTTCATCTTATGCATACAAGCAAGAAGGACGGAAACAAGTCATGAAATCTCTGGAAGATATTCAATTTGAAAATACTGAAACTAAGAAAGCAGCAGAATTTATGGCTGATTTGTTATTTCCTGATAAAAGTTTTGTAACAGAACTTTTTATTCAATCGCTGGCCTGCTTGACCGAAAATATGAAATTTCCTAAATTAATACTTTTATTTGACGGTTTTGATGAAATAAGTCCCACATTTAAAGAAAAAACTCTCACTTTACTTCAGGCGCTCCGGAATTCAAATGTCGCACAAATGTGGATCACCACAAGGAATCACGAAGAACTGAGCTTGGAAATGGCTCTCGATTCATTTTCTTTCTTTCTTAGACCTTTTTATATTGAGGAGAAAGTTGATTTTTTACAAAAATTATGGAAATACAATTTGGTGCACTTTGATGATATAAAACCTAAACTCGATAGCGAAGATATCTTAACGTATCTGACAGAAATAATAAATAACATTCGTAATTGTAAAGATGAATATATTAATTACAGGTTTCGGGACTCTCAAAATCGTTTGCTGCCTACTCTTAATTATTCTGAAGTACAACATTTATTAAGTAGTGTTGACTTTTCAGACATTGCAGAACGTCTAATAGGTTACTTCGAAGACGACGATAAAATGTCAAAGTTTACCGAAAATCCTCTACAAATTAAAATGTTGGCCGAAATAATTTTCTTTAAAAAGTTCAGCTCTTTAGACAATTTGGACATGTTTTCGTTATATGAAGAATTTATAAACTACAAATTGAGGGTTTTTCGTGACGATAAAGATGCTGCTGGAAAGTCCGTTGCAGGTCGGGGCTTCTTCGAAACAAATTTGGAAAATTTAATAAGAGATCACCAAGAAATTGCTTTACAAACTCTGTTTCCTCATTATGATAATATACAGTTTAGGAAAGTAAAGAATAAAATGGAATTGACGAGGGCCGGACTGCTCGTAATTCATGACGATCGTCTCGAATTTGTGCATCGAAGTTTTGCGGAGTATTTTGTCAGTCAATATTTTGCTGAAAATTTTCATTGCCAGGAAGTACAGAAAATAGTTTTTTCAGATGTTTTAATAAATAAAAATTACTCATTAATACGAACGTTTTTAAATAATAACGAAGTATTTCTTGGCAAACTGGGTTCCAAAACGCAACAAATGAATGAATTAATAAGAGTTACTAATCCCATCTTACTTTACCAAATGTTGGACGAAAAACTGTATAATTTATTTATGAAGCTTCTTGAAAATTTGCCTCTCGACTTTGCTAAAAACTATATTTTGTTTAATGAAAATAATGAAGGAGAAACAGTGCTGCACATAATTTTTCAATATGTAGAAGACGATCAAATTTTGGAAAATATATTAAAAACAATAAAAGAGAGTGTTTCCTCGGAAACACTTAAAGAACTTTTCTCTAAAAAGGATAAAAGAGAACGTACACCATTACACTGCATTGATTTTTATCCAAAAAATTCAGCAGCGAAACAAAAATTGCCGTTTATTAAACTTAATTTTACTCCTGAATTATTTTATAAACTTTTACTTCAAGTCAATAAAGAAGGAGAGACCGTGTTACACGTTGCTTGTAAACATGGACATGATATAACTGATTTGTTGGAAGTATTTGAGGAAAATAAAGGCACAATTAAAAATCTTTTATTAAAAACTGACAATTATGGGCGAACAGCCTTATTTAACACTATTTGGGACTCTGATAACTCTTCTCTGCTAACAAAATTAGTTAACATTGTTAAATTAGTTTGTAACTCTGAAGAAATTAATTATTTATTTTCAATAAAAAATAATTCAATGAACCAGCTGCACGCTGCTTGTAGTGGAAGGGACAAAGATATGTTAGTTATATTTTTAAATGCCATTAAAGATAACCCAGAATTAATTAAAACACTTCTGTTAGACACTGACAAAGATGGAATGTCTGCATTGCATTGTACTGTGAATTATTTCTTCTCTTTTGATATGTTCAAGATATTACTAGATTTTGTTAATTTAAACTATGATACAGAAACGCTGCATACAATTTTGTGTAAAAGAACAAAATATGGAGCAACTATTCTACACACGGCGGTGGAAAATTTCCAAGTAACAGATGATCATAACTCGTTGACACCTCTCCTGACTTATTTGTTTAGTTTAGTTGGGAATGACAAAGAAATATTTTATAAGCTTTTATTAACAACTGACGAGGATGGGCAAACTGTACTACACTGTACTTTCTCTAAATTGGGATATCCTTTTTTACTAAAAGAATTGCTGGATTTTGTTCAAACAAATTGTGGTGAAAATATTTTAACTGAACTATTACTTAAATTGAATAATAATAAAGCCAACATATTACACTGTGTCTGTTGTCAAAATAACGTAAGTAAATTAACTTTTCTATTGAATAAAATTAAAGACAATCCAGAAATACTTAATAAACTTCTACTCCAAACCGACAGCGAAGGAAACACTGCATTGCATTATACTGTTCTCAACTATAAAAATTCTTCAGTGATGAGTGAATTACTGAATTTTGTTAAACTAAATTGTAAAAAAGAAATATTTAAAAATCTTTTATGCAAAACAAATAATGAAGGTCGCAACGTGTTGCACGTTGCATGCATGCGAATCGAAGGTAAAACAGAATATGAAGAGCATCTGAAATCTTTATTAGAATTTATAAAAGACGATGATACACTAATAAATGAACTTTTATTGAAAACATGTAACAACTACGGCTGTACTCCACTGCATTATACAGTCCGTGATTTTGATAACGCGTCTTTATTAAAGATTTTACTCGATTTTATAAAAAATTATGATTTTACAATGTTAAACACACTTTTATTAAAAGAGAGTAGTACAGGATCTAGTCTGTTGCACGTTGCTTGTAGACACAAGAATAAAGAAAGCTTAAAATACTTATTATATGTAACAAAGGATAACATCGCTCTACGCGATGTACTTATTTTAAAAGCTGATCATAATGGACAAACTATACTGCATTATAGTGTTGATAACTTTCAAATGTTAAAATTCTTCCTTGATTTCGTTAAATCACAGTGCGATCAAGAAATGTTCACCAACCTCATACTTAAATGTGATCAAGAAGGTCGTACAGGATTGCACACACTCTGTCAAACCAATGATAATAAAGAAATCTTGACTTATTTGTTAAGTTTAGTTAAAAACAACACCACTTCCAAAGTATTTAATTTATTTTTATCTAAAAAGGACTGTCATGGAAAAATGGCATCTGATTATATTGCCTGCAATACGAACAATTTTCCCTTGTTGGAAGTTTTGTCAAATTTTGGTTTTCAATTACCGAAAATAATCGATGATTCTCGACTAATCGATTAATAACAAAATTCGATTAATCTGTTTTTCACATAATCGGAAAATTAATTAATTTGCTCACTGATTATTTTTCGATTTATTATTTGTTCTAATAAATAGTTTTTTCTAATTAATCAATTTTGCCAACCAAAAAGCATTGCATGACACAAGTGAACGTGTATCAGTGGATTCCGTTCCTATTTTCCCATATATCGCTGATTATCAAACTGTTTCAATTTTATCCGTATGTAACAAAATACTTATACTGCGTCATTTAAAAGGTTTTACATTTCAAACTAAATATTTCAACATACAACTATTTTCAAACTTTTGAAATATCAAAATTGTTTTAAGTTCGTTGATAGTCTATCGATGATTCATATTAAACTGCATTTGGACTTACACCGATACAAAAGTTAGAAAACTCTTGGTCAAGTCTAATGAAAGGAACAAGAAAATCTTCGAAAGAATCGAAAAACATGGGTTGTTTAAATCTTCAACAATTGTTAATTTTCCCTTATTTCAAACCGAGGAACGCCTCCACATCTGTCTTAAAGTATCAGGTTTCGATGTAACGTCCAAAATATTAACATTCGTTTGTAAGAGCAACTCCCACGCTTTCTCTCCGAAATTATTGCTTAAAATTTGAATTGATACTGCATTAAATTTAGCTCCCTGAATTAAAAGACCATTGTGAGTGTTTCATTTTTTTTTTACTTCGAGTGTATGTTTAATTTCCGATCTGACTTAATCAGTTGAAATTAGCTTCGTTTTTGTCGAAAACCAACAATCAGATAAATTTTCAAACGTAAGAAATAAAATTTAGAATCCCTGGATGTGAACCGCACCAGTCTTCTTCACAAGTAACCTATAAAAACTGATTAAATAAACAGTTACATTTGAAAGTTATGGTCATTTAAGTTTTCATCCTAGTTTTGTTGCATCTGTCAGGTATAAAACAAAAACAAATTGTTAATTTTTTTATGTTTAAGATTGATTAAATTAATTAATTGTTGATACATTAACATAAACATTGTGTAGGTGGAGTGACATCATTCAAGTCAGGAAACTTGTCAATATAGTTTCAAATATTTACTCGACAGTTCGAAATAGTTCTGATGACGTTATATTAGTATTTAGAATGTAACTCGCAAATTCTTTATTCCTGTATAGCGATTGGTAATTTACTTTTTTTTATATTATTTCGTCTGTAGAAATAGTAACACCTCTCCAGTTTTTTCAAATGTCGAGAATTATAATCATACATATGTACGGGATGTCCCATTTTAGACACTTTTTGGGGGTATCGGAATTATTACTAAAGATATAATGTTGCGGTTTTCACTTTAGTTTCCCACTTCTTGACGAAACGAAAGATTCCCGTGTCAAATGTGTCATGGCTCTCTTTTTAAATCTACCAGGTGATTTTGAAAATCTTCATTTTTTTAGGCACATCTCGTATTAACGCATAACGTCAAATTATCCAAAAGGTCAAAACTTATTCTATAGAGCTTTTATGCAGAGTTCAGTGGCGTAGTCAATTTTTTTTCTAAAAAGTCTAGTTTTTGAGAGATTAAACAAACTTATGATTTTTTAAACAGAACACCCTGTTTATTATTTTAGATATTGATTAAGTGTAATTTAGACTTCTCAAAAATATATAATGTGTTTACTGTGAAAAACAAGGTCAGAATTCGATATTTGCAATAATTTGCTTTACTTGTAAATAGTACATCATGGCCAATTTATAAGAAACAAATGAAAAATTTTACCAATAATAAATATACCAATAACTGGACATTTTAAAAGTTAATTTTAATATTTTTCTACATTTTTAATTGTAAACACTTAATTATTAATACATTTTTTTTCTTTAAACAACACTGTTCTTATAAAACCAGAATATTAAAATTTGATTGCAAAGAAACAAGAACAACATTATTTCAAAAACAAAATGAAACATTGAAACTAAAAACAACCACGAATTTTTTGAAGATGGTTTTCAAAATGTTAGTTGTTTTCTCGAACGCAGTATCGGGAGAGTTTTGTTATTCTTCTAATTACATTTAAAAGAATCATAAATCTATTATGAAAAGTTTGGAAGACCTAAGCAATTGCCCCACGAGATTCTGCTATAGAGACCGGGGAGGAAAGTTATTGCCCAGAAATGGCCTCTACAGTCCCGAGTTGTGGCTCGGAGCACCGCCTTGTTGAAGATAAATGGAAATGAAATGGGCCAATGAAACATTTTCAAGCAATTCTGGAATAATTTCGTTAAGGAGTTCTAGGTATCTACGTGCCATGAGGCCCTCTTCATACATCCTATAAGCTATAAGTCGTTCGAAAATAAAACACAAGACACCAACTGCGAAGCACTTTTGGTGTACCTTTTCGAAAATTAAATGGTGATTTTATGCAGAGCAATGTCTCGTGTTGTGACGGTTAAAATTCCCACACTTGAGAAATAACATTCCTCAGATCAGATGACAAATCTGCCAAAAGATTCATTGGTGCGGATTTGTTCTAAAAACCACTGACAAAACGTTACTCGGCGCTCATCATCTCCGTGGCGTAAATGTTGCACTATTTTAAATTTATATGGACGGTATTTATATTTTTTCAAAATTCTTTCAACTTCTTCCTCTATTTTTCTGCAGGATGATGAAATTGTTGCTGCTGCGTAAAATAACACATTTGTTTCTTTTCTCTCCCTGTCTTCTTCGACGTATGTTTTGGGACGAGGCTGAATAAAAGATTCGTATTCAACTAGATTCCTTTTTAAACGAGCAGATATATCTGGAAAGGGTTGCCTTCTTTTTGAATACCTCACATGAACAAAAAAGATCGCCAGATATGAGAAAGTTATCCTAATGATGACGATTTGAATACATTACCCATTGAAATATAATTCAGAAGATTTTTGAGGACTTGCACTGCTTCGTATAAAACATTCTAACATATCATACTTTTTATAATTATCATAAACGGTAATTGTAAATGTAAAATAAATAAAAAGTAAAATAAAAAATACCCACTTAACAAAAATATTTGAAAAAACTGTCAAGTTTTGGACACTTGCATAACTGGTAACAATCTGACAAAAAAATGACAAATTTTGGACACCTGCCTTTTGTTTCCTATAAATTGGCCATAACCTACTGTTACAAATTTTGACCTCGTTTTTCAAAACAAAATAAACATGTTATATATTTTTTAAGAGCCTAAATTATTCTTAATCAATATCTAAAATAATATACAGGGTGTCCTATTTAAAAAATGATGTTTAGTTATTATCTCCAAAACTAAATTTTTAGAATAAAACTGACTGAGCTACTAAACTCTACGTAAAAAAACTCTATAAAAATCAGTTTTCACCTTTTTGATGAATTACCGTTATGCATTAATACGAAGATTTTCAAAATCACCCTTTAGATTAAAAACTAAAAGAGCCATTACAAATTTGACACCGGAATCTTTTGTTTCGTTAAAAAGTAGAACACTAAAGTCAAAATCGCAGCACTCTATCTTTGATAATAACTCGAATACCCACCAAAAGCGTCGAAAATGGGACACCCCGTACAGGCTTTTTTATATTTAGCACTATATCTAAAGGCTTTATTACGAGAGATGGAAAAAACTTTAAGTAGGAAAATTGTAATATTTCTTCGATATTATATTTCAAATTTGTTGTTGTAAAGTTGAGAAGAAAAAGGAATTTTAATTCTTTAAATGAAACACTCTGTATATTCTCTGCTAAAATAAAACTGCGTTTTCTCCTGATTTCATAAATGTATAATAAGTAGGGTTGGGAGTAGCCATTATTTAATTATTTTAGTTGGAATTATTAATAAACTAATGTAAAAAAACGAGAAGACCTGAAAAACAAATGTTTTATTTTAATTTGCATTGTGACATTTTAATACAGTTTCGAATTCTTATTATATTGATATATTATGTTCTATTCTATTCGGAAGAGGAAAAATATCAGATAATTTTATTTGAAAATAATTATAATAACGGCAGTAATAGTAATAAGATAAACAAGTAGATATTTTTAGTATAAATATTGGACACTCAATAATACTAACAAAAAAAATAAATTAGAAAAATCTTTATACATTTTCAACATATTCTTCACGATTAAAAATATTATCTTTCATTTTATTATTAATAAAGTTTCAAATAAAATCTCTGTGGTCATGGTTAAGCAATATTGCTGTATGTTCAGTTTTTTCCTTAATATTTCTATGTTTTGGGGTCTTTCATTATCTGATTTTTTTAAGAGCCCCATAAAAAAGATCTAATGGACTTAAATGTAGGCCATTTGTCGGTCATCTAATTGTGCCATGCCTACCAAACTAAAAGTTATATCGATTGTTAAAGCACTTACTAATTGGCATCACATTGTGGTGTGGTGTGCCAGATCAGACAATTGTATCGCTGAACTGGGTATTCTCTAAATGATCTTCATTATTTTCAATTAAATATAAATATCGCTCACCATTTCAAATTCCATTTAAAATAATTGGCCCAATAATCTTATTTGCCAACATACTTCGACAAATATAAAATGATTGCCGACCAAGTATTTTTACGACTTGTATTTTGTGGGTGTTATCAGTTGGCCAATAAACTTTATTCTTTCTATTGACTAGACATCATGAATGTTGGCTCGTCCGTCAAATCATTTTATTTGGAAACTTCTCATCTTGTCCAATATGGCCAACCATTGCTTAACACACTATTGCAACCGTTGCATCATATTTCCTTCAGTTAAATTCTGTACCGGCGTGAACTTATAAGGATGATATTTATAAAACTGGAGTGTGGTGTAAATTTTATACCAAGATTTATTGAAATATGATGCGGCATCAGGAATAGATTTTTCCGGATCTTCTAAAACTCATATGAACTAGTAATAATTTGTTCTACAATGCTAGAGTGAAAAATAACTTCTTCATTTCTAATTTCGGTTTTGATTTTTCACCTAAGACTTTTCATTACATTTTTTTGATATTGTATCTTATTGTACCAGTATATGGTACTCGATGTCAAGAATATATATTATGGTATTCATGTTGTACTCAGGATATATTTTTATTATTAAAATAGTAATGATATTTTTCTTCATCCGAATAGCCCACTTCAAAATATGTGTTAGTCAATATAATATGTCAAGATAATAAGTATTCGAAACCATATTAAGACGTCACAATGAAAATTAAAATAAAGCATTGGTTTTTTAGGCTTCCTAGGTTTTTTTTTAGATCAGTTTATTAATAATTTACACCAAATAATGACTAGTTGGAATCTAATTTATTATACATTTTTGAAATCAGAAGTAAAACATTTTTATTCTAGCAAAGAATATACAGAGTATTCCATTTACAATAATGTTTTTTTTTTAAATTGAACCGACTGCTAAAAATGCGTTAAAAAGTGAAAAATAACTCTAAATTTTTGAATGAAATTGAAATTTTTGAAGTTGGCGAGAATCTAATACCTGACAAAATGTAATTCGCATAAACAGACTAAAAATACTTTATTTGTAATTGCTTTCTTACCATAGTTTGTATATATTTAGTACAAGTTCTTATTTGTTTCATTTAGAAATAATCTGGCGATTTAAAAAATTTTAATTTCATATAAAAATTTATAGTTATTTTTCACTTTCTAGCGCATTTTTAGAAGTCGGTTCAATTTTTTTTTCGATTTTTATTTTGAAATTTATTATGACATATTATTTGATAAATTATTTGAACTAAGTAAGTAATATGTATTTTTGCAAAAGTCTTCGAAATTACATTATAATAATTTTTATTTTCCAAAATCCAGAACAGCCTATCAATTTATCAACACGAGTTTTTAATAAAAGATCATGCATGACTAATCTTTGCAGTATCTTCTCCTGTGTCTGTAACGCCCTTAACGACAGAAGTCAGATCGGTGCCATCTACATTGATTTTCACAAGGCTTTTGATTAGTTCGATCAGTGCATTCTATGGAAGAAGCCATTTGATCAGTTTCGTTTCTTTAATACACTTTTCAGAATATTAAAATCTTATCTCCTAGACGGTCGCCAGTTCGTAGAGATTGAGAGTTTCATATCAGATTCGTTTGTGCCGACCTCGGATAAAGCTCAAGGTTCCAATCGAAACAGTTTGTCAATGATTTGAGTCTAATAAACTCGCTCTGAATATCTCTAAATGCAATTAGGTATCTTTCAGTCGCACATACTATTTAATTATTTAATTAATGCTTCTACCTTGAACAGACTCGCTTGTGTGGGAGATATGGGATTTGTTTTTGATGATAAATTCTCCTTTATTTCATATATTGATTACATGGTAAGCATGGCATCTCGATCATTAGAATTCACATTAAAAAACTGTAAATACTTTTCTGATCTATCTACATCTAAGTTATTGTATTACTGCTTCGTTAGAGTCAAATTAGATTGTGGTTCAGTCATATGGTCTCCTGTATATAACTGTCACAAGCATTTTAGGGAATCCATTAAAAAAAAAATTTCTGAAATATTCAAGGTTTAAGGAGGACGGTATTTATTCTGAGCAGAATATTGACCAAAAGTTGATTTTGACTAGGTTTGGAAAACTCCCTCTAACCTTTGGCCCGGATTCCCAGTCTGTAACATTTTTATACAATTTCCTAAATGCAAAAATTGATTGTTCATTTTTAGTGTAGCAAATATATTTTCTGGTACCCAGTATAGGTATCAGGCGTCAGCCTTCCTTTTTTTAAGTGTCTAAATTCAAACGTGCTTTGTTCCAACCCAATTTATGACATATGTCAAACTTTTAAAACAATTTCCGTACCTTGTGACATTTATTTTGACAATCTTTCAATAATTTTGAGGCATCCAGAAGAGGTGTTTAGTTATCTGTAAGTCTTGGTTTAGTTGTTTGCATTGTATTATTATTTTAGTGTTGCGTTTTTTACATTTTTAAGATGGATTAGGGTTAGTTAAGATTTACAATTTAAAATGAAATATAAAATTTATGAAGTCTAATCACTTGTAATTGGGCTTTTGCCTGTTCGAAATGTAGTGCTGAATAGATAGATAAATAGGTAAATAAATAAATATGTATATGTAATATGTAATTTTATTTTATAATGTATTGTTATTAAAAAGAAATAAATAAATGAAAAAGCTTTGTAGTTTATGTTGCTTTACTTATTTAAATTGACCTATTAATTACTGGAAGTACTTTAAATTTGTATGTAATGCAGAAAGAGTATAATTCACTGCTCAAATATCTTTTCAGTTTTCGTTATGTCCTTGTTATCGCAAGTAGGAACCATTAAATAAAATTGATTAGAAAACAGACACCTTTTTTTCAGTTATGAACTTGTTAACAAAATTAGCATAAAAAAATGATTACTATGAAAGTAGAGCCACCATTGTACTTATTGTTAGTCGATATTCATCATTTTTTTAACTCTTTTTTTTTCGACTATTTTATTTTACATATGATAAGTTTTTTGATAAATTATTTCTTGGAAGTAAAATCCAGTTAGTTAAAACAAAAGTGGTTCAATTTTCCATGATTAAATTTAATCCGAGAGTAAGTTCGTTTATTGATTCGGTTTCTTAAGAAAATTAGCTGACATTTCAGCAAAATTTCATTTGACATCTTCTGTGCTTACTAGTTGAAGATCAAGTATTGTGATTAATACGAATTATTTCGTATCCAATATGTGCGATCTAGGGCAAAACATTTACAAGATATTTTCAATATAAAAGTCAAACTTAAGTCACTTTAATTTTTCAATAATGTCAGAAAAATGCTTAAGAGACAATAAAAGTTATTTATATTGAATAATGGCTAACATTTTTCAAATAAATGAAAGTATCTGGCTGCGAGATGAATAACATCGACTCATATTTGAATATACCGCGCCAATTTGAAATTATTTTCAAGCAAAAAGCATAACGACAAATATTCGGTCATTTTCTCCACAAGTGTAAATCGACAATATTTATCTCTCAGTTTTAATTAAAATAAATTGTTTAATTTTCGTTGAAATGGAGCAGATCAGAAAAGACAAGTTTTAACGACGTTTTCTGTTTGTTCATCGTATGATCAGCCATTTAGTTAGGAATAGTTTTGAAAAGAAAAATCATGAATTTGAAGAAGTTTAAAACGGCAAAATTCAAGTTAAATATATTGTTTTACAGAAACACCTTATTTTCCCGATCTTTTCTATTGAATATTGTCTATTAATCATTCACTTAAAACAAGAAAAAGCGATCTTTTTAATATGACCACCTAACCAAAGTACTAATTGCGCTTATCCCTGATTAATTTCAGTGTTCAGATTGAGACAGCTTGGCCACTGAAGTGAACCAACGCCTAAATACATCTCTCTCTCTCTCTAGAAGCACAATTTCGTCCTCTCCTGGACATAGGCCTCCTCTAGTCTCTTCCATTCCAACCTATTTTCTGCAATTCGGAGCCAGTTTCTACCTGCTTTCTTTTTTATATCATCTATCCATATTTTGGGGGTTTTCAATACTTCTTTTGGACCACCTAGATCTCCATTGCAATATATGTTTTGTCCACCTTGTGTAGTCTTCGTCCCTTATTCGGTCACATAGTGATATTCCCAGTATGATTCTTTCTATTGTTCGCTGCGTAGTACGCAGTTTATTGGCTGCTTTAATTGCTAATATAGTTGTTTCCATTCCATAGGTCATTTCTGGGAGAAAGCACGAGTTAAATATTCCTCTTTTCAAATTAATGGGAATATCAGGGTTTTTAAGAGCGTATCCCAATCTTCAGTAGCGTCAATAAAGATTAAGATTATTTGATTGAATAATGTAAAAAAAAAATCTTGATTTATTTTCGTCGAAACAAAGCAGGTATGAAAAACAAGTTTTAACGACATTATTTGTTTGTTCATCGTTTGATCAGCGATATGGACCAATTAAAACACTAATAGGTATCATAATCATAAACAGTCAAATATTAACAACATGTTTATTCGCATTTGGTGCATATGACCTTGGTACAGTGCCATAATAAATCGTAGAACGTGTCAATATTAGTTATTTTAATGTAATATGTGAAGTCATTTTTTAGACTCACATTTTAAGGTACTCTCATAATCACGCCCATAATAGATTAAAACACAGGTTGGAAAGCTACGGTAATCTAAACCTAAATTAAACTAGGAGACCACAGCTGTTAAAAATTATTCACTCATTTGTCGTCACTCTCATAAGCTCGCACTAAATAAACCTTTTTAAAATTAAATTAATAGATGTTATATCTTGAGTAATTAATACTTTGTGGAAAATGATACTCATTAAAAAGAAAAACAATAGTAATGGTACTTGTGGGTTCTTCTTGTCTTTTCCTATGAAGACACACAGTACCGCCTTTATCTTTTCAAGCACCCTCAGGTAAGATTTCCTTCGGCGCCCCTTCTAACGAATGAAATTGCAACATACGGTATATACATACGATATATACATATATTAGGATGGCAAAGTGAAATACCTAGGGGAAAAGGAGGTCACTTTTCAAACTCGCCAAATACGACATTTTATTGTCGAGGTGTTGAAGGTGAGACTTTGTAAATTCACAGCTTGATTCACATTTTTTGGACTTGACAAACTTAATTTTCAGCAATAATTCCATGAAGTGATTTAGGGGTAAAAGAAAGAATCAGTGGCATTCGGTTAAAAAGGGGTACCCTGGTATATATAAACATAATTTGTTACGGTTTAGTTCTACAAACTACACCCAAAATTATAATAGTCAGTTTTACCAAGAAGGTATAAGACTTGAATCAGATGTAGTTGCGAGGGAGTCAGATCTTCTAATTGATCAGTTTTGTTTTACCTATGTTATTTTTACAAGTTGTATTACATAGAGTGTCCGAAATTGGTGATAAAGGCAATGCAATCTCGAAAACTATAAGAGATATAAAATTTTTATAAAGAAGTTGAACCGACTTGTAAAAGTGCTCTAAAAAGTGAAAAATAACTAGAAATTTTTATATGAAATTGAAATTTTTGAAGTCGGCGCCAAACTTATACCTAATAAAATGTGATTCGCATAAACAGATTAAAAATACTTTATTTGTAATTGCTTTCTTACCATAATTTGTATATATTAGTAGTTATTTATTTCATTTAGAAATAATTTGGCGCCGATTTCAAAAATTTCAATTTCATATAAAAATTTCTAGTTATTTTTAACTTTGTAGCGTACTTTTAGAAGTCGGTTCAATTTTTTGATAAAAGTTTTATTTTTCGATTTTTAGTTTTGAATTCATTATGATATTCAAAAATTATTTGAACAAAGTGCTAATCGAGATTAGTGTACCTCGCAATGATTCTAAGGTGACAAAAAAGTATCCATTTTATCCAGAATTTTAAATCACCCTAAAACGAACCACTAAAAATTCTTTGAATCTTAGAGTTCTCCAAATATTAATGAAATTGTGTCAAACAAATATTTAGTCTGTCATAGTAAATCCACTATCTTAAGTTTCAAATTAATTTCAGATTGGTAATATAGGCCCCAAAACCTTCCTATATCGATATTTAAAGAATTTGGGAAGTAAATTTTTTAACCCGATATATTTTATATTGCATATTAAGTTTATATACGCCCCAAGAAACTCGCAATATCAATTTTAAATAAACTAGAAAATGTAAAATTTTTAGTCCCTCATATTGTATCTTATCAACCTAATAGCTGTGCAAAACTAACCTCATATTCGTAATACTCCCCCCCCCCCAATCCCCGAATACCAAATATGAAAAAATACGAATAAGGTAAAATTTTCAACCCACCATATTAGATCCGCCATATTGAATTTCAAAAAAATAATTTTAACATCTTAATGTAATCTAAATCTAAACCCTTTAAAGCCCCCTAGTACCGATTTTAGATGAAATTCAGAAATTTAAAATTTCTAAGCCGTCATAGTGCATTTGACATATTAGATTTTCTTAAAATAATTTTATATTCGTTATTTACATCCTCAAAAACGATTCAGTTCCACATTTTAACTATATCGAAAAATGTAAAATTTTTAGTCAGCTGCATTCGCCATTTTGAATCCTGAAAAAATACTATTAAATTCATAATTACACCGTCAAAAACCCTCTATATCAGTTTTGGAGAAAGTCGAAAAATGTAAAACTTTTAAGACACCATATAGAATCCGCCAGATTGAGAAAACTCCTCCATACAAATTTTGGAGAAAATCAGACAAAATCGATTTTTTTTTCGTCCGCCATATTGGACCACCATATTGAATTTTTTAAAAGTAATGTTAAATTCGTCATGTGAGACCCCGAAAATTCCCCCATACCAATTTTGGAGAAAATCGGAAAAAAATTGATTTTTTTTTGTTTGCCATGTTGAATCCGCCTTATTGAATTTTTTAAAAATATTTTGAATTCGTTATGTGCCACCTCGAAAACTCCCCCATACCAATTTTGGAGAAAATCGGACAAAATTAAATTTTATTGTCTGCCGTATTAGATCCGCCATTTTGAATTTTTTAAAAATATTTCAGATTCATTGGGTACAACTCCGAAAATTCCTCCATACCAATTTTGGAGAAAATCGTAAAAAAATAATTTTTTTGGCCGCAATATTGTAAGCACCATCTTAGATTTTACTGCACCAATTTCATCTAAAAAATATGGGACTACCGCAGCAACTTCCTGAACCTAAGGTAAAAAATTTCATTCAAATCGGTGCCGCCGTTCCGGAGTAATCGGTGTACATACATAAAAAAAATATACATAGTCGACGAATTGAGAACCTCCTTTTAGAAGTTGGTTAAAAATCGAAAAATAAAATTTTTATAAAAAAAATTGAACCGAATTCTAAAAGTGCGCTAAAAAATGAAAAATAAACATAAACTATTATATAAAATTGAAATTTTTGAACTCGGTGCCAAATAACTTCTAAATGAAATAAATAACTACTGATATATAGAAATTATGATAAGAAAACAATTACAAAAAAGTATCTTTAATCTGTTTAGGTGAATCACATTTTTTCAGGTATTAGTTTGGCGCAGACTTCAAAAGTTTCAATTTCATATAGAAATTTATAGTTATTTTTCTCTTTTTAGCGCACTTTTAGAATTTGGTTCAATTTTTTTTATAAGAATATATGGCCACTTTTAACGCAAAATACGTCTATTTGGTCAAATTTTAGTTACAACGTTTCGGTTTTCAGGAACCACCTTCAATTTTATTTTTCTTATGACCCCCATATTTGAATCTTTACTCATCGACAAGAACTTAATTTTTTCTATAACACTATGTAAAATACTAATGCAGAAAAACAACGCTTTAAACTAAAAAAAGTTTTTTAATAAATCCAACATCGAATTTTTAAATAATCCTTTTATTTAAGAATAAATTCAAACTAATAACATCCCTCTATAAGACCGAGTTTCTCATTCTAAAAATGTTTAAAGCAGCTTATTTCTAGACTTTCGTAATAAGAGAATTTGTTACTTTTATCTAATACATGTAAAATTTTAGAGTTATCATTAAAGACGTATTTCCCTCGTAGCAAATGTTGTACATATGCAGAGTCAGATAGACACAGACTTAAAGTTTTTAACTACTCTACCTTTGACTAAAATGTGGTCGCACTTGCATTGTCTAAGAATATTGGACCACGAAATGTCGTTAAAAAATATAGAAAATGACTCTGCATATGCACAATATTTGTTACAAGAAAAACATGCCTTTAATGATAAGTTTAAAATTTATATCTATTAAATAAAAGTAAAAAATTATCTTGTTATGAAAGCCTAGAAATAAATAGGATTAAAAATACTGGGAAATCCCTAAATGATCAATTAAAAATATATTCGTCATATTTATTAAATATGTAGAACACCATATAACCTCTTAGGTCGTAAAAGTAGGTACCAAAGTTCGATCATTTTTAAATCCCTATTTTTCCTTAGTTTATAAACAGTGCCCGAAGAAGCTATATTATAGCGAAATATATGTCATCTAGGTTGTATGAGGATGGGTCACTCATTTTTACCTGCGCTAATTACTACTATATATACCAAACTTTGTTAAAATTGGGTCATTACTTACAGATATATCGTCAATTGAACAAGTGAATCCAGAAATAGACTGGCACTATGGAAAAAATGAAGTTTTGTTCAGTCATAAAGTTCCTGGCAAAGTAAGGAAAACCTCCTCAAACTATTTTAAAAGTGATATATTAGGGCGACTATTGCTTTGGAAAAATCATGGTTTATAAGTGGTACAACTTATTCAAACAAGGAAGACATTTGCTTGAAGATAATACCAGGTCGGGACGGCCCATTGAGGCGACCACTGTCGAAAACATCGAAAAAGTAGAACAGTTAGAACTGGAAGATGGTCGTCTCAAGAAAAAGCAGCTCGCGGAAATGGTTGAAGTATCACCTACAACCATTTTGAATATCCTTCATGACCATATTGGCATGTCAAAGGTGTGCGTAAGATGGGTGCTGAAAATGCTCACGTCGCACCAAAAAGAGCGCCGGGTAGCGGGTAGCCGCATTTTTTTGAACCTGTGAGCGAACAGGGATGAAATTTTGGATCAGACTGTTATTGGAGATGAAGTATAGATATATCATTATGAGCCTGAGTCGAAGCAAGAGTCTATGCAGAAGTTCAAGGTGTCGCAGTCGACCGGAAAACGAATGGCTACAGGTTTCTGAGATTCAGAAGAATTACTGCTACGAAGACAAAGGCGTTTCTAAAACAGAAGAGTACTATGCAAGCTTGTTGGAACGTTTAAGAAATGCTGTAAGAGAGAAAAGGCGAAGAAATCTGATCAAATGTGTGCTGCTTTTGTACGACAACGCACCCATCCATAAGGCTTCAGTTGCAATGTCTGCTATTCAAAAAGTTGGCTTACAAATCTTGGATCACCCTCCCTGTAGATCAGATTTGGCTCCCAGTGATTATTATTTATTTCCAAAAATTAAAAAAAAGCTCGAGAAAAAAGTCTTTCAGCGACGATGATGTAAAGGAAGCAATTTCTGCCTATTTTACAGAAAAGCGAGAATCATTTTTTTTTGGTTATATAAACAAACTCATTGATAGGTCTGAAAAATATATTAGAGATAAGGAGGAATATATTGAATAGGAAATAGAATTTTGAGTTCAAACATTGCATCATATTAGTTATATGATTTATTTAAAGCAATGAAATATCAAAAATGTTTCAACTTCATCTAAAATTATTTTACCATAATTCAACGAAGTATAGGAAATAGAGATAACTTCAAATGTGTGTAGTTTTTTTTTATAGAAGAGCTTTGTGCGATTGGTTTTCATTTGAAACTTCTATCAACAAAGAACTATCATTCAGTTTAATGACGCTAGCAAGAGTACCAAAATAGGACTGCATAGTCTCATGCAACAAAAATGGTGACTTATTCTTTCAATAACCATAAGTTATCTTTAAGGAAAAATTTTACAAAAATGTGTTAATTTTATTGAAGACTCTCCTCTGGATCTTTAAATGGACCCGCTAATAAGGGTAAATCAAAATTACTCATGCAAATATCACAAGAAATCTTGGAAATTAAAGTCTGCTACAGCAGAGCCAGTATACTGTAGTAAGGCTAATATCTACTAGAGGACGCCCAGTATCTGGCAGGTATCGTTTGCAACTCCTTACACAGAACGATTTATCCCATTAGAATGGTTACTAACATTGTAGGATTACATTTACAAATGAAATGGATTCCTCAAGGTGTCTCGTACACCTCGGGATTTTCTGTTTCCATAATTAATGATGATGTTAGCCCTCTGTGGAGTGTTTGAATATAGATTATAACTACACACCGTTTAGGACTGATAAATATTCCGTAGTAATTACATTTTGTAATTAAAATTTAATAATAATCGGCAAAAAATAAATGACTACAGGTTGTTACCATTTCCAAGATAGTCTTTTGTTTCTGTTATCTTAATAACAATTATTTTTACTAGAAATATAGCAAGAATAAGGAGATAAGTTTTATCAGAACCTAATCTAATCGTCCCATAAATAATATAAATATGTTTATTTGCGTTATGTGCAATCATTGTGCAGTGACATACTTACTGTAATACGTATATTTTCAGGTATTTTAGTGTAGTTTTAAAATTAACACACCAGAAATGAGTTCGGTAAGTAATACAGTGTCTAAATAAGGGTGGTCAATTTTGAAATTCATTTCTAGAACCTGATTATATATAATTAAATTTAAAAAGTTCTACTGTTTTTATCTTTAATTACTCATAATCGTTAAAATTAAAGTGAGATATTGCCGACCACACCTATGTACGTATGTATGTGAGGAAGGAGATGAATACCTTGCGACCTAATAGCTCTATTGGGTTCCCTTTCTGCTGCCAAGTTGTTAGGGATACTCTGTCGACTATAGCAGGCCTTCCAGTCCTATTTCATTTAGAAACTTTATTGGTGTGTGTGTCCCAAGGATCGCATTACATGGTTTTCTAAAGCGCTGCACTCCAAAAGGATGTGAACGGAGGTTTCGTCCTTTTCTTCGCAAAATCTGCATATTTCTCTCTGCTAGTACGAGTTTCTCGAGGTATTTCTTCTGGTGATAATGTCTCGTCAGGATTCCTCTCAGAATTCTAAGATGTTTTTTTCTCAGGCTTATGCATTCTTTGAATTTTTTCTGGTTGCGGTTTTTAAGAATTATTCTTCTCTTGTCTGTCCAGTGGTTGGATCTCCTGCTCTCTTCCTCTCTTTTTAGTTCTTCCAACATTACACAGCCACTGATTCCACAAAAAGGTTCGGGTCCCAAAAATGGTGTCTCAGCCCCTTTTCTCACGAGCCTATCTACTATTTCATTCTCCTCTATCCCGGTGTGTGTTATTGACTATGATGTTTAAATTTAGACGCTTTTTGAGAACAAAAAATCAAAGAGTTGCTTATGCGAAGGTGACTAATTTCTCATTACTGGAATGTAAATGGAAGTTTTTTCCATTCAGGTGCGTACAAGGTGAACAGTACAAAATGAGTCATAGAGCAGTAATTTCACGATGAGTTCTAGACGTAAAAATGAGATACGACCATATTATTAGTAAAGCAAATATAAGTCTACCAATTAATCTAAAAGTATTTTCCCCTCGGGGTCTCAGAACTCATCTTACGATATGCTATATCGGCATGCTACTAAGTAGAGTTTGAATGTATTCTTGAGGCCTTATTTATATTCTGTTGCAAATCGAAGTCTTTTTATTGTACTTGGAAATTTTTTCTTCACATGCGGTGTTTCTCCTGATCTCACGTGTGCCTTAGTTAAATTAAAAAATCAATTTATTTCTTAAATCTGGACCGCATTGTGGTAATTAGTCACTTTTCCAGCTTCTCGTTATCGAGAGTTATTTTATATTAATACGAATTTTTTATATCCAGTGTGGACGACATACAGCAAAATATTACTTTATAGGACGTTTTAGGTAGAAAAGTCACATGTAATTCGTCGAGTCACTTCCACTAGTTCGGCACGTTCCAACTTTCCCGTCTGTGAAAAGAACATTTTTTCAATTCAAGATATTCTCTGCATTTTTGAACAGCTGTAAAATATCGATGGGTCGTGTTGACGTTAAACCTGCTTCTTTTAATCTCCATGAGACTGTCTTCGAAATTAACATTCATTCATATCGATGTCAACGTGTGATTTCGGGTGAAATTAAATATCAGAAAATTGTCATTACAGTCTTTGTACGAGATTTTCAGTCTCTTAATATCCTTTTGAAATTTTCGACAGTGAATTATGACGTCTCCGTGTGAAATCATTCTATCTACATTGTTTGCTAAACAAAGTTACAATTTGCACCACTTTAGCTTCTTTATAGTGGTATATTTTTGTTTTAAATAGAAGAGAGAGCACAGTCGAATCACTTGCACGGTTTACATGTGATTCCTTAATATTGGCTTGGTGGTTATTAGAAAACAAAAATGTAACAATATCGATTGTTTACTTTTACTATTTTTATAACAGGAAGAACGCAGTGACGATGCAAGTTATCTGTTTAATAGTGCGAATAAGCATTCTAATGAAGATCATGAAGATTATCCATTTAAAAGGTTTAGAGCGGAAGAACTAGAGTTAGATGAACCGAGTACCAGTGGAATGAGGTCAACTTACAGCGTTGAATCATCAACCCTACACGAAAATCAGGTAAGGCTGCTGTAAGAATTTTTCCTTGTAACCAAGATGCATGAAGTCGGTCTTTTTGAGGGTATAGTTCTATAACATCTCTCTATTTGGCGGTGTAAATTTCTTTAAGCTAAATATAAAATTGATGACAAATACAAAAAAGAAACTCTACAATCTAAAATACAAACGACCCTAAGTTTAAGTTTTATAAACATTGTACTCTGGTTGTCAATTTATTCCCAATATAAACCGAGAAACACCTGTATTTTCTATTTGGGTAAAATTGTCAGATTTCGATGTATTGTGCATATGACACATAAAGTTCGGTTAAGGAGAAAGCTGCCGTGCTTTATTTTCTTTGTAGTTGCCACAGGTTCGATTGATTTTCTATTGATTTTTTAAATAAATCGAGATAAAAAGAACAATTGAGAAGTGTGGTTTTGGAGCGCATTGTGAGCGATTCAAATGTGTTTTTTTTTTGTTTTTGGCCGGTCTTCCTGGTTCTGTTTCAGAGTTATTGCCATTCAAAGACTCTTCATACCTGACTTATGTTTCGACTATGTTAGAGGACAGCTTTTTATTTTTTAATGTTTGAAATTTAAGGTTGATTCTAAACAGATTTTATACTACATTAGTTGCTGATATATTATTACTCAAAAAAGTATGCTACAAGAACGACAGCATTCACCTAACCTGAACTAACCTACATCTCGTGAATATACTTTCAAGTATTTCCTCGCCATCTGTGAAAAAAATACACCCTTCCAATTCTTGATTTCCGCTGTGAAATTTGATCGTCCTTTTTGGTTATAAACCTTCCTCTTTTAATATTCGTCTCACTATTTTTGAAAATAACATTTTTTGTATTGCATTTATCGCTCCTTTTTGAGATGTGTTAATGTCAGCATTCGATTTCATGTAAAATCAACATGCGGTCATCAAAGATTGTTATACACATTTATATACTTTTTGCGTGCTTGGCCGAGTCTTTGTACGAAGTCTCCAGTCTCTTGTTATGATATAAGATGAAAGTGTTGTAGATTAACCTCTTCTGGAACGTTGTACTACATCGTTTTGTATATAGAGTTACAATTTGTGCTTCGTCAGGGTCTTTACAGTAACATACTATGGTTTAAATAGAGGAAAATCAAATGCGAATCGCTCTTATTCAGTTATTTTATCACAAATAATTTAATTTCCTTTCATTTTGTAAGAAATATTTCTTGGAAAGATACGTAAAAGGTAAATGTCATTAATATAAACTAAACGTTTATATTAATGACATTTCCAAAACAATTGAACTTATCCGCCAATTAGATAAATAATATCGGCACATAAGTTTAAAAGTACTTTCAAGAAATAGTGATAATTAAAATTAATTAAGGTTCATATAAATAAACCAATTAAGCTAAAAAAGATAAATTTTAATATTTAAAAGAACTATTTATACAGAAAAAACCACACACGATGAAATCTAATGATATAAAAGGAAAAATAGTTTATACCAAAAGATGCTTAACTGGGATGAAAAGTGCCTCGTGTCTGTAATTTTTAGCACAGATGACATTTGTCATGTATTATGTCTGGTGATTTTTTTCAATGTTGGCTGCTTCTCGATGACAACGTACAATTCTCACCTTGAATAAACTTTAGTACGCAGTTCATTTATATTCTTATGTTTATAGTTGAATAGTTCAATTCCAAAACCATTGACTCGATATCTACAAAAATATATAAAAGAAATTAATATTTTTTATTACTCCTCTGTGTTAAAATGAAGTTATTATAAAACAAAAATGTAACAATAGCGATTGTTAATTTTTTGGTTTTTATTGTAGGATGATTATTCCTCGGATCAGTCCAGTAAAGAAGAAGACAATGTTAAAAAATTAAAGTTAGATGAAGCCAGTACCAGCGGAAGGGTATCAAACTTTTACAACGTTGAATCATCAGCCCCAAAAAGAACCCTGCATGGACTTACGTATCAGTTAAGACTGCTCATGCTGTTCGTGCAACGAGTTCCTGATGGACAAGAATTTTACCTTTCGACCGAGATGCACGAAGCTGGACTTTTTGACGATATAGTTTTACAATATTTAGGTGAAGGTGGTATTTGGAGGTATAGATTTCTCCAAGCTAAACATAAAAATGATGATCAACATAAAATAGGAATAAGTGATCTTTTTAATAAAAAAACAAAATCAAAGATAAAATTCCGATTACCAAAAAATACAGGGAAAAAATCTGAATTATCCAAAAATGCAGGAGAAGCTAAACCGTATCTCTTAAAGAAATATTTTAAATCTTATTGCGACATTGAACAAAAAAATGACTTTAAAAACGCTAATTTGGAGGAGTTTTTAATCTGCACAAATGTCGGTTTCGCAGAAGATGCGATGACTTATTTTGAGCGTGCAGAAGAAAATGATGAGATATTATTCAATTTCGAAGAGATAAATGACAGATGCACAAAACCAGTGAAATATAAATTAAAAGACGAACATATTTCTAAACTAATTGAAGATTTTGAAGTAAACAATAAAAATGAAAATTGCTTTCAGAATTTTGTTAAAAAGTTCAGAGTTTTGCCTGATTATGGAAATGATGTATTAAATAAGAACATAGAAAATTGTTTAAAAAAATGTTTTAAAATGGAAAGTGTCGTTTTAGCTGAGGCAGATTTGCAAAACCGCGTCCTTAAATGGTTTGAAAGTTATAAAGAGAAGAAAAGTAAATATTTACATATTAAAGATAAGGAAGAGTTTGTAACATCCCTAAATAGAAACATTGATTCCATCTTGGTGGCAGGATATTCCAATTTTTATATTGAGGAGCTGAAGAGTTACGGAGTACAATTTGAGAATACTTTACTTCTACGTGAATTTGTCGACCACAAAAAAAACAAGATAATGTTTATTATTACTGCAACCCCAAAATTAAGTGTGATTAAGTTGAGTCAGCTGTTTTGGGAAGTTGAATTAACTCAGGATAAATTTATATTCACAAACTCCGATCAATTAAATTATAACGAAAAACATTCTACCATATTTTTTTTTGAACCAAGTTACAGATGGCTGGTGATTGAGTGTTTTAATGAGATCGAATTAAGCATAAAAGTGTTGAATAAAATTTTAGAAATGGAAAATGAAAAGACAGTTGTAATAGTTGGTCGGGAAAGTCATGTTTTGAGCTTTAGGAAATTTTTGGGATTAATTACGCCACCTTTTTATGATAAAAATAATCTATTTAAGGATCTGACGATCGATTCACAAGAAAAAATATTGGAAAAGAAAGTGATGTTTCAAGGGAAAAAAATTGATTTAAACGAACTCGTTAACATAAATTCAGGTGCGAATATTATTGACGATCTAACGTTAGAAAGAGTTCTCACTGAAACTATTGAAATAGGAAATAATAATGCCTTTGAATCAGATTTCCTAATAGAGGAGTGTTACATACGAAGAAAATTAATTCGAAGAAAATTAAGGCTCGATATTTTACAAAATGTGGAAATTTTAAGAAAATGTTTGTTCATTATTTCAGGTGTAAACCGAGAACAACTTAAAAATTTAAATATAAACAATAAATGGATTTTCGTGTGGGAAGACGGAAAAATTTTTGAAAATGGAATTATAATTTCCGAGAAAACTAAATCTGAAGACATATTTGAGGAATTATGCAATAATAATTCAAAAAATGTTTGTTTGTTAAAATATATAAGAGAGGAGTTTTTAATTAGGAATGTTAGTCACGATATTGATATTCTTCATAAAAACATTGTTTGCACGTCAGCTCAAGCAAATAATGTCAAATATATGGGTTCTGAGAATTAATCTTTCATCTTATGCATACAAGCAAGAAGGACGAAAACAAGTCATGAAATCTCTGGAAGATATTCAGTTTAAAAATATTGAAACTAATAAAGCAACAGAATTTATGGCTGATCTGTTATTTCCTCAAGAAAATCATAGTCAAAATAAACATTTTGTAAGAGAACTTTTTATCCAATCGTTGGACTGTTTGAACGAAAATATGAAATTTCCCAAAATAATACTCTTATTTGACGGCTTTGATGAAATAAGTCCCACATTTAAAGAAAAAACTCTGACTTTACTTAAGACGCTCCGGAATTCGAATGTTACACAAATGTGGATTACAACAAGAAATCACGAAGAACTGAGCTTGGAAATTGCTCTGCATTCATCTTCTTTCTTTCTTAAACCTCTTGATTTGACAGAGAAAGTTAATTTCTTACAAAAATTATGGAAATACAATTTGGTGCACTTTGATAATCTAAAACCTAAACCTGATGGCGAAGATATCTTAACGTATCTGACAGAAATAATAAATAACATTTGTAATTGTGATCATCACTATATTCAAAAGAGTTTCTGGGACTTTCGAAGTCATTTGTTACCTACTCTTAGTTATTCGGAAGTGCAACATTTATTAAGTAGTGTTGACTTTTCAATCATTGCAGAACATCTAATAGGTTACTTCAAATACGACTATAAAATGTTAGAGTTTACTGATAATCTTCTACAAATTAAAATGTTGGCCGAAATAATTTTTTGTAAAAAGTTCAGCTCTTTATATAATTTGGACCTACCTTCGTTATATGAAGAATTTATAAAATACAAATTGAGAGTCTTTCGTGACGATAAAGATGCTGCTGGAAAGTCTGTTGCAGGTCGTGGCTTCTTCGAAACACATTTAGGATATTTAACAACAGTTCACCAAGAAATTGCTTTTAAAAATTTATTTCGTCCATATGACAATAATCAGCTTAAAAAAGAAAGTGATAAGATAGAATTATCAAGGGCCGGACTGCTCGTAATTCATCATGATCGTCTTGAATTTGTGCATCGAAGTTTTGCAGAGTATTTTGTCAGTCAATATTTTGCTGAAAATTTTCATTGCCAAAATGTACAGAAAATAGTTTTTTCAGATGTTTTACTAAATGAAAATTACTCATTAATACGAACGTTTTTAAATAACAACGAAATATTTCTTGGCAAATTGGGTTTCAAAACGCAACAAATGAATGAATTAATAAGCGTTATTAATCCCATCTCGCTTAGTCAAATGCTGAAAAAAGGATTGTATAATATATTTATGAAGTTTCTTGAAAATTTGCCTCTCGACTTATCTGAACATCTTATTTTGTTTAATGAAAATAATGAAGGAAAAACAGTGCTGCACATAATTTTTGAATATATATATGATGAGCAAATTGTAGTGGATTTATTAAAGACAATAGAAGACAGTGTTTCATCGGAAACACTTAAGGAACTTTTCTTCAAAAGGGATAAAAGAGAATGTACAGCATTGCATTGCATTAATTTTTATAGAAAATATTCGGTATTGATACAAATATTACAATTTTTTAAACTTAATTGTGATTCGAAATTATTTGGTGAACTTTTACTTCAGGTCAATGATTTAGGAGAGACCATATTACACCTTGCTTGTAAATGTGGACATGATATAACTAATTTATTAGAAGTATCTGATGAAAATAGAGACACAATTAGAGACCTTTTATTAGAAACTGACAGTGAGGGGCGAACAGCCTTATTTAACACTATTTGGTACTCTAATAACTCTTCTCTGCTAACAACATTACTTAACCTTGTTAAATCAGTTTGTAACTCCGAAGAAATTAATGATTTATTTGCAATAAAAACTTACGCACAGAACCTGCTGCACAGTGTTTATATTAAATTTAATAAAGATATATTAGTTATATTTTTAAATGCCATTAAAGATAACCAAGAAATAATTAAAACACTTTTTTTAGACACTGACGCATTAGGACTGTCTCCATTGCATTATACCGTGGATGATCACTTCGATTTTCATAAACTAAAAATATTACTGGATTTTGTTAATTTAAACTGTAATACAGAAATACTGCATACAATTTTGTGTAAAAGAACAAAATATAGAGAAACTATACTACACATGGCCGTGAAAAATTTTAATGAAAGAAAAGAGCACAACTCGTTGACACCTCTCCTGACTTATTTGTTTAGTTTAGTTGGGAATGACAAAGAAATATTTTATAAGCTTTTATTAACAACTGACAAGAGTGGGCAAACTGTACTACACTATTCTTCCCATCAATTGAAATATCCTTTTTTACTAAAAGAATTGTTAGATTTTGTTCAAATAAATTGTAGTGAAAATATTTTAATTGAACTATTACTTAAATTGAATAATAATAAATCCAGTATTCTACACTTTGTCTGTTGTCAAAATAGCGAAGATAATTTATCTATTCTATTAAATCAAATTAAAGACAATACAGAAGCATTTAATAAACTTCTACTCCAAACCGACAGCGAAGGAAATACTGCATTGCATTATACTCTTCTCAACTGTGATAAGTCTTCAATGATGAGTGCATTGCTGAATTTTGTTAAAATAAATTGTGAAAAAGAAATATTTAAAAGCCTTTTATGCAAAGCAAATAGTGAAGGTCTCAACGTGTTGCACGTTGCTTGCATGAATTTAAAAGATAAAAAAGAATACGAAGACCATCTTAAATCTTTATTAAAATTTATAAAAGATGACGATGCAACAATAAATGAATTTTCATTGGAAAAATGTAGCAGCGACGACTTCACTCCATTGGATAATACAGTTTATTATTTAGATAATCCGTCTTTATGAAAGATTTTATTCGATTTTATAGAAAATTATGATTCTACAATGTTGGACACATTTTTATTAAAGGAGAACAATACAGGATGCAGTTTGTTGCACTTTGCTTCTACACATAATAATGAAGAAAGCTTAAAGTACTTGTTATATGCAATGCAGGATAACATCGCTCTACGCGATATACTTATATTAAAACCTGATCATAAAGGGCAAACTATACTGCATTATAATGTTAATAACTTTCAAATGTTAAAATTTTTTCTTGATTTCGTTAAATCACATTGCGATCAACAAATGTTCACTAAACTCATACTTAAATGTGACCAAGAAGGTCGTACAGGATTGCACACATTCTGTCAAACTAGTCACAATAAAGACATCTTCACCTATTTGTTAAATTCAGTTAAAGAAAACACTGTTCCTGCAACATTTAATACATTTTTATCTATAAAGGACCGTCATGGAAAAGTAGCATCTGATTATATTGCCTGCAATGTTAACAGTTCTCCCTTGTTGGAAGTTTTGTCAAATTTTGGTTTTCAATTACCGAAAATAATCGATGATTCTCGATTAATTGATTAATAAGAAAATTCGTTTAATCTATTTTTCACATAATCGTAAAATTGATTAATTTGCTCACTGATTATTTTCGATTTATTTATTGTTCTAATAAATAGCTTTTTCTGATTAAACAATTTTGCAATGCATGACATACTGAACGTGTATCAGTGGATTCCGATCCTACTTTCTCATATATCGCTGACTATCAAACTGTAACAAAATACATATACTGCGTCATTCAAAGGGTTTTGCGTTTCAGACTAAATATTTCATCATATAACTATTTTCAAACTCCTGAAATATCAAAATTGTTTTAAGTTCGTTGATAATCTAAAGATGATTCCTATTTAACTGAGTTGGGACTTAAACAGAGAGAAAAGCTATAAAACTTTTGTTTCAGTCTAATCAATGGAAAAATAAAATCTTAGATAGAGTCGAAAAACATGGGTTGTTTAAATCTCCGACAGTTGTTAATTTTTCTCCATTTTAAACCGAGAAACGCCTCCATATGTGTCTTAAAGTATCAGGTTTCGATGTAATGTGCAAAAGAATAACGTTTTCCTTCTGATATGATTGTTAAAAATCTAAATAGAATATTTTAATTTAGATCCGTGGTTTTGGAGCGCATTATGAGCGATTCAAATGTGTTTTTTGTTTTGCGCATATGTTTAATTTCCATTTTTAAAAAATCAAAATTTCGACAAGGAATAAATAAATCTATCTGCCGTATTTAAATAGTTGTTATATATGTAATTCTCCTTTCAGGCAGAGAATTTGAAAAATATATGTACAAACAGTTTGTTTCCTGCAAATACCGCTCTGGTTCTCTCTCCATACGCGTTTCGATCACCTCATGATCTCGTTAGTGGGCCTGTATCGGACCGAAGGCAACATTGGCAGAAAATAATTTATATATGAAATATAAATTTCAAGGTATCTAGGTAGGATTCTGCAACTTGCCATCGACCGATCTCGATATCAGATTGAAAAATATCGCCAGTCGAATGACATCTATGAATCACTGGAGTGGTAAGAAATTTTTTAAAAATGTTGCTCTTGGCCCGATCCAGCTCCACTGATGAGATCATAAGGTGATCGAAACGCGTATGGAGAGAAAACCAGAGCGATATTTGCAGGAAATAAACTCTTTGTATATATTTTTCCTTTTCTCTGCTTGAAAGAAGAATTACATATATAATAACTCTTTAATTTCTTGTTTCACTCTTTTACTTGGTAAATTTAAACTCGCTTCGTTGTCGAAAACCAACAATCAGCTAAATTTCCAGAAGTGATGGAGACTTAAAATTTAGGATCCCTGGATGTGAACCGCACCAGTCTCCTTGGTTACATTTCAGGGATATTATGCTTTAAGGACACTTCATAAATAACCTATAAAAACTGATTTAATAAATAGTTACATTTGAAAGTTATGGTCGTTTAGGTTTTCGCCCTAGTTTTGTTGTATCTGTTGAGTATAAAACAAACACAAATTGTTAATTTTTTATGTTTGAAATTTAAGATTGTTTCCAAATAAATTTCAGATTACGTGTAATTAAATTAATTAATTGTTGATATGTTGATATAAACATTATGTAGGTGGAGTGACACCATTCAAGTCAGAAAACTTGTGAATATAGTTTCAAGTATCTCCTTGACTGTTCTAAATAATTCTGATGACGTTATATTAGTTTAGTTTTGGAGATAATAACCAAACTCATGATATTATTTTAGATTATGTTTAAGTATAATTTAGGTTTTTCAAAAATATATAATGTGTTTTATTTTGAAAAACAAAGTCAAGGTTATTTGTAAAAATTAGCCATGGCCAATTTATAAGAAACAAATGCAAAATTTTAACAATAATAAATATGCCAAAGATTAGACATTTTAAAAGTTGATTTTAATGCTTTTCTACATTTTCAATTGTAAACACTTAATTATTATTATATTTTTTACGTCAAATAACACTGTTATTATAAAACTCGAATATTAAAATTTGATTGCAAAGAAACAAGAACAACATTATTTCATAAAACTAAAGTAACAAAAACAAAAAGAAACACTGAAACTAAAAACAACCAAGAGTTTTTTTAAAGATGATTTTCAAAATGACTGCCGGTTTTTTTAATGCAATATCGGCACAGTTTTGTTAGTCTTCTAATTGCATTTAAAGGAATCTAGGTCTATTATGAAGAGTTTGGAAGGCCAAACCAATTGCCTAACGATATTCTGCTGTAGAGGTCGGGAAGGACAGTTATTGTCCAGAAATGACCTTAACAGGCCAGAGTTGTGGCTCGGGGCACTATCTTGTTAAATATAAAGGGTATTGAAATTGGCCAATGGAACATTTTCAAGCAATTCTGGAATAATTTCCTCAAGGATTTCTAGGTATCTACGTGCTGTGAGACCCCCCTTCACAAATCCTGTAGACTATACATCGGCCAAAAATAAAACACGAGACATCAACTCTGAAGCCCCCTTGGAGTACTCTTTCGAAAATTAAATGGTGATTTTCTGCAGATCAATGCCTCGTGTTGTGACGATTAAAAATTCTCGCACTTGAAAAACAACATTTGTCAGACTAGATGACAAATCTGCCAAAAGATTTGTTGGTGTGGATTTGTTCTAAATACCATTTACAAAACGTTACTCGGCGCTCATCATCTCCGTGACGTAAATGTTGCACAATTTTAAATTTATATGGATGGTATTTCATACTTTTTCAAAATTCTTTCAACGTCAGATTTTAATACACCAACTTCTTCCTCTATTTTTCTACAAGATGATGAAGTTCTTGCTGCTGCGTAAAATAACACATTTGTTTCTTTTCTCTCCTTGTCTTCTTTTACATATGTTTTGCGACGCGGCTGAATTAAAGATTCCTGTTTGACTAGATTTCTTTTTAAACGAGCAGATATGTCTGGAAAGGGTTGCCTTCTTTCTGGATACCTAACAGGAACAAAAACGATTGCCAGATATGAGAACTTATCCTAATGATAACGCTTTTAATACGTTTCCCACTGAAATATAATTCAGAAGTTTTCTGGGGACTTTCATTGCTTCGTATAAAACATATTAACATATCATACTTTTTATAATTATCATAAACGACGATTGTAAATGCAAAATCAATAAAAGGTAAAATTAAAACACCCACTTAACAAAAATATTTCATAAATAATAACAATCTGACAAAACTGTCAAGCTTTGAACATCTACCTTTTGTTTCTTATAAATTGGCCATGGCCTACTGTTACAAATAAAGTATTGAAAATATCGAATTCTGATCTGGTTTTTCAAACTAAAATAAACAAATTATATATTTTTGAAAAGCTTACATTATAGTTAATCAATATCTAAAATAATATACAAGGTGTTCTATTTAAAAAAATCACAAGTTTGGTTAATATCTAAAAAAATAAACTTTTTAGAAAAAAATTAATTGCGGCACTGAACTCTACATAAAAACCCTACAAAAAGCAGTTTTTACCTTTTTGATAAATTAGCGTTATGCGTTAATACAAGATGTGCCTAAAAAACGAAGATTTTCATAATCACCCTGTAGATTAAAAGCTAAGGGAGCCATTACAAATTTGACATCGGAATCTTTCATTTCGTTAAAATGTAGGACCCTAAAGTGAAAACCGTAACACTTTATCTTTGATAATAATTTCACTACCTCCCTGAAAGTGGGGTAGCATCATACCTAAAGACTTTATTACGACAGATAGAAAGAAACTTTAAATAGGAAAATTGTAATATCTTCCCATATTATATTTTAGATTTGTTTATAAAAACAATGACGTCATCATACCTAAAGGCTTTATTACGACAGATAGAAAGAAACTTTAAATAGGAAAATTGTAACATCTCCTCCATATCATATTTTAGATTTGTTTATAAAAACAATGACGTCATCATACCTAAAGACTTTATTACAACAGATAGAAAGAAACTTTAAATAGGAAAATTGTAACATCTCCTCCATATCATATTTTAGATTTGTTTATAAAAACAATGACGTCATCATACCTAAAGACTTTATTACGACAGATAGAAAGAAACTTTAAATAGGAAAATTGTAACATCTCCTCCATATCATATTTTAGATTTGTTTATAAAAACAATGACGTCATCATACCTAAAGACTTTATTACAACAGATAGAAAGAAACTTTAAATAGGAAAATTGTAATATCTTCTCCATATTATATTTTAGATTTGTTTATAAAAACAATGACGTCATCATACCTAAAGGCTTTATTACGACAGATAGAAAGAAACTTTAAATAGGAAAATTGTAATATCTTCTCCATATTATATTTTAGATTTGTTTATAAAAACAATGACGTCATCATACCTAAAGGCTTTATTACGACAGATAGAAAGAAACTTTAAATAGGAAAATTGTAACATCTCCTCCATATCATATTTTAGATTTGTTTATAAAAACAATGACGTCATCATACCTAAAGGCTTTATTACGACAGATAGAAAGAAACTTTAAATAGGAAAATTGTAACATCTCCTCCATATCATATTTTAGATTTGTTTATAAAAACAATGACGTCATCATACCTAAAGACTTTATTACAACAGATAGAAAGAAACTTTAAATAGGAAAATTGTAACATCTCCTCCATATCATATTTTAGATTTGTTTATAAAAACAATGACGTCATCATACGTAAAGACTTTATTACAACAGATAGAAAGAAACTTTAAATAGGAAAATTGTAATATCTTCTCCATATTATATTTTAGATTTGTTTATAAAAACAATGACGTCATCATACCTAAAGACTTTATTACAACAGATAGAAAGAAACTTTAAATAGGAAAATTGTAATATCTTCTCCATATTATATTTTAGATTTGTTTATAAAAACAATGACGTCATCATACCTAAAGGCTTTATTACGACAGATAGAAAGAAACTTTAAATAGGAAAATTGTAATATCTTCTCCATATTATATTTTAGATTTGTTTATAAAAACAATGACGTCATCATACCTAAAGGCTTTATTACGACAGATAGAAAGAAACTTTAAATAGGAAAATTGTAACATCTCCTCCATATCATATTTTAGATTTGTTTATAAAAACAATGACGTCATCATACCTAAAGACTTTATTACAACAGATAGAAAGAAACTTTAAATAGGAAAATTGTAATATCTTCCCATATTATATTATAGATTTGTTTATAAAAACAATGACGTCATCATACCTAAAGGCTTTATTACGACAGATAGAAAGAAACTTTAAATAGGAAAATTGTAATATCTTCTCCATATTATATTTTAGATTTGTTTATAAAAACAATGACGTCATCATACCTAAAGGCTTTATTACGACAGATAGAAAGAAACTTTAAATAGGAAAATTGTAACATCTCCTCCATATTATATTTTAGATTTGTTTATAAAAACAATGACGTCATCATACCTAAAAACTTTATTACAACAGATAGAAAGAAACTTTAAATAGGAAAATTGTAATATCTTCTCCATATTATATTTTAGATTTGTTTATAAAAACAATGACGTCATCATACCTAAAGGCTTTATTACGACAGATAGAAAGAAACTTTAAATAGGAAAATTGTAATATCTTCTCCATAGTATATTTTAGATTTGTTTATAAAAACAATGACGTCATCATACCTAAAGAATTTATTACAACAGATAGAAAGAAACTTTAAATAGGAAAATTGTAATATCTTCTCCATATTATATTTTAGATTTGTTTATAAAAACAATGACGTCATCATACCTAAAGACTTTATTACAACAGATAGAAAGAAACTTTAAATAGGAAAATTGTAATATCTTCTCCATATTATATTTTAGATTTGTTTATAAAAACAATGACGTCATCATACCTAAAGGCTTTATTACGACAGATAGAAAGAAACTTTAAATAGGAAAATTGTAATATCTTCTCCATATTATATTTTAGATTTGTTTATAAAAACAATGACGTCATCATACTTAAAGACTTTATTACAACAGATAGAAAGAAACTTTAAATAGGAAAATTGTAATATCTTCTCCATATTATATTTTAGATTTGTTTATAAAAACAATGACGTCATCATACCTAAAGACTTTATTACAACAGATAGAAAGAAACTTTAAATAGGAAAATTGTAATATCTTCTCCATATTATATTTTAGATTTGTTTATAAAAACAATGACGTCATCATACCTAAAGACTTTATTACAACAGATAGAAAGAAACTTTAAATAGGAAAATTGTAATATCTTCTCCATATTATATTTTAGATTTGTTTATAAAAACAATGACGTCATCATACCTAAAGGCTTTATTACGACAGATAGAAAGAAACTTTAAATAGGAAAATTGTAACATCTCCTCCATATCATATTTTAGATTTGTTTATAAAAACAATGACGTCATCATACCTAAAGACTTTATTACAACAGATAGAAAGAAACTTTAAATAGGAAAATTGTAATATCTTCTCCATATTATATTTTAGATTTGTTTATAAAAACAATGACGTCATCATACCTAAAGGCTTTATTACGACAGATAGAAAGAAACTTTAAATAGGAAAATTGTAACATCTCCTCCATATCATATTTTAGATTTGTTTATAAAAACAATGACGTCATCATACGTAAAGACTTTATTACAACAGATAGAAAGAAACTTTAAATAGGAAAATTGTAATATCTTCTCCATATTATATTTTAGATTTGTTTATAAAAACAATGACGTCATCATACCTAAAGACTTTATTACAACAGATAGAAAGAAACTTTAAATAGGAAAATTGTAATATCTTCTCCATATTATATTTTAGATTTGTTTATAAAAACAATGACGTCATCATACCTAAAGGCTTTATTACGACAGATAGAAAGAAACTTTAAATAGGAAAATTGTAATATCTTCTCCATATTATATTTTAGATTTGTTTATAAAAACAATGACGTCATCATACCTAAAGACTTTATTACAACAGATAGAAAGAAACTTTAAATAGGAAAATTGTAATATCTTCTCCATATTATATTTTAGATTTGTTTATAAAAACAATGACGTCATCATACCTAAAGGCTTTATTACAACAGATAGAAAGAAACTTTAAATAGGAAAATTGTAATATCTTCCCATATTATATTTTAGATTTGTTTATAAAAACAATGACGTCATCATACCTAAAGGCTTTATTACGACAGATAGAAAGAAACTTTAAATAGGAAAATTGTAATATCTTCTCCATATTATATTTTAGATTTGTTTATAAAAACAATGACGTCATCATACCTAAAGGCTTTATTACGACAGATAGAAAGAAACTTTAAATAGGAAAATTGTAACATCTCCTCCATATTATATTTTAGATTTGTTTATAAAAACAATGACGTCATCATACCTAAAGACTTTATTACAACAGATAGAAAGAAACTTTAAATAGGAAAATTGTAATATCTTCTCCATATTATATTTTAGATTTGTTTATAAAAACAATGACGTCATCATACCTAAAGACTTTATTACAACAGATAGAAAGAAACTTTAAATAGGAAAATTGTAATATCTTCTCCATATTATATTTTAGATTTGTTTATAAAAACAATGACGTCATCATACCTAAAGGCTTTATTACGACAGATAGAAAGAAACTTTAAATAGGAAAATTGTAATATCTTCTCCATATTATATTTTAGATTTGTTTATAAAAACAATGACGTCATCATACCTAAAGACTTTATTACAACAGATAGAAAGAAACTTTAAATAGGAAAATTGTAATATCTTCTCCATATTATATTTTAGATTTGTTTATAAAAACAATGACGTCATCATACCTAAAGGCTTTATTACAACAGATAGAAAGAAACTTTAAATAGGAAAATTGTAATATCTTCCCATATTATATTTTAGATTTGTTTATAAAAACAATGATGTCATCATACCTAAAGGCTTTATTACGACAGATAGAAAGAAACTTTAAATAGGAAAATTGTAAGATCTTCTCCATGTTATATTTTAGATTTGTTTATAAAAACAATGACGTCATCATACCTAAAGGCTTTATTACGACAGATAGAAAGAAACTTTAAATAGGAAAATTGTAACATCTCCTCCATATTATATTTTAGATTTGTTTATAAAAACAATGACGTCATCATACCTAAAGGCTTTATTACGACAGATAGAAAGAAACTTTAAATAGGAAAATTGTAACATCTCCTCCATATCATATTTTAGATTTGTTTATAAAAACAATGACGTCATCATACGTAAAGACTTTATTACAACAGATAGAAAGAAACTTTAAATAGGAAAATTGTAATATCTTCTCCATATTATATTTTAGATTTGTTTATAAAAACAATGACGTCATCATACCTAAAGACTTTATTACAACAGATAGAAAGAAACTTTAAATAGGAAAATTGTAATATCTTCTCCATATTATATTTTAGATTTGTTTATAAAAACAATGACGTCATCATACCTAAAGGCTTTATTACGACAGATAGAAAGAAACTTTAAATAGGAAAATTGTAAAATTTTCTCCATATTATATTTTAGATTTGTTTATAAAAACAATGACGTCATCATACCTAAAGACTTTATTACAACAGATAGAAAGAAACTTTAAATAGGAAAATTGTAATATCTTCTCCATATTATATTTTAGATTTGTTTATAAAAACAATGACGTCATCATACCTAAAGGCTTTATTACAACAGATAGAAAGAAACTTTAAATAGGAAAATTGTAATATCTTCCCATATTATATTTTAGATTTGTTTATAAAAACAATGACGTCATCATACCTAAAGGCTTTATTACGACAGATAGAAAGAAACTTTAAATAGGAAAATTGTAATATCTTCTCCATGTTATATTTTAGATTTGTTTATAAAAACAATGACGTCATCATACCTAAAGGCTTTATTACGACAGATAGAAAGAAACTTTAAATAGGAAAATTGTAACATCTCCTCCATATTATATTTTAGATTTGTTTATAAAAACAATGACGTCATCATACCTAAAGACTTTATTACAACAGATAGAAAGAAACTTTAAATAGGAAAATTGTAATATCTTCTCCATATTATATTTTAGATTTGTTTATAAAAACAATGACGTCATCATACCTAAAGGCTTTATTACGACAGATAGAAAGAAACTTTAAATAGGAAAATTGTAATATCTTCTCCATATTATATTTTAGATTTGTTTATAAAAACAATGACGTCATCATACCTAAAGAATTTATTACAACAGATAGAAAGAAACTTTAAATAGGAAAATTGTAATATCTTCTCCATATTATATTTTAGATTTGTTTATAAAAACAATGACGTCATCATACCTAAAGACTTTATTACAACAGATAGAAAGAAACTTTAAATAGGAAAATTGTAATATCTTCTCCATATTATATTTTAGATTTGTTTATAAAAACAATGACGTCATCATACCTAAAGGCTTTATTACGACAGATAGAAAGAAACTTTAAATAGGAAAATTGTAATATCTTCTCCATATTATATTTTAGATTTGTTTATAAAAACAATGACGTCATCATACCTAAAGACTTTATTACAACAGATAGAAAGAAACTTTAAATAGGAAAATTGTAATATCTTCTCCATATTATATTTTAGATTTGTTTATAAAAACAATGACGTCATCATACCTAAAGGCTTTATTACGACAGATAGAAAGAAACTTTAAATAGGAAAATTGTAATATCTTCTCCATATTATATTTTAGATTTGTTTATAAAAACAATGACGTCATCATACCTAAAGACTTTATTACAACAGATAGAAAGAAACTTTAAATAGGAAAATTGTAATATCTTCTCCATATTATATTTTAGATTTGTTTATAAAAACAATGACGTCATCATACCTAAAGGCTTTATTACGACAGATAGAAAGAAACTTTAAATAGGAAAATTGTAACATCTCCTCCATATTATATTTTAGATTTGTTTATAAAAACAATGACGTCATCATACCTAAAGACTTTATTACAACAGATAGAAAGAAACTTTAAATAGGAAAATTGTAATATCTCCTCCATATCATATTTTAGATTTGTTTATAAAAACAATGACGCATGGTAAAGTTGAGAAAAAAAAGGAATTTTAATTTTTTAAATGTATATCCTCTACTAAAATAAAAGTTCTTTTCTTCTTGATTTCATAAATGTATAATAAGTAGTGTTGGGACTAGCCATTATTTAAATATTTTAGTTGGAATTATTAATAAACTGATATAAAAAACGAGGAGGCCTAGAAACCAAATGTTTTATTTTAATTTGCATTTTGACGTTTTAATACAGTTTCGAATACTTATTATATTGATATATTATGTTGACTAATACACGTTGTGACATGGGCTGTTCGGAAGAAGAAAAACATGAGATAATTTGTTTCGAAAATAATTATATTATCAGGAGCATAGAAGAAATATACCAAGAATTCCTATCCTGTGCTATAATTTTGACGCTCCTAAATGGTACGCCAAACTAGTACGCCGTCTCATTCATAAAAAACAATATATACATATATATATATATATATATATATATATATATATAGATATATATATATATATATATATATATATATATATATATATATATATATATATATATATATATATATATATATATATATATATATATCAGTATTTTAATGTGTTATACATACTTTTGTTAGAAACAAGTATAAAAGATTTAAATTTTCTGATTTATCAATGACCGAGTTTTAATACTTAGCGCTTCCAATATTCCCATAAGAATGAGCCGTCTTAGTATAATTCGTTGATGTCAGGAGTAATAGTAATAAGATCAACAAGTAGATATTTTTTAGCATAATAAAATATTGGACACGTAATAATGCTAATAAAAAAATAAATTGGGAAAATCATTATGCATTTTCAACATATTCTTCACGATTAAAAATATTATCTTTCATTTTATTATTAATAAAGTTTCAAATAAAATCTCTGTGGTCTTGGTTAAGCAATATTACTGTGCGTTCATTTTTGTCCTTAATGTTTCGATGTTTTGGAGTCTTTCATTATAAATTTGAGTTTTTAAAAACCCCCCATATAAAAGATCTAACGGACTCAAATCTAAACCATTTGTCGGTCATCTAATTATGCCATGCCTTTTAAATCAAAAGTTATATCGATTGTTAAAGTATTTAATAACTGGCATCACGTTGTGCGGCGGAGCGCCATCCTGTTGCCAGATCAAATTATTCTATTACTGAACTGGATATTCTCTAAGTGACCTACATTATTTGTAATTAAATTTACATATTGCTCACCATTTAAATTTCTATTTTAAATAATTGGCCCAAAAATCTTATTTGCCAACATGCTACGCCAAACGTGAATTGATTGTCGACCCTGTATTTTTACGATCTGTATTATGTATGATTTTTCAGATGCCCAGTAATGTTTATTCCTTCTAATAAATATCCCAGACGTCGTGAATGTTGCTTCGTCTGTGAAAATAATTTTATTTAGAAACTCCTCATCTTATCCAATATGGCATACCATTACTAAACGCTATTGCAACCGTTGCATTATATTTTCTTCAGTTAAATTCTGTACCGGCATAAACTTATAAGGATGACATTTATAAAATTGCAGTGTGGTGTAAATTTTATACCAAGATTTATTGAAATATGCTGCGGCATCAGGAATAGATTTTTCCGGATCTTCTAAACTTACGTCAACTAATAATAATTTGTTTTACATTACTAAAGTGAAAAATAACTTTTTTATTTCTAATTCCGATTTTTGACTTTTCACTTAAGACTTTTCATTTCATTACATTTTTTTGACATTGTATCTTATTGCACTAGTAGATTGTACTCATTGTCCACAATATATATTACTGTATTCGTATTGTACTCTGAATATTGTTGATACGACAAAATATTGAATTTCAGATTTAATATTGCCCCAAAAGTCCCTGCATAAATAAGTTAATCTAAATATTACGGCATACAGTGCTAAAACTAAAATTATTCTGCCGAAACGGGGAAACTTAGAGAATAAACGGCGCGGTGGCGGACCTTTGTCTCGGTGCCTCCTCGAATTCAGAGTGCAGCGTCGTCACTGCTATAAAAGCGGAAAGGCAGCGGCGTAATTAAAGATATTACGGGCTGCTCTTTTAGAGTCAACTTGTCCTTTTTCCGATCGACTTTAACTCTCGGGGGTCACGTTGACTGTTCTATTTTTTAGGCAGCTCGTGGTTTTTAAAGTAGATTGTCTTTGACAACAAAATTTTCTACAGAAAATAAAGATCGTGCACGTATCTTGATTCCTGAAATTGACATCGTCGAAAAAAGTACGAAGTTAGCGGCGCGTACGAGTTACTGAACCGACCCGTCCTGACTTGAACATAATTACCAGAACGTGACCAAATGGAGATAATCTGATATTGACATTGCGACTAGTAGTCAGCTTCATGTTGGCTATAAAGTTATGAATACCGATCTTGACAAATATACCCGAACGTGACAATGGAGAACAAAATAATCCTGAACTTGGCTTGCGGAAAACAAAACTGAATTAAAAAAAAAGTGAACAAAAAGTTAATTAAAAGTCCAAGATGAGTGTTACTTGATAACCTCTTCCTAATGGGCTCATTCTTTAGAAGTATTCCTTTGATAAAAAAAAAAAAAAATTTAATTAATCTTCGTGAACTCTGAGCTTCACTCATTCCCCTTCTATCCCGGTGAGCGAGAAGAGTTTTCATTATAGTCGGGAGGTCTGGCGGGACTTCACCAACAACCTCTGATTTGTGTTAATACTTCGGTTTTACACAAATAGTTGATAATGCGAAAATTCTTAATATAAATTAATCCCTACGGAAACAAATTTCCACGTTTCCTGAAGGACAAAATTAATCCAATAAACTCCGAATTTTTGCGTCAAAAGGTCCATATTCTCGGAGATGGGTACAAAAATTCCGAATAATGCTGAGGTGCACTGATATCTCGCCAAAATCGAAAAATAGTTAAAATTGCGAAAGGTATTTGAAAGAGACCCTTGGAAAAAATTAACAAAAATTCGGTAACTTCAAAATAAAATTGACAAAAAAAAACTTATCCTCCGTTAATACGACAATATATTTTTTATATTCGAATTTAAAAAATATATATATTTTTCTTCTTCCGAATAAACCATGTCAAAACGTATATTACTCAATATAATATGTCAATATAATAAATATTCGAAATTATGTATATTAAAACGCCACAATAATAAAATTTTTATAAAAAAATTGAACCAACTTCTAAAAGTGCGCTAAAAAGTGAAAAATAACTATAAATTTTTATATGAAATTGAACTTTTTGAAGTCGGTGCCAAACTAATACCTGACAAAATGTGATTTGCATAAACAGATTAAAAATACTTCATTGTATTGTATTAAGTAATTGCTTTCTTATCATAATCTGATATATTAGTAGTTATTTATTTCATTTACGAATAATTTGGCGCCGACTTCAAAAAGTTCAATTCATATAAAAACTTTTAGAAGTCGGTTCAATTTTTTTATAAAGATTTTATTATTCGATTTTTAGTTTTAGAATTCATTATGATATCCACAAATTATTTGAACTATATACTAATCGAGATTAGTGTACCTCGCAATAACTCCAAGGAGGCAAAAAAGTACCCATTTTATCCAAAGTTGTATATCACTCTAAAATGAACCACTAAATATTCTTTGGTTCTTAGAGTTTTCCAAATACCAGTAAAATTGTGTCAAACAAATATTTAGTCTATCATAATAAATCCACTATCTTAAATTTCAAATTAATTTTAAATTGGTAATATAGGTCCCAAAACCTATCAATATCTGAGATGTAAATTTATTAGCTCGATATATTTTATACTGCATATTGAGTTTGCATACACCTCAAGAACCCCACAATATCAATTTTAGACAAAATCGGAATATGTCAAATTTTCTATCCCTCATATTGCATCTTATCAACCTAATAGTTGTAAAAAATTATTCAATCTAATGTACATCCAAATCCTTCAAAGCCCCCTAGTACCAATTGTGGATTAAATCCGGAAATTTAAAATTTCAAGACTTATATTCGCTATTTACATCCTTAAAAACGATTCAGTCCCACCTTTGAACAAAATCAAAAAATTTAAAATTTTTAGTCCGCCATCTTGGGTTTACCATACTGAATCCTGAAAAAATATTTTTAAATTCATAATTTACACCCTCAAGAACCTCCTATATTAGTTTGGGAGAAAATCGAAAAATGTAAATTTTTTAGGATACCATATTGAATCTGCCAGATTGAGTTTTTCAAAAAATATTTTAAATTCATAATTACTACTAATAAAAATACCCCAATACTGATTTTAGACAAAATCGGGAGATATAGAATCTTTAATTCGCCATCTTGGATCATCCATATTGAATTTTTTAAAAATAATTTTAGATGCGTTATGTACGCCCCGAAAACTCCCCCGTACTAATTTTGAAGAAAATCGGACAAAATTGATTTTTTCGTTCGCCATATTAGATTCGCCTTTAAAAATAATTTTAGATTAATTATGTACGACCCTGAAAACTCTACCGTGCCAATTTTGGAGAAAATCGGACAAAATTGATTTTTTTTCGCCATATTTGATCCGCCATATTGAATTTTTAAAAAATATTTTGGATTCATTATATGCGACTCTGAAAACTCCCCTACACCAACTTTGGCGAAAATCAGACATACCTAATTTTTTTTGTCAGTCATATTGGATCCGCCATATTGCATTTTTGAAAAATAATTTCAGATTCGTTGTGTACGACCCCGAAAATTTCCCCATACCAATTTTGGAGAAAATGGGACAAAATTAATTTTTTTAGCCGCTATTTTGTCAGCGCCATTTTGGATATTACTGCACCAATTTCTTCCAAAAAAATATGGAACCACCGCAGCAACTTCCTGAATATAACGTAAAAAATTTCGTTCAAATCGGTGCTGCTGTTCCGGAGTAATCGGTGTACATACATTAAAAAGAAGTCGATTAAAAGTTAAAATAAAGCATTTGTTTTCTAGGCCTACTCGTTTTTTTACATCAGATTATTAATAACTTAAATATTCAAACAACTAGTCCGAACACTAACTTGTTATACATTTTTTAAATCAGGGGGAAAAGAACTCTCATTCTGGTAGAAAATATATAGCTTGTTTTATTTAAAAAATTAAAATTTCTTTTGTTTCTCAATTTTATGATGCGTGACTGTTTTTGTAAACACTTCTAAAATACAATATGGAAGAAATCTAACAATTTTCGTATTTAAAGTTTTTTCCATCTCTTATAATAGAGCCTGTAGGTATGGTCTAATTATAAAAAAACCTTGTTCTTGTCAAATTTGAATTCCTGATTGCTATGGCTATTAGAGATGGAACACAATATCACTACATAAGGGCTATTCTTTTGAGTCATTATCACTTTCACTTCTATCACTTGAAGTAATCATGATCACTTCAGCCCAATGACAAGTAAATGCATATTGAAAAGAACATGAAGTTATCAGTTTCACTTTGTTTGCTTTGATCAATTGATAATTACTAAAAAGAATATAGCCATAGTATAAAACAAAGTCGCTTTCTCTGTCCCTATGTCCCTTTGTATGCTTAAATCTTTAAAACTACGCACCGGATTTTGATGCGGTTTTTTTCAATAGATAGAGTGATTGAAGAGGAAGGTTTATATGTATAATAACATCCATTAAATAGTGGAGAAATACTGTTATTTTTGAGGTTTCTAATGTGATGTCGTTAATTATCATATTTTTTTCCGCTTACATTGCAAACGCAGGCTGAACCCTACGAGATTTATCAAAATAATGTACTAATTATTTGTACACATTGAAAAGGTCTACAGAAAACTCCGCGATGGTATATGTCTATCTCTCATGGATATCCCACAATAACATTTTTTTGTCATTTACTTTTTACGACAAATAATGGCAAATTTTGAAGCGATTTTAACCAATACAGCATTAATCCTTATCCAATTAAATAGCTTAAATACATTGTTGATTTAATATAGATCTATATGGTCCTTTACAGCACAAGATTTAAATGAATATTTTCGAAGATATTACAGATTTAAAATTGCGGGAAGTAGCGCTTGCGGCGGTACTGCCCGACCGGGGCGGCGGCAGCGTGCCTATAAATAGCGCGTCGGAGGCCGATGTAATAATTGTTGTAAAAATAAAATAAATAGTCACAGTTTTTCTGTAGTGTATTTAGTATCAGCATTGCACCCGTGCGAAGCCGGGGCGGGTCGCTAGTTGAGTATATAATTCATTTTAATCTCTTTCTCCTCTGTGTTTGGTTGATTATTTACATCTGGTAACAGTAGATGCCGTTTATAATCAGAAATAGAAGGCGCAACCAAAGTGTGTTTTGTTTTCTTTACTGGCTGTTTATATCCAGCTTTTTAAACAATTTAATCAGAATCTATGGACATATTTAACATATTTCATCCATGCTTAATAACGCAAAAGGGTATTAATTTTTCTTTTTCTACGTCAAACTTTAGTTTATCAAACGAATAGAAACAATAATAGATCGGGAAAGATAGATTTAGTCTTTAATTTTTTCTGCAATCTCATCTTGCGAGTCTCTCTCTCTCTCTAAGTCACACAATATCGCAATTAGTATATAATAATATTTTATTGTACATTGTTACTATAAAGAAATCAATAAATTTAATAACGCTGTAATGTTTGTTGTTTTAATTGCTTAAGGTGGTCTCTAAGTTACTTATGCGAAAAAATAATGAATTTTGTAATAATTGTTTAGACAAATTTATTTCGCAAAAGTAATGATAAATTTGGATTAAGCGATCCATTGATAGCCTCAAAACATTCATCGTTTATCAGAATTGTCGCTTAAAAGCTTATCTGTCACGAAAGGTGAACGACTTCAAAACTTGAAAAATTCTTGCAATTTGAAATTTTTAAGATTGAATCTCTCGAAGAAAAAGAATGATATTTATACAAACTCAGCCGCATTTGAAAGAGTGAGTAAGACATACTTTAAAATGTGTGTATAGTTTTTTTAAGAAAAAAATATCACTATAACCTTAAATATTGGCCAAAATAGCATTTTTTGCACTTTTAAATTACGATGTTTTCAAAACCTCACGTGATGGAGCAATTCTAAAATCTAGAATAAACGACTATTCTTATTCAACGTACGAATTTCACATCGTGCTGTTTAACAGTTGAAAACTGAATATAGGCGAGTGGGCCAGATGATTTTTCATAAACTCAAACTTGCAAAACACGATTTTTTTTATCATCGAAATTTTGTAAATTCACAGCTACATTTATCGTGTTTAGACTTAGAACGATGGAAAAATTCATTTCCAGCAATAGCACAACGATTTGATTTGGGAAGTAATAGAAAAAATAAGCAGCATTATATATATATATATATATATATATATATATATATATATATATATATATATATATATATATATATATATATATATATATATATATATATGAAATAAAATGCAAACAGTAAATGCAAACTTCGTTCCATCACATCCTTTTCGTGTTAGAGGTTGCACAGTTTGAATAGATTGCTACAGAACACAATCCATCCAATTCCCCCACCATTGAGATGATGGCCTACCTGTACCACCACACCGAGAAGAAAGTCAAAACTTACCCTCCCTGCTACAGTGATACGGCAGAGGCACATGTTTCGTCTCTACTAGACTCATCAGGGTACCGACATGCACCTGGCTGTGCAAAGGACAGATCGGAAAGAAGCATGCAAATACTGAACGCGGTTTCGCCGACCTCCCGTCGGATGGCGTATATATGTTTATACGGCTTTCACGGATTCCTCCGTGTGAGTTGCAGTAGCAGTGGATGCATCCACATTATGCCGTTGTAGTGCTGAAATCACATTCAGCAAACGTACAACTATATGCAACTCGGTATGTAAGTGAAGTAAAATGCGAAACAGTGAATGCAAACTTCGCTCCATCATTTCCCTTTTGTGTTAGAGGTTGCACAGTTAGAATAAACTGTAATAAAACACAATTCATCTTATTCCACCACCATTGAGATGATGGCTACATGTGCCTCTACCGTATCACTGTAGCAGGGAGGGTAAGTTTTGACTTTCTTCTCGGTGTGGTGGTACAGGTAGGCCATCATCTCAATGGTGGGGGAATTGGATGGATTGTGTTCTGTAGCAATCTATTCAAACTGCGCTACCTCTAACACGAAAAGGATGTGATGGAACGAAGTTTGCATTTACTGTTTGCATTTTATTTCACTTATACACAGAGTTGCATATAGTTGTACGTTTGCTGAATGTGATTTCAGCACTACAACGGCATAATGTGGATGCATCCACTGCTACTGCAACTCACACGGAGGAATCCGTGAAAGCCGTATAAACATATATATATATATATATATATATATATATATATATATATATATATATATATATATATATATATATATATATATATATACAGGTTAATCTAAAAGTCCCGGTATGGCAGAATATTTTCTTATCAGAGAATTTTGAAGAAAAATAATTCAGATTAAAATTGTTTAAATTGAACGGCGCAACTAGCAGTGACCTTGAATTTTACTTTGATATCGGCTTTCAAGGTCAATCGAAAATCATATTGGTTTTTTCAAATAGAAATCCCCAATTGTTTGTTGCAAAAATGGAAAGTGGGAAATTTTTCCTATCTAACGGTATAAAGAACATAGGGAGGTCAAATATCTTAACACCATCGATTTTGACCATTCAATAATTCGAAGACTACGAGTGCTGTAGAACACATTTTCTACAGAAGTTTTAGAAAATTGAACAGCGCGTCTGATGATGACTTTGAATTTGAACATATCCTTCAAGCTCAATCGAAGATCGATTTGATTTTTTCAAATAAAAATTTCTATTTTTATTGAAAAAAAATGGAAAGGGAAAAAAATTTATTTTCTAACAGAATAAAGAACCTAGGGGGCCAAACCACATCCGGATGTCATTTGAGGGTGAACTATCTTTGCACCATGAATTGATGTAAACCAGCTAAAAATTCTAAAACAAGGAGTGCTGATGCAAGATATTGTTTACAATAGTTGTAGGAAATTAAACGGCGCGTCATAGGTTTACCTTGAATTTTAACTTAACCTTGACCTGGAAGGTCAAATGAAGGTCATGGAAAATTTTTTAAAAGGAACTTTTAATTTCGGAAATACCAAAAAATCCTGCCATGGCAGGATATTTGAGAATATTCTGATGGAAAAAATAGAGTACTGGAGGTTTAAATGTGAGCGAAAAATTTTTATATTCGAAAATTAGCTTTAAGGGTACCCTCTCTGACCTTGGATATTGGATCAGCCGCTTTTAGTTTTGAAAATCTGATGTCAGAATCGTAATCAGCGACTCTTGAATATTCCCAAATATCCTGCCATTACAGGATTTTTTTTGATATTTGACTTTGGAATGACTCTACTTTCAAGGTCATTTCGAGGTCATATCAAAACTTAAAATTATCCGCTCTCTCTATTTCCGAGATCAAAAGTTTAAGAGTCCCATTTAAAAAAATTCTCGTGATCTTCAACATGAAGGTCAAGGTAAAATTCAGGGTCAGCTTAAGACGCGCCATTTAATTTCCTACAACCATTGTAAAAAATGTTTTTCTCCAGCACTCCTTGTCTTCGAGTTTTTGGTTGGTTTGTTGACCTCTAAATGTGACTTTTGAATAGAAAATTTTTGCCGTTTTCCATTTTTAAAAGAAAAAATGAGGGTCTCCACTTGAAAAAATTAACTCGACCTTCGATTGACCTCGAAGGTTAAGATAGAGGTCAAATTCAAGGCCACCATCGGGCGCGTTGTTAAACTTCCTACAACTTTTGTAGAAAACGTTTTTCTACAGCAATCCTAATCTTCAAATTATTGGATGGTCAACATCAATGTATGATGTAGATATGTTTGACCTTCAAATGACCTCTGGATGTGATTTAATTATATTCTTTATGCCGTTGGATGGGAAATTTTTCCGGCTTTCCATTTTTGCAATAAAAACTGGAAATTTCCATTTGAAAAAATCAACATGACTTTCGATTTACCTTGAAGGTCAAGGTCAAGATCAAGGTCAAGGTCATATTAAAAATCACCAACAATTTTCTACAACTTTTACCCAAAATATTTTTCCCGAAAATCCTTTGCTAAAAAAATATTCTGCCGTATCGCGACTTTTGGATGACCCTGTATAAATATAAATATAATTTATTACGGTTTAGTTTTTCTACAACTAAAACTATATATTTATACCAATAGAACTAATACACGCCATAACGTATGTCTCATTTTCAGCAAATAGTTTTTTATTAGATATTAAAGTAAAATCTAAAAATGTCTTCATCTACGAAATGTTAAAAGTTTGTATTGTATGTCAAATTTGCCATATTAAGAATATAGAAATATACCAAATAATCCATTTTCAATATTGTCATCAAGTGTTTTGTCAATCTTCTGATTATAGAAGCGTCAATAAAGATTAAGATTATTTGATTGAATAATATATAAAAATAACCTTTTTTGTTTTTGTCGAAATGAAGCAGACATGATAAAACAAGTTGTTTGATTGTATGATCAGCGATATCGACCAATTAAAACACTCATAATTATAAACATTCAAATATCATAAACATGTTTATTCGTATTTTGTGCGTATGACCTTGGTAAAGTGCCATAATAAATTGTAGAGGTGGTTATTTTAGTGTAATATATGAAGACTTTTTTTAGACTCACATTTTAAGGCACTCTCAGAATCACTTCTATAATGGGTCAAAACACAGCTTCAAAAGCTACATTAATGGTTACCTAAATTAAACAAGGAGACCAGAGCTGTAAAAAAATACTCAGCGCCCCTTTTAAGGAATAAAATTGCAATATACGATATATACAGGGTGGGACAGAGCAACTTGATTATTTGAATTTGGCACCTTGAAGCGATGGTTTCTCTGAGGGGGTGGAGGTAGGTAATGTCATATTATTACGCATATTTTATGGCAAAATATTAAATTTTAGATTAGACACTACTACTATAAAAGAGAAACTTCAGCTGCGAAATTAAGGACATTACTGGTTGCTCTTTTGGAGTTAACTCGTTCTTTTTCCGATCGAACTTGGCTTTCGGAGGCCACGAGATAGATCGTGGTTCTAATGTAGGTTGTGTAGACAATATACCATCTTCTGACAATAAAAACCGTACACGTATCTATCTTAATTCCTGAAATTGATACCATCGATAAAAAGGCGGAATTAGTGGCGTGTAGGAATGACTTTACATTTACTGGAAAGGTAAATAATTCAGGATTTGGAGATTGAATCTAGTTTAGTAGGAATCTTTCATTAAGCTGTGACGACTGCATGTTCGGGAAGAAAAGGCTACGAGTCAAGTCAATGCTCGGCAGAGCTAAAAATCAAAGATTTCTTGCCGATCCTGAAGTATTTAGTAGTCCCAAAAAAATGCTTTCTGACTTAAAAATAATTATCAGAACGTGACCAACCTGATTTAACATTGTAACTAATAGTCAGCTTCGTGTGGGCTATAAAGTTGCGATAATTCCGATCTTGACAAATAAATCCTGAGCGTGACATGCGGAAAACAATACTGAAATTAGAATAATAAATTAGCGGAAGAAGTTAGGAAAAGTTAAATGCGGAAAATGAATAATAATAGGGAATAAGTGGTAAATAATAATAATAATAATCATCGGGTGTTATTATTATTAGAAATAATGATAACTTTAGTTACAAATAATTGCATAAATAAATAATGCATTATTTATTAATTAGAAAATCAACTTTAATTTCGTAGCGAAAAGATAGATAAAATAAGATCCTGAAATAGCGAAGTAAAAAGAAAAATAAACGAACTAATAGTCAAGGATGAGTCTTACTTGATAACCTCTTCTTAACTGGATCAGTCCCTAGAAACGTTCACTGATAAAAGAAAACTTAATAAATTTTCGTTCATTCTGAGCTTCACTCATTCCCCTTCTATCCCAGTGAGGGAGGACAGGTAAGGTGGCTAGGGTTTTCAGTCTAGTCGGGAAGCTTGGTGAAACCTCACCAACAAACCCTGATTTGTGTTAAATTGCAGATTAACACAAATAATTGAATAATCTTAAAATAATTAATCTCGATGGAAACGAACTTCCACGTTTTTAGAAGATAAAAATAATCCAGTACATCCGATAATTGCGGAAGTAGGTCCATATTCTCGGAAATGAGTACGAAAAAAATACCAAATAATGGCACAAAAGGTAGTGGAAAGAGACCCTTCGAATAAATGAAATAAAAAATTCGGTAATAAAATCCGTTAACACAACATGGAATCCAAACAGATAACATGACTGTTATTGACGTTGCGCAAATAATGAATTCAAAACAAGTACCCATCGTTCATTAATACAGCAATACATTGGAGAGAGCAGAGCGTAGGATTGTAGCTCCGCTTGGTTTGGTAGGCGTCGTGGAATAGACGAAGGAGGAGGACGCGTTCGTTGTAGAGGCATAATTTGCTAATGGTTACTCTATCATAGTCACGTAACGTGCAATTCCTACTCATTTCAATATTGCGCCCCGTGGTCATATTCCTTCCGGCAATCAATTGTTTCATGAGTAAACAAGTTCATGCAAACTGGTGAGGTTAAAAAAAACTTGGCCTTCCACGAACAACAAAGTCACCCCAAAATATTGACATGGTAACGCTTTCTGTTTTGCCATTAGATTGTCTACTCGTTCTGTGAGGCGAATTCTTCATGAACAACTAACATTTAATCCCTACAAATTGACTGTGTTTAAGGAACTTAATCCACGCGATTTTATTGCTCGAGAAAATGCATGTGAGGCGCTTCTTAACATGCCTCACGACACACTAGTTTTCTTCAATGATGAGGATAACTTTCATCTTTCGGAATTTTTAAATAAGCGAAACATGCGTTATTGGAGCCCTGATAACCCCTGATAATTTCATCGTTGTCCCCTACATTCACAACACGTAACTGTTTAGTTTGCACTTTCGCAAGTTTGAATAATTGATCGATGGTTTTTTTAAGTAAATGAACAGGTCGTTTCAGTGAATTTTGAGCGTTATATCCATATGAATCAGAAGTTTTTCCTGCCAACACTCAACCAGATGCATGGTTCCAGCCGGACGATGCTACAGCACATTCAGCGCTATGTAGCCTTAAACAACAAAACTGGAAAGATGTTTTTAAAATAACTCTAAGATATCTTTAATACGGAAAACTTAAGAAAAAAATTATTGACAGTATTGGAGACTCTACCCTGGGTTTTTTAAAAGGTCCGTTGCTAGGAGAAAAATCAAAATTATTAATGCAAATATCACGAGAAGCCTTGGAAATAAAAGTCAGCTACAGCAGAGCCAGTATACTGAGTAAGGCCAATCTCTACTAGAGGACGCCCAGTATCTGGCAGGTACCATTTGCAATTCCTTACGCAGAGCGATTTAACTCATTTGGACGGTTACTAACACTGGAAAGTTACATTTATACGTGAAATGGACGATTACAAAATTTCACAAATGTGACTCGGATCCCTCGGGATTGTCTATTCCCGTAATTAATGATGACGCCAGCCCCTTAAGGAGTGTTAGAAAATATATTATATCTACACGCTGTTTAAGACTGATAAATGTATCGTATTATTTACTTTTCGTAATTAAAATTCAGTAATAATTGACAAAAAAATAAATGACTATGGGGAGGGGTTCTTTATTGTTACCATTTCCAAGATAATCTTGTGTTCCTGTTATTTTAATACCAATTTTTTTAATAACTTATACTTTAGTAGAAATATAACAAGTATAAAGAGATAAGTTTTATCAGAATCTTATCTAATCGTCCCATAAATAATATAAATATGTTTATTTGCGTAATGTGCAATCATTGTGCAGTGAAATACTTAACTGTCGTACGTATATTCTCAGATATTTTAGTGTAATTTTAAAATGAATACACCACAAAAGAGTTCGGTAAGTAATACAGTGTCTAAATAAGGGTAGTCAATCATGCATCGATCAATTTTGATTTTTATTTTTCTAATCGTTCCCAGAACTTGATTATATATAATTAAATTTAAAGAGTTCTACTTTTCTTATCTTTCATTACTTATAATCGTTTAAAATGAAGTGAGATATTGCCGACCACACTTATGTAAGTATGTGAGTATGCGGATTAACAATCCTGCGACCTAACAGATCTATTGTGTTCCCTTTCTGCTGCCAAGTTGTTAGGGTACCTTGTCGACTAGACCAGGCCTTTCAGTCCTATTTCATTTTGGGAACTTTATTGGTGTGCTCTCAAGAAGCCCATTCTAGAGTTATTTAAAGCACTGCCCTCTGAAAGGATGTAGACAGAAGTTTCATTCTTTTCTTCGCAAAATCTGCACGCTTCTCTCTCTACTAATCCGAGTTTCTTGAAGTGTTCCTTCAGGTGGCAATGCCCTGTCAGGGATCCCGTCAGAATTCTAAATTGCTCTTTGTTTAGGCGTATGCATTCCTTGAGTCTCTTCTGGTTTTAGTTCTTAAGAACTATCTTCGCTTGTCTTATTCCTTGCAGGCTCGTTCAGTAATTGGATCTTCTGCTCTTTTCCTGTCTTTTTAGTTCTTCTAGAATAACATTGCTTCTGATTCCAGAGAAATGTTCGGGCTCTAGAAATGTTGACACAACCCCTTTTCTTACAGCTTGTCTACTATTTCAGTTCCCTCTACTGCGGTGTGTCTCGGTACCCACAAAGGCGTAACCTTATAATTTTTGCTTAATTCGTTTAGTTCCTCTAGGCATTCCCAGGCCATCTTGGCGCTGATTATATATATATATATATATATATATATATATATATATATATGTATATATATATATATATATATATATATACTCATCCAACGCACTTTGTGACCTCCTGTAAAATTTTCGACTTTATGGCATCCACTAGAAAAACAATATAATTCGTCTAACCAAAAATATGACTTTTCAAAAACAAATAATGTATCCATTTGTGAACAAAAAAACCAAACCATACACAAATTAAAAAAAAAAAATTTTCCTATCTCTTCGACATCCCTGTATATTTAATATACATTTCTATTTAACATCCCTTGTGACATCTGTAAAATAACTACATACCTTGTGACATCATCGCGGTGTTGCCACTTTTAAATTACGTAATATAAGGAATGAAAAGGGGAGGAGCAATTAATCCTATAATGTTTAACTTTCGCTGTAAATTGAGTAACTGCAATTTTCCAAACGTTGGATATAGTTCCAGCCAAAGGTAAAAATTAGTGCTGTTTTTGACGTAAATTCCGAAATGGATGAGACCTATCCAGGGGTGTTCGGAGCAATGAAAGAACAAACCCTACATAAAAAGTAACAGTAAGAATAAGTTGGGGCTAAGAGGGGCAGTCAAAGTGGGCTAAAACAAGTTTTTTGAATTTACAAGCCAAGTAATTCATTTTGGAAAAAAAATTCAAATAAAAGATGTAGAGATTTTAAAAACCTACAATTTAAATACTCTTAATCGGCAATTTTTTTGATTTTAAAGGGAAGCCCTCGTCATTTTGAACAAAACGATATTTGATAATAGTAAATTAGACAAAAATGTTGCTTAGACGCAAAATATTGATTGCTATAACTTCTTTTTGGGTGAACATTTTAAAGTCCACAAGCTTCAATCTCTTCGTGAAAGCCAAAATTTTCATATGTTGTTGGGGGCAAATGAAAAAAAATAATAATTTCTAACCCCTTAAATATCGCTCTAAAAAAGGGGGTGGTGCCATATTCATAAAACACAGAAAATGGTCCATTCGTTGTTGAAATACGACGAAATTTTCCGAGCGCTGCTGATGTAAAGCTGCGAGTTCAGTGTTCTCCGTGCGCAAGAGCTTTGTTTCTTTATAAAAAAAAAACACTCCCTTTTTTAAGGCGGTAATTAAGGGGTTGAAAATTAATTTTTAATTTCTTTCTGACAAGGTATGAAAGTGTTGGCCTTCACGAAAGGATTGAACCACTGTGGAAGTCAAAACATTCACTCAAAAAAAAGTTATAGTAATCAACATTTTGCGTCTTGGAATAAGTAATTAGCAATATCTCAGCAACAAATTATCCGATTTGCTATTATAAAATATCATTTTGTTCAGAAAGACGAGCAAAAAGTGCAAAAAAGTCAACTTTGAAATAAATAATTGATATTAAAAGAATAGCCGATTTTGCGGATTTTTCGACCTTTTTGCAATAATGATAGCACAAACGCTCAAATTTTAGGTTTTTAAAATCTCTACAATTTTTATTTGAAATTATATGATGGAATATGTCGGGCTAAGAAATTTACGTCTCAAGTTCTTTAAATATCGATATTGGAAGGTTTTGAAGGCCTATATTATCAATATAAAATTAATTTAAAATTTAAGACAGCGGATTTACTATAACATAATTCCATTCAAAACTGATAATTGGAGAACTCTAAAAATCAAAAAAATTTTTGTTGTTCATTTTAGGATGATTTACAACAATTAGAATGAATTCAAAACTAAAAATCGAATTATAAGAATTTAAATCATCTAGTTGTTCTGCATTACTAGTTTTATCATAATGAAAATTTACCACAAGATCGTTTTCAATATCTTTGGAAGCAATTTCTACAAATAAATTTATCCTATCAAATAAACTATACCGAGTACCTAGATATCGCTTCGTAAGTGGTTCATACAAAATACTTAAGTCGTACTTGGGTTAAACTAGAAAAGCAAACTCTTATTATTACAACACAAATATTATTTTTCGCATTTTAGGGCTTTTTCGGAAGACAATTGATTCGTTTACAAAAATGTTTTTTTGTATTTTTAACCGACTTCTAAAAGAAGGAGGTTCTCAATTCGTCGACTATGTATTTTTTTTTTATGTATGTACACCGATTACTCCGGAAAGGCTGCACCGATTTGAATGAAATTTTCTACGTTATGTAAAGGAAGTTGCTGCGGTGGTCCCATATTTTTTTAGATGAAATTGGTGCAGTAAAATTCAAGATGGCGCTTACAATATGGCGGCCAAAAAAATTAATTTTGTCCGATTTTCTCCAAAATTGGTATGGAGGAATCTTCGGGATTATACCCAACGAATCTGAAATTATTTTTAAAAAAATCAAAATGGCGGATCCAATATGGCGGACAAAAAAATTTAATTTAGTCCGATTTTCTCCAAAATTGGTATGGGGGAGTTTTTGAGGTTGCACATAACGAATCTGATATTATTTAAAAAAATTCAATATGACGGATCCAATATGGCGGATCAAAAAATCAATTTTGTCCGATTTTTACCAAAATTGGTAAGGGGGAGTTTACGGGATCGCATATGATGAATCTAAAATAATATTAAAAAAAATCAATATGGCGGATCCAATATGCCCGACAAAAAAATTAATTTTGTTCGATTTTTTCCAAAATTGGTACGAGTGAGTTTTCGGGATCGCATATGACGAATCTAAAATAATTTAAAAAAAAATTCAATTTGGCGGATTCAATATAGCCGACAAAAAAATCGTTTTTGTCCGATTTTCTCCAAAATTGGTACGGGGGAGTTTTCGGAGTCGCATATGACAAATCTAAAATAATTTTTAAAAAATCCAATGTGGCGGATCCAATATGGCGAACGATAATATCTATTTTGTCCTATTTTCTCCAAAATTGGTATGGGGAAGTTTTCCAGGTTTCACATAAATAATCTGAAATTATTTTTAAAAAACTCAATATGGCGGACAAAAAAAATCAATTTTGTCCGATTTTCACCAAAATTGGTACGGGAGAGTTTTCGGGGTCACATATGACGAATCTAAAATTATTTAAAAAAAATTCAATATGGCGTATCCAATATGGTGGATAAAAAATTAATTTATTTTCTTTAAATATCGATATTGGAAGGTTTTGGGGCCTATATTTCCAATCTAAAATTAATTTGAAATTTAAGATAGTGGATTTTCAATGACAGACTAAATACTCGTTTGATCCAATTTGATTGGTATTTGGAAAACTCTAAGAACTAAAGAATTTTTAGTGGTTCATTTTAGGGTGACTTACAACTTTGGATAAAATGGGTACTTTTTTGCCAGCTTGGAGTCATTGCGAGGTACACTAATCTCGATTAGTACTTAGTTCAAATAATTTATGAATGTCATAATGAATTCTAAAACTAAAAATAGAAAAATAAATTTTTATTAAAAAATTGAACCGACTTCTAAAAGTGAGCTAAAAAGTGAAAAATAACCATAAATTTTTTATATGAAATTGAACTTTTTGAAGTCGGCGCCAAATTATTTTTACACGAAATAAATAACTACTAATATATACAAATTATGGTAAGAAAGCAAATACAAATAAAGTATTTTTAATCTGTTTATGCAAATCACATTTTGTCAGGTATTAGTTTGGCGCCGACTTCAAAAAGTTCAATTTCATATAAAAAATTTATGGTTATTTTTCACTTTTTAGCGCACTTTTAGAAGTCGGTTCAATTTTTTAATAAAAATTTTATTAGTTTTGAACTTGTCACGATATCCCTAAATTATTTGAACTAACAAGGAAGGTATCTGAAGTGTCAGGCTCCAAACTTATGTTGTAGAGAGTACAAAAATAAAAGACCTGTATTTCTTTTATCTGCGGAAATTCATTACAACGGGGTAAAAACTGCCCCTGAAGTTCACCTCTAAAAACAATATTTTTGAAATATCTAAGGTTCTAAGCGAGATATTTTTACAAAACAAAATGAAAGTTATTTGTGATTCGAGATGATATTAAATTGTGGTATTTTCACTCCCAAGGATATCATTCCTTATTTTTTATTAGGGTAAACCATATATTTACGCATGTAATTCAATTCTAAAAATTACGAACTATAATGGAATTATTTAAAAATATTTTTCTCACGAATATCATAAACTTAAGTTTCAGGGTTTCTAAAAATAAACTACTAAAAGAGGGTGAGCCACACTCAAATAAGTTTTTTTTTAATTTCAAGTTCTCATTGAGATATCTTTACAAAACAAAATGGAAATTACTTGTCGTTTGAAATAATGTTGAATTATGGTATTTTTACTCCCTATGATATCATCCCTTATTACTTAACGGTAAATCATCTACTAGCGCACGTAATTTAATTCTAAAAATTACGAAATTTAAGGAAATTGTTTTAATGTATTTTTTTCACGAATACCATAATTAACTCAAGTTGGGATATTTTGGGGTTTCAAAAAATGAAGTAGTAAAAGAGGTTGAGTCACTCCCAAATAATTTTTTTTTCAAATCTCAAATTCTAATTGAGATATCTTTACAAAACAACGTGGAAATTACTTGTTATTTGGAGTGAGGTTATTTCATGTTGTTTTAACCCCATAGATATCATCTCCTACTTTTTATGAGGGTTAATTTTGTAATTCATTTACATAATTTAATTCTGTACATTACGAAATTAAACCAAATTTGTTGATAATTTAAGTTGCCGTATTTCGGTATTTCCGAAAATAAACTAGTAAAAGAGGGTGATCCACCTCCAAATACCTTTTTTAATATATCCAGTTCTAATTAAAATATCTCTACAAAACAAAATTAAAATTACTTTTTATTCGAAAGGATGTTAAATTATGGCATTTTCACTCCCAAGGATATTATTCCATATTTTTTATAAAAATCATTTCATACATTTATTATTGCTCTTAAAATTCTCAAATTTTAATTTAAAAGAACGTTACGGAATTAGAAATCACTATATGTTATGAATTATAATAATTTACAGACATGAATGCTTAACCAATGAAATAAGTTTATATTTTCTTATTATTTAAAAGAAAAGATTTCAGTAAGTTGTGTAACGTTCATATCGACTGAAATTAATGATATCCTTGAGGGTGAAAATACCATTGTTTAACTTCATTTCAAATAACAAGTAAACTCCAGTTTGTTTCGTAAAGTTATCTCAATTAGAACTTGAGATGTAAAAAGAAGTAATTGAGGTTGGCTCGTCCTCTTTTACTAGTTTATTTTTGGAAACCCCGAAACACGACAACTTAAATGTGACTTATGGTACTGGTGAAAAAAATATTTTCAAATACTTCCAATAAATTTTGCAATTTTTACAATTACATTACATGCGCAAATATATGGTTTATCCTAATAAAAAATAAGGGATGATATCCTTGGGGGTGAAAATAGCATAATTTAATATCATTTCGAATAATAAATAATTTTCATTTTGTTTTGTAGAATTATTTTAATTAAAACTTGAGTTATTAAAAAAGAGTATTTGGGGGTGACTCACCCTCTTTTACTAATTTATTTCTGGGAAACCTCGAAAAATATCAACTTGATTTACTTACGGTATTCGTGAAAAAATTATTTTCAAATAATTATATTTAATTTCGTAATTTTTAGAATTAAATTACTTGCGTGAATAGATGATTTACCCTTATAAAAAATAAAGGATGATATCCTTGGGGATAAAAGAAAATCATACTTTAACATCACTTCGGACAACAAGTAATTTTCATTTTGTTTTATAGAACTTAGAACCCGAGATATTTCAAAACTATTGTTTTAGGTGTGAACTTTAGGGGCGGTTTTTACCCCGCTAAAATAAATCTCCGTAGATAAAAAAATACGTGTTTCTTATTTTTGTACCCTCTTTCACATATTGAAGTTTTATTAAAATCGGAGCCGGATTCTTGAGGTACCTTCCTTGTAATTACTAATCCAGACGTATAGTCTAATACGTGTTATGGTCAAGGATTTATAAATGCAACCATTTTAGCCAAAGATATTGTAAACTACACTAAATTACGCAATAAATAAGTTGTTGATTCTGCAAATTCTCTAAAAGAAAATTTTGAATTAAACTGGACCAAACAAAGATTTAGTCACCATAATAAATTTTCTTTATTTTAAGAAATTAATTTTATATTCGTAATCTACGCCGCTGAAAATCCCCTAACATTGATTTTGAAAGAATTTGAGTAGTGTAAATTTTTCAGCAGGACATATTCTACCCACCATATTAAATTCACAGAAATTAATTGTATATCCTTAATCTATGCCCCAAAACATCTAATCTTAATTTTGGAAAACGTAAATTTTTAATGTGGCATATTGGATCTGCTACATTTAATTTTGAGAAAGTACTTTTAGATTCGTAATTGGAAATATTTAAAAAATGTAAAATTTTTAACTTGCCTTACTGGATGCACTAAACTTGATTTTTAAAAGGTAATTTTAAATTTTTAATAATCTACACCCTCGAAATCACCCAGTGCTAATTTTGAACAAAATCGGGAAATGTAAAATTTTAGTCCACCGTATGGTAATTAGCTATATTAAAATTTTTAATAATTTCAAATTCGCAAGTTACAGCCCCAAAAATTCCCCAAAGCCAATTTTGGACAAAATTGAAAAATGTTTAATTAATATCAGTAAGGTTTCATATGCAAAATAATCATGTCCCTTTTCTTAGGGCTACATTTCAGACGAACACACGTATTTCTATTTTTCGTTATCTAGATTCCCGTCACCAATGTGAAAATCAGAGTTTCACTTTATGCAAATTTTGTTATATTTTGAATGAACCAACTTATATATAAGGGTATAATAATAAAAAATACCTTGTCCATGTCCAGTAGATATATCTTTTAATTCATTTACATCAATAATATTCTCTAAGTCCGAAGTTTTCGTGGAATCCCATATTGATTTTTTAATTTCAAGTTCTCCTAATCTCACATTGTCTACCTTTCTAATCATAACTACCATTATTTTCCCTCTTGTAGTCATATTGAAAGAAATAAAGAACTAAAACTTTATGTTTAATGATTTTAATAATAACAAGTTAGGTTAGGTTTCAGTCATTTTTGAAATTCAAGTTTACTACGTTGTCTAATATTAATAATTTTTGTCATCACTTACCTTAATCAGAATCAAAATATGATATTATCAAATAGCATCCAGATATAAGATACAATTTTTATAGAAAAATTGAACCGACTTCTAAAAGTACGCTAAAAAGTGAAAAATAACTATTTATTTTTACATGAAATTGAAATTTTTGACGTCGGCTCCAAACTAAAACCTGACAAAATGTGATTCGCTTAAACAGATTAAAATACTTTATTTGAAATTGCTTTCTTACCATAATTTGTATATATTAGTAGTTATTTATTTCATTCAGAAATAATTTGGGTCAGAAATTATTTGAACTAAGTACTAATCGAGATTAATGTTCAACAATGACTCCAAGGTGGCAAAAAAGTACCCATTTTATCCATAATCGTAAATCACCCTAAAATGAACTATTAAAAATTCTTTGATTCTTAGAGTTTTCCAAATACCAATGAAATTGTGTCAAACAAATATTTAATCTGTCATAGTATATCCAATATCTTAAATTTCAAATTAATTTTAGATTGGTAATATAGGCCCCAAAACAAATATCGATATTTAAAGAATTTGAGACGTAAATTTCTTAGCCCGATATATTTTATATTGCATATTGAGTTTATATTTGCCCCAAAAACCCAGCAATATCAAGTTTAGATAAAATCGGAAAATGCAAAATTTTAATCCCTCATATTGTATCTTATGAACCCAATAGTTGTAAAAAATGAACTTCATATTCGTAATACACCACTCCAAAACCCCCAAATACCGAATCTGAAAAAATGCGAATAAGGTAAAATTTTCAACCCATCATATTGAATTAAAAAAAAAATTTTAACGTCTTAATCTAATCTAAATCTAAACCATTCAAAGCTCCCTAGTACCAATTTTAGATGAAATCCAGAAATTAAGAATTTCTAAACGGTCATATTGTATCTGACATATTAGATTTTCTTAAAATAATTTTATATTCGTTATTTACATCCTTAAAAACGATTCAGTTCCACATTTAAATAAAATCGAAAAATGTAAAACTTTTAGTCAGTTAGATTGCATTGGCCATATTGAATCCTGAAAAAATACTATTAAATTCATAATTTACACCCTCAAGAACCCTCTATATTAGTTTTGGAGAAAGTCGAAAAATGTAAAATTTTTAGAACACTATACTGAATCTGCCAGATTGAGTTTTTCAAAAAATATTTTAATTTCGTAATTAACACTAAAAAAAAATCCCCCAAAGATGTAGCATCTTTAATCCGCCATCATAGATCCGACATATTTAATTTTTTTTTTTTAATAATAGATTCGGAATGTGCTATCCCAACAACTCCCCCATGTCAATTTTTAAAAATATCGGACAAAATTAATTTTTTATCCACCATTTTGAATACGCCATATTGAATTTTTTAAAAATAATTTTAGATTCATCTTATGCGACCCCGAAAACTTCCCCGTACCACTTTTGGAGAAAATCGGACAAAATTGATTTTTGTCCACCATATTGGACCCGCCATATTGAATTTTTTAAAAATATTCTGAATTCGTTATGTGCGACCTCGAAAACGCCCCCATACTAATTTTGGAGAAAATCAGACAAAATAAAAAAAAATTGTCCGCCATATTGAATCCGTCATTTTGTATTTTTTTAAAATAATTTCCGATTCGTTATGTAAGACCCCGAAAACGCCTCCATACCAATTTTGGAGAAAATCGGACAAAATAAAAAATTTTTGTCCGCCCTATTGAATCCGCCATTTTGTATTTTTTAAAAATAATTTCAGATTCGTTATGTGAGACCCCGAAAACGCCTCCATACCAATTTTGGAGAAAATCGGACAAAATTGAATTTTTTTGTCCGCCATATTGGATCCGCCATTATGAATTTTTTAAAAATAATTCCAGATTCGTTGGGTACAACCCCGAAAATTTCTCCACACCAATTTTGGAAAAAATGGGAAAAAATTATTTTTTTGGCCGCCATATTGTAAACGCCATCTTGGATTTTACTGCATCAATTTCATCTAAAAAAATATGGGACCACCGTAACAACTTTCTGAACGAAACGCAAAAAATTTCATTCAAATCGGTGCAGCCGTTCCGGAGTATTCGATGTACATACATAAAAAAAATACATAGTCGACGAATTGAGAACCTCCGTCTTTTAGAAATAGGTTAAAAAAGCCACAAATATAAAATATTATTTTGTAAAGAAATTACGGGATGTCACATATTACATGGTTTACGAATGCCGCCACCAAAATGACGCGCTCTTGTGTTAAAACTCGACCTTGTAAACGAGACACCACTGTTGCCAAGTTTAAGAATACACAACGTATGATGTGCAAAAATTAATAAACATTAAAAATCGTTGGATGTCACATAAAATAAGATGCGAAATCTCTGGATATACTAAAACGATCTCTCGTGCGCGCCATCTGGGAAATAAACGCTAGAAACAAATAAACAGTTACATTTTAAAAATCCTATTTTGTAACATCCTCTTGAAAATTGCTCTATACACTCCCTTCAACTGATCACGATGATTTAACATAGAAAACGTAACTACATCCAATTTTGGATGTCAAAGCGTTAGTGGATGTCAGAAGGATAGGACAAATTTTACTAAATGATGTCACAAGGATGTCTGGATATCTATATATATATATATATATATGTATATATATATATATATATATATATATATATATATATATATATATATATATATATATATATATATATATATATGTTTATATATGTTTATATATGTTTATGGGATTTTCACGGATTCCTCTGTGTGAGATGCAATAGCAGTGGATATATCCACATTATGTCGTTTTAGTGCTGAAATCACAGTCAGCAAACGTACAACTATTTGCATTTTACTTCATTCATACACGGAGTTGCAAAATTTCCTCTTCTTCGATTGTTTGAGTTGTTCGAATACGACCCCTACTTTCACATTTTTTCATAAAGCTGTCTGTGTCTCGGAATGACGCATAATATTGGCAAATGTTTGATGGTTTGGTATTCAGTGGTTAGAAAATTTTTCCATCTGTGTAAACCCTAATACTTTTACGCCCATTTCCTTCAGAAAATCCATACACCGGCAATGCGTGTAGTTGTCCATATTTAATAGTAAAAAATTTTTATAAAAAAATTGAATCGACTTCTAAAAGTGCGCTAAAAAGTGAAAAATAACTAGAAATTTTTATATGAAATTGAAATTTTTGAAGTCGGCGTCAAACTAATACCTTACAAAATGTGATTCGCATAAACAGATTAAAAATACTTTATTTGTAATTGTTTTCTTATCATTATTTTATTTGTATATATTAGTAGTTATTTATTTCATTTAGAAATAATTTGGCGCCGACTTCAAAAATGTCAACTTCATATAAAAATTTATAGTTATTTTTTACTTTTTAGCGCACTTTTAGAAGTCAGTTCAATTTTTTTTTAAATTTTATTTTTCGATTTTTAGTTTTGAATTCATTATGATATTCATAAATGTACCCATTTTATCCAAAGTGGCAAATCACCCTAAAATGAACCACTAAAAATTCCTTAATTCTTAGAGTTCTCCAAATACCAATGAAACTGTGTGAAACAAATATTTAGCCTGTCATAATAAATCCTCTATTTTAAATTTCAAATTCATTTTAGATTGGTAATATAGGCCCCAAAACCAATATCGATATTTAAAAAATTTGAGATGTAAATTTCGTAGTCCGATATATTTTATATTGCATATTGAGTTTGTACACGCCCCAAGAACCCCGCAATATCAATTTTAGATATAACCGGAAAATGTACAATTTTTAGTCCCTCATATTGTATCTTTTCAGCCTAACAGTTATAAAAAATTAACTTCATATTCGTAATACACCACCCCAATCCCCTAAAACCAAATCTAAAAAAATCCTAATAAGGTAAAATTTTCAACCCACCATATTGGATCCGCCATATTGAATTTCAAAAAAATAATTTGAACGTTTTAATATAATCTAAATCTACACTCTCCAAATCCGCTAGTATCAATTTTAAATGAAATCCAGAAATTTAAAATTTCTAAACGGTCATATTGCATCTGACGTATTAGATTTTCTTAAAATAATTTTATATTCGCTATTTATATCCTCAAAAGCGATACAGTTTCACATTTTAACAAAATCAAAAAATAAAAAATTTTTAGTCAGCTATATTGATTGCATTTGCCATATTGAATCTTGAACAAATACTATTAAATTCATAATTTAGAGATTGAATTTTTCAAAAAATATTTTAATTTCGTAATTGACAAAAATCCCTCAATACTGACTTTAGACAAAATCGAGAGATGTAAAATCGTTAGTCCGCTATTTTAGATCCGCCATATTTATTTTTTTAATTCGTAATGTGCTACCCCAAAAACTCCCCCATATCAATTTTAAGAAAAATCGGACATAATTAATTTTTACCTACCATATCTCCTCGAAAACTCCCTCATACCAATTTTGGAGAGAATCGGACAAAATTGATGATTTCGTTCGCAATATTAGATCCGTCATATTGAGTTTTTCAAAAATAATTTTAGATTCGTCATGTGCGACCCCGAAAACTCTCCCGTACTAATTTTGGAGAAAAACGGACAATATTGATTTTTTTATCCGCCATATTGGATCTGCCATATTGAATTTTTAAAAAATATTTTGAATTCGTTATGCGCGACCTTGAAAATTCTCCCATACCAATTTTGGAGAAAATCGGAAAAAATTAAGTTTTTTTGGCCACTATATTAGATCCGCAATTTTGAATTTTTTAAAATAATTTCAGATTCGTTGGGTACAACCCCGAAAATTCCTCCATATCAATTTTGGAGAAAATCGGACAAAATTAATTTTTTGGCCGCCATATTGTAAGCGCCATCTTGGATTTTACTGTACCAATTTCATCCAAAAAAATATGGCACCACCGCAGCAACTTCCTGAATATAACGCAAAAAATTTCATTCAAATCGGTCCAGCCGTTCCGGAGTAATCGGTGTACATACGTAAAAAAAAATACATAGCCGACGAATTGAGAACGTCCTTCTTTTAGGAGTCGGTTAAAAATAGGCTTAGAAACTTTGAATGTTGATCTTACTTTAATCGACTTCTTAGACAGTGATGGCAATTTGTCAGTAGTCCAATTATTAAATGCCACAAAGTCACTCGGAAAATTATTGTTACAGGTATTTTTTATTATTATATGTTAAATGCAAATAACTGAAAATATTTTTTTCCTGGTGAAACCGCTCATCCAACGAAAATTTTTCAAGAGATAAGAAAGTTTGTAAATACATCCGATTATCCGATAATAATATGTCCATTCAGTGTTCTAATCTCGTGGAGTACAGATTCCTGAAATTCGTGTAATCGTAGGCGAAACGTCAAATAATAATTCCAATTTGTCTCGGTCTAAACCCAAGAATTATTATTGACCAAGGCTCTGAAAGCTTTCGTCCTTTATTGGATATAAATGCTTAACATTAATGCCCAAATTCACTGACACAATGGTCTAACCTGAAAACCGTTTTAAATTGACAGCAGAATGTTTAAATTGATAACCTGAACAATGTCAAGCCAGTTTTAAGTTCTAAAATTACAAACATAAAAAATCATTTGCTTTTATAACTGAACCAAAAAAAACATGGAGAATTTCGTTTATTTTAGGGATACAACTATTTCTCTTACATATTTCAAGACTTTACCGCTTTGTTCTTTTCCTTAATATTCCTTATATTAGTGTTAATTTGTTGACATATGTAATATAAATTATAATAATATCATAAACAAAACAAAACTTGCCGACTTGAAGATCTAGTTTTCACAGCAACTAGATCGGTTTTAGATTTCCTTAATGAATCTGACTGAAACATTTTTCATTACTGTGAAGTAGGCTTTGACTGTAATTTTTAAATTCTCTGTTGTTAAAACCATTCTATTTTTGTTAAGCGGGCTTTTACGATGACATCAAAATATTTGACGTTTAGTTTTTTCTCCGTTATTATTATTAGTTCCGGAGCAATTTTTAATTGTGTAAAATTGTTAGTATATTTCTCTAAATATCAAATTATCTACATAATATCATTGTTTCCTAAAGTGTTTAGATGGACAAAAGCGAAATTCTCTCGTAGTTATTGGTGTGTTCAACGAATATATTTATGGAACAAAAATATTTATGAACATGTTTTAATAACCTGAAAATAATTAGATATAGTTAAACCGCTGTATATCTTTACGTCAAAATTTGACATATGCATCAAACTAGTGACATTTTTTTTTTGAGAACTGTAACAGGATCGGAGTGGCTCATTCTACTATTTTCTTTTTCGGTTATATAACAAGAAATTTGTCGAATGGTTTATAAGCAAGTTTCACAAACTAAATATCCTTAAAAAATAAAAATGTTATACACAAAAATTTTAAAATCGAAGTTTTTCCTTCTGTTTAGACATATCGATAATTTTATATCCCATTTGTATAGGGCTATTTAATGAAGGAGTTTATGTGCTTATAATGGGTTTGATATTTTAAGTGAAATTTTAAATATGAGAGATTTTAAAAGCGGATTAAAATTTCCTCTTTTATATTACTACACTAAGAGATGTACTACTGCTAAAAATAATTTACTTTACGTATTAGTACATTCTTTAATAAGCATTGCCTTTTTAATATGTTGTTAGCTGATAATTTTAAAATTGTAGAAACTATTGTACTAAAAATTTTAAACACACTCTTTTTAATTTTGGGATTAGTAGGGTGATGTCTGAAGGTACAAGTGTGGGGTGCTTACGTGTATGTTCACTTTTATAAGTGAACCTATGTTGTTGTAATGTTTCACCTATGAAATTTATGACAATAAAAGCTTTATTTATTTATTTTATAAAATAAATCGTTTATATTCTAAATTATTGGTAACTATTTCGGTAACAGAAAAAATTATACGCAATTTGTTGATAAAGTTCTATTTTTATTATAATAATCCAGTTAGGTATAACAATATTAGGGTAGTCTAACTGAAAACTAAAAATAAATTGACTATTCTAATAGAATCGGAACTAAAAAACAGTATTCTTAGAAACAGTGGGTAAGTATACAATATTCTAGAAATTATTCAGTGTTTTATACTTAATGACTAACTTTATGATTTCTGACTGCAATAAATGAAGTAGTTAAGCTGCAAAAATATTGAATAAAAAGATAAATAATTAATCACCTTCATCAAATAGCCTAGTTTTCTTAAAAATAAATACATAAATTTAAAAAAAAATGTATGCTTCAACAGATAATAGTTAACACAACGCACGACTCATGGCTCCGAGTCTTTTACTGACTACATTTCAAGATTCCTCATGCCCTATCCTCACAGATAAATTTATAAACATATAAATGTGTAAAATAATATAAATGTGTAAGCATATAAACATGTAAAATAATGAAAGGGGCTCGGTTGGGGGCATCTAGATCTGAGGCAAAATCTAGGGCCCCTATGTTGCATCAAGTTCACTGAAACAGAGTAACACAAATATGAAAATAATACTGCCATAAAAAAATAGAAATCATAAATGAACTAATTACAATTAAGATTGATTATTTATATATAATAAATATAAAAAAAAATGGTATCATACTCTTTCTTGTTTTATATAATGCCATGGGCAAAAGAAAAAAATATCCCATATAGAAATGGAAAAAGAAAAGAAGTGCTTAAAAGGTGCCAATAAAAAATTTAAGTTAAAAATTTAGAAAATATGTAAAAAAGAATTTTATGAGAATACTTTAGAAGTGGTGAAATTTTTATGTATGAAAATGCCAAAAGAGATTTAAAAAAAACACAAATGAAAATTATTAAAAATGTCTGTACATCCACATATTATAAAAAACTGAAAAGAGGATTAAGGGTCAAAATGACTTCTCTTATTCTGAGGAATCGCCATCACTCTCACCAACATTAATAATAAGTGGTTGTAAAGGAACTCGAATTTTCTTTTCAATTTACCACTGCTTTTTAATAATATTATTTGTGTGTTCGACATAGTTAGCCCAATTCTGTTTTGTCACTGTTCCTAACGCCTTTTTCCAAGCCTCTATTGGTTCTTTAACTTGTAGAATCAGTTGGTCATAATTTCTCTTTGCCTGACTCCATACCATTTCAATTGTGTTAAAATGGCAATGGTATGGAGGCAAGCGTAAAACTTTATGTCCAGAAGATTCTATTAGCTGATCTACTACAAAGCATTTTGCAGGCTTTGGTACCGAGATATCAAAGACCACAAAGTATCTTTTGTAGCATCTTCTCCAAAGTTGATATATTTTTCTTTCAGCCACGCTTTCATAGCGTCCTTGCTCCAACCCTTTGTTGGCCATTTTTGAAGTTGCCTACTATGATAAGGAGCATTATCTAAAACAATTAAAGGTGTTTCCAGTTTTGGCAAAATATCTTTTAACCAAGCTTCAAAGTTTTTCGAATTCATTTCTCCATGGTAATCTCCAGTTTTTGACTTTGATTTAAAAATCAGCATTGCATGTTCAACGAATCCATTTTCATTTCCTGCATTCAGTACTATGTACCTGAAAAAAAGTAGAGTAGTATGTGGCAGTACAAATTATTTGAAATATTTTGCAGAAACACAAATTGGTCTTAACCAACGGAAGCTTTCATGGTTTTGGTCAATTGAGAAATAGTGGTTCTTGAGTTTAGACCAAGTCAAATTTGAAATGTTATGCAACTTTTTACCTAGATTGCTCGAAACATCTTTAGGGATCTTCATTTCACGTAATTAGAACACGGAATATTGCATGTGTTGATGGTCTTAGTTAAAGGATAATATCAAAATTAATTTATTTTTCTCAATTTTTATGTCATTAATGCCTTGAAATTGGAAAATTTATTTCAACTGTTTAGAAATATGATGCATTGTTAAAAATATACTGTATTATGCCCATTTTTGGTTTATTTTTAAGCACCTTTATGTTATACAAATTATGGGTGAGGAGTGTGCAATTAAATAATTATAATACTTATTTCAAATCGGCTTTTTTAGCACAATTAAACATGATACCATATCAGCAGTTTCGATTGGCGAAGCACTGACTCGTCTGAGAACTTGGGCAAGAACACTGATATACCATATTTTAATATAAAAATATTAGTTGTGTTTCCTTAAACCGAAACAAATTAGATTCTACGCGATACAGATTTACTTCACGTTTCAGCAAAATACCTGTAAGCAGTTTTTATATTTTGATAATATATTTTTTTTTTCATAATTTTTAACGCCCTGTATTTTGAAAACGAAATATTTTAGATATATGTTTATATCAAATTCTTTTATAAAACCGCTTAAGAAATCACTACAAGATTTTTTTTTTGGATTTCTGGAAAGCCTGTATCAAAGTAAGATGATCATTATTATTTTGTAAAATGTAAATTAAATTATTTGTTTAACTTTCATTTATTAAGGAAACATTTCTATCATATTAAGTAAAAATTTTTCCTAAAAAGGTCCAAACTTGTTTGATAAAACATACAGAAATTTAAGTAAGAAATTTCTCAATCTCCCCAGAAAATAAAGTATTAAAGTAAAAATTTAATATTTAACATCCTGCTAATAGGAAATGATCCAAGGATTATTTAAATAAAACTTTTTGCAACCTGTTATAGATGAAAAAAATTCAAATTGTGTAGTGCAAATAACTGATTTATTACCTAAATTCCTCCCCAGATAATTTTCGTACTGATTGAGTGCTATTGTCCTGCCATGATCGTCTGTGGGTGCCATTTTGAAAAATCCTTGTCTCGTCTATAAAGACTGGCTCAAATTTATTTTCCCCTTTTTCTTTGTTCTTTAAGTACTGTTCAAGAAAGTCTCTTCTCATTTTCTGAATTTGTGGTTTCTCCATTTTGAAAAATCCATGTTTCGTCTATAAAGACTGGCTCAAATTTATTTTCCCCTTTTTCTTCGTTCTTTAAGTACTGTTCAAGAAAGTCTCTTCTCATTTTCTGAATTTGTGGTTTCTCCATTAAAGCTCTACGTGGGTCATCCTTCCTATATAAATATATAAATAAAAATAAAATGTGTATCCTCCAAAAATAAATTACACAGGTCTCCTGTGAAAAATTCTGCTTATTATTTTGCCCCAATTGCAACTGCTTTATATTTGTATCTAACATTTATTTGCTGTATGTAAATGATTGTTTACCTGTAGATAAATCCTATTTGCTTTAGTAATATGCCTAGACTTGTCCTTGCTCCATGGTATATTTCTTTTGCCTTTAATCGTTCCAACAATATTGAGACTGTTATTGAGGTACCTTCACAAATAAAAAATTGTTATGAAGAAATGACGAAATCTTAATATTCTATTTAATTTAGTAAAATTATGTTTACTTTTTGTATTCATTACAAATATTTTTTTGGGTTTTTTTATTTTTAAAACTTATATTTTCATTATACATACACCTTGACGGGTTAGAAAATGTAAACAAAACAAGTTAGAATAAAATATAACATATAAAATTTTTTAGAAATACTTACCCTCAGAAAACATCATATATATTTCATCTCTAATTTGTAATTTTGTTGCTTCATATCTTCAGTTTTTGGTCTCTTCCTTTTTCTTGTTTCCTTTATTGTCGTTATTGGGGCATTTAGGAAAGTTCTCACAGTTGTATGGGATAAGTGTAAGCATTGGTTTCTAATTTGAATTTTAAAAATTCATAAAGTTGATTACCCAGATCTTCCCTTGCTACTTGTTTTAATTAGTAAATTAGCCTGTAAGGAAAATTTTTTAAATGTACATATTTCATACTATAAACCAATATTTTTAAAGTGATTTTTGGATAAATGATGAGGGGACACATAAACTAGATTTAAACTTAAGAGTTCTAAAAGTTATTTTTCTCTTATTGACAATTATACCAGCTATATAAAATTTTGAAAACTGTTGGGGCTAAAATATGAATTAAGAGCTTCAAAATATATATTCCAGAAACGAAAAGTAAACAAAAACTAATTAGATGAAACAATCCTGTAACAAGACAAAGTGAAAAGAATGGAAGTTAATATATTCCATGGGATTTAACCGTATTTTCAAAATATTTTAATGGTACTTGCTTACCTGAATTATAGCATTTAATATTTTACGAACAAGAGGTTGTTGGTAGATGGAGAAGTTTAATTTTAAATTTACACTGTCATACGTTTTCAGGATTATTGGGTACCAGAATTTAACAATCATATCAACTGAATGATATGTATAATTATATCAGAATAAGAAGTCGGCACATGGGTGGAATATTTAGTTAAAATCAAAAATAGTGACTTGGCTTAAAAAAAATTGTTATACGAGTTCAACTGAGCAATTAAAGCACATCACATTAATGATGAGGGAAGTTCTGGGTGAACAAATTTACTAATATTTTTATATGTGTACATTGATATAATTTTATTGACAACCGTGCAGTCACTAAGGTTTCGCACTTTATTTTCAGGGTATTGTTCCTTTGTAGTCAGAAGTATGTTTTACTAAAACTGACAAACATTTTAAACATTTTCTGAATCACTTAAAAAACAAAAGTTAGAAACAAATATGACAAAAAAATGTTATGTAGTAGAAAATAAATAACAGTAGGGCTGGAGTCAACTATGTTGTTTTTAAAATCAACAATTCAATTTCTAAAAAGTGCCACTAATAACAATTAGGTATAAAAATAAGCATAACCCAAAATTTACCTCTATATGATTACAATTAGGCAGCTTCCTTTTAACATAATCGTAAGTAAATTTAATCCAATCTTGGGCTACAGGACAGCTTCTTATGTGGCGGAATTATTTTTCTTTTCCAAAAACTACCTCAAAGTACTCTAATAATCTCCTAAATCTTCACTAAATCCAATAAATACCTAGAAATCTAAAACGTTCCCTGTAAAAATAACTAAAAAATTTGTGCATTTGTACTATTTTGTTCATCTTATTTTTTTCTTCCAAAATTAAGCACTTCAGGCATATGTTTCAAGGAACAGTTTCCCTTGTTTTCAGCTATTGTATTATTCTTTGTTATAATATTTTAAATATTTTTAATTACATTCTGTACAAGCTGTATTAACTAATCATAGTGTACACATGAGTTTGAAATACTGTGTATTTTCATAAAGCTCGACAGAATGTTGCTCAACGTTTTCGAAAGAGATACTACAAGAAAAAACCTCTTTATTAGTTACTTACCGGTATATCAAGCTGATTAAAATTTTCCATATGTACATCCATACCCAGTTAGAAAACCTAAATAAATCCAATAAAAACAAGCACTAGTAAAGTGTTTTTATTATAATAACGATAGTCTAAAATTTATAGGCTATCAAGTGTTTAAAGTCACAAACACTAAACACTACAATATTAAATAGCGGCACAAAGTTTCTAAACTATTTTATATCGTAATATAATAAAAATATCGCACCGTTGTCGACAAAAATGCCTTTAATAATATTGTTTGCCGTTATTATAGGACAAAATAAAGACACAGTTAGTCTGAGGCAAGGTTATGTAAATAATAGCGGCTTTCTTTTGTGTTCCTTGCTCCTGACCTGTGATATCTTTTATCTCTTTCATTATTTATTAAGAGAAACAAGGAGGGAAAATCATCAGTATTTTCCGATTTATGTTATGTCAGGAGTAGATACGGAGTAGATAAGCGTGTTAACGTTCATATTTTTATACAAATATTAATGGGATATTTTGAAAAATTATAAAATTTTAGATAATAAAACATGTTAAAAATTATGAAATAAGTATAAATGTTGTTTCAATTGTAAAAATAACTTATTTTTCTCTACTCCGAGAGGAAGACAGAAAATCGAAATGAACGACTCTAGTTATATCTATGAGGAACATTTTTTTTTGATGTATGGCAACTAAAAACCGTTACAATTACTAAATTTTTAAAGATATACAGCGTTTTGAGTATATAAAGGAATTTAAATAAAGGTAAGCCTTTATTGGGTGGTTCATACGTTCTAAAATTAACAACTAACACTAAGAATTTATGTAAATAATTTTCATCTGCAAGTTAAATGATACACTTTCTGTTCATAGTCGCAACTGAGAATTAACATCTAAAGAGTTCAAGCATATTCATCTTCTGAGTTTCACTCTTAATTTCGGCCAAATTCGTGTCCGCTTTCGGATGTTTTCGGCTAGACAAAAGATGGACAAGTAGGTATATAAAATAAAAAAAAATAACATTTTCATTTTCCATACATTTATACATCTTCTATACATACATATAAACAAAATTGATGTGTCTGTCTGCCTGTCTATCCGGACTAATCTTCAAAATGGCTGAACCGATTTTGTAAAATTTTAGAAACATGAAGAGGAAGTTATCGGGAGTGATATAGGCTGTATTTTTTTCTATCTGTCCTGTCTGTCTGTCTGCACGGGCTAACTTTTGAAATGGCTGAACCGATTTCGATGAAACTTTACAGACATTGTGAGGAGGTTGTCAGGAATGATATAGACTTCTTTTGTTACTTTCTGTTCTATCTGTCTGTCTGTAGAGGCTAATCTTCAAAACGATTGAACTGATTTCAATGAAACTTTACAGACATGCAGAGAAGGTTCTCAGGAGTGATATAGGCTGTTTTTTAACTGTATGTCTGTCCGTCGGTTTGTACAGACTAATCTTTTTCTAATTATTTATAGTTAATGACAATTTTATTTATCGTTTATTTTCCAAGGTTTCCGTCTACGAATTCACAAGTAAAAGCTGATATGAAACAAATGCCAACATTTTAGAAATATGTGAATATGTCCGCTTATTTCATGAATAAGATCTGCATTAATTTAAAATTAGTTTCAGTCAGCAGGGTAACAAAAAATATTTGATAATTTTCCCGACGAATATAAATCTAGAATATTTACTTTTCAATTTAATTTAGAAACAATTTGTGTTGTTTGTGTTGTAGCCCTTACTAAATAAGTATTTGAGAAAGTAGTTTCCTTTTTAAGCGACTTCTAAAAGAAGAAGGCTCTCAATTCGTCCCGTATATATATATATATATATATATATATATATATATATATATATATATATATATATATATATATATATATATATATATTTATGTATGTACACCGATTACTTCGGAACGGCTGCACCGATTTGAATGAAATTTTTACATTATATTCAGGAAGTTGCTGCGGTGGTTCTATATTTTTTTGGAAGAAATTGGTGCAGTAAAATCCAAGATGGCTCTTACAATATGGCGGCCAAAAAAAGTAATTTTGTCCGATTTTCTCCAAAATTGGTATGGGGGAGTTTTCGGGGCCTCACATAACGAATTTGAATTTATTTTTAAAAAATTCAATATAGCGGATCCAATATGGCGGACAAAAAAATGAATTTTGTCCGATTTTTTCAAAATTGATATTATTTAAAAAAAATAAATATGGCGGACCTAAGATGGAGGATTAAAGATTCTGCACATCTCGATTTTGTCTAAAATCAGTATTGGGGGATTTTTGTTAGTGTTAATTACGAAATTAAAATATTTTTTGAAAAACTCAATTTGGCGGATTCAACATAGTGTCCTAAAAATTTTACATTTTTTGACTTTCTCCAAAACTGATATAGAGGGTCCTTGAGGCTGTAAATTATGAATTTAATAGTATTTTTTTCAGGATTCAATATGGCGAACGCAATATAGCTGACTAAAAATTTTACATTTTTCGATTTTGTTCAAATGTGGAACTGAATCGTTTTTGAGAATGTAAATAGCGAATATAAAATTATTTTAAGAAAATCTAATGTTAGATTCAATATGATCGTTTAGAAATTTTAAATTTCTGAATTTCATTTAAAATTGGTGTTAGGGGGCTTTGAAGGGTATAGATTTAGATTAAATTAAGACGTTAAAATTACTTTATTTGAAATTCAATATGGCGAATCCAGTATGGTGGATTGAAAACTTGACCTTATTCTCATTTTTTCAGATTTGGTATTAGGAGGTTGGGGGGGGGGGGTGGGTGGTGTATTGTGAATATGAAGTTAATTTTTTACAACTTTTAGGCTCATAAGATACAATATGAGGGACTAAAAATTTTACATTTTCCGGTTTCATCTAAAATTGGTATTGCGGGGTTTTTGGAGCGTATATAAACTCAATATGCAATATAAAATACATCGGGCTAAGAAATTTACGTCTCAAGTTCTTTAAATATCGACATTGGAAGGTTTTTGGGGTCTATTTTACAAATCTAAAATTAATTTGACATTTAAGTTAGTGGATTTACTATAACAGACTAGATATTCGTTTGACACAATTTCACTGGTATTTAGAGAAATCTAAGAATCAAAAAATTTTTAGTGGTTCATTTTAGAGTGATTTACAATTCTATATAAAATAGGTACTTTTTTGCCACCTTGGAGACATTGCGAGGTATACTAATCTCGATTAGCACTAAACGGATAAAAAAATAGAAACGACTTCAAAAAGTGCGCTAAAAGTGAAAAATAATTTTTATATGAAATGGAAATTTTTGAAGTCGGCGCCAAATTATTTTTAAATGAAATAAATAACTACTAATATATACAAATTATGGTATGAAAGCAATTACAAATATAGTATTTTTAATCTGAATATGCGAATCACATTTTGTCAGGTATTAGTTTGACGCCGACTTCAAAAATTTCAACTTCCTATAAAAATTTCTAGTTATTTTTCTTTCTTTAGCGCACTTTTGAAAGTCGGTTCAATTTTTTTAATAAAAATTCTATCATTAATTACAAAAGAAATTGGGGAATTTTCGCGTCCAAAATATAACAATGTCGCGTAATATAGCGCCACCAGTGTCTATAATCACGAAAAGCAAAGTAACGAATTTGGCAAGATTTTTGCCACCATTTTTTCATATATTTATACTCAGTCAACTTTGCTTAGAAATGCAGTTCGAAGATTTTTCCAAGCCTTTTAATGTACCATAATTTTCCCGTTTCTTCTTTATAATTAACAACAAATCAACGTCAGAAGTAAAAAATAACTAATCTTATTTTGACTGACCCTGTATATCAAATTATGAGGTATTGCAAAGAATAATTTTTATGAAGAGTATACTATTTGAATGATATTATCTGTTTGTTCATCGTATCGGTCTAAATCATTGGTTTGACTCATAAATATGAATGTTCATATATTTTGTGCAAACGATCCTTGTACAGGATCATAATAAATTGTAGAAGATGTGTATTTTAGTGCCTTGTTAAAACGTATGCATCAAAAACTAAAGACCGTCAAATTGACAGTTTACTTCCAGAATCACATTAAAGATTTTAACACGGGTAAAAACACAAATTCGAAAAAAATCTAGGTTAACCTAAAAATAATTAAATGCATATATAGAAGAAAACAACTGAAAAGGCTTTATATTTAAATGACAGGCGGGCTTTGTTTTAGTTATGAATAAAAGCACCACATCAGATTACAAGAAACTATCAGAAAAAAGTGGAAACTTTTCCCACTGGTAGTGTACCGCCATCTGTAGACCGGTTTCGAACTCATTGGTTCTAGTCAGTACGGAGCAGGCAAGTACATCTATGTTGATCAACTAGGAGACCAAAGTTATCAAGAAATATTCGCTTAACTGTCGTTTCCAGAAGATCCCAATAAACAAATCTAGTTTAAAACTAAGTTATTAGATAATATTTAATAGAATAATATTCATTGTATGAAATGTCCTTCTTTGAGCCTATTGCGTGTGATTATAAGTTGGTTGATTAAGTATTACTGTTAAATAAAAATTTTAAGGTTTCAAGAAAATATGTCAGGATATATAAATTAAACATCTAAAAACTTTTCGTCATCGTATCGATCATAATTCGATTATATTATATAAACTAGCGACCTGCCTCGGCTTCGCACGGGTGCAATGCTGATACTAAATACACTACAGAAAAACTGTGACTATTTATTTTATTTTTACAACAATTATTACATCGGCCTCCGACGCGCTATTTATAGGCACGCTGCCGCCGCCCCGGTCGGCCAGTACCGCCGCAAGCGCTACTTCCCGCAATTTTAAATCTGTAATATCTTCGAAAATATTCATTTAAATCTTGTGCTGTAAAGGACCATATAGATCTATATTAAATCAACAATGTATTTAAGCTATTTAATTGGATAAGGATTAATGCTATATTGGTAAAAATCGCTTCAAAATTTGCCATTATTTGTCGTAAAAAGTAAATGACAAAAAATGTTATTGTGGGATATCCATGAGAGATAGACATATACCATCGCGCAGTTTTCTGTAGACCTTTTCAATGTGTACAAATAATTAGTACATTATTTTGATAAATCTCGTAGGGTTCAGCCTGCGTTTGCAATGTAAGCGGAAAAAAATATGATAATTAACGACATCACATTAGAAACCTCAAAAATAACAGTATTTCTCCACTATTTAATGGATGTTATTATACATATAAACCTTCCTCTTGAATCACTCTATCTATTGAAAAAAACCGCATCAAAATCCGGTGCGTAGTTTTAAAGATTTAAGCATACAAAGGGACATAGGGACAGAGAAAGCGACTTTGTTTTATACTATGTAGTGATAGTGAAGTGTGAAAGTGTTATTTGAGGAAATGGACGACTTAATATGTATTGTTTTCTGTTGAGCGGGTCAACTGAAAATTGTATAAAGTGTCAGGGATTGTAATAATATGGTGTATTTTCTCATTATCAAATGATTTCTGGGGCCCGTTACTCTTATAAATCAAATCCAATATCCTGTCGTCGGTTCTTTGGTATTAATTGACCAGTATTGCAAAAGATATGTTCATAGACAAATTTATTAAATATTTAGAAATGTTTATACAAAAAATAAGTGTTGATGAATTAAGTCATTCAAACGCTGTCTTTTACGAAACATAGTTCATTTTAAAAATTTTGAGGATACAATTTTAAGTTAATACGGGAAGAAAATGATGAAAAAAATTAATACTAAATGTAATGAAAATTAAAAGTATCTTCTATACACCAAGTTGTTAATAGGACGGCGAATATTTGTCTTTTGATAAAAATTAGAGTATTCACTCTTCGAGGTCAAAGAATACGCTGTATCCAACTTGGCATGTTACTAAGCAGAGTTTGAATGTATTCTTAAGGACTCGCGACCTCTTTTTTTGTACTGGGAAATGTTTACGTCATATGCGGCATTTTTTCTGATTCATTAGTAGTGGTTTATTTTATTAAGGTGGCCAAGATAATTTTTAAATCGCAACTTCATTGTGGTAAGTAGTCACCTTTTCAGCTGCTTGTTATCGAGTTTTATTGTGCAATAATTCGAATTTTTCATATCCAATATGTAAAATTTATAGCAAAACATAATCTTAAAGGGTGTTTCCGATATAAAAGTTAATGTAATTGATCCAGTCACTTTCACTAGATCAGCACGATATATTTTATATTGTATATTGAGCTTGTATACGCCCCAAGAACCCCTCAATATCAATTCTAGATAAAACCTGAAATTGTAAAAATTTTTAGTCCTTCATATTGTATCTTATCAACCAAATAGTTGTAAAAAATTAACTTCATAGTATTAATACGCCACCCCCAACGCTCCAATACCAAATCTGAAAAAATGTGAATAAGGTAAAATTTTCAACCCACCATATTGGATCCGCCACATTCAACTTCAAAAAAATAATTTTAACGTCTTAATCTAATCTAAATCTAAACTTTTCAAAACCCCCTAGTACCAATTTTAGATGAAATCCAGAAATTTAAAATTTCTAAACGGTCATATTGCATCTGACATATCAGATTTTCTTAAAATAATTTTATATTTGCTATTTGCATCCCCAAAAACAAACAAAATCGAAAAAGGTAAAATATTTAGTCAGATATATTGCATTCGCCATATTTAATTCTGAAAAAATACTACTAAATTCCTAATTTACACCCTAAAGAACCCTCTATATCAGTTTTGAAGAAAGTCGAAAGATGGAAAATTTTTTGGACACTATTGAATCTGCCTGATTGAGTTGTTCAAAAAATATTTTAATTTCGTAATTAACACTAATAAAAATCCCCCAATACTGACTTTAGACAAAATCGAGAGATGTAGAATCCTTAATACGGGATCTTAGATCCGCCATATTTATTTATTTTTTAAATAATATCAGATTCGTAATGTGCTATCCCAAAAACTCCCCCATATCAATTTTGAGAAAAATCGGACACAATTAATTTTTTATCCACCATATTGGATACGCCATATTGAATTTTTTAAAAATAATCTTAGATTCGTCATGTAAGACTGAAAACTCCCCCGTACCAATTTTGGAGAAAATCGGAGAAAATTGATTTTTTGTCCCCCATATTGGATCCGCTATATTAAATTTTTTTAAAAATACTTTGAATTTGTTATGTGCAACTTCGAAAACTCCTCCATACCAATTTTGAAGAAAATCGTACAAAATTAATTTTTTTTGTCCGCCATATTGAATCCGCCATATTTAATTTATTAAAAATAATCCCATATTCGTTATGCGAGACTCCGAAAACTCCCCCATATCAATTTGGGAGAAAATCGGACAAAATTGATTTTTTGTCCGCCATATTGAATTTTCAAAAAATATTTTGAATTCTTAATGTACGACCTCGAAAACTCTCTCATTCCAATTTTGGAGAAAATCGGACAAAATTTAATATTTTTGTCCGCCATATTTGATTTGCCATTTAGAATTTTAAAAAAATAATTTCAGATTCGTTGGGTACAACCCCGAAAATTTCTCCATACCAATTTTGAAGAAAATCGGATAAAATTATTTTTTTGACCGCCATATCGTAAGCGTCATCTTGGATTTTACTGTACCAATTTCATCTAAAGAAAATATGGGACCACCGCAGCAACTTTCTGGACATAACGCAAAAAATTTCATTCAAATCGGTGCAGCTGTTCCGGAGAAATCGGTGTACGTACATAAAAAAAAACATATATGGTCGACGAATTGAGAACCTCCTTCTTTTAGAAGTCGGTTAAAACATGAAATGAATCTCCTATCTCAGGATTATTAAAAAGGTTGATTATTCGTGGGTGTTCACTGGAGTCTTGTATACTTCTGTTTTAAGCGCGTCCCACAAAAAGAAGTCACACATATTTAATTTTGGAAAACATGGGGGCCATCTTACTGGGGCCTCATTGCCTCCTCCAATCCATCGACTGGGACATTGTGTAAATTTTTCCGAACAGCAACGGAAAAATGACGTGGGGCACTATTATGCATATACCATGGCTGTTGCAAATAGGCAAATTTTCCGGAAGAACTGGTATTGTTTTGCAAAAAATTTGGATAAATATTTACATTTATTCTATCTGGAATCACAACAGGACCAATAATAATACCTGCCCAGACATTTATTGTGAAGTTATGCTGATGGTGTGCAACTTTAATAAAATATGCATTTTCATCTGCATTAACATGTTTTTTGTGAAGGTTGGTAACTCCAGATCTTCTAGAGCACTCTCGTCAGGAAACGAAATTTTTCTACAAAAATTTGAATCACGAATTCTTTTGTTTCGAATAAATTCATAAAATGTAAAGAGCATGGGGGGATCAATCGGTAAAAGTTTCTGAACTTTCTGAACGTGATATGGATGTGGCAGTTATCATTTACAGTAGTTTTAGATATATTCAACTCACGTTCTAATCAGTTGATACTAACACTTTGTTCTTCTTCTACTCTTTCCAAAATTTCCTCTTCTTTTTCGACTGTTCGAGTTGTTCGAATAAGATCCCTACTTTCAAATTTTTTCTCAGAGCTGCCCGTTTCTCGGGGTGACCCTCAATGTTGGCAAATGTTGGATAGTTTGGTATTCGGCGGTTAGAAAACCTCTCCATGTAAATCGATGCTCATTTCCTTCACAAAACCCATACACCGGGGGTGCGTGTAGTTGTCCACGTTTAATAATAAAATATGCTTAGAAACTTTGAATGTTGATCTTACTTTAATCAACTTCTTAGACAGTGATGGCAATTTGTCAGTAGTCCAATTATTAAAGGTCACATAGTCACTCAGAAAATTATTGTTACAGATATTTTTTATTATTACATGCATGTTACATGCATGTAATTGAAAAAAAATCCTGTCGAAATCGCTCATCCAAAGAAAATTCTTCAAGAGGTCACAAGCTTGTAAATATATGAGATTATACGATAGTAATGTATTCATTCAGTGTTCTAATCTCATGAAGTACAGATCCTGAAGATGCCTAGTATAATTGTAGGCGAAACGTGGCATAATAATTTCAATTTTATATGATCTAAACCCAAGAACTATTATTTTCGACTTGACCAAAGATGTGAAAGCTTTTGTTCTTGACTGGATATAAATGCTAAATTTAACGCCCAAATTCACTAACATAGTCCAACCTTAAAACCATTTTAAATTGATAGCAGAGTGTTTAAACTGATAAGATTATCAATTTCAAGCCTTAAAGATTCTGACATAGAAAATCATTAACTCTTATAACTGAACCAGAAAAAATGAAGAATTTCATTTATTTATGTATCTAACATACTTCAAGGTTTTATCGCTTTGTTCTTATCCTTAATAACCCTATATTAGTGTTAATTTGTTGATATATGTAATACAAATTATGATAATATCATAAGCAAAATAAAACTGGTCGATTAGAAGATCTATTTTTCACAGCAACTAGATCGGGTTTCGATTTTCTTAATGAATCTGGATGAAACATTTTTCATTAGTGTGAAGTAGGCTTTGACCATAATTTCTAAATTTTCTGTTGTTAAAAACATTCTATTTTTGTCAAGTGGGCTTTGACTATGACATCACTTCAATTCAATATTTGACATTTAGTTTTTTCTCCAATATTATTACCAGTTCCGAAGCAAATTTTTAATTGTATAAAATTGTTAGTAAATTTCTCTAAATACTAAATTATCTACATAATATCATAGTTTCCTAAAGCGTTTAGTTGGACAAAAGCAAAATTCTCTCGTAGTTATTGGTGTGATCACCGAATATATTTATGGAACAAAAATATTCCTGAACATGTTTTAATAACCTAAAAATAATTGGAAATAAAGGGCTTTACATAAAGGTAAGTCTTTATTGGTTGGTATATACGTTCAAAAATTAACAATTAACACTAAGAATTTATATAAATAATTTTCACCTGCAAGTTAAATGATATACTTTCCGTTCATAATTGCGACTCAAAATAAACAGTTAACATCTGAAGAGTTCACACATATTCATCTTCTTAGTTTAACTCTTAATTTCGGCAAAATTTGTGTTTGCTTTTGGACGTTTTCGGCTAGACGAAAGAATGATAAGTAGGTACATCAAAATAACAAAAATAACATTTTCTATACATCTATATCTAAACATTTATACATCTTCTATAGATACATATAAATAAAATTGAAGTGTCTGTCTGGCTGTCTGTCTGCACGAGCTAACTTTCTAAACGGCTGAACCAATTTCAATGAAACTTTACAGACATGAAGAGGAGGTTGTCAAAAATGATAAAGAGTACTTTTTTCTGTAGGTTCTGTCTGTCTGTCTGTCCTTATAGGCTAATCTTCAAAACGATTGAACCGATTTCGATAAAACTTTACAGACATGAAGAAGGTTGTTGAGAGTCATATATGCTGCTTTTTTTCTGTTTGTCTGTCTCCATGAACTAATCTTCAAAATGGTTGAACTGATTTCGATTAAATTGTACAGATATAAAGAGGAAGTTGTCAGAATTGATATTGATTGCTTTTTCTGTTTGTGTTGAAAACAGAGATGAAAAGGAGGTGCTTAAGAATGATATAGGCTGTTTTTTTTTTGTTGTATGTCTATCTGTCTGTACGGACTAATGTTTTTTAATTATTTATAGGTAATAAAAATTGTATTTATTATTTATTGCCCAAGCTTTCCGAGGACGAATTCGCAGGTAAAAGTTGAAGCAAAAGTCAACATTTTAGAAATATGTAAATATGTCCGCTTATTAGATTAATAAGATCGGCGTTAATTTAAAATTAGTTTCAGGCAATAGGGTAACAAAAAATATTTGATAATTTTTCCGACGACTATATCTAACATATTTATCTTTCAATTTAATGTAGTTTGTTTTATTTTCGACGAAACCTAGCAGTAATTAAATAAGCATTAGAAAAAGTAGTTTAATCCTTATTAATTACATCAAAAAATTGGGGAATTTTCGCGTCCAAGATATAACAATGTCGTGTAATATAGTGCCACCACCGTCTATAGAAACGGAAAGCAAAGTAACGAATTTGGCAAGATTTTTTATATGCTCCTACTCGGTCAACTTTCTTTAGAAAAGTAGTTCGTAGATTTTTCAAGGCCTTTTTACTGTGTTATAATTTACGCGTTTCTCCTTTATAGTTAACAACAAATCAACGTCAGAAGTAAAAAATAACTAATTTTATTTTGACCGGTCCTGTATATCAAATTGTGACGTATTGCAATGAATAATTTTTATGAAGAGTATACTATTTGAATGATATTATCTCTTTGTTCATCGTATCAGTCTAAATCATTGGTTTGACTCATAAATATGAATGCTCATATATTCTGTGCAAACGATCCTTGTACAGGGCCACAATAAATTGTAGAATACGTGTATTTTAGTGCCCTGTTAAAACGAATGCATCAATAATTAAAGGCCATCGAATTGTCACTTTACTTCCAGAATCGCATTAAAAATTTTAACACGGGTAAAAACGCATGTTCGAAAAAAAGCTAGGTTAACCTAAAAATAATTAAATGCATATTTAAAGGAAACCAACTGAAAAGGCCTTACATCAGAAGGACAGGCGTGATTTGTTTTAGTTAGGAATAAAAAACACCACTTCAGATTACAAGAAACTATCAGAAAAATGTGGACACTTTTCCCGCTAGTAGTGTACCGCCATCTGTAGACCTGTTTCGAACTCACAGGTTCTCGTCGGTATAGAGCAGGCAAGTACATTTATGTTGATCAACTAGGAGACCAAAGTTATTAAACAATACTCGCTTAATTGTCGATTCCAGAAGATCCCAATAAACAAATCTAGTTTAAAACTAAATTACTAGATAATATATAATACAATAATATTCATTGTGTGAAATGTCCTTTTTTGTGCCAATTGCGTATGATTATAAGTTGGTTGATTAAGTATTATGCTTAAACTGAAATTTTGAGATTTCAAGAAAATATATCAGGATATATAAATTAAACACCTAAAAACTTTTGGTCATCGTATCGATCATAATTCGATTATATTATTTAAAAAGGTGCCAGTGTTATTTGAGGAAATAGTCGACTTAATATGTATTGTTTTGTTGTACGGGTCATAACTAAAAATTGTATAAAGTGTCGGGGAATGAAATAATATGTTGTCTTTTTTTTATTATCAAATAGTTTCTGTGGCTCGTTATTTTATAAATCAAATCCAATATTCTGTCGTAGGTTCTTTGGTACTAATTGACCAGTGTTGCAAAAGATATGTTCATGTACAAATATTTAGTAATTTTTATACAAAAGATAAGTGTTGATGAATTAAGTCATTCAAACGCTGTCTTTTGAGAAACATAGTTCACTTTCAAAATTTTGAGTATATAATTTTAAGTTAATATGGGAAGAAAATGGTGAAAAAAATTAATACTAAATGTAATGAAAATTAAAGGTATCTTTTATACACCAAATTGGTAAAAGGACGGCGAATACTAGTCTTTTGATAAAAATTAAAGTATTCACTCTTCGAGGTCTAAGAATATCCTGTATCCAACTTGGCATGTTATTAAGTAGAATTTGAATCTATTCTTAAGGACTTGCATCCTCTTTTTTTGTACTGGGAAATGTTTACGTCATATGCGGCGTTTTTTCTGATTCATTAGTAGTGGTTTATTTTATTTAGGTGGCCAAGATAATTTTTAAATCGGGACTTCGTTGTGGTAAGTAGTCACCTTTTCAGCTGCTTGTTATCGAGTTTTATTGTGCAATAATACGAATTTTTCCTATCCAATATGTAGAATTTATAGCAAAACATAATCTTACAGGGTGTTTCCGATATAAAAGTTAATGTAATTGATGCAGTCACTTTCACTAGATCAGCACGTCCCTCCCAACTGGTACTTCCCCATTCGTGAAAAGAATATTTTGTCAATTCTAGATATTCTGTGAATTTTGGATAAGCTGTGGAATTTCCATAGGCTGTATTGACTTTAAACCTGTCTCTTTTAATCTTTCTGGAACTGTTTTCGAAAGTAACATTATTGTGTGTTATATTTAATAGCTCATTTTTGAGATGCGTTGATGTTAACCTGCGATTTCGTATAAAATTTGGTATGACAAGATTTCCATCAAAGTCTTTGGACGAGTAGTTCAGTCTCTTGATATCCTTAAGGGTAAATGCGCTACAGGCAAACGTCATTAATATAAACTAAAAGTCTATATTTTTAAATCAAGTAAATATATCTGCTTATTAAATGAATAACATCAGTGCATGTATAATTTTGCAGCGGTAGTGTACATTTATTTTCAAGCAGTAATTATTACTAAAGATTTTCAATAACTTTCTGCATGTATCTATATCTATCAAATCTTAGGTAATGTTCATATAAATAAACTGATTAAATTATAAAAAGATAAATTTTCATATGCGTGCTATATTTGAAACAATTATTTATACAAAGAAAAACACACAACGAAATCTAAAAATATAAGAAGAAACATAGTTTACACTAAAAAATACATAATTGGGAAGAAAAGTGCTCCGTGTTAATAACTTTCAGCAGACATGACGCTTGTCCCACTTTATGTCTGGTGATCTATTTTAAATGTTGGCAACTTCTCAATGACAATATAGAGTTTCAACCTTGAATAAACTTTAGTGTATAGTTCATATATATTATACTTCAAGGTCCAAAACTCTCGGTTCGATATCTACAAAAATATAAAAGTAAATAAAAAAAAATTTCATGATTTATGCGTGGCCCTTTAAAATTGGCGCTGTCAAACTACAGTAATTACAAAACAAAAATTTAACAATGAAGATTGTTTACTTGTATTGTTTTCATTGTAGGACAATTATTCGTCGGTTGAATTCAGTAATGAAGAAGCCACCACCAGCGGAATGGTGCCAAATTTTGACAGCGCTAAACCATCAACTTCAAAATATGGACTTCTTGATCAGGTAAGGTGGCTCTGTGAATTTTTTTTTGCAATCGACAAGCATAAAATCGGACTTTTTGAGGGTTTAGTTTTCTAGCATATATCTATTTAGTGGTATAGATTTATTTGGGCTAAACATAAAATTAAAAATTTATTTCTTTGGAAAAAAAATTAAAAAAGCTCAATCTAAAATATAAAGGTTTCTCAGCAATACCTTTTACAAATATATTTTGAATCTTATTACGTCTTTTAAAGAAAATACGCCTTTAATGTTGCTCCTTTGCAGGGGTTTTCTATTTATTCAAAAGTCGAATTTGCACACGTTGCTACGACTTATTTTGAGTGTTCCGAAGAAAATAATAACGACCCGGTATTAGTAAATCGACTAGATTTTGATGATATCATGGATAAAGACACCCATCCAGTTATTGTAAACAATACATATAGTGTTCTTATGTCAAAACGTTCTGAGTATGTATCCTGACTAAAATGTCAAACTTTGCCATGGATATATCAAATTACATCCAGCAACGCCAGTGTTCCCGAAATTAAAACGGTTACCTTCAAAGAAGTGAAAAGTTTGAAAATATCTTGTATCTACGAACAGTTCAGGATTGATAAAAATTTGGTATTACTAACTTTTTGCAATTAAGATTTAGTGAAAAGTGGTAAAAAAATAAAAGTTGTGGATTTTTCATCAGAATTACCATTTTTAAGATATTTTTTTTTCTTAATAAAAATTGTTTCAAATACCTTATTTTCATTGAAATACCCAAAAATGATATATGGAAAACACACGTCTCCAAGAATCTTATCTAATCATCCTGCAAATAATACACTTGTATTTATTTGCTTTATGTAAATACAAACAATCATTTTGCAGTAACATACTCGAGGTATTTCAGTAAAATTTAAAATGAATATACACCCGCATCAATCTATTTTGAAGTTTATTTTCTGGTTACTCCCAGAACTTGATTATACACAATCAGAATAAAACTTGTAATCCTTTGAAATAAAATGTGATGTTGCCCACCACACCTATTTATTGTTTTTTAATTTAAACGTTTTTTGAGAACAAATACTCAAAAGAGTCTTTTAAGCGAGGTGACTGATTCCTCATTATTAATATGTAGATGGAAGTTCTCTTCATTGAAGTCTGTTTTAGGTGAACAGTATAAAATGAGTCATAGCGTAGTGACTTCATGATGACTTCTAGACGTAAAAATAAGACGAATATTTATATGGCGATATTAATTAATATAACAAATATTAGTGTATTGATTAAACTAAGATTATTTTCTCCTTGAGGTCTGAATATTCTATGCATCCATCTCGCCAAGCTACTAAGTAGAGTTGCTGCTGCAAATCGAAGTTCTTTTATTGTATTGGGAAAATTTTTCGTCGTATGCGGCATTTTTCCTGATGTCACAAATCTGGATAGCATTGTGGTAATTAGTCAATTTTCCAGCTTCCCATTATCGAGAGTTATTTTATACTAATACGAATTTTTATGTCCAGTATTAACGATATAGAACAAAAAACTATTTTACAGGACGTAGAAAAGTCACATGTAATTCGTCCAGTCACTTCCACTAGTTCAACACTTCCCTCCCAACTTTCTCGTCCGTGAAAAGACCATTTTTTCAATTCCAGATATTCTCTAAATTTTTGAACAGCTGTGGAATGGATGGAAGAAGGAATGGATGACAAACGAAATACTGAACTTGATGAACGAAAGAAGGAAACATAAAAACAAAGACAAACAGAAGTATAAAGAGCTGCAGAGGGAAATTCGCTCGAGGATACGTTCAGCTAAGGAAAAATGGTTCGGGGAAAATGTGAAGAAATTGAACAGCTGCAAAATAAGCACGACAGCTTTAATACACACAAGAAAATTAAAGAATTAACAAAAAGGCAAGACAGTAGACACAACGTATTGATGGACGAAAGAGGAAACATAATTATGGACACAGAAGAAAAATTGAGAGTCTGGAAAGAATACATAGAGCATCTGTATAACGATCAACGCAATGAGGTAGAAAACGAATATATCAGCAGTGACACAGGACCAGAAATAACAAGTGAAGAAGTGGAACACACGATAAAAAGAATGAAGACTGGGAAAGCTACAGGTCCAGATGAGTTACCAACAGAAATAATCAAACTCATTGAGGGACGTAATTTAGAAATGATTGTGGAACTATTTAATAGCATTTATAAATCTGGTATAATACCGAAAGAATGGCTACTAACAACAATAATAACTTTACCTAAAAAGCCAAACGCGAAGCAATGCTCCGAACATCGGACCATCAGTCTTATGTGTCATATGATATTCTTAAAGATCATTCATGGTAGAATATATAAGAAATTAGAAACAGAAATCGGACAGACACAATTCGGATTTAGAAACGGACTAGGAACTAGAGAAGCACTATTTGCTTTTAATGTCGTAATACAGCGATGTCTGGATGTAAACCAAGACGTGTTTGTCTGTTTCTTGGACTACAACAAGGCGTTTGATACAGTTCAACATAAGACATTGTTACAATTACTCAGAAATAAAGAAATTGACTCAAGTGACATTAGAATAATAACCAACCTATACTACAATCAAGAAGCTACAGTGCGCATTAATGGCGCCGAATCAGAAAAAATAAAGATAAAAAGAGGTGTAAGACAGGGCTGTGTGTTGTCGCCAACGTTGTTCAATCTCTACTCGGAAGAAATAATTAAGAAAGCCCTGGAGAACGAATCAGCCGGTGTAAAGATCAACGGTCATCCTATTTGTAATATACGATACGCTGATGACACGGTACTCATGGCAGAAAGTACCGAAGATCTCCAGAGACTATTAGATAAAGTAATAGAAACAAGCGAGGAATTTGGTTTGTCACTGAATACAAAGAAAACTAAATTCATGATAATTACGAAGAAACATATCGACAATATCAACCTATATGGAAACAACGAGCGAATAGAACGAGCACGAAACTACAACTATCTAGGAGTAAATATTAACGAGTCAAATGAATATACACGGGAAATAAGAATAAGAATAGAGAAAGCCCGAAGTGCGTTTAACAATATGAAGCAAATATTTTGTAGCCGAAATCTAAGCTTAAAATTGAAAGTGCGATTGCTTAAGTGTTATGTTTTTTCGGTCTTGTTGTATGGTGTGGAGGCGTGGACGCTGAACAAACAGTGTATAAATAAATTGGAAGCATTTGAGATGTGGGCGTATCGTAGAATCTTGAAAATCTCCTGGAAGGATAGAACAACTAATCAAGAAGTACTTGACAGGATGAACAAACAAAAAGAGGTAACACTGACTGTTAAAATAAGAAAGCTTCAGTACTTGGGCCATATTACAAGAGGCAATAAATACCAATTGCTCCAATTGATTATGCAGGGGAAGATTCAGGGCAAGCGCAGCATCGGGAGGAGAAGGATGTCTTGGCTGAGGAACCTCAGAGAATGGTTTTCTTGCAGTTCTGTTCAACTGTTCCGGGCGGCAGCTTCTAAGGTTAGAATTGCCATGATGATAGCCAACCTTCGCAGCGGAGATGGCACTTGAAGAAGAAGAAGGAATATCTATAGACAGTGTTGACTTTAAATCTGTTTCTTTCAATCTTCGTGTGACTCTTTTCGAAACTAACATTAAATTGTATTATATTTATGAGCTCATTTTGATCATATGGATGTCAACGCGTGATTTTGTGTAAAATTAAGTATCAGAAAATTGTCATTATAGTCTCTGTACGAGATTTTCAGTCTCTTAATATCGTTTTAAAATTTTCTATAGTGAATAATGATGTCTCCGTGGGAAATCATTCTGTCTACATTATCCATTATTCGCTAAACAAAGTTGCAATTGCAAATGTAGTTTCTTTATAGTGGCATATCACTTGAACGGTTTATATGTGATTCTTTAATATTGTCTTTGTGGTATAAAATTATGTTATAAGAAAATAAAAATGTAGCAATATTGATGGTTTACTTTTCTTGTTTTTATAACAGGACGAAAGCAGTGATGATACAAGTTATCAGTTTTCAAATGCCATTAAGCGTCCTAATGAAGTTCATGTATATTACCCATCTAAAAGGCTTAGAGAGGAAGATCCAGAGTTCGATGAACCGAGTACCAGTGGAATTAGGTCAACTCGCAGCGTTGAATCATCATCCCTACAAGGAAATCAGGTAAGGCTGCCCTAAAAATTTTTCCTTGCAACCAGGATGCATGTCTTTTAGAGGACATTGTTTTATAACATCCGTCTATTTGGCGGTGCAAATTTCTTTAGGCTAAATATAAAATTGATTATAAATATTAAAAAAATCTTGTTGCGTTTTTAAAGAAAATGCTTTTTTAGTCATGCTCATTTGGAGGTGTTTTTAGTTTTAAAAATATTGGTTTTTCAGACGATGTTTTAATTTGAATGATGAGACCGATATTAGTAAATTGACTAGAATTTGATGAGATCATGGAGAAAGACATAAAATGCGGATAAAGACAGGATTTATTCTTGAATTAAAACAAGATGTGAGCTCTAAGAAATAAATAGTTCAATAGTTTTAGAACCCATAAAACTGTTTAAATAATGTTTTAAAGCGAATTTGTAAAGTTGCGGTTTTAGATGGTTTGAAAATTATCAAGATAAGAAAATTGAGCATTGGTTTGTTAAAGATAAAAAGAAATTTTTAAAATCGCTGCATATTGAATCAATGGATTCAGGTCAAATTTTCCCATAAATTCAGTCAAACTGTATAAGTTTATCACGCACATCCACACTGAGCCATTCAATAATTTTTGCCTATAAAATTAAATGTTTATCGTTTAATTAATTCATGACCTTTTAAATATCAAAGAAGTTTTAAGCTGGTTTAAAATTGATTTTACTGTGACATTGTCTATATATGATTCATATCTGGTAGATCGATACAAAAGCTCCAAAACCCATTCGACAGTTGTACTCTAGTTGTCAATTTATTCCCAATCTAAACCGAGAAACACCTGCATATTCTATTTGTGTAAAAGTATCAGATTTCGATGTAATGTGCATATAATACGTAAAGTTCGGTTAAGGAGAAGGCTACTGTGCTTTATTTTCTTTTTAGTTGCCACAGGTTCGAATGGATTTTCCATTGATTTTTTAAATAAATCGAGGTAAAAAGAACAATTGAGAAGTGTGGTTTTGGAGCGCATTGTGTGTGATTCAATTGTGTTGTTTTTGCTTTTAGTCGGTCTTCCTGGTTATGTTCCAGAGTTATTGCCATTCAAAGACTCTTCATACGTGACTTATTTTTAGACTATGGTAGAGGACAGCTTTTTAATTTTTTAATGTATGAAATTTAAGGTTGATTCTAAATAGATTTTATATTACATTACTTGCTGATATATTATTACTCAAAAAAATATGCGACAACATTCACATAACCTGAACTGACCGACATCTCGTGAATATACTTTCAAGTATTTCCTCGCCATCTGTGAAAAAATACACCTTTCCAATTGTTGATTTCCACTGTGGAATGAGATCGTCCTTTTTGGTTTTAAACCTGCTTCTTTTAATGTTCCTCTCATTATTTTTGAAAATAACATTGTTTGTATTGGTTTTTGAAATGTGTTGATATCAACGTTCGATTTCGTGTAAAATTAAAGACTGTTATACACATTCATATACTTTTTGCATGCTCGACCAAGTCTTTGTATGAAATGTCCAATTTCTTGTTATGATATAAGATATTTAATGTTGTAGATTAATCTCTTCTAGAACGTTGTACGACATCGTTTTTTATTGAGTTACAATTTGTGCTTTGTCAGTTTCTTTACAGTGACATACTATTGTTTTAAAAAGAGGAAAAAGCAAATGCGAATCGCTCTTATTCAGTTATTAACCGACTTCTAAAAGTAGGAGGTTCTCAATTCGTCGACTATGTATTTTTTTTTATGTACGTACACCGATTACTCCGGAACGGCGGCACCGATTTGAATGAAATTTTTTACGTTATATTCAGGAAATTGATGCGGTGATCTCATATTTTTTTTGGACGAAATTGATGCAGTAACAAACAAGATGGCGCTTACCATATGGAGGTCAAAAAAATTAATTTTTTCCGATTTTCTCCAAAATTGGTATGGAGGAATTTTCGGGGTTGTACCCAACGAATCTGAAATTATTTTAAAAAAATTCAAAATGGCGGATCCAATATGGCGGAAAAAAATTAATTTTATCCGATTTTCTCCAAAATTGGTACGGGGAAGTTTTCGGGGTCCCACATGACAAATCTAAAATTATTTTTAAAAAATTCAATATGGTGGATCCAATATGGCGGATAAAAAATCAATTTTGTCCAATTTCAAATTGGTATGGGGGAGTTTTCGAGGTCTCACTTAACGAATCTGAAATTATTTTAAAAAAATTCAATATGGCGTATTGTGGACAAAAAATTAATTTTATTTGATTTGTTTCAAAATTGATATGAGAGAGTTTTTGGGATAACAAATTACGAATCTGATATTATTTAAAAAAAAAATTAAATATGGCGGATCTAAGATGGCGGATTAAAGATGCTGCATCTCTTGATTTTGTCTAAAGTCAGTATGGAGGGATTTTTATTAGTGTTAATTACGAAATTAAAGTATTTTTTGAAAAACTCAATCTGGCGAATTCAATATGGTGTTCTTAAAATTTTACATTTTTCGACTTTCTCCAAAACTTATATAGAGGGTTCTTGAGGGTGTAAATTATGAATTTAATAGTATTTTTTCAGAATTTAATATGGCGAATGCAATATAGCTGAATAAAAATTTTACATTTTTCGATTTTGTTCAAATGTGGAAATGAATCATTTTTGAGGATGTAAATAACAAATATAAAATTAGTTTAAGAAAATTTAATAAGTCAGATGCAATATGACAGTTTAGAAATATTAAATTTCTGGATTTCATCTAAAATTGGTACCAGGAGGCTTTGAAGGGTTTAGATTTAGATTAAATTAAGCCGTTAAAATTACTTTTTTTTGAAATTCAATATGGCGGATCCAATATGGTGGGTTGAAAATTTTACCTTATTCACATTTTTTCAGATTTGGTATTAGGGCGTGGGGTGTATTACGAATATGAACTTAATTTTTTACTATTAGGTTTATAGAATACAATATGAAGGACTAAAAATTTCACATTTTCCTGTTTTATCTAGAATTGATATTGCGGGGTTTTTGGGGCGTGTACAAATTCAATATGCAATATAAAATATATAGAGCTAAGAAATTTACATTTCAAAGTCTTTAAAAATCGATATTGGAAGGTTTTGGGGCCTATATTACCAATCTAAAATTGATTTGAAATTTAAGATAGTGGATTTACTATGACAGACTAAATATTTGTTTGACATAATTTTACTAGCATTTGAAAAACTCTAAAAACCAAAGAATTTTTAGTGGTCTATTTTAGGGTGATTTACAATTTTGGATAAAATTGGTACTTTTTTGCCAATTTGGAGTAATTGCGAGGTACACTAATCTTGATTAGCACTTAGTTCAAATAATTTATGAATATCATAATGAATTCAGAACTAAAAATCGAAAAATAAAATTTTTATATAAAAATTGAACCGACTTCTAAAAGTGCGCTAAAAAGTGAATAATAACTATACATTTTTATATGAAATTAAAATTTTTGAAGTCGGCGCCAAATTATTTCTAAATGAAATAAATAACTACTAATATATACAAATTATGGTACGAAAGCAATTACAAATAAAGTATTTTTAATCTGTTTATGCGAATCCCATTTTGGCAGGTATTAGTTTGGCGCCGACTTCAAAAATTTCAATTTTATATAAAAATTTATAGTTATTTTTCCCTTTTTAGCGCACTTTTAGAAGTCGGTTCAATTTTTTTTTATAAAAATTTTATTTCATGACAAATAATTTAATTTCCTTTCATTTTGTAAGAAATATTTTATGGGAAAATACGTAAAAGGTAAATGTCATTAATGTAAACTAAATGTCGATATTTTCAAAACAATTGAATTTATCTGCCTATTAGATGAATAACATCGGCACATAAGTTTACTACGCTAATTTAAAAGTACTTTCAAGAAATAGTGACAATTAAAATTTATTAAGGTTCATATAAATAAATCGATTAAGGTAAAAAAGATAAATTTTAATATATAAAACAATTATTTATACAGAAAAAGACATACGATGAAATCAAATGATATAAAAGGAAAAATAGTTTATACGAAACTGGAACAAAAAGTGCCCCGTGTTAGTAATTTTTAACACACATGATATTTGTCATACAATATGTCTGGTGGTTTTTTTCCAATGTTGGCAGCTTCTCGATGACAACGTACAATTCTAACCTTGAATAAATTTTAGTATGCAGTTCATTTATATTTTTATATTTATGGTTGGATATTTCTACTCCAAAACTGTTGTCTCAATATTTATAAAAGTATATAAAACAAGTTTAAATTTAGTATTGCCCCTGTTTGCTAAAATGAAGTTATTAAAAAAGGAAATTAAAAAAATAGTGATTGTTAATTTTTTTATTTTTATTGTAGGACGAGTTTTCCTCGGATAAGTCCAGAAAAGAAGAAGGCACTGTTGAGAAATTAAAGTTAGATGAAGCCAGTACCAGCGGAAGAGTATCAAACTTTTATAATGTCGAGTCATCAGCACCAAAAAAAACTTTTCATGGACTTACGTATCAGTTAAGGCTGCTCATGCTGTTTGTTCAACGGGTTCCTGATGGACAGGAATTTTATCTTTCGACTGAGATGCACGAAGCCCAAGATTTTGACGATGTAATTTTGCAGTATGTAGATGGAGATGGTATTTCGAGGTACAGATTTCTTCAGGCCAAACATAAAATTGATGACAAATATAAAATTGGGAAAAGCGATCTATTTCAAAATTCAAAAAAAGATTATCTCTTAAAGAAATATTTTAAATCTTATTGCGACATTGAACAAAATGGTGACTTTAAAAATGCTAATTTGGAGGAGTTTTTGATCTGCACAAATGTCGGTTTCGCAGAAGAAGCGATGACTTATTTTGAGTGCGCAGAAGAAAGTGATGAGATATTATTAAATGTCGAAGAGATAAACGAAAAAGGCACAAAACCAGTGAAATACAAATTAAAAGAAGAACATATTTCCAAACTAAACGAAGAATTTGAAGTAAACAATAAAAATGAAAATTTATTTCACAATTTTGTGGAAAAGTTCAGGTTTTTGCCTGATTATGGAGATGACGTATTAAATAAGAACATAGAAAATTGTTTGAAAAAATGTTTTGAAATGGAAAATGTTGTTTTAGCAAATGCGTATGTGCAAAACTGCCTCCTTAAATGGTTTGAAAGTTACAAAGATAAGAAAAGTAATTATTTGCATATTGAAGATAAAGAAAAGTTTGTAACATTACTGAATAGAAACATTGATTCCCTGCTGGTGGCAGGATATTCCAATTTTTATATTGAGGAGCTGAAGAATTACGGAGTACAATTTGAGAACACTTCACTCCTGCGTGACTTTTTCGACCATAAAAAAGACAAGATAATGTTTATTATTACTGCAACCCCAAAATTAAGTGTTATTCAGTTGAGTCAGCTGTTTAACGAACTAGAATTAAAGCAGGATGAATTTATTTTTACGGACGCAGATAAATTACGGAGTAACAAGAAAATCTCCACCACATTTTTTGCCGCAGAAAGTTACAAATGGCTGCTGATTGAGTGTCAACAGAAGGAAATAAATTTGAGCAGAAAAGTGTTGAAGAAAATTTCAAAAATGAAAAATGAAAAGACAGTCGTAATAATTGGCCGGGAAAGTCATGTTTTGAAATTTAGACAATATTTGCCTTTCGACACGTCGTGTTTTTATGATGAAAATAATTCATTCGAGAATCTGACGCCAAAATCACAAGAAAAAATATTGGAAAAGAAAATTGTATTTCAAGGGAAGAATATCAATTTAAATGAATTGATAGACATAAATTCGGGAAAGCAAATTATTGATGAGCATACATTAGAAAATATTCTGACTAAAAGTATGAAAATAGGAAATAATGATGCGTTCGAATCAGATTTCCTAATAGAGGAGTGTTATATTCCGAGAACATTAGTTCGAAAAAAGTTAAGAGTCGACATTTTACAAAATGTGGAGGTTTTAAAAAGATGTTTGTTTATTATTTCAGGTGTAAACAGGGATCAACTTGAAGATTTAAGTATAAACAATGAATGGATTTTCGTGTGGAAATACGGAAAAAGATTTGAAAATGGAATTATAATTTCCGAGGAAAATGAATCTGAAAACATATTTGAAAAATTATGCGAAAATAATACAAAAAATGTTTATTGGTTAAAGTATATAAAAGAGGAATTTTTAATTATGAACTTTAGAAACGGGACCGGTATTTTTCCTAAACCTGTTCTTTGTTTCGAGGAACATAAGTTAAACAAGAACCAAATATTGGATGAAAAAATTCTAATTGTCGCTGATGATCCCGGTTGTGGTAAATCCACTTTTATGACGAGAGTTGCACGTCAACTCAAGCAAATAATGTCAAATATATGGGTTTTGAGAATTAATCTTTCATCTTATGCATACAAGCAAGAAGGACGGAAACAAGTCATGAAATTTCTGGAAGATATTCAATTTGAAGATACTGAAACTAAGAAAGCAACAGAATTTATGGCTGATTTGTTATTTCCTGATAAAAGTTTTGTAACAGAACTTTTTATTCAATCGCTGGCCTGCTTGACCGGAAATATGAAATTTCCTAAAATAATACTCTTATTCGACGGTTTTGATGAAATAAGTCCCACATTTAAAGAAAAAACTCTCACTTTACTTAAGGCGCTCCGGAATTCAAATGTTGCACAAATGTGGATCACCACAAGGAATCACGAAGAACTGAGCTTGGAAATGGCTCTCGATTCATTTTCTTTCTTTCTTAAACCTTTTTATATTGAGGAGAAAGTTGATTTTTTACAAAAATTATGGAAATACAATTTGGCACACTTTGATGATATAAAACTTAAACCTGATGGCGAAGATATCTTAACGTATCTGACAGAAATAATAAATAACATTCGTAATTGTAATGATGAATATATTAATTACAGGTTTCTGGACTCTCAAAATCGTTTGCTGCCTACTCTTAATTATTCTGAAGTACAACATTCATTAAGCAGTGTTGACTTTTCAGACGTCGCAGAACGTCTAATAGGTTACTTCAAATACGACTATAAAATGTCCGAGTTTACCGATAATCCTCTACAAATTAAAATGTTGGCCGAAATAATTTTCTTTAAAAAGTTCAGCTCTTTAGACAATTTGGACATGTTTTCGTTATATGAAGAATTTATTAACTACAAATTGAGGGTTTTTCGTGACGATAAAGATGCTGCTGGAAAGTCCGTTGCAGGTCGTGGCTTATTCGAAACACATTTGAAATATTTAACAACAGTTCACCAAGAAATTGCTTTACAAACTCTGTTTCCTCATTATGATAATATACAGTTTAGGAAAGTAATTAATAAAATAGAACTGACAAGGGCCGGACTGCTCGTAATTCATGACGATCGTCTCGAATTTGTGCATCGAAGTTTTGTAGAGTATTTTGTCAGTCAACATTTCGCTGAAAATTTTCATTGCCGGAATGTGCAGAAAATAGTTTTTTCAGATGTTTTAATAAATGAAAATTACTCATTAATACGAACGTTTTTAAATAATAACGAAGTATTTCTTGGCAAACTGGGTTCCAAAACGCAACAAATGAATAAAATAATCAGGGTCAATAATCCCATCTTACTGAATCAAATGTTGAAAGAAGAACTGTATAATTTATTCATGAAGTTTCTTCAAAATTTGCCTCTCGACTTATCTGAACATCTTATTTTGTTTAATGAAAATAATGAAGGAAAAACAGTGCTGCACGCAATTTTTGAATATATACAAGATGAGCAAATTGTAGGGAATTTATTAAAAACAATAAAAGGCAGTGTTTCATCGGAAACACTTAAAAAACTTTTCCCTAAAAAGGATAAAAGAGAACGTACAGCATTACATTGCATTAAGTTTTATAGAGAAAATTCAGCAGCGAAACAAAAATTGCAGTTTATTAAACTTAATTGCACTTCTGAGTTATTGTATAAACTTTTACTTCAAGTCAATAAAGAAGGAGAGACCGTATTACACGTTGCTTGTGAAGAGGGATTTGATATAACTGATTTGTTGGAAGTATCTGAGGAAAATAAAGACACAATTAAAGATCTTTTATTAAAAACTGCCAATGATGGGCGAACAGCCTTATTTAACACTATTCGTTCCTCTTATAACTCTTCTCTGTTAACAACATTACTTAAACTTGTTAAATTAGTTTGTAACTCTGAAGAAATTAATTATTTATTTGCAATGAAAACAGGTTCAAAGAACCTGCTGCACACTGCTTGTAGTGAAAGTTACAAAAATATGTTTGTTATATTTTTAAATGCCATTAAAGATAACCCAGAATTAATTAAAACACTTCTGTTAGAAACTGACGGAAATGGACTGTCTCCATTGCATTATACTGTAAATTATTACTTCTCTTTTCATAAGTTCAAGATATTACTAGATTTTGTTAATTTAAACTGTGATACAGAAACGCTGCATACAATTTTGTGTCAAAGAACAAAATACGGACAAACTATTCCACACATGGGCGTGAAAAATTTCCAACTAAGATATAAGCAAATCTCGTTGACACCTCTTCTGACTTATTTGTTTAATTTAGTTGGGAATGACAAAGAGATATTTTATGAGCTTTTATTAACAACTGACCAGAGTGGGCGAACTGTACTACACTGTACTTTCTCTGAATTGGAATATCCTTTTTTACTAAAAGAATTGCTGGATTTTGTTCAAACAAATTGTAGTGAGAATATTTTTAACGAACTATTACTTAAATTGGATAATGATAAAGCCAGTATATTACACCTTGTCTGTCGTCGAAATGTCACAGATAACTTAACTTTTCTATTAAATAAAATTAAAGATGATGCAAAAACACTTAATAAACTTCTACTCCAAACCGACAAAAAAGGAAACACTGCATTGCATTATACTCTTCTCAACTGTGATAAGTCTTCAATGATGAGTGAATTACTGAATTTTGTTAAACGAAATTGCGAAAAAGAAATATTTAAAAGTCTTTTATGCAAAGCAAATAATGAAGGTCTCAACGTGTTGCACTTTGCTTGCATGGAATTAGAAGGTAAAACAGAATATGAAGAGCATCTGAAATCTTTATTAAAATTTATAAAAGACGATGATACAATGATAAATGAACTTTTATTGAAAACATGTAACAACTACGGCTGTACTCCACTGCATTATACAGTCCGTAATTTTAATAACGCGTCTTTATTAAAGATTTTACTCGATTTTATAAAAAATTATGATTTTACAATGTTAAACACACTTTTATTAAAAGAGAGTAGTACAGGATTAAGTTTGTTGCACTTTGCTTGTAAACACAGTAATGAAGGAAACTTAAAGTACTTATTATATGCAATGCAGAATAACATCGCAATACGCGATATACTTATATTAAAACCTGATCATAATGGACAAACTATACTGCATTATAGTGTTGATAACTTTCAAATGTTAAAATTCTTCCTTGATTTCGTTAAATCACAGTGCGATCAAGAAATGTTCACCAACCTTATACTTAAATGTGATCAAGAAGGTCGTACAGGATTGCACACACTCTGTCAAACCAATGATAATAAAGAAATCTTGACTTATTTGTTAAGTTTAGTTAAAAACAACACCACTCCCGAAGTATTTAATTTATTTTTATCTAAAAAGGACTGTCATGGAAAAATGGCATCGGATTATATTGACTGCAATACTAACAATTCTCCCTTGTTGGAAGTTTTGTCAAATTTTGGTGTTCAATTACCGAAAATAATCGATGATTCTCGATTAATTGATTAATAACAAAATTCGATTAATCTATTTTTCACATAATCGGAAAATTAATTAATTTGCTCACTGATTATTTTTCGATTTATTATTTGTTCTAATAAATAGCTTTTTCTAATTAATCAATTTTGCCAACCAAAAAGCATTGCATGACACAAGTGAACGTGTATCAGTGGATTCCGTTCCTATTTTCCCATATATCGCTGTGTATCAAACTGTTTCAATTTAATCCGTATGTAACAAAATATTTATACTGCGTCATTTAAAAGGTTTTACATTTCAAACTAAATATTTCAACATACAACTATTTTCAAACTTTTGAAATATCAAAATTGTTTTAAGTTCGTTGATAGTCTGCTGATGATTCATATTAAACTGCATTTGGACTTACACCGATACAAAAGTTACAAAACTCTTGGTCAAGTCTAATCAAAGGAACAAGAAAATCTTCGAAAGAATCGAAAACATGGGTTGTTTAAATCTTCAACAATTGTTAATTTTCCCCTATTTCAAACCGAGGAACGCCTCCATATCTGTCTTAAAGTATCAAGTTTCGATGTAACGTCCAAAATATTAACATTCGTTTGTGAGAGCAACTCCCACGCTTTCTCTCCGAAATTATTGCTTAAAATTTGAATAGATACTGCATTAAATTTAGCTCCCTGAATTAAAAGACCATTGTGAGTGTTTCATTTTTTTTTTGCTTCCCGTGTATGTTTAATTTCCGATCTGACTTAATCAGTTGAAACTCATTTTCTTTTGTCGAAAACCAACAATCAGCTAAATTTTCAAACGTGAGAAATAAAATTTAGAATCCCTGGATGTGAACCGCACCAGTCTTCTTCATAACTAACCTATAAAAACTGATTAAATAAATAGTTACATTTGAAAGTTATGGTCGTTTAAGTTTTCATCCTATTTTTGTTGCATCTGACAGGTATAAAACAAAAACAAATTGTTAATTTTTTTATGTTTAAGATTGATTAAATTAATTAATAGTTGATACATTAACATAAACATTATGTAGGTGGAGTGACATCATTCAAGCCAGGAAACTTATGAATATAGTTTCAAATATTTACTAGACTGTTCGAAATAGTTCTGATGACGTTATATTTGTATTTAGAATGTGACTCGCAAATTCTTTATTCCTGTATAGCGATTGGTGATTTACTTTTTTTTATATTATTTCGTTTGTAGAAATAGTAACACCTCTAAACTTTTTCCAAATGTTCAGAATTATAATCATACATATGTACGGGATGTCCCATTTTAGACACTTTTTGGGGGTATCGGAATTATTACCAAAGATATAACGTTGCGGTTTTCACTTTAGTTTCCCACTTCTTGACGAAACGAAAGATTCCCGTGTCAAATTTGTCATGGCTCTCTTAGTTTTTAAATCCACAAGGTGATTTTAAAAATCTTCGTTTTTTAGGCACATCTCGTATTAACGCATAACGTCAATTTATCAAAAAGGTAAAAACTGATTTTTATAAAGTTTTTATGGAGAGTTCAGTGGTGTAGTGAATTTTTTTTTCTAAAAAGTTTAATTTTTGAACTGTTAACCAAACTGTAATTTAGACTTTTCAAAAATATATAATGTGTTTACTGTGAAAAACAAGGTCAGAATTCGATATTTGCAATAATTTGCTTTACTTGTAATAGTACATCATGGCCAATTTATAAGAAACAAATGAAAAATTTTACCAATAATAAATATACCAATAACTGGACATTTTAAAAGTTAATTTTAATATTTTTCTACATTTTCAATTGTAAACACTTAATTATTAATACATTTTTTTTTCTTTAAACAACACTGTTCTTATAAAACCAGAATATTGAAATTTGATTGCAAAGAAACAAGAACAACATTATTTCAAAAACAAAATGAAACATTGAAACTAAAAACAACCACGAATTTTTGAAGATGGTTTTCAAAATGTTGGTTGTTTTCTCGAACGCAGTATCGGGAGAGTTTTGTTATTCTTCTAATTACATTTAAAAGAATCATAAATCTATTATGAAAAGTTTGGAAGACCTAAGCAATTGCCCCACGAAATTCTGCTATAGAGACCGGGGAGGAAAGTTATTGCCCAGAAATGGCCTCTACAGTCCCGAGTTGTGGCTTTTGAGCACCGCCTTGTTGAAGATAAATGGAAATGAAATAGGCCAATGGAACATGTTCAAGCAATTCTGGAATAATTTCCTTAAGGATTTCTAGGTATCTACGTGCTATGAGGCCCTCTTCATACATCCTATAAGCTATAAGTCGTTCGAAAATAAAACACAAGACACCAACTGCGAAGCACCCCTGGTGTACCTTTTCGAAAATTAAATGGTGATTTTCTGCAGATCAATGTCTCGTGTTGTGACGATTAAAAATTCCCACACTTGAAAAATAACATTCCTCAGATCAGATGACAAATCTGCCAAAAGATTCGTTGGTGCCGATTTGTTCTAAAAATCACTAACAAAACGTTACTCGGCGCTGATCATGTCCGTGCCGTAAATGTTGCACTATTTTAAATTTATATGAATGGTGTTTATACTTTTTCAAAATTCTTTCAGCGTCAGATTTTGTAGTATCAACATCTTCCTCTATTTTTCTGCAGGATGATGAAATTGTTGCTGCTGCATAAACTAACACATTTGTTTCTTTTCTCTCCCTATCTTCTTTGACGTATATTTTGGGACGCGGCTGAAATAAAGATCCGTGTTCAACTAGATTCCTTTTGTGCCTGGAAAGGGTTGCCTTCTTTTTGTATACCTCTCATGAACAAAAACGATCACCAGATATGAGAAAGTTATCCTAATGATGACGATTTAAATACATTACCCATTGAAATATAATTCAGAAGTTTTCTGAGGACTTTCACTGCTTCGTATAAAACGTACTAACATATCATACTTTTTATAATTATCATAAACGGTAATTGTAAATGTAAAATAAATAAAAAGTAAAATAAAAACATCTGAGTAACAAAAATATTTGAAAAAACTGTCAAGTTTTGAACACTTGCTTTTTGTTTCCTATAAATTGGCCATGACCTACTGTTATAAATTCTGACCTCGTTTTTCAAAATAAAATAAACACATTATATATTTTTTAAAAGCCTAAATTATTCTTAACCAATATCTAAAATAATATACAAGGTGTCCTATTTAAAAAATGATGTTTGGTTACTATCTCAAAAACTAAATTTTTAGAATAAAACTGACTGCGCTACTAAACTCTACGTCAAAAACTCTATAAAAATCAGTTTTCACCTCTTTGATAAATTAACGTTATGAATTAATACGAAGATTTTCAAAATCACCCTGTAGATTAAAAACTAAGAGAGCCATTACAAATTTGACACTGGAATCTTTTGTTTCGTTAAAAAGTAAAACACTAAAATCAAAATCGCAGCACTCTATCTTTGATAATAACTCGAATACCCACCAAAAGTGTCGAAAATGGGACACCCCGTACAGGCTTTTTTATATTTAGCACCATATCTAAAGGCTTTATTAAGAGAGATGACAAAAAGTTTATGTAGGAAAATTGTAATATTTCTTCTATATTATATTTCAAATTTGTTGTTGTAAAGTTGAGAATAACAAGGAATTTTAATTCTTTAAATGAAACACTCTGTATATTCTCTGCTAAAATAAAAGTTCGTTTCTTCCTGATTTTATAAATGTATAATAAGTAGTGTTGGGAGTAGCCATTATTTAATTATTTTAGTTGGAATTATTAATAAACTAATATAAAAAAACGAGAAGACCAGGAAAACAAATGTTTTATTTTAATTTGCATTGTGACGTTTTAATATAGTTTCGAACTCTTATTATATTGATATATTATGTTCTATTCTATTTGGAAGAGGAAAAATATCAGATAATTTTATTTGAAAATAATTATAATAACGGGAATAACAGTAATAAGATAAACAAGTAGATATTTTTATTATAAATATTTGACACCCAATAATACTAATAAAAAAAAATTAGAAAAATCTTTATACATTTTCAACCTATTCTTCACGATTAAAAATATTATCTTACATTTTATTATTAATAAACTTTCAATTAAAATCTCTGTGGTCATGGTTAAGCAATATTGCTGTGCGTTCAATCTTTTTTCCTTAATATTTCTATGTTTTGGGGTCTTTTAATTTCCAATTTTTTTAAGAGCCCCATGAAAAAGATCTAATGGACTTAAATGTAGGCCATTTGTCGGTCATCTAATTGTGCCATGTTTTTCAAACTATAAGTAACTAGTATCACATTGTGCGGCAATGCGCCATCTTTTTGCCAGATCGGATTATTGTATCGCTGAACTGGGTATTCTCTAAATGATCTTGCTCATTATTTTCAGTTAAATATAAATATCGCTTACCATTTAAAATTCCATTTAAAATATTTGGCCCAATAATCTTGTTTGCCAACATACTTCGGCAAACTTGAAATGATTGCCGACCCTGTATTTTTACGACTTGTATTTTGTGGGGTTATCAGTTGCCCAATAATGTTTATTCTTTCTATTGACTAACCTAGACATCATGAATATTGGCTCGTCCGTGAAATCATTTTATTTGGAAACTTCTCATCTTGTCCAATATGGCGTACCATTGCTAAACACACTATTGCAACCGTTGCATCATATTTCCTTCAGTTAAATTCTGTACCGGCATAAACTTATAAGGATGATATTTATAAAACTGCAGTGTGGTGTAAATTTTATACCAAGTTTTATTGAAATATGATGCGGCATTAGAAATATATTTTTCCAGATCTTCCAAAAATCACCTGAACTAATAATAATGTGTTTTACAATGCTAGAGTAAAAAATTACTTCTTCTTGATTTTTCACCAAAGACTTTTCATTTCATTACATTTTTTGTCACTGAGTCTTATTATACTTGTAGATGGTACTCGACGACCAGGACATATATTGCGGTATTCATGTTGTACTCTGGATATCTTTTTATTATTAAAATAATAATGATATTTTTTCTTCTTTCGAATAGCCCACGCCAAAGTATGTATTAGCCAATATAATATGTCAAGATAATCAGTATTCGAAACCATATTAAGACGTCACAATGATAATTAAAATAAAGCATTTGTTTTTCAAGTGTCCTTGTTTTTTTTTTTAAGATCAGTTTATTAATAATTTAAACCAGTGGCGGCGTGTGGGATGTTCAAGGGTGTGTTCTGCATTGAAAATACGCGAAATACGCAAAGCAAAAAAAGAATTATTAGACCTACCTGTATTCCTTCTAAGCTCTGGTACAAGGTACAAACATGCAACATGCAATCCTTTTGTCGCAGGTGGTAACCTGGTAGCACATTGAATATAAGGGGCAATAAATGTCAAAAAACGAAAAACAACAACAAAAATTTAAACGTTTAAAAAAATCTAAAGTTCACTTTTTATATATCAAATCAATACGTCTTTGTTTAGCTCTTGCAAACTTCTCAATTACTTTCTCATTAAAATTGGGGTCTTTTCTAATAAAGGCATTTTCTATTGACAGCATAGAAAGTGCGGATAATCTACTTTCACCCATGGTATTGCGTAGGAAAGTTTTAACTCTTTTTAAAGTAGAAAAACATCTTTCTGCCTCTGCCGTTGTCATAGGAATAGTTATAATTATTTGTAATAACTTGACAGTTTCTTTGAAAGACTCATCCAAATTGTTAGATGTAAGTAAATTTAAAAATGCTACTGCCCCTTTAAGATTCCTAAAATCTGGCCTTATGTAAATTATGGACAGTTCAGTCTTTAGGCGTTCTAGTTCAAATAAAGGGTACATAGTTAGCACAGAGTTTAATATCCCATCTGGAAATTTTTTTGAAAACTTCTCGAACAATTCAGATGTAAATAACGTCGCGACTGCTAAATGATCTACATAATCAAATCTAGTTTTGGCAGTATGAATTATTGTGTCGCAAACTTCTAATGCTGCCGCACGAAGGTTCTCTTTTGAAAGACAAATTCGTTTAACAGTGGGCTCCAAATCCTGTCTGAGAAGATTTCCTCTGTCTATTACCCCGTCAATATTATCTCTCAACTCTTGGATACACTTTTCAAAAGTATCGACGCAGTTTTTAATTTCTACCGAATCGGCTTTCCTTGTTTGTAGTTGGTTATATAAAATGTCAACATGCGGCATAACATGATGAAAAATATTTAGCCAAAACAGAAATGATTCATCATTAAGCGAACGTTCTATAGCAACTGCCTGACTTACGACTATTCTATTAGCAAACCTCCGTTGAATTTCTTGCATACATTCTATTAAAGAATTTCTGTGCTCATAAATAACGTTTATTGCTCTGCTTTTAAAATTCCACCGAGTCTGAACGGCGCGTGGTAATCTTCTCCCTACTACTTCGTTTAACACATCCATTCTTTGAGGAGAATTCGAAAAGAAATTTACAACGTCATCTACATTTGAAAAGAATACCCGCACTTTTGTATCTTGAGACACTGCCTGGGCCATTATTAAGTTGAGTTGATGAGCGTAACAGTGAACAAAATGTGCCTGGGGATATTTTTCCTTGATTACTGTGTGTACTCCTCTATGTCTGCCACTCATAACAGCAGCGCCATCGTAGGTTTGTGCAATCAGCTTGTTGAAATCTTTCGTTAAGAATGGATCTATAACGGATTTAATACAGGCTGCTAAAGATTGAGCGTCATGTTGCTCAGGATTTATAAAACCCCAAAATCTTTCAACTGGGCTTCCTTGATGTACATATCGTAAAACGACCACCATTTGAAATTTTGAGGCAACATCACTAGTTTCATCTGCCAGAACTGCTAAATAATTTGATTCATTTATTTCATCAGAGATTTTTTCTCTACATACCTCCAGCATGCATTGTAATAGTTCATTCTGCATGTCCTTTGATGTACCTTTAAATAACGTAGCAGATTCTAAATGTTTTTGGAAAACGTTGTCAAGATCTGCACTAAAATTCACCAATCCACGAAAGATTCCGGGATTATCAGACTCGTCACTTTCATCGTGGCCACGGAGGGCTAACTCAAACGTTCCACAAAATTTTATACAATCAATAATACGCGATAGCACATAACGATTTTTATCAACTTGTTCGTTGTGCCGTTTTACATTAATCCAGTAGGCATTATCCAATTGCTTTTGGATGTTTATGTTTCCTAATAATGCCAGGCTTACCGTATTGGAAATATGCTTCTGTGTTCCTTCGTGCCGTTTAATGTTTTGGCTTAAATGTCCCAAATCTCTAAAACCCGTAACTGTCCACGATTTGTCACCTCCAAACAAAATACAAGGGAAACAAAAAAGCGCGTGTTTTTTGTCACAACCGCACAACCACTTTGTATTGTTATAAACCGTGTCATTAAACTGGCGTTTGTATGTTTTGCTTCGACTTGAACCGCTAATTTCAATGTTTAATTGTGGTGTCGATCGACCAAGTTCTTTAATTTTAATTTTGTCCTCGTATGCCAAAGAGCTAAAACTATGACTCTGCAAAAACTCGATCGAATTCATTATAATTAAACTAAATAAAACAACAGGACAAAACAAATAGCCGGCCGCGCGCATATAAAATTACAAAACCACTGCTGGGTGCTGCCGTCCTGCAGCCGCAAATTTTCCATAAATCGCCGTATTAAGCCACGTGCAGCGTTAAACCAATCACTCGCTTTGTTTTCAGAAATCATTAGCTGTGAACCCAAATCCGCGGCGGGCTCGTAAGCGGCGGCCCTACGCTCGAGTGTTCAGGCCGGAAAACTTGCGGTGTTTTGTTTGCCATTTTGCCAATGCTATTAGAGAAATAATTTAATATTTTTATTGTTTAGTTTAGGGATACACTACATTAAAAAATATATAATTTGTCGAAATTATGTGTGTTCTGCAGCTCCGCAGCACTTATGAACGCGCCGCCACTGATTTAAACTTAAATAATGTTTAGTCCGAATTCCAACTTATTCTGCATTTTTGAAATCGGAAATAAAATAATTTTCATTCTAACAGAGAATGTAAAGACGCCCTGATAGACCTCAGCGGCGTGAAGTGTGTGTCCCTGTTAAATCATTTTTTCAATATCTCAAAACCTAGTGGAAAACTTGTTTTTTGCAATAAATATCAATATGTTTTTGAATAAAATAACACTTGGTTGCATGGCTGATCAGCCAATGCCAATAAATAAATAAAAAAAACAGATTATATACAGAGTATTCCATTTAAAATAAAATTTATATATATATATATATATATATATATATATATATATATATATATATATATATTTATATGTATATGTGTGTGTGTGTAATCGAAGATTTTCGGGCATATCGTGCATGTGTTGAGTCCCTCTCAGGACTGTAAGACAGCTGACCTTTCGGTGAAATCTCATTCACCATTTTCAAAGCTCACTGTATGGATTCTACGAGCAAACGAATATAATATTTGATAAATTATTTGAACTAAATACTATGTATTTTTCAAAAGTTTTCGAAATTATATTACAAAAATTTCTATTTTCCAAAATCCAGAACAGCCTATCAATTTATCAACACGGGTTTTTAATAAAATATCATGCATGACTAATCTTTGCAGTATCTTCTCCTGTGTCTGCAACGCCCTTAACGACAGAAGTCAGATCGGTGCCATCTACATTGATTTTCACAAGGCTTTTGATTAGTTCGATCAGTGCATTCTATGGAAGAAGCCATTTGATCAGTTTCGTTTCTTTAATACACTTTTCAGAATATTAAAATCTTATCTCCTAGGCGGTCGCCAGTTCGTAGAGATGGAGAGTTTCATATCAGATTCGTTTGTGCCGACCTCGGATAAAGCTCAAGGTTCCAATCGAAACAGTTTGTCAATGGTTTGAGTCTAATAAACTCGCTCTGAATATCTCTAAATGCAATTAGGTATATTTCAGTCGCACATATTATTTAATTATTTAATTAATGCTTCTACCTTGAGCAGACTCGCTTGTGTGGGAGATATGGGATTTGTTTTTGATGATAAATTCTCCTTTATTTCACATATTGCTTACATGGTAAGCATGGCATCTCGATCATTAGAATTCACATTAAAAAACTGTAAATACTTTTCTAATCTATTTACATCTAAGTTATTGTATTACTGCTTCGTTAGAGTCAAATTAGATTGTGGTTCAGTCATATGGTCTCCTGTATATAACTGTCACAAGCATTTTAGGGAATCCATTAAAAAAAAAAATTTCTGAAATATTCAAGGTTTAGGGAGGACGGCATTTGTTCTGAGCAGAATATTGACCAAAAGTTGATTTTGACCAGGTTTGGAAAACTCCCTCTAACCTTTGGCCCGAATTCCCAGTCTGTAACATTTTTATACAATTTCCTAAATGCAAAAATTGATTGTTCATTTTTAGTGTAGCAAATATATTTTCTGGTACCCCGTATTGGTATCAGGCGTCAGCCTTCCTTTTTCTTAAGTACCTAAGATCACATGTATTTTGTCCCAACCCAATTTATGATATATGTCAAACTTTTAAAACAATTTCCGACCTTGTGACATTTATTTTGACAATCTTTCAATAATTTTGAGGCATCCACAAGAGGTGTTTAGTTATCCGTAAGTCTTGGTTTAGTTGTTTGCATTGTATTATTATTTTAGTGTTGCGTTTTTTACATTTTTTGTATAGATTAGGGTTAATTAAGATTTACAATTTAAAATGAAATATATATAAAGTCTAATCAATTGTAATTGGGCTTTTGCCTGTTCGAAATGTAGTGCTGAATAGATAGATAAATAGGTAAATAAATAAATATGTATACGTAATATGTAATTGTATTTTATAATGTATTGTTATTAAAAAGAAATAAATAAATATAAAAGCTTTGTAGTTTATGTTGCTTTACTTATTCAAATTGACCTATTAATTACTGGAAGTACTTTAAATTTGTATGTAATGCAGAAAGAGTATAATTTACTGCTCAAATATCTTTTCAGTTTTCGTTATGTCCTTGTTATCGCAAGTAGGAACCATTAAATAAAATTAATTAGAAAACAGACACCTTTTTTTCCAGTTATGAACTTGTTAACAAGATTAGCATAAAAAAATGATTACTATAAAAGTAGAGCCACCATTGTACTTATTGTTAGTCGGTATTCATCATTTTTTTAACTCTTTTTTTTTCAACTATTTTATTTTACATATGATAAGTTTTTTGATAAATTATTTCTTGGAAGTAAAATCCAGTTAGTTAAAACAAAACTAGTTTAATTTTCTATGATTCGGTTTCTTAACAAAATTGGCTGATTTTTCAGGAAAATTTCATTTGGCATCTTCTGTGCTTACTAGTTGAAGATCAACTGTTGCGATTAATATGAATTATTTCGTATCCAATATGGGCAATCTAGGGCAACATTTACAAGATATTTTCAAAATAAAAGTCAAACTTAAGTCACTTTAATTTTTCAATAATGTCAGAAAAATGCCTAAGAGACAATAAAAGTTATATATATATATATATATATATATATATATATATATATATATATATATATATTGAATAATGGCTAACATTTTTGAAATAAATGAAAGTATCTGGCTGCGAGATGAATAACATCAACTCATATTTGAATATACCGCGCCAATTTAAAATTATTTTCAAGCAAGAGGGAAAACGAAAAATTTCGATCATTTTCTCCACAAGTGTAAATCTACAATATTTATCTCTCAGTTTTAATTAAAATAAGTTGTTTAATTTTCGTCGAAATGGAGCAGATCAGAAAAGACAAGTTTTAACGAGGTTTTCTGTTTGTTCATCGTATAATCAGCCGTTTAGTCCAATTAAATGATTGTATATATAACTCATAAGTTAATTTATATATATATATATATATATATATATATATATATATATATATATATATATATATATATATATACGCTTTTTCAAAGAAATTCAAAAAATTGGTTAAAGGAATAGTTTTGAAAAGAAAAATTATGAATTTGAAGAAGTTTAAAACTGCAAAATTCAAGTTAAATATATTGTTTTACAGAAACACCTTATTTTTCCGATCTTTTCTATTGAATATTGCCTATTAATCATTCACTTAAAACAACAAAAAGCGATCTTTTTAATATGGCCACCTAACCAAAGTACTAATTGCGCTTATCTCTGATTAATTTCAGTGATCAGATTGAGACAGCTTGGCCACTGAAGTGAACCCACGCCTAAATACATCTCTCTCTCTCTCTCTAGAAGCACAATTTCGTCCTCTCCTGGACATAGGCCTCCTCTAGTCTCTTACATTCCAACCTATTTTCTGCAATTCGGAGCCAGTTTCTACCTGCTTTCTTTTTTTATATCATCTATCCATTTTTTTGGGGGTTTTCAATACTTCTTTTGGACCACCTAGATTTCCATTGCAATATATGTTTTGTCCACCTTGTATAGTCTTCGTCCCTTATTCGGTCACATAGTGATATTCCCAGTGTGATTCTTTCTATTGTTCGCTGCGTAGTACGCAGTTTATTGGCTGCTTTAATTGCTAATATAGTTGTTTCCATTCCATAGGTTATTACTGGGAGAAAGCACGAGTTAAATATTCCTCTTTTCAAATTAATGGGAATATCAGGGTTTTTAAGAGCGTATCCCAATCTTCAATAGCGTCAGTAAAGATTAAGATTATTTGATTGAATAATGTAAAAAAATATCTTGGTTTATTTCCGTCGAAACAAAGCAGGTGTGAAAAACAAGTTTTAACGACGTTATTTGTTTGTTCATCGTTTGATCAGCGATATGGACCAATTAAAACACTAATAGGTATCATAATCATAAACAGTCAAATATTAACAACATGTTTATTCGCATTTGGTGCATATGACCTTGGTACAGTGCTATAATAAATCGTAGAACGTGTTAATATTAGTTATTTTAATGTAATATGTGAAGTCATTTTTTAGACTCACATTTTAAGGTACTCTCATAATCACGCCCATAATGGATTAAAACACAGGTTGGAAAGCTACGGTAATCTAAACCTAAATTAAACTAGGAGACCACAGCTGTTAAAAATTATTCACTCATTTGTCGTCACTCTCATAAGCTCGCACTAAATAAAACTTTTTAAAATTAAATTAATAGATGTTATATCTTGAGTAATTAATACTTTGTGGAAAATGATACTCATTAAAAAGAAAAACAATAGTAATGGTACTTGTGGGTTCTTCTTGTCTTTTCCTATGAAGACACACAGTACCGCCTTTATCTTTTCAAGCACCCTCAGGTAAGATTTCCTTCGGCGCCCCTTCTAACGAATGAAATTGCAACATACGGTATATACATACGATATATACATATATTAGGATGGCAAAGTGACATACCTAGGGGAAAAGGAGGTCACTTTTCAAACTCGCCAAATACGACATTTTATTGTCGAGGTGTTGAAGGTGAGACTTTGTAAATTCACAGCTTGATTCACATTTTTTGGACTTGACAAACTTAATTTTCAGCAATAATTCCATGAAGTGATTTAGGGGTAAAAGAAAGAATCAGTGGCATTCGGTTAAAAAGGGGTACCCTGGTATATATAAACATAATTTGTTACGGTTTAGTTCTACAAACTACACCCAAAATTATAATAGTCAGTTTTACCAAGAAGGTATAAGACTTGAATCAGATGTAGTTGCGATGGGAGTCAGATCTTCTAATTGATCAGTTTTGTTTTACCTATGTTATTTTTACAAGTTGTATTACATAGAGTGTCCGAAATTGGTGATAAAGGCAATGCAATCTCGAAAACTATAAGAGATATAAAATTTTTATAAAGAAGTTGAACCGACTTGTAAAAGTGCTCTAAAAAGTGAAAAATAACTAGAAATTTTTATATGAAATTGAAATTTTTGAAGTCGGCGCCAAACTTATACCTAATAAAATGTGATTCGCATAAACAGATTAAAAATACTTTATTTGTAATTGCTTTCTTACCATAATTTGTATATATTAGTAGTTATTTATTTCAATTAGAAATAATTTGGCGCCGATTTAAAAAATTTCAATTTCATATAAAAATTTCTAGTTATTTTTAACTTTTCAGCGCACTTTTAGAAGTCTGTTCAATTTTTTGATAAAAATTTTATTTTTCGATTTTTAGTCTTGAATTCATTATGATATTCAAAAATTATTTGAGCAAAGTGCTAATCGAGATTAGTGTACCTCGCAATGACTCTAAGGTGGCAAAAAAGTATCCATTTTATCCAGAATTTTAAATCACCCTAAAATGAACCACTAAAAATTCTTTGAATCTTAGAGTTCTCCAAATATCAATGAAATTGTGTCAAACAAATATTTAGTCTGTCATAGTAAATCCACTATCTTAAGTTTCAAATTAATTTTAGATTGGTAATATAGGCCCCAAAACCTTCCTATATCGATATTTAAAGAATTTGCGAAGTAAATTTCTTAACCCGATATATTTTATATTGCATATTAAGTTTATATACGCCCCAAGAAACTCGCAATATCAATTTTAAATAAACTAGAAAATGTAAAATTTTTAGTCCCTCATATTGTATCTTATCAACCTAATAGCTGTGCAAAACTAACCTCATATTCGTAATACTCCCCCCCCCCCCCAACCCCCGAATACCAAATATGAAAAAATACGAATAAGGTAAAATTTTCAACCCACCATATTAGATCCGCCATATTGAATTTCAAAAAAATAATTTTAACATCTTAATGTAATCTAAATCTAAACCCTTTAAAGCCCCCTAGTACCGATTTTAGATGAAATTCAGAAATTTAAAATTTCTAGGTCGTCATAGTGCATCTGACATATTAGATTTTCTTAAAATAATTTTATATTCGTTATTTATATCCTCAAAAACGATTCAGTTCCACATTCCAGCTGCATTCGCCATTTTGAATCCTGAAAAAATACTATTAAATTCATAATTACACCCTCAAAAACCATCTATATCAGTTTTGGAGAAAGTCGAAAAATGTAAAACTTTTAAGACACCATATAGAATCCGCCAGATTGAGTTAAATATTTTAAATTCGTAAATAACACTAAAAAATCCCCCAATATTGACTTCAGGAGAGATGTAGAATTTTTAATCCGCCATCTTAGATGTGCCATATTTATTTTTTTTAAATAATATCAGATTTGTAATGTGCTATCCTAAAAACTCCCCCATACCACTTTTGAAAAAAATCGGACAAAATAAATTTTTTATCCACCATATTGGATACGCTATATTGAATTATTTAAAAATAGTTTTAGATTCGTCATGTGCGACCTCGAAAACTGCCCCGTACTAATTTTGGAGAAAATCGGACAAAATTGATTTTTTGTCCGTCATATTGGATCTGCCGTATTGATTTTTTTAAAAGTAATGTTAAATTCGTCATGTGAGACCCCGAAAATTCCCCCATACCAATTTTGGAGAAAATCGGAAGAAATTGATTTTTTTTTTGTTTGCCATATTGGATCCGCCTTATTGAATTTTTTAAAAATAGTTTGAATTCGTTTTGTGCGACCTCGAAAACTCCCCCATACCAATTTTGGAGAAAATTGGACAAAATTAAATTTTTTTGTCCGCCATATTGAATTTTTTAAAAATATTTTTATATTCGTTATGTGAGACCCAGAAAACTCCCCCATACCAATTTTGGAGAAAATCGGACAAAATTAAATTTTTTTGTCTGCCATATTAGATCCGCCATTTTGAATTTTTTAAAAATAATTTCAGATTCGTTGGGTACAACCCCGAAAATTCCTCCATACCAATTTTGGAGAAAATCGGAAAAAAATAATTTTTTTGGCCGCAATATTGGAAGCTCCATCTTAGATTTTACTGCACCAATTTCATCTAAAAAATATGGGACCACCGCAGCAACTTCCTGAACCTAACGTAAAAAATTTCATTCAAATCGGTGCCGCCGTTCCGGAGTAATCGGTGTACATACATAAAAAAAATATACATAGTCGATGAATTGAGAACCTCCTTTTAGAAGTTGGTTAAAAATCGAAAATAAAATTTTTATAAAAAAAATTGAATCGACTTCTAAAAGTGCGCTAAAAAATGAAAAATAAACATAAACTTTTATATAAAATTGAAATTTTTTTGAACTCGGCGCCAAATAACTTCTAAATGAAATAAATAACTACTGATATATAGAAATTATGATAAAAAAACAATTACAAAAAAGTATTTTTAATCTGTTTATGTGAATCACATTTTTTCAAGTATTAGTTTGGCGCAGACTTCAAAAGTTTCAATTTCATATAGAAATTTATAGTTATTTTTCCCTTTTTAGCGCACTTTTAGAATTCGGTTCAATTTTTTTTATAGAAATGTATGGCCACTTTTAACGCAAAATACGTCTATTTGGTCAAATTTTAGTTACAACGTTTCGGTTTTCAGGAACCACCATCAATTTTATTTTTCTTATGACCCCAATATTTGATTCTTTACTCATCGAAAAGAACTTAATTTTTTCTATAACACTATGTAAAATACTAATGCAGAAAAACAACCCTTTAAACTAAAAAAAGTTTTTTAACATCGAATTTTTAAATAATCCTTTTACTTAAGAATAAATTCAAACTAATAACACCCCTCCATAAGACCGAGTTCCTTATTCTAAAAATGTTGTTTAAAGCAGCTTATTTCTAGACTTTCGTAATAAGAGAATTTGTTACTTTTATCTAATACATGTAAAATTTTAGAGTTATCATTAAAGACGTGTTTCCCTGGTAGCAAATGTGGTACATATACAGAGTCAGATAGATACAGACTTAAAGTTTTTAACTACTCTACCTTTGACTAAAATGTGGTCGCACTTGCATTGTCTAAGAATATTGGACCACGAAATGTAGTTAAAAAATATAGAAAATGACTCTGCATATGCACAATATTTGTTACAAGAAAAATCTGCCTTTAATGATAAGTTTAAAATTTATATCTATTAAGTAAAAATAAAAAATTATCTTGTTATGAAAGCCTAGAAATAAATAGGATTAAAATTACTGGGAAATCCCTAAATGATCAATTAAAAATATATTCGTCACATTTATTAAATATGTAGAACACCATATAACCTCTTAGGTCGTAAAAGTAGGTACCAAAGTTCGATCATTTTTAAATCCCTATTTTTCCTTAGTTTATAAACAGTGCCCGAAGAAGCTATATTATAGCGAAATATATGCGTCTAGGTTGTACGAGGATGGGTCACTCATTTTTACCTGCGCTAATTGAGTCACTCATTACTACTATATACACCAAACTTTGTTAAAATTGGGTCATTACTCACAGATATATCGTCAATTGAACAAATCAATCCAGAAGTAGACTGCAACTATGGAAAAAATGAAGTTTTGTTCAGTCATAAAGTTCCTGGCAAAGTAAGGAAAACCTCCTCAAACTATTTTAAAAGTGATGTATTAGGGCGGCTATTGCTTTGGAAAAATCATGGTTTACAAGTGGTACAACTTATTCAAACAAGGGAGACATTTGCTTGAAGATAATACCAGGTCGGGACGGCCCATTGAGGCGACCACTGTCGAAAACATCGAAAAAGTAGAACAGTTATAACTGGAAGATGGTCGTCTCAAGAAAAAACAGCTCGCGGAAATGGTTGAAGTTTCACCTACAACCATTTTAAATATCCTTCATGACCATATTGGCATGTCAAAGGTGTGCGTAAGATGGGTGCTGAAAATGCTCACGTCGCACCAAAAAGAGCGCCGGGTAGCGGGTAGCCGCGTTTTTTTGAACCTGTGAGCGCGCAGGGATGAAATTTTGGATCAAACTGTCATTGGAGATGAAATATAGATATATCATTATTAGCCTGAGTCGAAGCAAGAGTCTATGCAGAAGTTCAAGGTGTCGCAGTCGACCGGAAAACAAATGGCTACAGTTTTCTGAGATTCAAAAGAATTACTGCTACGAAGACAAAGGCGTTTCTAAAACAGAAGAATACTATGCAAGCTTGTTGGAACGTTTAAGAAATGCTGTAAGAGAGAAAAGGCGAAGAAATCTGATCAAATGTGTGCTGCTTTTGCACGACAACGCACCCATCCATAAGGCTTCAGTTGCAATGGCTGCTATTCAAAAAGTTGGCTTACAAATCTTGGATCACCCTCCCTGTAGATCAGATTTGGCTCCCTCTGATTATTATTTATTTCCAAAAATTAAAAAAAAAGCTCGAGAAAAAAAGTCTTTCAGCGACGATGATGTAAAGGAAGCAATTTCTACCTATTTTACAGAAAAACGAAAATCATTTTTTTTGGTTGTATAAACAAACTCATTGACAGGCCCGAAAAATATATTAGAGATAGAGAGGAATATATTGAATAGGAAATAGAATTTTGAGTTCAAACATTGCATCATATTAGTTATATGATTTATTTAAAGCACTGAAATATCAAAAATGTTTCAACTTCATCTAAAATTATTTTACCATAATTCAACGAAGTATAGGAAATAGAGATAACTTCAAATGTGTGGAGTTTTTTTTTATAGAAGACTTTTGTGCGATTGGTTTTCATTTGAAACTTCTATCAACAAAGAACTATCATTCAGTTTAATGACACTAGAAAGAGTACCAAAATAGGACTGCATAGTCTCATGCAACAAAAATGGTGACTTATTCTTTCAATAACCATAAGTTATCTTTAAGGAAAAATTTTACAAAAATGTATTAATTCTATTTAAGACTCTCCTCTGGATCTTTAAATGGACACACTAATAAGGGTAAATCAAAATTACTCATGCAAATATCACAAGAAATCTTGGAAATTAAAGTCTGCTACAGCAGAGCCGGTATACTGTAGTAAGGCTAATATCTACTAGAGGACGCCCAGTATCTGGCAGGTATCGTTTGCAACTCCTTACACAGAACGATTTATCCCTTTAGAATGGTTATTAACATTGTAGGATTACATTTACAAATGAAATGGACGATTATAAGATTCCTCAAAGGTGTCTCGTACACCTCGGGATTTTCTGTTTCCATAATTAATGATGATGTCAGCCCTCTGTGGAGTGTTTGAAAATAGATTATAACTACACACTGTTTAGGACTGATAAATATTCCGTAGTAATTACATTTTGTAATTAAAATTTAATAATAATCGGCAAAAAAATAAATGACTACAGGTTGTTACCATTTCCAAAATAGTCTTTTGTTTCTGTTATCTTAATAACAATTATTTTTACTAGAAATATAGCAAGAATAAGGAGATAAGTTTTATCAGAACCTAATCTAATCGTCCCATAAATAATATAAATATGTTTATTTGCGTTATGTGCAATCATTGTGCAGTGACATACTTACTGTAATACGTATATTTTCAGGTATTTTAGTGTAATTTTAAAATTAATACACCAGAAATGAGTTCGGTAAGTAATACAGTGTCCAAATAAGGGTGGTCAATTTTGAAATTCATTTCTAGAACCTGATTATATATAATTAAATTTAAAAAGTTCTACTGTTTTTATTTTTAATTACTCATAATCGTTAAAATTAAAGTGAGATATTGCCGACCACACCTATGTACATATGTATGTGAGGAAGGAGATGAATACCTTGCGACCTAATAGCTCTATTGGGTTCCCTTTCTGCTGCCAAGTAGTTAGGGATACCCTGTCGACTTGGCCTTCCAGTCCTATTTCATTTAGAAACTTTATTGGTGTGTGTGTCCCAAGGATCGCATTACATGGTTTTCTAAAGCGCTGCACTCTGAAAGGATGTGGACGGAGGTTTCGTCCTTTTCTTCGCAAAATCTGCACATTTCTCTCTGCTAGTACGAGTTTCTCGAGGTATTTCTTCTGGTGATAATGTCTCGTCAGGATTCCTCTCAGAATTCTAAGATGTTTTTTTCTCAGACTTATGCATTCTTTGAATTTTTTCTGGTTGAGGTTGTTAAGAATTATTCTTCTCTTGTCTGTCCAGTGGTTGGATCTCCTACTCTCTTCCTCTATTTTTAGTTCTTCCAACATTACACAGCCACTGATTGCACAAAAAGGTTCGGGTCCCAAAAATGGTGTCTGGCATTCCCATACCATCTTGGCGCTGATGGCATGAGAACTCAGTGCAATGAGGGCTGCTTGACTATTCGACATGATAATAATCTCTTGTTCGCGATAGTTTTCCTCTTTGCTGAATTGGATGCGTTTCCTGATGGCACATATTTCCCATTGAAAGATGTTTGGTGACTTTCTTAAACTTTCATGGTGTTTGGTACTGGATCCATATACCCATATTCTAGTTCCCTCTGTTGCAGGCGCGGATTCAGGAGGGGGCGATTACACCGCCCCCAGAGCTTCGAAATCAGAAAAATAGATTCGTTTCTGCCTGCTGTATTAGAAACGTGATAGTCACTAATACCCGTTCCCCTAGTCGACAACTCGCTTTCGTTTGTCATACTGTACTCTTGTGATATCCCCGCTACTCCTCCTCGTCTAAAGAAAGAGGCTAGATCCGCCTCTGCTCCGTTATTTTAGCCATCCGTATAACATGTTAAGGGAATTTCTGTTAAGTTTTTCAGTGGTATTTCTGCTCCTTTCAGTTTTGCGACTGAACTTTGTGTTGAAGTTTAAACTTGAATTTGATAAAGAAGATCGCATGGTTTTGCACACATTCTATCAAACTGGTGACAGTGAAGAAATCCTAACCTAATTGTTAAATTCAGTTAAAGACGACACTACTCTTGAAGTATTTATTACATGTTTTTCTGAAAAGGACCATCATGAAAAGTTCGCATTTCATTAAATTGCCTGCAATTCTAACAGTTCTTCATCGTTGGAAGTTTTTTAAATTTCGATTTTCAATTACCGTAAATAGTCGACAATTCTCGACTAGCTGATTAATCCGAAAGTTCGATTAAATCATTGATTATATATTATAATAATCCGAGAATTAATTCATTTGTTGACTGATTATTTTCCGATTTGTTAATTCCCTTTTCAATTGCTCTAATAATTTTTCCTGATTAATCAATTTTTCTAACTTAATGCAGTGCTTCTATATGAAACATTTATCAGTGGATTCTGATCGTAATTTTCCACATGTCGTTGACTATCAAACTGTTTTAACCTAATCATCAGAATACTTACACTGCGTCATTTATTGGATTTTATGTTTCAAACTAAATATTCCACCATATATCTATTTTAAATCTTTTTAAATATTGTAAGCAAGTACTAGGAGAATTCAGCAGCGTCCTTATAAAAATATTATATCGATGAATCATCATTGTTATTCACGTTTCAAATGTAATTTTAGACTTTTGATTGAGTATCTTCTATAGGTGCATAGTCCTAAATATGTAGGGTACGAGCTAAGAAATTAGTTTTATTTTACCAGTGTAAGCAATTAAATAACTGAGACTAATTAATGAAAAGTATTGTTTTTATCTGAATCCAGTGAGAATTTAGGGAGAGAAAGTCGCAACAATGTGTACAAAATTTTAAATTCGTTTAAAATTAAGCTATAAAACTCTTATTTGATACTGATCTACTGAATAAGAAAATTTTAATATATTTTGTATGAATATAAGTTGGTTAAATCTGTTGTACTCTGGTTGTTACTTTTTCTCTATTTTAAACCGAACAATGCATCCAAATATGTCTTAAAGTGTCAGATTTCGATCTAATGTGTATAATATGAATGTTCTTGGAGGGAAAGTTTCCACGCTTCCTCTCTGCTATTGTTGATAACGGTCTAAATAAATCCTCCATTGAATTTAGGGCCGTAGTTTTTGAGACAATTGTGAGTAATTCAAATGCGTTTTTGCTTTGAGCATATGCTTAATATGCTATTTTATTGTTTTTCTTAGTGAGTTGAAAATCGCTTCGTTGCTGTGGAAAGCCATCAATTAGCTAAATTTTTTGAAGTGTGAGAGACTTAAAATTTGGGATCCCTTAATCTGAAAAAAAAAGTTATGGTTATTTAAAGCTGCGCCATAGTTTGTGTTTGTTACTGTGGGGCATTATATAACAAAGACAAATTTTTAATTTTTTGATGTTTGAAATTTAAGATTGATTCCAAACAGATTTTAAATTACATATAATTAAATTAATTAGTTGTTGAGGTATAAACATAAAAAAAGTGTAGTTGGAGCGTCACCATTCAAGCCTGAAACTGAAAACATCTCGTGAATATAATTTCAAGTATTTCCTTTATCGTTCTGAAAAACTGCACTGGCTTTGTATAGAATGTTTAGAATCTAATTAGAAAGCAACTCGTAAATTTCTTGTACCTGAATAGCAATCTGTTATTTCCTTTTTATTGCATTATTTTGTTTGTAGAAATAATAACAACAATAGAGTTTCTCCAAGTGCAGGGAATTATAATCATGCGCATGTACTTGTCAAATGTAAATTCCTGATTGCTTTGGTCATTAGAGAAGGAACACAAATTTGAGTAAATAATACTAAATTTTTATGTCTAGTCTACGTAATCTTCTTTTTCTTTTGCATTTTGTTTAATATTTACAAAGATGTACGTTTTGTTTTCTTAACTAGCTCATCATATTTATCTATTCAAACAACAGTAGCTATGGATATATTTAATATATTTCATCCTTGTCTAATAACACGTAACCGTATGAATGTTTCTCTTTCTATGTCAAACGTTAGTTTATTAAAGGAACAGAAAAAAATAAATGGTCAAAAGAGATCGATTTAGTCTTTAATTTCGTGTTTATCCCATATTCCTAGTCTATATACTTTGATATAAATTTGGACTTCAAGTTAGTTTAATAGGCTTAGGTAAGATCTTGATGTAACCCATTTAATTGTCCGATCATTGATTATTTAGATGTTCTATTAGAATTTATTGAATATTATTTTATAAAATGATTATTTGGCAAAAACTATTTAATATTAACTGAGTAATTTTTAGATGTGTAACAGCAAATAGAACATTACTGAAATAAAGTCATACGATATCACAATAAATTTAAAATCATATTTTATCATACAGGGTGTCCGGAAAATTCATCTATAACGTTTGATGACGGACTCTTGACGTCAAAATGGGTCGATTTAAGCCAACTTAGTTATATCCGATACTGCTTTGTTTAGACGGTAGAAAACGTCAAAGTTTTAAGAAAATACTGATTTTTGCAAAATTTATTGAAAACGCGGTAACTGAATTTAATGATTTTTGGTTTGTGATCTAACACTGTAATATGACGTTTTTTAGTGGTATAGCGACCGGCCTTAAAATAGTGTAAATGTTATAAAAGTGACGGTCACTGGTAAACATCGTTTTTGATTTTTTTGTCATCAACGTTATGGCTATCTTGATATTTTTATCGAATAACGGCATGTATCTTTTAAAAAAAAATTTTACCTACATATTTCTATCACGTAATGTATTTGGAAGCTCTTTTATCTCTTCAAAAATTTCCGTTTACATGCATACATAAGTTTGCTGTAATAATAAAACAATTTTTAAAAAAATGTTGAAAGAAATGAGCAAAATGGCCGTCATTTTGCTGATTACACTTGTTACACTTTCTAAAAAATGAAATTGGACTGATATCTCAGGATCATTAAAAAGGTTGCCAGTATTTAAAATGTGCATCAATACTCTTCGAGGATGTTCACCAGAGTCATGTTTAAGGGCGCCTCATAAAAAAAAGTCACAGATATTTAACTCTGAAAAACGTGGTGGCCATCCTACTAGTGCCCCATTACCTCTTTCAATACGTCCATTGGGATATTGATCGTGTCAATATTGCCGAAGAGCAATGGAAAAATAAGTTGGGGCACCATTATGCATAGTTCCATCGAAGTAAAATGGGCATATTTTCTAGAGAAAGTGGTAATGTGTTTTAGTAAAAAATGTAGATAAATATTTCCATTTAATTTATCTGGAATTAAAACAGGACCAATAAGGTAGCGATCAATATTACCAGCCCAAACATTTATTTCAAAGTTATGCTTTAATGACATTTGGATTTTCATCCACATAAACATTTTCTTTGTACAGGTTGGTAACTCCAAGTCTTGTAAAGCCCACCTCGTTAGGAAACGAAATTTTTCTATAAAATCAAGAACACGATTTTTTTTTGTTTAGAATAAATTCACAAAAGTGACTAGCATGGGGGGATCTATCTGTAACTTTCTGAACCTTTTGGACATGATATGGATGTGACAACAATTGTTTTAAAACATCATTTAAATGTTTTAGATATATCCAACTCACATTCTAAGCAGAGGGTACTAACATTTGGTTCTTTTCTAACTCTTTCCAAACTTTCCTATTATTTTACGACTATTCTAATTGTTCGAAATTTTTTTATAAAGCTACCCATTTCTCGGGATGACGCTCAATATTGGCAAATGTTTGATGGTTTGGTATTCGACGGTTAGGAAATCTCTCCATGTAAACCGTAACACTTCGACGCTTATTTCTTTCAATGTGAGTCCACACGACAAAAAAAATTTGAGCGTATGCGTATTACGCCCTTTTAAATTAAAAATGTATCGTCCACACAAGATATTTCGTTCCGCGGTCGTAAGGAGTGTGGTTTTTTGTCTTAACCCAACTTTTATCAGGATTTTTGTTTACATTTTATCTAAAAATTAAAAAGAAGCAAAATAAAACTTTAATTGCGGCAGTATTGAAATCCAGAAAAAAAGTTACAAAATGTAAGAAGATTATTGATATATTCTTTATTAAAAAAACAGGAAAGTCGTCGCCACTGGGTCCTGTCTATATTTGAGGAAAACATTAGAGAAAAGCTTGGACATAATAATAATTTAATCCAAGAAATTCAAGAAAATGATCCTGATTTTTTAAAAATATTTTCCTGTTACTATTGGTGAATTTGAAGAACTCTTCGTTGTTGTTCGGCCAATAATTAGGAAACATGATATGGAAATGTATACAGCTATACCTTTATTCCTAGGTTGGAAATAAAATTGTGATATTTAGCTGATGAAATCAGCATGTGAAAGCAACAGTGCTAATTTCGAGTCGGTAAAGAGTGTTTCTGCAATTATTCAGGTTACTTGTGCCGCAATATGAGATTGTTTAAAAGAAGTTTACGACTTCTACCTGGTAAGGAATTGCCAAGGAGTTCGAAGACGAGAATTTCAATATAACAGTGTAATTTTAACAATCGTTTTAATAATTGCAATTGTTTGTAGTTTTTAGAAGAATACATTACATAGGATACTACTGCATTTCTGTTTTTAAATTTCCGTCTATGTTATTTTACTTTTTAATGGTTTATAATAGGTTTATATAAAGTTTGCTAAGGGTAGGGTTATCAGACGATAGGACTTTTTCTGACATGTCTGAAATTTTCGACCCCTTTAGGGAAACAGGAAAAAAATGCAATTGTCTGTATTTTTTGAAATTAATAGAGGAAAATATAAGTATTAAAAAAATATTTATTAACCATTCTAATCAGAAAAAATAAATTAATTAAACGTTAACAAAATGAGAGAATTTTTAATTTAATATATTAATAAATTTAGTTTCGTACTTTTTACTCCTTGTTGTTTGTTTTGGCAATTGCTGGTCTTTTATAACTATTTCATGATATTTTTCACATGATATGTTCTTGTCATCAAATTGTGTAAAGAGTAGAACCTCAACAGAAGATATTATTGTAAACCAACGTTACTACAAATTATTAATTATTATATTACTATATATAAATATTTTTAAGTTACTATTCTGGATTAATAGATAATTATAGTGTAATATTTAATACTCTCTTGAGAAGAAGTTATATTTTAAGTAAATTTATATTCTAATCGGCTAAAACAAAAGCACGCCTTAATCTCTGAAACTATAAACATTAGCTTTGTTTTTATTGTCTTATCGTTCCATAAATTCACACTTTTTCATTTCAGTCATTATGTAAATAAATAGTTATAAGTTATATTTGTTAGTATGCCTATGAGTGTAAAATAATAAGTTGGATACAGAAATGGAATATAACTAGGACATGAGCATAGAGACGAGGGGAACTAAAATTAAAGAACTAGAATAATGACATTAAATTAATAAGTAAGAAGAAAAATTGTTGTTACTTTCTGATTTAGTGAATATTTTAATAAAATATTAAAAGTGATATTTGAGATTATTGGAACCAGTGGTAAACCAAAAGCAGAACTAGCAAAGTTATAACATTGGTAGCAGCGAAAAGCAAAGTTTATAATAATATAGACAGCCTATCTCTCTCCTTACTCCAAAAGCTCCGATTAATGAGAACACTCGCTCGATATTCGCATTTGGTGCTTCGATTGCAAATATTTTGAAAATCTCACTGCTTTAACATACCACATACAACATTCAGACAAAATGTCCCGATATTTACAAAAAAGTCAGGGATATTGTCAGGAAATCTCATTATTTGATCTGGTAACCATAGCTAAGGGCATGTCTGTGGATTAGCGTCTCGGTATCAGAGATGGTCGTTGAATAGAAATTGTATTATATAACGGCCATTATTTAATAAGCTTTAATTTATATAACGAACAACTATATTATTACAATTGTTATAAAATTAATAAAAAAATGAATAAGAATTTTTTTTTGAGGACAAAGCAGTAGTGATCTTCGGTAACAACCATTTTAAAAAAATTAAAACAATTTAACATTGTTCATAAATATCCGTTATCTAAAAAATCGTAAAAAAAAATTAATAAAACAACAAACTTCTGGAAAAAAAACATAGGTTATGTTCACATAAAATATTAAAAATAAACAGTTTCTACCATATTTAAAGCAGTCCGCTGAAAAGTTAAACATAATTTTGCGTAATGACCTTGGAAAAGGCGGATTTAGGCGAGAAATGTTCAGTTTTTGTTTATTTTTTCCAAATTTAACAAATCACAATGCTTGAAATTTGACATCTGTCTTATTACGCTACACTTACGCCTAGTTTTTTCCTGTCATGTGGACCCGCTCTCACAAAACCCATACAGCGAGAGTGCATGTAGTTTTCCATGTTTAATAGTAAAATATGCTTAGAAACTTAGAGTGTTGATCTTACTTTAATCAACTTCTTAGACAGTGATGGCAATTTGTCAGTAGTCCATTAGAATTATTAAATGCTAAAGCAACAAAGTCACTAAGAAAATTACTATTACATATATTTTTTATTATTACCTCTTATATGCATGTAATTGAAAATATTTTTTTTCTGGCGAAATCCCTCATCCCACGAAAATTTTTCAAGAGGTAAAAAAGCTTGTAAATACATCCGATTATCCGATAGTAACATACTTATTCAGTGTTCTACTAATCTCGTGGAGTAAAAATCCCTGAAGATGTCTCGTGCAATTGTAGGCGAAACGTAGGATAATAATTATAATTTGACACGGTCTAAACCCAAGAACTATTATTTTCCACTTAGCGGAAACTGTGATAGCTTTCGTTCTTTATTAAATATAAATGCTTAACTTTAACGCTCATACAATAATATAATATTCTGAGGTATTTTAGTAAAATTTTAAAACGGACACATCTAATGTGTCTAAATAAGGGTGGTCAATCAAGAATCAATCTATTTTTAAGTTTACGTTCTGGTTACTCCCAGAACTTGATTATATACAATTAGATTGAAAAAATTGTACTTGGAATCGTTTGAATTAAAGTGAGATCCTGCCGAGCACAAATATTTATTGACTATGATATTTAAATTTAAACGCTTTTTGAGAACAAAAGATCAAAAAGTTGTTTACGCGAAGGTGACTGATTTCTCATTACTGGAATGTAAATGCTTATGTTTAAGAAAGGTGACAAAGAAGAACAATTGAACTACAGGGGTATTAATCTACTGGACACAACTCTGAAACTCGTTACGAAAGTAATCAAAAATAAAATTAATTCGGTTACAACACTGGAAGACGAACAGCAGGGATTTAGATCAGGAAGGTCTTGCGTGGATGCAGTATTTATTCTACGACAGATAGTCGAAAAATCTATAGAATACAATAAATCAACATTTTTATGCTTTATAGATCTAATAAAAGCATTCGATCGCATAAAGCTAGATGACGTAATCCACCTGTTATATAAGAGAAATATTCCTATCAATATAATTCAGACCATCGAAAACATATACGCAAACAATAAAGTTCAGATTCGCACTAACGGTAAATTATCAACATCCATACCAGTCAAGAGCGGTATTAGACAGGGAGACTCGCTTAGTCCTTTGTTGTTTAACATGATAATGGACGAAATAATAAAGGAGGTGCGACTTGGTAGAGGATATAAAATGGGTGATACAGAAATAAAAATTCTCTGTTACGCTAATGACGCTGTGATATGTGCCGAAAATGAAGAGGACCTCCAGAGATTGTTAAATACCTTTAATCTTACGGGAAGAAAATATAATATGATTATCTCAGCCGAAAAAACTAAATGTATGAAAACCTCAAAAGAACCCCTCCGATGCAAACTAGAACTAGACGGTCAAATAATACAACAAGAAATGAGTTTCAAATATCTAGGAATCGCCATAACTAGTTATGGCAACATCGAAGATGAAGTAAGAGGGCAGGTGGCCAAAGCAAATAAAGTGGCGGGTTGTCTCAACGATGTGATCTGGCGAAACAAACACTTACAACAAGAAACAAAGGTTCGGATCTACAAAACCACAATTAGACCTATTATGACATACACCTCAGAAACCCGGCTAGAGACGACAAAAACGAAACAACTATTGGAGACTACAGAAATGAGAATACTTCGACGAATAACAGGAAAAACGCTACTAGACAGAGAAAGAAGCGATAACATCAGGCAATCATGCAACACAGACTGCATTAATGAGTGGGTCCTACAGCGTAAGACACAATGGAACAAACACATAAGCCGAATGACAGAGGATAGACTGGTAAGGATCGCACGAGATAAATCGCCTAGTAGTACACGCAGTAGAGGTCGACCACGGAAAAGGTGGAGCGATAATTTAAGTCCAGAATGAGGAAAATCGAAGAAGGAACAGGTCAGGGACCTATTATAGAAGGTATAAGAAGAAGAAGAAGGAATGTAAATGAAAGTTTTTTCCATTCAGCTGCGTACAAGGTGAACAGTACAAAATGAGTCATAGAGCAGTAATTTCACGATGAGTTCTAGACGTAAAAATGAGATACGACCATATTATTAGCAAAGCAAATATAAGTCTACCAATTAAACTAAAAGTATTCTCCCCTCGGGGTCTCAGAACTCATCTTACGACATGCTATATCGGCATGCTACTAAGTAGAGTTTGAATGTATTCTTGAGGCCTTGCATTCCATTTATATTCTATTGCAAACCGAAGTCCTGGTAATTAGTCAATTTTCCAGCTTCTCATTATCGAGAGTTATTTTATATTAATACGAATTTTTTATATCCAGTGTGGACGACATACAGCAAAATATTACTTTACAGGACGTTTTAGGTAGAAAAGTCACATGTAATTCGTCGAGTCACTTCCAATAGTTCGGCACGTTCCAACTTTCCCGTCTGTGAAAAGAACATTTTTTCAATTCAAGATATTCTCTGCATTTTTGAACAGCTGTGAAATATCGATGGGTCGTGTTGACGTTAAACCTGCTTCTTTTAATCTTCGTGAGACTGTCTTCGAAATTAACATTCATTCATATCGATGTCAACGTGTGATTTCGTGTGAAATTAAATATCAGAAAATTGTCATTACAGTCTTTGTACGAGATTTTCAGTTCCTTAATATTTTTTTCAAATTTTCGATAGTGAATTATGACCTCTCCGTGTGAAATCATTCTGTCTACATTGTTCGCTAAACAAAGTTGCAATTTGCACCACTTTAGCTTCTTTATAGTGGTATATTTTTGTTTTAAATAGAAGAGAGAGCACAGTCGAATCACTTGCACGGTTTACATGTGATTCCTTAATATTGGCTTGGTGGTTATTAGAAAACAAAAATGTAACAATATTGATTGTTTACTTTTACTATTTTTATAACAGGAAGAACGCAGTGACGATGCAAGTTATCTGTTTAATAGTGCAAATAAGCATTCTAATGAAGATCATGAAGATTATCCATTTAAAAGGTTTAGAGCGGAAGAACTAGAGTTAGATGAACCGAGTACCAGTGGAATAAGGTCAACTTACAGCATTAAATCATCAACCCTACACGAAAATCAGGTAAGGCTGCTGTAAGAATTTTTCCTTGTAACCAAGATGCATGAAGTCGGTCTTTTTGAGGGTATAGTTCTATAACATCTATCTATTTGGCGGTGTAAATTTCTTTAAGCTAAATGTAAAATTGATGACAAATACAAAAAAGAAACTCTACAATCTAAAATACAAACGACCCTAAGCTTTAAGTTTTATAAACATTGTACTCTGGTTGTCAATTTATTCCCAATATAAACCGAGAAACATCTGTATATTCTATTTATGTAAAAGCGTCAGATTTTGATGTTATGTGCATATGACACGTAAAGTTCGGTTAAGGAGAAAGCTGCCATGCTTTATTTTTTTTGTAGTTGCCACAGATTCGAATTGATTCTCTATTGATTTTTTAAATAAATCGAGATAAAAAGAACAATTGAGAAGTGTAGTTTTGGAGCGCACTGTGAGTGATTTAATTGTGTGTTTTTTTTTTTGTTTTTGGCCGGTCTTCCTGGTTCTGTTCCAGAGTTGTTGCCATTCAAAGACTCTTCATACGTGACTTATTTTTCGACTATGGTAGAGGACAGCTTTTTACTTTTTAATGTTTGAAATTTAAGGTTGATTCTAAACAGATTTTATACTACATTAGTTGCTGATATATTATTACTCAAAAAAGTATGCTACAAGAACGACAGCATTCACCTAACCTGAACTAACCTACATCTCGTGAATATACTTTCAAGTATTTCCTCGCCATCTGTGAAAAAAATTCACCCTTCCAATTCTTGATTTCCGCCGTGAAATTTGATCGTCCTTTTTGGTTTTAAACCTTCTTCTTTTAATATTCGTCTCACTATTTTTGAAATTAACATTTTTTGTATTGCATTTATCGCTCCTTTTTGAGATGTGTTAATGTCAGCATTCGATTCCATGTAAAATCAACATGCGGTCATCGAAGATTGTTATACACATTCATATACTTTTTGCGTGCTTGGCCGAGTCTTTGTACGAAGTCTCCAGTCTCTTGTTATGATATAAGATGAAAGTGTTGTAGATTAACCTCTTCTGGAACGTTGTACTACATCGTTTTGTATATAGAGTTACAATTTGTGCTTCGTCAGGGTCTTTACAGTAACATACTATTGTTTTAAATAGAGGAAAATCAAATGCGAATCGCTCTTATTCAGTTATTTTATCACAAATAATTTAATTTCCTTTCATTTTGTAAGAAATATTTCTTGGGAAGATACGTAAAAGGTAAATGTCATTAATATAAACTAAACGTTTATATTAATGACATTTCCAAAACAATTGAACTTATCCGCCAATTAGATAAATAATATCGGCACATAAGTTTAAAAGTACTTTCAAGAAATAATGATAATTAAAATTAATTAAGGTTCATATAAATATACCAATTAAGCTAAAAAAGATAAATTTTAATATTTAAAAGAACTATTTATACAGAAAAAACCACACACGATGAAATCTAATGATATAAAAGGAAAAATAGTTTATACCAAAAGATGCTTAACTGGGATGAAAAGTGCCTCGTGTCTGTAATTTTTAGCACACATGACATTTGTCATGTATTATATCTGGTGATTTTTTTCAATGTTGGCTGCTTCTCGATGACAACGTACAATTCTCACCTTGAATAAACTTTAGTATGCAGTTTATTTATATTCTTATGTTTATAGTTGAATAGTTCTATTCCAAAACCATTGACTCGATATCTATAAAAATATATAAAAGAAATTTAAATTTTTTATTACTCTTCTGTGTTAAAATGAAGTTATTATAAAACAAAAATGTAACAATAGTGATTGTTAATTTTTTGGTTTTTATTGTAGGATGATTATTCCTCGGATAAGTCCAGTAAAGAAGAAGACAATGTTAAAAAATTAAAGTTAGATGAAGCCAGTACCAGCGGAAGGGTATCAAACTTTTACAACGTTGAATCATCAGCCCCAAAAAGAACCCTGCATGGACTTACGTATCAGTTAAGACTGCTCATGCTGTTTGTGCAACGAGTTCCTGATGGACAAGAATTTTACCTTTCGACCGAGATGCACGAAGCTGGACTTTTTGACGATATAGTTTTACAATATTTAGGTGAAGGTGGTATTTGGAGGTATAGATTTCTACAAGCTAAACATAAAAATGACGATCAATATAGAATAGGAATAAGTGATCTCTTTAATAAAAAAACAAAATCAGGAATATCTAAAAATACAGGAAAAAAATCTCAATCGTCTAAAAATGCAGGAGAAGCTAAACCGTATCTCTTAAAGAAATATTTTAAATCTTATTGCGACATTGAACAAAAGAATGACTTTAAAAACGCTAATTTGGAGGAGTTTTTAATCTGCACAAATGTCGGTTTCGCAGAAGAAGCGATGACTTATTTTGAGCGTGCAGAAGAAAATGATGAGATATTATTCAATTTCGAAGAGATAAATGACAGATGCACAAAACCAGTGAAATATAAATTAAAAGACGAACATATTTCTAAACTAATTGAAGATTTTGAAGTAAACAATAAAAATGAAAATTGCTTTCAGAATTTTGTTAAAAAGTTCAGAGTTTTGCCTGATTATGGAAATGATGTATTAAATAAGAACATAGAAAATTGTTTAAAAAAATGTTTTAAAATGGAAAGTGTCGTTTTAGCTGAGGCAGATTTGCAAAACCGCGTCCTTAAATGGTTTGAAAGTTATAAAGAGAAGAAAAGTAAATATTTACATATTAAAGATAAGGAAGAGTTTGTAACATCACTAAATAGAAACATTGATTCCATCTTGGTGGCAGGATATTCCAATTTTTATATTGAGGAGCTGAAGAGTTACGGAGTACAATTTGAGAATACTTTACTTCTACGTGAATTTGTCGACCACAAAAAAAACAAGATAATGTTTATTATTACTGCAACCCCAAAATTAAGTGTGATTAAGTTGAGTCAGCTATTTTGGGAAGTTGAATTAACTCAGGATAAATTTATATTCACAAACTGCGATCAATTAAATTATAACGAAAAACTTTCTACCATATTTTTTTCCGAACCAAGTTACAGATGGCTGGTGATTGAGTGTTTTAATGAGATCGAATTAAGCATAAAAGTGTTGAATAAAATTTTAGAAATGGAAAATGAAAAGACAGTTGTAATAGTTGGTCGGGAAAGTCATGTTTTGAGCTTTAGGAAATTTTTGGGATTAATTACGCCACCTTTTTATGATAAAAATAATCTATTTAAGGATTTGACGATCGATTCACAAGAAAAAATATTGGAAAAGAAAGTGATGTTTCAAGGGAAAAAAATTGATTTAAACGAACTCGTTAACATAAATTCAGGTGCGAATATTATTGACGATCTAACGTTAGAAAGAGTTCTCACTGAAACTATTGAAATAGGAAATAATAATGCCTTTGAATCAGATTTCCTAATAGAGGAGTGTTACATACGAAGAAAATTAATTCGAAGAAAATTAAGGCTCGATATTTTACAAAATGTGGAAATTTTAAGAAAATGTTTGTTCATTATTTCAGGTGTAAACCGAGAACAACTTAAAAATTTAAATATAAACAATAAATGGATTTTCGTGTGGGAAGACGGAAAAATTTTTGAAAATGGAATTATAATTTCCGAGAAAACTAAATCTGAAGACATATTTGAGGAATTATGCAATAATAATTCAAAAAATGTTTGTTTGTTAAAATATATAAGAGAGGAGTTTTTAATTAGGAATGTCAGTCACGATATTGATATTCTTCATAAAAACATTGTTTGTTTGGAGGAACATGAGTTAAACAAGAACCAAATATTGGATGAAAAAATTCTAATAGTCGCTGATGGTCCGGGTAGTGGCAAATCCACTTTTATGACGAAAGTTGTATACCAGCTTAAGCAAATAATGTCCAATATATGGGTTTTGAGAATTAATCTTTCATCTTATACATACAAGCAAGAAGGACGGAAACAAGTCATGAAATCTCTGGAAGATATTCAGTTTAAAGATATTGAAACTAATAAAGCAACAGAATTTATGGCTGATCTGTTATTTCCTCAAGAAAATCATAGTCAAAATAAACATTTTGTAAGAGAACTTTTTATCCAATCGTTGGACTGTTTGAACGAAAATATGAAATTTCCCAAAATAATACTCTTATTTGACGGCTTTGATGAAATAAGTCCCACATTTAAAGAAAAAACTCTGACTTTACTTAAGACGCTCCGGAATTCGAATGTTACACAAATGTGGATTACAACAAGAAATCACGAAGAACTGAGCTTGGAAATTGCTCTGCATTCATCTTCTTTCTTTCTTAAACCTCTTGATTTGACAGAGAAAGTTATTTTCTTACAAAAATTATGGAAATACAATTTGGTGCACTTTGATAATCTAAAACCTAAACCTGATGGCGAAGATATCTTAACGTATCTGACAGAAATAATAAATAACATTTGTAATTGTGATCATCACTATATTCAAAAGAGTTTCTGGGACTTTCGAAGTCATTTGCTACCTACTCTTAGTTATTCGGAAGTGCAACATTTATTAAGTAGTGTTGACTTTTCAATCATTGCAGAACATCTAATAGGTTACTTCAAATACGACTATAAAATGTTAGAGTTTACTGATAATCTCCTACAAATTAAAATGTTGGCCGAAATAATTTTTTGTAAAAAGTTCAGCTCTTTATACAATTTGGACCTACCTTCGTTATATGAAGAATTTATAAAATACAAATTGAGAGTTTTTCGTGACGATAAAGATGCTGCTGGAAAGTCTGTTGCAGGTCGTGGCTTCTTCGAAACACATTTAGGATATTTAACAACAGTTCACCAAGAAATTGCTTTTAAAAATTTATTTCGTCCATATGACAATAATCAGGTTAAAAAAGAGAGTGATAAGATAGAATTATCAAGAGCCGGACTGCTCGTAATTCATTATGATCGTCTTGAATTTGTGCATCGAAGTTTTGCAGAGTATTTTGTCAGTCAATATTTCGCTGAAAATTTTCATTGCCAAAATGTACAGAAAATAGTTTTTTCAGATGTTTTACTAAATGAAAATTACTCATTAATACGAACGTTTTTAAATAACAACGAAATATTTCTTGGCAAATTGGGTTTCAAAACGCAGCAAATGAATGAATTAATAAGAGTTACTAATCCCATCTCGCTTAGTCAAATGCTGAAAAAAGGATTGTATAATATATTTATGAAGTTTCTTGAAAATTTGCCTCTCGACTTATCTAAACATCTTATTTTGTTTAATGAAAATAATGAAGGAAAAACAGTGCTGCACATAATTTTTGAATATATATATGATGAGCAAATTGTAGTGGACTTATTAAAGACAATAGAAGACAGTGTTTCATCGGAAACACTTAAGGAACTTTTCTTCAAAAGGGATAAAAGAGAATATACAGCATTGCATTGCATTAATTTTTATAGAAAATATTCGGTATTGATACAAATATTACAATTTTTTAAACTTAATTGTGATTCGAAATCATTTGGTGAACTTTTACTTCAGATCAATGATTTAGGAGAGACCATATTACACCTTGCTTGTAAATGTGGATATGATATAACTAATTTATTAGAAGTATCTGATGAAAATAGAGACACAATTAGAGATCTTTTATTAGAAACTGACAATGAGGGGCGAACAGCCTTATTTAACACTATTTGGTACTCTAATAACTCTTCTCTGCTAACAACATTACTTAACCTTGTTAAATCAGTTTGTAACTCCGAAGAAATTAATGATTTATTTGCACTAAAAACTTACGCACAGAACCTGCTGCACAGTGTTTATATTAAATTTAACAAAGATATATTAGTTATATTTTTAAATGCCATTAAAGATAACCAAGAAATAATTAAAACACTTATGCTAGACACTGACGCATTAGGACTGTCTCCATTGCATTATACCGTGGATAATCACTTCGATTTTCACAAACTAAAGATATTACTGGACTTTGTTAATTTAAACTGTAATACAGAAATACTGCATACAATTTTGTGTAAAAGAACAAAATATAGAGAAACTATACTACACATGGCCGTGAAAAATTTTAAGGAAAGAAAAGAGCACAACTCGTTGACACCTCTCCTGACTTATTTGTTTAGTTTAGTTGGGAATGACAAAGAAATATTTTATAAGCTTTTATTAACAACTGACAAGAGTGGGCAAACTGTACTACACTATTCTTCCCATCAATTGAAATATCCTTTTTTACTAAAAGAATTGTTAGATTTTGTTCAAATAAATTGTAGTGAAAATATTTTAATTGAACTATTACTTAAATTGAATAATAATAAATCCAGTATTCTACACTTTGTCTGTTGTCAAAATAGCGAAGATAATTTATCTATTCTATTAAATCAAATTAAAGACAATACAGAAGCACTTAATAAACTTCTACTCCTAACCGACAGCGAAGGAAATACTGCATTGCATTATACTCTTCTCAACTGTGATAAGTCTTCAATGATGAGTGCATTGCTGAATTTTGCTAAAATAAATTGTGAAAAAGAAATATTTAAAATCCTTTTATGCAAAGCAAATAGTGAAGGTCTCAACGTGTTGCACGTTGCTTGCATGAATTTAATCGATAAAAAAGAATACGAAGACCATCTTAAATCTTTATTAAAATTTATAAAAGATGACGATGCAACACTAAATGAATTTTTATTGGAAAAATGTAGCAGCGACGACTTCACTCCATTGGATAATACAGTTTATTATTTAGATAATCCGTCTTTATTAAAGATTTTATTCGATTTTATAGAAAATTATGATTCTACAATGTTGGAAACACTTTTATTAAAGGAGAACAATACAGGATGCAATTTATTGCACTTTGCTTCTAAACATAATAATGAAGAAAGCTTAAAGTACTTGTTATATGCAATGCAGGATAACATCGCTCTACGCGATATACTCATATTAAAACCTGATCATAAAGGGCGAACTATACTGCATTATAATGTTAATAACTTTCAAATGTTAAAATTTTTTCTTGATTTCGTTAAATCACATTGCGATCAACAAATGTTCACTAAACTCATACTTAAATGTGACCAAGAAGGTCGTACAGGATTGCACACATTCTGTCAAACTAGTCACAATAAAGACATCTTAACCTATTTGTTAAATTCAGTTAAAGAAAACACTGTTCCTGCAACATTTGACACATTTTTATCTATAAAGGACCGTCATGGAAAAGTAGCATCTGATTATGTTGCCTGCAATGCTAACAGTTCTCCCTTGTTGGAAGTTTTGTCAAATTTTGGTTTTCAATTACCGAAAATAATCGATGATTCTCGATTAATTGATTAATAAGAAAATTCGATTAATCTATTTTTCACATAATCGTAAAATTGATTAATTTGCTCACTGATTATTTTCGATTTATTTATTGTTCTAATAAACAGCTTTTTTGATTAAACAATTTTGCAATGCATGACATGATGAACGTGTATCAGTTGGTTCCGATCCTACTTTCTCATATATCGCTGACTATCAAACTGTAACAAAATACATATACTGCGTCATTCAAAGGGTTTTGCGTTTCAGACTAAATATTTCATCATATAACTATTTTCAAACTCCTGAAATATAAAAATTGTTGATAATCTGAATATGATTCCTATTTAACTGCGTTGGGATTTAAACAGAGACAAAAGCTATAAAACTTTTGTTTCAGTTTAATCAATGGAAAAAGAAAATCTTAGATATTGTCGAAAAACGTGGGTTGTTTAAATCTCCGACGGTTGTTAATTTTTCTCCATTTTAAACCGAGAAACGCCTCCATATGTGTCTTAAAGTATCAGGTTTCGATGTAATGTGCAAAAGAATAACGTTCGTTTATGGGAAAAATTCCCACGCTTTCCTTCTGATATGATTGTTAAAAATCTAAATAGATGCTTTTAATTTAGATCCGTGGTTTTGGAGCGTATTATGAGCGATTCAAATGTGTTTTTTGTTTTGCGCATATGTTTAATTTCCATTTTTAAAAACTCAAAATTTCGACAAGGAATAAATAAATCTATCTGCCGTATTTAAATAGTTGTTATATATGTAATTCTTCTTTCAGTCAGGGAAAATGAAAATATACAGGGTGATTCAAAAATCGATCACGAAACTTAAGGGGGTGATTCTACTTGACAAAATAAGGGTAGAGCTTCATATAATTTTTTTTCAAAATGTCATTCGTTTTCGAGTTACAAGCCTTCCAAGTTCAAGTTTTATTTTTTTATTTTTCTAGTACTAATACCTGGATTATCTTCAATAATTTCAAGCACTCTTTCTTCTTGTTGCACGTTTCTAGCAGTTCTAGGTCTTCCCCTATTTCCATTATAACTTTTAAATGAACCACATTCCGCAAGCCTCCTGTGCACACTGGAAAATGTTTGAGCATGAGGGATATTTCTTTCCGGATAACTCTCCATATAATATCTTCTTGCCAACTCTGCATTACCATTTGCTTTTCCATAACAAAAATGGATATCACAATATTCGATATTTGAATATTGGTGATTAGCCATTATTAGTTATTTTAAGATTATAAATTAAATAGTTTAAAAAGCGAATTTATTTGATGTTAAACTGACAGCTCTAGTATACTTTGATAGCTATTTACCTGGTAGCTGGTGGTAATGAAATGAGAAAAGTAAATTTACCACTTAATTTTTAAGGGTGATTTACGTCTAAACCGTTGGGTTTAGCGATGTAAATAAAAAGCACCTTTTTTAAAGGCCTGGCATCAGTCTTTCAGAAATTATGCCAAAAACTACTGTAGCTGTCAACACTAAAAAATTATGACAAAAAAACAATTTTCAATGTAGGTAAAGTGCCCTCTAGCGGCAAACAATCAATGTGAATTGTTACTAAAATGATGAAGCGCAGAAAACTTAGCCTATCTTTCAAATATTAGTCAAATCGGTTTTCCTGTAAGCGAGTAATTCAAAAAACAAAAAATAAAAACTTGAACTTGGACGGCTTGTAACTCGAAAACGAATGACATTTTGAAAAAAAATTATATGAAGCTCTACCCTTATTTTGTCAAGTAGAATCACCCCCTTAAGTTTCGTGATCGATTTTTGAATCACCCTGTATACAAACAGTTTGTTTCCTGCAAATACCGCTCTGGTTCTCTCTCCATACGCGTTTCGATCACCTCATGATCTCGTTAGTGGGCCTGTATCGGACTGAAGGCAACATTGGCAGAAAATAATTTATATATGAAATATAAATTTTAAGGTATCTCGGTAGGATACTGCAACTTGCCATCTACCGATCTCGATGTCAGATTGAAAAATATCGCCAGTCGAATGACATCTATGAATCACTGGAGTAGTAAGAAATTTTTTAAAAATGTTGCTCTTGGCCCGATCCAGCTCCACTGATGAGATCATAAGGTGATCGAAACGCGTATGGAGAGAAAACCAGAGCGATATTTGCAGGAAATAAACTGTTTGTATATATTTTCCTTTTATCTGCCTGAAAGAAGAATTACATATATAATAACTCTTTAATTTCTTGTTTCACTCTTTTACTTGGTAAATTTAAACTAGCTTCGTTGTCGAAAACCGACAATCAGCTAAATTTCCAGAAGTGATGGAGACTTAAAATTTAGGATCCCTGGATGTGAACCGCACCAGTCTCCTTGGTTACATTTCAGGGATATTATGCTTTAAGGACACTTCATAAATAACCTATAAAAACTGATTTAATAAATAGTTACATTTGAAAGTTATGGTCGTTTAGGTTTTCGCCCTAGTTTTGTTGTATCTGTTGAGTATAAAACAAACACAAATTGTTAATTTTTTATGTTTGAAATTTAAGATTGTTTCCAAATAAATTTCAGATTACGTGTAATTAAATTAATTAATTGTTGATATGTTGATATAAACATTATGTAGGTGGAGTGACACCATTCAAGTCAGAAAACTTGTGAATATAGTTTCAAGTATCTCCTTGACTGTTCTAAATAATTCTGATGACGTTATATTAGTTTAGTTTTGGAGATATTAACCAAACTCATGATTTTTTAAATAGGATATTCTGTATGTTATTTTAGATTATGTTTAAGTATAATTTAGGTTTTTCTAAAATATATAATGTGTTTTATTTTGAAAAACAAATTCAAGGTTATTTGTAAAAATTAGCCATGGCCAATTTATAAGAAACAAATGCAAAATTTTAACAATAATAAATATGCTAAAGATTAGACATTTTAAAAGTTGATTTTAATGCTTTTCTACATTTTCAATTGTAAACACTTAATTATTATTATATTTTTTACGTCAAGTAACACTGTTATTATAAAACTAGAATATTAAAATTTGATTGCAAAGAAACAAGAACAATTTTATTTCATAAAACTAAAGTAACAAAAACAAAAAGAAACACTGAAACTAAAACCAAACAAGAGTTTTTTTAAAGATGATTTTCAAAATGACTGCCGGTTTTTCGAATGCAATATCGGCACAGTTTTGTTAGTCTTCTAATTGCATTTAAAGGAATCTAGGTCTATTATGAAGAGTTTGGAAGGCCAAACCAATTGCCTAAGGATATTCTGCTGTAGAGGTCCGGGAGGACAGTTATTGTCCAGAAATGACCTTAACAAGCCAGAGTTGTGGCTCGGGGCACTATCTTGTTAAATATAAATGGAATTGAAATTGGCCAATGGAACATTTTCAAGCAATTCTGGAATAATTTCCTCAAGGACTTCTAGGTATCTACGTGCTGTGTGATCCCTTTCATACATCCTGTAGACTATGCATCGGCCAAAAATAAAACACGAGACATCAACTCTGAAGCGCCCTTGGAGTACTCTTTCGAAAATTAAATGGTGATTTTCTGCAGATCAATGCCTCGTGTTGTGACGATTAAAAATTCTCGCACTTGAAAAACAACATTTGTCAGACTAGATGACAAATCTGCCAAAAGATTTGTTGGTGTGGATTTGTTCTAAATACCATTTACAAAACGTTACTCGGCGCTCATCATCTCCGTGGCGTAAATGTTGCACAATTTTAAATTTATATGGATGGTATTTCATACTTTTTCAACATTCTTTCAACGTCAGATTTTGATACACCAACTTTTTCCTCTATTTTTCTACAGGATGATGAAATTGTCGCTGCTGCGTAAAATAACACATTTGTTTCTTTTCTCTCCTTGTCTTCTTTTACATATGTTTTGGGACGCGGCTAAATTAAAGATTCCTGTTTGACTAGATTTCTTTTTAAACGAGCAGATATGTCTGGAAAGGGTTGCCTTCTTTCTGGATATCGAACATGAACAAAAACGATTGCCAGATATGAGAACTTATCCTAATGATAACGCTTTTAATACGTTTCCCACTGAAATATAATTCAGAAGTTTTCTGGGGACTTTCATTGCTTCGTATAAAACATATTAACATATCACACTTTTTATAATTATCATAAACGACGATTGTAAATGCAAAATTAATTAAAAAGTAAAATTAAAACACCCACTTAACAAAAATAATTCATAAATAATAACAATCTGACAAAACTGTCAAGTTTTGAACATCTACCTTTTGTTTCTTATAAATTAGCCATGGCCTACTGTTACAAATAAAGTATTGAAAATATCGAATTCTGATCTGGTTTTTCAAACTAAAATAAACAAATTATATATTTTTGAAAAGCTTACATTATAGTTAATCAATATCTAAAATAATATACAAGGTGTTTTATTTAAAAAAATCACAAGTTTGGTTAATATCTAAAAAAATAAACTTTTTAGAAAAAAATTAATTGCGGCACTGAACTCTACATAAAAACCCTACAAAAAGCAGTTTTTACCTTTTTGATAAATTAGCGTTATGCGTTAATACAAGATGTGCCTAAAAAACGAAGATTTTCATAATCACCCTGTAGATTAAAAGCTAAGGGAGCCATTACAAATTTGACATCGGAATCTTTCATTTCGTTAAAATGTAGGACCCTAAAGTGAAAACCGTAACACTTTATCTTTGATAATAATTTAACTACCTCCCTGAAAGTGGGCTAGCATCATACCTAAAGACTTTATTACGACAGATAGAAAGAAACTTTAAATAGGAAAATTGTAATATCTTCTCCATATTATATTTTAGATTTGTTTATAAAAACAATGACGTCATCATACCTAAAGGCTTTATTACGACAGATAGAAAGAAACTTTAAATAGGAAAATTGTAATATCTTCTCCATATTATATTTTAGATTTGTTTATAAAAACAATGACGTCATCATACCTAAAGACTTTATTACAACAGATAGAAAGAAACTTTAAATAGGAAAATTGTAATATCTTCTCCATATTATATTTTAGATTTGTTTATAAAAACAATGACGTCATCATACCTAAAGGCTTTATTACGACAGATAGAAAGAAACTTTAAATAGGAAAATTGTAATATCTTCTCCATATTATATTTTAGATTTGTTTATAAAAACAATGACGTCATCATACCTAAAGGCTTTATTACGACAGATAGAAAGAAACTTTAAATAGGAAAATTGTAATATCTTCTCCATATTATATTTTAGATTTGTTTATAAAAACAATGACGTCATCATACCTAAAGGCTTTATTACGACAGATAGAAAGAAACTTTAAATAGGAAAATTGTAATATCTTCTCCATATTATATTTTAGATTTGTTTATAAAAACAATGACGTCATCATACCTAAAGGCTTTATTACGACAGATAGAAAGAAACTTTAAATAGGAAAATTGTAATATCTTCTCCATATTATATTTTAGATTTGTTTATAAAAACAATGACGTCATCATACCTAAAGACTTTATTACAACAGATAGAAAGAAACTTTAAATAGGAAAATTGTAATATCTTCTCCATATTATATTTTAGATTTGTTTATAAAAACAATGACGTCATCATACCTAAAGACTTTATTACGACAGATAGAAAGAAACTTTAAATAGGAAAATTGTAATATCTTCTCCATATTATATTTTAGATTTGTTTATAAAAACAATGACGTCATCATACCTAAAGGCTTTATTACGACAGATAGAAAGAAACTTTAAATAGGAAAATTGTAATATCTTCTCCATATTATATTTTAGATTTGTTTATAAAAACAATGACGTCATCATACCTAAAGGCTTTATTACGACAGATAGAAAGAAACTTTAAATAGGAAAATTGTAATATCTTCTCCATATTATATTTTAGATTTGTTTATAAAAACAATGACGTCATCATACCTAAAGACTTTATTACAACAGATAGAAAGAAACTTTAAATAGGAAAATTGTAATATCTTCTCCATATTATATTTTAGATTTGTTTATAAAAACAATGACGTCATCATACCTAAAGACTTTATTACGACAGATAGAAAGAAACTTTAAATAGGAAAATTGTAATATCTTCTCCATATTATATTTTAGATTTGTTTATAAAAACAATGACGTCATCATACCTAAAGGCTTTATTACGACAGATAGAAAGAAACTTTAAATAGGAAAATTGTAATATCTTCTCCATATTATATTTTAGATTTGTTTATAAAAACAATGACGTCATCATACCTAAAGGCTTTATTACGACAGATAGAAAGAAACTTTAAATAGGAAAATTGTAATATCTTCTCCATATTATATTTTAGATTTGTTTATAAAAACAATGACGTCATCATACCTAACGGCTTTATTACGACAGATAGAAAGAAACTTTAAATAGGAAAATTGTAATATCTTCTCCATATTATATTTTAGATTTGTTTATAAAAACAATGACGTCATCATACCTAAAGACTTTATTACGACAGATAGAAAGAAACTTTTAATAGGAAAATTGTAATATCTTCCCCATATTATATTTTAGATTTGTTTATAAAAACAATGACGTCATCATACCTTAAGGCTTTATTACGACAGATAGAAAGAAACTTTAAATAGGAAAATTGTAACATCTCCTCCATATCATATTTTAGATTTGTTTATAAAAACAATGACGCATGGTAAAGTTGAGAAAAAAAAGGAATTTTAATTTTTTAAATGTATATCCTCTACTAAAATAAAAGTTCTTTTCTTCTTGATTTCATAAATGTATAATAAGTAGTGTTGGGACTAGCCATTATTTAAATATTTTAGTTGGAATTATTAATAAACTGATATAAAAAAACGAGGAGGCCTAGAAACCAAATGTTTTATTTTAATTTGCATTGTGATGTTTTAATACAGTTTCGAATACTTATTATATTGATATATTATGTTGAGTAATACACGTTGTGACATGGGCTGTTCGGAAGAAGAAAAACATCAGATAATTTGTTTCGAAAATAATTATATTATCAGGAGCATAGAAGAAATATACCAAGAATTCCTATCCTGTGCTATAATTTTGACGCTCCTAAATGGTACGCCAAACTGGTACGCCGTCTCATTTATAAAAGGCAATTTACAGTATATATATATATATATATATATATATATATATATATATATATATATATATATACATATATATATATATATATATATATATATATACATATATATATATATATATATATATATATATATATATATATATATATATATATATATATATATATATATAGATATAGATATAGATATCTATATATATATATATATATATATATATATATATATATGTATATATATATATATATATAGATATAGATATCTATATCAGTATTTTAATGTGTTATACATACTTTTGTTAGAAACAAGTATAAAAGATTTAAATTTTCTGATTTATCAATGACCGAGTTTTAATACTTAGCGCTTCCAATCCTCCCATAAGAATGAGCCGTATTAGTATAATTGGTTGATGTCAGGAGTAATAGTAATAAGATCAACAAGTAGATATTTTTTAGCATAATAAAATATTGGACACGTAATAATGCTAATAAAAAAAATAAATTGGGAAAATCATTATGCATTTTCAACATATTCTTCACGATTAAAAATATTATCTTTCATTTTATTATTAATAAAGTTTCAAATAACATCTCGGTGGTCGTGGTTAAGCAATATTACTGTGCGTTCATTTTTGTCCTTAATGTTTCGATGTTTTGGAGTCTTTCATTATAAATTTGAGTTTTTAAAAACCCCCCATATAAAAGATCTAATGGACTCCAATCTAAACCATTTGTCGGTCATCTAATTGTGCCATGCCTTTTAAATCAAAAGTTATATCGATTGTTAAAGTATTTAATAAATGGCGGTGCGTCATCTTGTTGCCAGATCAAATTATTCTATTACTGAACTGGATATTCTCTAAGTGACCTTCTACATTATTTTTAATTAAATTTACATATTGCTCACCATTTAAATTTCCATTTTAAATAATTGGCCCAAAAATCTTATTTGCCAACATGCTACGCCAAACGTGAATTGATTGTCGACCCTGTATTTTTACGATCTGTATTATGTATGGTTTTTCAGATGCCCAGTAATGTTTATTCCTTCTAATAAATATCCCAGACGTCGTGAATGTTGCTTCGTCTGTGAAAATAATTTTATTTAGAAACTCCTCATCTTATCCAATATGGCATATCATTACTAAACGCTATTGCAACCGTTGCATTATATTTTCTTCAGTTAAATTCTGTACCGGCATAAACTTATAAGGATGACATTTATAAAATTGCAGTGTGGTGTAAATTTTATACCAAGATTTATTGAAATATGCTGCGGCATCTGGAATAGATTTTTCCGGATCTTCTAAAAATTACGTCAACTAATAATAATTTGTTTTACATTACTAAAGTGAAAAATAACTTTTTTATTTCTAATTCCGATTTTTGACTTTTCACTTAAGACTTTTCATTTCATTACATTTTTTTGACATTGTATCTTATTGCACTAGTAGATTGTACTCATTGTCCACAATATATATTACTGTATTCGTATTGTACTCTGAATATTGTTGATACGACAAAATATTGAATTTCAGATTTAATATTGCCCCAAAAGTCCCTGCATAAATAAGTTAATCTAAATATTACGGCATACAGTGCTAAAACTAAAATTATTCTGCCGAAACGGGGAAACTTAGAGAATAAACGGCGCGGTGGCGGACCTTTGTCTCGGTGCCTCCTCGAATTCAGAGTGCAGCGTCGTCACTGCTATAAAAGCGGAAAGGCAGCGGCGTAATTAAAGATATTACGGGCTGCTCTTTTAGAGTCAACTTGTCCTTTTTCCGATCGACTTTAACTCTCGGGGGTCACGTTGACTGTTCTATTTTTTAGGCAGCTCGTGGTTTTTAAAGTAGATTGTCTTTGACAACAAAATTTTCTACAGAAAATAAAGATCGTGCACGTATCTTGATTCCTGAAATTGACATCGTCGAAAAAAAGACGAAGTTAGCGGCGCGTACGAGTTACTGAACCGACCCGTCCTGACTTGAACATAATTACCAGAACGTGACCAAATGGAGATAATCTGATATTGACATTGCGACTAATAGTCAGCTTCATGTTGGCTGTAAAGTTATGAATACCGATCTTGACAAATATACCCGAACGTGACAATGGAGAACAAAATAATCCTGAACTTGGCTTGCGGAAAACAAAACTGAATTAAAAAAAAAGTGAACAAAAAGTTAATTAAAAGTCCAAGATGAGTGTTACTTGATAACCTCTACCTAATGGGCTCATTTTTTAGAAGTATTCCTTTGATAAAAAAAATAAAATTTTATTAATCTTCGTGAACTCTGAGCTTCACTCATTCCCCTTCTATCCCGGTGAGCGAGAAGAGTTTTCATTATGGTCGGGAGGTTTGGCGGGACTTCACCAACAACCTCTGATTTGTGTTAATACTTTGGTTTTACACAAATAGTTGATAATGCGAAAATTCTTAATATAAATTAATCCCGACGGAAACAAATTTCCACGTTTCCTGAAGGACAAAATTAATCCAATAAACTCCGGTTTATGCGTCAATAGGTCCATCTCGCCAAAATCGAAGAATAGTTAAAATTGCGAAAGGTATTTGAAAGAGACCCTTGGAAAAAATTAACAAAAATTCGGTAAGTTCAAAATTAAATTGACAAAAAAAACACTTATACTCCGTTAATACGACATATATTTTTTATATTCGAATTAAAAAATATATATATATTTTTCTTCTTCCGAATAAACCATGTCAAAACGTATTTTAGTCAATATAATATGTCAATTTAATAAGTATTCGAAATTATATATATTAAATCGCCACAATAATAAAATTTTTATAAAAAAATTGAACCTACTACTAAAAGTGCGCTAAAAAGTGAAAAATAGCTAGAAATTTTTATATGAAATTGAACTTTTTGAAATTGGCGCCAAACTAATACCTCACAAGATGTGATTTGCATAAACAGATTAAAAATACTTTATTTGTAATTGCTTTCTTATCATAATTTGTATATATTAGTAGTTATTTATTTCATTTACAAATAATTTGGCGCCGACTTCAAAAAGTTCAATTTCATATAAAAATTTCTAGTTATTTTTCACTTTTTAGCGCACTTTTAGAAGTCGGTTCAATTTTTTTATAAAGATTTTATTATTCGATTTTTAGTTTTAAAATTCATTATGATATCCACAAATTATTTGAACTATATACTAATCGAGATTAGTGTACCTCGCAATAACTCCAAGGAGGCAAAAAAGTACCCATTTTATCCAAAGTTGTATATCACTCTAAAATGAACCACTAAAAATTCTTTGGTTCTTAGAGTTTTCCAAATACCAGTAAAATTGTGTCAAACAAATATTTAGTCTATCATAATAAATCCACTATCTTAAATTTCAAATTAATTTTAAAATGGTAATATAGGTCCCAAAACCTATCACTATCTGAGATGTAAATTTATTAGCTCGATATATTTTATACTGCATATTGAGTTTGCATACACCTCAAGAACCCCACAATATCAATTTTAGACAAAATCGGAATATGTAAAATTTTCTGTCCCTCATATTGCATTTTGTCGACCTAATAGTTGTAACAAATTATTCAATCTAATCTAAATCCAAATCCTTCAAAGCCTCCTAGTACCAATTGTGGATTAAATCCGGAAATTTAAAATTTCTAGACTTATATTCGCTATTTACATCCTTAAAAACGATCCAGTCCCACCTTTGAACAAAATCAAAAAATTTAAAATTTTTAGTCCGCCATCTTGGGTTTACCATACTGAATCATGAAAAAATATTTTTAAATTCATAATTTACACCCTCAAGAACCTCCTATATCAGTTTGGGAGAAAATCGAAAAATGTAAATTTTTAGGATACCATATTGAATCTGCCAGATTGAGTTTTTCAAAAAATATTTTAAATTCATAATTAATACTAACAAAAATACCCCAATACTGATTTTAGACATATAGAGAGATATATAATCTTTAATTCGCCATCTTGGATCATCCATATTGAATTTTTTAAAAATAATTTTAGATTAATTATGTACGACCCTGAAAACTCTACCGTTCCAATTTTGGAGAAAATCGGACAAAATTGATTTTTTTTCGCCATATTTGATCCGCCATATTGAATTTTTAAAAAATATTTTGGATTCATTATATGCGACTCTGAAAACTCCCCTACACCAACTTTGGCGAAAATCAGACATACCTAATTTTTTTTGTCAGCCATATTGGATCCGCCATATTGCATTTTTAAAAAATAATTTCAGATTCGTTGTGTACGACCCCGAAAATTTCCCCATACCAATCTTGGAGAAAATGGGACAAAAATAATTTTTTTAGCCGCTATTTTGTCAGCGCCATTTTGGATATTACTGCACCAATTTCTTCCAAAAAAATATGGAACCACCGCAGCAACTTCCTGAATATAACGTAAAAAATTTCGTTCAAATCGGTGCTGCCGTTCCGGAGTAATCGGTGTACATACATTAAAAAGAAGTCGATTAAAAGTTAAAATAAAGCATTTGTTTTCTAGGCCTACTCGTTTTTTTACATCAGATTATTAATAACTTAAATATTCAAACAACTAGTCCGAACACTAACTTATTATACATTTTTAAAATCAGAGGGAAAAGAACTCTCATTCTGGTAGAGAATATATAGCTTTTTTTATTTAAAAAATTAAAATTTCTTTTGTTTCTCAATTTTATGATGCGTGACTGTTTTTGTAAACACTTCTAAAATACAATATGGAAGAAATCTAACAATTTTCGTATTTAAAGTTTTTTCCATCTCTTATAATAGAGCCTGTAGGTATGGTGCTAATTATAAAAAAATCTTGTACTTGTCAAATTTGAATTCCTGATTGCTATGGCTATTAGAGATGGAACACAATATTGAGTATATAATACATTTTAATCTCTTTCTTCTCTGTGTTTGGTTGATTATTTACATCTGGCAACAGTAGATGCCGTTTATAATCAGAAATAGAAGGCGCAACCAAAGTGTGTTTTGTTTTCTTTACTGGCTGTTTATATCCAGCTTTTTAAACAATTTAATCAGAATCTATGGACATATTTAACATATTTCATCCATGCTTAATAACGCAAAAGCGTATTAATTTTTCTTTTTCTACGTCAAACTTTAGTTTATCAAACGAATAGAAACAATAATAGATCGAGAAAGATAGATTTAGTCTTTAATTTTTTCTGCAATCTCATCTTGCGAGCCTCTCTCTCTCTGATTAAATTTAGACTTGAGGTTATTTTAACGAGTTTATGTAAGATGTTGATGTTACCCATCTTTTGTTGTAACCTATAAAAAATTATTGTTACATTTATTGATTATTATTTTATAAAATGTTTAAGAATATAATAAAATTTTATGTAATATTTGGCAAATATTATATAAAGTAATTTTTAAGTTATTTGTTAAAATAAAGTCACACAATATCGCAATTAGTATATAATAATATTTTATTGTACATTGTTACTATAAAGAAATCAATAAATTTAATAACTTTGTAACGTTTGTTGTTTTAATTGCTTAAGGTGGTCTCTAAGTTACTAATGCGAAAAAATAATGAATTTTGTATAATTGTTTAAACAAATTTATTTCGCAAAACTAATGATAAATTTGGATTAAGCGATCCATTTATAGTCTCAAAACATTCATGGTTTATCAGAATTGTCGCTTAAAAGCTTATCTGTCACGAGGGGTGAACAACTTCAAAACTTGAAAAATTCATGCAATTTGAAATTTTTAAGATTGAATCTCTCGAAGAAAAAGAATGATATTTATACAAACTCAGCCGCATTTGAAAGAGTGAGTAAGACATACTTTAAGATGTGTGTATAGTTTTTTTAAGAAAAAAATATCACTATAACCTTAAATATTGGCCAAAATAGCATTTTTTGCACTTTTAAATTACGATATTTACAAAACCTCACGTGATGAAGCAATTCTAAAATCTAGAATAAACGACTATTCTTATTCAACGTACGAATTTCACATCGTGCTGTTTAACAGTTGAAAACTGAATATAGGCGAGTGGGCCAGATGATTTTTCATAAACTCAAACTTGCGAAACACGATTTTTTTTATCATCGAAATTTTGTAAATTCACAGCTACATTTATCGTGTTTAGAGTTAGAACGATGGAAAAATTCATTTCCAGCAATAACACAACGATTTGATTTGGGAAGTAATAGAAAAAATAAGCAGCATTATATATATATATATATATATATATATATATATATATATATATATATATATATATATATATATAAGGGGAAGAGTAGTTCTTGACCGACTAGTTAGAAAGGAAAACTCAAATTCTTGGGATAGCGGTCCTAGGGCTGAATGAAACTCTGTTTTTTACAAACGCCGAGCTTTCGGAAATATATTGTTTCCTTCTTCAGGGCTACAATATAGAACAGTTCTGTTGATCATAATTTTAAATTTAACAATTTATGATATTTAATAATGAAAAGAAAATGATTCGAAATTCAAAGACTTACGTGCAAATTGAGTCCATTTATGGCTCGTGGAAAATGACACGGAAAACTCATGCAGAGACCGTTGATTGTTGCATCATTATCACATTTTACTATTACATGGTTTTATTTAATTTTTTAAAAACTAATATTTAAATCTACTTTATGGGTTATTTTGGTTGTACTGAGAGTAAGTTAATCTGATAAGAAAATCCTTGAAACAACTTTTTTTGGTGGAAGTGATGTGTCAGAAATGTCTAACTTTATTTTAGCGGCAATTTTGAATGTGGAATCATTATGTTTTACAGGAACTGTTATTTTAATTTTAATTTTGAAAATGTGTATTTGATAAAATTATTATTTTATATATATACCTTGATGGGATTTATGATTATTAATGAGTATTAGTGATTATTTTCTATAAAGTGTAATTACATTTAAAAATTAATATAATTGTAGGAAAGTATTAGGAAATGATTAATGAACATTATTCTGTAGAACAAAGGTTAGAAAAAAGGTTAGAAAAAAGTCTCCCGACCTTTCGCCCTCCAAACATTCAAAATTGTGGAATAATTATTGGCGAAACAGTTGCTATAAATTAGTGACAAATATGCATTTACATAATTTGTGGAGGATTATAGAAGAAATTTGTGAAGTCGAGAGGCAGGGAGGCTCATTGTCTAGTGTTATTATTTTATATATATACTATTGAAGAGATTTATGATTATTAATGGGTAACTATGACTATTTCTTGAAAAGTATTATTACATTTTGAAAATTGATATAATTATAGGAAAGTGTTACGAAATGATTGATGAACATTATTATGTGGAACAAAGAAGGTTAGAAAACAGTCTCCCGACCTTCCGTCTTCTAAACATTCAAAAAAATTTTTTTTAATAAAACAACCATTGATGAAATAGTTGCTATAAGTTAGTAACAAATATGAAACTACGTAATTTGTGGAGGATTATAGAGAAACTATGAAGTCAAGAGGCAGGGAGGCTTGTTGCCTAGTGTTGTTATTTTATGTATATACTATTGATGAGATTTATGATTATTAATGGGTAATTATGATTATTTTTTATAGAGTATTGTTACATTTAAAAATTGATATAATTGTAGGAAAGTATTAAGAAATGATTAATGAACATTATTATGTAGAACAAAGATGGTTGGAAAACCGTCTCCCGACCTTTCGTCTTCTAAACATTCAAATTTGTAAAATAACTATTGGCGAAATATGGTTATAGGTTAGTGACAAATATGCACTTACGTAATTTGCGGAAGATTATGGAGAAATTGTGAAGTCAAGAGGCTGGGAGGCTCGTTGTCTAGTATTACTATTATTTAAGGTGGACAAGAGATGAGAGTAGATCACACTAAGATTTTCAATATCTTTTCTTTTATTGATGCAGTTATCATCCAAATAAATTTCTACCATTTCAAGAAAATGCCTTTTATTATTACTTTGTTCTTTGTTGATCACCTCAACATTGATAAAATCAAACCTGTGATCCTTATCGATTACATGTTCCGATAAGGTGCATGTCCTCTTTTGTAATCTACAATCACTCCTGTGTCTGGTGATTCTATCCTTTAAAACAGTTGATGTTTGACCTATGTAATGTTTATTACAGTCTATACATTTTAGACGGTATACCACCCCTGATTTGTCAGGGTTGCTATCCGTGTCTTTCAGTCTGGAAAATGTTTGGCCAACTGTTAATATATGTTTACCACATATTTTTATATTATTATGTTTTGAAAGAATTTTATTTAATTTTTGTGTGATCTGATTGATATAAGGTAATGAAAAATAATATGTGGGTTGGTTTTCATCTAAAAAAGCTGAAATTTCAGGAGAAAAGTTACTGGTATTTTGATTGGTGCTATTATCCATGTGCGAGTGTGTTGGTGTTATGAAAGCAGATATCTTCACAAATTTCTTCTATAATCCTCCACAAATTATGTAAATGCATATTTGTCACTAATTTATAGCAACTGTTTCGCCAATAATTATTTCACAATTTTGAATGTTTGGAGGGCGAAAGGTCGGGAGACTTTTTTCTAACCTTTTTTCTAACCTTTGTTCTACAGAATAATGTTCATTAATCATTTCCTAATACTTTCCTACAATTATATTAATTTTTAAATGTAATTACACTTTATAGAAAATAATCACTAATACTCATTAATAATCATAAATCTCATCAAGGTATATATATAAAATAATAATTTTATCAAATACACATCTTCAAAATTAAAATTAAAATAACAGTTCCTGTAAAACATAATGATTCCACATTCAAAATTGCCGCTAAAATAAAGTTAGACATTTCTGACACATCACTTCCACCAAAAAAAGTTGTTTCAAGGATTTTCTTATCAGATTAACTTACTCTCAGTACAACCAAAATAACCCATAAAGTAGATTTAAATATTAGTTTTTAAAAAATTAAATAAAACCATGTAATAGTAAAATGTGATAATGATGCAACAATCAACGGTCTCTGCATGAGTTTTCCGTGTCATTTTCCACGAGCCATAAATGGACTCAATTTGCACGTAAGTCTTTGAATTTCGAATCATTTTCTTTTCATTATTAAATATCATAAATTGTTAAATTTAAAATTATGATCAACAGAACTGTTCTATATTGTAGCCCTGAAGAAGGAAACAATATATTTCCGAAAGCTCGGCGTTTGTAAAAAACAGAGTTTCATTCAGCCCTAGGACCGCTATCCCAAGAATTTGAGTTTTCCTTATATATATATATATATATATATATATATATATATATATATATATATATATATATATATACAGGTTAATCTAAAAGTCCCGGTATGGCAGAATGTTTTCTTATCAGAGAATTTTGAAGAAAAATATTTCAGATAAAAATTGTTTAAATTGAACGGCGCAACTAGCAGTGACCTTGAATTTTACTTTGATATCGGCCTTCAAGGTCAATCGAAAATCATATTGGTTTTTTTCAAATAGAAATCCCCAATTGTTTGTTGCAAAAATGGAAAGTGGGAAATTTTTCCTATCTAACGGTATAAAGAACATAGGGAGTTAAATCACATCCAGGGGTCATTTGAAGGTCAAATATCTTAACACCATGGATCTTGACCATTCAATAACTCGAAGATTACGAGTGCTGTAGAACACATTTTCTACAGAAGTTTTAGGAAATTGAATAGCGCGTCTGATGATGACTTTGAATTTGAACATATCCTTCGAGTTAAATCGAAGATCGATTTGATTTTTTCAAATAAACATTTTCATTTTTATTGCAAAAAATGGAAAGCGAGAAAAATTTATTTTCCAACGGAATAAAGAACCTAGGGGGTCAAACCACATCCGAAGGTCATTTGAGGGTGAAATATCTTTGCACCATGAATTGATGTAAACCAGCTAAAAATTCTAAAACAAGGAGTGCTGATGCAAAATGTTGTTTACAATAGTTGTAGGAAATTAAACGGCGTGTCATAAGTTTACCTTGAATTTTACCTTAACCTGAAGGTCAAATGAAGATCATGGGAAATGTTTTAAAAGGAACTTTTAATTTCGGAAATATCAAAAAATCCTGCAACGGCAGGATATTTGGGAATATTCAGGTGGAAGAAATAGGGTACTGGAGGTTTAGATGTGAGCGAAAAATTTTTATATTCGAAAATTAGCTTCAAGGGTACCCTCTCTGACCTTGGATATTGGATCAGCCGTTTTTAGTTTTGAAAATCTGATGTCAGAATCGAAATCAGCGACTCTTGAATATTCCCAAATATTCTGCCATTACAGGATTTTTTTGATATTTGACTTTGGAATGGCTCTACTTTCAAGGTCATTTCGAGGTCATATCAAAACTTAAAATTATCCGCTCTCTATTTCCGAGATCAAAAGTTTAAAAGTCCCATTTAAAAAAATTCTCGTGATCTTCAACATGAAGGTTGTGGTAGAATTTGATTATAGACTCTTGCCGATGACGTATTGAGGTAGCGTTAATTATCTTATCTATAATCATTTTTGTCCCATATTAATTAGTAACTATTTTAATAATCTATAATTAAATATCACAGTTATAAAGACACTCTGGAAGTCTGGTCGTTCAACTTCTCTTTTGCTGCTTTAGTACCAAACACTACGGTTATTAAAGCTTACTACAACCATGACTCAGATCTTCAGGACTCAGGAAAGGCTGCTAATTAGTTGGTCAGTAGACATCTCTGGTTTTGTAGATCTCGCAGCAGCGCGCCCGCAATTTAATTCGCGTGAAGGTTTTAATTAGATTGAATAAAACTTACTGAAGGCGTTAGCTGTACCATACCGGATGTTTGATTCACGAATTGACCTATGAGCATCTTAAGCTTAATTTTTATATAACACAATTGATAAAACTATTCTATTTCTCCCTATAACTAAAGGAATAGGATAATATAACGTCTGTGAAAAAACATGAGTGCCCTTTATTCATAATGCTGGTATTTGAATCATTCTTTCTTGCAATCAGGAAAAACAAACGCTACGTACCTCCTTTCACAGATCAAACGTTATATTACAGTATAATGAGTTTATTTAATTATTCTTTTGTTTCCTAATAATGGGAAAATCGTTCAATGTTTTAAAACATTTTAACGGTATTCCACATACCATATGTTAAAACTACCCTTATCACATCTGGTTTTATATACTTAACCAGGGCAGGATTACTTGGACGGATTTATTGGCAGTTCTAAGAGAGGGTCTTTTACGTCTTCATAAATTAACTGACTTTATGTATTTTTTTTAAGAAAACATTTAAACGACAAAGATGATAAAAGTTAAGTTCGATAACTGATTTATTCTTCCTTTAGACCTTCGTGGATAGTGATAAAAAATATAACTACCCTATTCCCACGGCATATCTATTCACAGAGTGATTATTTAATTATTTATTTTAACAAAATATAGTTGACATTGAACAATGAAAATAATTAACATTTGTTCCATTACAAGGTCAAGGTAAAATTCAGGGTCAGCTTAAGACGCGCCATTTAATTTCCTACAACCATTGTAAAAAACGTTTTTCTCCAGCACTCCTTGTCTTCGAGTTTTTTGTTGGTTTGGAGACCTCTAAATGTGACTTGATCCCTCTATATTCTTTATACTTTTGGATAGAAAATTTTTGCCGTTTTCCATTTTTAAAAGAAAAAATGGGGGTCTTCACTTGAAAAAATTAACTCGACCTTCGATTGACCTCGAAGGTTAAGATAGAGGTCAAATTCAAGGCCACCATCGGGCGCGTTGTTAAACTTCCTACAACTTTTGTAGAAAACGTTTTTCTACAGCAATCCTAATCTTCAAATTATTGGATGGTCAACATCAATGTATGATGTAGATATGTTTGACCTTCAAATGACCTCTGGATGTGATTTAATTATATTCTTTATGCCGTTGGATGGGAAATTTTTCCGGCTTTCCATTTTTGCAATAAAAACTGGAAATTTCCATTTGAAAAAATCAACATGACTTTCGATTAACCTTGAAGGTCAAGGTCAAGGTCATATTAAAAATCACCAACAATTTTCTACAACTTTTACCCAAAATATTTTTCCCGAAAATCCTTTGCTAAGAAAATATTCTGCCGTATCGCGACTTTTGGATGACCCTGTATAAATATAAATATAATTTATTACGGTTTAGTTTTTCTACAACTAAAACTATATATTTATACCAATAGAACTAATACACGCCATAACGTATGTCTCATTTTCAGCAAATAGTTTTTTATTAGATATTAAAGTAAAAACTAAAAATGTCTTCATCTACGAAATGTTAAAAGTTTGTATTGTATGTCAAATTTGCCATATTAAGAATATAGAAATATACAAAATAATCCATTTTCAATATTGTCATCAAGTGTTTTGTCAATCTTCTGATTATAGAAGCGTCAATAAAGATTAAGATTATTTGATTGAATAATATATAAAAATAACCTGTTTTGTTTTCGTCGAAATGAAGCAGATATGATAAAACAAGTGTTTTAATCGTATGATCAGCGATATCGACCAATTAAAACACCATTAGGTATCATTTATAATTATAAACATTCAAATACCATAAACATGTTTATTCGTATTTTGTACGTATGACCTTGGTAAAGTGCCATAATAAATTGTAGAGGTGGTTATTTTAGTGTAATATATGAAGACTTTTTTAGACTCACATTTTAAAGCATTCTCAGAATCACTCCTCTAATGCGTCAAAATACAGCTTCAAAAGCTACGGTAATGGTTTCCTAAATTAAACAAGGAGACCAGAGCTGTTAAAAAATACTCATTAAATTGTCATTCACATAATATCTTACTAAATACATCTTTTTAAAATGAAATTATTAGATGTTATATCTGGAATAATTGATATTTTGCGGGAAATGATTCTCTTTGAAATGGATTTCTATTGTCTATTTCTTATAAAGACCCACAGTGCCGCCTTTAACTATCGTAGCACCCTCCTGCAAGATTTCCTTCGGCGCCCCTTTTAAGGAATAAAATTGCAATATACGATATATTCAGGGTGGCACAGAGCAACTTGATTATTTGAATTTAGCGCCCTGAAGCGTTCTTTGAGGGGGTGGAGGTAGGTAATGTCATTATTACGCATATTTTATGGCGAAATATTAAATTTTAGATTAGACACTATCACTATAAAAGAGAAACGTCAGCTGCGAAATTAAGGATATTATTGGTTGCTCTTTTGGAGTTAACTCGTTCTTTTTCCGATCGAGCTTGGCTCTCGGGAGCCACGAGATAGATCGTGGTTCTCATGTAGGTTGTGTAGACAATATACCATCTTCTGACAATAAAAACCGTACACGTATTCCTTAATTCCTGAAATTGATATCAACGATAAAAAGGCGGAATTAGTGGCGTGTAGGAATGACTTTACATTTACTCGAAAGGTAAATAATTCAGGATTTGGAGATTGAATCTAGTTTAGTAGGGATCTTTCATTAAGCTGTGACGACTGCATGTTCGGGAAGAAAAGGCTACGAGTCGAGTTAATGCTCGGCAGAGCTCAACATCAAAGATTTCTTGCCGATCCTGAAGGATTTAGTAGTCCCAAAAAAATGCTTTCTGACTTAAAAATAATTATCAGAACGTGACCAACCTGATTTAACATTGTACCTAATAGTCAGCTTCGTGTGGGCTATAAAGTTGTGATAATTCCGATCTTGACAAATAAATCCTGAGCGTGACCTGCGGAAAACAATACTGAAATTAGAATAATAAATTAGGAAAGTTAAATGCGGAAAATGAATAATAATAGGGAATAAGTGGTAAATAATAATAATAATAATAATCATCGGGTGTTATTATTATTAGAAATAATGATAACCTTAGCTACAAATAATTGCGTAAATAAATAATGCATTATTTATTAATTAGAAAATCAACTTTAATGTCGTAGCCAAAAATAGATAAAATAAGATCCTGAAATAGCGAAGTCAAAAGAAAAATAAACTAACTAAGAGTCAAGGATGAGTCTTACTTGATAACCTCTTCTTAACTGGATCAGTCCCTAGAAACGTTCACTGATAAAAGAAAACTTAATAAATTTTCGTTCATTCTGAGCTTCACTCATTCCCCTTCTATCCCGGTGAGGGAGGACAGGTAAGGTGGCTAGGGTTTTCAGTCTAGTCGGGAAGCTTGGTGAAACCTCACAAACAAACCCTGATTTGTGTTAAATTGCAGATTAACACAAATAATTGAATAATCTTAAAATAATTAATCTCGATGGAAACGAACTTCCACGTTTTTAGAGGATAAAAATAGTCCAATACATCCGATAATTGCGGAAGTAGGTCCATATTCTCGGAAATGAGTACGAAAAAAATACTAAATAATGGCATAAGAGTAGTGAAAAGAGACTATTCGAATAAATGAAATAAAAAATTCGGTAATAAAATCCTTAACACAACATGGAATCCAAACAGAGAACATGACTGTTATTGACGTTGCGCAAATAATGAATTCAAAACAAGTACCCATCGTTCATTAATACAGCAATACATTGGAGAGAGCAGAGCGTAGGATTGTAGCTCCGCTTGGTTTAGTTAGCGTCGTGGAGTAGACGAAGGAGGAGGACGCGTTAGTTGTAGAGGCATAATTTGCTAATGGTTACTCTATCATAGCCACGTAACGTACAATTCCTACTTATTTCAATATTGCGCCCCGTGGTCATATTCCTTCCGGCAATAAATTGTTTCATGAGTAAACAAGTTCATGCAAACTGGTGATGTTAAAAAAAAACTTGGCCTTCCACGAACAACAAAGTCACCCCAAAATATTGACATGGTAAGGCTTTCTGTTTTGCTATTAGGTTATCTACTCGTTCTGTGAGGCGAATTCTTCATGAACAACTAACATTTAATTCCTACAAACTGGCTGTGTTTAAGGAAGTTAATCCACGCGATTTTGTTGCTCGAGATAATGCATGTAAAGCGCATCTTGACATGCCTCACAATACACTGGTTTTCTTCAATGATGAGGATAACTTTCAACTTTCGGAATTTATAAATAAGCGGAACATGCGTTATTGGAGCCCTGATAACCCCAGACAATTTCATTGTTGTCCCCTACATTCACAACACGTAACTGTTTAGTTTGCACTTTCGCAAGTTTGAATAATTGGTCCATGGTTTTTTTTTTAAGTAAATGAACAGGTAATTTCAGTGAATTTTGAGCGTTATATTCAAATGATTCAGACGTTTCTCCTGCCAACACTCAACCAGATGTATGGTTCCAGCCGGACGATACCACAGCACATACAGCGCTATGTAGCCTTATACAACAAAACTGGATGTTTTTAAAATAACTCTAAGGTACCTTTAATGAGGAAAACTTTAAAAAAATTATTGACAGTATTGAAGACTACCCTGGGTTTTTTAAAGGGTCCACTGCCAGGAGAAAAATCATAATTATTAATGCAAATATCACGAGAAGCCTCGGAAATAAAAGTCAGCTACAGCAGAGCCAGTATACTGAGTAAGGCCAATCTCTACTAGAGGACGCCCAGTATCTGGCAGGTACCGTTTGCAACTCCTTACGCAGAGCGATTTAACTCATTTGGACGGTTACTAACACTGGAAAATTACATTTATATATGAAATGGACGATTACAAAATTTCACAAATGTGACTCGCATCCCTCGGGATTGTCTATTCCCGTAATTAATGATGACGCCAGCCCCTTAAGGAGTGTTAGAAAATATATTATATTTACACGCTGTTTAAGACTGATAAATGTATCGTATTATTTACTTTTCGTAATTAAAATTCAGTAATAATTGACAAAAAAATAAATGACTATGGGGAGGGGTTCTTTATTGTTACCATTTCCAAGATAATCTTGTGTTCCTGTTATTTTAATACCAATTTTTTTAATAACTTATACTTTAGTAGAAATATAACAAGTATAAAGAGATAAGTTTTATCAGAATCTTATCTAATCGTCCCATAAATAATATAAAAATGTTTATTTGCGTAATGTGCAATCATTGTGCAGTGAAATACTTCTGTCGTACGTATATTCTCAGATATTTTAGTGTAATTTTAAAATGAATACACCACAAAAGAGTTCGGTAAGTAATACAGTGTCTAAATAAGGGTAGTCAATCATGCATCGATCAATTTTGATTTTTATTTTTCTAATCGTTCCCAGAACTTGATTATATATAATTAAATTTAAAGAGTTCTACTTTTCTTATCTTTCATTACTTATAATCGTTTAAAATGAAGTGAGATATTGCCGACCACACCTATGTAAGTATGTGAGTATGCGGATTAACAATCCTGCGACCTAACAGATCTATTGTGTTCCCTTTCTGCTGCCAAGTTGTTAGGGTACCTTGTCGACTAGACCAGGCCTTTCAGTCCTATTTCATTTTGGGAACTTTATTGGTGTGCTCTCAAGAAGCCCATTCTAGAGTTATTTAAAGCACTGCCCTCTGAAAGGATGTAGACAGAAGTTTCATTCTTTTCTTCGCAAAATCTGCACGCTTCTCTCTCTACTAATCCGAGTTTCTTGAAGTGTTCCTTCAGGTGGCAATGCCCTGTCAGGGATCCCATCAGAATTCTAAATTGCTCTTTGTTTAGGCGTATGCATTCCTTGAGTCTCTTCTGGTTTTAGTTCTTAAGAACTATCTTCGCTTGTCTTATTCCTTGCAGGCTCGTTCAGTAATTGGATCTTCTGCTCTTTTCCTGTCTTTTTAGTTCTTCTAGAATAACATTGCTTCTGATTCCAGAGAAATGTTCGGGCTCTAGAAATGTTGACACAACCCCTTTTCTTACAGCTTGTCTACTATTTCAGTTCCCTCTACTGCGGTGTGTCTCGGTACCCACAAAGGCGTAACCTTATAATTTTTGCTTAATTCGTTTAGTTCCTCTAGGCATTCCCAGGCCATCTTGGCGCTCAGCTATATTGCATTTGCCATATTGAATCCTGAACAAATACTATTAAATTCATAATTTACACCCTCAAGAACACTCTTTATCAGTTTTGGAGAAAGTCGAAAAATGTAACATTTTTAGGATACCATATTGAGATTGAATTTTTCAAAAAATATTTTAATTTCGTAATTAACAAAAATCCCCCAATACTGACTTTAGACAAAATCGAGAGATGTAAAATCGTTAGTCCGCTATTTTAGATCCGCCATATTTCTTTTTTTAATTCGTAATGTGCTACCCCAAAAACTCCCCCATATCAATTTTAAGAAAAATCGGACATAATTAATTTTTATCTACGCCATATTGAATTTTAAAAAATAATTTTAGATTTGTTATGTGAGTCCTCGAAAACTCCCTCATACCAATTTTGCAGAGAATCGGACAAAATTGATTTTTTCATCCGCCATATTAGATCCGACATATTGAATTTTTTAAATATAATTTTGGACTTGTCATGTGCGGTCTCAAAAATTCTCCCGTGCCAATTTTGGAGAAAATTGGACAAAATTAAATTTTTTTGTCCGCCATATTAGACCCGTCATTTTGAATTTTTTTAAAAATAATTTCAGATTCGTTATGTGAGATCCCAAAAACTCCTCCATGCCAATTTTGGAGAAAATCGGATAAAATTGATGATTTCGTTAGCAATATTAAATCCGCCATATTGAGTTTTTCAAAAATAATTTTAGATTCGTCATGTGCGACCCCGAAAACTCTCCCGTACTAATTTTGGAGAAAATCGGACAATATTGATTTTTTGTCCGCCATATTGGATCTGCCATATTGAATTTTTAAAAAATATTTTGAATTCGTTATGCGCGACCTTGAAAATTCTCCCATACCAATTTTGGAGAAAATCGGAAAAAATTAAGTTTTTTTGGCCGCCATATTAGATCCGCAATTTTGAATTTTTTAAAATAATTTCAGATTCGTTGGGTACAACCCCGAAAATTCCTCCATATCAATTTTGGAGAAAATCAGACAAAATTAATTTTTTTGGCCGCCATATTGTAAGCGCCATCTTGGATTTTACTGTACCAATTTCATCCAAAAAAATATGGGACCACCGCAGCAACTTCCTGAATATAACACAAAAAATTTCATTCAAATCGGTCCAGCTGTTCCGGAGTAATCGGTGTACATACATAAAAAAAAATACATAGTCGACGAATTGAGAACCTCCTTCTTTTAGGAGTCGGTTAAAAATAGGCTTAGAAACTTTGAATGTTGATCTTACTTTAATCGACTTCTTAGACAGTGATGGCAATTTGTCAGTAGTCGAATAATTAAATGCCACAAAGTCACTCGGAAAATTATTGTTACAGGTATTTTTTATTATTACATGTTAAATGCAAATAACTGAAAATATTTTTTTCCTGGTGAAACCGCTCATCCAACGAAAATTTTTCAAGAGATAATAATATGTTCATTCAGTGTTCTAATCTCGTGGAGTACAGATTCCTGAAATTCGTGTAATCGTAGGCGAAACGTCAAATAATAATTCCAATTTGTCTCGGTCTAAACCCAAGAATTATTATTGACCAAGGCTCTGAAAGCTTTCGTCCTTTATTGGATATAAATGCTTAACATTAATGCCCAAATTCACTGACACAATGGTCTAACCTGAAAACCGTTTTAACTTGACAGCAGAATGTTTTAATTGATAACATGAACAATGTCAAGCCAGTTTTAGGTTCTAAAATTACAAACATAAAAAATCATTTGCTTTTATAACTGAACCAAAAAAAAATGGAGAATTTCGTTTATTTTAGGGATACAACTATTTGTCTTACATATTTCAAGACTTTACCGCTTTGTTCTTATCCCTAATATTCCTTGTATTGGTATTAATTTGTTGACATATGTAATATAAATTATAATAATATCATAAACAAAACAAAACTTGCCAACTGGAAGATTTATTATTCACAGCAACTAGATCGGTTTTAGATTTCCTTAATGAATCTGACCGAAACATTTTTCATTATTATGAAGTAGGCTTTGACCGTAATTTATAAATTCTCTGTTGTTAAAATCATTCTATTTTTGTTACGCGGGCTTTGACGATGACATCAAAATATTTGACGTTTAGTTTTTTCTCCATTATTATTACCAGTTCCGGAGCAAGTTTTAATTTTGTAAAATTGTTAGTAAATTTCTCTAAATACCAAATTATCTACATAATATTATAGTTTACTAAAGCGTTTAGTTGGACAAAAGCGAAATTCTTTCGTAATTATTGATGTGTTCAACGAATATATTTATGGAACAAAAATATTTATGAACATGTTTTAATAACCTAAAAATAATTGGAAATAAAGGACTTTAGATAAAGGTAAGTCTATATTGGTTGGTTCATAGGTTCAAAAATTAACAACTAACACTAAGAATTTATATAAATAATGTTCACCTGTAAATGATGACCTTTTTGTTCATAGTCGCAACTGAAAATAAACAGTTAACATCTGAAGAGTTCACGCATATTCATCTTCTTAGTTTAACTCTTAATTTCGGCCCAATTTGTGTTCGCTTTCGGAAGTTTTCGGCTAGACGAAAGAATGATAAGTATGTACATCAAAATAAAAAAAAATAACACTTTCTATACATCTATATCTAAACATTTATACATCTTCTATAGATACAAATAAATAAAATTGAAGTGTCTGTCTGACTGTCTCTCTGCACGGGCTAACATTCGAAACGGCTGAACCGATTTCAATGAAACTTTACAGACATGAAGAGGAGGTTGTCAGGAATGATAAAGAGTACTTTTTTCTGTAGGTTCTGTCTGTCTGTCTGTCTGTCTTTATAGGCTAATCTTCAAAACGATTGAACTGATTTCGATAAAACTTTCCAGACACGAAGAGAAGATTGGCAAGAGTCATATAAGCTGCTTTTTTTTGTTTGTCTGTCTCCACGAACTAATATTCAAAATGGCTGAACTGATTTCGATGAAATTGTACATATATAAAGAGGAAGTTGTCAGAACTGATATAGATTGTTTTTTCTGTTTGTATTGAAAACGGCTAAACTAATTTCGATGAAACTTTACAGACATGAAGAGGGGGTGCTTAGGAGTGATATAGACTGCTTTTTTTGTTGTATGTCTATCTGTCTGTTTGAACAGACTAATCTTTTTTTAATTGTTTATAGTTAATAACAATTGTATTTATTATTTATTGCCCAAGTTTTTCGAGGACGAATTAGCAGGTAAAAGCTGGTATGAAGCAAAAGTCAACATTTTAGAAATATGTGAATATGTCCACTTATTACATGAATAAGATCGGCGTGAATATAAAATTAGTTTCAGGCAATAGGGTAACAAAAAATATTTGATAATTTTCCCGACGACTGTAGATCTAAAATATCTATCTTTCAATTTAATTTAGAAACAACTACTTTTATTTTCGACGAAACCTAGCAGTTATTAAATAAGCATTAGAAAAAGTAGTTTAATCTTTATTAATTACATCAAAAAATTGGGGAATTATCGCGTCCAAAATATAACAATGTCGCGTAATATAGCGCCACCACCGTCTATAGAAACAAAAAGCAAAGTAACGAATTTGGCAAGATTTTTTATATGCTGCTACTCGGTCAACTTTCTTTAGAAATGTAGTTCGTAGATTTTTCAAAGCCTTTTTACTGTGCCATAATTTACCCGTTTCTCCTTTATAGTTAACAACAAATCAACGTCAGAAGTAAAAAATAACTAATTTTATTTTGACCCGTCCTGTATATCAAATTGTGACGTATCGCAATGAATAATTTTTATGAAGAGTATACTATTTGAATGATATTATCTGTTTTGTTCATCGTATCGGTCTAAATCATTGGTTTGACTCATAAATATGAATGCTCATATATTCTGTGCAAACGATCCTTGTACAGGGCCACAATAAAGTGTAGAATATGTGTATTTTAGTGCCCTGTTAAAACGGATGCATCAGTAACTAAAGGCCATCAAATTGTCACTTTACTTCCAGAATCACATTAAAAATTTTAACACGGGTAAAAATGCATGTTCGAAAAAAAGCTAGGTTAACCTAAAAATAATTAAATGAATATTTAGAGGAAACCAACTAAAAAGGCCTTACATCAAAAGGACAGGCGTCATTTGTTTTAGTTAGGAATAAAAAGCACCACTTCAGATTACAAGAAACTATCAGAAAAAGTGCCAATTGCGTATGATTATAAGTTGGTTGATTAAGTATTATGGTTAAACTGAAATTTTGAGCTTTCAAGAAAATATATCAGGATATATAAATTAAACACCTAAAAACTTTTCGTCATCATAATTCGATTGTATTATCTAAAAGTGTGCCAGTGATATTTGAGGAAATAGTCGACTTGATACGTATTGTTTTCTGTTATACAGGTCATAACTAAAAATTGGATAAAGTGTTGGGGAATAAAATAATATGTTGTATTTTCTTATTATCAAATAGTTTCTGTGGTCCGTTATTTTATAAATCAAATCTAATATCGTGTCATAAATTCTTTGGTATTAATTGACCAGTGTTGCAAAAGATATGTTCATGGATTTATTAAATATTTAGAAATTTTTATACAAAAGTTAAGTGTTGATGAATTAAGTCATTCAAACGCTGTCTTTTACGAAACATAGTTCATTTTAAAAATTTTGAGGATACAATTTTAAGTTAATTTGGGAAGGAAATGATGAAAAAAGTTAATACTAAATGTAATGAAAATTAAAGGTACCTTCTATACATCAAATTGTTAATAGGACGGCGAATACTAGACTTTTGATAAAAATTAGAGTATTCACACTTCGAGGTCTGTATCCAACTTGACATTACTAAGCAGAGTTTGAATGTATTCTTAAGGACTTACGTCCTCTTCGACTGTACTGAGAAATGTTTACATCATTTGCGCCGTTTTTTCTGATTCATTAGTAGTGGTTTATTTTATTTAGGTGATCAAGATAATTTTTAAATCGGGAACGCATTGTGGTAGTCACCTTTTCAGCTGCTTGTTATCGAGTTTTATTATGTAATAATACGAATTTTTCATATCCAATATGTAGAATTTATAGCAAAACATAATCTTACAGGATGTTTCCGATATAAAAGTTAATGTAATTGATCCAGTCACTTTCACTAGGTCAGCACATTCCTCCCAACTGGTACTTCCCCAATCGTGAAAAGAATATTTTTCCAATTCTAGGTATCCTTTGATTTTGGATGAGCTGTGGAATTTCCATAGGCTGTATTGACTTTAAACCTGTCTCTTTTAATCTTTCTGTAACTGTTTTCGAAAGTAACATTATTGTGTGTTATATTTAATAGCTCATTTTTGAGATGCTTTGATGTTAACCTGTGATTTATTATAAAATTTAGTATGAAAATACTTCCATCAGTCTTTGAACGAGTTGTTCAGTCTCTTGATATCCTTAAGGGTAAATGCGCTACAGGCAAACATCATTGATATAAACTAAAAGTCTATATTGTTAAAACAAGTGAATATATACGCCCATTAGATGAATAACATCAGTGAATGTATAATTTTGCAGCGCTAATGTACATTTACTTTCAAGCAATAATTATTACTAAAGATTTTCAATAACTTTCTGCATGTATCTATATCTATTAAATCTTAAGTAATGTTCATATAAATAAATTGATTATATTATAAAAAGATAAATTTTAATATGCGTGCTATATTTAAAACAATTATTTATACAAAGAAAAACACAACGAAATCTAAAAATATAAGAAGAAACATAGTTTTAACTAAAAAGTACATAATTGGAAAGAAAAGTACTCCGTGTTAATAACTTTCAGCAGACATGACGCTTGTCGCACATTATGTCGAGTGATTTATTTTAAATGTTGGCAACTTCTCCATGGCGACATAGAGCTTCAATCTTGAATGAACATTAGTGTATAGTTCATATATATTATTATATCTGTAATTCAAGGTCCAAAACTGTCGGTTCGATATCTACAAATAAAAAAAAATTGCATGATTTATGCGTGGCCCTTTAATATTGGCGCTGTCAAGCTACAGTAATTACAAAACAAAAATGTAACAATAGAGATTGTTTATTTGTATTATTTTCATTGTAGGACGGTTATTCGTCGATTGAATTCAGTAATGAAGAAGGCAAGGATGGTGTACACGATCAGCCTTCAAGTACCAACAACAGTTGTTATGAAGAAGATGCAGATTTTTCAGGTATCAGACAAAAACTTGAAGAATTGGCGTTACTTAAACCCAGTACCAGCAGAATAGTGCCAAATTTTGACAGCGCTAAACCATCAACTTCAAAATACGGACTTATTGATCAGGTAAGGTTGCTCTATGAATTTTTCCTTGTAATCGAAACGCATAAAGTCAGACTTTTTGAGGGTTTAGTTTTCTAGCATATATCTATTTGGAGGTACAGATTTATTTGGGCTAAACATAAAATTAAAAATTTATTTCTTTGGAAAAAAATTTTAAAAAGCTCAATCTAGAATATAAAGGTTTCTCAGCAATACCTTTTACAAATATATTTTGAATCTTATTACGTCTTTTAAAGGAAATACGCCTTTAATAATGCTCCTTCGCAGTGGTTTTCTATTTACTCAAAAGTCGAATTTGCACACGTTGCTACGACTTATTTTGAGTGTGTCGAAGAAAATAATAACGACCTGATTTTAGTAAATCGACTAGATTTTGATGATATCATGGATAAAGACACACATCCAGTTATTGTAAACAACACACAGAGTGTTCTTATGTCAAAATGTTTTGAGTATGTATCCTGACTAAAATGTCAAACTTCACAATGGATATATCAAATTACAGTCAGCAACGTCAGTGTTGCCAGGTCCCCAGTTCAAAGAAGTGAAAAGTTTGAAAATATCTTGTATCTACGAACAGTTCAGGATTGATAAAAATTGGATATTAATAAATTTTTGTATTTAAGATTTAGTGAGAAGTGGTAAAAAATAAAGGATTGCGGGTTTTCCCTCAGAACTACCATTTTAAAGATATTTTTTAATAATAATTGTTTCAAATAACTTATTTTTATTGAAATACCAAGAGGTAAGTTTTATGGAAAATACACGTCTCCAAGAATCTTATCTAATCATCTTGCAAATGATAAAAATGGGTTTATTTGCGTTATCTATAAACAATCATTTTGCAGTAATATACTTTCTGTAATACGAATATTTTTGAGGTATTTTAGTAAAATACACCTGCTGTGTCTAAATAAGAGTGTTTAATCGAGCATCAATCTATTTTAATGTTTACGTTCTGGTTACTCCCAGAACTTGATTATACACAATTAGATTAAAAGTTTTAACCTTTTGAATTAAAATGAAATATTGCCAACAATACCTGTTTATTGATTACGATTTTTAAATTTAAACTTTTTTTGAGAACAAAAACTCAAAAGAGTCTTTTATGCCAGGTGACTGATTCCTCATTATTAGTGTGTAGATGGAAGTTCTCTTCATTGAAGTATGTTTTAGGTGAACAGTATAAAATGAGTCATAACGTAGTGACTTCATAATGACTTCTAGACGTAAAAATAAGACTAATATTTATATGGCGATATTAATTAATATAACAAATATTAGTGTATTGATTTAACTAAGATTATTCTCTCCTCAAGGTATGAAAACTCCATGCATTCATCTTGGCATGCTACAAAGTAGAGTTTGAATATATTTTTGAGAACTGCTACAAATCCAAGTTCTTTTACTGTATTGGAAAATTTTTTCGTCGTATGCGGCATTTTTCCTGCTCTCACATGTGCTGTTTTATATTCAAAGGTCAATTTAATTCTTAAATCTGGACAACATTGGTGGTAATTAGTCACTTTTCCAGCTTCCCGTTATCGAGAGTTATTTTATACTAATTTGAATTTTTTATATTCAGTATTAACGACGAGCAAAATATTACTTTACAGGACGTTTTCGGTAGAAAAGTTACATATAATTCGTCCAGTCACTTCTACTAGTTCGTCACATCCCGTTGACTTTAAACGTGATTCTTTTAATCTTCGTGTGACTGTTTTCGAAACTAGCATTAAATTGTTTTATATTTATTAGGTCATTTTGATCATACGGATGTCAATATGTAATTTTGTGTAAAATTAAGTATTAGAAAATTGTTATTACAGTCTTTGTACGAGATTTTCAGTCTCTTAATATCTTTTTCAAATTTTCTATAGTGAATAATCACCTCTCCGTGTCAAATCACTCTGTCTACATTGTTCGCCAAACAAAGTTACAATTTACACCATTTTAGCTTCTTTATAGTGGCATATTTTTGTTTTAAATAGAAGAGAAAACAAACTCGAATCACTTGCACGGTTTATATGTGATTCTTTAACATTGACTTTGTGGGTTAAAATGATGTTATTAGAAAATAAAAATGTAAATATATTGATTGTTTACTTTTATTGTTTTTATAACAGGAAGAAAGCAGTGATGATACAAGTTATCAGTTTTCAAATGCCATTAAGCGTCCTAATGAAGTTCATGTATATTACCCATCTAAAAGGCTTAGAGAGGAAGATCCAGAGTTCGATGAACCGAGTACCAGTGGAATTAGGTCAACTCGCAGCGTTGAATCATCATCCCTACAAGGAAATCAGGTAAGGCTGCTCTAAAAATTTTTCCTTGCAACCAGGATGCACCAAGTCGGACTTTTTGAAGGTGTGGTTTTAAAGCACCCATCTTTCTGAAGGTGGAGATTTCCTCAGACTAAATATAAAATTGATTACAAATATAAAAAAATCTTGTTGCGTTGTTAAAGAAAATGCTTTTTTAGTCATGCTCATTTGGAGGTGTTTTTTAGTTTTAAAAATGTTGGTTTTTCAGATGATGTTTTAATTCATTTTGAATGATGAGAACCGGATATTAGAAAATCGACTAGATTTTGATGATATCGTAGAAAAAGACATAAAATGCCGATAAAGACAGAAAATATTTTTGAATTAAAACAAGATATGAGATCTAAGAAATAAATAGTCCAAAAATTTTAGAACCCACAAAACTGTTTAAATAATATTTTAAGCGTATTTGTAAAGTCTCGGTTTTAAATGGTTTGAGAATTATCAAGATAAGAAAAGTGAGCATTTGTTTATTAAAGATAAAAAAAGGTTTTAAAATCGCTAAATATTGAATCAATGGATTCAGGTGAAATTTTCCCATAAATTCTGCCAAACTGTATAAGTTTATCAAGCACATCCATACTGCGCCATTCAGTAATTTTTATGTTTATCGTTTCTGGCCTTTTAAATATCAAAAATGTTTTAAGCTGGTTTAAAATTAATTTTACTGTGACATTGTCTATATATGATTCATATCTGATAGATCGATACTTAAGCTCCAAAACCCATTCAACAATTGTACTCTGGTTGTCAATTTATTCCCAATATGACACATAAAGTTCGGTTAAGGAGAAGAAGGCTCCCGTGCTTTATTTTCTTTGTAGTTGCCACAGGTTCGAATAGATTTTCCATTGATTTTTGACATAAATCGAAGTAAAAAGAATAATTGAGAAGTGTGGTTTTGGAGCGCATTATGAGAAATTCAGATGTGTTTTTTTTTGCTTTTGGTCGGTCTTCCTGGTTATGTTCCAGAGTTATTGCCATTCAAAGACTCTTCATTCGTGACTTATTTTTAGACTATGGTAGAGGACAGCTTTTTATTTTTTAATGTATGAAATTTAAGGTCGATTCTAAACAGATTTTATATTACATTAGTTGGTGATATATTATTACTCAAACAAATATCCGACAAGAGCGATAACATTCACATAACCTGAACTAACCGACATCTCGTGAATATACTTTCAAGTATTTCCTCGCCATCTGTGAAAAAAAAAACATTTTTCCATTTTTTGATTTCCGCTGTGGAATGTGATCATCCTTTTTGGTTTTTAACATTCTTTTTTTAATATTCCTCTCACTATTTTTGAAAATAACGTTTTTGTATTTATTGCTCATTTTTGAGATCTGTTAATGTCAGCATTCGATTTCGTGTAAAATCAACACACGGCCATCAAAGATTATTATACACATTCATATACTTTTTGCGTGCTTGACCGAGTTTTTGTATGAAGTTTCCAGTCTCTTGTTATAATATAAGATATTCAATGTTGTGGATTAACCTCTTCTGGAACGTTGTACGACATCGTTTTGTATATAGAGTTACAGTTTCTGCTTGGTCAGTTTCTTTACAGTGGCATAGTATTATTTTAAATAGAGGAAAAAGCAAATGCGAATCGCTCTTATTCAGTTATTTCATTACAAATAATTTAATTTCCTTTCATTTTGTAAGAAATATTATATGGAGAAATACGTAAAAGGTAAATGTCATTAATATAAACTAAACGTCGATATTTCCAAAACAATTGAATTTATCCGCCTATTAGATGAATAACATCGGCACAACGCTAATATAAAAGTACTTTCAAGAAATACTAATAATAACAAATTTCGATAATTAATCTTAATTAAAGTTTATATTAATAAAGTGATTAAACTATTAAAGATAAATTTTTAATATTTTTATTATTTGAAAACAATTATATATATAAAGAAAAACATATGACGGAATCTAATGATAAGAAAAACAATTTGTGCCTAAAGATACTTAACTGGGATGAAAAGTGCCCCGTGTTGGTAATTTTCAGCACACATGACATTTGTCATATATTATGTCTGGTGATTTTTTTCCAATGTTGGCAGTTTCTCGATGACAACGTACAATTCTAACCTCGAATAAATTTTAGTATGCAGTTCATTTATATTTTTATATTTATGGTTGGATATTTCTACTCCAAAACTGTTGTCTCGATATTTATAAAAGTATATAAAAGAAATTTAAATTTAGCATTGTCCCTGTTTGCTAAAATGAAGTTATTATAAAACGGAAATATAAAAATAGTGATCGCTAATTTTTGGTTTTTATTGTAGGACGATTATTCTTCGGATGAATCTAGTAACGATGAATGCAATGTTAAGAAAGTAAAGTTAGATGAAGCCAGTACCAGCGGAAGAGAATCAAACTTTTATAATGTCGAGTCATCAACCCCAAAAAGAACCCTGCATGGACTTATTTATCAGTTAAGGCTGCTCATGCTGTTTGTTCAGCGGGTTCCTGATGGACAGGAATTTTACCTTTCGACCGAGATGCACGAAGCCGGCCTTTTTGACGATATAGTTTTACAGTATTTAGGTGAAGGTGGTGTTTGGGCGTATAAATTTCTTCAGGCAAAACATAAAAATGATGATCAATATAAAATAGGGATAAGTGATCTCTTTAATAAAAAAACAAAATCAAAAATAAAATCGGGAACATCTAAAAATGCAGGGGAAGCTAAACCGTATCTCTTAAAGAAGTATTTTAAATCTTATTGCGACATTGAACAAAATGGTGACTTTAAAAATGCTAATTTGGAAGAGTTTTTGATCTGCACAAATGTCGGTTTCGCAGAAGAAGCGATGACTTATTTTGAGTATGCAGAAGAAAATGATGAGTTATTGCTAAATTTCGAAGAGATAAACGAAAAAGGCACAAAACCAGTGAAATAGAAATTAAAAGAGAAACATATTTCTAAACTAAATGAAGATTTTGAAGTAAACAATAAAAATAAATATTGCTTTCAGAATTTTGTCGCAAAGTTCAGGTTTTTGCCCAATTATGGAGATGATGTATTGAACAAAAACATTGAATATTGTTTAAAAAAATGTTTTAAATTGGAAAATGTCGTTTTAGCAGATGCGTTTGTGCAAAACTGCGTCCTTAAATGGTTTGAAAGTTACAAAGATAAGAAAAGTAATTATTTTCGTATTGAAGATAAAGAAGAGTTTGTAACATCACTGAATAAAAACATTGATTCGCTGCTGGTGGCAGGATATTCCAATTTTTATATTGAGGAACTGAAGAATTACGGAGTACAATTTGAGAATACTTCACTCCTGCGTGACTTTTTCGACCATAAAAAAGACAAGATAATGTTTATTATAACCGCAACTCCAAAATTAAGTGTTATTAAGTTGAGTCAGCTGTTTTTGGAAGTTGAATTAACTCAGGATAAATTTATATTCACAAACTGCGATCAATTAAATTATAACGAAAAAATTTCTACTACATTTTTTTCCGAACCGAGTTACAGATGGCTGGTCATTGAGTGTCTTAACGAGATCGAATTAAGCATAAAAGTGTTAAATAAAATTTCAGAAATGGAAAATGAAAAGACAGTCGTAATAATTGGTCGGGAAAATCATGTTTTGAGGTTAAGGAAAGTCTTGGACTTAATTACGCCACCATTTTATGATAAAAATAATCTATTTAAGCATCTGACAATCGATTCACAAGAAAAGATGTTGGAAAAGAAAGTGATGTTTCAAGGAGAAAAAATTGATCTAAATGTACTCGTTGACATATATTCGGGCGGGAATATTATTGACGAAGTAACACTAGAAAGAGTTCTTACGGAAACCATTGAAATAGGAAATAATGACGTCTTCGAATCAGATTTCTTAATAGAGGATTTTTATATGGAAAGAACATTAATTCGAAGAAAGTTAAGACTCGATATTTTACAAAATGTGGAGGTTTTAAAAAGATGTTTGTTTATTATTTCAGGTGTAAATATTGATCAACTTGAAGATTTAAGTATAAACAATGAATGGATTTTCGTGTGGGAAGACGGAAAAATGTTTGAAAATGGAATTATAATTTCAGAGGAATTTGAATCTGAAAACATATTTGAGGAGTTATGCATAAATAATAAAAAAAATATTTATTGGCTGAAATATATAAAAGAGGAGTTTTTAATTATGAATGTTAAAAACGGAACCGATATTCTTAATAAACCAGTTACTTGTTTCGAGGAACATGAGTTAAACAAGAACCAAATATTGGATGAAAAAATTCTGATTGTCGCTGATGGTCCGGGTTGTGGCAAATCCACTTTTATGACGAAAGTTGCACGTCAACTCAAGCAAATAATGTCAAATATATGGGTTCTGAGAATTAATCTTTCATCTTATGCATACAAGCAAGAAGGACGGAAACAAGTCATGAAATCTTTGAAAGATATTCAATTTGAAAATACTGAAACTAAGAAAGCAGTAGAATTTATGGCCGATCTGTTATTTCCACAAGAAAATGAAAGTGAGAATAAACATTTTGTAAGAGAACTTTTTATCCAGTCGCTGGACTGTTTGAATGGAAACATGAAATTTCCTAAAATAATACTCTTATTCGACGGTTTTGATGAAATAAGTCCCACATTTAAAGAAAAAACTTTGACTTTACTTCAGGCGCTCCGGAATTCAAATGTCGCACAAATGTGGGTTACAACAAGAAATCACGAAGAACACAGTTTGGAAATGGCTCTTCACTCAACTTCTTTCTTTCTTATACCTCTTAATTTGATAGAGAAAGTTAATTTCTTACAAAAATTATGGAAATACAATTTGGCGCACTTTGATGATATAAAACCTAAACCTGATAGCGAAGATATCTTAACGTATCTGACAGAAATAATAAATAACATTCGTAATTGTGATGATAACTTTATTAAATTCTTTTTTCGGAAGTGTCCAGTTCAATTGTTTCCAACTCTTAGTTATTCTGAAGTAGAACATTTATTAAGTAATTTTTACTTTTCATATATTGCAAGACGTTTAATAATTTACCTCAAATACGACTATAAAATATCAGGGTTTACCGATAATCCTCTACAAATTAAAATGTTGGCTGAAATAATTTTTTTACGAAAATTCAGCTCTCTAGAAAATTTGGAGATATTTTCGTTGTATGAAGAATTTATAAAATACAAATTGAGAGTTTTTCGTGACGATAAAGATGCTGCTGGAAAGTCCGTTGCAGGCCATGACTCCTTTAGAATAGTTTTAAAATATTTAACAACAGTTCACCAAAAAATTGCTTTACAAACTCTGCTTCCTCATTTTGATAATATACAGTTTGGGGAAGTAATTAATAAAATAGAATTGACGAGGGCCGGACTGCTCGTGATGCATGACGATCGTCTCGAATTTGTGCATCGAAGTTTTGCGGAGTATTTTGTCAGTCAATATTTCGCTGACAATTTTCATTGCCAGGAATTACAGAAAATTGTTTTTTCAGATGTTTTAATAAATGGAAATTACTCATTAATACGAACGTTTTTAAATCATAACGAAACATTTCTTGGCAAATTGGATTCCGAAACGCAACAAATGAATGAATTAATAAGAGTCAATAATCCCATCTTACTTAATCAAATGTTGGAAGAAGGACTGTATAATTTATTCATGAAGTTTCTTGAAAAATTGTCTGTCGACTTATTTAAAAATTTTATTTTGTTCAATGAAAATAGTGACGGAACAACAGTATTGCACATAATTTGTCAATATATAAACGATGAGCAAATTTTAGAAAATATATTAAAAACAATAAAAGACAGTATTTCATCGGAAACACTTAAAGAACTTTTCTCTAAAAAGGATAAAAGAGAACGTACACCATTACACTGCATTGATTTTTATCGAAAAAATTCAGCAGCGAAACGAAAATTACAATTTTTCAAACTTAATTGCACTTCTGAGTTATTTTATAAACTTTTACTTCAAGTCAATAGAACAGGAGAGACCGTATTACACCGTGCTTGTAGTGCTGGATTTGATATAACTGATTTGTTGGAAGTATCTGACGAAAATAGAGACACGATTAAAGATCTTTTATTAAAAACTGACATTAAGAGGCGAACCGCCTTGTATAATACTATTTATACCGCTAGAAATCCTTCCTTGCTAACAAATTTACTTAACCTTATCAAATCATTTTGTAACTCTGAAGAAATTAATAATTTATTTACAACGAAACTTAGTTTAAGCGACGTGCTGAACCTTGCTACAATAAACAACAAAATGTTTGTTACATTTTTAAATGCCATTAAAGACAACCAAGAAATAATTAGAACACTTTTTTTAGACACTGATGAAAATGGACTGTCTGCATTGCATTATACTGTGGAGTATTACTTTGATCCTAATGTGTTAAAAATATTACTAAACTTTCTTAATTTAAACTGTGGTACAGAAACGCTGCTTACAATTTTGTGTAAAAGAACAAAATATGGAGCAACTATTCTACACACGGCGGTGAACAAATTCAAAGTAACACATGATCATAACTCGTTGACACCTCTCCTGACTTATTTGTTTAGTTTAGTTGGGAATGACAAAGAAATATTTAATGAGATTTTATTAACAACTGACAGGTACGGGCGAACTGTACTACACTATACTTCCTTTCGGTTGAAATACCCTTTTTTACTAAAAGAATTGCTAGATTTTGTGCAAACAAATTGTGGTGAAATTATTTTTACAGAACTATTACTTAAATTGGATGATGATAAATCCAGTATATTACACCTTGTCTGTCGTCAAAATGTCACAGATAACTTAAATTTTCTATTAAATAAAATTAAAGACAATCCAGAAATATTTAATAAACTTCTACTCCAAACCAACATCCATGGGACCACTGCAATGCATTATACTCTTCTCAAGCGCAATTCTTCAATGATGAGTGAATTACTGAATTTTGTTAAATTAAACTGTGACAAAGAAATATTTAAAAGTCTTTTATGCGAAGCAAATAGTGAAGGTCTCAACGTGTTGCACGTTGCATGCATGCAAATAGGAGATAAATCAGAATACGAAGACCATCTGATATCTTTATTAAAATTTATAGAAAACGATAATACAATACTAAATAAACTTTTATTGAAAACATGTTGGAACGGCTGTACTCCACTGCATTATACAGTCCGTTATTTTGATAACGCGTCTTTATTAAAAATTTTATTCGATTTTATAAAAAGATACAATTCTACAATGTTGGACACACTTTTATTAAAAGAAAGTAATAAAGGACAGAGTTTGTTGCACTTTGCTTGTAAACATAGTAATGAAGAAAGCTTAAAGTACTTATTATATGCAACAAAGGATAACATCGCTCTACGCGATACACTTATATTAAAAGCTGATCATAATGGGCAAACTATACTGCATTATAGTGTTAATAACTTTCAAATGTTAAAATTCTTACTTGATTTCGTTAAATCACAGTGCGATCAAGAAATGTTCACTAAACTTATACTTAAATTTGATCAAAAAGGTCGTACAGCATTGCACACGTTCTATAAAATTAGTGATGATAAAGAAATCTTGACTTATTTGTTAAATTTAGTTAAAAACAACACCACTCCCGAAGTATTTAATTTATTTTTATCTAAAAAGGACTGTCATGGAAAAGTGGCATCTGATTATAGTGCCCAGAATAATTTTGGTTTTCCATTTTGGTTATCAATTATCAAAAATAATCGATGATTCTCGATTAATTGAATAATAACAAAATTCGATTAATCTATTTTTCACATAATCGGAAAATTAATTAATTTGCCCACTGATTATTTTTCGATTTATTATTTGTTGTAATAAATAGCCTTTTCTAATTATTCAATTTTGCCAACCAAAATGCAATTAATGACACAAGTGAACGTATATCAGTGGATTCCGATCCTACTTTCTCATATATCGCTGTGTATCAAACTGTTTCAACTTTCTTCATATGTAACGAATAACTTATACTGCGTCATTTAAAAGGTTTTGCGTTTCAAACTAAATATTTCATCATATAAATATTTTCAAACTCTTGAAATATCAAAATTGTTTAAAGTTCGTTGATAATCTGCCGATAATTCATATTAAACTGCGTTTGGACTTAAACCGATACAAAAGTTACAAAACTCTTTTTTTTAAGTCTAATCAATGGAAAAAGGAAATTTTAATGTATTTTATATGAATCGAAAAAATGGGTTGTTTAAATCTCCGACAGTTGTTAATTTTGTTTATTTTAATCCGATAAACGCCGCCATAACTATCTTAAAATATCAAGTTTCCCAGTGCAAATTATTAACGTTCGGTTGTGGGAGCAACTTCCACGCTTTCTCTCCGAAATTATTGCTAAAAATCTGTATAGATACTGCATTGAATTTAGATCCGTGATTTTGGAGCGCATTATGAGTGATTCAAATGTATTTTTTGCTTTGCGCGTATGTTGACTTTCCTATTTCAATGTTTTACTTGATCAGTTGAAACTCGCTTCGTTGTCGAAAACAAACAATCAGCTAAATTTCGAAAAGTGATGGAAACTTAAAATTTGGGATCCCTGGATGTGAACCGCACCAGTCTTCTTGGTTACATTCCAGGGATATTAGGCTTTAAGGGCGCTTCATAAGTAAGCTATAAAAACTGATTAAATAAATAGTTACATTTGAAAGTTATGGTCATTTAAATTTTCATCCTAGTTTTGTTGCATCTGTCAGGTGTAAAACGAAAACAAATTATTGATTTTTTTATCTTTGAAATTTAAGATTGCTTCTAAACAACTTTTAGATTAGATGTAATTAAATAAATTAATTGTTGATATGTTACCATAAACATTATGTAGGTGGAGTAACATCATTCAACTCAGAGAACTAAACTACATCTTGTGAATATTCTTTCAAGAATTTCCTTGACTGTTCGGAATAGTTCTGATGACGTTATATTAGTATTTAGAATGTAACTCGCAAATTCTTTATTCCTGTATAGCGATTGGTGATTTACTTTTTTTTATATTATTTCGTTTGTAGAAATAGCAACATTTATAGAGTTTTTCCAAATGTCGAGAATTATAATCATACATATGTGCGGAGTGTCCCATTTTCAACACTTTTAAGGTTATTGGAATTATTATCAAAGATATAGTGTTGCCGTTTACACTTTAGTGTTCGACATTTTAATGAAACGAAAGATTCCGATGTTAAATTTGTAATGGATCTCTTGGTTTTTAATTTACAGGGTGATTTTGAAAATCTTCGTTTTTGAAGTACATCTTATATTAACGCATAACGTTAATTTATCAAAAAGATAAAAACTGATTGTTATAGGGCTTTTACGTAGAGTTCAGTGACGCAATCAGTTTTTTCATATATATATATATATATATATATATATATATATATATATATATATATATATATAAATATATTAGGTGATAATACATTTTTATATTTGTCTATGTAGTTTTCTTCCTTTTCTGTGTTTTGTTGATTATTTACAAAGATCTGGCAACAGTAGATGCTGCCTGAAATTGGAAATAGAAGGCGCAATCAAAGTATGTTTTCTTTACTAGCTGTTTATATGCAGCTCTTCAAACAATTTGATTAGCAGCTATGGACATATATAATATATTCATCCTTGGTTAATAACGCGAAAGCGTCTAAATTTTTCTCTTTCTATATCAAACTTTAGTTCATCAAACGAATAGAAACAATAATATTGAATCTTCAATTTTCTCTGCAATCTCATCTTGCCAATTTATACACTCTGATTAAATTTTTAGTTGATGTTACCCATCTATTGTTGTCCAATCTTCAATGTTTTCTTAGAATTGTAACCTCTAAAAAATTGTTGTAACATTTATTCATAATTTTTTAAAATAAAGAAGGGATTGAATAAAATTTCATGTAATATTTGGCAAATATTATATAAAGTAATTTTTAGGTTATTTAGTCATATGATATAGCAATTAATTTATAATAATATTTTATTATACATTCTTACTATAAAGAAATCAATAAATATAATAATTCTGTAATTTTTGTTGTTTTAATTGCTCCTCAACAAAATGTTATAAATGATCCCCCTATGGAGAGAGAGAGAGAGAGAGAGAGAGATGCGTTATTGACGCATCGACGATTTTAGTCTTTTAGCGTCTATTCAGTTTAGTTTTTAACCGACTTCTAAAAGAAGGATGTTCTCAATTCGTCGACCATATATTTTTTTTTTATGTATGTACACCGATTACTCCGGAACGGCTGCACCGATTTGAATGAAATTTTTTACGTTATATTCAGGAAGTTGCTGCAGTGGTCCCATATTTTTTTAGATGAAATTGGTGCAGTAAAATCCAAGATGGCGCTTACAATATGGCGACAAAAAAAATAAATTTTGTCCGATTTTCTCTAAAATTAGTATGGAGGAATCTTCGGGGTTGTACCCAACGAATCTGAAATTATTTTTAAAAAATTCAAAATGGCAGATCCAATATGGCGGACAAAAAAAAATTAATTTAGTCTGATTTTCTCCAAAATTGGTATAGGGGAGTTTTTCAGGTTGCGCATAACGAATCTGATATTATTGTAACAAAATTCAATATGGCGGATCCAATATGGCGGATCAAAAAATCAATTTTGTCCGATTTTTACCAAAATTGGTAAGGGGGAGTTTACGGGATTGCATATGACGAATCTAAAATAATTTTTAAAAAATTCAATATGGCGCATCCAATATGGCGGACGAAAAAATCAATTTTGTCCGATTTTCTCCAAAATTCGTACGGAGGAGTTTTCGGAGTCGCGTATGACGAATCTAAAATAATTTAAAAAAAATTCAATATGGCGGATCCAATATGGCCGACAAAAAAATTAATTTTGTCCGATTTTCTCCAAAATTGGTACGGGGGAGTTTTTGGGATCGCATATGACGAATCTAAAATAATTTTTAAAAAATTCAATTTGGCGGATTCAATATGGCCGACAAAAAAATCATTTTTGTCCGATTTTCTCCAAAATTGGTACGGGGGAGTTTTCTGAGTCGCCTATGACAAATCTAAAATAATTTTAAAAAAATTCAATATGGCGGATCCAATATAGCGAATGAAAAAATCAATTTTGTCCTATTTTCTCCAAAATTGGTATGGGGAAGTTTTCGGGGCTTCGCATAAATAATCTGAAATTATTTTTAAAAAACTCAATATGGCGGACAAAAAAAACCAATTTTGTCCGATTTTCACCAAAATTGGTACGAGAGAGTTTTCGGGGTCACATATGACGAATCTAAAATTATTTTAAAAAATTCAATCTAGCGTATCCAATATGGTGGATAAAAAATTAATTTATTTTCTTTAAATATCGATATTGGAAGGTTTTGGGGCCTATATTTTCAATCTAAAATTAATTTGAAATTTAAGATAGTGGATTTTCAATGACAGACTAGATATTCGTTTGACCCAATTTGATTGGTATTTGGAAAAATCTAAGAACTAAAGAATTTTTAGTGGTTCATTTTAGGGTGATTTACAACTTTGGATAAAATGGGCACTTTTTTGCCAGTTTGGAGTCATTGCGAGGTACACTAATCTCGATTAGTACTTAGTTCAAATAATTTATGAATGTCATAATGAATTCTAAAACTAAAAATAGAAAAATAAAATGTTTATTAAAAAATTGAACCGACTTCTAAAAGTGCGCTAAAAAGTGAAAAATAACCATAAATTTTTATATGAAATTGAACGTTTTGAAGTCGGCGCCAAATTATTTGTACAAGAAATGAATAACTACTAATATATACAAATTATGGTAAGAAAGCAAATACAAATAAAGTATTTTTAATCTGTTTATGCAAATCACATTTTGTCAGGTATTAGTTTGGCGCCGACTTCAAAAAGTTCAATTTCATATAAAAATGTATGGTTATCTTTCACTTTTTATCGCACTTTTAGAAGTCGGTTCAATTTTTTAATAAAAATTTTATCTTTAATATCCGTTAGTTTCAATATGCATTTTCAGATAAAAATGTTATGTAATATCTAACCGGAAAGTCATTATTGATGTTGTAAGTTTCAAATATTTGTTATCTGAACCTCTTTTTTAAAAATTTCTCATATGGAGCAGACCTTAATGGTGACATTGTATAATGGTAATCATGCAAATATGAAATTCGTAAATATATTCCTCCACCTTAACCAACAAAACCACAACCAAATTTAAGTAGGTTATACTAGGTATGTACCCAAACGTTGGCAATGACAACAGTTACCTTTTGTAAAGAAACAAAAAATATTTTGTTTGTGCTGCCTCTCCAAGTAAGCTTTGGCCCTAATGAAATAAAAACAAAAGTAAAATATAATAAAAAAACGAACGAAAAAATTAACCACAATTTTGTTGATCTGTTTCAACAATTTAAAATCAACAATTCATTTGGTTCTTTTTTGTTATTATTAGTATAAGTCTCGAGCTATCCTTTGCGCATCCGTAGATCACTGTACGATCTCTAGATCGTTGAGAATAAACAATCAAAAAACACAAAATCTTATAAACAAATTCACTCTGCAAAAAACTATTAAATATTTTAACTTGAAATTTTGCATACTTGTTGTATGCAACAAGAGGCTGCAGTATAAAGTTAACGTAATATTTTTTCTATCGTTTATTAACAATTGAAAAAACAGCCATTTTAGCAGGTTTTTTTACAATAACTAACAAACAAATTATCCGATTTGGATGAGCCTTAGCTCATTTTGTGGGTATTTTTAATGCGCACAACTTTTGTTTGAAACTTTTTTACTGAAAAATAATAGCTTTTAATAGAACTTGAAAAAACTGTTTTTTCACATCTTAATTGTTAAATAAAAAATTTTCCTCAAAAAAGAAAATAACATATAAGATACTACATAATTACTATTATCATTCTGAAGGTTTCTACGTAGTCAGAAATGTACTAACAATACATTTTTTCCAGATGCTAATTCCGCTGGTCTAAATTGACAAATTTTAAAACGAAGCAATTTAAGAGAGATAATTAAGTGATGCCTTGTAATTAAGAAGTTCATTGGCTATAAAATAAATGATATTTAAAAAATAAATAAAGAAGCTATCCAAATTTAATATAAAAAATAATATTGCAAAAATTATTAATACAAAATTAAAAACATAATGACAAACTTAGACATTTTCTTGTTAATTTTGATTTGGTGAAAGTTTTCTATGTTTTCCTATGAACTAGTGCAAGACTGCCTCAGAAGTGATTGTATTTTTCACAATTTCATGCTGTAGCGTGCTAAATGTAGTGCTTAAAACATATTTAAGCGTAAGATGAGTCTATGAATAACAGCCATAGAGACTACTCGGAAGCTCCCGTGGGCAGCTAACGGGATGGATAAAGCGGGAGACGGTATCGTTCGGGCACAGTTGGTTCTATCCACACTTTTCTATTTTCACGCGTGGGAGTAAGGCACACATGTTATGTGTAATTGTTAGTTAGTATTAGCGTTCTCTAAAAAAGCATTGCCTTTAATTCGCAAATAGAAAGATACATTTTTTTTGATATATAATTTTTAATCGACAGTTTTCTTCACTTTTCAAGCTTAAAATGAATCTCAGAGCATAAATAGTTAATTAAATATTGACTCTTAAGTTTGAAACACGTTTTTTTTTTCTAAAAAAATCGAATTTTCAAAATAAAAAATTTGGATTGTTATCAAAATTTTTCTTTTCTCTTTAATAACTCGTCAAAATTTCCAAACGATTAGATTATTTCTCAGTTCTTTCGCACGATTGTTAACTAAATCAGGCAAACATTTCAATTTTTAATTAATAATCAATTCTTAAATGGAAAACGACGTTCAAGCAAAAGTATTGTAATTTTTCTGAAGCTCTACATTTTATCTGTTGATATCAACGACGTAGAATTTACAATTTGATTTTTCTATTTATCAATTTATTATCTACAAATCAACAGCGCCCAATAGTTCTCAATGGAATCTCATATTATCCGGTACTTCCTAAAAAAAATTTCCCGTCAGTATCCAGTAAAATCAATGGAATAGCTTAATTTTTCCTGGCCACTAGACAATTCTATTGTATATGAAATGAAAATATTTTTTTAATTTTAAAAATAAATATAATTTTCATTTTTGTATTTGTAACAATGTCTAAGTAATTGTTTATTACTAAACTGAAATTAAATTTTATTAATTGAAAAAACTACATTTTTATTTAAATATTTTCTTTTCGGTTACTTATATTTTTTATAGCTTTGATACATAAAATGCGTAAAAAGCTTTGGTTCTGTCATGTATCTCACCTTATCTTACTGTTTTTTGGTAAATGGGGGTTTTCTAACGTGATAAAGTAATTTTACGAGGAAGGAGATCTTTTTCTTATAAGATGAAAACAATGGAAACAGTACATTTCTTTCATATTGTCGAATTTTCTAGGGTGAGCAATGAGTTTTTTAAAGTGGGTAGTGCCCACTAACTACGCCCATGCATTTGAGCATGTGCAATAGTTCAGTTGATAGACACGTGATATTTTGTCTTTTTTTATTTTATATTTAGTATTTTTTTCCTAGAGAATTGTTAGTTTTGAAAGCTACGTTGATTTTGTATTTATTTAAGAAAGATGTATGTAACTTTTTCGGCGAATTTATCGAAATACGTGATACTTTTAAAACTATTGTTTGTGTTTTTATTAAGGGTATGTACTTCCCAGAGTGCATATTTTTATTGTTTTTATGTTTAAAATATTTTTTATAAGAGTGGATAAATATTAGTTATTGTTTACGATTTGTTTTATGATATTTAGTTCTTTATTAAAATCGGTTTCCGATAAAGGTATGTTAATCAGTCTGCGGATCGTGCCATTGAAGGTTGCAAATTTATGTCATTTTGGATGTGATGAATAATTGCGTATTGTAGTGTCTGTATGGGATGGTTGTGGTTGATTGGGAATTTATGATTATGTGTGGTTCAAGTTATTGTAACATTCAGGAACTTTGTGGAATTATTCACTTCCTTTCTATTTTTAATTTGATATTTGAATGTACAGGGTGAGTCAACGATTGGATGAAGTAGGTTTGTGCCTTTTCGGTGAAATTAACAAAGAAACTATATTTATTGTTTGATACAGTTTATTTTTACGCAGATTTTAAAAATATTTAGGACTCTACAGGGTGAGCCAAAAAACTAGGACAGCATAAAGTTGTATTTTTTTAAATAGAACACCCTATATACGAATCGTATTTTCGATTTAGCTTATAATTTTAAATTTTTTTTATTAAGGGTTTACTATAACAAAACTTTATAGTTTCTGAGATAATTAAGTTTAAAGAAAAAAAGTCACATTTTCAAGCATCAATTCAATCCTAAATAACGTTTTCAATTTTGTGACAAATATATTCAAATTTGGAATTTAGCAAGGCCAAGGACAAGTTAACATAATTTTTACCTAACATTTGCAATAAAATCTACAGGATGTTGAACACATCGGCTCAAATTTGAACAAGTTTAAATGAATAAATATATCTTTTTTTTTTTAAATGGTACACCCTGTATATTTTCATGTTATTTAATAGAGTAATAAAAACCCTAAAAATTTTGTTCAATATATCCTATATTTATTTATAATAGTTTTTGAGATATTTCAGTTTTTCTTAGTTTCCATACTTTTTTACAGAAATAGTTTTCATTATCATAGTAGCCATGTAAAATAATAAAAAGAAACTACAGAAACAATCAGAATGTGGTTAAATATGATGAAATACATTATTCGTTATATTACAACGGCAATAGTTTGATTGTAAATTGAAACAAAAAAATTACCTATTAAATACTGAGATTAATTATTTCTTTTTAATAAGTGTTCGAATAAACGGCCCTCTTGTGCAATGCACAAATTTAGTCTTTTTTGCAGATTTTCTCGGACCCTGGACAAAATTAGTGGCGTTATTGTTCTACAGGTATCCCTAATCCTGTTTCGCATATCTTCCACTGTTGTTGGTGGATTAACATACACCTTATTTTTAATATAACCCCATAGGAAGAAATCTAATGGGGTGATGTCGCAAGACCTTGGTGGCCACTCAATGAAACCCCCACGTCCAATCCATTGTTGCGGATATCGTTGGTCCAAAAACGCACGAACTTCTCGATGGTAATGCGGAGGCGCACTATCGTGCTGGAACCACATACTGTCGAGCTCATCCCTATCGAGACCCTGAAGCAGTTGGGGTAGTTCTTCTTGTAGAAAGTTCAGGTAACTATGGCCATTTAGTGGTTCATTAAAAAAGTGGGGTCCAATAATTCGATTATGATGAATACCACACCAAACATTTAATGACCAGTGGTTTTGATGTTGCACCTCTCTAATCCAAAATGGGTTTTCTGTGGCATAATAATGCATGTTGCGTCTATTTACGGCACCGTTACTTCTAAAAGTAGCTTCATCACTAAACATTACCTTGCATAATAAATTTGGATTTAATTGAATCTCCGCATTTATTGTACGACAAAAGTTTACACGACTTTCAAAATCCTGTCCATGCAATTCTTGGTGTAATTCCATGTGATATGGATGATACCTATATTTCTTGGTAGTACGATTAGCGGTGGATTGTGATGTTTCACATAATGCTGCTAACTGACGGCTACCAATATAAGGATTTTCCTGAACATTTAACAATACTTGTAGTTCTTTTTCTTCATTAGTTACTGGTGTGTTGACCACTTTACGTTTTGGATAATCAACAGTACCAGAAGAATCAAATCTTTGCATTAAGTTTTGAAAAGTATGGGTTTTAGTCTGGCGTCGATCAGGATACTCAATTTTGTAAATTCTTTGAGCAAGAAGGCAATTTTTTTGAGCCTCTCCTATTGTATAAATCATATCTATACTCAAAACGCTGTATATCTTTAAAAATTTAGTAATTGTAACGGTTTTTAGTTGCCATACATCAAAAAAAAATGTTCCTCATAAATATAACTAGGGTCGTTCATTTCGATTTTCTGTCTTCCTCTCGGAGTAGAGAAAAATAAGTTATTTTTACAATTGAAACAACATTTATACTTATTTCATAATTTTTAACATGTTTTATTACCTAAAATTTTATAATTTTTCAAAATATCCCATTAATATTTGTATAAAAATATGAACGTTAACACGCTTACCTACTCCGTATCTACTCCAGACATAACATAAATCGGAAAATACTGATGATTTTCCCTCCTTGTTTCTCTTAATAATAATGAAAGAGATAAAAGATATCACAGGTCAGGAGCAAGGAACACAAAAGAAAGCCGCTGTTATTTACATAACCTTGCCTCAGACTAACTGTGTCTTTATTTTGTCCTATAATAACGGCAAACAATATTATTAAAGGCATTTTTGTCGACAACGTTGCGATATTTTTATTATATTACGATATAAAATAGTTTAGAAACTTTGTGCCGCTATTTAATATTGTAGTGTTTAGTGTTTGTGACTTTAAACACTTGATAGCTTATAAATTTTAGACTATCGTTATTATATTAAAAACACTTTACTAGTGCTTGTTTTTATTGGATTTATTTAGGTTTTCTAACTGGGTATGGATGTACATATGGAAAATTTTAATCAGCTTGATATACCGGTAAGTAACTAATAAAGAGGTTTTTTCTTGTAGTATCTCTTTCGAAAACGTTAAGCAACATTCTGTCGAGCTTTATGAAAATACACAGTATTTCAAACTCATGTGTACACTATGATTAGTTAATACAGCTTGTACAGAATGTCATTAGAAATATTTAAAATATTATAACAAAGAATAGTACAATAGCTGAAAACAAGGGAAACTGTTCCTTGAAATATATGCTTGAATTGCTTAATTTTGGAAGAAAAAAATAAGATGAACAAAATAGTACACATGCACAAATTTTTTAGTTATTTTTACAGGGAACGTTTTAGATTTCTAGGTATTTATTGGATTTAGTGAAGATTTAGGAGATTATTAGAGTACTTTAAGGTAGTTTTTGGAAAAGAAAACGAAATCGTAGCTCCATTCTTAGTATAATGTACTCTCTAATATACAGAACCCTATCATTTTTCCAACCTATAATCTATATGAAAGAGGCCACTTTTAGCAATTTACATTTGTGTTTTAGGATATGGAGAATCACCCTTCTTCTTCAGGTATGCAGAGTTCTAAATTTCGCCACATAAGAAGCTGTCCTATAGCCCAAGATTGGATTAAATTTACTTACGATTATGTTAAAAGGAAGCTGCCTAATTGAAATCCTATAGAGGTAAATTTTGGGTTATGCTTATTTTTATACCTAATTGTTATTAGTGGCACTTTTTAGAAATTGAATTGTTGATTTTAAAAACGACATAGTTGACTCCAGCCCTACTGTTATTTATTTTCTACTACATAACATGTTTTTGTCATATTTGTTTCTAACTTTTGTTTTTTAAGTGATTCAGAAAGTGTTTAAAATGTTTGTCAGTTTTAGTAAAACATACTTCTGACTACAAAGGAACGATACCCTGAAAATAAAGTGTGAAACCTTAGTGACTGCACGGTTGTCAATAAAATTATATCAATGTACACATATAAAAATATTAGTAAATTTGTTCACCCAGAACTTCCCTCATCATTAATTTTTTGTGCTTTAATTGCTCAGTTGAACTCGTATAACAATTTTTTTTAAGCCAAGTCACTATTTTTGATTTTAACTAAATATTCCACCCATGTGCCGACTTCTTATTCTGATATAATTATACATATCATTCAGTTGATATGATTTTTAAATTCTGGTACCCAAGAATCCTGAAAACGTATGACAGTGTAAATTCAAAATTAAACTTCTCCATCTACCAACAACCTCTTGTTCGTAAAATATTAAATGCTATAATTCAGGTAAGCAAGTACCATTAAAATATTTTGAAAATACGGATAAATCCCATGGAATATATTAACTTCCATTCTTTTCACTTTGTCTTGTTACAGGATTGTTTCATCTAATTAGTTTTTGTTTACTTTTCGTTTCCGGAATATATATTTTGAAGCTCTTAATTCATATTTTAGCCCCAACATTTTTCAAAATTTTATATAGCTGGTATAATTATCAATAAGAGAAAAATAACTTTTAGAATTCTTAAGTTTAAATCTAGTTTATGTGTCCCCTCATCATTTATCCAAAAATCACTTTAAAAATATTTGTTTATAGTATGAAATATGTACATTTAAAAAAATTTCCTTACAGGCTAATTTACTAATTAAAACAAGTAGCAAGGGAAGATCTGGGTAATCAACTTTATGAATTTTTAAAATTCAAATTAGAAATCAATGCTTACACTTATCCCATACAACTGTGAGAACTTTCCTAAATGCCCCAATAACGACAATAAAGGAAACAAGAAAAAGGAGGAGACCAAAAACTGAAGATATGAAGCAACAAAATTACAAATTAGAGATGAAATATATATGATGTTTTCTGAGGGTAAGTATTTCTAAAAAATTTTATATGTTATATTTTATTCTAACTTGTTTTGTTTACATTTTCTAACCCGTCAAGGTGTATGTATAATGAAAATATAAGTTTTAAAAATAAAAAAACCCAAAAAAATATTTGTAATGAATACAAAAAGTAAACATAATTTTACTAAATTAAATATAATATTAAGATTTCGTCATTTCTTCATAACAATTTTTTATTTGTGAAGGTACCTCAATAACAGTCTCAATATTGTTGGAACGATTAAAGGCAAAAGAAATATATCATGGAGCAAGGACAAGTCTAGGCATATTACTAAAGCAAATAGGATTTATCTACAGGTAAACAATCATTTACATACAGCAAATAAATATTAGATACAAATATAAAGCAATTGCAATTGGGCCAAAATAATAAGCAGAATTTTTCACAGGAGACCTGTGTAATTTATTTTTGGAGGATACACATTTCATTTTTATTTATATATTTATATAGGAAGGATGACCCACGTAGAGCTTTAATGGAGAAACCACAAATTCAGAAAATGAGAAGAGACTTTCTTGAACAATACTTAAAGAACGAAGAAAAAGGGGAAAATAAATTTGAGCCAGTCTTTATAGACGAGACATGGATTTTTCAAAATGGCACCCACAGACGATCATGGCAGGACAATAGCACTCAATCAGTACGAAAATTATCTGGGGAGGAATTTAGGTAATAAATCAGTTATTTGCACTACACAATTTGAATTTTTTTCATCTATAACAGGTTGCAAAAAGCTTTATTTAAATAATCCTTGGATCATTTCCTATTAGCAGGATGTTAAATATTAAATTTTTACTTTAATACTTTATTTCCTGGGGAGATTGAGAAATTTCTTACTTAAATTTCTGTATGTTTTATCAAACAAGTTTGAACCTTTTTAGGAAAAATTTTTACTTAATATGATAAAAATGTTTCCTTAATAAATGAAAGTTAAACAAATAATTTAATTTACATTTTACAAAATAATAATGATCATCTTACTTTGATACAGGCTTTCCAGAAATCCAAAAAAAAAATCTTGTAGTGATTTCTTAAGCGGTTTTATAAAAGAATTTGATATAAACATATATCTAAAATATTTCGTTTTCAAAATACAGGGCGTTAAAAATTATAAAAAAAATATATTATCAAAATATAAAAACTGCTTACAGGTATTTTGCTGAAACGTGAAGTAAATCTGTATCGCGTAGAATCTAATTTGTTTCGATTTAAGGAAACACAACTAATATTTTTATATTAAAATATGGTACATCAGTGTTCTTGCCCAAGTTATCAGACGAATCAATGCTTCGCCAATCGAAACTACTGATATGGTATCATGTTTTATTGTGCTAAAAAAAGCCGATTTGAAATAAGTATTATAATTATTTAATTGCACACTCCTCACCCATAATTTATACAACATAAAGGTGCTTAAAAATAAACCAAAAATTGGTATAATACAGTATATTTTTAACAATGCATTATATTTCTAAAAAATAAACAGATGAAATAAATTTTCCAATTTCAAGGCATTAATGACATAAAAATTGAGAAAAATAAATTAATTTTGATATTATCCTTTAACTAAGACCATCAACACATGCAATGTTCCGTGTTCTAATTACGTGAAATGAAGATCCCTAAAGATGTTTCGAGCAATCTAGGTAAAAAGTTGCATAACATTTCAAATTTGACTTGGTCTAAACTCAAGAACCACTATTTCTCAATTGACCAAAACCATGAAAGCTTCCGTTGGTTAAGACCAATTTGTGTTTCTGCAAAATATTTCAAATAATTTGTACTGCCACATACTACTCTACTTTTTTTCAGGTACATAGTACTGAATGCAGGAAATGAAAATGGATTCGTTGAAGATGCAATGCTGATTTTTAAATCAAAGTCAAAAACTGGAGATTACCATGGAGAAATGAATTCGAAAAACTTTGAAGCTTGGTTAAAAGATATTTTGCCAAAACTGGAAACACCTTTAATTGTTTTAGATAATGCTCCTTATCATAGTAGGCAACTTCAAAAATGGCCAACAAAGGGTTGGAGCAAGGACGCTATGAAAGTGTGACTGAAAGAAAAATATATCAATTTTGGGGAAGATGCTACAAAAGATACTTTGTGGTCTTTGATATCTCGGTACCAAAGCCTGCAAAATGCTTTGTAGTAGATCAGCTAATAGAATCTTCTGGACATAAAGTTTTACGCTTGCCTCCATACCATTGCCATTTTAACACAATTGAAATGGTATGGAGTCAGGCAAAGAGAAATTATGACCAACTGATTCTACAAGTTAAAGAACCAATAGAGGCTTGGAAAAAGGCGTTAGGAACAGTGACAAAACAGAATTGGGCTAACTATGTCGAACACACAAATAATATTATTTAAAAAAGTGGTGTTTATAAATTTATCTGTGAGGATAGGGCATGAGGAATCTTGAAATGTAGTCAGTAAAAGACTCGGAGCCATGAGTCGTGCGTTGTGTTAACTATTATCTGTTGAACCATACATTTTTTTTAAATTTATGTATTTATTTTTAAGAAAACTAGGCTATTTGATGAAGATGATTAATTATTTATCTTTTTATTCAATATTTTTGCAGCTTAACTACTTCATTTATTGCAGTCAGAAATCATAAGGTTAGTCATTAAGTATAAAACACTGAATAATTTCTAGAATATTGTATACTTACCCACTGTTTCTAATACTGTTTTTTAGTTCCGATTCTATTAGAATAGTCAATTTATTTTTAGTTTTCAGTTAGGCTACCCTAATATTGTTATACCTAACTGGAGTATTATAATAAAAATAGAACTTTATCAACAAATTGCGTATAATTTTTTCTGTTACCGAAATAGTTACCAATAATTTAGAATATAAACGATTTACTTTATAAAATAAATAAATAAAGCTTTTATTGTCATAAATTTCATAGGTGAAACATTACAACATAGGTTCACTTATAAAAGTGAACATACACGTAAGCACCCCACACTTGTACCTTCAGACATCACCCTACTAATCCCAAAATTAAAAAGAGTGTGTTTAAAATTTTTAGTACAATAGTTTCTACAATTTCAAAATTATCAGCTAACAACATATTAAAAAGGCAATGCTTATTAAAGAATGTATTAATACGTAAAGTAAATTATTTTTAGCAGTAGTACATCTCTTAGTGTAGTAATATAAAAGAGGAAATTTTAATCCGCTTTTAAAATCTCTCATATTTAAAAACTCCTTCATTAAATAGCCCTATACAAATGGGATATAAAATTATCGATATGTCTAAACAGAAGGAAAAACTTCGATTTTAAAATTTTTGTGTATAACATTTTTCTTTTTTAAGGATATTTAGTTTGTGAAACTTGCTTATAAACCATTCGACAAATTTCTTGTTATATAACCGAAAAAGAAAATACTAGAATGAGCCACTCCGATCCTGTTACAGTTCTCAAAAAAAAAATGTCACTAGTTTGATGCATACGTCAAATTTTGACGTAAAGATATACAGCGGTTTAACTATATTAACTCATTCTTTGGAAAATTCATTTTACAATATAAGATGAATGCAAAAAAAAAAAACAAACTACACTACATAAAAACCAAAAGAAACGATTGCGGTTATAAATTTGACACACAGAAAAATGTTCTTTTACATTGTTTTTGCCATGGCTACTATGATAATGAAGACTATTTCTGTAAAAAAGTATGGAAAATAAGAAAAACTGAAATATCTCAAAAACTATTATAAATAGGTATAGGATATATTGAACAAAACTTTTAGGGTTTTTATTACTCTATTAAATAACATGAAAATATACAGGGTGTACCATTTAAAAAAAAAGAGATATTTATTCATTTAAACTTGTTCAAATTTGAGCCGATGTGTTCAACACCCTGTAGCTTTTATTGCAAATATTAGGTAAAAATTATGTTAACTTGTCCTTGACCTTGCTAAATTCCAAATTTGAATATATTTGTCACAAAATTGAAAACGTTATTTAGGATTGAATTGATGCTTGAAAATGTGACTTTTTTTCTTTAAACTTAATTATCTTAGAAACTATAAAGTTTTGTTATAGTAAATCCTTAATAAAAAAGATTTAAAATTATAAGCTTAATCGAAAATACGATTCGTATATAGGGTGTTCTATTTAAAAAAATACAACTTCATGCTGTCCTAGTTTTTTGGCTCACCCTGTAGAGTCCTAAATATTTTTAAAATCTGCGTAAAAATAAACTGTATCAAACAATAAATATAGTTTCTTTGTTAATTTCACCGACAAGGCACAAACCTACTTCATCCAATCGTTGACTCACCCTGTATTATGTTGATATATTTTAGAAATGTGGTGAATTTCCTATCTGTGATGGTGAAACATGTAATGATATTATCAACACATCGGTATCAGCATAAAAAGTTTTTAGATACATGATGTTTGTAAACATATTATCCATAAAAAATTCTGTTAAAACCGAGCTTAGAGGACTACTAATAATACTGTCATAAAAGATATTGTAAAAAGCAAAATAACTTTGATTTAAGAAAGTTTTAAGCAACTTTATGAAGTCTGTTTCTACAGCTAAGTTAACTTTATTTTTTGTAGGGAGGCTCTCTACCAATTTTACCGTATCCTGTGGTGATATACTGGGAAATAAAACGATATCAGTTTTGAATTCTCTATTAACTCGATTTGTTTAATGTTATTAGTGCTTTTGAAAGAATGAAATTACAATAATTTTTTAAAATATTTATGAGACAATTTATTAACTTATATGCAGATGCCGACATGAAAGATACGACAAGCCTAATTTGATAGTTTTTTGAAGCTCAATTAGAGAGTTCAGTTGTGGGCTTGTTTGAAATGAAGTTTTTTGCATTTTTAATTATTTGTTTGATTGATGTTTGGTAATATCTGTAGGGTACGGAGAAGGGACCAGAGTTGTATATGCAGGAACTATACTGTTCTTATATATTTTTAAAATTTTCTCTGCTTGAAAGGAGAATAACTTATAGACAATCATAGAGTATGCTGTTCTGGTCAAAAGAATATATTTTTCTTTTTTAAGCATTTTTGTGAAAATAACGTATTTTTTTGTGAGGTGCCTTGATGGAATCTCCATTTTGATATCCGTCAATGTTTTTTTTTCACAAAAATAAGATGGGTAGATGGAGTGGCTGATTTGAAAAGACTTGGAATACTGAGCAGCCGTCGAGGGAGCATCACTTGAAAATGCTCGCTGAGATGTTGACGAAACGCCGTTAAGATTTTTCTACTCACGAACGGATTAAAAACCGGAAAAACATTAGTGCACACACCCATATATATATATATATATATATATATATATATATATATATATATATATATATATAATTTATTTTTGTATCTTAAACCTTTTGTTAAATATTTTTTTTCTAATATTTTCTTGGGTATAGGTTTTTCATTAGAGAAACAAAGGACAATAATTTTCTTTCTGACGTTTCGCTCTACATAGCGAGCTTCTTCAAAAGAGCTTGGTATATTTATTTTACATCTTGAAAGTTCGTTTCCGTCGGGACTAATTTATTTTAAGAATTTTTTTATTTTTTGCATTATCAATTATTTGTGTAAAACCAAAGTTTTAACACAAACCAGGGGTTGTTGGTGAAGTCCCGCTAAACCTCCCGACTAGAATAAAAACTCTAGCCGCCTCACCTTTCTTCTCGCTCACCGGGATAGAATGGGAATGAGTGAAGCCAAGATTTAATGAAGATTAATTAAGTTTTATTTTTGTTTGGGAATAATTCTAGAGGATGAGCCAATTAGGAAGAGGTTATCAAGTAACACTCGTCCTTGACTCTTAGTTAACTTTTTATTCACTGTTTTTTTTTTAATTCAATACTGTTTTCCGCAAGTCAAGTTCGGGATTATTTTCTCTCCACTGTCACGTTCGGAATTTGTCAAGATCGGTACAGGGGCGGATCCAGCCTCTCTCTTTGGGGGGGGGGGCGATGATATCACAAAAGTATAGTATGGTAAGCGAAAGCAAGTTGTCGACGGGGGGGTGGGGGGTGGGGAGACATCAGCAACATTCCCATTTCTAGTGTAAAAGGCAGGGCCGGGTCTATTTTTCTGAATTTGAAGTTCTTGGAGAGGGGAAGGGGCGATCACTAGAAAAAACAAGTTGTCGAAAGGGGGGAGGATGCGGGCAGCATACACATTCCTAATATAAAAGGCAGAATCGGTTCTATTTTCCTGAACTCAAAGCTCTTGGGAAGGGGAGGTGCGATCGCAAGCATACACATTCCTATACTCTATTCAAGAAGTAGAGACAATAATAAAACTGTTACCAAAATCTCCAACTTACTTGCTCCAGTGTCGCAGGTAATTGAGAATTGCCGTGAATCTAATTATATTTAAACATTATAAGGTTTTAAAAATTTACTGCAACAATAGAGTTTCTGATTTATGTCAGTGAGCAAAGTACACTTACAGTGTGTCCTTAGTGACTTATCTTGTTTGTGCTTGTTTTTATATATTATATGAGATTAGTGAGATACCCAAAAGATATGGCTTCCACATCTACAATTATTCTAAAATCGTTAAACCAGGGCATTTTCTCCTCAACGAAAAACTTATTAATATGAATGTTTATGATGCCTTAAAATATCAATATCTAGATAATATTGTTAAAAGTTCAGTTGAGACATGTTCCAACATGACAGGAGTTGAAAAATCTACTATGTACCGAATACTGAAAGAGAAAAAACGACTGGAATTGTTAGTACTCCCAAGCCACATTCGATCACAGGCAGATGAAAAACCTCGTTGGAAGAAGAGATGTAAACTGCAATCAAAGGAGTCGTACATACCTCTTATTATGAGAAGCAGATCCCAACCGTCGGCAAAATTCTAACTAAAATCAATGAAGATCGCGATTTACCTGAAATTAAAAAAACTGAGCTCTAGAAATTGCTCAGAGAACTTAATTTTTGCTGGAAAAAAACAAATAGGAAATCTGTTCTTATAGATCGTCCGGAAAATGTCCCTTTGCGAAGGAAATCTCTCTAAAGTAAAAGGTAGAGTTGCTAGAAATAACACAACTTACAAAATTAGTATTTTAACTGAACTTTTGAAAGATTTTTTGGAATAAAGTTACTGCAAAAAATTTGGAAAGATCCATATAATAAAAGAATAAAACAAAATGTGGAAACTCGATCTCATGATCCGTGAGATAGAGGAACCAATTATAATTAATTTGGGCGAAGATAGCTTCACTGACTTGGATTACGAATTAGATACGTAATGTTTAGCAGCGTAAACACAATTTATTATTTAAATATTTTTAACATATAAAAATTAATTACATTTGAATCCCTTTTTAGTGTTTAATTGTAATTCTGCAGATGGTTTAAGAAATAAATAAACTGAAACGTCAAATGTCCTAAAAATGTTTTTAATTAATAATAAAATGACCCAAAAAAATTTTCACATTATGTGGACGAATTTGTTTTTTTATATATGTTTAACTTCTTGTATTTTTGACAATGGGTATTTTGTAAGTATTTAAATTATAACTTAGAATTTTTTGAGAAAAAAGGCTACGTTTTATTCTGAATGTGCCTGAAACCGTTTCTATGCCAAAATTAAAAATAATAAAAATACAGTTTTGATTTGTGTTAAATATGCCAAAATTATCTATATTTTCTAATGTACGAGAATTATTAAAAAATCATAAGAAATAAAATAATATAAAAACTTTTTATTTTAAGTGTATAACCGAAATAATATTCTATGCCATAAATACTTAGTGATAAAATAAATCTCTTTCCAAGCCCTATGACAAGCATTAAAATCCTTTTTAATACTTCACACATCCAAATATCTATTGTTATCCAACCCAAATGGTCCATTATTATATACTGGTATTTTTGATTATAAAATTTCTAACCCATTCCTATGAAAAATATATATGTCTAACAGATTTTGCCAAAGACACCGGACTAAAGAACACAGGTATTTTACGAAGAAAAAAAAGCCTAAAAAAATGATTTATTACTCTCTTTAGTTCTTGAATAAACTATAGTACAAGAGGCAAAATCGGGTCTGTTTTCCTGAATTAAATTAGAACCTAAAAATACTTTCCTCGAAGGTGTAGTCAATCTGTTGATTATTGAAGCGTCAATAAAGATTGGAATTATTTAAATGAATGATACATAAAAATAAACTGTTTTATTTTCGTCCAAATGAAGCAGATGTGAAAAAACAAGTTTTAACGACGTTGTCTGTTTGTTCATCGTATAATAAGCGATATCGACCAATTAAAATACCAATTGGTATCCCTCATAATTATAAACATTCAAATATTATAAACATGTTTATTCGTATTTTGTGCCTATGATCTTGATACAATGCCATAATAAATTGTAGACGTGTTTCTGTTTGTTATTTTAGTGTAATATGGGACTTCACTTTTTAGACTCATATTTTAAAACACTCTCAGAATCACCACCCATTATAAGGTCAAAACACAGGTTCAAAAGCTACGATAGTGGTAATCTAAATTAAACTAGGAGATCAGAGCTGTTACAAATTGCTCACTCAATTGTAATTTTCACAAGATCTCTCGAAGTAAATCTTTTTTAACCGATTTCTAAAAGAAGGAGGTTCTCAATTCGTCGACTATGTATGTTTTTTTTTATGTATGTACACCGATTACTCCGGAACGGCTGCACCGATTTGAATGAAATTTTTTATGTTATGTAAAGGAAGTTGCTGCGGTGGTCCTATATTTTTTTAGATGAAATTGTTGCAGTAAAATCCAAGATGGCGCTTACAATATGGAGGCCAAAAAATTAATTTTGTCCGATTTTCTCAAAAATTGGTATGGGGGAGTTTTCGAGGACGCACATAACTAATTCAAAGTATTTTTAAAAATTCAATATGGCGGATCCAATAGGGCGGACGAAAAAATCAATTTTGTCCGATTTTCTCCAAAATTGGTATGGTGAGTTTTTGGGGTCTCACATACCGAATCAGAAATTATCTTTAAAAAATTCAATGTGGCGTATCCAATATGGTGGATAAAAAATTAATTTTGTTTCATTTTTTTCAAAACTGATATGGTGGAGTTTTTGGGATAGCACATTACGAAACTGATATTATCTTAAAAAAATGAATATGGCGAATCTAAGATGGCGGATTAAAAATTTTACATCTCTTGATTTTGTCTAAAGTCAGTATTGGGAGATTTTTGTTAGTATTAATTACGAAATTAAAATACTTTTTGGAAAACTGAATCTGGCGGATTCAATATGGTGCCCTAAAAATTTTACATTTTTCGACTTTTTCCAAAACTGATATACAGGTTTCTTGAAGGCATAAATTTTGAATTTAATAGTATTTTTTCAGGATTCAATATGGCGAATGCAATATAGCTGACTAAAATTTTTACATTTTTCGATTTTGTTCAAATGTGGAACGGAATCATTTTTGAAGATGTAAATAACGAATATAAAATTATTTTAAGAGGAGGGTTTACACGTGAAAAATATCACTTTCGCACAAGCGCAAATCAGCAAAATTTCTTTATTTTTTTTATTATAGATGACGCTCAGTGTAATATTTTAGTAATATAATTTTTCTTACACAAGAAACCTTTTGTACCGGTTATGTTACCTTATTTCTGCTTAATCTTGATAGGTGGCGTTATATCTTGTGTGAAGTATTATAATTTTTTCCCTTCATTCCACCGTGTACCAATAAAAAAATGAAAAAGAATGGCGCTACAAATTTTATAATGAATTTATACTTTATTTAAAACATAATTAAAATTTTAGAAATATATGATATATTATATTATAGTCTCATTGCCAAAAGTAACATTAAAAATCTTACAAATAAATAATAAAATAAAAATCATTATTTAGTAACGCTTGTTCTTTTATTATGTTTGACCTTCACAATATTTCCTCGTAAATGTTCGGCACTTTGCATTCATTGAACCAACCCCGCACGTCGCACCCGGCTAACCGGATCAAGACACTATTTTGCGACCCAGCGGAATTTCTTTTTAGTGGATTTGGGTGATATTTCCATAATAACTATTGTTGCCGGTGTTTTGCTTCGTAGTGGAAGTAGTGTGATTTTTGTATCTGTGGTTATTTATTTTAAGATGCCGAAATCAAGAATTTGTAAAAAACTAAAAGAGGCTCGAGTCTAAAGTGAGCTCGGATAAAGGAAAAAAATCCGTAAGTACAATAATAATTTATTTTTTTCTAAATATGTAAAAGGCGGAAAAAAAATTATAGATGTCTAAATATTTTCAGATTGTTTTGTTCTCTGCAAGTCATTTTGGAAATTATTTCGAATAAGTGAAATCTAGGAAAACATTTTTTTTTTGCAAAAATTCCGATAGTTTACCCCATTTCGAGGTCGTAGAACACGATTCTGGCCTTGGTTTTGCATTATTTATCCCCACATTGCAGGAAAACACAAAAAAAAAAACATGTTTCACTTCACATCAAGTCACTTTTATTTCTAAATAAATTATATTCCAGCTATTTTTGCACAAATTTAGAAAAACATGCATTTTCAATGAAAAGATAAAAATAAGTTTCGTAAAGGTTATTAATTGATGAATTATTATTAAAAACGCCAAATATTCCCAATTCCAAACAACTCTTATCACTGATGATGAAACAGATAAATTTTTTTTGGTTGCTTTTCTTCATCTTTTCGATACAAGAAGTGCAAATTTTTGAAATTTTATGTAATACAGAAGCTTCTATTAGTGTGAAATTTGTGGATGTAACAAAATTTTAAGTATTTACTGCAATAAATTAAACCTAAAGTGACATATGATATTCTGTATTTTCCGAGAAACAGGACGAATAGTACAAAGTCAAGGCCAGAATCGTGTTCTACGAACTAGAAATGGGGAGTAAGTGTATACTTAAAAAAAAATATCGTTTTCGTACATTTCACTTAATCTAAATAATTATGTTTCTAAATTTATTGGCACCTTATGTAACGGAAATATAAAATTAACTACTCAGGCTAGTCACACTAAAATATTGGATTTGAGTATATGATAAAGATAATGTTTTAACTGTAGCCCTGTATTTATAACAATCATTACATTACTCTGTGTTATATAAAAAATTTGTTTTGTAGATTACCAAAAAAAAAATCATAAAATTAAATTAGGTTTCTCTGATATATTATAACTCATTTTATATACAAAAGAGTAAAAATGCTTAATGTTCGTGTTTGTAAAAAAATTAAAATAGTAATTTTTTTCTAATTTTCCTCTTAATTTTTTTTAGATGTTATTGAGTCTGAGGATGCTCTGGTTGAAGTGAAATATTTATTTTCAGCTTCAAAGCTAGATCTCACAACTATGGAGAATATTGTAGACCGATAGAAGCCAAAAATTTGTCTCATAAACTATCAAGACCAGATTAGGCTTAGTGGAAATCATATTTATTATTACCAGGTTAGTTATTTAACCATATATTACAAATACTATACCTATTTGAAACTTGTTTGTTTGCTGCCTGTGAGTGGAAATTATTGATCTTATCTGTAAATTATTATTATGCTAATTCAGAACTTCGTGAATTTAAAAAATAATTTCAGTGAATTGGAAAACTGCTTATTTTTAATTTGCATTCTGTAATATTTTATTTTCAAGTACTCTTTATTATTTTTAGATTCAAGATCAACTAAATATCACCCAAAAAGACAAAATGCTACTTTGTTGTGTGCATTAATGACAGCATTGAACTACATATAGAAGAGTTTAAAACAGATGAATTTTTGTGGAACAATAATATGGTACCAAAACTAATTTAATTTTATAAAGAATGTATCGTGTCCGAAATTGTCCGAAATAACCTAGGCAAAGGTCTGAAATCCAAGGAACCACCCTACATATAACAAGCCATTTGTCATTTTCAGGCAAAAAAACGATCTGCTATATGATGGAGATAAATTGGAAATTACCATGTTTAATTTATTCAATATGTGTTATATGTAACCCATTTTATAGACCTAAACAATGTGAAAGTATATTCGCACAAACAACGTAACAATTATTTTTTTGTGTCAATTTGAAAATTTATTTTGAAGCCATAGATTATCCAACTGTAATATTTAACAACTTGAAAAAAATAATTGAACACTGGTTCAATTGACAACAAGTAATATTTCGCTCAAAGTAAATACAACAATATCTCGCAGTAAATATATATATTTTTTAAGGTACTGAACAGTGAATTTTAAAACACCAAGTTAGGTTACATTAGTATTACTTTATGAATAATTGGTAAAACTGTGAATCTCTTAAGATATTAAAAAAAGTATATGACACTTTCTTACAATTTTGAAATAAGTTTTTACGTTGGTGTATTAAATGAATTTATATCTTATGTTTAACTAGGTTTAATATGATTCTGTAATACATTTTCACATTTAGGTCTTATTGGTCTATAATGTCATATGCATTTATATAAGTAACTTCTTTAAGCTTTTATTCCATGTTAAGAAAAGAATAAGTTTATTGCAAACACGGTTACAACTTATTTTGAAATGTGGATAAAATACTCCACATCTTCTTTGATATATATATTGCCATATAGTAGCTTTAGCACAGAAAATAGTAAAGAGTGTACGTTTGAAATAATATTAAATCTTTGTTCGAAATCATAGTAAAGTCGCAGAAATTCTTGTAAAACATTATAAAGTCCCAGATATCTTGTAGACTTTAAAAAAATTTTTTAAACATTGACTTTTGACCCTCGTCAGGTTCCATAATTTGTTTTATAAATGTTCTTATAAAACCATAAAAACATTTCATATTAGCACAAAAAAACAGTAACGGGCCCAGAAAAATTTTAGTTAAGACATTGTGAAAATTTTTCAAAATTGAAAAAAAAAAATTGAAAACTCATCACAATATATTGCTATAATTATGATTAATTTTATGTTTTTAATTAAAAATAACTATAAATAAATATATTTCCTTTTATAAAATGTAGGGAGTTTTTACGATACATTAAGGTTAAAAATATAAAGATTTGATAGTTCTTTATAGCACTTGTATGAAGTTTTTTTAGGGCTGTGTCACTATCTATGGTATGGAAAAAACTATTGCTGTACTTGTGAAATAGAATGAAATTTATTAACAAATAAAAATATGAAATTTACTAATTTTATAATCGATATACATTTGAATATCATTATAAAATTGTCCTAAGAAGAAACTGAATGTGAAACATTCTGGCAATTTTTTTAAAAAGTTTTAGTAAAAATGCATATAAATGTTCTTTTTTTTTAACATAAATATATCTGAAGTATCAGTTTTCAATCAATATAAAATAAGAGGTGCAATAACTACCCAATTCGTAGACTAACTTTAAATGTGTAAAAATGTTTATTAACCTTCCTAACGAGTTACAGTCGATAAACAGTGAAATATATTTTAAAAACGCTTAAAATATTGTTAATAAATTTACAACTATATTGCATTAAGGACAATGTTAGAGATTAGGATATAATTTTTATTTTGTGATTGTTTTATTTTACGTTATTTGTATTTCCCATGTAAAATGTCTTGTAACATGATTAGAAATAAAGGTTGTTATTATTAATCATAATTTGTTTATTTTCCCTTAGGGTTGCATTGGAAACCTTTGTCTTACAGTTATTACAGACTTTTTTGTGATAAGTTTTGCGCCAAAACAACTTTATAACTTAAAAAATAAACCTACATTATGATATAAGTCTGTAAGTCTGCTGTGCAATTAAGTATTTCAACATAATATAACATATTTTTTAGACATCATTTTCGACACACACATATATATATATATATATATATATATATATATATATATATATATATATATATATATATATATATATATATATATATATATATATATATATATAGCAACGTAAGTTTTTTTTATTAAAAATACGGTAATTATTTAGATTAAGTGAAATGACTTTTTCAATGAATTTGGACATTCGTCATCTATTATGGGGTCGTAGACTAGATTTTACAAAATATTATGTAAAGTAGTAAAGACAATCTGTAAAATTTACTTTCTATTCATTGTAATTATTAAAAAAGAAATTGGAGTAAAATTTACAAAATTGATCAAAAGAATAAAGTAAAATTTTTGAACAATTAAGAATAAGAGTGGCCATTTTGGTGAAGCAAGAAATGTAACGAAAAACTTATTTTTTTTTATTTGTACTAAATATATTTGACTAAATGTTAGTTTAAGGTTTGATTAATATTTAAGTGTAATAAAGCATACCTTACATATTTTATTGTAGTTTTTATTAAAATTGCCTGATGTCTGTGGGCCCACAGATGCCGTACAGCGAGCTTTGAAAATTGTGAATCAGATTTCACCGTCAGTTGCTTTACAGTCCCCAGACGCACGGCATACCAAAAAGCCTTCAATTTATATATATATATATATATATATATATATATATATATATATATATATATATATATATATATATACATATATATATATATATATATATATATATATATATATATATATATATATATATATATATATGTTTACCATCTATGAGGAAAAATTATAGAAAGGTAAATGTTTTTCCATAAACACGTGGCACAAGTTATTTATTATTACCGCCATTAAAACCTCTGTAGAGGAAAAAAATTAATTCCCTGATGAGTTATGTGTTTGTGTTTAATTAGGCCTATTCGTTTTTTAAGTTGTCGAGGTTTCTAGTACAGTAATATATTTACCGTTATTAATAGACGATCAATAAAAACCTAAACATTAACCCTAACGTATAAAACAAAATAATAATACTTGTATTTGGTACACTGTATAACTCAATTTTTCTTTACCAAGGTCGTTGCTAAAAAGTTTGCGATGTGCAGGCAACCAAACATACAGCGGCACTTTGCGCTCTCTGCGAGCTAGAAGCTGAACATTTTAGTTTTTTATGGACAGTCTAATATGGCGGAAAAATGTTTACAGCTGATAAATATTTCAATTGGGAAAGCTTACTGCCCATAATAAGGTATTTTGAGACGTGAAATTTCGTAAATATATTTAGGGATATGTAATTGAAATGTTAAGTCATTTTTTATCACAATCTGTGATGCAAAGTTGCAAATTGTTGTTACTTTTATTTATTGATAACGTGGTTATTCTGCAATATTTCGGCATGAAAAATAGCTTAGGTTTTAGCCTAAAGTTTCATCTTTCGAAAAATGTTTTCTAATTATCCTCAAAGTTAGCCGTTTTTGCAAAGACCAGCGAGACGCGAGGGTCTATACAGCGGTTTTTATTAAACGCCCCTCTTAAGAAAACCTAATATGTCAGATGCAATATGACCGTTTAGAAATTTTAAATTTCTGGATTTCATCTAAAATTGGTACTAGGGGGTTTTGAAGGGTTTAGATTTAGATTAGATTAAGACGTTAAAATTATTTTTTTGAAATTCAATATGGCGGATCCAATATGGTGGGTTGAAAATTTTACCTTATTCGCATTTTTTCAGATTTGGTATTAGGGCGTTGGGGGGTGGTATATTATGAATATGAAGTTATTTTCTAACAACTATTAGGTTGATAAGATACAATATGAGAGACTAAAAATTTCACATTTTCCGGTTTTTTCGAAAATTGATATTGCGGGGGTTCTTGTAGCGTATACAAATTTAATATGCAATATAAAATATATCGGGCTAAGAAATTTAAGAGAGTGGATTTACTATAATAGACTAAATATTTGTTTGACACAATTTCATTGGTATTTGGAGAACTCTAAGAATCAAAGAATTTTTAGTGGTTCATTTTAGGAAGATAATTTATGAATATCAATGAATTCAAAACTAAAAATCGAAAAATAAAATTTTTATAAAAAAATTGAACCGATTTCTAAAAGTGCCCTAAAAAGTGGAAAATAAGTAGGAATTTTTATATGAAATTGAAATTTTTGAAGTCGGCGTCAAATTATTTGTAAATGAAATAAATAACTACTAATATATACAAATTAAGGTAAGAAAGCAACTACAAAGAAAGTATTTTTAATCTGTTTAGGCGAATCACATTTTGTCAGGTATTAATTTGGCGCCGACTTCAAAAATTTCAATTTCATATAAAAATTTATAGTTATTTTCGACTTTTTAGGGCACTTTTAGAAATCGGTTCAATTTTTTTATAAAAATTTTATTAAATTAAATTAATAAATAACACAGCACGATGTGAAATTTATACATTGATTAAGAATAGTTATTTCTTGTAGATTTTAGGCCGTTGAATGGCTCCATCACAAAGGTTTTTTAAAATATTCTATCTTAAAAGCGCAAAAAATACAATTTTTGCCTATACTTAAGGTTATGTATCATCGCGACATCTTTTTTCTCAAACAACTATACGTAACATCTTAAAATATAAGTGTTACTCTCTCAAATGCCGTTAAGTTCGTACAAATACATTTCTTTATCTTCAGATATTCAATTTTAAAAATTTCAAATCAAAATTTTTGAAGTGAAAACGTTCACCTTTCTTGACCGATAAGCTTTTAACAATAATTCTGATAAACCATAGCCAGCCAAAAAATTGTAAATTAAAATTTAGCATACTAATAAATATAAGTACAAATATTTTTTTTTTTAATTTTTACCGATACATAATTATATTTAAATTAATTTTTAATTGGATTATACACGATCAGCAGTCAATTATTGAAATAATTTAACTTACTTCACCTAAATGTCAAGAATAGTTTGTCTGTATTACAGTATTATGTCTGAAAACGTTATCGCTTAGCTGGTTTGCAACTTTAATGTAATCCAAGCTAATACATTGAAGCGTATATGGAGTTGCCTATCTAAGACATTGAGATTAATTTTGTCTCATAAGCTCTCATAAGGTTACAAGTCGACTTGTAAACTTGTGTTTAAGCTGTTTTCTCGCTGTCAATTTATTTCAACCAGATTCAAAGAGTTTGAAAACGGTGCATTCTGGCTAAGAAGAAGTGGCACCTGTTTGAAACAATTGTAGGCATGCTTTCAAATAAGTTAACATACGCACTTTGTTATTATCGTATTCGGGCGATCGGAAATAGTAACGTCATTTCAAATGTGTTTCAAAACAGATCTAAACATATTTTAAACTGGATTACCTAGCGAGAAAACACCTTTAGCTTGCTCATCGATTTTGTACTCAGAGGTGTTTGTTTGTTGTGCGGTTCGCTATTGTATTTTTTTTACGTTTTGCCTTTGTTATTTATTATACAGTGTGTCTTAGATTTTACACCTTGTCTAAAATTCATAAGCCGACCTCATCAATGCGGTCCATTGTCTCATCAATTAATTGTCCAAATGGTTCTATAGCTAAATATCTCACTAACATCCTAACTGCAACTTACAATTTTGATAATGAATTTTATGTGAGGGACTTCTTCTCATTTAGCACTTTCATTAATAATTTTCAATTACTTAATAACTATATACCCAAATAGCACACTTCAGTCCACTGGATATCCATCGTTTATCCGAAGCTGGATATACTGGGTATCCATGGGATGTTCAGAATTTGTCCACCAACATCCTATGGATATCCACTAGACTATACGTTTGTCCCACTCATGGACGTCTTTTTGGATTACATATATTGTCCAAGTATGGATCATTTTTGGACATTAATAGGACTAATTTTGGATGTCCATATATTGTACATTCTTGACCCGATTGTGGACATATTATCCGATGGTATTGTGCTTTTTGGATAAATAGGTCATAATCTATTGTTCCCTCTTCTTGACGTTCCGCTAACATGAATGGTAGATATTTTCAGGATTTGCTTAGGGTCCGAGAGCTTACAGTACCTAATTAATCTGCACTTCTGAAGACACAGACCACTCATGTCATCAAAACGTCGATAACAAGTAACCATAGATGGCCCTATTAGTCCCAAAAATTAAACAGATATAAATTACATTAGCGAACCAGGTAACAGGAACTGGATCCACATATTACACTTATTGATTACAATTGTCAAGTTTTTAATACAATACTATATAAGAATATAAAATTTTATAATTAGTCGAATTGCAAGTGCTACAAAATATAGCTTCAATTGATTTAAATTGTTCAAGCTGTAGAAGGATCGCTATGAATAAGTTATCTGGTTCCATAGTAATATGTACAATTTCAATTGGGTAATAGAAAATATACCAATTATTTAAATAAAGACTTGTTATTGTTACAATAATTATTTTTTTCTAGATTTATTTCTGTCGTTTAATTTCTTCTGCCATTGTCTAATCTCGTCTTCGGCTGTTTTTTATCGGCCCCCCATTCTTCTACCGCAGCTGAAAATTAATACGGTTTAACGTTAAATGATGCAGTATTTTATGGTTTTGTAGGAATTTAAATATCTCTCTCTCTCTCTCTATGTATATATATATATATATATATATATATATATATATATATATATATATATATATAAAACCAAATGCATCGTTATTGCTTAGAGTGCTTAAACCAACCGGCCAGAAAAAAAATTTTAACACACTTTTTGTCTGGGTATTATCAGAACAAGAGGATCTAGAGTTCAACGTGTGAAATCTGACACCTAATTTGTTCTTATTATTTACGAGTATGACAAATAAAACAGAGAGATTTTTTCATCAAATTTTTATATTTAAGTGGTAACTTACCTACAAATAGTGAACATAAGTTCTTTAAAGGGCACTTTACTGTTCCATCATATGTATAATTCTTGGAAAGGCTATCTGTCATTGTTACAATAAAATATCTTTTAATAAGTTAATAGGTATAATTTCCTCCAATTTTCGCTAATTGTAAAACCTAAAATTATATTACTTTATTGAGATAATTAAACGTTAATTCCACATATGCTAACCTAAGAATATTTTTGACTTTAAGAATCAAAGTAAAAAAATATATATAAAATAATCCTGTAAATTAAGTTTTTTTTTATCAATAGACTCATACACATAATGAAGCATTACTCGAATAAGTTTCAGCTTTTATTTCAGGAGAAGTGTAATAAACTTACTGCATCTTTGAAGTTTAAATTGTCCTGAAGATCTTATGTGACTTGAGGCAGCTGATTATTTTCTTAAGTAAAAGGATAGTTGAACTCCTGCAGAAAATTCTTTGTAGATACTTGTTGTTTTTTCCCTATTTAAGATTACCTGATTATCCTCTCTAATTTGGTACAAATTGGTTTTCACATAGGAATTTTATTTGGACCAATCTGTGGAAAATTCATCTAAAAAATAATTAAAATAAATTAAATTATAAGTCTAAACCTAGAGTCGAACTGTCAAAACTTTATTATATATTTTTAAATAATTATACTGCACAAAAATACACATCAATGTAAACTTTTACTAGCGTTTAATCCAAAATAGCCATAAAAAAATTAATATAATTATTCAAATTTGCTCTAGCTTTTATTCCATTATAAATTTTGATAACATTTATTAATGCCAGCAATCTTATTAGACTGATTACTCAATAATGACTTTGTCAGAGAGAAATTTCTCTAAAATTTACAATTTTATTATTACACAAATTTACAACTCTATCTGTGCTCCATTTTAACCAACAAGATACAAAATTCATTGGCCTATCAAAATATTTGCACTTATTTGTAGTAATTTCCATTTAAATAAGTGATTGTATGAAAAAGTATAGCTACAAAAGCTATATTTTAACATACGTGTTTTGATACTGAATATTTTGTTCACTTTCAAATTTGTGCGAGTTTGATACTAAATTATCAGCTTTTCGTCGGGCATGTCTGTAGTTTCGTTCGGTAATTTTTGGTATAATTAAAAAAATTGAATTAAAAATAACTATACTTACCTTTAACGGTGGCATCTTCTTCAAATAAAAAGCACACTTGATTTTAGCTCAACTAAAACTCCAAAGGTCTTTTTTAGCTCGACGTCAACACAATAATGGGCACTGTGATCATGGCGGGCCGGCGGGTTAAGAAATGACAATTCTACAGGCCGATATAACAGTATCCGATTTTACCGACAACTCGAAATTTAATTAATGGACGTCTGATGGACTTACACTGGACATCCAGATATGGACGTCCATATAGATTACAGGTCATCACATCTAATGGACATCCAGGACATTATATGTACCTATTCTGGATATCCAATGGAAATCTTGTGCTATCTGGGTAATTGCTAGTTTTGATGTAGTCTCCCTATTTACTAATTTAGCTTTAGAGGCTATCCTCAACAGCCTTCGTGAAAAATGAGATGACATATCACAATACTGTGGGATCGATTATGACTTCTTTGAGGGACTTATGGAATTTGTTTTCGATCCCAACGTATTAGTGTTCAATGATAACTATTACAAACAGATTTTTGGAACACCAATGGGCTCTAAAATCTCTTCCATTTTAGTCAACTATGTGCTGGATGATCTGGTTAAGGATTGTTTCCAATACGTGCCTTTTCATATTCCATTCGTCAATCGATATGTAGATGACTTATTGCTTGCTGTCCCTGAGGCTTGAATTGAGTTAACTCTTGAACTCTTTTAATCCTCATATTTAATTCACGGTTGAGGAAGAAACTAACGTAGTACCCCATTTTTGGAAATGTTAGTTATACGCACGAATGAAAACACTCTAAAAACTAAATGCTATAGAAAACCTTAATGTAGATCAGTTACCATTCGTACCATCCTATGAGATCGAAAATCAATCACATCTTAAGAACGAAAAATAAAGCTGTCAAGCTAACACACCCGAATTTTACAGCAGAGGCATTACGCCAACTTATTGATATACTATTGGAGAATTCTTACAATGACAACATTATTAAAAAATTTCTTTATAATGATAAATACAATATTCCGAAAGGCATCTTTGAAATACCTTCTCAACCATCTCAGTTACATATTCAATCTTTAAGCTCAGTTAACACTTTTTCAAATGTAACAGTACAAATTCAGTTTTTCCTCACACTACCGCATATAGAAAATCTTACACATTGATGAATATTTTTAAACATACAGATATTAAAATAGCTAGAAAACAATTACTTACTCTCTCTAAAATTTATTCTAAGACCAAAACGCCGTTACAGCTATATAAGACCTCCTGCAGAGTTTATAAGATTCCCTGTTCCAACTGTCAATTAGTTTATATAGGCCAGACTTCCAGAAGCATCAAAGGCAGACTCACTTCAGATCGTAGTGATATTAATACAGGTTTGCCCTCTTGTGCTCTGGCTGAACATGTTTTTCATCAAGATCACATTATTAAATGGGATGGCCCGAGATTCTGGAAAGAGTTCCTGCTTAGCACAAAAGCCTCTTCCTTGAAATGGTGCACATTAACCAAGAAAGTAACACCATGAATAAAGAAAGGGACACCGAGAGTCTGAGTGGCATTTACCGTATATTTTAAAGTTGGAAAAAGAAAAGTATTTGAGCCTCTTGGACAGTCCATCTCAAGATGAATAGGTTTTCCTTTAAATTCTCTTATATTAAGTAAAAAAATTTCAAACAAGTAATTTCTTAACTTTATTTTCTACTTTTGCTAAATCTCTTGCTTGATTACGCCACTGTTTACGGATTGGTATTTTCCCCCACTACCTACACCACCCACGACACTTCCCGGTTGACACATGACAGGTGTCACTATAAAATGGTGGAATAGTCAAGTAGGACGTTTGGCTATTTTCCAACTTTCTAGGGTTTCAACGAATTCTTACAATTCCATTAACATATGCCTCTAAATACAGTTAAAAGTGCTAATGTTGGGTTTTCCCCTCCGTTTTTCAAATGTGTATTAGTTTAATATACAAACCACATTGGTGAGTTACTTAATAATTATAAGTTAGTTTGATACTCTATCTGTTTAATAGAAGAGGAGATAAATGAATTCTCGAAAGCTTGACAGAATCAAAAAGGGCTTACAAATTTAATTAAACAGACTGCATCTCCAATAACCCTAGTTTGAAATATTATATATATATATATATATATATATATATATATATATATATGTATATATATATATATATATATATATATATATATATATATATATATATATGTATATGTATATATATATATATATATATATATATATATATATATATATATATATATATATATGTATATGTATATGATTCAAAAGTCCCAACACGCCAAAATATTTTCTGAGCAAAGGATTTTCAAGAAAAAAATTTCAAATAAAAGTAGGAAATCGAACGGCGAGTCTGATGGTGACCTTGAATTTTACCTTGGCCTTGATCTTTAAAGTCAATCAAAGGTCATATTGATTTTTTCAAATAGAAACCCTCATATGGCAAGCGGGAAAAATTTTCTCTCCAAAAGTATAAAGAAATAGGGGTTAAATCACATCCAGAGGTCATTTGAAGGTCAAATATCCTTACACCATGGATTGTTGTTGATCGTCCAATTACCTTAAAACAAAGAGTGCTGTAGAAAAACATTTTCTACATAAGATGTAGGAAATAAACAGCCCATCTGACGGTGCACTTGAATTTGACTTTGATCTCCTCTTCCTTGAGATCAATCGAAGATCGAATCGATTTTTTCAAATAGAAATTTCTATTTTTTATTGCAAAAATGAAAAACGAGAAAAATTTCTTATCTAACGGTATATAGGGTGTCAAACCATATCCAGAAGTCATTTGAGGGTGAAATACCATACCATGAATTGATGTAAAAATTCGAAGAAAACGAGTGCTGAAGAAAAACGTTTTCCACGATGGTTGTAGCAAATTAAACAGCGCGTCTTAAGTTGACTTTGAATTTGATCTTAATCTTAATCTTGAAGATCAAACAAAGCTCATGGAACCCCAAACTTTTAGTCCCGAAAATATCAAAAAATCCTGAAATGGCAAGATATTTGGGAATATTCAAGTGAAAATAATAGAGCACTGGGGATTTAGATGAGAGAGAAAAATTTTTATATTCGAAAATTAGCTTCAAGGAAACCCTCTTTGACCTTGGATATTGGATCCGCTATTTTTAGTTTTGAAAATCTGACGTTAAAATCGTAATCAGCGACTCTTGAATATTCCCAAATATCATGCCATTTCAGGATTTTTTGATATTTGACCTTAAAATGAAGTTCATCTTCAAGGTCATATCGAAATCATATCGACACGTGTAATTATTCGTTTTCTCTATTTCTGAAATTAAAAGTTTTGAGTCCAATTTTAAAAAATTCTATTCACCTTCATCTGACCTTCAAGATAAAGGTCAAAGTGAAATTCGCTCCATTTAATTTCCTGCAGCCATCGTGGAAAACGTTTTTCTCCAGCACTCGTTTTCTTAAAGGTTTACACCAATTCATGGTGCAAAGATACTTCACCCTCAAACGACCTCTAGATGTGATTTGGCCCCCCTATATTTTTTACACTCTTTGATAAGAAATTATTGCCGCTTTCCATTTTTGCAATAAAAAATGAGGGTTTCTATTTGAAAAAATCAACTCGACCTTCGATTGACCTCGAAGGTAAAGGTCAAGGTCAACTTCAAGATCACCATCAACGCGTTGTTCAATTTCCTACAACTTTTCAACAAAACGTTTTTCTACAGCACTCCTAGTCTTCGAATTATTGGATGGTCAACATCAATCTATGGTGTAAGTATATTTGACAAATGACCTCTGGATGTAATTCGACTCTCTATGTTCTTTATACCGTTGGATAAGAAATTTTTCCCGCTTTCCATTTTTGCAACAAAACCTGGGGTTTCCATTTGTAAAAATCAACATGACCTTCAATTGACCTTGAAGATGAACGGTTCAATTTTCTACAACTTTTGTCTGAAAGATTTTTCTCGAAAATCCTTTGCTAAGAAAATATTCTGTCGTACTGGGACTTTTGGATCACCCTCTATATATATGTATATAAATACAATTTGTTAGGGTTCAGTTCTTCTACTTTCCGGTTTCCGGAACCGGAAAGTCGTAGATGGACGTGGAGGAGTCCGGACCACCGAACAGAGAATGAAATAGATCATATTATTACCGACAAAAAATATATTGTGTCAGATGTAACAGCATTAAACAAATTCGACCTGGGTAGTGATCACAGACTCGTTCGAGCAAAAATAAACATCACTACATAGTATAAAACAAAGTTGCTTTCTCTGTCCCTATGTCCCTTTGTATGCTTAAATCTTTAAAACTACGCACCGGATTTTGATGTGGTTTTTTTCAATAGATAGAGTGATTCAAGAGGAAGGTTTATATGTATAATAACATCCATTAAATAGTGGAGAAATACTGTTATTTTTGAGGTTTCTAATGTGATGTCGTTAATTATCATATTTTTTTCCGCTTACATTGCAAACGCAGGCTGAACCCTACGAGATTTATCAAAATAATGTACTAATTATTTGTACACATTGAAAAGGTCTACAGAAAACTCCGCGATGGTATATGTCTATCTCTCATGGATATCCCACAATAATATTTTTTTTGTCATTTACTTTTTACGACAAATAATGGCAAATTTTGAAGCGATTTTAACCAATACAGCATTAATCCTTATCCAATTAAATAGCTTAAATACATTGTTGATTTAATATAGATCTATATGGTCCTTTACAGCACAAGATTTAAATGAATATTTTCGAAGATATTACAGATTTAAAATTGCGGGAAGTAGCGCTTGCGGCGGTACTGGCCGACCGGGGCGGCGGCAGCGTGCCTATAAATAGCGCGTCGGAGGCCGATGTAATAATTGTTGTAAAAATAAAATAAATAGTCACAGTTTTTCTGTAGTGTATTTAGTATCAGCATTGCACCCGTGCGAAGCCGGGGCGGGTCGCTAGTTAACATTAAAAAAGAAAGAAATAAACTTATTAAACTCAAACGTTTTCCGATATCAGAGGAATTAAAACAAAATAAATATACATATCAGGAGTATATCAAGACAAAATTTACACCATTGTATCACAGGGGCGGATCCAGCCTCTCTCTTTGGGGGGCTGGGGCGCGGTGATATCACAAAAGTACAGTATGGCAAGAAAAACAAGTTGTCAACAGGGGGGGGGGGAGTGCAAGCAGCATACTCATTCCTAATATAAAAGGCAGAATGGGTTCTATTTTCCTGAACTCAAAGCTTTCGGGAGGGGGGGGGGGGCGATCGCAAGCATACAGCCTCCTATACTCTATTCAAGAACTAGAGAGAGTAATAAAACTGTTACCGAAACCTCTAACGTACCTGCTCCAGTGCCGCAGGTAACTGAGAACTGCCGTAAATATAATTATATTTCATTAGATTTAAATATATTTTATAAATTTACTGCAACATAGAATATCTGATAGTTTAATTTAATTTCTGTCAGTGAGCAAAGTACAACTTACAGTTTTTTCTTAGTGATTTATCTTGCTTGCGCTTGTTTTTATATATTATTTGAGATTAGTGAGATACCCAAAAGATATGGCTTTCACCTCTATATTTATTCCAAAATCGTTAAACCAGGGCATTTTTTCCTCAACGAAAAACTTATTACGATGAATGTTTATGATGCCTTAAGATATCAATATCTAGATAATAATGTTAAAAGCTCTGTTAACATTTGTTCCAACATGACAGTAGTTGGAAAATCTACTATGTACCGAATACTGAAGGAGAAAAAACGACTGGAATTGTTAGTACTCCCAAGCCACATTCGATCACAGGCAAACGAAAAACCTCGTTGGAAGAAGAGATGAAAACTGCAATTAAAGGGGTTGTATATACATTTTATTATGAGAAGCAGATCCCAACCATCTACAAAATTCTAACTAAAATCATTGAAGATCGCGATTTACCTGAAATTAAAAGAACTGATCTCTGGAAATTACTCGGAGAACTTAATTTTTGTTGGGAAAAACCAGATACAAAATCTGTTCTTATAAATCGTCCGGAAACTGTCCGTTGGAGACGTAAATATCTCTCTCAAGTAAAAGGTAGAGTTGCTAGAAATAACACAATTAATAAAATTAGTAATTTAACTAAACTTTTGAAAGATTTGTTTGAATAAAGTTACTGCGGAAAATTGGGAAAAATCCATATAAAAAAAAGAATAAAACAAAATGTGATAACTCGATCTCATGATCGGTGAGATAGAGAAACCAATTATAATTAATTTTAGAGAAGATAATTTCACTGACTTTGATTAGGAATTAGATACGTAATGTTTACTAGTGTAAACACAATTTATTATTTAAATTTTTGTTTTTGTTGTATTTTATTGTTTAATGTTGTTTATATGTTTTTTAATTTTTTTATATATTTTTATTTTAGTGTGTCCCACTCTTTAATTTTATATATATTTAATTCTAATTAGTCGTAAGTTTTTTATTATTTTATTACTGTGTTTGTGTCTTTTTCTTAAGCGTGTAGAATTAACATGTTTATCTTATTTTTTTGGGGCTATCGTATTTCCATATATAAAAGTAAATTAAATTAAGATATCAGTACAATAGAAATAAAAATAAGTAGGTCTAATTTTAATTACAATATAAAAAAAAGTTATTACATTTGAATCCCTTTTTAGTGTTTGATTGTAATTCTGCAGATGGTTTAAGAAATAAATAAACTGAAACGTCAAATACCCTAAAAATGTTTTTAATTAATAATAAAATGACCGATAGCCCCAAAAATATTTTATTATTATATGGATGAATTTATTTTTTTATATATGTTTAACTTTTTGTATTTTTGACAATGGATATTCTGTAAGTATTTAAATTATAACTTAGAATTTTTTGAGAGAATAATCCTACGTTTTAGTCTATTATTATAGACCGGTATTTTTGATTATAAAATTTCTAACCCATTCCTATGAAAAATATATGTGTCTAACATATTTTGCTAAAAATACCGGACTAAAGAACACAGGTAGTTTGCGAAGAGAAAAAGGGTAAAAAATGATTTATTACTCTCTCTAGTTCTTGAATAAACTATAGTATAAGAGGAAAAATCGGGTCCATTTTCCTAAACTCAAAGCTCTTGGGGGGGGGGGCGATCGCTCCCACCGCCCCCCCCCTCTTGGATCCGCGCCTGTTGTATCATCACATTGACAATAAACGATCTGGAAAATAAAATCCCAAAAGATATCCAAACTACAGTAAAGAAACTCTGCACTGTCAGAAAACACACAAACAGTAAATTATCACAACAGACCAAATACCTGATAAATAAACGACGAAACATGGAAAAATGCACAGCAGACTACGTACAACTAAACAAACAAATCAGAAAAAAAATTAGACACGATATCAAGAAGCCTAACACGGAAAATATTAGAACGATCATAGAAAACAACAAAAATATGATTGTATTAAAGTCCATAAACTCAACTGATAAATCCAATTGATAAACCAACTTAAAGATGCAAGGATTAACTCCAGATACAGAAATCCTCTGAAATATATTTACGATAAGGCCACATTCCAAATAAAGATACCAGATAACTAAACTGGAAACCTAAGGGCATGAGAGAGAAAGAGAGAGAGAGAGTCTTCACCTACAAAATGTTAAAAAATGGGTATTGTAGAATGTGAAATGTCCCAAATTTAAAATATAGAAATGTAGCAAATAATCCATTTTTATTACTTTTATCAAAGGTGTAGTAAATCTTTTGACTATAGAAGCGTCAGTAAAGATTAAAATTATTTGGTTAAATGATATATAAAATTCCCCTGTTTTATTTTCGTCGAAATGAAGCAAATGTGATAAAACAAGTTTTAACTACTGTTTGTTCATAGTAAATATTATTCATAATTATAAACACTCAAATATTATAAACATGTTTATTCGATTTTGTATAATGTAATGAAATAACCTTGGTACAGTTTCATAAATTGTATTCATATTTGTTATTTTACTGTAACATGTGTCATTTTTTAGACTCACATTTTAAGGCACTCTCAGAATTACGCCCATAATGGGTGAAAACACAGGTTCAGAAGCTACGGTAATGGTAACCCAAATTAAACTAGGAGACCAGAGCTGTTAAAAATTACTGACTCATTTGTCATTCTCATAACATCTCACACCATTTATATCTGGGATAAATGATATTTTGAGGGAAATTATTCTTTTTGAAAAGATAAAATATGTTATGGATTTCTCTTGTCCATTTTTTATGAAGACACACAGTGCCGCCTTTACGTTTCCTAGCATCCTCAGGCAAGATTTATTTCGGCGCCCCTTCTAAGAAAAGAAATTGTAATATACGATATATACGGGGTGGGACAAAGCATCTTGATTAGTTGAATTTGGCGCCCTGAAGCGGGGTTGCTAGTCCTCCATCGGGCGCCTCCCCAGGCGGCGGATAGGGGAATGCCTCCCAGATATGGGTGGTACCGGGGAAATGAAATACCCGGGGTGGACCAAAACTAGCACTTAGGACACGTCTGTCTCTATGTTAGGAGTGGTGATCCGACAGCGTCTGTTCTCCATGTAGGAGCGGCTGAAATTACAGTCAGGAAAGCAACGGGAAACTACCTGACTTATATATCTTCCTCAAGACATCACAATGGATACACAAAATAAAGCAAAGGCCCTTAGTCCCGGGCACCCCTTAAATGAGGAGAAGGTGCTAAGAATCTCCCGGTCGTCCAATGATGTCTCCAAAGTGAACAAAGAAAAAATAATAGGAACGTGGAACGTACAAAGTATGTACCAATCTGGCAAAGCGGCCAACGTAGTGAAAGAGGCGAAGCGACTCAAACTTGATATACTAGGATGCAGCGAGACCAGATGGCCAAATTCAGGCCACTGCAACATAGATGAATATCACATATACTTCTCCGGAGACAATACAACTAAAAATAAAAACGGAGTAGCAATAATTCTTAATAAACAAACAAACGCAACTGTTAATGGATTTGTCCCTGTTTCAAGTAGAGTCGTATTAATCAAGATAAAGGGAAAACCATTTGACCTAAATATCATACAGGCATACGCACCGACATCTGACAGCAGTGAAACTGAAATAGAGAAGTTCTATGAGCAGCTTAAAACTACTCTCAAACACACAAAGAAAGAAGAAGTTAACATCATCTTAGGAGACATGAATGCCAAGATTGGAATGGGAAAGGTTGATTGCGTGGTGGGTGGTTTTGGACTGGGAGTGAGAAATGAGAGAGGCGAGAGATTGATAGACTTCTGTCAAGAAATGGACTTTACAATCATGAACACCTTTTTTAAACTACCTCCCAGGAGACTATACACTTGGAAATCTCCAGCTGATAACAGCAACAAGATCGTGAGAAATCAGATTGACTTTGTGATGATAAACAGAAAATATCGTAACGCAGTTGTCTTCTGTAAAACATACCCAGGTGCAGACATCCCATCAGATCATAACCTGCTACTAGCTCGTACCAAACTTCGACTAAAAAAAATAGTAAAGAAGATACCACCAAGAAGGGTTGATGTGCGGAAACTTAAACAAAAGAACATACTCCAGCAAACGAAAGAAAAGATAAACAACGAACTTAAGAGTGTATCAGAGAACAACAACCATGAAGCAGAAGTAGAAGAGCTCTGGAACAAAATAAAAACATCTATAACTTCAATCACACAAGAAGACTTGAAACCTGATAGAATGATGAAAAGGCAAGAATGAATGACAGACACTATCCTGGAACTTATGGAAGAAAGAAGACAATACAAAAACAGAAATAATGAAAAATACAAAGAACTACACAAAAGAGTATTGAGAGCAATCAAAGACGTTAAAGAACGATGGCTACAGGAAAAATGTGTTGAAATTGAGATATTACAAGCGAAACACGACAGCTTCAACCTCCATAAAAAAATAAAAGAAGCAACAGGAAGTTACCGTAAATGGAGTCCTGGAATAATCTTGGACTCGGACAACAACATCATCACCGAAACTGACAAAAAACTTGTAAGATGGAAGTAATACATGGAGGAATTGTTTGGAGATGAAAACAACAGTACTGTGAATACAGTCGTTGGCGGGGAGGGGCCTACCATCACACAGGCGGAAGTGGAATCAGCGATAAATAGACTCAAAAATAACAAAACCCCCGGACCAGACCAGATACACGGAGAAGTTCTCAAATTAATTGACTCAGAACAAATAAAACTACTGACCACCCTCTTTCACAAAATTTACATGAACGGTCAAATACCAAAAGACTGGCTACTGTCGACATTCATCCCGATTCCCAAAAAAACGAACGCAACTAAGTGCTCCGATCATAGAATAACCAGCTTCATGAGCCACGCTTTAAAAGCTTTTCTTAATATCATTCAAGCACGAATATATAGAAAACTCGATGAAAACGTAAGTGACACGCAGTTTGGCTTCAGACAGGGACTTGGCACTAGAGAGGCCTTGTTTTCCATGCAGGTTCTGATTCAAAGATCACCTGACATCAATGCCGACGTCTTTGCATGCTTCATAGATTTTGAAAAGGCATTTGACAAAGTGCAGCACAGTAAACTGATTTCAATCCTACAAGAGACAGGAATCGACGACAGAGAGATAATATCAAAGCTATATTCACAACAAAAGGCTATTGTACGAGTTGAGAATGAGACAACAGAAGAATTTAATATAAAGAGAGGAGTACGCCAGGGCTGTATACTGTCGCCACTTCTATTCAACGTATACTCAGAACATCTCTTTAAAGAAGCACTGTGCAACATAAAAGATGGAATTATTGTAAATGGAGAAGTAATAAACAACCTAAGATACGCGGATGATACCGTTCTTATAGCCGATACTGCAGAGGGACTTCAAAGAATTATCGACCGAATAGTGACAGCTTGCAACAGATATGGTATGAAGATAAACTGCAAGAAGACGCAAACGATTATTGTCACTAAAAACGACGTCGGCCAACAACGTAACTCTCACAATGGCCGTGACGATCACATATCTAGGCTGCACGTTGAATAAGGACTGGGACCACTCTCGAGAAATAAGAAGCCGAATCGAGAAAGCAAGAGGTACTTTTAATAAGCTGCGTAACATACTCTGCAACCTATCCCTCAATATACATACGCGTATCAGGATTTCGAAATGCTATGTACTCTCAACTCTCTTGTATGGAGCAGAAACCTGGACCCTTACCGATGCTTCATGTAAACGTATAGATGCATTTGAGATGTGGTGCTACCGCCGCATGCTTAGGGTTCCTTGGATACACCACGTATCAAACGAAAACATTTTACAACGTATCGGTGGAGAACTGGAATACTTTACAAATGTCAAACGCAGAAAATTGGAGTACTTTGGACATATCATGCGGAATGAGAAATATCGCCTGCTCCAACTTATCCTGCAGGGGAACATGGAAGGTCAGAGATCAGCTGGACGAAGACGAATATCATGGCTGCCCAACCTACGAACATGACATCAACAGGTCTGTTCAGAGCAGCAGTGAATAAAGTAATATGGACCAATGTGATAGCCAACATCCAAAGAGGATAGGCACTTTAAGAAGAAGAAGAAGCGATGGATGCTCCGGGGGAGGTAGGGGTAGGTAATGTCGTATTATTATTCATATTTTAAGTCAAAATATTAAATTTTAGATTAAATATTATTTCAAACTACTTATACTCTATTCAAAAAAAGATATTGCTTCCGCGTCTATATTTATTCCAAAAACCATATAGGAAATCTATTCTTATAGATGGCCCGGAAATTGTTCTTTGGAGAAGAAAATATCTCCGAACAATTAAGCAACATCGCGAAGTTTGAAAACATATTTATTATTTAGTATGGTTGAATGAAGGACATATTGTATTGAAAGTATGACATGTTAAAAATGTTCAAAGCTACCGACAAGTCTCATTGGAAGGTTGGTCTCCTGGATTACAACAACCTACAGGGAAAGGACGTAGGCTCATAATTATACACAAAGGTTTTGTTAACTTTTCTGTCCAACACACGAGGATATGAACAGGGACGCCTTCGAGGAGTAATTTCAACAAATGTTGGATCATATACCAAAGAGATCATTAATAGTTATGGATAACACCCCGTTCCACTCGCGAAAAAGTGAAAAACTGCCAACAAATGTATGGAAAAAGATGAGATAAAATAGTGGTTGCTTTCCAAGAATTTAGGTCATCTGGTTACAATTAACATGGTCAAAAGAGAGCTTTTAGATATTAGACCGGCGAAGTTAGTCTCAAAAGGAGGTGATTTTAAAATTTAGTGTTAGTAGACTTCTGAGTACGTGGAAACCTTCAGAATGATAATAGTAATTATGTAGTATCTTGTGTCTCATTTTCTTTTTTGGGGAAATTTTTTTATTTAACAATTAAGATGTGACAAAACAATTTTTTCGAGTTGAAGGAAAAGCTATTATTTTTCAATAAAAAAGTTCCAAACAAAAGTTATACGCATTAAAAATACCTATAAAATGAGCTCAGACTCATTTGATTCCGATAATTTCTTCGTTAGTTATTGCAAAAAAACTTGCTAAAATGGCTGTTTATTCAATAGTTAATAAAAAATAGAAAAATATGTTGCACTAACTTTATTTTGTATTAATTATTTTTTGCAATTAAATTTTGTTAAAATTGGCAAAAATAAGTGAGTGCAGGTTGTCCTTGACTATTACCATGCCGAAGACAGTTTTTTCTTGTTGTCGTAATACCAGTTTTTGTTAATAAATTTTATTTTTATAAAAATATAGCATCTACCAGCTTCAGTCAAATGCCATACGACAAAAATTACGTCTTAATTTTTTTTTGGACTATAAACAAATGGTTTCGGTCGCTTACATGCTGTGCGGCGAGCAAAGGGAGCCTACTCGCAGGTGCCTCGCGCGACCAAGCTCGGGTACTTACTACATCATATCCAATATAAATTTCCACATTGCATTAAATTTTTCTATTATTTACACGTGCTTTTTAGCAGACTACTTTTTTGTCTGTTTTGATTTTTCACTTGTTTCACCTGCATCAATGTGTACTGTTGCAGAACATTATAAACAGTCGTCAGTTTCTTGTGTATAATGTTTTTACTTATTTATTAGGTTGTTTATGATGAGTGACTTAATTAACTGAAAGCTAAGGTAAGTATTTTCTACAATTACAGTTCATTGTTGATATGATTGTAACTTGTGGTAGGTGAAATTTTGTATATTTTGTGGAAATATGTAGTTATATAAATAACATTTCGGTTGTAAACGTAATTTTATTCTGCAACAGCCAACAACCGGATCAGAGCTACGACGAAAATTATAAGCAACCAAGAAAATTTACTAAGGGCTCCTTTTAAAGCTTAGAGTGTCTACTTTCAAATAGCGAGTGTGTCTTTGAAAAATCCAATATGGCGTTCGCAAGCCGGAGAAAAATCAAATGTCAAGCAAAAAAGCCTATAAAAATAAAAATTCGAAACTGATCGGGTCATTTTTGGCTCAAATTGTAGCTGTTGGATGCTCCAAAAAGCTGGTGTGGTGGATTGACAAAATCCAACATGGCGGATCGAATATGACGGTTAAAAATTCAATATGGTGGCCGAATTTTTGAAAATCAACCGATTTGCACCAAATTTGGTATAAAGGGGTTTTTGTAGTAGCTGATCACGAATCCGAGGTCGAATTTTCGAAAACAAAGATTGCGTAGTTAATATAGAGGATTGGGTTATTGAGTTTCCACTATATTGCGTCCACCATCATGAATTTTTAAAATCTGATCTTAGGTCAGTAATCAGTGATCCCAAAGACCCCTGTATAACAAAATGATTTTCAACAATGTCGGCCGCCATCTTGAACGTGGCAAACCTGATCTCGAATTCGTAATTAGCAACCCTTAAAACCACTATATACCAAATTTGGTGCAAATCCGTTAATTTTCAAAAATTCGGCCACTATATTGGATTTTTGACCGCCATATTACATCCTCCATGTTGGATTTTGTCAATCTACCACACCAGCTTTTTAGGATCATCCATCAGCCACAATTTGAGCCAAAAACCACCCGATCGTTTGCGAATTTTTATTTTTATAAGTTTTTTTTGCTAGACACTCGATGTTTCTTCGACTTCCGGCCACCATATTAAACTTTTCAACGGCGCACTCGCCATTTTAAAGTAGATGCTCTAAGCTTTAAAATGAGCCCTTGATCGATTTTTTTGGTTGCTTCTAATTTTGGTCGTAGCTCTGATCCAGTTGATGCGGATTGTCCCATAGAACGCAAAAATTCGTTTCCGTCGGGATTAATTATTAATTACAATAATTTATTGTAAGAATTTTTGCATTATTATTTATTTGTTTAAAACCCAAGTTTTAACACAAATCATTAATTGTTGGTGAAGTCCCACCAAACCTCCCGACTAGAATGAGAACTGTAGCCGCCTCACCTTTCTTCTCGTTCACTGGGAATGAAGTTCAGAGTTAACGAAGATTTATTAAATTTTAATTTTGTTTGGAAATACTTCTAGGAAATGAGTTTCTTAGGAAAAGGTTATCAAGTAACACTCATCCTTGACTCTTAGTAACTTTATATACACTTTTATTTGTTTTAATTCAGTACGTTCCTCGGCTTGTCTTACTCTTGAGTGTCACGTTCGGGTTTATTTGTCAAATCGGGATTTTCATAACTTTATAGCCAACATGAAGCTGACTATTAGTCGCAATGTTAATATTAAGTTATCTCTACTTTGTCACGTTCTTGTAATTATTTTTGTTAAGACGCGTCGGTTAAGTAACTCGTACTCTCCGTTTACCTCGCCTTTGTAGCGACAGTATCATGACCTTTATTGCTTGTAAAATTTTATGTTGTCAATACAACCTACTTGAAGAACCACGAGCTGCCTAAACAATAGAACAGCCAACGTGACCTCCGAGAGCTAAGCTCAGTCGGAAAAAGGACGACTTATCTCAATAACAGCGACCCATAATGTCTTTAATTTCACCGCTGACCTTTCGCTTCTATAGTAGTGGTAACAAAGCGCTTTGAATTCGGAGAAGCACCTAGTCAAAGTGCCGCCACTGCGCCGTTTAATGTCTAGGTTTCCCCGTTTTGCAAATCGAAGAATTAGAGTTTTAGCACTCTATGCCGCACTATTTAATTTAATTTATTTGTTTATGGAGCTTGAGACATATCAAATCTGAAATTTAATATTTTGTCGTAAAATAAGCATGTATTCATAACAATATATATATATATATATATATATATATATATATATATATATATATATATATATATATAAACATATTTGTGTAAAATTGAAATCGTAGAATGACAAATTTGCCAAAATAGTAAAATTTTTATAAAAAAAATTGAACCGACTTCTAAAAGTGCGCTAAAAGGTGAAAAATAACTATAAATTTTTATATGAAATTATTTTCAAATGAAATAATTAACTATTAATATATATAAATTATAGTAAGAAATCAATCACACATAAAGTATTTTTCATCTGTTTATGCGAATCACATTTTGTCAGGTATAAGTTTGGCACCGACTTCAAAAATTTCAATTTCATATAAAAATTTATTGTTATTTTTCACTTTTTAATACACTTTTAGAAGTCGGTACAATTTTTTTATAAAAATTTTATTTTAATCAAGTTTTTCATGTAGCCTTAAGATAGAAGATATTATTATTAACGCTTATAAAAAAAGTAAATATAAATTTCAAAATGTTGCCTTACCAAATAGTAATCTTAATATTACCCGTATAACTTTATAAAGGGTGTTTTTTTATAGAGGTATAGAACTTTAAGTTGGCAACACTTTTTTAACTGGCGGCCATTTTGTCAGCTGTCAAGTGATTTATGTTTAGTTTGGTTTGGCATTTCAACATGAATAGACTGATGCCTGAACAACGCTTCCAAATTGTGCAAATTTATCTTGAAAATCATGGTTCTGTTCGAAATACGTATCGCGCACTACGTCCATTTTACGGTCAACATAATCGTTCATTAGAGCAATTAATTCGATTTACTATGGAACCTTTTCGCACCACGTTTACTCTAAATGATAATACGTATCCACAGAGACGTCGTACAGTGCGTACAGAAGAAGTCATTGCTGCTGTAGAGCGTAGCGTAGAGGAAGACCCGAATCAGTCTATCCGCCATCATGCACAGGAAATGGATGTGTCCATTCACTTTATATAAGATTTTGCGGAAAGATCTTGGTTTACGTTCTTACAAAATCCAACTCGTGCAAGAATTGAAGCCACACGATCACCTAGCAAGGCGTAGATTCGGCGAATGGGCCCAAAACAAGATTGCCGTTGATCCCGATTTTCATAAGCGAATTTTGTTTAGCGATGAAGCTCACTTTTGTTTGAATGGATACGTCAATAAACAAAACTGCAGTATTTGGAGTGATGATAATCCTCAAGTGTATGTTGAGACACCGTTACATCCAGAAAAACTGACTGTTTGGTTTGCTTTATGGGCTAGTGGAATCATTGGTCCGTACTTCTTTAAAAACGATGCTGGTCAGAACGCTACAGTCAATGGTGACCGCTATAGAGCCATGATTACTGACTTTTTCTTTCATCAATTGAACAGCCATAATGTGCAGGAGCTGTGGTTTCAACAAGACGGAGCAACATGTCACACAGCTCGTGCCACAATTGATTTATTGAAGGGAACGTTTGGTAACCGCATAGTTTCACGTTTCGGACCCGTGAATTGGCCTCCAAGATCGTGCGACTTAACGCCGCTAGACTATTTTCTGTGGGGATATGTGAAGTCGCTAGTCTACGCCGATAAGCCCGGAACGATTGATCACTTGGAGGACAACATTCGCCGCGTTATTGCCGATATACGGCCACAAAGGTTGGAAAAAGTCATCGAAAATTGGACCTCCAGATTAGACTACGCCCGAGCCAGCCGTGGCGGTCATATGCCTGAAGTCATATTTAAATTATAATGCCAGAAGGTTATCTTTCGAATAAAGTAAATTTCATGTCAATTTAATAAATTCATCTTTGTTTTATTCCATTTAAAAGTTCTATACCTCAATAAAAAACATCCTTAAAAAATTAAAACTGCTCAATTTTAATATAGTTAAGTTTAATAAATTAAATAAATTACAGGAAGAAATTAATTCGCAGAAGATGAAGAACTCTTGATTACTAAACACCGTCAATTTATTAAAATAAAAAGAGTTTTTGGACAGTTTAACAACTTTTAATTATTTGTATTGTATTGGCATTCGCAATAATAAAGTATCTAAGACCTATTTATTTAAAATCCAAAAAAGATAAAAATTTTGAAGATTATGAAATTTAGGTCAAAGAAAAAGTGAAAGGCTGGAGGAGTTACATCCCTGTATTCTGTTGAAAACAGCACTTATTGCCACTTCTGTAGTATTAAGAGAAGATATGTTATAAATATATGCCAAGTAGCATTGTTAGACATTCTTATTGTTATAATAGTTCTATTAACTTGTCAAGCTCTCCCAAATAAATTATTGTTTTCACGAAGTTGAAAATAAAAGATTTTTCTGAAAAGAAAATTTTTTAAAAACATTATTCTTTCGGCCTGAAACATAACTTGCCCTATTTAAATCTGACAAAAGTTATGTATTCATAACTTCTTGCATTAAAAATTGGCCAAAAAATAAGTGACTCATAGTTTTTGTTTGTTTTCTTAATACTCTTTGTTTCAAATAACAATAATTTTCATAGAAATATAGCGGGCATTAAGAAATAGGTTTTATATGTCTTTAAGAACCTTATCTAATCATTCTAGAAATAATATAAATATGCTTATTGCCGTTACGTGCAATCATTGTGCAGTGGCATACTTATTGTTGTACGTATATTGTCGGGTATTTTAGTATAATATTAACATGAATACACCAAAAAAGAATTCGGTAAGTAATACAGTATCCAAATAAGGGTAGTCAATTAAGTAAGAAATTTATTGTCTGGTTAGACCCAGAACTTCTTATATATAATTAAATTTTTAAAATCTCACTGTCCTTGGATATGGATATATTAGGAAATAGTTCGGAAAGTAATACAGCGTCTAAATAAGAGTGGTCAATTACGCATCAATCGATTTTGAGATTTATCGTTTGGTTGCTCTGAAAATTTAATTAAATATAATTAAATTTAAAAAGCTCTACTATTTTTTAGTTACTTATAATCGTTTGCATTAAAGTGATATATTGCCAACCACACCTATTTATTGACTATGATTTTTAAATTTAAACGCTTTTTGAGAACAAAAAATCAAAAGAGTCTTTTATACGAGATGACTGATTTCCAATTACTAGTAGGTGGATGATAGTTATTTCTACTCAAGTATGTAGAACATGAACAGTACAAAATGAGTCATAGAGTAGTGATTCCACGATAGCTTCCAAACGTATAAACAAGGCGATCCGTCCCAATATGGACTACGACCGAATCTGAAATGCTGAAATTCTACAAATCGTACAACATCTAGGGGCTTTATTGTTACATTAGAACAAATATCTCAGCACATAATTGTCATAGAATGAATCGAAATTGATGGTGAATCTCAGATTTGCAGACGATCTAGTGCTTGTCAGTAGTGATGTAACAGAACAAAAAAAAAAATTAGATTACCTTATCAAAAGATGCATTTAAGAAAATAGGTTGGAAAATAAATGAATATAAAATGACATGTTTATTTAATTTAGTGAAGAACAATAAAAAAATAATTTATGAGGTTTTATTGACAAGGAACGTGTACGTGCAAACAGTACTACACTATTCTTCTTCTCGGTGGAGATATCCTTTTTTATTAACATACTTGCTAGATTTCGTTCAAACATATGTAATGCGAACATTTTAAATAAAATATTACTTAAAACAGACGATAATAAAGTCGATATATTACACTAAGTCTGTTTTCAAAATTATGGAATTCACTGAACTTTTTTATTGAATAAAATTGGAGACAATAAAGAAATCCTTATTTAGTTTCTATTGACGACGAAGAAGACGCTGCATTGCGTCATAATGTTCGTCACTTTTACAGTATTACTAAATTTTGGTAAAATAAATCGTGAAAAAAAGATATTTAGGTTTTTTATGCAAAGTAAATAATAAAGATTTTAACGTATTGCACATTGTCTGCATGGGCGTGGTTAGAGGAGGGCAAGGGTGGGCACTGTCCACTTTACAAAACTCATTTTCCACTCTCGAAAAATCGACAACATTGAAGAAATATACTGTTTTCATTTTTTGTACTTTGAAAAAAAGTTTCAATACCAATTTTATCACACCCGAAAACACCATGTATCAAAAAAAAAAAAATAAGATGTCGTGAGACACCCGATAGAAGCGAAGCTTCTTACGCATTATATGTATCGAATTTATCAAAGCTCTAAAATACAGAAGTGATTGAACTGAAAATATTTAAACGAGAATGTATTTTTTTTTAATTAATATAATTTAATATTGATTTGGTAATAAATAGTTATCTAGACATTTTTACAAATACAAAAATGATCACTATATTTATTTTTAAAATCAAAATAATATCTTCATTCCAAATACAATAGAATAGTTTAGAAACCCGTAAAATTATGCTTTACTGAGTTTACTAGATACTGATAGGAAAATTTTTTCTTTCCGAAATACCCACTGATAAATAGTTAATTATTTATTAATAATTAAAATCTTTGCTCGATTTAGAAATTTTGACCAGTTATTATTAAGGACAAAAGAAAATAATTTTAATTTCAAAGAAAATTTTTTTTTCGAAAATTCGATTTTTTAGAATTAAAAACGCTGTTTCAAATTTAAGGGTCAATTTCTCAATAACTAGTTATACCTCAAAAAAATTTATCTTTCCAAATGCAACGGGAATTTGCGAGTTTAAGACAATGCAAATATTTGTCTCGCAAAGATGGAAGACTGACTGAGAACAACTGGTTTCGGTCTCTGTCACTCACATGAGCAACAATACGTAATGCTCAGCCAATGAAGTGCATTGTATCGCCTCGTTCGTTCATTATACTTTTGGTCTCAATCCCAAACGTCTACAAAGAAGCTTCGATACAATATTGACGAGACATTACTTACAGAATTATACATAACTAGCGACCCGCCCCGGCTTCGCACGGGTGCAATGCTGATACTAAATACACTACAGAAAAACTGTGACTATTTATTTTATTTTTACAACAATTATTACATCGGCCTCCGACGAGCTATTTATAGGCACGCTGCCGCCGCCCCGGTCGGCCAGTACCGCCGCAAGCGCTACTTCCCGCAATTTTAAATCTGTAATATCTTCGAAAATATTCATTTAAATCTTGTGCTGTAAAGGACCATATAGATCTATATTAAATCAACAATGTATTTAAGCTATTTAATTGGATAAGGATTAATGCTGTATTGGTTAAAATCGCTTCAAAATTTGCCATTATTTGTCGTAAAAAGTAAATGACAAAAAAATGTTATTGTGGGATATCCATGAGAGATAGACATATACCATCGCGGAGTTTTCTGTAGACCTTTTCAATGTGTACAAATAATTAGTACATTATTTTGATAAATCTCGTAGGGTTCAGCCTGCGTTTGCAATGTAAGCGGAAAAAAATATGATAATTAACGACATCACATTAGAAACCTCAAAAATAACAGTATTTCTCCACTATTTAATGGATGTTATTATACATATAAACCTTCCTCTTGAATCACTCTATCTATTGAAAAAAACCGCATCAAAATCCGATGCGTAGTTTTAAAGATTTAAGCATACAAAGGGACATAGGGACAGAGAAAGCGACTTTGTTTTATACTATGTAGTGATGATCACTATATTTATTTTTAAAATCAAAATAATATTTACATTCCAAATACAATAGAATAGTTTAGAAGCCTGTAAATTATGCTTTACTGAGTTTACTAGATACTAATAGAAAAAATTTTTTTCCGAAATACCCACTGATAAATAGTTAATTATTTATTAATAATTAAAATTTTTGCTTGATTTAGAAATTTTGACCAGTTATTATTAAGGACAAAAGAAAAAAGTTTTAATTCTAAAGAAAATTTTTATTTCGAAAATTCGATTTTTTAGAATTAAAAACGCTGTTACAAATTTAAGGGTCAATTTCTCAATAACTAGTTATACTATGAGAGGCAGAGATTAAAAAAAACAAAAAAAATATGGATTAAAAATTGTATATCTCAAAAAAATTTATCTTTCCGAAGGCAACGGGAATTTGCGAGTTTAAGACAATGCAAATATTTGTCTCGCAAAGATGGAAGACTGACTGAGAACAACTGGTTTCGGTCTCTGTCACTCACATGAGCAACAATATGTAATGCTCAGCCAATGAAGTGCATTGTATCGCCTCGTTCGTTCATTATACTTTTGGTCTCAATCCCAAACGTCTACAAAGAAGCTTCGATTCAATATTGACGAGATATGACTTACAGAATTATACATAATCTTTACCGTACTTACACGCGAGAAGGTGGAAAAATGCTTCAGAACGATGTCGTCTTCCGCTTCATTCACTTCGTCTGCTGCCGCACAGCGCCGCCTCATATTCATAGCCCCGATTTACGCTTAGATTCGTCTTAAGTACTACATTTAACATTAACTAGTAAAAAACACAATCACTAAAGCAGTTTTGCACTGGTTCAGCGAAAAAAAATAGAAAATTAAAACTAAATTAACAAATTAAAATTAACAAGAAAGTGTCTATGTTTATCACTATATTTTTTATTTTGTATTGCTTAATGTTGTGAGTGTGATAAATATTAGATCTTGACTGTTTCTTTATTTATTTTTTAAATTCATTTAATTTTATTTTATAGCCAATGGTTGGGTTTTTATTTTAAATTTAGCTACACCGTGAGATTGTTAATTTTACTACAGAGTTGAGGAAGACGTCACTTTTTATGAGGAGAGTGAATGAACTCCACTTATACGAGGCATCACTTATGTATTTCTCTATAAATTGTTTCTTTGCTTTCAAAATTTGTCAATTGTACTAGAAAGTTAGTTAATCTATAATCAAATTACCAAAGTTGAAACCTTGCAGTGGCTGAACGGCTGGCTGGCTGCACCTCCCTCTAGGAAAATACTCTACCTACGCCAATGTTTATCTGTAGTAATATAAAAAGTATACAAGAATAGGAAAAAATATGAAATATTTATTAAAATTTATAGAAGAAGATAAGACAATGAACTTTTAGTAGAAACAAACAATAATTCTTGTTTAAAAATCTTATTCGATTTTATAGAAAAACATGGTTCAAAAATGTTGGACATACTTTTATTAGAAGAAAATAATACAGGATGCAATTTGTTGCACTTTGCTTATGGCTGTAATAAAGATGAAAGCTTAAAGAATTCATTATTGACAATCGCGTATATAGTCCCAATACTCAACGAACTTATAATAGAAGTTGATAATAATGGGGAAACTATATTCAATTATAATGCTGGTCACCAAATTGAAGAAATTCTCACTGAATTTTTATTTATATGTGATAAAAAAGATCGTACAGTATTGATTCCGTCAAATTGATTACAGTGAAGAAATCCTAACTTGTTTGTTAAATTTAGTTAAAAGCAATACTACTACTGAAATATCTTATACTTTTTTATCTTAACAGGACCTCTCCAATTTTTCTTAAATAGCTTTTTTTGATTAATAAATATTGCTAACTTAATGCAGGGCTTATATATGGAACATGTAATGTGTGAAATTCTCACATATCGTTGACTATCACATTCTTTTAACTTTATCCTTATGTAGCAGAATACTTACACTGCATCATTCATTGGGTTTTATGTTTTAAACTAAATATTCCTTCATATAACTATTTTAAAGCTTTTTAGATATTGTCACGGAGTACTAGGATAATTTGACCGCATCCTTATAGAAATATTATATCGATAAATCATCTTTGTCATTCATGTTTCAAATGGAATTTTAGATTTTTAATGGAGTATCTTTTATAGGTGTATATAAATATGTAGGTTAAGAGTTAAAAAATTTGTTTTATTTTAACAGTGAAAATGTAAGCAATTAAATAATTGACGTTAATTAATGAAAAGTGTTGTTTTTATCTAAATCCAGTGAGAATATAGAGAGAGAAAATCGTAACAACATCAACAATATTTTAAATTCGTTTAAAATTAATGGTTCATGTCGAACTGCTTTGGGACTTGACGCGATACAAAAGCTACAAAACTCTTTGTGTGTGTAATAGTAAATAGAACATTACTGAAATTAAGTCGGCGATATCACAATAAATTTATAATCATATTTTATCATACAGGGTGTCTGTAAAATTCGTATACAATGTTTGATGGCAGACTCTTGACGTCAAAATAAAGCCAATTAAGTCAACTATTTCTATCGCATAAATTATTTAGAAACTCTTTTATCTCTTCAAAAGTTTCTGTTTACATTCATACACCAGTTTTCTGTAATAATAAAATAATTTTTCAAATAAATTTTTTATAAAAAAATTGAACCGACTTCTAAAAGTTCGCCAAAAAGTGAAAAATAACTAAAATTTTTTATATGATATTGAAATTTTTGAAGTCGGCGCCAAACTAATACCTGGCAAAATGTGATTCGCATAATTAAAAATACTTTATTTGTAATTGCTTTCTTACCATAACTTGTATATATTAGTGGTTTTTTATTTCATTAAGAAATAATTTGGCGCCGACTTCAAAAATTTCAATTTCATATAAAAATTTATAGTTATTTTTCACTTTTTAGCGCACTTTTAGAAGTCGCTTCAATTTTTTTATAAAAATTTTATTTTTCGATTTATAGTTTTGAATTCATTATGATATTCATAAATTATTTGAACTAAGTGCTAATCGAGATTAGTATACCTCGCAATGACTCCAAGGTGGCAAAAAAGTACTCATTTTATCCATAATTGTAAATCACTCGAAATTGAACCACTAAAACATCTTTGAATCTACAAATACCAATGAAATTATGTCAAACAAATATTTAATCTGTCATAGTAATCCACTATGTTTAATTTCAAATTAATTTTAGATTGGTAATATAGGCCCCAAAAATCTTCCAATATCGATATTTAAATATTTTGAGACGTAAATTTCTTAGCCCTATATATTTTATGTTGCATATTGAGTTTGTATATGCCCCAAGAACCTCGTAATATCTATTTTAAATAAAACCGGAAAATGTAAAATTTTTAGTCCTTTATATTGAATCTTATCAAGCTAATAGTTGTAAAAATTAATTTCATATTCGTAATACACGACGCCGAAAACTCCCTAATAACAAAACTGAAAAAATGCGAATAGTGTAAAATTTTCAACTCACCATCTTGGATCCGCCATATTGAATTTCAAAAAGTAATTTTAACGTCATATTTCATCTGACATATTAGATTTTCTTAAAATAATTTTATATTCACTATTTAAATCCTCAAAAATGATTCAGTTCCACATTTGAACAAAATCGAAAGATATAAAATTTTTAGTCAGCTGTAATGGGTTCGCCATATTGAATCCAGAAAAAATACTATTAAATTCATAATTTACACCCTTAAGAACCCTTTATATCAGTTTAGGACAAAGTTGAAAAATGTAAAATTTTTAGGACACCATATTGAATCCGCCAGATTGAGTTTTTCAAAAAATATTTTAATTTCGTAATTAACACTAACAAAAATCCCCCAATACTGACTTTAGACAAAATCGGGAGATGTAGAATCTTTAATCCTCCATCTTAGATCCGCCATTTTAATTTTTTTTAATAATATCAATTTCGAAATGTGCTATCGTATCAATTTTGAAAAAAAAAACGGACAAAACTAATTTTTATCCACCATATTGGATACGCCATATTCAATTTTTTAAATATAATTTTAGATTTGTCATGTGTGACCCCGAAAACTCTCCCGTACCAATTTTGGTGAAAATCTGACAAAATTGATTTTTTTGTCCGCCTTATTGGATCCGCTATATTGAGTTTTTTAAAAATAATTTCAGATTCGTTATGTGAGGCCCCGAAAACTCCTTCATACCAATTTTGGAAAAAATCGGACAAAATGGATTTTTTCGTCCGCCATATTGGATCCGCCATATTGAATTTTATAAAAATTATTTTATATTCGTCATGTGCGACCCCAAAAACTCCCCCGTACCAATTTTGGAGAAAATCGGATAAAATCAATTATTTTGTCAGCCATATTGGATCCGCCATATTGAATTTTTTAAAAATATTTTGAATTCGTTATGTGCAACCTCGAAAACTCCCCCATATCAATTTTGGAGAAAATCGAGCAAAATTAAATTTTCTTGTCCGCCATATTAGATCCGCCATTTTGAATTTTTTAAAAATAATGTCAGATTCGTTGGTTACCACACCGAAAATTCTTCCATACTAATTTTGGAGAAAATCGGACAAAATTAATTTTTTGGCCGCCATATTGTAAGCGCCATCTTGGATTTTACTACACCAATTTCATCTAAAAAGAGATTGGACCACCGCAGCAACTTTCTGAATATAACGTAAAAAATTTCATTCAAATCGGTGCAGCCGTTCCGGAGTAATCGGTGTACATACATAATATATTCGTCCTCGGAAAGCTTGGGCAATAAATAATGAATATAATTGTTATTAACTATAAACAATTCAAAAAAGATTAGTCTGTACAAACAGGCAGATAGACATGCAACAAAAAAAAGCAGCCTATATCATTCCTAAGAACTTCCTTTTCATGTCTGTAAAGGTTCATCGAAATTAGTTCAGCCGTTTTCAACACAAACAGAAAAAGCAATCTATATCATTTATGACAACTTCCTATTTGTATCTGTACAATTTCATCGAAATCGGTTCAGCCATTTTGAAGATTAGCTCGTGGAGACAGACAAACAAAAAAAAGCAGCTTATATGACTCTTAATAACCTTCTTCATGTCTGTAAAGTTTTATCGAAATCGGTTCAATCGTTTTGAAGATTAGCCTATACAGACAGATAGAATCTACAGAAAAAAATACTCTTCATTATTCCTGACAACCTCCTCTTCATGTCTGTAAAGTTTCATTGAAATCGGTTCAGCCGTTTCGAAAGTTAGCCCATGCAGACAGACAGTCAGACAGACACTTCAATTTTATTTATATGTATGTATAGAAGATGTATAAATGTTTAGATATAGATGTACAGAAAATGTTATTTCTTTTATTTTGATGTACCTACTTATTATTCTTTCGTCTAGCCGAAAACGTTCGAAAGCGAACACAAATTTTGCCGAAATTAAGAATTAAACTAAGAAGATGAATATGTATGAACTCTTCAGATGTTAACTGTTTATTTTATGATCCCCTAAACATTTATACATCTTCTATAGATACATATAAATAAAATTGAAGTGTCTGTCTGCCTGTCTGTCTGCATGTGCTAACTTTCGAAACGGCTGAACCGATTTCAATGAAACTTTACAGACATGAAGAGGAGGTTGTCAGGAATAATGAAGAGTATTTTTTTCTGTAGATTCTGTCTGTCTGTCTGTCTGTATAGGCTAATCTTCAAAACGATTGAACCGATTTCGATAAAACTTTACAGACATGAAGAAGGTTGTTAAGAGTCATATAAGCTGCTTTTTTTTGTTTGTCTGTCTCCACGAGCTAATCTTTAAAATGGCTGAACCGATTTCGATGAAATTGTACAGATACAAAGAGGAAGTTGTCATAAATGATATATATGCTTTTTCTGTTTGTGTTGAAAACGGCTGAACTAATTTCGATGAAACTTTACAGACATGAAAAGGAGGTTCTTAGGAGTGATATAGGCTGCTTTTTTTTGTTGCATGTCTATCTGCCTGTTTGTACAGACTAATCTTTTTTGAATTGTTTATAGTTAATAACAATTATATTCATTATTTATTGCCCAAGCTTTCCGAGGACGAATTCGCAGGTAAAATCTGGTTTGAAGCAAAAGTCAACATTTTAGAAATATGTAAATATGTCCGCTTATTAGATTAATAAGATCAGCGTTAATTTAAAATTAGTTTCAGGCAATAGGGTAAAAACAAATATTTGTTAATTTTTCCGACGACTGTAGATCTAAAATATTTATCTTTCAATTTAATTTAGAAACAACTACTTTTATTTTCGACGAAACGTAGCAGTTATTAAATAAGCATTAGAAAAAGTAGTGCAATCTTTATTAATTACATCAAAAAATTGGGGAATTTTCGTGTCCAAAATATAACAATGTTGTGTAATATAGCGCCACCACCATCTATAGAAACGAAAAGCAAATAACGAATTTGGCAAGATTTTTTATATGCTCCTACTCGGTCAACTTTCTTTAGAAATGTAGTTCGTAGATTTTTCAAAGCCTTTTTGCTGTGCCATAATTTACCCGTTTTTCCTTTATAGTTAACAACAAATCAACATCAGAAGTAAAAAATAACTAATCTTATTTTGATCCGTCCTGTATATCAAATTGTGACGTATTGCAATGAATAATTTTTATGAAGAGTATACTATTTGAATGATATTATCTGTTTGTTCATCGTATCGGTCTAAATCATTGGTTTGACTCATAAATATGAATGCTCATATATTCTGTGCAAACGATCCTTGTACAGGGCCACAATAAAATGTAGAATATGGGTATTTGAGTGCCCTGTTAAAACGAATGCATCAATAACTAAAGGCCATCAAATTGGTACTTTACTTCCAGAATCACATTAAACATCTTAAGAGGGGCGTTTAATAAAAACCGCTGTATAGACCCTCGCGTCTCGCTGGTCTTTGCAAAAACGGCTAACTTTGAGGATAATTAGAAAACATTTTTCGAAAGATGAAACTTTAGGCTAAAACCTAAGCTATTTTTCATGCCGAAATATTTCAGAATAACCACGTTATCAATAAATAAAAGTAACAACAATTTGCAACTTTGCGTCACAGATTGTGATAAAAAATGACTTAACATTTCAATTACGTATCCCTAAATATATTCACGAAATTTCACGTCTCAAAATACCTTATTATGGGCAGTAAGCTTTCCCAATTGAAATATTTATCAGCTGTAAACATTTTTCCGCCATATTAGACTGTCCATAAAAAACTAAAATGTTCAGCTTCTAGCGCAAGAGCGCAAAGTGCCGTTGTATGTTTGGTTGCCTGCACATCGCAAACTTTTTAGCAACGACCTATACAGTGTACCAAATACAAGTATTATTATTTCATTTTATACGTTAGGGTTAATGTTTAGGTTTTTATTGATCGTCTATTAATAACGGTAAATATATTACTCTACTAGAAACCTCGACAACTTAAAAAACGAATAGGACTAATTAAACACAAAACTCATCGGGGAATTCAGTTTTTTCCTCTACAGAGGTTTTAATGGCGGTAATAATAAATACCTTGTGCCACGTGTTTATGGGAAAACAGTTACCTTTCTATAATTTTTCCTCATAGATGGTAAACATTATATATATATATATATATATATATATATATATATATATATATATATATATATATATATATATATATATATATATATATTGGTATGCCGTGCGTGTGCCGAGTCCTTCTGAGGACTGTAAGTCATCTGACGTTTCGGTGAAATCTCATTCACAATTTTCAAAGCTCGCTGTATGGCATCTGTGGGCCCACAGACATAAGGTAATTTTAATAAAAACTACAATAAAATATGTAAGGTATGCTTTATTATACTTAAATATTAATCAAACCTTAGACTAACATTTAGTCAAATATATTTAGTACAAATAAAAAAAAATAAGTTTTTCGTTACATTTCTTGCTTCACCAAAATGGCCACTCTTATTCTTAATTGTTCAAAAATTTTACTTATTCTTTTGATCAATTTTGTAAATTTTACTCCAATTTCTTTTTCAATAATTACAATGAATAGAAAGTCAATTTTACAGATTGTCTAGTCTACGACCCCGTAATAGATGACGAATGTCCAAATTCATTAAAAAAAAAAGTCATTTTCCTAGATTTCACTTAATCTAAATAATTACCGTATTTTTATAAAAAAAATTTACGTTCCATTATATATATATATATATATATATATATATATATATATATATATATATATATATATATATATATATATAATGTATACCGGGTGTCAACGAATCCATTAGACAAGTCATAATTTCTAGAGTATTATCAAAATGAAAATTGGTACAGGTAAATGGTGTGTGAAGGGGAGAGTTTTCGCATATTTTCAACTTTCCGGCCACTTCCGGTTTCACCGGAAATAGCCCCGGTTTTGAATTTTTAAATGGAACACCCTGTATATTTTAACATTTTTGGATTTCCGAGACAATTCTAGATCAAAATGTGACATTTTAAAAACTTTTTACGTCTACTTCATTTTTTTAGAGCCACTTTTAAAATTGCATCTAGGTGGCCATGATCGGACGCAAACTAATCTAAGGGCCTTAGGTGATGTCAAAAAAACACAATCGCAAAGTTTTAGTTACTAGTATGAAAGACAGGAATAAGACAAGTTGACAAAATTACGTTTTCATTTCTAACTATTAATTTTCAAATCGCGACCCCTTTTTGATAACTACTTTTCGAAAAAAGCATTCTTTGACGAATCTAACGGTACTAATTTATTTGCGATTGGATTAGACATAAGAACAGAAATTAAATATTATTAAGCAAAATACTGGATAATTTATTTACTCTTGACAATTGCGCCATGGACAGCCATGATGCATAATAATTTGCAACTGTTTTTATCAAGTCTTCTTTGGAAAACAAAGCACTCACTTAACTAGATAATGACAGTGACATACGCTCTAAGAACAGACGTAAAAGTTTTTTTCACTTTGAGTATACATTTTTTTAACGAAAATTTAAACTAAACTTAACGAAAATTAAGAAACTTTTACGTCTGTTCTTAGAGCGTATGTCACTGTCATTATCTACTTAAGTGAGTGCTTTGTTTTCCAAAGAAGACTTGATAAAAACAGTTGCAAATTATTATGCATCATGGCTGTCCATGGCGCACTTGTCATAAGTAAATAAATTATCCAGTATTTCGCTTAATAATATTTAATTTCTGTTCTTATGTCTAATCCAATCACAAATAAATTAGTACCGTTAAATTCGTCAAAGAATGCTTTTTTCGAAAAGTAGTTGTCAAAAAGGGGTCGCCATTTGAAAATTAATAGTTAGAAATGAAAACGTAATTTTGTCAACTTGTCTTATTCCTGTCTTTCATACTAGTAACTAAAACTTTGCGATTGTATTTTTTTGACATTACCTAAGGCCCTTAGATTAGTTTGCGTCCGATCATGGCCACCTAGATGCAATTTTAAAAGTGGCTCTAAAAAAATGAAGTAGACGTAAAAAGTTTTTAAAATGTTACATTTTGATCTAGAATTGTCTCAGAAATCCAAAAATGTTAAAATATACAGGGTGTTCTATTTAAAAATTCAAAACCGGGGTCATTTCCGGTGAAACCGGAAGTGGCCGGAAAGTGGAAAATATGCGAAAACTCTCCCCTTTACACACCATTTACTTGTACCAATTCTCATTTTGATACACATAATACTCTAGAAATTATGACTTGTCTAATAGATTCGTTGACACCCGGTATATGTGTGTGTGACGAAAATGATGTCTAAAAAATATGTTGTATTATGTTGAAATACTTAATTGCACAGCAGACTTACAGACATATTATAATGTAGGTTTATTTTTTAAGTTATAAAGTTGTTTTGGCGCAAAACTTATTACAAGAAAGTCTGTAATAACTGTAAGACAAAGGTTTCCAATGCAACCCTAAGGGAAAATAAACAAATTATGATTAATAATAACAACCCTTATTTCTAATCATGTTACAAGACATTTTACGTGGGAAATACAAATAACGTAAAATAAAACAGTCACAAAATAAAAATTATATCCTAATCTCTAACATTGTCCTTAATGCAATATAGTTGTAAATTTATTAACAATATTTTAAGTGTTTTTCAAATATATTTCACTGTTTATCGACTGTAACTCGTTAGGAAGGTTAATAAACATTTTTACATATTTAAAGTTAGTCTACGAATGGGTAGTTATTGCACCTCTTATTTTATATTGATTGAAAACTGACACTTCAGATATATTTATGTTTAAAAAAAAAGAACATTTATATGCATTTTTACTAAAACTTTTAAAAAAAATTGCCAGAATGTTTCACATTCAGTTTCTTCTTAGGACAATTTTATAATGATATTCAAATGTAATATGGATTATAAAATTAGTAAATTTGATATTTTTATTTGTTAATAAATTTCATTCTATTTCACAAGTACAGCAATAGTTTTTTCCATACCATAGATAGTGACACAGCCCTAAAAAAACTTCATACAAGTGCTATAAAGAACTATCAAATCTTTATATTTTTAACCTTAATGTATCGTAAAAACACCCTACATTTTATAAAAGGAAATATATTTATTTATAGTTATTTTTGATTAAAAACATAAAATTAATCATAATTATAGCAATATATTGTGATGAGTTTTCCATTTTTTTTTTTTCAATTTTGAAAAATTTTCACAATGTCAACTAAAATTTTTCTTGGCCCGTTACTGTTTTTTTGTGCTAATATGAAATGTTTTTATGGTTTTATAAGAACATTTATAAAACAAATTATGGAACCTGACGAGGGTCAAAAGTTAATGTTTAAAAATTTTTTTTAAAGTCTACGAGATATCTGGGACTTTATGTTTTACAAGAATTTCTGAGACTTTACTATGATTTCAAACAAAGATTTAATATTATTTCAAACTTTACTATTTTTCTGTGCTAAAGCTACTATATGGCAATATATATCTCAAAGAAGATGTGGAGTATTTTTTCCACATTTCAAAATAAGTTGTAACCGTGTTTGCAATAAACTTATTCTTTTCTTAACATGGAATAAAAGCTTACAGAAGTTACTTATATAAATGCATATGACATTATAGACCAATAAGACCTAAATGTGAAAATGTATTACAGAATCATATTAAACCTAGTTAAACATAAGATATAAATTCATTTAATACACCAACGTAAAAACTTATTTCAAAATTGTAAGAAAATGTCATATACCTTTTTTAATATCTTAAGAGATTCACAGTTTTTCTAATTATTTATAAAGTAATTACTAATGTAACCTAACTTGTTAAATATTACAGTTGGATAATTTATGGCTTCAAAATAAATTTTCAAATTGACACAAAAAAATAATTGTTACGTTGTTTGTGCGAATATACTTTCACATTGTTTAGGTCTATAAAATAGGTTACATATAACACATATTGAATAAATTAAACATGGTAATTTCCAATTTATCTCCATCATATAGCAGATCGTTTTTTTGCCTGAAAATCACAAATGGCTTGTTATATTGTTCCTTGGATTTCAGACCTTTGCCTAGGTTATTTCGGACACGATACATTCTTTATAAAATTAAATTAGTTTTTTTCTTTCTATGTGTAGTTCAATGCTGTCATTAATGCACACAACAAAGTACCATTTTGTCTTTTTGGGTGATATTTAGTTGATCTTGAATCTAAAAATAATAAAGAGTACTTGAATATAAAATATTACAGAATGCAAATTAAAAATAAGCAGTTTTCCATTTCACTGGAATTATTTTTTAAATTCACAAAGCTCTGAATTAGCATAATAATAATTTACAGATAAGATCAATAATTTCCACTCACAGGCAGCAAACAAACAAGTTTCAAATAGGTATAGTATCTGTAATATATGGTTAAATAACTAACCTGGTAATAATAAATATGATTTCCACTAAGCCTAATCTGGTCTTGATAGTTTATGAGACAAATTTTTGGCTTTTATCGGTCTACAATATTCTCCATAGTTGTAAGATCTAGCTTTGAAGCTGAAAATAAATATTTCACTTCAACGAGAGCATCCTCAGACTCAATAACATCTAAAAAAAAATTAAGAGGAAAATTAGAAAAAAATTACTATTTTAATTTTTTTACAAACACGAACATTAAGCCTTTTTACTCTTTTGCATATAAAATGAGTTATAATATGTAAGAGAAACCTAATTTAATTTTATGATTTTTTTTGGTAATCTACAAAACAAATTTTTTATATAACATAGAGTAATGTAATGATTGTTATAAATACAGGGCTACAGTTAAAACATCATCTTTATCATATACTCAAATCCAATATTTTAGTGTGACTAGCCTGAGTAGTTAATTTTATATTTCCGTTACATATGGCGCCAATAAATTTCAAAACATAATTATTTAGATTAAGTGAAATGTACGAAAACAATGTTTTTTTTTTTTCTAAAAAAAAATTATACACTTACCCCCCATTTCTAGTTCGTAGAACACGATTCTGGTCTTGACTTTGTACTATTCGTCCTGTTTCTCGGAAAATACAGAATATCATATGTCACTTTAGGTTTAATTTATTGCAGTAAATACTTAAAATTTTGTTACATCCACAAATTTCACACTAATAGAAGCTTCTGTATTACATACAATTTCAAAAATTTGCACTTCTTGTATCGAAAAGATGAAGAAAAGCAACCAAAAAAAAATTATCTGTTTCATCATCAGTGATAAGAGTTGTTTGGAATTGAGAATATTTGGCGTTTTTAGTAATAATTCATCAATTAATAGCCCTTTACGAAACTTATTTTTATCTTTTCATTGAAAATGCATGTTTTTCAAAATTGTGCAAAAATAGCTGGAATATAATTTATTTAGAAATAAAAGTGACTTCATGTGAAGTGAAACATGTTTTTTTTTGTGTTTTCCTGCAATGTGGGGATAAATAATGCAAAACCAAGGCCAGAATCGTGTTCTACGACCTCGAAATGGGGGTAAACTATCGGAATTTTTACAAAAAAAAATGTTTTCCTAGATATCACTTATTCAAAATAATTTCCAAAATGAATTGCAGAGAACAAAACAATCTGAAAATATTTAGGCATCTATAATTTTTTTTCCGCCTTTTACATATCTAGAAAAAAATAAATTATTATTGTACTTACGGATTGTTTTCCTTTATCCGAGCTCACTTTAGACTCGAGCCTCTGTTAGTTATTTACAAGTTCTTGATTTCGGCATCTTAAAATAAATAACTTAAAACACAGATACAAAAATCACACTACTTCCACTAGGAACCAAAGCACCGGTAACGATAGTTATTATCGAAATATCACCCAAATCCATTGAAAATAAATTCCGCTGGGTCGCAAAATAGTGTCTTGATCCGGTTAACCGGATGCGACGTAAGGGGTTAGTCCAATGAATGCCAAGTGCCGAACATTTACGAGGAAATATTGTGAAGGTCAAACATAATAAAAGAACAAGGGTTACTAAATAAGGCTTTTTATTTTATTATTTATTTGTAAGATGCTGTTTGTCATTAATAAAATTTTTAATGTTACTTTTGGCAATGAGACTATAAAATAATATATCATATAGTTCTAAAGCTTTAATTATGTTTTAAATAAAGTATAAATTTATTATAAAATTTGTGGCGCCATTCTTTTTCATTTTTTTATTGGTACACTGTGGAATGAGGGGAAAAAATTATAATACTTCACACAAGATATAACGCCACCTATCAAGATTAAGCAGAAATAAGGTAACATGACCGGTACAAAAAGTTTCTTGTTTAAGAAAAATTATATTACTAAAATATTACACTGAGCGTCATCTATAATAAAAAAAATAAAGAAATTTTGCTGATTTGCGCTTGTGCGAAAGTGATATTTTTCACGTGTAAACCCTCCTCTTAACGCGGGTAAAAACGCATGTTCGAAAAAAAAGCTAGGTTAACCTAAAAATAATTAAATGCATATTTTGGAGGAAACCAACCGAAAAAGCCTTACATCAAAAGGACAGGCGTGATTTGTTTTAGTTAGGAATAAAAAGCATCACTTCAGATTACAAGAAACTATCAGAAAAAGGTGTAGTCTTTTCCCACTGGTAGTGTACCGCCATCTGTAGGCCTTTTTCGAACTCACCGGTTCTCGTCAGTATAGAGCAGGCAAGTACATCTATGTTGATCAACTAGGAGACCAAAGTTATTAAGAAATACTCGCTTAATTGTCGTTTCCAGAAGATCCCAATAAACAAATCTAGTTTAAAACTAAATTACTAGATAATATATAATACAACAATATTCATTGTGTGAAAAGTCCTTTTTTGTGCCAATTGTGTATGATTATAAGTTGGTTGATTAAGTATTATGGTTAAACTAAAATTTTGAGATTTCAAGAAAATATATCAGGATATATAAATTAAACACCTAAAAACTTTTCGTCATCGTATCGATCTTAATTCGAATATATTATCTAAAAGTGTGCCAATGTTATTTGAGAAAATAGTCAACTTGATATTTATTGTTTTCTGTTGTACGGGTCATAACTAAAAATTGTATAAAGTTTCGAGGAACGAAATAATATGTTGTATTTTCATCTGTCTATCAAATAGTTTCTGTGGCCCGTTATATTATAAATCAAATCCAATATCCTGTCGTAAGTTCTATGATATTAATTGACCAGTGTTGCAAATAAAATTTTTATAAAAAAATTGAACCGACTTCTAAAAGTGCGCTAAAAAGTGAAAAATAATTAGAAATTTTTATATGAAATTGAAATTTTTGAAGTCGGCGCCAAACTAATACGTGATTCGCATAAACAGATTAAAAATACTTTATTTGTAATTGCTTTCTTACCATAATTTGTATATATTAGTAGTTATTTATTTCATTTAGAAATAATTTGGCGCCGACTTCAAAAATTTCAATTTCATATAAAAATTTCTAATTATTTTTCACTTTTTAGCGCACTTTTAGAAGTCGGTTCAATTTTTTTATAAAAATTTTATTTTTCGATTTTTAGTTTTGAATTGGTTATGATATTCATAAATTATTTGAACTAAGTGCTAATCGAGATTAGTGTACCTCGCAATGACTCCAAGGTAGCAAAAAAGTACCCATTTTATCCATAATTATAAATCACCCTAAAATAAACCACTAAAAATTTTTTGATTCTTAGAGTTCTCCAAATACCAATGAAATTGTGTCAAACGAATATTTAGTCTGTCATAGTAAATCCACTATCTTAAATTTCTTATTTTTAGATTGGTAATATAGGCTCCAAAACCTTCCAATATCGATATTTAAAGAAAATAAATTAATTTTTTATCCACCATGTTGGATACGCCATATTGAATTTTTTTAAAATAATTTTAGATTCGTCACGTGTGACCCCTAAGACTCATCCTTACCAATTTTGGCGAAAATCGGACAAAATTGATTTTTTTTGTCCGCCATATTGAATTTTTTAAAAATAATTTCAGATTCTTTATGTAAGGCCCTGAAATCTTTCCCATACCAAATTTGGAAAAAAATCGGACCAAATTGATTTTTTCGTCCGCCATATTGATTTTTTTAAAAACTATTTTAAATTCGTCATAGGCGACCCCGAAAACTCATCCGTACCAATTTTGGAGAAAATCGGACAAAAACGATTTTTTGTCGGCCATATTGGATCCGCCAAATTGAATTTTCTAAAAATTATTTTACATTCGTCATATGCGACCTCGAAAACTCCCCTGTACCAATTTTGGAGAAAATCGGACAAAATTGATTTTTTGTCGGCCATATTGGATCCGCCATATTGAATTTTTTTTAAATTATTTTAGATTCGACATATGCGATCCCGAAAACTCCCCTGTACGAATTTTGGAGAAAATCGGACAAAATGGAATTTTTCGTCCACCATATTGGATCCGCCATATTGAATTTTTTAAAAATTATTTTAAATTCGTTATATGCGACCCCAAAAACTCCCCCGTGCCAATTTTGGTGAAAATCGGACAAAATTGATTTTTTCGTCGGCCATATTGGATCCGCCATATTGAATTTTTTAAAAATAATATCAGATTCGTTATGTGCAACCTCGAAAACTCCCCCATACCAGTTTTGGAGAAAATCGGATAAAATTAAATTTTTTTAGCAGCCATATTGGATCCGCCATTTTGAATTTTTTAAAAATAATTTCAGATTCGTTGGGTACAACCCTGAAAATTCCTCCATACCAATTTTGGACAAAATCGGACAAAATTAATTTTTTTGGCCGCCATATTGTAAGCGCCATCTTGGATTTTACTGCACCAATTTCATCTAAAAAAATATGGGACCACCGCAGCAAACTTCCTTTACATAACGTAAAAAATTTCATTCAAATCGGTTAAGCCGTTCCGGAATAATCGGTGTACATACATAAAAAAAAAAAAAATACATAGTCGACGAATTGAGAACCTCCTTCTTTTAGAAGTCGGTTAAAGATACGTTCATGGATAAATTTATTAAATATTTAGAAATTTTTATACAAAAAATAAGTGTTGATGAATTAAGTCATCCAAACGCTGTCTTTTACGAAACATAGTTCACTTTAAAAATTTTGAGTATATAATTTTAAGTTAATATGGGAAGAAAATGGTGAAAAAAATTAATACTAAATGTAATGAAAATTAAAGGTATCTTTTATACACCAAATTGTTAATAGGACGGCGAATACTAGTCTTTTGATAAAAATTAAAGTATTCACTCTTCGAGGTCTAAGAATACCCTGTATCCAACTTGGCATGTTATTAAGTAGAATTTGAATGTATTCTTAAGGACTTGCGTCTTTTTTTTTTGTACTGGGAAATGTTTATGTCATATGCGGCGTTCTTTCTGATTCATTAGTAGTGGTTTATTTTATTTAGGTGGTCAAGATAATTTTTAAATCGGGAACGAATTGTGGTAATTAGTCACGTTTCTAGATGCTTGTTATCGAGTTTTATTGTGCAAAAATACGAATTTTTCATATCCAATATGTAGAATTTATAGCAAAACATAATCTTACAGGATGTTTTCGATATAAAAGTTAATGTAATTGATCCAGTCACTTTCACTAGATCAGCACGTTCCTCCCAACTGGTACTTCCCCATTCGTGAAAAGAATATTTTGTCAATTCTAGATATTCTTTGAATTTTGGATAAGCTGTGGAATTTCCATAGGCCGTATTGACTTTAAACCTGTCTCTTTTAATCTTTCTGGAACTGTTTTCGAAAGTATCATTATTGTGTGTTACATTTACTAGCTCCTTTTTGAGATGCTTGATGTCTACCTGCGATTTCGAATAAAAATTAAGTATCAAAAGATTTCCATCAAAGTCTCTGGACGAGTTTTGCAGTTTTTTAATATCCTTATGGAAAAATGTGGTACAGATAAACGTCATTAATATAAACTAAACGTTTCTATTTTTAAAACAAGTGAATATATCTGCCTATTAAATGAATAATATCAGTGCATGTATAATTTTGCAGGGCTACTGTACATTTATTTTCAAGCAATAATTATTACTAAAGATTTTCAATAATTTTCTCCATGTATCTCTATATATCAAATCTTAAGTAATGTTCATATAAATAAATTGATTAAATTATAAAAAGATAAATTTTAATATTCGTGCTATATTTAAAACAATTATTTTTACAAAGAAAAACACAACGAAATCTAATAATATAAGAAGAAAAATAGTTTACATAAAAAAATGCTTAATTGGGAAGAAAAGTACCACGTATTAATAACTTTCAGCAGATATGAAGCTTGTCGCACATTATGCCTGGTGATCTATTTTAAATGTTGGCAACTTCTCAATGACGATATAGAGCTTCAACTTTGAATAGTAGAATTAGTATATAGTTCATTTATATTATTATATGTATAGTTCAATGTCCAAAACTCTTGGTTCGATATCTACAAAAGTATAAAAGTAATTTAAAAAAAATTGCGTGGTTTATGTGTGACCCTTTAATATTGGCGCTGTCAAACTGCAATAATTACAAAACAAAAATGTAACAATGAAGATTGTTTACTTGTATTGTTTTCATTGTAGGACGATTATTCGTCAGATGAATATAGTAACGAAGAAGGCAAGGATGGTGTGTACGATCAACCTTCAAATTCCAATAGTTCTAACGAAGAAGATGGAGATTGTTTAGGTATGAGAGAAAAATTTGAAGAATTGGCGTTACTTAAACCCAGTACAAGCGGAATGGCGCCATATTTTTACAGCGTTAAATTACCAATTCCAAATGAGACACTATTCGGACATATTGATCAGGTAAGGTGGTTCTGTGAATTTTTCCTTGTAACCAAAAAGTATTAAGTCGGACTTTAGTTTTCTAGCATATACTTATTTGGAGGTACAGATTTATTCGGGCTAAACATAAAGTTAAAAATTTATTCCTTTGGAAAAAAATTTAAAAAAGTTCAATCTAAAATATAAAGGTTTTTCAGCAATACCTTTTACAAATATATTTTGAATCTTATTACGTCTTTTAAAGAAAATACGCCTTTAATAATGCTCCTTTGCAGGGGTTTTCAATTTACCCAAAAGTCGAATTTGAGTGTGCCGAAGAAAATAATAATGACCCGATATTAGTAAATCGACTAGATTTTGATGGGATTATGGATAAAGACACACATTCAGTTATTGGTACCAACACACAGAGTGTTCATATGTCAAAACGTTGTGAGTACGTATACTGACTAAAATGTGAAACTTTACAATAGATATATCAAATTACACCCAGCAACGCCAGTGTTGCCAGTTCCCGGAATATAAACGGTTATCTTCAGAGAAGTGAAAAGTTTGAAAAGATCTTATACCTACGAACAGTTTAGGATTGATACAAATTCGGTATTAATAACTTTTAGCATTTAAGATTTAGTGAAAAGTGGTAAAAAATAAAGGATTGTGGACGTTCTATGAAAATTATCATTTTTAAGATATTTTTTTCTTTTCTTAATAAAAATTGTTTCAAATAACTTATTTTCATTGAAATACCAAAAAAATGATATATGGAAAACATACGTCTCCGAGAACCTTATCTAATCATCCTGCAAATAATACACTTGTATTTATTTGTTTTATGTACAATCATTTTGCAGTAACGTACTCGAGGTATTTCAGTAAAATTTTAAAATGGATACACCTGCTGTGTCTGAATAAGGGAGTTTAATCGAACATCAATCCATTTTGGAGTTTACTTTTTCGTTACTCCCAGAAATTGATGATACACAATCAGATTAAAACTTGTAATATTTTGAATTAAAATGAAATTCAGCGCCGACATCTAATTATTGATTACGATTTTTAAATTTAAACGTTTTTTGAGAACAAAAACTCAAAAGAGTCTTTTATGCGAGGTGACTGATTCCTCATTATTAGTATGTAGATGGAAGTTCTGTTCATTGAAGTATGTTTTAGGTGAACAGTATAAAATGAGTCATAGCGTAGCGATCTCATGATGACTTCTAGATGTAAAAATAAGACGAATATTTATATGGTGATATTAATTAATATAACAAATAGTAGTGTATTGATTAAACTAAGATTATTCTCTTCTCGAGATCTGAAAACTCTATGTATCTATCTCGGCAAGCTACTAAGTACAGTTGCTGCTGCAAATCGAAGTTCTTTTATTGTATTGGGACATTTTTTCGTCGTATGGGGCATTTTTCCTTATCTCACATGTGCTGTTTTATATTCAAATGGTCAATTTAATTCTTAAATCTGGACACCATTGGTGGTAATTAGTCACTTTTTCAGCTTCCCGTTATCCACAGTTATTTTATACTAATTTGAATTTTTTATATCCAGTATTAACGACATAGAGTAAAATATTACTTTACAGGACGTTTTCGGTAGAAAAGTTACATATAATTCGTCCAGTCACTTCTACTAGTTCGTCACATCCCGTTGACTTTAAACGTGATTCTTTTAATCTTCGTGTGACTGTTTTCGAAACTAACAATAAATTGTATTATATTTATTAGCTCATTTCGATCATATGGATGTCAATGTGCGATTTTGTGTAAAATTAAGTACTAGAAAATGGTCATTACAGTCTTTGTACGAGATTTTCAGTCTCTTAATATCTTTTTCAAATTTTCGATAGTGAATAATCACCTCTCCGTGTTAAATCATTTTGTCTTCGTTATTTGCTAAACAAAATTACAATTTGCACCACTTTAGCTTCATTATAATGGCATATTTTTGTTTTAAATAGAAGAGAGAGCAAACGCGAATCACTTGCACGGTTTATATGTGGTTTCTTAATATTGAATTTGTGGGATGTTATTAAAAAATAAAAATGTAACAATATTGATTGTATACTTTTCTTGTTTTTATTACAGGACGAAAGCAGTGATAATACAAGTTATCATTTTTCAAGTGCCATTAAGCGTTCTAATGAAGATCATGAAGATTATTCTTTTAAAAGGCTTAGAAAGGAAGAACCAGAGTTAGATGAACCGAGTACCAGTGGAATTAGGTTTACTCACCGCGTTGAATCATCGAGCCTACACGGAGATCAGGTAAGGCTGCTCTAAAAATTTTTCCTTGCAATCAGGATGCACAAGTCGAACTTTTAAAGGGTGCAGTTTTAAAGCATCCATCTTTCTGGAGATTCAGACTAAATATAAAATTGATTACAAATATAAAAAAATCTTGTTGCGTTTTTAAAGAAAATGCGTTTTTAGTCATGCTCATTTGGAGGTGTTTTTTAGTTTCAAAAATGTTGGTTTTTTAGTCGATGTTCTAATTTATTTCGAATGATGAGAACCCGATATTAGTAAATCGACTAGATTTTGATGAGATCATGGAGAACGACATAAAATGCCGATAAAGACAGGAAATATTCTTGAATTAAAACAAGATGTGAGCTCTAAGAAATAAATAGTCCAACAGTTTTAGAACCCACAAAACTGTTTAAATAATGTTTTAAAGCGAATTTGTAAAGTCGCGGTTTTAGACGGTTTGAGAATTATCAAGACAAGAAAAGTGAGCATTTGTTTGTTAAAAATGAAAATAAGTTTCTAAAATCGCCGAATATTGAATCAATGGATTCAGGTCAAATTTTCCCATAAATTCAGTCAAACTGTATAAGTTTATCACGCACATCCACACTGAGCCATTCAATAATTTTTGCTTAAAAAATTAAATGTTTATCGTTTAATTAATTCATGACCTTTTAAATATCAAAGAAGTTTTAAGCTGGTTTAAAATTGATTTTACTGTGACATTGTCTATATATGATTCATATCTGACAGATCGATACTTAAGCTCCAAAACCCATTCGACCGTTGCACTCTGGTTGTCAATTTATTCCCAATATGACACATAAAGTTCGGTTAAGGAGAAGAAGGCTCCCGTGCTTTATTTTCTTTTTAGTTGCCACAGGTTCGAATGGATTTTCCATTGATTTTTTAAATAAATCGAGATAAAAAGAACAATTGAAAAGTGTGGTTTTGGAGCGCATTGTGAGAGATTCAATTGCGTTTTTTTTTTTGTTTTCGGCTGGTCTTCCTGGTTATGTTCCAGAGTTATTGCCATTCAAAGACTCTTCATACGTGACTTATTTTTAGACAATGTTAGAGGACAGCTTTCTAATTTTTTAATGTTTGAAATTTAAGGTTGATCCTAAACAGATTTTATATTACATTACTTGCTGAAATATTATTACTCAAAAAAATATGCGACAAGAGCGACAACATTCACATAACTTGAACTAACCGACATCTCGTGAATATACTTTCAAGTATTATATATATATATATATATATATATATATATATATATATATATATATATATATATATATATATATATATATGAAGTAAAATGCGAAACAGTGAATGCAAACTTCGCTCCTCTGGTGGAATAGGATGAATTGTGTTTTATTACAGTTTATTCTAACTGTGCAACCTCTAACACAGAAAGGATATGATGGAGCGAAGTTTGCATTCACTGTTTCGCATTTTACTTCACTTACATACGGAGTTGCATATAGTTGTACGTTTGCTGAATGTGATTTCAGCACTACAACAGCGTCATGTGGATATAACCACTGCTAATGCATCTCACACGGACGAATCCGTGAAAGCCGTATAAACATATATATATATATATATATATATATATATATATATATATATATATATATATATATATATATATATATATTTATATATATATATATATATATATATATATATATATATATATATATATTATATATATATATATATATATATATATATATATATATATATATATATATATATATATATATATATTTTATGTATGTACACCGATTACTGCAGAACGGCGGCATCGATTTGAATGAAATTTTTTACGTTATATTCAGGTGGTCTCATATTTTTTTGGACGAAATTGATGCAGTAACAAACAAGATGGCGCTGACAATATGGAGGTCAAAAAATTAATTTTTTCCGATTTTCTCCAAAATTGGTATGGAGGAATTTTCGGGGTTGTACCCAACGAATCTGAAATTATTTTTAAAAAATTCAAAATAACGGATCCAATATGGCGGAAAAAAAATTAATTTTGTCCGATTTTCTCCAAAATTGGTACGGGGAAGTTTTCGGGGTCCCACATGACAAATCTAAAATTATTTTTAAAAAATTCAATATGGTGGATCCAATATGGCGGACGAAAAATCAATTTTGTCTGATTTTCCGAAACAATTGAATTTATCTGCCTATTAGATGAATAACATCGGCACATAAGTTTACTACGCTAATTTAAAAGTACTTTCAAGAAATAGTGACAATTAAAATTAATTAAGGTTCATATAAATAAATTAATTAAACTAAAAAGATAAATTTTAATATTTCAAAGAACCATTTGTACAGAAAAAAACACACACGATGAAATCTAATGATATAAAAGGAAAAATAGTTTATACGAAACTGGAACAAAAAGTGCCCCGTGTTAGTAATTTTTAACACACATGACATTTGTCATACAATATGTCTGGTGATTTTTTTCAATGTTGGCAGCTTCTCGATGACAACGTAGAACTCTAACCTCGAATAAACTTTAGTATGCAGTTCATTTATATTTTTATATTTATAGTTGGATATTTCTACTCCAAAACTGTTGTCTCGATATTTATAAAAGTATATAAAAGAAATTTAAATTTAGCATTGTCCCTGTTTGCTAAAATGAAGTTATTATAAAACCAAAATATAAAAATAGTGATCGTTAATTTTTTAATTTTTATTGTAGGACGAGTTTTTCTCGGTTAAGTCCAGTAAAGAAGAAGGCACTGTTAAGAAATTTAAATTAGATGAAGCCAGTACCAGCGGAAGAGTATCAAACTTTTATAATGTCGAGTCATCAGCACCAAAAAAAACTTTTCATGGACTTACGTATCAGTTAAGGCTGCTGATGCTGTTTGTTCAACGGGTTCCTGATGGACAGGAATTTTATCTTTCGACCGAGATGCACGAAGCCGGCCTTTTTGACGATATAGTTTTACAATATTTAGGTGAAGGTGGTATTTGGAGGTACAGATTTCTTCAAGCAAAACATAAAAATGATGATCAATATAAAATAGGAATAAGTGATCTCTTTAATAAAAAAACAAAATCAAAAATAAAATCCGGAACATCTAAAAATGCAGGAGAAGCTAAACCGTATCTCTTAAAGAAGTATTTTAAATCTTATTGCGACATTGAACAAAATGGTGACTTTAAAAATGCTAGTTTTGAGGAGTTTTTGATCTGCACAAATGTCGGTTTCGCAGAAGAAGCGATGACTTATTTTGAGTGCGCAGAAGAAAATGATGATATATTATTAAATTTCAAAGAGATAAATGAAAAAGGCACAAAACCAGTGAAATACAAATTAAAAGAGGAACATATTTCTAAACTAAACGAAGAATTTGAAGTAAACAATAAAAATGAAAATTTATTTCACAATTTTGTGGAAAAGTTCAGGCTTTTGCCCGATTATGGAGATGACGTATTAAATAAGAACATAGAAAATTGTTTGAAAAAATGTTTTAAAATGGAAAATGTTGTTTTAGCAGATGCGTATGTGCAAAACTGCGTCCTTAAATGGTTTGAAAGTTACAAAGATAAAAAAAGTAATTATTTGCATATTGAAGATAAAGAAGAGTTTGTAACATCACTAAATAGAAACATTGATTCCCTGCTGGTGGCAGGATATTCCAATTTTTATATTCAGGAACTGAAGAATTACGGAGTACAATTTGAGAACACTTCACTCCTGCGTGACTTTTTCGACCATAAAAAAGACAAGATAATGTTTATTATTACTGCAACCCCAAAATTAAGTGTTATTAAGTTGAGTCAGCTGTTTTGGGACGTTGAATTAACTCAGGATAAATTTATATTCACAAACTGCGATCAATTAAATTATAACGATAAACTTTCTACTACATTTTTTTCCGACTCGAGTTACAGATGGCTGGTCATTGAGTGTCTTAACGAGATCGAATTAAACATAAAAGTGTTAAATAAAATTTCAGAAATGGAAAGTGAAAAGACAGTCGTAATAATTGGCCGGGAAAGTCATGTTTTGAAGTTAAGGAAAGTCTTGGACTTAATTACGTCACCTTTTTATGATAAAAATAATCTATTTAAGGATCTGACGATCGATTCACAAGAAAAGATGTTGGAGAAGAAAGTGATGTTTCAAGGAGAAAAAATTAATTTCAATAAACTCGTTGACATATATTCGGGCGGGAATATTATTGACGAAGTAACACTAGAAAGAGTTCTTACGGAAACCATTGAAATAGGAAATAATGACGTCTTCGAATCAGATTTTCTAATAGAGGAGTGTTACATACGAAGAAAATTAATTCGAGGAAAGTTAAGACTCGACATTTTACAAAACGAGGAAGTTTTAAAAAGATGTTTGTTTATTATTTCAGGTGTAAACATGGATCAACTTGAAGATTTAAATATTAACAATGAATGGATTTTCGAGTGGGAAGGCAGAAAAAGTTTTGAAAATGGAATTATAATTTCCGAGAAATTTGAATCTGGATACATATTTGAGGTGTTATGCATAAAAAATAAAAAAAATGTTTATTGGCTGAAATATATAAAAGAGGAGTTTTTAATTATGAATTTTAGAAACGGAACCGATATTCTTAATAAACCTGTTATTTGTTTGGATGAACACGAGTTAAACAAGAACCAAATATTGGATGAAAAAATTCTAATAGTCGCTGATGGGCCCGGTTGTGGCAAATCCACTTTTATGACGAAAGTTGCACGTCAACTCAAGCAAATAATGTCAAATATATGGGTTTTGAGAATTAATCTTTCATCTTATGCATACAAGCAAGAAGGACGGAAACAGGTCATGAAATTTCTGGAAGATATTCAATTTGAAGATACTGAAACTAAGAAAGCAACAGAATTTATGGCTGATTTGTTATTTCCTGATAAAAGTTTTGTAACAGAACTTTTTATTCAATCGCTGGCCTGCTTGACCGAAAATATGAAATTTCCTAGAATAATACTTTTATTTGACGGTTTTGATGAAATAAGTCCCACATTTAAAGAAAAAACTCTTACTTTACTTAAGGCGCTCCGGAATTCAAATGTCGCACAAATGTGGATCACCACAAGGAATCACGAAGAACTGAGCTTGGAAATGGCTCTCGATTCATTTTCTTTCTTTCTTAGACCTTTTTATATTGAGGAGAAAGTTGATTTTTTACAAAAATTATGGAAATACAATTTGGTGCACTTTGATGATATAAAACTTAAACCTGATGGCGAAGATATCTTAACGTATCTGACAGAAATAATAAATAACATTCGTAATTGTAAAGATGAATATATTAATTACAGGTTTCGGGACTCTCAAAATCGTTTGCTGCCTACTCTTAATTATTCTGAAGTACAACATTTATTAAGTAGTGTTGACTTTTCAGACATTGCAGAACGTCTAATAGGTTACTTCGAAGACGACGATAAAATGTCAAAGTTTACCGAAAATCCTCTACAAATTAAAATGTTGGCCGAAATAATTTTCTTTAAAAAGTTCAGCTCTTTAGACAATTTGGACATGTTTTCGTTATATGAAGAATTTATAAACTACAAATTGAGGGTTTATCGTGACGATAAAGATGCTGCTGGAAAGTCCGTTGCAGGTCGTGGCTTCTTCGAAACACATTTGGAATATTTAACAACAGTTCACCAAGAAATTGGTTTTCAAACTCTGTTTCCTCATGATGATAATATACAGTTTAGGAAAGTAAAGAATAAAATAGAATTGACGAGGGCCGGACTGCTCGTAATTCATGACGATCGTCTCGAATTTGTGCATCGAAGTTTTGCGGAGTATTTTGTCAGTCAACATTTCGCTGAAAATTTTCATTGCCAAAATGTGCAGAAAATAGTTTTTTCAGATGTTTTAATAAATGAAAATTACTCATTAATACGAACGTTTTTAAATAATAACGAAGTATTTCTTGGCAAACTGGGTTCCAAAACGCAACAAATGAATGAATTAATAAGAGTCAATAATCCCATCTTACTTTATCAAATAATGGATGGACGACTGTATAATTTATTTATGAAGCTTCTTGAAAATTTGCCTCTCGACTTTGCTAAAAACTATATTTTGTTTAATGAAAATAATGAAGGAAAAACAGTGCTGCACATAATTTTTGAATATATAAAAGACGAGGAAATTATAGAGGATTTATTAAAAGCAATAAAAGAGAATGTTTCCTCGGAAACACTTAAAGAACTTTTCTCTAAAAAGGATAAAAGAGAACGTACACCATTACACTGCATTGATTTTTATCGAAAAAATTCAGCAGCGAAACAAAAATTGCAGTTTTTCACACTTAATTGTACTTCTGAGTTATTTTATAAACTTTTACTTCAAGTCAATAAAGAAGGAGAGACCGTATTACACGTTGCTTGTGAAGAGGGATTTGATATAACTGATTTGTTGGAAGTATCTGAGGAAAATAAAGACACAATTAAAGATCTTTTATTAAAAACTGCCAATGATGGGCGAACAGCCTTATTTAACACTATTCGTTACTCTGATAACTCTTCTCTGCTAACAACATTATCTAACCTTGTTAAATCAGTTTGTAACTCTGAAGAAATTAATTATTTATTTTCAATAAAAAATAATTCAATGAACCAGCTGCACGCTGCTTGTGATAAAATGGACAAAGATTTGTTAGTTATATTTTTAAATGCCATTAAAGATAACCCAGAATTAATTAAAACACTTCTGTTAGACACTGACAAAGATGGACTGTCTCCATTGCATTATATTGTGAATCATTACTTCTCTTTTGATATGTTCAAGATATTACTAGATTTTATTAATTTAAACTGTGATACAGAAACGCTGCATACAATTTTGTGTAAAAGAACAAAATACGGACAAACTATTCTACACATGGCCGTGAAAAATTTCCAAGAAACACATGATCATAACTCGTTGACACCTCTCTTGACTTATTTGTTTAGTTTAGTTGGGAATGACAAAGAGATATTTTATGAGCTTTTATTAACAACTGACAAGTACGGGCGAACTGTACTACACTATACTTTCTCTGAATTGGAATATCCTTTTTTACTAAAAGAATTGCTGGATTTTGTTCAAACAAATTGTAGCGGAAATATTTTAACTGAACTATTACTTAAATTTGATGATAATAAATGCAGTATATTACACTTTGTTTGTCGTCGAAATGTCACAGATAACTTAACTTTTCTATTAAATAAAATTAAAGATGATGCAGAAACACTTAATAAACTTCTACTCCAGACCGACAGACGAGGAACCACTGCATTGCATTATACTCTTCTCAACTGTGATAAGTCTTCAATGATGAGTGAATTACTGAATTTTGTTAAACTAAATTGTAAAAAAGAAATATTTGAAAGTCTTTTATACGAAGCAAATAATGAAGGTCTCAACGTGTTGCACTTTGCTTGCATGCGATTCAAAGGTAAAACAGAATATAAAGATCATCTTAAATCTTTATTAAAATTTATAAAAGACGATGATACACTAATAAATGAACTTTTATTGAAAACATGTAACAACTACGGCTGTACTCCACTGCATTATACAGTCCGTTATTTTGATAACGCGTCTTTATTAAAGATTTTACTCGATTTTATAAAAAATTATGATTTTACAATGTTAAACACACTTTTATTAAAAGAGAGTAGTACAGGATTAAGTTTGTTGCACTTTGCTTGTAAACACAGTAATGAAGGAAACTTAAAGTACTTATTATATGCAATGCAGGATAACATCGCAATACGCGATATACTTATATTAAAACCTGATCATAATGGACAAACTATACTGCATTATAGTGTTGATAACTTTCAAATGTTAAAATTCTTCCTTAATTTCATTAAATCACAGTGCGATCAAGAAATGTTCACCAACCTTATACTTAAATGTGATCAAGAAGGTCGTACAGGATTGCACACACTCTGTCAAACCAATGATAATAAAGAAATCTTGACTTATTTGTTAAGTTTAGTTAAAAACAACACCACTCCCGAAGTATTTAATTTATTTTTATCTAAAAAGGACTGTCATGGAAAAATGGCATCGGATTATATTGACTGCAATACTAACAATTTTCCCTTGTTGGAAGTTTTGTCAAATTTTGGTTTTCAATTACCGAAAATAATCGATGATTCTCGATTAATTGATTAATAACAAAATTCGATTAATCTATTTTTCACATAATCGGAAAATTAATTAATTTGCTCACTGATTATTTTTCGATTTATTATTTGTTCTAATAAATAGCTTTTTCTAATTAATCAATTTTGCCAACCAAAAAGCATTGCATGACACAAGTGAACGTGTATCAGTGGATTCCGTTCCTATTTTCCCATATATCGCTGTGTATCAAACTGTTTCAATTTAATCCGTATGTAACAAAATATTTATACTGCGTCATTTAAAAGGTTTTACATTTCAAACTAAATATTTCAACATACAACTATTTTCAAACTTTTGAAATATTAAAATTGTTTTAAGTTCGTTGATAGTCTGCTGATGATTCATATTAAACTGCATTTGGACTTACACCGATACAAAAGTTACAAAACTCTTGGTCAAGTCTAATCAAAGGAACAAGAAAATCTTCGAAAGAATCGAAAACATGGGTTGTTTAAATCTTCAACAATTGTTAATTTTCCCCTATTTCAAACCGAGGAACGCCTCCATATCTGTCTTAAAGTATCAAGTTTCGATGTAACGTCCAAAATATTAACATTCGTTTGTGAGAGCAACTCCCACGCTTTCTCTCCGAAATTATTGCTTAAAATTTGAATAGATACTGCATTAAATTTAGCTCCCTGAATTAAAAGACCATTGTGAGTGTTTCATTTTTTTTTTGCTTCCCGTGTATGTTTAATTTCCGATCTGACTGAATCAGTTGAAACTCGTTTTGTTTTTGTCGAAAACCAACAATCAGATAAATTTTCAAACGTAAGAAATAAAATTTAGAATCCCTGGATATGAACCGCACCAGTCTTCTTCATAAGTAACCTACAAAAACTGATTAAATAAACAGTTACATTTGAAAGTTATGGTCATTTAAGTTTTCATCCTAGTTTTGTTGTATCTGTCGGGTTTAAAACAAAAACAAATTGTTAATTTTTTTATGTTTAAGATTGATTAAATTAATTAATTGTTGATACAGTAACATAAACATTGTGTAGGTGGAGTGACATCATTCAAGCCAGGAAACTTGTGAATATAGTTTCAAATATTTACTTGACTGTTCGAAATAGTTCTGATGATGTTATATTAGTATTTAGAATGTAACTCGCAAATTCTTTATTCCTGTATATCGATTGGTGATTTACTTTTTTTTTATATTATTTCGTTTGTAGAAATAGTAACACCTCTCCAGTTTTTCCAAATGTTCAGAATTATAATCATACATATGTACGGGATGTCCCATTTTAGACACTTTTTGGGGGTATCGGAATTATTACCAAAGATATAACGTTGCGGTTTTCACTTTAGTTTCCCACTTCTTGACGAAACGAAAGATTCCCGTGTCAAATTTGTTATGGCTCTATTAGTTTTTAAATCCACAAGGTGATTTTAAAAATCTTCGTTTTTTAGGCACATCTCGTATTAACGCATAACGTCAATTTATCAAAAAGGTAAAAACTGATTTTTATAAAGTTTTTATGGAGAGTTCAGTGGTGAAGTGAATTTTTTTTTCAAAAAAGTTTAATTTTTGAACTATTAACCAAACTTATGATTTTTTAAACAGAACACCCTGTTTATTATTTTAGATATTGATTAAGTGTAATTTAGACTTTTCAAAAATATATAATGTGTTTACTGTGAAAAACAAGGTCAGAATTCGATATTTTCAATAATTTGCTTTACTTGTAATAGTACATCATGGCCAATTTATAAGAAACAAATGCAAAATTTTACCAATAATAAATATACCAATAACTGGACATTTTAAAAGTTAATTTTAATATTTTTCTACATTTTCAATTGTAAACACTTAATTATTAATACATTTTTTATTATAAAAAACACTGTTATTATAAAACCAGAATATTGAAATTTGATTGCAAAGAAACAAGAACAACGTTATTTCAAAAACAAAATGAAACATTGAAACTAAAAACAACCACGAATTTTTTGAAGATGGTTTTCAAAATGTTGGTTGTTTTCTCGAACGCAGTATCGGGAGAGTTTTGTTATTCTTCTAATTACATTTAAAAGAATCATAAATCTATTATGAAAAGTTTGGAAGGCCTAAGCAATTGCCCCACGAAATTCTGCTATAGAGACCGGGGAGGAAAGTTATTGCCCAGAAATGGCCTCTACAGTCCCGAGTTGTGGCTCGGAGCACCGCCTTGTTGAAGATAAATGGAAATGAAATGGGCCAATGGAACATTTTCAAGCAATTCTGGAATAATTTTCTTAAGGAGTTCTAGGTATCTACGTGCTATGAGGCCCTCTTCATACATCCTATAAGCTATAAGTCGTTCGAAAATAAAATACAAGACACCAACTGCGAAGTATCCCTGGTGTATCTTTTCGAAAATTAAATGGTGATTTTCTGCAGAGCAATGTCTCGTGTTGTGACGATTAAAATTCCCACACTTGAAAAATAACATTGCTCAGATCAGATGACAAATCTGCCAAAAGATTCATTGGTGCGGATTTGTTCTATAAACCACTGACAAAACGTTACTCGGCGCTGATCATCTCCGGGGTGTAAATGTTGCACTATTTTAAATTTATATGGACGGTATTTATATGTTTTCAAAATTTTTTCAATTTCTTCCTCTATTTTTCTGAAGGATGATGAAATTTCTCTTCCTGTCTTCTTCGGCGTATGTTTTGAGACGAGGTTGAATAAAAGATCCGATTCCTTTTTAAACGAGCAAATATGTGTGGAATGGGGTGCCTCCTTTTTGGATATCTCACATGAACAAAAACGATCCCACCAGATATGAGGAAGTTATCCTAATGATAACGATTTAAGTACATTACTCATTGAAATATAATTCAGAAGATTTCTGAGGACTTTCACTGCTTCGTATAAAACGTACTAACGTATCATACTTTTTATAATTATCATAAACGGTAATTGTAAATGTAAAATAAATAAAAAGTAAAATAAAAAATACCCACTTAACAAAAATATTTGAAAAAAGTTTTGGACACTTGATTTTGTTTCCTATAAATTGGCCATAACTTACTGTTACAAATTTTGACCTCGTTTTTCAAAACAAAATAAACACGTTATATATTTTTTAAGAGCCTAAATTATTCTTAATCAATATCTAAAATAATATACAGGGTGTCCTATTTAAAAAATGATGTTTAGTTATTATCTCAAAAACTAAATTTTTAGAATAAAACTGACTGAGCCACTAAACTCTACGTAAAAAAACTCTATAAAAATCAGTTTTCACCTTTTTGATGAATTAACGTTATGCATTAATACGAAGATTTTCAAAATCACCCTTTAGATTAAAAACTAAAAGAGCCATTACAAATTTGACACCGGAATCTTTTGTTTCGTTAAAAAGTAGAACACTAAAGTCAAAATCGCAGCACTCTATCTTTGATAATAACTCGAATACCCACCAAAAGTGTCGAAAATGGGACACCCCGTACAGGCTTTTTTATATTTAGCACCATATCTAAAGGCTTTATTACGAGAGAAGGAAAAAACTTTAAGTAGGAAAATTGTAATATTTCTTCGATATTATATTTCAAATTTGTTGTAAAGTTGAGAAGAAAAAGGAATTTTAATTCTTTAAATGAAACGCTCTGTATATTCTCTGCTAAAATAAAACTGCGTTTCTTCCTAATTTCATAAATGTATAATAAGTAGTGTTGGGATTAGCCATTATTTAATTATTTTAGTTGGAATTATTAATAAACTGATATAAAAAAACGAGAAGACCTGAAAAACAAATGTTTTATTTTAATTGGCATTGTGACGTTTTAATACAGTTTCGAATTCTTATCATATTGACTAATATACGTTTTGACATGGGCTATTCGGAAGAGGAAAAGTATCAAATAATTTTTTTTGGAAATAATTATAATAACGGCAGTAATAGTAATAAGATAAACAAGTAGATATTTTTAGTATAAATATTGGACACTCAATAATACTAACAAAAAAAAATAAATTAGAAAAATCTTTATACATTTTCAACATATTCTTCACGATTAAAAATATTATCTTTCATTTTATTATTAATAAAGTTTCAAATAAAATCTCTGTGGTCATGGTTAAGCAATATTGCTGTGCGTTCAGTTTTTTTCCTTAATATTTCTATGTTTTGGGGTCTTTCATTATCTGATTTTTTTTAAGAGCCCCATAAAAAGATCTAATGGACTTAAATGTAGGCCATTTGTCAGTCATCTAATTGTGCCATGCCTACCAAACTAAAAGTTATATCGATTGTTAAGGCACTTACTAATTGGCATCACATTGTGGTGTGGTGTACCAGATCAGACAATTGTATCGCTGAACTGGGTATTCTCTAAATGATCTTCATTATTTTCAATTAAATATAAATATCGCTCACCATTTAAAATTCCATTTAAAATAATTGGCCCAATAATCTTATTTGCCAACATACTTCGGCAAACGTGAAATGATTGCCGACCCTGTATTTTTACGACTTGTATTTTGTGGGTGTTATCAGTTGCCCAATAAACTTTATTATTTCTATTGACTAGACATCATGAATGTGGGCTCGTCCGTCAAATCATTTTATTTGGAAACTTCTCATCTTGCGTACCATTGCTAAACACACTATTGCAACCGTTGCATCATATTTCCTTCAGTTAAATTCTGTACCGGCCTGAACTTATAAGGATGATATTTATAAAACTGCAGTGTGGTGTAAATTTTACACCAAGATTTATTGAAATATGATGCGGCATCAGCAATAGATTTTTCCGGATCTTCTAAAAATCATATGAACTAGTAATAATTTGTTTTACAATGCTAGAGTGAAAAATTACTTCTTCATTTCTAATTACGGTTTTGATTTTTCACCTAAGACTCTTCATTACATTTTTTTGACATTGTGTTTTATTGTACCAGTATATGGTACTCGACGTCAAGAATATATATTATAGTATTCATATTGTACTCAGAATATATTTTTATTATTAGAGTAATAATGATACTTTCCTTCATCCGAATAGCCCACGTCAAAATATGTGTTAGTCAATATAATATGTCAAGATAATAAGTATTCGAAACCATATTAAAACGTCACAATGAAAATTAAAATAAAGCATTGGTTTTTTAGGCTTCCTAGTTTTTTTTTAGATCAGTTTATTAATAATTTAAACCAAATAATGACTAGTTGGAATCTAATTTATTATACATTTTTGAAATCAGAAGTAAAACATTTTTATTCTAGCAGAGAATATACAGAGTATTCCATTTACAATAAAGTTTTTTTTTTAATTGAACCGACTGCTAAAAATGCGTTAAAAAGTAAAAAATAACTATAAATTTTTATATGAAATTGAAATTTTTGAAGTTGGCGCGAATCTAATACCTGATGACATGTGATTCGCATAAACAGACTAAAAATACTTTATTTGTAATTGCTTTCTTACCATAGTTTGTATATATTTAGTATAAATTCTTATTTGTTTCATTTAGAAATAATCTGGCGATTTAAAAAATTTTAAATTCATATAAAAATTTATAGTTATTTTTCACTTTCTAGCGCATTTTTAGAAGTCGGTTCAATTTTTTTTTCGATTTTTATTTTGAAATTTATTATGACATATTATTTGATAAATTATTTGAACTAAGTAAGTAATATGTATTTTTGCAAGAGTCTTCGAAATTACAATATAATAATTTCTATTTTCCAAAATCCAGAACAGGCGATCAATTTATTAACACGATTTATTTTCTAAAAGATTATACATGACTAATCTTTGCGGTTTTTCATCTTATGTCTACGACAGGAGTCAGATCTTTGTCATCTACACTGATTTTCACAAGACATTTGATTAGGTCGATCAGAGCATTCTACTGAAGAAGTCATCTGATCAGTTTGGTTTCTCTAATGCACTTATTAGAATATTAAAATCCTACTTCCCAAACCAGTTCGTAGAGATTGAGGGTTTCAGGCCAGATTGGTTTATGTCGACCTCGGATAAACCTCGGGGCTCCAATTTGAGGCACTCCTATTTAATTTATATGTAAACGATTTTCTAGTTGAAGTGGATTGAAAAAAAAATAGCCTACGCTAACGATATCACAGTTTATTACCACATCGATGTGGTCTCTGATTGTGCGTCTTTTCAGGTAGGCATCGAATCAGTTTGTCAATGGTTTGAGTCTAATAATCTCGCTCTGAATATCTCTAAATGCAATTAGGTATCTTTCAGTCGCACATACTATTTAATTATTTAATGAATGCTTCTACCTTGAACAGGTCCGCTTGTATAAGAGATATGGGATTTCTTTTTAATGAAAAATCTTTCTTTATTTCACAGATTGATTACATGGTAAGCATTGTATCTCGATCATCAGAATTCACATTAAGAAACTGTAAATACTTTTCTGATCTATTTACATCTAAGTTATTGTATTACTGCTTCGTTAGAATCAAATTAGATGATTGTTTAGTCACATGGTTTCCTCTATTTCACTGTCACAAGCATTTTATGGAATCCATTAAAAGAAGATTTCTGAAATATTTAAGGTTTAGGGAGGACGGCATTTATTCTGAACGGGGTATTGACCAAAAATTGATTCTGACCTTTGGCCCGGATTCCCAGTCTGTAACATTTTTATACAATTTCCTACATGCAAAAATTGATTGTTCATTTTTACTGTAGCAAATATCTTTTTAGGTACCCTCTATAGTTATCAGGGCGTCAGCCTACTTTTTCTCTTAAGTGCCTAAGATCAAATATTCTTTGTCAGAACTCAATTTATGATATGTGTCAAACTTTTAAAACAGTTTTCGTACCTTGTGACATGTATTTTGACAATCTTCCAATAATTTTAAGGCATCTACAAGAGATGTTTAGTTATCTGTAAGTCTTGGTTTAGTTGATTGAATCTTATTATTACAGTGTTGCATTTTTTGGATGTGTTAGGGTTAGTTAAGATTTATAATTTAAAATAAAATATAAAATTTAGAAAGTCGAATCACTTGTAATTGGACTTTTGCCTGTTAGAAATGTAATGCTGAATAAATAGATAAATAGGTAAATAAATGAATATGTATATATAATATGTAATTGTATTTTATAATGTATTGTTACTAAAAAGAAATAAATAAATGTAAAAGTTGTGTAGTTTATGTTGCTTTACTTATTCAAATTGGTCTATTGATTACTAGTGGTACTTTAAATTTGTCTGTAATGCAGAAAGACTATAATTTACTGCTCAAATATCTTTTCAGTTTTCGTTATGTCCTTATTATCGCAAGTAGGAACCGTCAGATAATATTAATTAGAGAACAGACACCTTTTTTTTCAATTATGAGCTTGTTAACAAAATTAGGAAAAAAAGACTACTATGAAACTAAAGCCGCAATTGTATTTATTGTTAGTCGATTATATTCATCATTTTTTTAACTTTCTTTTTTACATATGATTTTGATAAATTATTTATTGGAAGTAAATCCAGTTAGTTAAAACAAAAGTAGTTCAATTTTCCATGAATAAATTTAATCCGAGAGTACGTCCGTTTATTGATTCGGTTTTTTATGAAAACTGGTGGATATTTCGGAAAAATTTCATTTGGCATCTTCTGTGCTTACTAGTTGATGATCAATTATTGTAATCAATACGAATTTTTTCGTATCCGATATGTGCGATCTATGGCAAAATATTTACAAGGTATTTTCAATATAAAAGTCAAACTTAAGTCACTTTTCAATAATGTCAGGAAAATTCTTAAGAGACAATAAAAGCCGTTAATATGAAATAATGGCTAACATTTTTGAAATAAATGAATGTATCCGCCTACGAGATGAATAATATCGACTCGTATTTGAATATGCAGTGCCAATTTAAAATTATTTCCAAGCCAGAGGGATAACGAAAAATATTCGATAATTTTCCCAACAAATGTAAATCTACAATATTTATCTCCCAGTTTTAATTAAAATAAGTTGTTTTATTTCCGTTGAAAGGAAGCAGGTAAGAAAGGACAAGTTTTAACGATATTTTCTGTTTGTTCATCGAATAATTAGCCATTTAGTCCAATTAAATCATAAGTAGATATAACTCATAAGTTAAATTGCAACATTATATACGCTTTTCCAAAATAATTCAAAAAATTAGCTTTACAAGAATTGCTTTGAACAGAAAAATTTTGAATCTGAGGAAATTCAAAACTGAAAAATTAACGTTAAATATATTGTTTTACAGTAATACCTTATTTTCCCTTTTCTATTGAATATTGTCTATTAACCAGTCATCTAAAACAAGAAACAGCGATTTTTTGTTGTAGAAAGAGATAGTTATTGTTTGAACCTATTATATCCAATCAAGTATTAACTGCGCCTGGCCTGGTTAATTTCCGTGATGTGATCAGAGGTGAGATAGCCTGACCGTTGAAGTGAACCCACGCCTACCCACATGTTTTAACGTAAATTGTTTGCTTATTTTCAGAATCATGCCAATAATTTTAATATGGAAAAGAACCCAACTACGAAAGAAAATTATATGAGGAGAACAGAGCTGTTAAGAAATTGTCATTCCCATAAAATGTCACTAAATATATCACACCAAAAAGACGAAATTAAATTTTCAACTATTTTTTTTATATTATTAATTAGTAGACATAACTTCAACATAATAATTTTCATTGAATATATTTAGTAAGAGCTTTTCGTCCAAATTTGTTTTCAGATTTTTAATATTTACCACTGAAAAATTGGAGAGATGAAAAACTTTTATATATATATGGGCAGATATTCATATAGTAGAGGGTTATATGTCAAAATGTTAATATTTGAAGTGTATAGACAAAAGAGAGTAATATTTTTTATTTAGTCGCATCATTCGCGAACAATGAACCTCTAATGAGGATTTCACCTTTCCAATTTTCCAATTGTAAATATTAAAAATCTGAAAAAATTTGGCTTAATGGCTCTTTATATATATATATATATATATATATATATATATATATATATATATGTTTATGCGGCTTTCACGGATTCCTCCGTGTGAGATGCAATAGCAGTGGATATATCCTCATTATGCCGTTGTAGTGCTGAGATCACATTCAGCAAACGTACAACTCTATGCAGCTCCGTGTATGAGTGAAGTAAAATGCGAACAGTAAATGCAAACTTCTCTCCATCATATCCTTTCTGTGTTAGAGGTCGCACAGTTAGAATAAATTTTTATAAAACGCAATTCATTCTATTCCACCACCATCGAGATGATGGCCTACCTGTACCACCATACCGAGAAGAAAGTCGAAACGTACCCTCCCCGCCACAGTGATACGGTAGAGGTACATGTTTCGTCTCTACTAGACTCATCAGGGTACCGACATGCACCTGGCTGTGCAAAGGATAGATAAGAAGGAAGCATGCATATGCTAAACGTGGATGTATCCACTGCTATTGCATCTCACACGGAGGAATCCGTGAAAGCCACATAAACATATATACGCCATCCGGCGGGAGGTCGGCGAAGCCGCGTTTAGCATTTGCATGCTTCGTTCCTATCTGTCCTTTGCACAGCCAGGCGCATGCCGGTACCCTGATGAGTCTAGAAGAGACGAAACATGTACCTCTGCCGTATCACTGTGGCGGGGATGGTACGTTTTAACTTTCTTCTCGGTATGGTAGGCCATCATCTCGATGGTGGTGGAATAGGATGAATTGCGTTTTATAACAATTTATTCTAACTGTGCGACCTCTAACACAGAAAGGATATGATGGAGAAAAGTTTGCATTTACTGTTCGCATTTTACTTCATATATATATATATATATATATATATATATATCTCTATCTATCTATATATATATATATATATATATATATATATATATATATATATATATATATATATATATATATATATATATATGTTTATGCGGCTTTTACGGATTCCTTCGTGTGAGATGCAATAGCAGTGGATATATCCACATTATGCCATTGTAGTGCTGAAATCACATTCAGCAAACGTACAACTATATGCAGCTCCATCTATGGATGAAGTAAAAAGCGAACAGTAAATGCAAACTTCATTCCAACCATATCCGCGCTTCGCCGACCTCCCGCCGGATGGCGTATATATGTTTATGCGGCTTTCACGGATTCCTCCGTGTGAGATGCATTAGCAGTGGATATATCCACATTATGCCGTTCTAGTGCTGAAATCTATCCGGCGTTCAGTATTTGCATGCTTTCTTTCGATCTGTCCTTTGCACAGCCGGGTGCATGTCGGTACCGTGATGAGTCTAATATAGATGAAACATGTACCTCTGCCGTGTCACTGTGGCGGGGAGGCTCAGTTTTGACTTTCTTCTCGGTATGATATATATATATATATATATATATATATATATATATATATATATATATATATATATATATATACTACGAGGTTAATTTACCAGTGAAATTGTTTTCAAGCAACAGAGGTAACAAAAGCATTCGATGCTCTTCTCCGCGGGCAATTTTAACCTTTCATTTTCATTTTATTTAAAAATAACTTATTTAATTTTGTTTGAAATGTAGCAGATATTTATAGGTATTTGAGAAAGTAGTTTTATATTTAATAAATATAAAAGCTTCAAAAATATGATGTCACGTGATACAAAGCCACTAGCGTATGTAACCATGAAACTCGCAAGGTATCGACCTAGGCATGATCCTTAAAGGTTTTTACGATTTTTTCGCATTCTTCTGCTTAGGTAGCCTTGATTCGTCTTAATGAATAGGTTAATGGGGTTCAAAAGTTTTTGAAGTCTTCCACTACGCCACAATGTACCCACTTCCCCTTTATGGTTAAAAATAAATTAATGTCAGAAGTAAAAAATAATTAGGTTTATTATGATACATCCTGTATATCGAATTGTGTCTTGTTTGAGGTAATGTTTAAAAATAACTTATTTTGTTTTCATCGAAAGGAAGCAGATAAGAAAAGACAAGTTTTAACGAGATTATTTCTTTGTTCATCCTATGACCCACCATATTTCGGTTCAATTAAATCACTAATAGAGCTGCCCATAATTATAAATATCCAAATATTACAAACTTGCTTATTGACATTTTGTCCAAATGACCCTGATACAGTGCCATAATAAATCGTAGATCTGCTCATATTGGTTATTTTAGTGTAATATTAAAATGGATAAAACTGAAGACTATTCGATAAGTAACACAGTGTCTAAAAAATATAAGTAATGTCTTAGATACACATTTTAACGTAAATAAATGAATAAATAAATAAATCAATACATTTTCAGTTCACTTTCAAAATCACGCCAATAATTTTAATATCGTTAAAAAACCCAAGTTCGAACGAAAAGCTACGAAAACCAGCTAAACTAGGAAACCAAAACTGTCAAAAAATATTCACTTAATTGTCATTCTCACAAGACCTCGCTAAATATATCTTTTTTTTTTTAAATTAAATTTTTAGAGGTTATATTTGGAATAATTAATATTTTGCGAAAAGTGATCTTCGTTGAAAAGCCAAACAATATTAGAGGAACTTATAAATTTTTTTGTCTATTTCATTTGAACAGTGCGACCTTTACTTTTCGTAGCACCCTCGGTCAAAATGTCTTTCGGCCACCCTTCTAACTAACCAAATTTCGATATGATATATATCTATACGAATATTACAGTGAAAAAATCATATACTTGGAAGAAAGTGAAGGCCACATGTCCAAATCTGGAACCAGGAAAGTGAACGAGCATAAGAAATATACTCACTGATTTACCATCAGCTAGAGTATCGGTGACCAAGACGGCTAGAATTACAAAAGTGGCAACTTGCAGGAACTTCATCTTGCCGGACTACATCATGCAATTCACAGAATCTGAAAAGAACGTAATAGGTAATTAGTGTTTCATGGAAAAATACTTTATTTATACACTACGTCCTCCCATTTTGACAATTACATACAAGTACTTTGTTCTTTTTGCTCGAGATACGTATTCATATATGACTAATAAATTCGTATTTTATTTGTTAACAGATTTAAACTTTTTATAAAGGACATAACTAAAACTTGACACGTCTGTAAACTTAGATTAAACGTTAAGCTTACCCAGATTATATTGTTATCAAAGCTTCTTATTACTACCTCTTAAAAATGACCATGACGTAGCGGTTTCGTACCAGACAGCATGTAATGCAAAACAAAATTAAAAATCCTTGAAGAAATATGAGTCTCTAGAGAACTATAAAGGGCCGGATTTAAAGACTATGGGGCCCTAGTCACAAATTTTGTGAGGTTCTCTTAAGGAAATCAAAATTCTTCTAATAAACTTTAAAAAACTCGGATTACACTGTGCTGCATTTTTTGTTGTTCCCTGATATTTTTTTGGGCTTTTTGTATCTACTGTAATATGCTGAATTCAAATATAAGCTAGGTTTTTACCTATCACCCATAAGTTTTTAGAGAAGGAAAGAAGAATATAAAATATATGAAAACCGTAAGCAATCTAGTGAATTTTCAAAAATGAAAAAAAAAACTGGACCTTTTTTACAAAATATACTTTATTTTGTATTGAAAAAAGTATAATACAATCAAATAAATTATTCGGTTGTCTTTTTTCGCTTGTATTCGTCGGAATCGGTTTCACGTTTGAGGATCACACATGTTTGGGGTCCATTTTCTACTATACAGCTTCTCAATTTGAACAATTTGCTGGTGTAATATTTCGCCGTAATCATCTGAAACTGCACCTAAATTGGCACGAAAGAATTCCAAATGAGAGTGAAGAAAATGAAGCTTAAGTGACATGTTGCAACTTAACATCTTGTAAGAATGAATAAGCTCTTTAACTAAATCTTTGCAGTTCAAAAATTTCTTGTTATCTAGGAAGTTGCTGCATACATTTTTGAAGGTAGTCCACGCACTATTTTCTTTTCTCGAAAGGATAGTTTCAAAATTTTCGTCTTTAAAAAGTTTTCGTATTTGCAGCCCAACGAACATTCCTTCTTCGAGCTTGCCTCACTTATGAGGGCGTTTTCCGTCTCAAATGAAGAAAAACATTTTCTTTTCTATTAACTCTTTAACAAAATTTTTTATAAGCCCTAAATTTTCAGACCGGGAACAATGTTTTCATGTAACGGTCATTATTTAACGACATAATGTTGTCCAGCGTTCCAGTTAAGGGGTTACTAAAAATCATAAGAAAGAAACTTGAAGAAGAACAGACCTCAGCAGAAAGAACATCTTTACCACCGCACGCCATCATGAACTTGTTGGAAAGTTGTTTAACTAATTTCTACATCCAGGATGATGGACTACCGATGAGATCGTCACTCTCAATGGTTCGAGACTTTTGCAGTTGAATCCGCAATTAAGAGACCAAAGTTGTGGCTTAGTTACGTAGACGATACCTTTCTTATCTGGAATGAAAATGACGAACAATTTCAAAATTTCCTTTCTCATCTTAACGATATCAGCCCAACCATTAAACTCACCATGGAGAAAAAGGTACAAAAAAAATAAATTACTGAGATGTTTTGGTTTAAAGACATGGCAGACAAATTCGAACCTCAGTTTACAGAAAAGTCACATACTCCGGACAATACTCAAACTACTCATCAAATGACTTCAACAACACCAAACAAGGAATTATAAGAAATCTCGTAGATAGAACCTTAACTCTCTGCAACTGCAACGAGAATTTGATGAGAGAGATATATCACATTAAAAATGACCTGACAGCTAATGGATACCCAGTATGTCTGGTGGATAAAATTCTGGAACAACGCAGAAATAGGACAATATCGAGAACGAACGAAGAACGAAAACCAATATTGAACATCCCCTAAGTAAGAAGTATTTCGGAAAAAGTTAGAAGAATAGGAAAACAATATAAAATTAACGTTGTTTTTAATTGAAGTAATTCTCTGAGAAGTCGATACACACACACACACACACACACACACACACACACACACACACACACACACACACACACACATACACACACACACACATACACGCACGCACGCACGCACGCACGCACGCACGCACGCACGCAAGCACGCACGCAAGCACGCACGCATGCACGCACGCATGCACCCACGTACGCACGCACCAACGAACGCACGCACGCACGCACGCACCCACGCACGCACCCACACACCCACGCACGCACCCACGCACCCACGCACCCACCCACGCACCCACGCACCCACCCACGCACGCACGCACGCACGCACGCTCGCGCACGCACACGCACACGCACGCACGCACGCACGCCCGCGCACGATCACGCGCACGCGCACGCACACTCACACGCGCACGCACATCCCCGCACGCACGCACGCACGCACCCATATATATATATATATATATATATATATATATATATATATATATATATATATATATATATATATATGAAGTAAAATACGAACAGTAAATGCAAACTTCTCTCCATCATATCCTTTTTGTGTTAGAGGTTGCACAGTTAGAATAAATTGTTATAAAACGCAATTTATCCTATTCCATCACCATCGAGATGATGGCCTACCTGTACCACCATACCGAGAAGAAAGTCAAAACTTACACTCCCCGCCACAGTGATACGGCAGAGATACATGTTTCGTCTCTACTAGACTCATCAGGGTACCGACATGCACCTGGCTGTGCAAAGGACAGATGGGAAGGAAGCATGCAAATACTGAACGCGGCTTCTCCGACCTCCCGTCGGATGGCGTATATATGTTTATTCAGATTTCACGGATTCCTCCGTGTGAGATGCAATAGCAGTGGATATATCCACATTATGCCGTTGTAGTACTGAAATCACATTCAGCAAACGTACAACTATATGCAGCTCCGCGTATGAATGAAGTAAAATACGAACAGTAAATGCAAACTTCTCTCCATCATATCCTTTTTGTGTTAGAGGTTGCACAGTTAGAATAAATTGTTATAAAACGCAATTTATCCTATTCCATCACTACAACGGCATAATGTGGATATATCCACTGCTATTGCATCTCACACGGAGGAATCCGTGAAATCTGTATAAACATATATACGCCATCCGACGGGAGGTCGGAGAAGCCGCGTTCAGTATTTGCATGCTTCCTTCCCATCTGTCCTTTGCACAGCCAGGTGCATGTCGGTACCCTGATGAGTCTAGTAGAGACGAAACATGTATCTCTGCCGTATCACTGTGGCGGGGAGGGTAAGTTTTGACTTTCTTCTCGGTATGGTGGTACAGGTAGGCCATCATCTCGATGGTGATGGAATAGGATAAATTGCGTTTTATAACAATTTATTCTAACTGTGCAACCTCTAACACAAAAAGGATATGATGGAGAGAAGTTTGCATTTACTGTTCGTATTTTACTTCATTCATACGCGGAGCTGCATATAGTTGTACGTTTGCTGAATGTGATTTCAGTACTACAACGGCATAATGTGGATATATCCACTGCTATTGCATCTCACACGGATATATATATATATATATATATATATATATATATATATATATATATATATATATATATATATATATATATATATATATATATTTACAGTTTAAGACACAACAAAACTGAAGTTCCAGAGTAGCATCTGCTGCATACCTGATAAAATAAAACAGCCATTCTGTATAACATTTAACATGAATTTTACAATAAATAATACAATAATACCGAATAGAAAAAATAAAGAAATATCAATATCCGATGGGTTTAAAAACGCATTATTATGGAAATAGTTTTTAATCTCCCTCATAAAAAACTGAGGCTACAAAAAAAGACATCTGTGGTGTTACAAAATTGATTGAATTGGAACTGCATTCTAATCTGGGATGTGTTCTGATTTAAATTCGTTCTGCGGAATGGGATATTAAATAAGTAGAAATTTCTAAGACTTCTTCCAGGTACATTAAAATTTAAGCCAGATAAGACAAATGAGAAAAAATTGAATTGTTAGCTAGTCTGAAGATGACATAAGTCCGAAATTATACTTCCCTGAGTCACAGACAGTATATTAAATTATCCAGTTACCTGCTCAACCGAGCAACCAGCCTTAAAAGCCAATATTCTAAGAAAACTTGTTTGAACCGATTTAATTCACTTCGTAGGTGTATTATAGTAGGTGTCCCAAACGACTGATGCAAATAATAATTTGCTATATACATAAGAATAGTCCACAGAGTAAGGATACTTTTCGGGTTCTTAAATTCTTTGCACCTTCTGTTAATAAATCCAAGTAACTTGTTTTTCGTAGTGAAAACTAAAAATCCACTGGCTGTCGAGAATTATTCCAAGATCCATAATTTTAGTAACTCTTTCCTGGACTAAATTATTTATAGTGTAATTGTTAAAGATTATATTTTTCCTTTTTGAAAAGGTTATAATATTACACTTTGTAAGGTTTATAAAAATGTTATTATTTTGACAATATGGGTCTTGAAGTTTATTGCAGTCATCTATGTCGTTAATGGGGCGGTAAGTAGTCAGCGTATGAAAGAAATTTGCTGTTTTAAAAGTAATGTTTTATGTCACTAATATATATGATAAAAGGAGCGGTCCCAGGTGACTTCCTTGGCTTACTCCAGACGTAACCTGGAAAGGAGTAGAATGATAACCATTCACTACAACGATCTGCACCCGAAAATAAATGTAGAACCGAACATACTTCAAAAGTCCCGCGTAGACACCCGCCGCAGTAAGCCTCTCGATCAACCGGTCATGGCTGATCTTGTTGAATGCCTTAGTGAAGCCGGTATACACGCAATTCAAATGATCTCGTTCCTCAAGTACCTCACAAATATCGTAAGAGTAAGAAAGCAAGTTAGTTTCAAACAATTGATCAGGACAGAATCTGACCTTCAATAATTAGGATTTTTTTACAGTATTTAATATGTTTGGATATACTAGTTTTTCTAGCATCTTTGCAAAAATTATAGTTTTAGTAATAGGCCGGTAATTTGCTATATCGATTGTGTCTTCATACATATAATGTGGCGCCAACTTTAAAGATTTCAATTCCATAAAAAAATTTGTATAGTCATTTTGGCGCCTTTTGGCGTCTTTCTTGAAGGCGATTCAATCTTTTTATAGAAATCTGACTAGGACTTAAGTTGAACACATCGAACGAAAGACGTATTTTTTATATTAGAAACAAACCGAATTGAAATGGCAATTGACAAAAAAAAAATAACTGATTTAACTTATTTGACATCGTCGAAATTACGAAAACTTACAAGTAGAAATACTCTTCAATTTATATATTTTTTAGGCAATAAAAAAATCTGTTTGTAGAAATATAAATCATTGCAACTCGTTTAGGCTCCAAAAAATCAAGTTATTTTCAGTCCTGGAGTATTAATGGTTTTAGTGCCAGAAATTACAAAATATTGTGTCGTCGCAACGAAATGATAATGGTATCTCAGAGCCTGTAGGTGAACTATGAGATTTGCGGCCTTTCACATCCCAACAAGAAAGTTCCCATGCTCCTACACTGTCAATTACGATTAGTTTTCGCGAGTATGTGAATGACTTCAAGTGTGCCACAATATACCCATTTTTACTTGAATGTTACCAAAAAATTCCCAAGAGTAAAAAATAATTGGTTTCATTATGAATCACCCTGTATATTGAATGACGACGTATTTCAAGGAATAAAGTAGATTATCCTTTATTATTTTTAACGATGACTAGTTTATTCATTATGTAGTATATATAATCAGCGGTTTGGACCAGCTGATAACTAGTAAGATTTATCGTTGTGAACGTTTACAGACTATAACAGAAATTATTCTGCTCTTAACCCTTTTAAAGTGTAGATTGTATGTTATATTAGTTATTTTAGTGTAATATTAAAATGGCTTCATCAAAAAACATTTCGGTAAGTGCCAAAAAAATTGTAGTCGCCAATCAATTCTTAAATAAATTATTCGTTTACATTCTGAACTCCGTGAATACATTTTAATTGATGATAATTAAATTTGAAAGTTCATTCTTATACTTATCACCATCACTTTGTTACGGTTAAAAATTGGGTTTAAATAATAAATATTTTTGTTTACATTTTTCAAGATTAAATTACAGGTTCAGATTACTAAAGTCATAAATAGATTTTTGTTTTGTACGTAAATTTACAGTAAACGATGTTTTCTACTATAAAACTAATGATTACCTTTTGTTTTTCATTCATTAATATTGGTTTCATCTATATTCAGATTATTCCTTTTGTTTACATTTTAAAATTTTGATTGACATCGAAACTTAACATATTTCTGTAATTTATAAATTTCAGTAGGTACCTCGAGACAATGTATCACATATTGGGAAAAGCGTTTTCCTAATGTTTGGATAAATATAAATAGGGTTATTTGCTTTCTTGTTGATTTTCCTTTTTCAGAAAATATTTATTTATTGTCACATATCAGCTGTTAAATGGTCAGCTCCACGAGATTGCGTGAAAGTTTTTAGGGTTGCCTATAAGATGGCACATCAGTTGAATATTATCGAAATGCTAAATTCGAAATAAAATAGTATCGATTTTTTTTTCATTATGTTGTTTTTAGTTTATTAGTTGAATATTTCTCTTTACTTTACTAGTTAGAATTTTTGGTAATTATAATATTGTAAATTAGACCCTCGAACTAATTCGAACTAATTCGAACTAATTGGATTTAATTTTTGAATATTTCGAACCCATTAAGTAGTTTGTTATTGGGTATTCATTTTGTAGGACGAGGCAGGTTAGATTATTAAGATATTGGTTGTCTCTGTCTGATTTCAGTACCGGCCAGTTTAAAGTTGAGATAGAAGAATTTTTGTATATATATAGGGTTCGAGATTATGGCTACGAGTTTAAGGTTATTTTTTTTGGATAGATTTTTGATGGACGTTTTTATAAAGTTTTTTTGGTAACTTCCGTTGGAAGAAATGCTTAACAATTGACTATTTTGGAAACTAATTATTATGTACAAAACTGTAACAAACTTTTCAGTAAAATTTTGTCAAGATTTTAACCACTTGAGCGACAGTTATAAGTTGATTTCTATGATCTAATTTTTGTAATTATCTATCATTTTTTTTTGTGTAACTTTCTATTGCTTATATTTTTGTTAACTGTCATTATCTCTTTCATTATCAATTTTCTAATTCTTTCTCTTTGCAGATACTTTTGTACTTTTTTATATGGCTTATTTTTTTTATTACTGCAAAGTTGATAGTCTCCTGCATTGTTGGGCTTATGGACCTTCATAGTCTAGTTTAAAATAGAGTGTGTTCTTTTCTTCTATAACTAGGCTATGTCGACGTAAACCTTCCAAGTGTTGTTGATTTGTTTACTTTTGGATCGGTTTGCCGTTCACTGTGCAGGACACTGTCAAGTTTAATTTTGTTTTAATATTCACATTTTGCTACGTCATAGAAAGACAATAACTCTCGACTAAGTCAACAAGGTTTCTCTATTGCAATTTAACATTTGTAATCGCACTTCTATTAGATAGCCCCATTAGAGGAGCTTGCAATAATTCACACTGGTGATAACTTTTTCCAGGGGTTGTTCTTATTATCTGGGAAGGGGTATACCGTGAGGAATAAATGTATTGGCCTCTATTTAATTGGTTTTATTTCCTATAATTTTAAATTAGGATACTTTTAAGTACTTAGACTCTGCGATTTATTTACCCGGATATGACATATTAAATATTTACTCTTTTCCAAGTTTTCTTTACTACAATTGCTCTTAGTATAATCATTAGGGCTCATTCTAAAGTAAAATTTGGTGGCGCCTATTTCCCGATTGAGATATTTATAAAACTTACACAGGCAATATATTAAAAATAGTGTAAAATATAAAAACAACGAATCTACCCTGAGATGAGCTAGCGTATAGGTAAACTCCAGTCAGCATTAGGACAATCTTAGGTAAGTCTGAACTGAGGTACCTTACAGGGTGTTGCCAGGATTTGATAAGGCGTTCATAGTTGGTAATAATATATTATATTTCATGGTAAAATTTTGAGATTTCATTTGCGACAAAAATTCTTGATTTCAACTTCTATATTTTAATTTTTGCTTTTTAAGAAAATAATTTTATGTCACCCACAATTAGCATGTAGATGAAGGTTGTTTTCAATCCGATACATGATGACCAAGTTTATATCGATGATTTCAAGTCTGCTTGAAAGTTAAATGACTTTACATCTAATTTTAAACCTAACCAATGATTCCGGTAACTTCAACTGGGTTGAAAATCAATTTTAAGCTGCATTGAAAGTTACGTTTTTTTAGGGGTAACAAAAAATAATCGATACATTTTCTTGAAAAATGTAGATCTACAATATTTATTTTTCAGTTTAATTAAAAAGAAACTTGTTTTATTTTCGACAAAACGTAGCAGTTATTAATAAATATTTGCAGAAGTAGTTTCATTGTTATTAACTACAATCAAATTCACAAATTTTCGTGTCAAAAATATAGTATCATCAGCGTCTGTAGTCACGTAATGCAATTTTTTTCTCCTGCTTCTGCTCGGTCAACTTTACTTAGTAACGTAGTTAAAAGATTTTTCAAAGTCTTTTACCGTGCCACAATTTATCCGTTTCTTCTTTATGGTTAACAATAAATCAATGTCAGAAGATAACTAATCTCATTTTGATTCATCCTGTATATCAAATTATGATGTATTTCAAAGAATAAGTTTTATGAAGTTCATATTATTTTAATATTATCCGTTTACTCCTGGTAGAACCAGTGATTAGATCGGTCTAAATTATTGGTATGACATCATTATAAATATTCCCATATTATTAATTCATTTATTCGCATTTTGTGCAAATGATCCTTGTACAGTGCCATAATTTATTGTAGGATGTGTGTTTATTAGCTATTTTAGTATTCTGTTAAAACGGATGCATTCAAGAACTAAAGACCATCAAATTGTCCGTTTATTTCCAAAATCGCACTAAAAATTTTAACAAGGGTTAAAATACAAGTTCTAGACTTTCTATCATAGAATTCCAGACCTTCTTTCATAGACTTCTCCTGAGGAATATAACAAAGATAAAATTAATTAAATAGAAAATAAACCCAAAACCCTACAAACTAATACTATGAAATGTAAAATGCTATAAAGTTCGTTACACTGCCCCCTTTTAAGCTTTGATCGTCCCGATCAACCTTCTTAATCTTAATAATGAGCCAAACTCACGACTTTCATCTTTGTGCGAAGGCGTTTCTGAATTCGGTACACCAGATTGTTTAGTCGGGTCCTTACGTTATACGGACCTTCCCATGACTTTTGAAGCTTTGGTGAACGCTCTATGGTTCTTTTCGGATTATACAACCAAACTTTTTCACCAACAATTAATCCACCAGAATTGGCTTTAAGGTCATAGCGGGTCTTCATTCTGTCGTTTTCTATTTGTAATTTTTGACGGACTTCTTCGTCTAAGATCTAAAGCTCCTTACTGAGTTGATTGGTGTAGTCTTCCCAAGTTGCTTCAGAATCGGGTGGACGTCCAGTAAACAAATCGACGGGAAGACGTAATTCTTTCCCAAAAATTATGCTGGCAGGTGTTTTTCCAGTGGTTTCGTGAATGGCTGAATGATAGGCTAGTAAAAATAGCTGAATGCATTTATCCCAATCATTTTGTTGTTCATTTACTTGTATTCTGATGTACTTCTCCAGTGTTCTGTTAAATCGCTCAACTATTCCATCTGACTGTGGATGTAAGAGTGTTGTTCTAGTCTTGTGGATTTTCAGAAGCTTACAAAAGTTCGTAAAAACGTCAAATTCAAAGTTTCTACCTTGATCAGAGTGTATCTCTCCTGGCACCCCATATCTACAAATCCACTGTTCAAACAACATTTCAGCAACGATGGTGGCTTCTTGATTTGGTATCGCATAAACTTCTGGCCATTTACTGAAGTAATCCATAGCTACTCAAATATAGTGATTTCCGGACTTACTAATAGGAAATAGTCGTGCTATGTCTATTGCAATTCTTTGAAACGGTACTCTTACATTGTATTGTTTCATTTTACCATGGCTACGAGTCCTCGTTCCTTTACTGGCAGCACAATCGGTACAGGTTTTGCATCAATCTTTTACAACTGCGAGGCTCCCTATCCAACAGAAACTCTCTTTAACTTTTTCAAGAGTTTTCATAACCCTTAACTGTCCGCCACCTACACCATTAGGTAAAGCTTGCAGTACTTCTGAAATCCTTTTGGTGGATAAAATAGTCTGGTATTTGTAGTCTTTGCCATCAGAGCTCTCCCAAACTTTTTTTAAAAGACCATCCTGGAGGAGTCCCATAAGGCCCAAACTAATACCTGACAAAATGTGATTCGCATAAACAGATTAAAAATACTTTATTTGTAATTGCTTTCTTACCATATTTTGTATTTATTGGAAGTTATTTATTTCATTTAGAAATAATTTGACTTCAAAAATTTATTGTTATTTTTCACTTTTTAGCGCACATTTAGAAGTCGATTCAATTTTTTTATAAAAATTTTGTTCTTCGATTTTTAGTTGTGTATTCATTATGATATCCATAAATTATTTGAACTAAGTACTAATCGAGGTTAGTGTACCTTGCAATGACTCCAAGGTGGCAAAAAAGTACCCATTTTATCGAGAGTTGTAAATCGCCCTAAAATGAACCACTAAAAGTTCTTTGATTCTTAGAGTTCTCCAAATACCAGTGAAATTGTGTCAAAGAAATATTTAGTCTGTCATAGTAAATCCACTATCTTAAATTTTAAATTAATTTTAGATTGGTAATATAGGCCCCAAGACCTTCCAATATCGATATTTAAAGAATTTGAGACGTAAATTTTATACTGCATATTGAGTTTGTATATGCCCCAAGAAACCCGTAATATCAATTTGAGACAAAATCGGAAAATGTAAAATTTTCAGTCTCTCATATTGTATCTTATCAACATAATAGTCGTAAAATATTAAATTCATATTCGTAATACACAACTTCGAAAACCCCTTAATATCAAATCTGAAAAAATGCGAATATGGTAAAATTTTCAACCCACAATATTGCATCCGCCATATTTAATTTCAAAAAAATAATTTTAACGTCTTAATCTAATCTAAATCTAAATCCTTCTAAACCCCCTAGTACCAATTTGGGATGAAATTTAAAATTTCTAGACCGTCATACGGCATCCGATATATTAGATTTTCTTAAAATAATTTTATATTAGCTATTTACATCCTCAAAACTGATTCAGTCTCTCTTTTGAACAAAACTGAAAAATGTAAAATTTTGAGTCCGCTATATTGGATTCGCCATATTGAATCCTGAAAAAATACTTTTAAATTCATAATTTACACCCTCAAGAACCTCCTATATCCGTTTTGGAGAAAATCGAAAAATGCAAAATTTTTAGGTCACCATATTGAATCCGCCAGGTTGAGTTTTCCAAAAAATATTTTAAATTCGTAGTTAACACTAACAAAAATCCAGCAATACTGATTTTAGACAAAATCGAGACATGTATGATCTTTAATCCGCCATCTTGGATCCGCTATACTTAATATTTTTTAAATAATTTCTGATTCATAATGTGCGGTTTTAAAAACTCCCCCATATCAATTTTGGAAAAAATTGGACAAAATAATTTTTTATCCACCATATTGGATTGGATATTTTGAAAATAATTTCAGATTCGTTATGTGCGACTCCGAAAACCCCTCTACACCAATTTTGGAGACAGTCGGATAAAATTAAATGTTTTTGTCCGGCATATTGGATTCGCCATATTGAATTTTCTAAAAATAACGTCAGATTCGTTGTGTACGAGCCCGAAAATTTAACCAATACCAGTTTTGGAGAAAATTGGACAAAATTAATTTTTTTTGCCGCCATATTGTCAGCGCCATCTTGGATTTTACTGAACTAATTTTGTCCAAAAAAATATGGACCACCGCAGCAACTTTCTGAACATAACGTAAAAAATTTTATTCAAATCGTTGCCGCCGTTCCGGAGTAATCGGTGTACAAACATTAAAAAAAATGAAGTCGACGAATTGAGAACCTCCTTCTTTTAGGAGTCGGTTAAAAAATAAAGTCTTACGATATTTTATAATCACATTTTGTCATACAGGGTGTCTGGAAAATTCATGTACAACGTTTTGCTAAATATACTTATTAACACTTTTTAAAAAATGAAATTGGATTCTATCTGATATCTCAGGATTATTAAAAAGGTTGACAGCATTTAGAATTCGCATCAGTATTCTTCCGGGGTGTTCACCGGAGTCTTGTTTACTTCTGTTTTAAGAGCGCTTCACAAAAAGACACATATTTACCTTTGGAGAACGTGGAAACCATCTTAGTGGTACCTTATTGCCTTTTCCAATCCATTGGTTGGTATATTGGTATATTGGTCGTGTAAATATTGCCGAAGATCAACGGAAAAATAGTGTAGGGGTAACATTATGCATATATCATAGTTCTCGTCGAAGTAAAATAAGCATATTTTTTAGAAGAAGTGGTAATGTGTTTTAGCAAAAAATTTAGGTAAATATTTCCATTTATCTTGTCTGAAATCACAACAGGACCAATAAGGTAGTGATCAATAAAACCTGCTCAAACATTTATTTTAAAATTATGCTTTAAAGGCATTTGGATTTTTATCCGTATAAACATTTTCTTCCTGCAGGTTGGTAATTCCAGATCTTGCGCCTCATCGGGAAACAAAATTTTTCTGCGAAAATTGGGATCACGAATTTTTTTGTTTCGAAAAAATTCACAAAATGTAAGGAGCATGGGGGGATCAATTTAAGTTCCTGAACCTATTGGACGTGATATGAATGTGACAGTAATTGTTTTAAAATATTATTTACAATAGTTTAAGACATATCCAATTCACGTTCTGAGCCGCGAATACTAACACTTGGTTCTTCTTTAAATCTTTCCAAAATTTCCTCTTTTTCGACTATTCGAGTTGTTCGAATACGACCACTACGTTAAAATTTTTTTATAAAGCTGCCCGTTTCTCGGGATGACGCTCAATATTGGCAAATGATTAATGGTTTGGTATTCAGTGGATACAAAATCTTCCCATGTATGTAAACCCTAACACTCATTTCCTTCACAATATCCATACATCGGCAGTGTGCATAGTTGTCCATATTTAACGGTAAGAATAGGCATAGAAACTTAGAGTGTTGATCTTACTTTAATCGACTTTTTAACAGTGATGGCAATTTGTCAGTAGTCCAATTGTTAAATGTCACAAAGTCACTCGGAAAATTATTGTTACAGGTATTTTTTATTATTACATGTTATATGCAAATAATTGAATATATTTTTTTCCTGGTAAAATCGCTCATCCAATGAAAATTTTTCAAGAGATAAAAAAGCTTGTAAATACATCCGATTATCCGATAATAACATGTTCATTCAGTGTTCTAATCTCGTGGAGTACAGATTCCTGAAATTCCTCGTGTAATCGTAGGCGAAACGTCGAATAATAATTCCAATTTGTCACGGTCTAAACCCAAGAATTATTATTGACCAAAGCTCTGAAACCTTTCGTCCTTTTATTGGATATAAATGCTTAACATTAATGCACAAGTTCACTAACATGGTCTAACCTTAAAACCGTTTTAAATTGACAGCAAAATGTTTAAACTGATAACATGAACAATGCCAGTTTTAAATTCTAAATAAAAACAAACATAAAAAATAATTTGCTTTTATAACTGAACCAAAAAAAATGGAGAATTTCGTTTATTTTAGGGATACAACTATTTCTCTTACATATTTCAAGACTTTACCGCTTTGTTCTTTTCCTTAATATTCCTTATATTAGTGTTAATTTGTTGACATATGTAATATAAATTATAATAATATCATAAACAAAACAAAACTTGCCGACTTGAAGATTTATTTTTCACAGCAACTAGATCCGTTTTAGATTTCCTTAATGAATCTGACTGAAACATTTTTCATTATTATGAAGTAGGCTTTGACCATAATTTCTAAAATCTCTGTTGTTAAAACCATTCTATTTTTGTTAAGCGGGCTTTGACGATGACATCAAAATATTTGACGTTTAGTTTTTTCTCCATTGTTATTACCAATTCCGAAGCAAGTTTTTGATTGTGTAAAATTGTTAGTAAATTTCTCTAAATACCAAATTATCTACATAATATCATTGTTTCCTAAAGCGTTTAGTTGGACAAAAGCGAAATTCTCTCGTAGTTATTGGTGTGTTCAATGAATACATTTATGGAACAAAAATATTTATGAACATGTTTTAGTAACCTGAAAATAATTAGAAATAAAGGAATTTAAATAAAGGTAAGTCTTTATTGGGTGGTTCATACGTTCAAAAATTAACAACTAACACTAAGAATTATATAAATAATTTTCATCTGCAAGTTAAATGATACACTTTCTGTTCATAGTCGCAACTGGGAATTAACAATTAACATCCAAGAAGTTAACGCATATTCATCTTAGTTTAACTCTTAATTTCGGCCAAATTCGTGTTCGCTTTCGGATGTTTTCGGCTAGTAGGTACATCAAAATAAAAAAAAACAACATTTTCTATATGTTTATTTTTATACATTTATACATCCTCTATACATACAGGGTGAGTCAACGATTGGATGAAGTAGGTTTTTCAATTTTGTGACAAATATATTCAAATTTGGAATTTAGCAAGGCCAAGGACAAGTTAACATAATTTTTACCTAATATTTGCAATAAAAGCTACAGGGTGTTGAACACATCGGCTCAAATTTGAACAAGTTTAAATGAATAAATATTTTTTTTTTAAATGGTACACCCTGTATATTTTCATGTTATTTAATAGAGTAATAAAAACCCTAAAAGTTTTGTTCAATATATCCTATACCTATTTATAATAGTTTTTGAGATATTTCAGTTTTTCTTATTTTCCATACTTTTTTACAGAAATAGTCTTCATTATCATACTAGCCATGTATAATAATAAAAAGAAACTACAGAAACAAACAGAATGTGGTTAAATATGATGAAATACATTATTCGTTATATTACAACGGCAATAGTTTAATTAAACATAATGTGAAAAAATTAACACAACAATAACGACAAGGCAAATACATATTTACTTTTATACTAAATTGAAACAAAAAAAATACCTATTAAATACTGAGATTAATTATTTCTTTTTAATAAGTATTCGAATAAACGACCCTCTTGTGCAATGCACAAATTTAGTCTTTTTTGCAGATTTTCTCGGACCCTGGACAAAATTAGTGGCGTTATTGTTCTACAGGTATTCCTAATCCTGTTTCGCATATCTTCCACTGTTGTTGGTGGATTAACATACACCTTATTTTTAATATAACCCCATAGGAAGAAATCTAATGGGGTGATGTCGCTAGACCTTGGTGGCCACTCAATGAAACCCCCACGTCCAATCCATTTTTGCGGATATCGTTGGTCCAAAAACGCACGAACTTCACGATGGTAATGCGGAGGCGCACCATCGTGCTGGAACCACATACTGTCGAGCTCATCCCTATCGAGACCTTGAAGCAGTTGGAGTAGTTCTTCTTGTAGAAAGTTCAGGTAACTATGGCCATTTAGTGGTTCATTAAAAAAATGGGGTCCAATAATTCGATTATGATGAATACCACACCAAACATTTAATGACCAGTGGTTTTGATGTTGCACATCTCTAATCCAAAATGGGTTTTCTGTGGCATAATAATGTATGTTGCGTCTATTTACGGCACCGTTACTTCTAAAACTAGCTTCATCACTAAACATTACCTTGCATAATAAATTTGGATTTAATTGAATCTCCGCATTTATTGTACGACAAAAGTTTACACGACTTTCAAAATCCTATCCATGCAATTCTTGGTGTAATTCCATGTGATATGGATGATACCTATATTTCTTGGTAGTACGATTAGCGGTGGATTGTGATGTTTCACATAATGCTGCTAACTGACGGCTACAAATATAAGGATTTTCCTGAACATTTAACAATACTTGTAGTTCTTTTTCTTCATTAGTTACTGGTTTGTTGACCACTTTACGTTTTGGATAATCAACAGTACCAGAAGAATCAAATCTTTGCATTAAGTTTTGAAAAGTATGGGTATTAGGCTGGCGTCGATCAGGATACTTCATTTTGTAAATTCTTTGAGCAAGAAGGCAATTTTTTTGAGCCTCTCCTATTGTATAAATCATATCTATTAACTCATTCTTTGGAAAATTCATTTTACAATATAAGATGAATGCAAAAAAAACCAAACTACAATACATAAAAACCAAAAGAAGCGATTGCGGTTATAAATTTGACACACAGAAAAATGTTCTTTTACATTGTTTTTGACATGGCTTCTATGATAATGAAGACTATTTCTGTAAAAAAGTATGGAAAATAAGAAAAACTGAAATATCTCAAAAACTATTATAAATAGGTATAGGATATATTGAACAAAACTTTTAGGGTTTTTATTACTCTATTAAATAACATGAAAATATACAGGGTGTACCATTTAAAAAAAAGATATTTATTCATTTAAACTTGTTCAAATTTGAGCCGATGTGTTCAACACCCTGTAGCTTTTATTGCAAATATTAGGTAAAAATTATGTTAACTTGCCCTTGGCCTTGCTAAATTCCAAATTTGAATATATTTGTCACAAAATTGAAAACGTTATTTAGGATAGAATTGATGCTTGAAAATGTGACTTTTTTTCTTTAAACTTAATTATCTCAGAAACTATAAAGTTTTGTTATAGTAAACCCTTAATAAAAAAGATTTAAAATTATAAGCTAAATCGAAAATACGATTCGTATATAGGGTGTTCTATTTAAAAAAATACAACTTTATGCTGTCCTAGTTTTTTGGCTCACCCTGTAGAGTCCTAAATATTTTTAGAATCTGCGTAAAAATGAACTGTATCAAACAATAAATATAGTTTCTTTGTTAATTTCACCGAAAAGGCACAAACCTACTTCATCCAATCGTTGACTCACCCTGTAAAAATAAATAAAATCGAAGTGTTTGTCTGCCTGTCTGACTGTCTATCCGAACTAATCTTCAAAATGGCTGAACCGATTTCCATGAAACGTTAGAAACGTGAAGAGGAAGTTGTCGGGAGTGATACAGGCTTTTTTCTGTCTGTCCTGTCTGTCTGTCTGCGCGGGCTAACTCTTTAAATGGCTGAACTGATTTCGATGAAACTTTACAGGATATAGACTTCTTCTCTTGCTGTCTGTTCTATCTGTGTGTCTGTAGAGGCTAATTTTCAAAACGATTGAACTGATTTCGATAAAACTTTAGAGACATGAAGAGAAGGTTGTCAAGAGTTATATAAGCTGCTTTTTTTCTGTTTGTCTCTCTATCTCCACGAGCTGATCTTGAAAATGGCTGAAGCGATTTCGATGAAACTGTACAGATATAAAGAGGAAGTTGTCAGAATTGATATTGATTGCTTTTTCTGTCTGTCCCGCCTGTTTGTCTGTACGGGCAAATCTAGAAAACGGCTGAACTAACTTCGATGAAACTTTACAGGCATGAAGAGAAGGTTCTCAGGAGTGATATAGGCTACTATTTTTGCTGCATGTCTATCTGTCTGCTTGTACAAACTAATCTTTTTTAATTGTTTATAGTTAATAACAATTGTATTTATTATTTATTTTCCAAGTTTCTCGTCTACGAATCTACAGGTAAAACCTGATATGAAACAAACGTCAACATTTTAGAAGTAGGTAAATATGTCCGCTTACTAGATGAATAAGATCGGCGTTAATTTAAAATTATTTTCAGGCAATAGGGATAAAAAAATATTTGGTCATTTTCCCGGCGAATATAAATTTAGAATATTTACCTTTCAATTTAATTTAGAAACAACTTGTTTTGTTTTCAACGAAACCTGGCACTTATTAAATAAGTATTTGGGAAAGTAGTTTCCTTTTTAACTGACTTCTAAAAGAAGAAGATACTCAATTCGTCGACTATGTATTTTTTCTTTATGTATGTACACCGATTTTTCCGGAACGGCTTCATCGATTTGAATGAAATTTTTTATGTTATGTAAAGGAAGTTGCTGCGGTGGTCCCATATTTTTTTAGATGAAATTGGTGCAGTAAAATCCAAGATGGCGCTTACAATATGGCGGCCAATAAAATTAATTTTGTCCGATTTTCTCCAAAATTGGTATGGAGGAATTTTCGGGGTTGTACCTAACGAATCTCAAATTATTTTTAAATAATTCAAAATGGCGGATCCAATATGGCGGACAAAAAAATTTAATTTTGTCCGATTTTTTCCAAAATTGGTATGGGGGAGTTTTCGAGGTCGCACATTACGAATCTAAAATTATTTTTAAAAAATTCAATATGGAGGTCCAATATGGCGGACGAAAAAAACAATTTTGTCCGATTTTCTCCAAAATTGGTATCGGGGAGTTTTGGGGATCTCACATAACGAATCTGAAATTATTTTTAAAAAAATCAATATGGTGAATCCAATATGGGGGACAAAAATATTTAATATTGTCCGATTTTCTCCAAAATTGGTATGGGGGAGTTTTCGAGGTCACACATAACGAATCTAACATTATTTTTAAAAAATTCAATATGGCGGATCCAAAGTAGCGGACGAAAAAAACAATTTTGTCCGATTTTCTCCAAAATTGGTATGAGGGAGCTTTCGAGGTTGCACATAACGAATTCAAAATATTTTTAGAAAATTCAATATGGCGGATCCAATACAGCGGACAAAATAATTAATTTTTTCCCATTTTCTCCAAAATAAACAAGGGGGAGTTTTCAGGGTCGCACATGACAAATTCAAAATGTTTTTTTAATAAAATCATTATATCCGATTTTTTTCAAAATTGATTTGGTGGAGTTTGTGGGATATCACATTACGAATCTGATATAGAGGGTCCTTGAGGGTGTAAATTATGAATTAAATAGAATTTTTTCAGGATTCAATATTCGAATGAAAATATAGCTGACTAAAAATTTTTCGATTTTGATAAAATGTGGAACTAAATAGTTTTTGAGGATGTAAATAGCGAATATAAAATTATTTTAAGAAAATCTAATATATCAGAGGCAATATGACGATCTAGAAATTTTAAATTTCTGGATTTCATCTAAAATTGGTACTAGGGGGCTTTGAAGGATTTAGATTTAAATTAAATTAAGACGTTAAACTTATTTTTTTGAAATTCAATATGGCGGATCTAATATGGTCGGTTGAAAATTTTACCTTATTCGCATTTTTTCAGATCTGGTATTAGAGGGTTGGAGGCGGTGTATTACGAATATGAAGTTAATTTTTTACAACTCTTAGGTTGATAAGATACAATATGAAGGAATAAAAATTTTACATTTTCCGGTTTTATCTAAAATTGATATTGCTGGGTTCTTGTGGCGTATACAAGCTCAATATGAAATATAAAATATATCGGGCTAAGAAACTTACGTCTCAAATTGTTTAAATATCGATATTGGAAGGTATATTGGTGATATACAATCTAAAATTAATTTGAAATTTAAGATGGTGGATTTACTATGACGGACTAAATATTTGTTTAACACAATTTCATTAGTATTTGGAGAACTCTAAGTCAAAGAATTTTTAGTGGTTCATTTTAGGGTGACTTACAATTCTGGATAAAATGGGTACTTTTTTGTCACTTTGGAGTCATTGCGAGGTAAACTAATATCGACTGGTACTTAGTTCAAATAATTTATGAAAATCATAATGAATTCAAAACTAAAAATCGAAAAATAAAATTTTTATAAAAAAATTGAACCGACTTCTAAAAGTGCGCTAAAAAGTGAAAAATAACTAGAAATTTTTATACGAAATTGAAATTTTTGAAGTCGGCACCAAATTATTTCTAAATGAAAATAACTGCTAAAATATACAACTTATGGTAAGAAAGCAATTGCAAATAAATTATTTTTAATCTGTTTATGCAAATCATATTTTATCGGGTATTAGTTTGTCGCCAACTTCAAAAATTTTAATTTCATATAAAAATTTCTAGTTATTTTTCACTTTTTAGCGCACTTTTAGAAGTCGGTTCAATTTTTTTATAAAAATTTTATATTTTATGATATAAAAAAATCCCTTGTTTTATTTTCGTCGAAATGAAGCAAATGTGATAAAACAAGTTTTAACTACTGTTTGTTCATCGTATGATCAGCGATTTTGACCAATGAAAATACTAGTAGATATTACTCATAATTATAAACACTCAAATATTATAAACATGTTTATTCAATTTTGTATAATGTAATGAAATAACCTTGGTACAGTTTCATAATAAATTGTATTCATATTTGTTATTTTATTGTAACATGTGAAGTAATTTTTTAGACTCACATTTTAAGGCACTCTCAGAATTACGCCCATAATGGGTCAAAACACGGGTTCAAAAGCTACGGTAATGGTAACCTAAATTAAACTAGGAGACCAGAGCTGTTAAAAATTACTGACTCAATTGTCATTCTCATAACATCTCACACCATTTAATATGAAATTTATACATGTTATATCTGGGATAAATGATATTTTGAGGGAAATTATTCTTTTTGAAAAGATAAAATATGTTATGGATTTCTCTTGTCCATTTCTTATGAAGACACACAGTGCCGCCTTTACGTTTCCTAGCATTCTCAGGCAAGATTTATTTCGGCGCCCCTTCAAAGAAAAGAAATTGTAATATACGATATATACAAGGTGGGACAAAGCAACTTGATTAGTTGAATTTGGCGCCCGTAAGCGATGGATGCTCCGGGGGAGGTAGGGGTAGGTAATGTCGTATTATTATTCATATTTTAAGGCAAAATATTAAATTTTAGATTAAATATTATTTCAAACTACCTATACTCTATTCAAGAAAAGATATTGCTTCCGCGTCTATATTTATTCCAAAAACCAGATAGGAAATCTATTCTTATAGATGGCCCGGAAATTGTTCTTTGGAGAAGAAAATATCTCCGAACAATTAAGCAACATCGCGAAGTTTGAAAAGATATTTATTATTTAGACGAAACATGGTTGAATGAAGGACATATAGTATTGAAAGGATGACATGTTAAAAATGTTCAAAGCTACCGACAAGTCTCATTGGAAGGTTTGTCTCCTGGATTACAAAAACCTACAGGGAAAGGACGCAGGCTCATAATTATACAGAAAGGTTTTGTTAAATCTTCTGTCCAACACACGAGGATATGAACGGGGACGCCTTCGAGGAGTATTTTCAACAAATGTTGGATCCGATACCAAAGAGATCATTAATAGTTTTAGATAACACAACGCTCCACTCGCATAAAAGTGAAAAACTGCCAACAAAAGTATGGGAAAATATGAGATAAAATAGTGGTTGCTTTCCAAGAATTTAGGTCGTCTGGTTACAATTAACATGGTCAAGAGAGAGCTTTTATATATTAGACCGGCGAAGTTAGTTTCAAAAGGTGGTGATTTTAAAATTTAGTATTAGTAGACTTCTGACTACGTGGAAATCTTCAGAATAATAATAGTAATTATGTAGTATCTTGTGCCTCATTTTTTTTTTTGGGGAAATTTTTTTGTTTAACAATTAAGATGTGACAAAACAGTTTTTTCGAGTTCAAGGAAAAGCTATTATTTTTCAATAAAAAAGTTCCAAACAAAAGTTGTACGCATTAAAAATATCTATAAAATGAGCTAAGGCTCATGCGATTCCGATAATTTCTTCGTTAGTTATTACAAAAAAACTCTGCTGGCTGTTTATTCAATAGTTAATAAAAAATAGAAAAATATGTTGCATTAACTTTATTTTGTATAAATTTTTTTTGCAATTAAATTTTGATAAAAATGGCAAAAAAATAAGTGAGTGCAGGTTGTCCTTGACTATTACCATTCCGAAGATAGTTTTTTCTTGTTGTCTTAATACCAGTTTTTGTTCATAAATTTTATTTTTATAAAAATTTAGCATCTAGCAGCTTCAGTCAAATGCCATACGAAAAAATTACGTCTTAATTTTTTTTTGGACTATAAACAAATGGTTTTCGGTCGCTTACAGAGGGAGCCTCCTCGCAGGTGCCTCGCGCGACCAAGCGCTGGTACTTACTACATCATATCCGATATAACCCTCCAATATAAATTTCCACATTGCATTAAATTTTTCTATTATTTACACGCGCTTTTTAGCAGACTATTTTTGTTTGTTTTGATTTTTCACTTGTTTCAACCTGCTTCAATGTGTACTGTTGCAGAACATTATACACAGTCGTCAGTTTCTTGTGTATAATGTTTTTACTTATTTATTAGGTTGTTTATGATGAGTGACTTAATTAATTGAAAGCTAAAGTAAGTATTTTCAACAATTACAGTTCATTGTTGATACGTTCGTAACTTGTGGCAGGTGAAGTTTTGTATATTTCGTGGAAATATGTAGTTATATAAATAAAATTTCGGTTGTAAACGTAATTTTATTCTGCAACAGCCAACAACCGGATCAGAGCTGCGATAAAAATTATAAGCAACCAAAAAATCTACTAAGGGCTTATTTTAAAGCTTAGAGTGTCTAAAAATAAAAATTCGAAACATATTGGGTCATTTTTGGCTCAAATTGTAGCTGTTGGATGCTTCAAAAAGCTGGTGTAGTTGGTTGACAAAATCCAACATGGTGGATTCATTATGACGGTTAAAAATTTAATATGGTGGCCGAATTTTTGAAAATCAGCCGATTTGCACCAAATTTGGTATAAAGGGGTTTTTATGGTAGCTGATCATGAATCCGAGGTAGGATTTTCGAAAACCAAGATTGCGTACATAATATAGAGGATTGGGTTATTGAGTTTCCACTAAATTAGGTCCACCATTATGAATTTTTAAAATCTGATCTTAAGTCAGTAATCAGTGATCCCAAAAACCCCCGTATAACAAATTTTGTACAAATCGGATGATTTTCAACAATGTCGTCCGCCATCTTGAATGTGGCAAACCTGACCTCGGATTCGTAATCAGCAACCCCTAAAACCTGCGTATACCAAATTTGGTGCAAACCCGTTGATTTTCAAAAATTCGGCCACTATATTGGGTTTTTGACCGCCATATTAGATCCTCCATGTTGGATTTTCTCAACTTACCACACCAGCTTTTTAGGATCATCCATCAGCCACAATTTGAGCCAAAAACCACTCGATCGGTTGCGAATTTTTATTTTTACAAACATTTTTTGCTAGACACTCGATGTTTCTTCGACTTCTGGCCACCATACTCGCCATTTGAAAGTAGATGCTCTAAGCTTTAAAATGAGTCCTTGACCGATTTTTCTGGTTGCCTCTAATTTTGGTCGTAGCTCTGATCTAGTTGATGCAGATTGTCCCATATATATATATATATATATATATATATATATATATATATATATATATATATATATATAGATATGTTTATGCGGCTTTCACGGACTCCTCCCTGTGAGATGCAATTGCAGTGGATATATCCACATTATGCCGTTGTAGTGCTGAAATCACATTCAGCAAACGTACAACTATATGCAGCTCCGTATATGACCGAAGTAAAATGCGAACAGTAAATGCAAACTTCTCTCCATCATATCCTTTCTGTCTTAGAGGTTGCACAGTTAGAATAAATTGTTATAGAACCCAATTTATCCTGTTCCACCACCATCGAGATGATGGCCTATCCTTTCTTCTTGGTATGGTGGTACGGATAGGCCATCCTTTCGATGGTGGTGGAATAGGATAAATTGCGTTCTATAACAATTTATTCTAACTGTGCAACCTCTAAGACAGAAAGGAGATGACGGAGGGAAGTTTGCATTTACTGTTCGCATTTTACTTCATATATATATATATTATCCGTCAAGAAACGCGAAATATCTTTTCCGTCGAGATTAATTATTAATAACAATAATTTATTGTAAGAATTTTTACATTATCATTTATTTGTTTGAAACCCAAGTTTTAACACAAATCATAGATTGTTGGTGAAGTCCCGTCAAACCTCCCGACTAAAATGAGAACTGTAGCCGTCTCACCCTTCTTCTCGTTCACTGGGATAGAAGGGGAATGAGTGAGGCTCAGAGTTAACTAAGATTAATTAGATTTTAATTTTATTTGGGAATACTTCTAGGAAATGAGTTATTTAGGAAAAGATACTTGGTCGTGCCGGTATTTGAATTTTAACTTTCAACATCCAAATAAACAGAAAAATGTTGTCATAATCGGTTTAGTTGATCGAGCTAAAAATTATCTTCACCCGAAATTTTCCCAAAAGTGTTAAAAAAAGTAGAAGAAACCCTAATAATGAACCATTTTCCCAAACTCTTTCTAAAAAAATAATTAAACAAAGAAACTTTTTGCAATATAACATAAACAAAATAAAAATTAAATTAACAATACCACAACACAGAACACTTTCATTACCGTATATAAACCAACTACCAGAAAAAATAAAATATATTTTAGGTAAACATAACATAACGATAAGCCACAGGGCGAACAATTTACTGGGATCATTTTATACGAAATTAAAAAGCAAAGTTCCCACTAAAAAAAGATCTAACGTAATATATGCAATTCCATGCCTAAACTGTCCTAAGAAATATATTGGCATGACGACATAATATATTGAAAATAGAATCAATGGACACAAGTATACTAAAAACGTATCCACATCCTTACATAAACATGAGTAAACAACTAAGCATGAATTTGATTTTAAAAACACCCACATTTTAGATACTGATAGAAATTATCACAAACTAGTCATCAAAGAAATGATACACATAAAAAAAAATAAAAATGCAGTAAATGACAAACAAGATGTCAAAAACCTAAGTCAAATATACTATAATTTGATATTTTAATATGACATACTTGAAGCCACTCTATAATAAATATTAGAAATAATGTAATGACGCTTGGGACGATTTCGGATAAACTCATGCAAATGAAAAAATGTTATTAAAAAAGAAATAATAATCTTTTTTCCCATTTTTTGCTTTTTATAAAAAGAAATCTATCCATGTCAATTGCATACCAAGTAGTAATAATTGAATTTATTTTTAACATACGCACAAAGCTACTTTCAAGGTATGAACTATTTTATAGTTTTCACTATTTTAACCTGTGTATTGTTTTAATTTTAAGACTGTTGTAAAATCGGTTTTATTTTGATAAATTTTAATTAACTTAAAAATGTAAATGTAATGTGGATGTATGACAATTACTGTCATACATGTTTATTAAAAAAATTTGTAATTTTGTAGATTCAAAATAAATATACTATATCTTTGAAGAAGCTCAGTATGTAGAGCGAAACGTCAGAAAAATTGTTGTCTTTTGATTCTCTAATGGAAAAACCTATACCAAAGAAAATATTACAAATATATATATATATATATATATATATATATATATATATATATATATATATATATATGTGTGTGTGTGTGTGTGTGTGTGTGAGAGGATTCGGATGAATACACTACGACCTAATAGATTTTTTGTGTTCGCCTTCTGTTGCCAAGTTGCTAGGGATACCTTGCCGGCAAGAGCAGGCCTTCCAGTCCTATTTCTATTAGGAACTTTATTGGTTAATCTGAAAATTCGATTAAACCGTTAATTATTAATCGAAAAATGAATTCATTTGTTGATTGCTATTTATCGATTTGTTAATTTCATTGCCAATTTTTCTTAAATAGCTTTTCCTGATTAATTAGTTTTGCCAACTAAATGCGGTACATATATTCTGAACATTGATTTTGATCGTACTATCATTGATTATTAAACTATTTTAACTTTATTCTTATACCACAGAATAACGACATTGCATCATTTATTGGGTTTTATGTTTCAAATTAAATATTCCATCATCTAACTACTTAAAAGCATTTTAAATATTGTAACAAGAGATTGGGAGAATTTGGCTGCGTCCTTATAGAAATATTAAAGAATCGTCATTGTTATTCATGTTTTACGTGAAATTCTAGACTTTTAATCGAGTATATTTTATAAGTGTTTATAAATATCTAGGGTACGATTAAGAACGTTAGTTTTATTTGAACAGTGAAAAAAGATAGTAAAGAATTGAGCATAATTAGTGAAAAGGATTGTTTTTATTTGAATTCAGTTTGTAATTCGATGTAACGTGCATAATATTAATGTTCGTGAAGGAGAAGGCCCTTCCCTTCCTTTACGACATTGTTGCTAAAGTCTGAATAGATGCTCTATTAAATTTACGGCCGTAGTTTTAGAGACCATTGTGAGTGATTCAAATGCGTTTTTGCTTTGATCATATGTTTACTATGCTATTTTATTGTTTTTCTTAGTGAGTTGAAAATCGCTTCGTTGTTGTGGAAAGCCAACCATCAGCTAAATTTTCAGAAGTGATGGAAATTTAAAATTTGGATCTTTGGATGTGAATCGCGCCAGCCTTTCTGGTTGCGTACCAGGGAATATTATGCCTTAGGGACGCTTCATTTATAACCTATAAAAATTGATTAAAAAATTTGGAAATTATGGTCATTCAAAGTTGCGCCTTATTTTGTGTTTATACCTGTAAGGAATAGAACAAATTGTTAATTTTTTCATGTTTGAAATTTATGATCAATTCTAAATACATTTTAAATCACATGTAATTAAATTAATTAATTTTTGAGATATTAACATAAAAAATATGTAGGTGGAGCGGCACCATTCAAGTCTGAGAACGATGCTACATGCCGTGAATATAATTTCAAAGGTTTCTTTGATCGTTCTAAAAAATTGCGGTGGCTTTATATTACTGGATTCAAAATCTAATTAGGAAACAACTCGTAAATTTCTTGTTCCTGTATGGCAATCGGTTATTACCATTTTATTTTATTATGTTTGTAGAAATGTGTCCGGAATTATAATGATGCGTATGTACTTGTCAAATGTAAATTTCTGATTACTATGGTTCTTACAGAAGGAACACAATATTGAATGAATAATACATTTTTTATGCCTAGTTTTTTAATCCTTTTCCTCTTCTGCATTTTGCTGAATATTTTTGAAAATCTGGCTGAAATCAGAAATTGAACTCGTAACCAAAATATGTTTTGTTTTCTTTACTGGCTGTTTATATTCAGCTCTCCAAATATTTTTTGAGCAGCTATGGATATACATAATATATTTCATCTTTGCTTAATAACGCGAAATAGTATGAATCTTATGTTTTCTATGTCAAAATAAGTGACTACAGGTTGTTCCTTACTGTTACTATTTCCAAAATAGTCTTTTTTTTTTGTTATCTTAATACCAATTTTTTTCAATAATTTTTACTTTAGTAGAAATATGGCAAGCATTAAGAGATAAGTTTCATCAGAATCTTATCTAATCATCCCATAAATACTATAAATATGTTTATTTACGTTATGTGCAATCATTGTGCAGTGACATATTTACGGTAGTACGTATATTCTCAAGTATTTTAGTGTAATTTTAAAATGAATACACCAGAAATGAGTTCGGTAAGTAATACAGTATCTAAATAAAGGTGATGATTCCCAGAATCTAATTATATATTATTGAATTTAAAAAGTTTTACTGTTCTTATCTTTAATTACTATAATCGTTTAAATTAAAGTGACATATTGCCGACCACACCTATGTACGTATGTATGTGAGGATGTGGATGAAGACTTTACGATCTAATAGATCTATTGTGTTCCCCTTCTGCTGCCAAGTTGTTAGGGATACTTTACCGACTAGAGCAGGCTTTACAGTCCTATTTCATTTAGGAACTTTATTGGTGCACTCCCATGAACCGCATTCTAGGATTTTCTAAAGCGCTGCACTCTGAAAGGATGTAGGCAAAGATTTCGTCCTTTTCTTCACCAAATCTGCACTCTTCTCTACCTCGGCTCGTTCAGTAATTGGATCTTCAGCTCTCTTCCTCTTTTTTTTAGTTTTTCCAGCATTACGCTCCTACTGATTCCACTGAAATGTTCAGGCCCCAGAAATGGTGTCTCAGCCCCTTTTCTCACGAGCCGTATCCTTATTATTCTTGCTTAATTCGTTTAGTTCGTCTAGGCATTCCCAGACTATCTTGGCGTTGATTGCGTAAGAACTCTGCGCATTGATGGTTGCTTGACTATCCGACATGATAATAATCTCTTGTCCGCGATAGTTTTTCTTTTTGCTGAATTGGATGCATTTCCTGAAGGCGTGTATTTTCCCTTAAAAGACGATTGGTGACTAATCCCAACTTACTAGGTGTTTGGTACTGGATCCATAAATTCTTATTCTAGTTACCTCCGTTGCAGGCGCGGATTCAGGAGGGAACGGTCGCCCCCAAAGAGATTCAAATTCAGAAAAATAGACTTGCTCCTGCCTGCTATATTAGAAACGTTAATGTCGCTGACACCCCCCTCCCCCCGTCCACAACTCGCTTTTGTTTATCATACCATTTCCGACACCCCTCCCCTCGTCTAAAAAGAGAGGCTGAATCTGCTCCTGCTCCGTTATCTTGAAGCCATTGTAGGAATTTCTGTTAAGTTTTCAGTGGTATTTCTGTCCCATTCACTTCTGCGATTCAACTTTGTGTTAATGTTTTTCACTCAGTTGAAACTTAAATCTAATAAAGAAGGTCATACCGTATTGCACACATTCAGTCAAACTGGTAACAATGAAGAAAACCTAACCTAATTGTTAAATTCAGTTATAGACGACACAACTCTTAAAGTATTTAATACATGTTTTTTTTAAAGGACCGTTATAAAAAGGTTAACACTGGACTAAATTGCCTGCAAAGCTAACAGTTCTTGTCGGAAGTTTAGTTAAATTTCGATTTTAAATTACCGGAAATAGTCGACGATTCTCGACTAGTTGACTAATCTGCAAATTCGATTAATCAATAATATAATATATTATGTTAATCGGAAAATTAATTCATTTGTTGACTGATTATTTTTCGATTTGTTAATTCCTTTTTCAATTGTTCTAATAAATAGCTTCTCTTGATTAATTAATTTTTCTAACTTAATGCAGTGCTTATATATGGAGCATTTATCACTGGATTTTGATCGTAATTTCCCATATATCGTTGACTATTAAATTGTTTTAACTTGATCTTTATGCCACAGAATACTAACATTGCGTCATTTATTGGGTTTTATATTTCAAACTAAATATTCCTTCATATAACTATTTTTATGCTCTGTAAACATTATAACGAAGAGCTAGGAAAATTCAGCCGCGTTTTTATAGACATATTATATCAATGTATCATCATTGTTTTTCATGCTTCAAGTAGAATTCTAGACTTTTAATCGTGAACAATGAATGTGTAAGCAAGTAGTTATTAAATAGTTGAGAGTATGGTAATTAGTGAAAAGTGTTGTTTTTATTAAAATCCAGTGAGAATATGGAGAGAGAAAATCGCAACAATATCAAAAATGTTATAAATTCATTTAAAATTAATCTAATTAAATTTATATGTATACATATACATAATGTTAATGTTTGTGAAGTTCGTTTTTGTTTAACTTAGTGAGTTGAAAATCGCTTCGTTGTTGTGGAAAGCCAACAATCAGCTAAATTTTTCACAAGTGATAAAAACTTAAAACATGGGAGTTAGTACGCCTTAGTTTGTGTTTGTTACCTATGGGGAAGACAACAAATTATTAATTTTTTAAGTTTGAAATTTAAGATTGATTCTAAATAGATTTTAGATTACATGTAATTAAACTAATTCATTTTTGAGATACTAACAAAAGAAATATAGTTGGAACGTTCAAAATCCAATTAGAAAGCAACTCGTGAATTTCTTGTACCTGACTAGCAATCTGTTACTCCCTTTTTTGTAAAAATAATAACAACTATAGAGTGTCTCCAAGTGTCGGGAATTATAATCATCTTTATGTACTTTTCAAATGTAAATTCCTCATTGCTTTAGTTATTAGAGAAAGAACACAAAATTGAGTAAATAATACTGCATTTTTATGTTTAAAGTACCGTCTTTCTCTTTTGCATTTTGTTGAATGTTGACAAAGATGTATGTTTTGTTTTCTTTACTGGCTCTTTATATTTAGCTCTTCAAACAATTTGATCAGCAGCAATGGATATATTTAAAATATTTCATCCTTGCCTAATAAAGCGAAACCGTATGAATCTCTCTGTTCCATGTTAAACCTTAGTTCATAATAGAAAAAATAGTTGATCAAAAGAGATCGATTTGGTCTTTAATTTCGTCTGTTATCCCATCTTCCTAGTCCATAAACTCTGACATAATTTCAGCTTCGTGTTATTTTAATGGGCTTAGGTGAAATCTTAATGTAACCCATCTATATGTCCCACCATTGATTATTTAGATGTCCTATTAGAATTATAACCTACAACAAATTGTTGCTGAATTTATTGATTATTATTTTATAAAATGAATATTTGGAAAATATCATTTAAAATTAACTCAGTAATAGAACATTATTAAAATAAAGTCGTACGATATAATAATAAATTTATAATCATATTTTATCATACAAAGTGTCCGGAAAATACGTGTACAACATTTGATGGGAGACTCTTGACTTCAAAATGGGTCGATTTAAGCGCACTTAGCGATATCCGATATTGCTTCGTTTAGGCGGTAGAAGACATCAAAGTTTTTAGAATATATTGATTTTTCTCCAGTTTCTTGAAAACGTGGTAACTGAATTTAATGATTTTTGGTGTGCCGTCTAACACTATAAAATGTGGTATTGCGACCGCTATAAAGTAGTGTAAGTGTTATAAAAATGACGTCATTTGTAAACATCGCTTCTAATTTTTAATATCATCAACGTTGTGACAGTCCAGATATTTATATCGGCTAACCGCATGTATTTGAAAGCTTTTTTACCTCTTGAAAAAATGTTCATTCGGTTTGGAGAGGAAAAAATATTTTCAATTATATGTATACACCAGTTTGCTGTAAAAATACAATAATTTTTAAAACAAATGTTGGAGATGCGTGCATGTAATTTCAAAAGATTAAAAAAACTAAAAAGAAAACATTAATTAAGCAAATGTGAAAAATAGCATCCATTTTGCTGAATACACTTATTAACACTTTAATAAAATTTTTATGAAAAAATTGTGAACCGACTTCTAAAAGTGCGCTAAAAAGGGAAAAATAACTAGAAATTTTTATATAAAATTGAAATTTTTGAAGTCGGCGCCAAACTAATACCTGCCAAAATGTGATTCGCATAAACAGATTAAAAATACTTTATTTGCAATTGCTTTCTTTCCATAATTTGAATATATTAGTAGTTATTTATTTAATTTAGAAATAATTTCGCGCCAACTTCAAAAATTTCAATTTCATATAAAAATTTATAGTTATTTTTCGCTTTTTAGCGCACTTTTAGAATTCGGTTCAATTTTTTTATAAAAATTTTATTTTTGGATTTTTAGTTTTGAATTCACAATGATATTCATAAATTATTTGAACTAAGTGCTAATCGAGATTAATGTTCCTCGCAATGACTCCAAGGTAGCAAAAAAGTATCCATTTTATCCAGAATTGAAAATCACCCTGAAATGAACAACTAAAAATTCTGTGATTCTTAGAGTTCTCCAAATACCAATGAAATTGTGTCAAACAAATATTTAGTCTGTCATAGTAAATCCACTATCTTAAATTTCAAATTAATCTTAGATTGGTAATATAAGCCCCAAAACCTTCCAATATCGATATTTAAAGAATTTGAGACGTAAATTTCTTAGTCCGATATATTTTATATTGCATATTGAGCTTGTATACGCCCCAAGAATCCCTCAATATCAATTCTAGATAAAACCTGAAATTGTAAAAATTTTTAGTCCTTCATATTGTATCTTATCAACCAAATAGTTGTAAAAAATTAACTTCATATTATTAATACGCCACCCCCAACGCCCCAATACCAAATCTGAAAAAATGTGAATAAGGTAAAATTTTCAACCCACCATATTGGATCCGCCACATTCAACTTCAAAAAAATAATTTTAACGTCTTAATCTAATCTAAATCTCAACTTTTCAAAACCCCCTAGTACCAATTTTAGATGAAATCCAGAAATTTAAAATTTCTAAACGGTCATAGTGCATCTGACATATCAGATTTTCTTAAAATAATTTTATATTTGCTATTTGCATCCCCAAAAACAAACAAAATCGAAAAAGGTAAAATATTTAGTCAGATATATTGCATTCGCCATATTTAATTCTGAAAAAATACTGCTAAATTCCTAATTTACACCCTAAAGAACCCTTGATATCAGTTTTGAAGAAAGTCGAAAAATGGAAAATTTTTTGGACACTATATTGAATCTGCCTGATTGAGTTGTTCAAAAAATATTTTAATTTCGTAATTAACACTAATAAAAATCCCCCAATACTGACTTTAGACAAAATCGACAGATGTAGAATCCTTAATACGGGATCTTAGATCCACCATATTTATTTATTTTTTAAATAATATCAGATTCGTAATGTGCTATCCCAAAAACTCCCCCATATCAATTTTGAGAAAAATCGGACACAATTAATTTTTTATCCACCATATTGGATACGCCATATTGAATTTTTTAAAAATAATCTTAGATTCGTCATGTAAGACTGAAAACTCCCCCGTACCAATTTTGGAGAAAATCGGAGAAAATTGATTTTTTGTCCCCCATATTGGATCCGCTATATTAAATTTTTTTAAAAATACTTTGAATTTGTTATGTGCAACTTCGAAAACTCCTCCATACCAATTTTGAAGAAAATCGTACAAAATTAATTTTTTTTGTCCGCCATATTGAATCCGTCATATTTAATTTATTAAAAATAATCCCATATTCGTTATGCGAGACTCCGAAAACTCCCTCATATCAATTTGAGAGAAAATCGGACAAAATTGATTTTTTGTTCGCCATATTGAATTTTCTAAAAATATTTTGAATTCTTAATGTACGACCTCGAAAACTCCCTCATTCCAATGTTGGAGAAAATCGGACAAAATTTAATATTTTTGTCCGCCATATTTGATTTGCCATTTAGAATTTTTAAAAAATAATTTCAGATTCGTTGGGTAGAACCCCGAAAATTTCTCCATACCAATTTTGAAGAAAATCGGATAAAATTATTTTTTTGACCGCCATATCGTAAGCGTCATCTTGGATTTTACTGTACCAATTTCATCTAAAGAAAATATGGGACCACCGCAGCAACTTTCTGGACATAACGCAAAAAATTTCATTCAAATCGGTGCAGCCGTTCCGGAGAAATCGGTGTACGTACATAAAAAAAACATATATGGTCGACGAATTGAGAACCTCCTACTTTTAGAAGTCGATTAAAAAATGAAATTGAACTCTATCTCATATCTCAGGATTATTGAAAAGGTTGATTATTCGTGGATGTTCAATGGAGTCTTATATACTTCTGTTTTAAGCGCGTCCCACAAAAAGAAGTCACACATATTTAATTTTGGAAAACATGGGAACCATCTTACTGGGGCCTCATTGCCTCCTCCAATCCATCGACTGGGACATCGTGTAAATTTTTCCGAACAGCAACGGAAAAATGACGTGGGGCACCATTATGCATATACCATGGCTGCTGCAAATAGGCAAATTTTCCTGAAGAACTGGTAGTGTTTTGCAAAAAATTTGGATAAATATTTACATTTATTCAATCTGGAATCACAACAAGACCAATAATAATACCTGCCCAGACATTTATTTTGAAGTTATGCTGATGATGTGCAACTTTAATAAAATATGCATTTTCATCTGCATTACCATGTTTTTTGTGAAGGTTGGTAACTCCAGATCTTGTAGAGCACTCTCGTCAGGAAACGAAATTTTTCTACAAAAATTTGAATCACGAATTCTTTTGTTTCGAATAAATTCATAAAATGTAAAGAGCATGGGGGGATCAATCGGCAAAAGTTTCTGAACTTTCTGAACGTGATATGGATGTGGCAGTTATCATTTACAGTAGTTTTAGATATATCCAACTCACGTTCTAAGCAGCGGATACTAACACTTTGTTCTTCTTCTACTCTTTCCAAAATTTCCTCTTCTTTTTCGACTGTTCGAGTTGTTCGAATAAGATCCCTACTTTCAAATTTTTTCTCAAAGCTGCCCGTTTCTCGGGGTGACCCTCAATGTTGGCAAATGTTGGATAGTTTGGTATTCGGCGGTTAGAAAACCTCTCCATGTAAACCCATGCTCATTTCCTCCACAAAACCCATACACCGGGGGTGCGTGTAGTTGTCCACATTTAATAATAAAATATGCTTAGAAACTTTGAATGTTGATCTTACTTTAATCAACTTCTTAGACAGTGATGGCAATTTGTCAGTAGTCCAATTATTAAATGTCACATAGTCACTCAGAAAATTATTGTTACAGATATTTTTTATTATTACATGCATGTTACATGGGATAATAATTTCAATTTGATATGGTCTAAACCCAAGAACTATTATTTTCGACTTGACCAAAGATGTGAAAGCTTTTGTTCTTGACTGGATATAAATGCTAAATTTAACGCCCAAATTCACTAACATAGCCCAACCTTAAAACCATTTTAAATTGATAGCAGAGTGTTTAAACTGATAAGATTATCAATTTCAAGCCTTAAAGATACTGACATAGAAAATCATTAACTTTTATAAATGAACCAGAAAAAATGAAGAATTTCATTTATTTATGTATCTAACATACTTCAAGGTTTTATCGCTTTGTTCTTATCCTTAATAACCATATATTAGTATTAATTTGTTGATATATGTAATCTAAATTATGATAATATCATAAGCAAAATAAAACTGGTCGATTAGAAGATCTATTTTTCACAGCAACTAGATCGGGTTTCGATTTTCTTAATGAATCTGGATGAAACATTTTTCATTAGTGTGAAGTAGGCTTTGACCATAATTTCTAAATTTTCTGTTGTTAAAAACATTCTATTTTTGTCAAGTGGGCTTTGACTATGACATCACTTCAATTCAATATTTGACGTTTAGTTTTTTCTCCAATATTATTACCAGTTCCGAAGCAAATTTTTAATTGTATAAAATTGTTAGTAAATTTCTCTAAATACCAAATTATCTACATAATATCATAGTTTCCTAAAGCGTTTAGTTGGACAAAAGCAAAATTCTCTTGTAGTTATTGGTGTGATCACCGAATATATGTATGGAACAAAAATATTCCTGAAAATGTTTTAATAACCTAAAAAATAATTGGAAATAAAGGGCTTTACATAAACGTAAGTCTTTATTGGTTGGTATATACGTTCAAAAATTAACAAACGTATGGCTCATTTTCAGCAAATAGTTTTTTTTATTAGATGTTAAAGTAAAAACTAAAAATATCTTCATCTACGAAATGTTAAAAGTTTGTATTGTATGTCAAATTTGCCATATTAAGAATATAGAAATATACCAAATAATCCATTTTCAATATTTTCATCAAGTGTTTTGTCAATCTTTTGATTATAGAAGCGTCAATAAAGATTAAGATTATTTGATTGAATAATATATAAAAATAACCTTTTTTGTTTTTGTCGAAATGAAGCAGACATGATAAAACAAGTTGTTTGATTGTATGATCAGCGATATCGACCAATTAAAACACTCATAATTATAAACATTCAAATATCATAAACATATTTATTCGTATTTTGTACGTTTGACCTTGGTAAAGTGTCATAATAAATTGTAGAGGTGGTTATTTTAGTGTAATATATGAAGACTTTTTTTAGACTCACATTTTAAGGCACTGTCAGAATCACTTCTCTAATGGGTCAAAACACAGCTTCAAAAACGACGGTAATGGTTACCTAAATTAAACAAGGAGGCCAGAGGTGTTAAAAAATACTCACTCAGTTGTCATTCTCATATGACGTTACTAAGTACATCTTTTTAAAATGAAATTATTAGATGTTGATATCTGGAATAATTGATATTTTGCGGGAAATGATTCTCTTTGAAAGGACACATGAATTTCTCTTGTCTATTTCTTATAAAGACCCACAGTGCCACCTTTACCTTTCGTAGCACCCTCCTGCAAGATTTCCTTCGGCGCCCTTTTAAGGAATAAAATTGCAATATACGATATATACAGGGTGGCACAGAGCAACTTGATTATTTGAATTTAGCGCCCTGAAGCGTTCTCTGAGGGGGTGGAGGTAGGTAATGTCATATTATTACGCATATTTTATGGCGAAATATTAAATTTTAGATTAGACACTATCACTATAAAAGAGAAACGTCAGCTGCGAAATTAAGGATATTATTGGTTGCTCTTTTGGAGTTAACTCGTTCTTTTTCCGATCGAGCTTGGCTCTCGGGAGCCACGAGATAGATCGTGGTTCTCATGTAGGTTGTGTGGACAATATACCATCTTCTGACAATAAAAACCATACACGTATCTTAGTTCCTGAAATTGATACTATCGATAAAAAGGCGGAATTAGTGGCGTGTAGGAATGACTTTACATTTACTGGAAAGGTAAATAATTCAGGATTTGGAGATTGAATCTAGTTTAGTAGGAATCTTTCATTAAGCTGTGACGACTGCATGTTCGGGAAGAAAAGGTTACGAGTCGAGTCAATGCTCGGCAGAGCTAAATATCAAAGATTTCTTGCCGATCCTGAAGGATTTAGTAGTCCCAAAAAAATGCTTTCTGACTTAAAAATAATTATCAGAACGTGACCAACCTGATTTAACATTGTAACTAATAGTCAGCTTCGTGTGGGCTATAAAGTTGCGATAATTCCGATCTTGACAAATAAATCCTGAGCGTGACATGCGGAAAACAATACTGAAATTAGAATAATAAATTAGCGGAAGAAGTTCGGAAAAGTTAAATGCGGAAAATGAATAATAATAGGGAATAAGTGGTAAATAATAATAATAATAATCATCGGGTGTTATTATTATTAGAAATAATGATAACTTTACCCTTCTATCCCAGTGAGGGAGGACAGGTAAGGTGGCTAGGGTTTTCAGTCTAGTCGGGAAGCTTGGTGAAACCTCACCAACAAACCCTGATTTGTGTTAAATTGCAGATTACCACAAAAAATTGAATTATCTTAAAATAATTAATCTCCATGGAAACGAACTTCCACGTTTTTAGGGGATAAAAATAATCCAGTACATCCGATAATTGCGGAAATAGGTCCATATTCTCGGAAATGAGTACGAAAAAAATACTAAATAATGGCATAAAAGTAGTGAAAAGAGACTCTTCGAATAAATGAAATAAAAAATTCGGTACCAAATCCGTTAACACAACATGGAATCCAAACAGAGAACATGACTGTTATTGACGTTGCGCAAATAATGAATTCAAAACAAGTACCCATCGTTCATTAATACAGCAATACATTGGAGAGAGCAGAGCGTAGGATTGTAGCTCCGCTTGGTTTAGTAGGCGTCGTGGAGTAGACGAAGGAGGAGGACGTGTTCGTTGTAGAGGCATAATTTGCTAATGGTTACTCTATCATAGCCACGTAACGTACAATTCCTACTTATTTCAATAATGCGCCCCGTGGTCATATTCCTTCCGGCATTAAATTGTTTCATGAGTAAACAAGTTCATACAAACTGGTGATGTTAAAAAAAAACTTGGCCTTCCACGAACAACAAAGTCACCCCAAAATATTGACATGGTAACGCTTTCTGTTTTGCCATTAGATTGTCTACTCGTTCTGTGAGACGAATTCATCATGAACAACTAACATTTCGTCCCTACAAATTGGCTGTGTTTAAGGAACTTAATCCACGCGATTTTATTGCTCGAGAGAATGCATGTGAGGCGCTTCTTAACATGCCTCATGACACACTAGTTTTCTTCAATGATGAGGATAACTTTCATCTTTCGGAATTTTTAAATAAGCGGAACTTGCGTTATTGGAGCCCTGATAACCCCTGATAATTTCATCGTTGTCCCCTACATTCAGAATACGTAACTGTTTAGTTTGCACTTTTGCAAGTTTGAATAATTGGTCCATGGTTTTTTTAAGTAAATGAACAGGCCGTTTCAGTGAATTTTGAGGGTTATATCCATATGAATCAGAAGTTTTTCCTGCCAACACTCAACCAGATGCATGGTTCCAGCCGGACGATACTACAGCACATTCAGCGCTATGTAGCCTTATACAACAAAACTGGAAAGATGTTTTTAAGATAACTCTAAGATATCTTTAATACGGAAAACTTAAAAAAAAATTATTGACAGTATTGGAGACTCTACCCTGGGTTTTTTAAAGGGTCCGTTGCTAGGAGAAAAATCAAAATTATTAATGCAAATATCACGAGAAGCCTTGGAAATAAAAGTCAGCTACAGCAGAGCCAGTATACTGAGTAAGGCCAATCTCTACTAGAGGACGCCGAGTATCTGGCAGGTACCATTTGCAATTCCTTACGCAGAGCGATTTAACTCATTTGGACGGTTACTAACACTGGAAAGTTACATTTATACATGAAATGGACGATTACAAAATTTCACAAATGTGACTCGGATCCCTCGGGATTGTCTATTCCCGTAATTAATGATGACGCCAGCCCCTTAAGGAGTGTTAGAAAATATATTATATCTACACGCTGTTTAAGACTGATAAATGTATCGTATTATTTACTTTTCGTAATTAAAATTCAGTAATAATTGACAAAAAAATAAATGACTATGGGGAGGGGTTCTTTATTGTTACCATTTCCAAGATAATCTTGTGTTCCTGTTATTTTAATACCAATTTTTTTTAATAATTTATACTTTAGTAGAAATATAACAAGTATAAAGAGATAAGTTTTATCAGAATCTTATCTAATCGTCCCATAAATAATATAAATATGTTTATTTGCGTAATGTGCAATCATTGTGCAGTGAAATACTTAACTGTCGTACGTATATTCTCAGATATTTTAGTGTAATTTTAAAATGAATACACCACAGAAGAGTTCGGTAAGTAATACAGTGTCTAAATAAGGGTAGTCAATCATGCATCGATCAATTTTGATTTTTATTTTTCTGATCGTTCCCAGAACTTGATTATATATAATTAAATTTAAAGAATTCTACTTTTCTTATCTTTCATTACTTATAATCGTTTAAAATGAAGTGAGATATTGCCGACCACACCTATGTAATTATGTGAGTATGCGGATTAACAATCCTGCGACCTAACAGATCTATTGTGTTCCCCTTCTGCTGCCAAGTTGTAAGGGTACCTTGTCGACTAGACCAAGCCTTTCAGTCCTATTTCATTTTGGGAACTTTATTGGTGTGCTCTCAAGAAGCCCATTCTAGAGTTATTTAAAGCACTGCACTCTGAAAGGATGTAGACAGAAGTTTCATTCTTTTCTTCGCAAAATCTGCACTCTTCTCTCTCTACTAATCCGAGTTTCTTGAAGTGTTCCTTCAGGTGGCAATGCCCTGTCAGGGATCCCGTCAGAATTCTAAATTGCTCTTTGTTTAGGCGTATGCATTCCTTGAGTCTCTACTGGTTTTAGTTCTTAAGAACTATCTTCGCTTGTCTTATTCCTTGCAGCCTCGTTCAGTAATTGGATCTTCTGCTCTTTTCCTGGCTTTTTAGTTCTTCCAGCATAACACTGCTACTGATTCCACAGAAATGTTCGGGCTCTAGAAATGTTGACACAACCCCTTTTCTTACAGCTTGTCTACTATTTCAGTTCCCTCTACTGCGGTGTGTCTCGGTACCAACAAAGGCGTAACCTTATAATTTTTGCTTAATTCGTTTAGTTCCTCTAGGCATTCCCAGGCCATCTTGGCGCTGATTTATATATATATATATATATATATATATATATATATATATATATATATATATTTATATATATATATATATATATATATATATATATATATATATATATTATATATATATATATATATATATATATATATATATATATATATGTTTATGGGGTTTTTACGGATTCCCCTGTGTGAGATGCAATTGCAATGTCGTTTTAGTGCTGAAATCACAGTCAGGAAATGTACAACTATTTGCATTTTACTTCATTCATACACGGAGTTGCAAAATTTCCTCTTCTTCGATTGTTTGAGTTGTGCGAATACGACCCTTACTTTCACATTTTTTCATAAAGCTGTCTGTTTCTCGGAATGACGCATAATATTGGCAAATGTTTGATGGTTTGGTATTCAGTGGTTAGAAAATTTTTCCATCTATGTAAACCCTAATACTTCTACGCCCATTTCCTTCACAAAATCCATACACCGGCAATGCGTGTAGTTGTCCATATTTAATAGTAAAAATTTTTATAAAAAAATTGAATCGACTTCTAAAAGTGAGCTAAAAAGTGAAAAATAACTAGAAATTTTTATATGAAATTAAAATTTTTGAAGTCGGCCCCAAACTAATACCTGACAAAATGTGATTCGCATAAACAGATTAAAAATACTTTATTTGTAATTGTTTTTTTATCATTATTTTTATGTATTAGTAGTTATTTATTTCATTTAGAAATAATTTGGCGTCAACTTCAAAAATGTCAACTTCATATAAAAATTTATAGTTATTTTTTACTTTTTAGCGCACTTTTAGAAGTTCAATTTTTTTTTTAAATTTTATTTTTCGATTTTTAGTTTTGAATTCATTATAATATCCATAAATTAATTGAACTAAGTATTAATCGTGATTAGTGTTCCTCATAATGACTCCAAGGTGGCGAAAATGTACCCATTTTATCCAAAGTGGCAAATCACCCTAAAATGAACCACTAAAAATTCCTTAATTCTTAGAGTTTTCCAAATACCAATGAAATTGTGTCAAACAAATATCTAGCCTGTCATAATAAATCCTCTATTTTAAATTTCAAATTCATTTTAGATTGGTAATATAGGCCCCAAAACCAATATCGATATTTAAAAAATTTGAGATGTAAAATTCGTAGTCCGATATATTTTATATTGCATATTGAGTTTGTACACGCCCCAAGAACCCCGCAATATCAATTTTAGATATAACCGGAAAATGTACAATTTTTAGTCCCTCATATTGTATCTTTTCAGCCTAACAGTTGTAAAAAATTAACTTCATATTCGTAATACACCACCCCAATCCCCTAAAACCAAATCTAAAAAAATCCTAATAAGGTAAAATTTTCAACCCACCATATTGGATCCGCCATATTGAATTTCAAAAAAATAATTTGAACGTTTTAATATAATCTAAATCTACACTCTCCAAATCCGCTAGTATCAATTTTAAATGAAATCCAGAAATTTAAAATTTCTAAACGGTCATATTGCATCTGACGTATTAGATTTTCTTAAAATAATTTTATATTCGCTATTTATATCCTCAAAAGCGATACAGTTTCACATTTTAACAAAATCAAAAAATAAAAAATTTTTAGTCAGCTATATTGATTGCATTTGCCCTATTGAATCTTGAACAAATACTATTAAATTCATAATTTAGAGATTGAATTTTTCAAAAAATATTTTAATTTCGTAATTGACAAAAATCCCCCAATACTGACTTTAGACAAAATCGAGAGATGTAAAATCGTTAGTCCGCTATTTTAGATCCTCCATATTTATTTTTTTAATTCGTAATGTGCTACCCCAAAAACTCCCCCATATCAATTTTAAGAAAAATCGGACATAATTAATTTTTACCTACCATATCTCCTCGAAAACTCCCTCATACCAATTTTGGAGAGAATCGGACAAAATTGATGATTTCGTTCGCAATATTAGATCCGTCATATTGAGTTTTTCAAAAATAATTTTAGATTCGTCATGTGCGACCCCGAAAACTCTCCCGTACTAATTTTGGAGAAAATCGGACAATATTGATTTTTTTGTCCGCCATATTGGATCTGCCATATTGAATTTTTAAAAAATATTTTGAATTCGTTATGCGCGACCTTGAAAATTCTCCTATACCAATTTTGGAGAAAATCGGAAAAAATTAAGTTTTTTTGGCCGCTATATTAGATCCGCAATTTTGAATTTTTTTAAATAATTTCAGATTCGTTGGGTACAACCCCGAAAAATCCTCCATATGAATTTTGGAGAAAATCGGACAAAATTAATTTTTTGGCCGCCATATTGTAAGCGCCATCTTGGATTTTACTGTACCAATTTCATCCAAAAAAATATGGCACCACCGCAGCAACTTCCTGAATATAACGCAAAAAATTTCATTCAAATCGGTCCAGCCGTTCCGGAGTAATCGGTGTACATACGTAAAAAAAATACATAGCCGACGAATTGAGAACGTCCTTCTTTTAAGAGTCGGTTAAAAATAGGCTTAGAAACTTTGAATGTTGATCTTACTTTAATCGACTTCTTAGACAGTGATGGCAATTTGTCAGTAGTCCAATTATTAAATGCCACAAAGTCACTCGGAAAATTATTGTTACAGGTATTTTTTATTATTACATGTTAAATGCAAATAACTGAAAATATTTTTTTCCTGGTGAAACCGCTCATCCAACGAAAATTTTTCAAGAGATAAGAAAGTTTGTAAATACATCCGATTATCCGATAATAATATGTTCATTCAGTGTTCTAATCTCGTGGAGTACAGATTCCTGAAATTCGTGTAATCGTAGGCGAAACGTCAAATAATAATTCCAATTTGTCTCGGTCTAAACCCAAGAATTATTATTGACCAAGGCTCTGAAAGCTTTCGTCCTTTATTGGATATAAACGCTTAACATTAATGCCCAAATTCACTGACACAATGGTCTAACCTGAAAACCGTTTTAAATTGACAGCAGAATGTTTAAATTGATAATCTGAACAATGTCAAGCCAGTTTTAAGTTCTAAAATTACAAACATAAAAAATCATTTGCTTTTATAACTGAACCAAAAAAAAAACATGGAGAATTTCGTTTATTTTAGGGATAAAACTATTTCTCTTACATATTTCAAGACTTTACCGCTTCGTTCTTTTCCCTAATATTCCTTATATTAGTGTTAATTTGTTGACATATGTAATATAAATTATAATAATATAAACAAAACAAAACTTGCCGACTTGAAGATCTATTTTTCACAGCAACTAGATCGGTTTTAGATTTCCTTAATGAATCTGACTGAAACATTTTTCATTACTGTGAAGTAGGCTTTGACTGTAATTTTTAAATTCTCTGTTGTTAAAACCATTCTATTTTTGTTAAGCGGGCTTTTACGATGACATCAAAATATTTGACGTTTAGTTTTTTCTCCGTTATTATTATTAGTTCCGGAGCAATTTTTAATTGTGTAAAATTGTTAGTATATTTCTCTAAATATCAAATTATCTACATAATATCATTGTTTCCTAAAGTGTTTAGATGGACAAAAGCGAAATTCTCTCGTAGTTATTGGTGTGTTCAACGAATATATTTATGGAACAAAAATATTTATGAACATGTTTTAATAACCTGAAAATAATTAGATATAAAGGAATTTAAATAAAGGTAAGTCTTTATTGGGTGGTTCATACGTTCTAAAATTAACAACTAACACTAAGAATTTATGTAAATAATTTTCATCTGCAAGTTAAATGATACACTTTCTGTTCATAGTCGCAACTGAGAATTAACATCTAAAGAGTTCAAGCATATTCATCTTCTGAGTTTCACTCTTAATTTCGGCCAAATTCGTGTCCGCTTTCGGATGTTTTCGGCTAGACAAAAGATGGACAAGTAGGTATATAAAATAAAAAAAAAATAACATTTTCATTTTCCATACATTTATACATCTTCTATACATACATATAAACAAAATTGATGTGTCTGTCTGCCTGTCTATCCGGACTAATCTTCAAAATGGCTGAGCCGATTTTGTAAAATTTTAGAAACATGAAGAGGAAGTTATCGGGAGTGATATAGGCTGTATTTTTTTCTATCTGTCCTGTCTGTCTGTCTGCACGGGCTAACTTTTGAAATGGCTGAACCGATTTCGATGAAACTTTACAGACATTGTGAGGAGGTTGTCAGGAATGATATAGACTTCTTTTCTTACTGTCTGTTCTATCTGTCTGTCTGTAGAGGCTAATCTTCAAAACGGTTGAACTGATTTCGATGAAACTTTACAGACATGCAGAGAAGGTTCTCAGGAGTGATATAGGCTGTTTTTTAACTGTATGCCTGTCCGTCGGTTTGTACAGACTAATCTTTTTCTAATTATTTATAGTCAATGACAATTTTATTTATCGTTTATTTTCCAAGGTTTCCGTCTACGAATTCACAAGTAAAAGCTGGTATGAGATAAATGCCAACATTTTAGAAATATGTGAATATGTCCGCTTATTACATGAATAAGATCTGCATTAATTTAAAATTAGTTTCAGTCAGCAGGGTAACAAAAAATATTTGATAATTTTCCCGACGAATATAAATCTAGAATATTTACTTTTCAATTTAATTTAGAAACAATTTGTTTTGTTTTCAACGAAACCTAGCCCTTACTAAATAAGTATTTGAGAAAGTAGTTTCCTTTTTAAGCGACTTCTAAAAGAAGGAGGCTCTCAATTCGTCGCGTATATATATATATATATATATATATATATATATATATATATATATATATATATATATATATATATATATATACCACCGATTGAATGAAATTTTTACATTATATTCAGGAAGTTGCTGCGGTGGTTCTATATTTTTTTGGAAGAAATTGGTGCAGTAAAATCCAAGATGGCTCTTACAATATGGCGGCCAAAAAAAGTAATTTTGTCCGATTTTCTCCAAAATTGGTATGGGGGAGTTTTCGGGGCCTCACATAACGAATTTGAATTTATTTTTAAAAAATTCAATATAGCGGATCCAATATGGAGGACAAAAAAATGAATTTTGTCCGATTTTTTCAAAATTGATATTATTTAAAAAAAAATAAATATGGCGGACCTAAGATGGAGGATTAAAGATTCTGCATATCTCGATTTTGTCTAAAATCAGTATTGGGGGATTTTTGTTAGTGTTAATTACGAAATTAAAATATTTTTTGAAAAACTCAATTTGGCGGATTCAACATAGTGTCCTAAAAATTTTACATTTTTTGACTTTCTCCAAAACTGATATAGAGGGTCCTTGAGGCTGTAAATTATGAATTTAATAGTATTTTTTTCAGGATTCAATATGGCGAACGCAATAAAGCTGACTAAAAATTTTACATTTTTCGATTTTGTTCAAATGTGGAACTGAATCGTTTTTGAGAATGTAAATAGCGAATATAAAATTATTTTAAGAAAATCTAATGTTAGATTCAATATGATCGTTTAGAAATTTTAAATTTCTGAATTTCATTTAAAATTGGTGTTAGGGGGCTTTGAAGGGTATAGATTTAGATTAAATTAAAACGTTAAAATTACTTTATTTGAAATTCAATATGGCGAATCCAATATGGTGGATTGAAAACTTAACCTTATTCTCATTTTTTCAGATTTGGTATTAGGAGGTTGGGGGGGGGGGGTGTTGTATTGTGAATATGAAGTTAATTTTTTACAACATTTAGGCTCATAAGATACAATATGAGGGACTAAAAATTTTACATTTTCCAGTTTCATCTAAAATTGGTATTGCGGGGTTTTTAGGGCGTATCTAAACTCAATATGCAATATAAAATACATCGGGCTAAGAAATTTACGTCTCAAGTTCTTTAAATATCGACATTGGAAGGTTTTTGGGGTCTATTTTACAAATCTAAAATTAATTTGACATTTAAGTTAGTGGATTTACTATAACAGACTAGATATTCGTTTGACACAATTTCACTGGTATTTAGAGAACTCTAAGAATCAAAGAATTTTTAGTGGTTCATTTTAGAGTGATTTACAATTCTATATAAAATGGGTACTTTTTTGCCACCTTGGAGACATTGCGAGGTATACTAATCTCGATTAGCACTAAACGGATAAAAAAATAGAAACGACTTCAAAAAGTGCGCTAAAAGTGAAAAATAATTTTTATATGAAATGGAAATTTTTGAAGTCGGCGCCAAATTATTTTTAAATGAAATAAATAACTACTAATATATACAAATTATGGTATGAAAGCAATTACAAATATAGTATTTTTAATCTGAATATGCGAATCACATTTTGTCAGGTATTAGTTTGACGCCGACTTCAAAAATTTCAACTTCCTATAAAAATTTCTAGTTATTTTTCTTTCTTTAGCGCACTTTTGAAAGTCGGTTCAATTTTTTTTATAAAAATTCTATCATTAATTACAAAAGAAATTGGGGAATTTTCGCGTCCAAAATATAACAATGTCGCGTAATATAGCGCCACCAGTGTCTATAATCACGAAAAGCAAAGTAACGAATTTGGCAAGATTTTTGCCACCATTTTTTCATATATTTATACTCAGTCAACTTTGCTTAGAAATGCAGTTCGAAGATTTTTCCAAGCCTTTTAATGTACCATAATTTTCCCGTTTCTTCTTTATAATTAACAACAAATCAACGTCAGAAGTAAAAAATAACTAATCTTATTTTGACGGACCCTGTATATCAAATTATGAGGTATTGCAAAGAATAATTTTTATGAAGAGTATACTATTTGAATGATATTATCTGTTTGTTCATCGTATCGGTCTAAATCATTGGTTTGACTTTTAAATATGAATGTTCATATATTTTGTGCAAACGATCCTTGTACAGGGTCATAATAAATTGTAGAAGATGTGTATTTTAGTGCCCTGTTAAAACGTATGCATCAAAAACTAAAGACCGTCAAATTGTCAGTTTACTTCCAGAATCACATTAAAGATTTTAACACGGGTAAAAACACAAATTCGAAAAGAATCTAGGTTAACCTAAAAATAATTAAATGCATATTTAGAAGAAAACAACTGAAAAGGCTTTATATTAAAATGACAGGCGGGCTTTGTTTTAGTTAGGAATAAAAGCACCACATCAGATTACAAGAAACTATCAGAAAAAAGTGGAAACTTTTCCCACTGGTAGTGTAGCGCCATCTGTAGACCGGTTTCGAACTCATTGGTTCTCGTCAGTACGGAGCAGGCAAATACATCTATGTTGATCAACTAGGAGACCAAAGTTATCAAGAAATATTCGCTTAACTGTCGTTTCCAGAAGATCCCAATAAACAAATCTAGTTTAAAACTAAGTTATTAGATAATATTTAATAGAATAATATTCATTGTATGAAATGTCCTTCTTTGAGCCAATTGCGTATGATTATAAGTTGGTTGATTAAGTATTATTGTTAAATAAAAATTTTGAGGTTTCAAGAAAATATATCAGGATATATAAATTAAACATCTAAAAACTTTTCGTCATCGTATCGATCATAATTCGATTATATTATATAAAAGTGTGAAAGTGTTATTTGAGGAAATGGACGACTTAATATGTATTGTTTTCTGTTGTGCGGGTCAACTGAAAAATGTATAAAGTGTCAGGGATTGAAATAATATGGTGTATTTTCTCATTATCAAATGATTTCTGGGGCCCGTTACTCTTATAAATCAAATCCAATATCCTGTCGTCGGTTCTTTGGTATTAATTGACCAGTATTGCAAAAGATATGTTCATAGACAAATTTATTAAATATTTATAAATGTTTATACAAAAAATAAGTGTTGATGAATTAAGTCATTCAAACGCTGTCTTTTACGAAACATAGTTCATTTTAAAAATTTTAGGATACAATTTTAAGTTAATACGGGAAGAAAATGATGAAAAAAATTAATACTAAATGTAATGAAAATTAAAAGTATCTTCTATACACCAAGTTGTTAATAGGACGGCGAATATTTGTCTTTTGATAAAAATTAGAGTATTCACTCTTCGAGGTCAAAGAATACGCTGTATCCAACTTGGCATGTTACTAAGCAGAGTTTGAATGTATTCTTAAGGACTCGCGTCCTCTTTTTTTGTACTGGGAAATGTTTACGTCATATGCGGCGTTTTTTCTGATTCATTAGTAGTGGTTTATTTTATTAAGGTGGCCAAGATAATTTTTAAATCGGGACTTCATTATGGTAAGTAGTCACCTTTTCAGCTGCTTGTTATCGAGTTTTATTGTGCAATAATACGAATTTTTCATATCCAATATGTAGAATTTATAGCAAAACATAATCTTACAGGGTGTTTCCAATATAAAAGTTAATGTAATTGATCCAGTCACTTTCACTAGATCAGCACGTCCCACCCAACTGGTACTTCCCCATTCGTGAAAAGAATATTTTGCCAATTCTAGATATTCTGTGAATTTTGGATAAGCTGTGGAATTTCCATAGGCTGTATTGACTTTAAACCTGTCTCTTTTAATCTTTCTGGAACTGTTTTCGAAAGTAACATTATTGTGTGTTATATTTAATAGCTCATTTTTGAGATGCGTTGATGTTAACCTGCGATTTCGTATAAAATTTGGTATGACAAGATTTCCATCAAAGTCTTTGGACGAGTTGTTCAGTCTCTTGATATCCTTAAGGGTAAATGCGCTACAGGCAAACGTCATTAATATAAACTAAAAGTCTATATTTTTAAAACAAGTAAATATATCTGCTTATTAAATGAATAACATCAGTGCATGTATAATTTTGCAGCGGTAGTGTACATTTATTTTCAAGCAGTAATTATTAATAAAGATTTTCAATAACTTTCTGCATGTATCTATATCTATCAAATCTTAGGTAATGTTCATATAAATAAACTGATTAAATTATAAAAAGATAAATTCTCATATGCGTGCTATATTTGAAACAATTATTTATACAAAGAAAAACACACAACGAAATCTAAAAATATAAGAAGAAACATAGTTTAAACTAAAAAATACATAATTGGGAAGAAAAGTGCTCCGTGTTAATAACTTTCAGCAGACATGACGCTTGTCCCACTTTATGTCTGGTGATCTATTTTAAATGTTGGCAACTTCTCAATGCCAATATAGAGTTTCAACCTTGAATAAACTTTAGTGTATAGTTCATATATATTATACTTCAAGGTCCAAAACTCTCGGTTCGATATCTACAAAAATATAAAAGTAAATAAAAAAAAATTCATGATTTATGCATGGCCCTTTAAAATTGGCGCTGTCAAACAACAGTAATTACAAAACAAAAATTTAACAATGAAGATTGTTTAGTTGTATTGTTTTCATTGTAGGACAATTATTCGTCGGTTGAATTCAGTAATGAAGAAGCCACCACCAGCGGAATGGTGCCAAATTTTGACAGCGCTAAACCATCAACTTCAAAATATGGACTTCTTGATCAGGTAAGGTGGCTCTGTGAATTTTTTTTTTGCAATCGACAAGCATAAAATCGGACTTTTTGAGGGTTTAGTTTTCTAGCATATATCTATTTAGTGGTATAGATTTATTTGGGCTAAACATAAAATTAAAAATTTATTTCTTTGGAAAAAAAATTAAAAAAGCTCAATCTAAAATATAAAGGTTTCTCAGCAATATCTTTTACAAATATATTTTGAATCTTATTACGTCTTTTAAAGAAAATACGCCTTTAATGTTGCTCCTTTGCAGGGGTTTTCTATTTATTCAAAAGTCGAATTTGCACACGTTGCTACGACTTATTTTGAGTGTGCCGAAGAAAATAATAACGACCCGATTTTAGTAAATCGACTAGATTTTGATGATATCGTGGATTAAGACACACATCCAGTTATTGTAAACAACACATATAGTGTTCTTATGTTATGTCAAAACGTTCTGAGTATGTATCCGTACCACCATACCGAGAAAAAAGGATAGACCATCATATGGATGGTGGTGGAATAGGATAAATTGCGTTCTATAACAATTTATTCTAACTGTGCAACCTTTAAGACAGAAAGGATATGACGGAGAGAAGTTTGCATTTACTGTCCACATTTTACTTCCTTCATATAAGGAGCTGCATATAGTTGTACGTTTGCTGCACTACAACGGCATAATGTGGATATATCCACTGCTATTGCATCTCACATATATATTTATATATATATATATATATATATATATATATATATATATATATATATATATATATATATCTAATATAGTGACCGAATTTTTGAAAATCAACGGATTTGCACCAAATTTGGTATACGGAGGTTTTAGGGGTTGCTGATTACGAATCCGAGGTCAGGTTTGCCACATTCAAGATGGCGGACGACATTGGTAAAAATCATTCGATTTGTACAAAATTTGTTATACGGGGGTTTTTGGGATCACTGATTACTGACCTTAGATCAGATTTTAAAAATTCCTGATGGTAGACCTAATATAGTGGAAACTCAATAACCCAATCTTTTATATTAAGTACGCAATCTTGGTTTTCGAAAATTCGACCTCGGATTCGTGATCAGCTACCACAAAAACCCCTTTATACTAAATTTGGGGCAAATCAGCTGATTTTCAAAAATTCGGCCATCATATTGAATTTTTAACCGTCATATTGAATCCACCATGTTGGATTTTGTCAACCCACTACTCCAGCTTTTTGAAGCATCCAACAGCTACAATTTAAGCCAAAAATGACCCGATCAGTTTCGAATTTTTATTTTTAGAAGCTTTTTTTGCTTGAAATTTTATTTTTCTCCGGCTTTCGACCATATTGGATTTTTTAAAGACGCACTCTAAGCTTTAAATAAGCCCTTCGTAGATTTTTTGGTTGCTTATAATTTTTATCGTAGCTCTGATTGTTGGCTGTTGCAGAATAAAATTACGTGTACAACCGAAATGTTACTTATATAACTACATATTTCCACAAAATATACAAAACTTCACCTGCCACAAGTTACAGTCATATCAACAATGAACTGTAATTGTCGAAAATACTTACCTTAGCTTTCAATTAATTAAGTCACTCATCATAAACAACCTAATAAATAAGTAAAAACATTATACACAAGAAACTGACGACTGTTTATAATGTTCTGCAACAGTACACATTGAAGCAGGTTGAAACAAGTAAAAAATCAATCGTAATTTTTTCGTATGGCATTTGACTATCTTCGGAATGGTAATGGTCAAGGACAACCAATTTTATCAAAATTTAATTGCAAAAAAAATTTATACAAAATAAAGTTAATGCAACATATTTTTCTATTTTTTATTAACTATTGAATAAACAGCCATTTTAGCAAGTTTTTTTGCAATAACTAACGAAGAAATTATCGGAATCAAATGTAAATAATAGCTTTTCCTTGAACTCGAAAAAACTGTTTTGTCACATCTTAACTGTAAATAAAAAAATTTCCCCAAAAAAGAAAATGAGACACAAGATACTACATAATTACTATAATCATTCTGAAGGTTTCCACGTACTCAGAAGTCTACTAACACTAAATTTTAAAATCACCTCCTTTTGAGACTAACTTCGCCGGTCTAATATCTAAAAGCTCTCTTTTGACCATGTTAATTGTAACCAGATGACCTAAATTCTTGGAAAGCAACCACTATTTTAACTCATCTTTTTCCATACATTTGTTGGCAGTTTTTCACTTTTTCGCGAGTGGACCGGAGTGTTATCCATAACTATTAATAATCTCTTTGGTATATGATCCAACATTTGTTGAAAATACTCCTCGAAGGCGTCCCCATTCATATCCTCGTGTGTTGGACAGAAAAGTTAACAGAACCTTTGTGTAGATTTATGAGCCTATGTCCTTTCCCTGTAGGTTGTTGTAATCCAGGAGACTAACCTTCCAATGAGACTTGTCGGTAGCTTTGAACATTTTTAACATCATACTTTCAATACAATATGTCCTTCATTCAGCCATGTTTCGTCTAAATAATAAATATATTTTCAAACTTCGCGATGTTGCTTAATTGTTCGGAGATATTTTCTTCTCCAAAGAACAATTTCCGGGCGATCCGTAAGAATAGATTTCCTATCTGGTTTTTGGAATAAATATAGAGGCGGAAGCAATATCTTTTCTTGAATAGAGTATAGGTGGTTTGAGATAATATTTAATCTAAAATTTAATATTTTGCCTTAAAATATGGATAATAATACGACAGTACCTACCCCTACCTCCCACGGGGCATCCATCGCTTCAGGCCGCCAAATTCAACTAATCAAGTTGCTTTGTCCCACCCCTTATATATCGCATGTTAGAAGGGGCGCCGAAATAACTCTTGCCTGAGGATGCTAGGAAACGTAAAGGCGGCACTGTGTGTCTTCATAAGAAATGGACAAGAGAAATTCATAATATATTTTATCTTTTCAAAAAGAATAATTTCCCTCAAAATATCATTTATCCCAGATTATAACATGTATAAATTTCATTTTAAATGGTGTGAGATGTTATGAGAATGACAATTGAGTCAGTAATTTTTAACAGCCCTCGTCTCCTAGTTTAATTTAAGTTACCATTACCGTAGCTTTTGAACCTGTGTTTTGACCCATTATGGGCGTAATTCTGAGAGTGCCTTAAAATGTGAGTCTAAAATATGACTCCACATGTTACAGTAAAATAACAAACATGAATACGTCTACAATTTATTATGAAACTGAACCAAGGTTATTTCATTACATTATACAAAATCGAATAAACATGTTCACAATATTTGAGTGTTTATGATTATAAGTAATATCTATTAGTATTTTCATTGGTCAAAATCGCTGATGATACGAATAACAAACAGTAATTAAAATTTGTTTTATCACATTTGCTTCATTTCGACGAAAATAAAACAAGTTATTTTTATACATTATTCAATCAAATAATCTTAATCTTTATTGACGCTTCTATAATCAAAAGATTTACTATACCTTTGATGAAAGTAATAAAAATGGATTATTTGCTGTCGTGCCTTGTCGTAAATATATTTCAGAGGATTTCTGTATCTGGAGTCAATCCTTGCATCTTTAAGTTGGTTTATCAACTGAATTTATCAGTTGAGTTTATGGACTTTAATACAATCATATTTTTGTTGTTTTCTATGATCGTTCTAATATTTTCCGTGTTAGGCTTCTTGATATCTTGTCTAAGATTTTTTCTGATTTGTTTGTTTAGTTGGACGTAGTCTGCTGTGCCTTTTTCCAAGTTTCGTCGTTTATTTATCAGGTATTTGGTCTGTTGTGATAATTTACTGTTTGTTTGTCTTCTAACAGTGCAGAGTTTCTTTACTGTGGTTTGGATATCTTTTGGGATTTTATTTTCCAGATCCTTTATTGTCAATGTGATGATCCAATGGTGTAAATTTTGTCTTGATATACTCCTGATATGTATATTTATTTATTTTGTTTTAATTCCTCTGATATCGGAAAACGTTTGAGTTTAATAAGTTTGTTTCTTTCTTTTCAACCGACTTCTAAAAGAATGAGGTTCTCAATTTCGTCGCGAATATATATATATATATATAATAAGGGAAAATGCCCCTTTTATTCATACATTGTAGTCCGTTATCAACCGGATGCAGGTGTTTATCTTTAGATATCGTATTACAGTAATTCACATTAAGCTACGTCAACATAATTAAACTAAGACGCAGTTTCTCACATTAATAGCTGATTTAGCATCAGACTTCCCTAGAAGTTATACAACAAAGTTATAAAACAAAGAAACAGTCATCATAATGTGCAGAACCTATAAATACCTGCAGCCTCTAATTAAGGTTTCTTTGATCGTTCTAAAAAATTGCGGTGGCTTTATATTACTGGATTCAAAATCTAATTAGGAAACAACTCGTAAATTTCTTGTTCCTGTATGGCAATCGGTTATTATCATTTTATTTTATTATGTTTGTAGAAATGTGCCCGGAATTATAATGATGCGTATGTACTTGTCAAATGTAAATTTCTGATTACTATGGTTCTTACAGAAGGAACACAATATTGAATGAATAATACATTTTTTATGCCTAGTTTTTTAATCCTTTTCCTCTTCTGCATTTTGCTGAATATTTTTGAAAATCTGGCTGAAATCAGAAATTGAACTCGTAACCAAAATATGTTTTGTTATCTTTACTGGCTGTTTATATTCAGCTCTCCAAATATTTTTTGAGCAGCTATGGATATACATAATATATTTCATCTTTGCTTAATAACGCGAAATAGTATGAATCTTATGTTTTCTATGTCAAAATAAGTGACTACAGGTTGTTCCTTACTGTTACTATTTCCAAAATAGTCTTTTTTTTTGTTATCTTAATACCAATTTTTTTCAATAATTTTTACTTTAGTAGAAATATGGCAAGCATTAAGAGATAAGTTTCATCAGAATCTTATCTAATCGTCCCATAAATACTATAAATATGTTTATTTGCGTTATGTGCAATCATTGTGCAGTGACATATCTACTGTAGTACGTATATTCTCAAGTATTTTAGTGTAATTTTAAAATGAATACACCAGAAATGAGTTCGGTAAGTAATACAGTATCTAAATAAAGGTGGTCAATCACGCACAACCAATTTTTAAATTTATTGTCTGATGATTCCCAGAACCTAATTATATATAATTAAATTTATAAAGTTTTACTGTTCTTATCTTTAACTACTATAATCGTTTAAATTAAAGTGACATATTGCCGACCACACCTATGTACGTATGTATGTGAGGATGTGGATGAATACTTTACGATCTAATAGATCTATTGTGTTCCCCTTCTGCTGCCAAGTTGTTAGGGATACTTTACCGACTAGAGCAGGCTTTACAGTCCTATTTCATTTAGGAACTTTATTGGTGCACTCCCATGAACCGCATTCTAGGATTTTCTAAAGCGCTGAACTCTGAAAGGATGTAGGCAAAGGTTTTGTCCTTTTCTTCACCAAATCTGCACTTTTCTCTCCCTATTAATGCGATTCTTGTAGTGTTCCTTCAAGTGGCAATGCTCTGTCAGGAATCCGGTCAGAATTCTAAATTGGTTTTTACTTAAGCTTATGCATTCCTTGAATCTCTTCTGGTTGTAGTTCTTAAGAAGTAACTTCGCTTGTCTTATTCCTTGCAGGCTCGTTCAGTAATTGGATCTTCAGCTCTCTTCCTCTTTTTTTTAGTTCTTCCAGCATTACGCTGCTACTGATTCCACTGAAATGTTCAGGCCCCAGAAATGGTGTCTCAGCCCCTTTTCTCACGAGCCGTATCCTTATTATTCTTGCTTAATTCGTTTAGTTCCTCTAGGCATTCCCAGACTATCTTGGCGTTGATTACGTAAAAACTCTGCGCATTGATGGTTGCTTGACTATCCGACATGATAATAATCTCTTGTCCGCGATAGTTTTTCTTTTTGCTGAATTGGATGCATTTCCTGAAGGCGTGTATTTTCCCTTAAAAGACGATTGGTGACTAATCCCAACTTTCTAGGTGTTTGGTACTGGATCCATAAATTCTTATTCTAGTTACCTCCGTTGCAGGCGCGGATTCAGGAGGGAACGGTCGCCCCCCAAGAGATTCAAATTCAGAAAAATAGACTTGCTCCTGCCTGCTATATTAGAAACGTTAATGTCGCTGACACCCCCCTCCCCTATCCACAACTCGCTTTTGTTTATCATACTATTGCCGACACCCCCTCCCCCCCACTCGTCTAAAAAGAGAAGCTGAATCTGCTCCTGCTCCGTTATCTTGAAGCCATTGTAGGAATTTCTGTTAAGTTTTTCAGTGGTATTTCTGTCCCATTCACTTCTGCGATTCAACTTTGTGTTAATGTTTTTCACTCAGTTGAAACTTAAATCTAATAAAGAAGGTCATACCGTATTGCACACATTCAGTCAAACTGGTAACAATGAAGAAATCCTAACTTAATTGTTAAATTCAGTTATAGACGACACAACTCTTAAAGTATTTAATACATGTTTTTTTTAAAGGACCGTTATAAAAAGGTTAACACTGGACTAAATTGCCTGCAAAGCTAACAGTTCTTGTCGGAAGTTTAGTTAAATTTCGATTTTAAATTACCGGAAATAGTCGACGATTCTCGACTAGTTGACTAATCTGCAAATTCGATTAATCAATAATATAATATATTATGTTAATCGGAAAATTAATTCATTTGTTGACTGATTATTTTTCGATTTGTTAATTCCTTTTTCAATTGTTCTAATAAATAGCTTCTCTTGATTAATTAATTTTTCTAACTTAATGCTTGTATATGGAGCATTTATCACTGGATTTTGATCGTAATTTCCCATATATCGTTGACTATTAAACTGTTTTAACTTGATCTTTATGCCACAGAATACTTACATTACGTCATTTATTGGGTTTTATATTTCAAACTAAATATTCCTTCATATAACTATTTTTATGCTCTGTAAACATTATAACGAAGAGCTAGGAAAATTCAGCCGCGTTTTTATAGACATATTATATCAATGTATCATCATTGTTTTTCATGCTTCAAGTAGAATTCTAGACTTTTAATCGTGAACAATGAATGTGTAAGCAAGTAGTTATTAAATAGTTGAGAGTATGGTAATTAGTGAAGAGTGTTGTTTTTATTAGAATCCAGTGAGAATATGGAGAGAGAAAATCGCAACAATATCAAAAATGTTATAAATTAATTTAAAATTAATCTAATTAAATTTATATGTATACATATACATAATGTTAATGTTTGTGAAGTTCGTTTTTGTTTAACTTAGTGAGTTGAAAATCGCTTCGTTGTTGTGGAAAGCCAACAATCAGCTAAATTTTTCACAAGTGATAAAAACTTAAAACATGGGAGTTAGTACGCCTTAGTTTGTGTTTGTTACCTATGGGGAAGACAACAAATTATTAATTTTTTAAGTTTGAAATTTAAGATTGATTCTAAATAGATTTTAGATTACATGTAATTAAACTAATTCATTTTTGAGATACTAACAAAAGAAATATAGTTGGAACGTTCAAAATCCAATTAGAAAGCAACTCGTGAATTTCTTGTACCTGACTAGCAATCTGTTACTCCCTTTTTTGTAAAAATAATAACAACTATAGAGTGTCTCCAAGTGTCGGGAATTATAATCATCTTTATGTACTTTTCAAATGTAAATTCCTCATTGCTTTAGTTATTAGAGAAAGAACACAAAATTGAGTAAATAATACTGCATTTTTATGTTTAAAGTACCGTCTTTCTCTTTTGCATTTTGTTGAATGTTGACAAAGATGTATGTTTTGTTTTCTTTACTGGCTCTTTATATTTAGCTCTTCAAACAATTTGATCAGCAGCAATGGATATATTTAATATATTTCATCCTTGCCTAATAAAGCGAAACCGTATGAATCTCTCTGTTCCATGTTAAATCTTAGTTCATAATAGAAAAATAGTTGATCAAAAGAGATCGATTTGGTCTTTAATTTCGTCTGTTATCCCATCTTCCTAGTCCATAAACTCTGACATAATTTCAGCTTCGTGTTATTTTAATGGGCTTAGGTGAAATGTTAATGTAACTCATCTATATGTCCCACCATTGATTATTTAGATGTCCTATTAGAATTATAACCTACAACAAATTGTTGCTGAATTTATTGATTATTATTTTATAAAATGATTATTTGGAAAATATCATTTAAAATTAACTCAGTAATAGAACATTATTAAAATAAAGTCGTACGATATAATAATAAATTTATAATCATATTTTATCATACAAAGTGTCCGGAAAATACGTGTACAACATTTGATGGGAGACTCTTGACTTCAAAATGGGTCGATTTAAGCGCACTTAGCGATATCCGATATTGCTTCGTTTAGGCGGTAGAAGACATCAAAGTTTTTAGAATATATTGATTTTTCTCCAGTTTCTTGAAAACGTGGTAACTGAATTTAATGATTTTTGGTGTGCCGTCTAACACTATAAAATGTGGTATTGCGACCGCTATAAAGTAGTGTAAGTGTTATAAAAGTGACGTCATTTGTAAACATCGCTTCTAATTTTTAATATCATCAACGTTGTGACAGTCCAGATATTTATATCGGCTAACCGCATGTATTTGAAAGCTTTTTTACCTCTTGAAAAAATGTTCATTCGGTTTGGAGAGGAAAAAATATTTTCAATTATATGTATACACCAGTTTGCTGTAAAAATACAATAATTTTTAAAACAAATGTTGGAGATGCGTGCATGTAATTTCAAAAGATTAAAAAAACTAAAAAGAAAACATTAATTAAGCAAATGTGAAAAATAGCATCCATTTTGCTGAATACACTTATTAACACTTTAATAAAATTTTTATGAAAAAATTGTGAACCGACTTCTAAAAGTGCGCTAAAAAGGGAAAAATAACTAGAAATTTTTATATGAAATTGAAATTTTTGAAGTCGGCGCCAAACTAATACCTGCCAAAATGTGATTCGCATAAACAGATTAAAAATACTTTATTTGCAATTGCTTTCTTTCCATAATTTGAATATATTAGTAGTTATTTATTTAATTTAGAAATAATTTCGCGCCGACTTCAAAAATTTCAATTTCATATAAAAATTTATAGTTATTTTTCGCTTTTTAGCGTACTTTTAGAAGTCGGTTCAATTTTTTTATAAAAATTTTATTTTTGGATTTTTAGTTTTGAATTCACTATGATATTCATAAATTATTTGAACTAAGTGCTAATCGAGATTAATGTTCCTCGCAATGACTCCAAGGTAGCAAAAAAGTATCCATTTTATCCAGAATTGAAAATCACCCTGAAATGAACAACTAAAAATTCTATGATTCTTAGAGTTCTCCAAATACCAATGAAATTGTGTCAAACAAATATTTAGTCTGTCATAGTAAATTTACTATCTTAAATTTCAAATTAATCTTAGATTGGTAATATACTCCCCAAAACCTTCCAATATCGATATTTAAAGAATTTGAGATGTAAATTTCTTAGTCCGATATATTTTATATTGTATATTGAGCTTGTATACGTCCCAAGAACCCCTCAATATCAATTCTAGATAAAACCTGAAATTGTAAAAATTTTTAGTCCTTCATATTGTATCTTATCAACCAAATAGTTGTAAAAAATTAACTTCATATTATTAATACGCCACCCCCAACGCCCCAATAACAAATCTGAAAAAATGTGAATAAGGTAAAATTTTCAACCCACCATATTGGATCCGCCACATTCAACTTCAAAAAAATAATTTTAACGTCTTAATTTAATCTAAATCTAAACCTTTCAAAACCCCCTAATATCAATTTTAGATGAAATCCAGAAATTTAAAATTTCTAAACGGTCATAGTGCATCTGACATATCAGATTTTCTTAAAATAATTTTATATTTGCTATTTGCATCCCCAAAAACAAACAAAATCGAAAAAGGTAAAATATTTAGTCAGATATATTGCATTCGCCATATTTAATTCTGAAAAAATACTACTAAATTCCTAATTTACACCCTAAAGAACCCTCTATATCAGTTTTGAAGAAAGTTGAAAAATGGAAAATTTTTTGGACACTATATTGAATCTGCCTGATTGAGTTGTTCAAAAAATATTTTAATTTCGTAATTAACACTAATAAAAATCACCCAATACTGACTTTACACAAAATCGAGAGATGTAGAATCCTTAATACGGGATCTTAGATCCGCCATATTTATTTATTTTTTAAATAATATCAGATTCGTAATGTGCTATCCCAAAAACTCCCCCATATCAATTTTGAGAAAAATCGGACACAATTAATTTTTTATCCACCATATTGGATACGCCATATTGAATTTTTTAAAAATATTCTTAGATTCGTCATGTAAGACTGAAAACTCCCCCGTACCAATTTTGGAGAAAATTGATTTATTGTCCGCCATATTGGATCCGCTATATTAAATTTATTAAAAATAATCGCATATTCGTTATGCGAGACTCCGAAAACTCCCCCATATCAATTTGGGAGAAAATCGGACAAAATTGATTTTTTGTCCGCCATATTGAATTTTCTAAAAATATTTTGAATTCTTAATGTACGACCTCGAAAACTCCCTCATTCCAATTTTGGAGAAAATCGGACAAAATTTAATATTTTGTTCGCCATTTAGAATTTTTAAAAAATAATTTCAGATTCGTTGGGTACAACCCCGAAAATTTCTCCATACCAATTTTGAAGAAAATCGGATAAAATTATTTTTTTGACCGCCATATCGTAAGCGCCATCTTGCATTTTACTGTACCAATTTCATCTAAAGAAAATATGGGACCACCGCAGCAACTTTCTGAACATAACGCAAAAAATTTCATTCAAATCGGTGCAGCCGGTCCGGAGAAATCGGTGTACGTACATAAAAAAAAACATATATGGTCGACGAATTGAGAACCTCCTTCTTTTAGAAGTCGGTTAAAACATGAAATGAATCTCATATCTCAGGATTATTGAAAAGGTTGATTATTCGTGGGTGTTCACTGGAGTCTTGTATACTTCTGTTTTAAGCGCGTCCCACAAAAAGAAGTCACACATATTTAATTTTGGAAAACATGGGGGCCATTTTACTGGGGCCTCATTGCCTCCTCCAATCCATCGACTGGGACATCGTGTAAATTTTTCCGAACAACAACGGAAAAATGACGTGGGGCACTATTACGCATATACCATGGCTGTTGCAAATAGGCAAATTTTCCGGAAGAACTGGTAGTGTTTTGCAAAAAATTTGGATAAATATTTACATTTATTCTATCTGGAATCACAACAGGACCAATAATAATACCTGCCCAGACATTTATTTTAAAGTTATGCTGATGGTGTGCAACTTTAATGGAATATGGATTTTAATTTGCATTAACATATTTTTTGTGAAGGTTGGTAACTCTAGATCTTGTAGAGCACTCTCGTCAGGAAACGAAATTTTTCTACAAAAATTTGAATCACGAATTCTTTTGTTTCGAATAAATTCATAAAATGTAAAGAGCATGGGGGGATCAATCGGTAAAAGTTTCTGAACTTTCTGAACGTGATATGGATGTGGCAGTTATCTTTTACAGTAGTTTTAGATATATTCAACTCACGTTCTAATCAGCTGATACTAACACTTTGTTCTTCTTCTACTCTTTCCAAAATTTCCTCTTCTTTTTCGACTGTTCGAGTTGTTCGAATAAGATCCCTACTTTCAAATTTTTTCTCAAAGCTGCCCGTTTCTCGGGGTGACCCTCAATGTTGGCAAATGTTGGATAGTTTGGTATTCGGCGGTTAGAAAACCCATACACCGGGGGTGCGTGTAGTTGTCCACGTTTAATAATAAAATATGCTTAGAAACTTTGAATGTTGATCTTACTTTAATCAACTTCTTAGAAAGTGATGGTAATTTGTCAGTAGTCCAATTATTAAATGTCACAAAGTCACTCAGAAAATTATTGTTACAGATATTTTTTATTATTACATGCATGTTACATGCATGTAATTGAAAAAAAATCCTGTCGAAATCGCTCATCCAAAGAAAATTCTTCAAGAGGTCACAAGCTTGTAAATATATGAGATTATCCGATAGTAATGTATTCATTCAGTGTTCTAATCTCGTGAAGTACAGATCCTGAAGATGCCTAGTATAATTGTAGGCGAAACGTGGCATAATAATTTCAATTTTATATGATCTAAACCCAAGAACTATTATTTTCGACTTGACCAAAGATGTGAAAGCTTTTGTTCTTGACTGGATATAAATGCTAAATTTAAAGCCCAAATTCACTAACATAGTCCAACCTTAAAACCATTTTAAATTGATAGCAAAGTGTTTAAACTGATAAGATTATCAATTTCAAGCCTTAAAGATACTGACATAGAAAATCATTAACTCTTATAACTGAACCAGAAAAAATGAAGAATTTCATTTATTTATGTATCTAACATACTTCAAGGTTTTATCGCTTTGTTCTTATCCTTAATAACCCTATATTAGTGTTAATTTGTTGATATATGTAATACAAATTATGATAATACCATAAGCAAAATAAAACTGGTCGATTAGAAGATCTATTTTTCACAGCAACTAGATCGGGTTTCGATTTTCTTAATGAATCTGGATGAAGCATTTTTCATTAGTGTGAAGTAGGCTTTGACCGTAATTTCTAAATTTTCTGTTGTTAAAAACATTCTATTTTTGTCAAGTGGGCTTTGACTATGACATCACTTCAATTCAATATTTGACGTTTAGTTTTTTCTCCAATATTATTACCAGTTCCGAAGCAAATTTTTAATTGTATAAAATTGTTAGTAAATTTCTCTAAATACCAAATTATCTACATAATATCATAGTTTCCTAAAGCGTTTAGTTCGACAAAAGCAAAATTCTCTCGTAGTTATTGGTGTGATCACCGAATATATTTATGGAACAAAAATATTCCTGAACATGTTTTAATAACCTAAAAATAATTGGAAATAAAGGGCTTTACATAAAGGTAAGTCTTTATTGGTTGGTATATACGTTCAAAAATTAACAATTAACACTAAGAATTTATATAAATAATTTTCACCTGCAAGTTAAATGATACACTTTCCGTTCATAATTGCGACTCAAAATAAACATTTAAGATCTGAAGAGTTCACACATATTCATCTTCTTAGTTTAACTCTTAATTTCGGCAAAATTTGTGTTTGCTTTTGGACGTTTTCGGCTAGACGAAAGAATGATAAGTAGGTACATCAAAATAACAAAAATAACATTTTCTATACATCTATATCTAAACATTTATACATCTTCTATAGATACATATAAATAAAATTGAAGTGTCTGTCTGGCTGTCTGTCTGCACGAGCTAACTTTCGAAACGGCTGAACCAATTTCAATGAAACTTTACAGACATGAAGAGGAGGTTGTCAAAAATGATAAAGAGTACTTTTTTCTGTAGGTTCTGTCTGTCTGTCTGTCTTTATAGGCTAATCTTCAAAACGATTGAACCGATTTCGATAAAACTTTACAGACATGAAGAAGGTTGTTGAGAGTCATATATGCTGCTTTTTTTCTGTTTGTCTGTCTCCATGAACTAATCTTCAAAATGGTTGAACTGATTTCGATTAAATTGTACAGATATAAAGAGGAAGTTGTCAGAATTGATATTGATTGCTTTTTCTGTTTGTGTTGAAAACAGAGATGAAAAGGAGGTGCTTAAGAGTGATATAGGCTGTTTTTTTTTGTTGTATGTCTATCTGTCTGTACGGACTAATGTTTTTTAATTATTTATAGGTAATAACAATTGTACTTATTATTTATTGCCCAAGCTTTCCGAGGACGAATTCGCAGGTAAAAGTTGAAGCAAAAGTCAACATTTTAGAAATATGTAAATATGTCCGCTTATTAGATTAATTAGATCGGCGTTAATTTAAAATTAGTTTCAGGCAATAGGGTAACAAAAAATATTTGATAATTTTTCCGACGACTATATCTAACATATTTATCTTTCAATTTAATGTAGTTTGTTTTATTTTCGACGAAACCTAGCAGTTATTAAATAAGCATTAGAAAAAGTAGTTTAATCCTTATTAATTACATCAAAAAATTGGGGAATTTTCGCGTCCAAGATATAACAATGTCGTGTAATATAGTGCCACCACCGTCTATAGAAACGGAAAGCAAAGTAACGAATTTGGCAAGATTTTTTATATGCTCCTACTCGGTCAACTTTCTTTAGAAAAGTAGTTCGTAGATTTTTCAAGGCCTTTTTACTGTGTTATAATTTACGCGTTTCTCCTTTATAGTTAACAACAAATCAACGTCAGAAGTAAAAAATAACTAATTTTATTTTGACCGGTCCTGTATATTAAATTGTGACGTATTGCAATGAATAATTTTTATGAAGAGTATACTATTTGAATGATATTATCTCTTTGTTCATCGTATCAGTCTAAATCATTGGTTTGACTCATAAATATGAATGCTCATATATTCTGTGCAAACGATCCTTGTACAGGGCCACAATAAATTGTAGAATACGTGTATTTTAGTGCCCTGTTAAAACGAATGCATCAATAACTAAAGGCCATCGAATTGTCACTTTACTTCCAGAATCGCATTAAAAATTTTAACACGGGTAAAAACGCATGTTCGAAAAAAAGCTAGGTTAACCTAAAAATAATTAAATGCATATTTAAAGGAAACCAACTGAAAAGGCCTTACATCAGAAGGACAGGCGTGATTTGTTTTAGTTAGGAATAAAAAGCACCACTTCAGATTACAAGAAACTATCAGAAAAATGTGGACACTTTTCCCGCTAGTAGTGTACCGCCATCTGTAGACCTGTTTCGAACTCACAGGTTCTCGTCGGTATAGAGCAGGCAACTACATTTATGTTGATTAACTAGGAGACCAAAGTTATTAAACAATACTCGCTTAATTGTCGATTCCAGAAGATCCCAATAAACAAATCTAGTTTAAAACTAAATTACTAGATAATATATAATACAATAATATTCATTGTGTGAAATGTCCTTTTTTGTGCCAATTGCGTATGATTATAAGTTGGTTGATTAAGTATTATGCTTAAACTGAAATTTTGAGATTTCAAGAAAATATATCAGGATATATAAATTAAACACCTAAAAACTTTTGGTCATCGTATCGATCATAATTCGATTATATTATCTAAAAGTGTGCCAGTGTTATTTGAGAAAATAGTCAACTTAATGTTTATTGTTTTCTGTTGTACGGGTCATAACTAAAAATTGTATAAAGTGTCGGGGAATGAAATAATATGTTGTCTTTTTTTTATTATCAAATAGTTTCTGTGGCTCGTTATTTTATAAATCAAATCCAATATTCTGTCGTAGGTTCTTTGGTACTAATTGACCAGTGTTGCAAAAGATATGTTCATGTACAAATATTTAGTAATTTTTATACAAAAGATAAGTGTTGATGAATTAAGTCATTCAAACGCTGTCTTTTACGAAACATAGTTCACTTTCAAAATTTTGAGTATATAATTTTAAGTTAATATGGGAAGGAAATGGTGAAAAAAATTAATACTAAATGTATTGAAAATTAAAGGTATCTTTTATACACCAAATTGGTAAAAGGACGGCGAATACTAGTCTTTTGATAAAAATTAAAGTATTCACTCTTCGAGGTCTAAGAATATCCTGTATCCAACTTGGCATGTTATTAAGTAGAATTTGAATCTATTCTTAAGGACTTGCATCCTCTTTTTTTGTACTGAGAAATGTTTACGTCATATGCGGCGTTTTTTCTGATTCATTAGTAGTGGTTTATTTTATTTAGGTGGCCATGATAATTTTTAAATCGGGACTTCGTTGTGCTAAGTATTCACCTTTTCAGCTGCTTGTTATCGAGTTTTATTGTGCAATAATACGAATTTTTCATATCCAATATGTAGAATTTATAGCAAAACATAATCTTACAGGGTGTTTCCGATATAAAAGTTAATGTAATTGATCCAGTCACTTTCACTAGATCAGCACATCCCTCCCAACTGGTACTTCCCCATTCGTGAAAAGAATATTTTGCCAATTCTAGATATTCTGTGAATTTTGGATAAGCTGTGGAATTTCCATAGGCTGTATTGACTTTAAACCTGTCTCTTTTAATCTTTCTGGAACTGTTTTCGAAAGTAACATTATTGTGTGTTATATTTAATAGCTCATTTTTGAGATGCGTTGATGTTAACCTGCGATTTCGTATAAAATTTGGTATGACAAGATTTCCATCAAAGTCTTTGGACGAGTTGTTCAGTCTCTTGATATCCTTAAGGGTAAATGCGCTACAGGCAAACGTCACTAATATAAACTAAAAGTCTATATTTTTAAAACAAGTAAATATATCTGCTTATTAAATGAATAACATCAGTGCATGTATAATTTTGCAGCGGTAGTGTACATTTATTTTCAAGCAGTAATTATTACTAAAGATTTTCAATAACTTTCTGCATGTATCTATATCTATCAAATCTTAGGTAATGTTCATATAAATAAACTGATTAAATTATAAAAAGATAAATTTTCATATGCGTGCTATATTTGAAACAATTATTTATACAAAGAAAAATACACAACGAAATCTAAAAATATAAGAAGAAACATAGTTTACACTAAAAAATACATAATTGGGAAGAAAAGTGCTCCGTGTTAATAACTTTCAGCAGACATGACGCTTGTCCCACTTTATGTCTGGTGATCTATTTTAAATGTTGGCAACTTCTCAATGACAATATAGAGTTTCAACCTTGAATAAACTTTAGTGTATAGTTCATATATATTATACTTCAAGGTCAAAAACTCTCGGTTCGATATCTACAAAAATATAAAAGTAAATAAAAAAAAATTTCATATTTTATGCGTGGCCCTTTAAAATTGGCGTTGTCAAACTACAGTAATTACAAAACAAAAATGTAACAATGAAGATTGTTTACTTGTATTGTTTTCATTGTAGGACAGTTATTGTTCGGTTGAATTCAATAATGAAGAAGCCACCACCAGCGGAATGGTGCCAAATTTTGACAGCGCTAAACCATCAACTTCAAAATATGGACTTCTTGATCAGGTAAGGTGGCTCTGTGAATTTTTTTTTGCAATCGACAAGCATAAAATCGGACTTTTTGAGGGTTTAGTTTTCTAGCATATATCTATTTAGTGGTACAGATTTATTTGGGCTAAACATAAAATTAAAAATTTATTTCTTTGGAAAAAAAAATTAAAAAAGCTCAATCTAAAATATAAAGGTTTCTCAGCAATATCTTTTACAAATATATTTTGAATCTTATTACGTCTTTTAAAGAAAATATGCCTTTAATGTTGCTCCTTTGCAGGGGTTTTCTATTTATTCAAAAGTCGAATTTGCACACGTTGCTACGACTTATTTTGAGTGTGCCGAAGAAAATAATAACGACCCGATTTTAGTAAATCGACTAGATTTTGATGATATCATGGATAAACACACATCCAGTTATTGTAAACAACACATATAATGTTCTTATGTCAAAATGTTCTGAGTATGTATCCTGACTAAAATGTCAAACTTCGCAATGGATATATCAAATTACATCCAGCAACGCCAGTGTTGCCAGTTCCCGAAATTAAAACAGTTACCTTCAAAGAAGTGAAAAGTTTGAAAATATCTTGTATCTACGAACAGTTCAGGATTGATAAAAATTTGGTATTACTAACTTTTTGCAATTAAGATTTAGTGAAAAGTGGTAAAAAAATAAAGGTTGTGGATTTTTCATCAGAATTACCATTTTTAAGATATTTTTTTTTTCTTAATAAAAATTGTTTCAAATACCTTATTTTCATTGAAATACCAAAAAAATGATATATGGAAAACACACGTCTCCAAGAATCTTATCTAATCATCCTGCAAATAATACACTTGTATTTATTTGCTTTATGTAAATACAAACAATCATTTTGCAGTAACATACTCGAGGTATTTCAGTAAAATTTAAAATGAATACACCCGCATCAATCTATTTTGAAGTTTATTTTCTGGTTACTCCCAGAACTTGATGATACACAATCAGATTAAAACTTGTAATCCTTTGAAATAAAATGTGATGTTGCCGACAACACCTATTTATTGTTTTTTAATTTAAACGTTTTTTGAGAACAAATACTCAAAAGAGTCTTTTAAGCGAGGTGACTGATTCCTCATTATTAGTGTGTAGATGGAACTTCTCTTCATTGAAGTCTGTTTTAGGTGAACAGTATAAAATGAGTCATAGCGTAATGATCTCATGATGACTTCTAGACGTAAAAATAAGACGAATATTTATATGGCGATATTAATTAATATAACAAATATAGTGTATTGATTAAACTAAGATTATTTTCTCCTCGAGGTCTGAATACTCTATGCATCCATCTCGCCAAGCTACTAAGTAGAGTTGCTGTTGCAAATCGAAGTTCTTTTATTGTATTGGAAAAATTTTTCGTCGTATGCGGCATTTTTCCTGATGTCACAAATCTGGATAGCATTGTGGTAATTAGTCAATTTTCCAGCTTCCCATTATCGAGAGTTATTTTATACTAATACGAATTTTTATGTCCAGTATTAACGATATAGAACAAAAAACTATTTTACAGGACGTAGAAAAGTCACATGTAATTCGTCCAGTCACTTCCACTAGTTCAACACTTCCCTCCCAACTTTCTCGTTCGTGAAAAGACCATTTTTTCAATTCCAGATATTCTCTAAATTTTTGAACAGCTGTGGAATATCTATAGACAGTGTTGACTTTAAATCTGTTTCTTTCAATCTTCGTGTGACTCTTTTCGAAACTAACATTAAATTGTATTATATTTATTAGCTCATTTTGATCATATGGATGTCAACGCGTGATTTTGTGTAAAATTAAGTATCAGAAAATTGTCATTACAGTCTCTGTACGAGATTTTCAGTCTCTTAATATCGTTTTAAAATTTTCTATAGTGAATAATGATGTCTCCGTGGGAAATCATTCTGTCTACATTATTCATTATTCGCTAAACAAAGTTACAATTGCAAATGTAGCTTCTTTATAGTGGCATATCACTTGAACGGTTTTTATGTGATTCTTTTATATTGTCTTTGTGGTATAAAATTATGTCACTAGAAAATAAAAATGTAACAATACTGATTGTTTACTTTTCTTGTTTTTATAACAGGACGAAATCAGTGATGATACGAGTTCTCATTTTTCACGTGCGAATAAACGTTCTAATGAAGATCATGTATATTGCCCATCTAAAAGGCCTAAAGAAGAAGATCCAGAGTTAGATGAACCGAGTACCAGTGGAATTAGGTCAACTCGCAGCGTTGAATCATCATCCCTACAAGGAAATCAGGTAAGGCTGCTCTAAAAATTTTTCCTTGCAACCAGGATGCATGTCTTTTAGAGGACATTGTTTTATAACATCCGTCTATTTGGCGGTGCAAATTTCTTTAGGCTAAATATAAAATTGATTATAAATATTAAAAAAATCTTGTTGCGTTTTTAAAGAAAATGCTTTTTTAGTCATGCTCATTTGGAGGTGTTTTTAGTTTTAAAAATATTGGTTTTTTCAGACGATGTTTTAATTTATTTTGAATGATGAGAACCCGATATTAGTAAATTGACTAGATTTGGATGAGATCATGGAGAAAGACATAAAATGCGGATAAAGACAGGATTTATTCTTGAATTAAAACAAGATGTGAGCTCTAAGAAATAAATAGTTCAATAGTTTTAGAACCCATAAAACTGTTTAAATAATGTTTTAAAGCGTATTTGTAAAGTCGCGGTTTTAGATGGTTTGAAAATTATCAAGATAAGAAAATTGAGCATTGGTTTGTTAAAGATAAAAAGAAATTTTTAAAATCGCTGCATATTGAATCAATAGATTCAGGTCAAATTTTCCCATAAATTCAGTCAAACTGTATAAGTTTATCAAGCGCATCCATACTGCGCCATTCAATAATTTTTGCTTATAAAATTAAATGTTTATCGTTTAATTAATTCATGACCTTTTAAATATCAAAGAAGTTTTAAGCTGGTTTAAAATTGATTTTACTGTGACATTGTCTATATATGATTCATATCTGACAGATCGATACTTAAGCTCCAAAACCCATTCGATAGTTGTACTCTGGTTGTCAATTTATTCCCAATCTAAACCGAGAAACATCTGTATATTCTATTTGTATAAAAGTGTCAGATTTCGATGTAATGTGCATATAATACATAAAGTTCGGTTAAGGAGAAGGCTCCCGTGCTTTATTTTCTTTTTAGTTGCCACAGGTTCGAATGGATTTTCCATTGATTTTTTAAATAAATCGAGGAAAAAGAACAATTGAGAAGTGTGGTTTTGGAGCGCATTATGAGAGATTCAGATGTGTTTTTTTTTTGTTTTTGGCCGGTCTTCCTGGTTCTGTTCCAGAGTAGTTGCCATTCAAAGACTCTTCATACGTGACTTATTTTTAGACTATGGTAGAGGACAGTTTTTTAATTTTTTAATGTATGAAATTTAAGGTTGATTCTAAATAGATTTTATATTACATTATTTGCTGAGATATTATTACTTAAAAAAATATGCGACAACACTCACATAACCTAAACTAACCGACATCTCGTGAATATATTTTCAAGTATTTCCTCGCCATCGGTGAAAAAATACACTTTTCCAATTGCTGATTTCCACTGTGGAATGAGATCGTCCTTTTTGGTTTTAAACCTGCTTCTTTTAATATTCGTCTCACTATTTTTGAAAATAACATTTTTTTGGATTGTATTTATTGTTTATTTTTGAGATCTGTTAATGTCAGCATTCGATTTTATGTAAAATTAACACACGGTCATCGAAGATTGTTATACACATTCATATACTTTTTGCATGCTCGACCAAGTCTTTGTATGAAATGTCCACTTTCTTGTTATGATATAAGATATTCAATGTTGTAGATTAACCTGTTCTGGAACGTTGTGCGACATCATTTTACCCATATCCTTCATTGTATAGAGTTATGATTTGTATCGCTTCAGCTTCCTTGTAGTAGCATATTATTGTTCTAAATAATTTAATTTCCTTTCATTTTTAACCGACTTCTAAAAGAAGGAGGTTCTCAATTCGTCGACTATGTATTTTTTTCTATGTATGTACACCGATTACTCCGGAACAGCTGCACCGATTTAAATGAAATTTTTACGTTATATTCAGAAAGTTGCTGCGGTGGTCCCATATTTGTTTAGATGAAATTGATGCAGTAAAATCCAAGATGGCGCTTACAATATGGTGGCCAAAAAAAATAATTTTGTCCGATTTTCTCCAAAATTTGTATGGAGGAATTTTCGGGGTTGTTCCCAACGAATCTAAAATAATTTAAAAAAATCAATATGGCGGACGAAAAATTAATTTTGTCCAATTTTCTCCAAAATTGGTACGGGAGAGTTTTCGGGGTCAAACATGACGAATCTAAAATTATTTTAAAAAAATTCAATATGGCGTATCTAATATGGTGGATAAAAAATGAATTTTGTTCGATTTTTTTCAAAATTGATATAATAGCACATTACGAATTTGATATTAATTAAAAAAAATTAAATATGGCAGATCTAAGATGGAGGATTAAAGATTCCACATCCCTCAATTTTGTCTAGATTCAGTATTGGAAGATTTTTGTTAGTGTTAATTACGAAATTAAAATATTATTTGAAAAACTCAATCTGGCAGATTCAATATGGTGTCTTAAAAATTTTACATATCTCGACTTTCTCCAAAACTGATATAAATGGTTCTTGAGGGTGTAAATTATGAATTTAATAGTATTTTTTCTGGATTCAATATGGCGAACGCAATATAGTTGACTAAAAATTTTACAATATTTGATTTTGTTGAAATGTGGAACTGAATCGTTTTTGAGGATGTAAATAGCGAATATAAAATTATTTTAAGAAAATCTAATACGTCAGATGCAATATGACCGTTTAGAAATTTTAAATTTCTGGATTTCATCTAAAATTGGTATTAGGGGGCTTTGAATTTAGATTAAATTAAGACGTTAAAATTATTTTTTTTGAAATTCAATATGGCGGATCCAATATGGTGGGTTGAAAATTTTACCTTATTCGCATTTTTTCAGATTTGGTATTAGGGGGTTGGGGGTGGTGTATTACGAATATGAAGTTAATTTTTAACAACTACTAGGTTAATTAGATACAATATGAGGGACTAAAAATTTTTCATTTTCCGGTTTTATCTAAAATTGATATTGCGGGATTCTTGGGGCGTATACAAGCTCAATATGTGATATAAAATATATCAGGCTAAGAAATTTACGTCTCAAATTCTTTAAGTATCGATATTGGAAGGTTTTGGTGCCTATATTACCAATCTAAAATTAATTTGAAATTTAAGATTGGGGATTTACTATGACAGACTAAATATTTGTTTGACACAATTTCATTGGTATTTGGAGAACTCTAAGAATCAAAGAATTTTTAGTAGTTCATTTTAGGGCGATTTACAATTATGGATAGAATGGGTACTTTTTTGCCACCTTGGAGTCATTGCGGGTACACTAATTTCGATTAGCAGTTAGTTCAAATAATTTATGAATATCATAATGAATTCAAAACTGAAAATCACAAAATAAAATTTTTATAAAAAAATTGAACCGACTTCTAAAAGTGCGCTAAAAAGTGAAAAATAACTAGAAATTTTTATATGAAATTGAAATTTTTGAAGTCGGCGCCAAATTATGAATAATGAAATAAATAACTATTAATATATAGAAATTATGGTAAGAAAGCAATTACAAATGAAGTATTTTTAATCTGTTTATGCGCATCACATTTTGTCAGGTATTAGTTTGGCGCCGACGTCAAAAAGTTTAATTTCACATAAAGATTTATAGTTATTTTTCACTTTTAGCGCACTTTTAGAAGTCGGTTCAACTTTTTTATAAAAATTTTATGTAAGAAATATTTCATGGGAAAATGCGTAAGAGGTAAAACATCATTAATATAAATTAAACATCAATATTTCTAAAATAATTGAATATATTCGCCTACTACCTGAAAAAACATCGGCACCTAAGTTTATGGCGACAATTTAAAATTACTTTCAATAATTTGTAATAATAAGAATTTTCGATAATTAACCGTAATTAAGGTTCATATCAATAAATCGTATAAGGTAAAAAAGATAAATTTTAATATTTAAAACAATTATTTATACAGAAAAAGACATATGATGAAATCTAATGATATAAAAGGAAAAACAATTAATACCAAAAATACTTAATTAAGACGAAAAGTAGCCCGTGTTAATAATGTTTAGCACATTATATTTGTCATAAATTATATATGGATGGTTTGTCAGTTTTGCACATGTGTTAAAATGAAGTTATTATAAAATAAAAAAGTGTCAATAGTGATTGTTAATTTTTTTGTTTTTTATTGTAGGACGATTATTCCTTGGAAGAATCTAGTAACGATAAATGCAATGTTAAGAAATTTGAGTTAGATGAAGCCAGTATCAGCGGAAGAGTATCGAACTTTTATAATGTCGAGTCATCAGCTCCAAAAAAGGTTTTGCATGGACTTTTGTATCAGTTAAGGCTGCTCATGCTTTTTGTGCAACGGGTTCCCGACGAACAAGAATTTTATCTTTCGACCGAGATGCACGAAGCTGGCCTTTTTGACGATATAGTTTTACAATATTTAGGTGAAGGTGGTATTTGGAGGTACAGATTTCTTCAAGCAAAACATAAAAATGATGACCAGTATAAAATAAAAATGAATGATCTCTTTAATAAAAAAACAAAATCAAAAATAAAATGCGGAACATCTAAAAATGCAGGAGAAGCTAAACCGTATCTCTTAAAGAAGTATTTTAAATCTTACTGCGACATTGGACAAAATATTAAATTTGAAAATGCTAATTTGGAGGAGTTTTTGATGTGCACAAATGTCGGTTTTGACGATGATGTTAAGAAATATTTTGAGTGTGCCGAAAAAAGTGATTCGATATTATTCAATTTCAAAGAGATGAACGAAAAAGATACGAATCCAGTTAAATACAGATTGACAAAAAAAGAAGAACAATTATCTGAATTAAGAGAAGAATTTGAAATAAATGATCAAAATGAAAAATGGTTTCTGAATTTTCACGCAAAGTTCAGGTTTTTGCCCGATTATGGAGATGATGTATTAAATAAGAACATTAAATATTGTTTAAAAAAATGCTTTAAAATGGAAAATGTAGATTTAGTTGAGGCAGATTTGCAAAAACGTGTTCTTGAATGGTTTCAAAGTTATAAAAATAAGAAAAGTAGATATTTGCGTTTTAAAGATAAAGAAGAGTTTTTTAAATCATCGAATATTAACATTGATTCCCTGCTGGTGGCAGGATATTCGACTTTTTATTTTGAGGAGTTAAAGAGTTACGGAAAAGTATTTAAAAATATTTCACCCCTGCGTAAATTTTTCGAACATAAAAAAAAAGAAAAGATAATATTTATTATAACCACAACCCCCAAATTAAGCGTTATTAAGTTGAATCAGCTGTTTAACGAACTGGACTTAAATAAGGATGAATTTATTCTTACGGACGCAGATAAATTACGGGGTAACGAAAAAATCTCCACTACATTTTTTGACGCGGAAAGTTACAAATGGCTGCTGATTGAGTGTCAACAGAAGGAAATAAATTTGAGCAGAAAAGTGTTGAATAAAATTTCAAAAATGGAAAATGAAAAGAGAGTCGTAATAATTGGCCGAAAAGATCATGTTTTGAAATTTAGACAAAATTTGCCTTTCGACACGTCGTGTTTTTATGATGAAAATAATTCATTCGAGAATTTGACGAGAAAATCACAAGAAAAAATATTGGAAAAGAAAGTTGTATTTCAAGGGGAGAATATCAATTTAAATGAATTAATAGACACGGATTCGGGAAAGAAAATTATTGATGAGCATACATTAGAAAATATTCTCACTAAAACTATGAAAATAGGAAATAACGATGCGTTCGAATCGGATTTCTTAATAGAGGAGTGTTATATTCCGAGAAAATTGATTCGAAAAAAGTTAAGGCTCGATATTTTACAAAATGTGGAAGTTTTAAAAAATTGTTTATTTATTATTTCAGGTGTAAACAGGGATCAACTTAAACATTTAAAAATAAACAATGAATGGATTTTCGTGTGGGAACACGGAAAAAGGTTTAAAAAGGGAATTATAATTTCCGAAGAATTTTATTCTAAAGACTTATTTGAGGAGTTATGCGAAAATAATAAGAAAAATGTTCATTGGTTAAAATATAAAAAAGAGGAGTTTTTAATTGTAGATGTTAGAAACGGGATGGATATTTTTTATAAACAAGTTGCTTGTTTCAAGGAACATGAGTTAAACAATAACCAAATATTGGATGAAAAAATTATAATTGTCGCTGATGGTCCGGGTTGTGGCAAATCCACTTTTATGACGAGAGTTGCACGACAACTTAAGCAAATAATGTCAAATATATGGGTTTTGAGAATTAATCTTTCATCTTATGCATACAAACAAGAAGGACGGAAACAAGTCATGAAATCTTTGGAAGATATTCAATTTAAAGACAATGAAAGTGATGAAGCAATAAAATTTATGGCTCATCTGTTATTTCCACAAGAAAATGAAAGTGAGAATAAACATTTTGTAAGAGAACTTTTTATTCAATCGCTGGACATTTTGAACGGAAATATGAAATTTCCCAAAATAATACTTTTATTTGACGGTTTTGATGAAATAAGTCCCACATTTAAAGAAAAAACTCTCACTTTACTTCAGGCGCTCGGGAATTCGAATGTTAAACAAATGTGGGTTACAACAAGAAATCATGAAGAACTGGACTTGGAAATGGCTCTTCACTCATCTTCTTTCTTTCTTAGACCTCTTGATAAGGAGGAGAAAGTTGATTTCTTACAAAAATTATGGAAATACAATTTGGCACACTTTGATGATATAAAACCTAAACCTGATAGCAAAGATATCTTAACGTATCTGACAGAAATAACAGATAACATTTGTAATTGTTATTATGGGCATATTAAAGACAGTTTTCGGGACTTTCAAAATCGTTTGCAGCCTACTCTTAATTATTCTGAAGTACAACATTTATTAAGCAGTGTTCGCTTTTCATACATTGCAAGACATTTAATATTTTACTTCGAAAACGACGATAAAATGTCAGAGTTTACCGAAAATCCTCTACAAATTAAAATGTTGGCCGAAATAATTTTCTTTAAAAAGTTCAACTCTTTGGACAATTTGGACATATTTTCGTTATATGAAGAATTTATAAAATACAAATTGAGGGTTTATCGTGACGATAAAAATGCTGCTGGAAAGTCCGTTGCAGGTCGTGGCTTCTTCGAAACACATTTGGAATATTTAACAACAGTTCACCAAGAAATTGCTTTACAAACTCTGTTTCCTCATTATGATAATGTACAGTTTAGGAAAGTAAAGAATAAAATAGAATTGACGAGGGCCGGACTGCTCGTAATTCATGACGATCGTCTCGAATTTGTGCATCGAAGTTTTGCAGAGTATTTTGTCAGTCAATATTTTGCTGAAAATTTTCATTGCCAGGAAGTACAGAATATTTTTTTTTCAGATGTTTTAATAATTGAAAATTACTCATTAATCCGAACATTCTTAAATAAAAACGAAATATTTCTTGACAAATTGGGTTCGAAAACGCAACAAATGAATGAATTAATAAGACTCAATAATCCCATCTTACTTTATCAAATGTTAATAGAAGAACTATATAATTTATTCATGAAGTTTCTTGAAAATTTGCCTCTCGACTTATCTGAACATTTTATTTTCTTTAATGTACATAATATAGGAACAACAGTGCTGCACATGATTTTTCGATATTTAGAAGACGATCAAATTTTAGAAAATATATTAAAAACAATAAAAGAGAGTGTTTCGTCGGAAACACTTAAAAAACTTGTCTCTAAAAAGGATGACGAACAACATTCAGCATTACATTGCATTAAGTTTTATCGAAAAAATTTAGCAGCGAAACGAAAATTGCAGTTTTTCAAACTTAATTGTACTTCTGAGTTATTTTATAAACTTTTACTTCAAGTCAATGAAAGAGGAGAGACTGTATTACACCGTGCTTGTGAAGAGGAATTTGATATAACTGATTTGTTGGAAGTATCAGAGGAAAATAGAGACACAATTAGAGATCTTTTATTAAAAACTGACAACGACGAGCGAACAGCCTTATTTAATACCATTTATTACACGAATAACACTTCTCTGCCAACAACATTCATTAACCTTGCTAAATCAGTTTGTAACTCAGAAGAAATTAATGATTTATTTGTAATGAAAAATGATTCAAAGAACCTGCTGCACACTGCTTGTAGTGGAAGGGACAAAGATATGTTAGTTATAGTTTTAAATGCCATTAAAGATAACCAAGAAATAATTAAAACACTTCTGTTAGACACTGACAAAGATGGACTGTCTCCATTGCATTATACTATGTATAATTTCACCAATTTTGATAGGCTAAAAATATTTCTAGACTTTGTTAATTTAAACTGTGGTCCAGAAACGCTGCATACAATTTTGTGTAAAAGAACAAAATATGGAGCAACTATTCTACACATGGCGGTGGAAAATTTCCAAGTAACAGATGATCATAACTCGTTGACACCTCTCCTGACTTATTTGTTTAGTTTAGTTGGGAATGACAAAGAAATATTTTACAAGCTTTTATTAACAACTGACGAGAGTGGGCAAACTGTACTACACTATACTTCCTATAAAATGAAATATCCTTTTTTACTAAATAAATTGTTAGATTTTGTTCAAACAAATTGTGGTGAAAATATATTAACTGAACTATTACTTAAATTGGATAATAATAAATCCAGTATATTACACTGGGTCTGTTTTAAAAATGGCGTATATAACTTAATTTTTCTATTAAATAAAATTAAAGGCAATCCAGAAATACTTAATAAATTTCTACTCCAAACCGACAAAGAAGGAAACACTGCATTGCACTGTACAATTTTAAACTGTGAGAATCCTGCAATGTTGAGTGCATTACTGAATTTTGTTAAACTAAATTGTAAAAAAGAAATATTTGAAAGTCTTTTATGCGAAGCAAATAATGAAGGTCTCAACGTGTTGCACTTTGCTTGCATTCAAATAGAAAATAAAACAGAATACGAAGATCATCTTAAATATTTATTAAAATTTATAAAAGACGATGATACAATAATAAATGAACTTTTATTGAAAACATGTAACAACTACGGCTGTACTCCACTGCATTATACAGTCCGTGATTTTGATAACGCGTCTTTATTAAAGATTTTATTCGATTTTATAAAAAGATACAATTCTACAATGTTGGACACACTTTTATTAAAAGAAAGTAATACAGGATGTAGTTTGTTGCACTGTGCTTGTAAAAACAGTAATGGACAAAACTTAAAGTACTTATTATATGCAATGCGGGATAACATCGGAATACGCGATATACTTATTTTAAAACCTAATCATAAAGGGCAAACTATACTGCATTATAGTGTTGATAACTTTCAAATGTTAAAATTCTTCCTTGATTTCGTTAAATCACAGTGCGATCAAGAAATGTTCACCAACCTCATACTTAAATGTGATCAAGAAGGTCGTACAGGATTGCACACACTCTGTCAAACCAATGATAATAAAGAAATCTTGACTTATTTGTTAAGTTTAGTTAAAAACAACACCACTCCCGAAGTATTTAATTTATTTTTATCTAAAAAGGACTGTCATGGAAAAATGGCATCTGAATATGTTGCCTGCAATACTAACAATTTTCCCTTGTTGGAAGTTTTGTCAAATTTTGGTTTTCAATTACCGAAAATAATCGATGATTCTCGATTAATTGATTAATAACAAAATTCGATTAATCTGTTTTTCACATAATCGGAAAATTAATTAATTTGCTCACTGATTATTTTTCGATTTATTATTTGTTCTAATAAATAGCTTTTTCTAATTAATCAATTTTGCCAACCAAAAAGCATTGCATGACACAAGTGAACGTGTATCAGTGGATTCCGTTCCTATTTTCCTATATATCGCTGATTATCAAACTGTTTCAATTTAATCCGTATGTAACAAAATATTTATACTGCGTCATTTAAAAGGTTTTACATTTCAAACTAAATATTTCAACATACAACTATTTTCAAACTTTTGAAATATCAAAATTGTTTTAAGTTCGTTGATAGTCTGCTGATGATTCATATTAAACTGCATTTGGACTTACACCGATACAAAAGTTACAAAACTCTTGGTCAAGTCTAATCAAAGGAACAAGAAAATCTTCGAAAGAATCGAAAACATGGGTTGTTTAAATCTTCAACAATTGTTAATTTTCCCCTATTTCAAACCGAGGAACGCCTCCATATCTGTCTTAAAGTATCAAGTTTCGATGTAACGTCCAAAATATTAACATTCGTTTGTGAGAGCAACTGCCACGCTTTCTCTCCGAAATTATTGCTTAAAATTTGAATTGATACTGCATTAAATTTAGCTCCCTGAATTAAAAGACCATTGTGAGTGTTTCATTTTTTTTTTGCTTCCCGTGTATGTTTAATTTCCGATCTGACTTAATCAGTTGAAACTCGTTTTCTTTTGTCGAAAACCAACAATCAGCTAAATTTTCAAACGTGAAAAATAAAATTTAGAATCCTTGGATGTGAATAAACAGTTACATTTGAAAGTTATGGTCGTTTAAGTTTTCATCTTATTTTTGTTGCATCTGTCAGGTATAAAACAAAAACAAATTGTTAATTTTTTTATGTTTAAGATTGATTAAATTAATTAATAGTTGATACATTAACATAAACATTATGTAGGTGGAGTGACATCATTCAAGCCAGGAAACTTATGAATATAGTTTCAAATATTTACTAGACTGTTCGAAATAGTTCTGATGACGTTATATTTGTATTTAGAATGTGACTCGCAAATTCTTTATTCCTGTATAGCGATTGGTGATTTACTTTTTTTTTATATTATTTCGTTTGTAGAAATAGTAACACCTCTAAACTTTTTCCAAATGTTCAGAATTATAATCATACATATGTACGGGATGTCCCATTTTAGACACTTTTTGGGGGTATCGGAATTATTACCAAAGATATAACGTTGCGGTTTTCACTTTAGTTTCCCACTTCTTGACGAAACGAAAGATTCCCGTGTCAAATTTGTCATGGCTCTCTTAGTTTTTAAATCCACAAGGTGATTTTAAAAATCTTCGTTTTTTAGGCACATCTCGTATTAACGCATAACGTCAATTTATCAAAAAGGTAAAAACTGATTTTTATAAAGTTTTTATGGAGAGTTCAGTGGCGTAGTCAGTTTTTTTTCTAAAAAGTTTAATTTTTGAACTATTAACCAAACTTATGATTTTTTAAACAGAACACCCTGTTTATTATTTTAGATATTGATTAAGTGTAATTTAGACTTTTCAAAAATATATAATGTGTTTACTGTGAAAAACAAGGTCAGAATTCGATATTTTCAATAATTTGCTTTATTTGTAATAGTACATCATGGCCAATTTATAAGAAACAAATGCAAAATTTTAACGATAATAAATATACCAATAACTGGACATTTTAAAATTTAATTTTAATGTTTTTCTACATTTTCAATTGTAAACACTTAATTATTAATACATTTTTTATTTTAAACAACACAGTTATTATAAAACCAGAATATTGAAATTTGATTGCAAAGAAACAAGAACAACATTATTTCAAAAATAAAATGAAACATTGAAACTAAAAACAACCACGAGTTTTTTAAAGATGGTTTTCAAAATGTCGGTTGTTTTCTCGAACGCAGAACGGAGTTTTGTTATTCTTCTAATTACATTTAAAAGAATCATAAATCTATTATGAAAAGTTTGGAAGGCCTAAGCAATTGCCCCACGAAATTCTGCTATAGAGACCGGGGAGGAAAGTTATTGCCCAGAAATGGCCTCTACAGTCCCGAGTTGTGGCTCGGAGCATCGCCTTGTTGAAGATAAATGGAAATGAAATGGGCCAATGGAACATTTTCAAGCAATTCTGGAATAATTTCCTTAAGGAGTTCTAGGTATCTACGTGCTATGAGGCCCTCTTCATACATCCTATAAGATATAAGTCGTTCGAAAATAAAACACAAGACACCAACTGCGAAGCACCCCTGGTGTACCTTTTCGAAAATTAAATGGTGATTTTCTGCAGAGCAATGTCTCGTGTTGTGACGATTAAAATTCCCACACTTGAAAAATAACATTCCTCAGATCAGATGACAAATCTGTCAAAAGATTCCTTGGTGCCGATTTGTTCTAAAAACCACTGACAAAACGTTACTCGGCGCTCATCATCTCCGTGGCGTAAATGTTGCACTATTTTAAATTTATATGAATGGTATTTATACTTTTTCAAAATTCTTTCAACTTCTTCCTCTATTTTTCTGAAGGATGATGAAATTGTTGCTGCTGCGTAAAATAACATATTTGTTTATTTTCTCTCCCTGTCTTCTTTGACGTATGTTTTGGGACGAGGTTGAATAAAAGATCCGATTCCTTTTTAAACGAGCAAATATGCCTGGAATGGGGTGCCTCCTTTTTGGATATCTCACATGAACAAAAACGATCCCACCAGATATGAGGAAGTTATCCTAATGATAACGATTTAAGTACATTACCCATTGAAATATAATTCAGAAGATTTCTGCGGACTTGCACTGCTTCGTATAAAACATTCTAACATATCATACTTTTTATAATTATCATAAACGGTAATTGTAAATGTAAAATAAATAAAAAGTAAAATAAAAAATACCCACTTAACAAAAATATTTGAAAAAACTGTCAAGTTTTGGACACTTGCATAACTGGTAACAATCTGACAAAAAAATGACAAATTTTGGACACCTGCCTTTTGTTTCCTATAAATTGGCCATAACCTACTGTTACAAATTTTGACCTCGTTTTTCAAAACAAAATAAACACGTTATATATTTTTTAAGAGCCTAAATTATTCTTAATCAATATCTAAAATAATATACAGGGTGTCCTATTTAAAAAATGACGTTTAGTTATTATCTCCAAAACTAAATTTGTAGAATAAAACTGACCACTAAACTCTATAAAAATCAGTTATGCATTAATACGAAGATTTTCAAAATCACCCTTTAGATTAAAAACTAAAAGAGCCATTACAAATTTGACACCGGAATCTTTTGTTTCGTTAAAAAGTAGAACACTAAAGTCAAAATCGCAGCACTCTATCTTTGATAATAACTCGAATATCCACCAAAAGTGTCGAAAATGGGACACCCCGTACAGGCTTTTTTATATTTAGCACCATATCTAAAGGCTTTATTACGAGAGATGAAAAAAACTTTAAGTAGGAAAATTGTAATATTTCTTCGATATTATATTTCAGATTTGTTGTTGTAAAGTTGAGAAGAAAAATGAATTTTAATTCTTTAAATGAAACACTCTGTATATTATCGGCTAAAATAAAACTGCGTTTTTTCCTGATTTCATAAATGTATAATAAGTAGTGTTGGGAGTAGCAATTATTTAATTATTTTAGTTGGAATTATTAATAAACTAATATAAAAAAACGAGAAGACCTGAAAAACAAATGTTTTATTTTAATTTGCATTGTGACGTTTTAATACAGTTTCGAATTCTTATTATATTGATATATTATGTTCTATTCTATTCGGAAGAGGAAAAATATCAGATAATTTTATTTGAAAATAATTATAATAACGGCAGTAATAGTAATAAGATAAACAAGTAGGTATTTTTAGTATAAATATTGGACACTCAATAATACTAACAAAAAAAATAAATTAGAAAAATCTTTATACATTTTCAACATATTCTTCACGATTAAAATTAGAATCTTTCATTTTATTATTAATAAAGTTTCAAATAAAATCTCTGTGGTCATGGTTAAGCAATATTATTGTGCGTTCAGTTTTTTTCCTTAATATTTCTATGTTTTGGGGTCTTTCATTATCTGATTTTTTTAAGAGCCCCATAAAAAAGATCTAATGGACTTAAATGTAGGCCATTTGTCGGTCATCTAATTGTGCCATGCCTACCAAACTAAAAGTTATATCGATTGTTAAGGCACTTACTAATTGGCATCACATTGTGGTGTGGTGTACCAGATCAGACAATTGTATCGTTGAACTGGGTATTCTCTAAATGATCTTCATTATTTTCAATTAAATATAAATATCGCTCACCATTTAAAATTCCATTTAAAATAATTGGCCCAATAATCTTATTTGCCAACATACTTCGGCAAATATGAAATGATTGCCGACCCTGTATTTTTACGACTGGTATTTTGTGGGTGTTATCATTTGCCCAATAAACTTATCATGAATGTTATCTCGTCCGTGAAATCATTTTATTTGGAAACTTCTCATCTTGTCCAATATGGCGAACCATTGCTAAACACACTATTGCAACCGTTGCATCATATTTCCTTCAGTTAAATTCTGTACCGGCGTGAACTTATAAGGATGATATTTATAAAACTGCAGTGTGGTGTAAACTTTATACCAAGATTTATTGAAATATGATGCGGCATCAGGAATAGATTTTTCCGGATCTTCTAAAAATCATATGAACTAGTAATAATTTGTTTTACAATGCTAGAGTAAAAAATTACTTCTTCATTTCTAATTACGGTTTTGATTTTTCACCTAAGACTTTTCATTACATTTTTTTGATATTGTGTTTTATTGTACCAGTATATGGTACTCGACATCAAGAATATATATTATAGTATTCATGTTGTACTCAGGATATCTTTTTATTATTAGAGTAATAATGATACTTTCCTTCATCCGAATAGCCCACGTCAAAATATGTGATAGTCAATATAATATGTCAAGATAATAAGTATTCGAAACCATATTAAAACGTCACAATGAAAATTAAAATAAAGCATTGGTTTTTTAGGCTTCCTAGGTTTTTTTAGATCAGTTTATTAATAATTTACACCAAATAATGACTAGTTGGAATCTAATTTATTATACATTTTTGAAATCAGAAGTAAAACATTTTTATTCTAGCAGAGAATATACAGAGTATTCCATTTACAATAAAGTTTTTTTTTTAATTTGAACCGACTGCTAAAAATGCGTTAAAAAGTGAAAAATAACTCTAAATTTTTGAATGAAATTGAAATTTTTGAAGTTGGCGAGAATCTAATACCTGATGACATGTGATTCGTATAAACAGACTAAAAATACTTTATTTGTAATTGCTTTCTTACCATAGTTTGTATATATTTAGTACAAGTTCTTATTTGTTTCATTTAGAAATAATCTGGCGATTTAAAAAATTTTAATTTCATATAAAAATTTATAGTTATTTTTCACTTTCTAGCGCATTTTTAGAAGTCGGTTCAATTTTTTTTTCGATTTTTAGTTTGAAATTTATTATGACATATTATTTGATAAATTATTTGAACTAAGTAAGTAATATGTATTTTTGCAAAAGTCTTCGAAATTACATTACAATAATTTCTGTTTTCCAAAATCCAGAACAATGTATTTTCTAAAAGATTATGGATGACTAATCTTTGCGGTTTTTCATCTTATGTCCACGACGTCCTTAACGACAGGAGTCAGATCGTTGTCATCTACACTGATTTTCACAAGACATTTGATTAGGTCGATCAGTACATTCTACTGAAGAAGTCATCTGATCAGTTTGGTTTCTCTAATGCACTTATTAGAATATTAAAATCCTACTTCCCAAACCAGTTCGTAGAGATTGAGAGTTTCAGGCCAGATTGGTTTGTGACGACCTCGGATAAACCTCGGGGCTCCAATTTGAGCCACTCCTGTCTAATATATGTAAACGATCTTCTCGTTGAAATGGATTGGAAAAAAAATAGCCTACGCTAATAATTTCACAATTTATCACCCCATTGATGTAGTCTCTGATTGTGCGTCTCTTCAGGCAGGCATCGAAACAGTTTGTCAATGGTGTGTGTCTAATAAACTCGATCTGAATATCTCTAAATGCAATTAAGTATCTGTCAGTCGCACATACTATTTAACTATTTAATTAGTGCTTCTAACTTGAACAGGCTCGCTTGTGTGGGAGATATGGGATTTCTTTTTAATGAAAAATCTTTCTTTATTTCACAGATTGATTACATGGTAATCATTGCATCTCGATCATCAGAATTCACATTAAGAAACTGTAAATACTTTTCTGATCTATCTGCATCTAAGTTATTGTATTACTGCTTCGTTAGAATCAAATTAGATGATTGTTTAGTCACATGGTCTCCTCTGTTTCACTGTCACAAGCATTTTATGGAATCCATTAAAAGAAGATTTCTGAAATATTTAAGGTTTAGGGAGGACGGCATTTATTCTGAACGGGGTATTGACCAAAAATTGATTCTGACCTTTGGCCCGGATTCCCAGTCTGTAACATTTTTATACAATTTCCTACATGCAAAAATTGATTGTTCATTTTTACTGTAGCAAATATCTTTTTAGGTACCCTGTATAGTTATCAGGGCGTCAGCCTACTTTTTCTCTTAAGTGCCTAAGATCAAATATTCTTTGTCAGAACTCAATTTATGATATGTGTCAAACTTTTAAAACAGTTTTCGTACCTTGTGACATGTATTTTGACAATCTTCCAATAATTTTAAGGCATCTACAAGAGATGTTTAGTTATCTATAAGTCTTGGTTTAGTTGATTGAATCTTATTATTACAGTGTTGCATTTTTTGGATGTGTTAGGGTTAGTTAAGATTTATAATTTAAAATAAAATATAAAATTTATAAAGTCGAATCACTTGTAATTGGGCTTTTGCCTGTTCGAAATGTATTGCTGAATAAATAGATAAATAGGTAAATAAATGAATATGTATATATAATATGTAATTGTATTTTATAATGAAGAAATAAATAAATGTAAAAGTTGTGTAGTTTATATTGTTTTACTTATTAAAATTGGTCTATTGATTACTAGTGGTACTTTAAATTTGTCTGTAATGCAGAAAGACTATAATTTACTGCTCAAATATCTTTTCAGTTTTCGTTATGTCCTTATTATCGCAAGTAGGAACCGTCAGATAATATTAATTAGAGAACAGACACCTTTTTTTTCAATTATGAGCTTGTTAACAAAATTAGGAAAAAAAGACTACTATGAAACTAAAGCCGCAATTGTATTTATTGTTAGTCGATTATATCCGTTATTTTTTTAACTCCTTTTTTTACATATGATAAGTTTTTGATAAATTATTTCTTGGAAGTAAATCCAGTTAGTTAGAACAAAAGTAGTTCAATTTTCCATGAATAAATTTAATCCGAGAGTACGTCCGTTTATTGATTCGGTTTTTTATGAAAACTGGTGGATATTTCGGAAAAATTTCATTTGGCATCTTCTGTGCTTACTAGTTGATGATCAATTATTGTAATTAATACGAATTTTTTCGTATCCGATATGTGCGATCTATGGCAAAATATTTACAAGATATTTTCAATATAAAAGTCAAACTTAAGTCACTTTTCAATAATGTCAGGAAAATTCTTAAGAGACAATAAAAGCCGTTAATATGAAATAATGGCTAACATTTTTGAAATAAATGAATGTATCCGCCTACGAGATGAATAATATCGACTCGTATTTGAATATGCAGTGCCAATTTAAAATTATTTCCAAGCAAGAGGGATAACGAAAAATATTCGATAATTTTCCCAACAAATGTAAATCTACAATATTTATCTCCCAGTTTTAATTAAAATAAGTTGTTTTATTTCCGTTGAAAGGAAGCAGGTAAGAAAGGACAAGTTTTAACGATATTTTCTGTTTGTTCATCGAATAATTAGCCATTTAGTCCAATTAAATCATAAGTAGATATAACTCATAAGTTAAATTGCAACATTATATACGCTTTTCCAAAGCAGTTCAAAAAATTAGCTTTAAAAGAATTGTTTTGAACAGAAAAATTTTGAATCTGAGGAAATTTAAAACTGAAAAATTAACGTTAAATATATTGTTTTACAGTAATACCTTATTTTCCCTTTTCTATTGAATATTGTCTATTAACCAGTCATCTAAAACAAGAAAGAGCGATTTTTTATTGTAGAAAGAGATAGTTATTGTTTGAACCTATTATATCCAATCAAGTATTAACTGCGCCTGGCCTGGTTAATTTCCGTGATGTGATCAGAGGTGAGACAGCCTGACCGTTGAAGTGAACTCACGCCTACCCACATGTTTTAACGTAAATTGTTTGCTTATTTTCAGAATCATGCCAATAATTTTAATATGGAAAAGAACCCAACTACGAAAGAAAATTAAATGAGGAGAACAGAAGCTGTTAAGAAATTGTCATTCCCATAAAATCTCACTAAATATATCACACCAAAAAGACGAAATTAAATTTTCAACTATTTTTTTTATATTATTAATTAGTAGACATAACTTCAACATAATAATTTTCATTGAATATATTTAGTAAGAGCTTTTCGTCCAAATTTGTTTTCAGATTTTTAATATTTACCACTGAAAAATTGGAATTGGAGAGATACCGAGAAGAAAGTCAAAACTGAGCCTCCCCGCCACAGTGACACGGCAGAGGTACATGTTTCATCTATATTAGACTCATCAGGGTACGACATGCACCCGGCTGTGCAAAGGACAGATCGAAAGAAAGCATGCAAATACTGAACGCGGCTTCGCCGACCTCCCACCGGATAGATTTCAGCACTACAACGGCATAATGTGGATATATCCACTGCTAATGCATCTCACACGGAGGAATCCGTGAAAGCCGCATAAACATATATACGCCATCCGGCGGGAGGTCGGCGAAGCGCGGATATGTTTGGAATGAAGTTTGCATTTACTGTTCGCTTTTTACTTCCTCCATAGATGGAGCTGCATATAGTTGTACGTTTGCTGAATGTGATTTCAGCACTACAATGGCATAATGTGGATATATCCACTGCTATTGCATCTCACACTGAGGAATCCGTAAAAGCTCCATAAACATATATATATACATATATATATATATATATATATATATATATATATATATATATATATATATATATATATATGTATATATATATATATATCTATATATATATATATATATATATATATATATATATATATATATATATATATATATATGTATATATATATATATATATATATATATATATATATATATATATATATATATATATATATATGAAGTAACATGCGAACAGTAAATGCAAACTTCTCTCCATCATATCCTTTCTGTGTTAGAGGTCGCACAGTTAGAATAAATTGATATAAAACGCAATTCATCCTATTTCACCACCATCGAGATGATGGCCTACCTGTACCACCATACCGAGAAGAAAGTCAAAACGTACCATCCCCGCCACAGTGATACGGCAGAGGTGCATGTTTCGTCTCTACTAGACTCATCAGGGTAACAACATGCACCTGGCTGTGCAAAGGACAGATAGGAAGGAAGCATGCAAATGCTAAACGCGGCTTCGCCGACCTCCCGCCGGATGGCGTATATATGTTTATGCGGCTTTCACGGATTCCTCCGTGTGAGATGCAATAGCAGTGGATATATCCACGTTTAGCATTTGCATGCTTCCTTCCTATCTGTCCTTTGCACAGCCAGGTGCATGTCGGTACCCTGATGAGTCTAGTAGAGACGAAACATGTACCTATGCCGTATCACTGTGGCGGGGAGGGTACGTTTTGACTTTCTTCTCGGTATGGTGGTACAGGTAGGCCATCATCTCGATGGTGGTGGAATAGGATAAATTGCGTTTTATAACAATTTATTCTAACTGTGCGACCTCTAACACAGAAAGGATATGATGGAGAGAAGTTTGCATTTACTGTTCGCATTTTACTTCACTCATACACGGAGCTGCATAGAGTTGTACGTTTGCTGAATGTGATTTCAGCACTACAACGGCATAATGTAGATATATCCACTGCTATTGCATCTCACACGGAAGAATCCGTGAAAGCAGTATAAACATATATATATATATATATATATATATATATATATATATATATATATATATATATTTTAAGAGCCATTAAGCCAAATTTTTTCAGATTTTTATGTATATATATGTATATATATATATATATATATATATATATATATATATATATATATATTATATATATATATATATATATATATATATAGTATATATATATATATATATATATATATATATATATACTACGAGGCTAATTTATCAGTGAAATTGTTTTCAAGCAACAGAGGTAACAAAAGCATTCGATGCTCTTCTCCGCGGGCAATTTTAACCTTTCATTTTCATTTTATTTAAAAATAACTCATTTAATTTTGTTTGAAATGTAGCAGATATTTATAGGTATTTGAGAAAGTAGTTTTATATTTAATAAATATAAAAGCTTCAAAAATATGATGTCACGTGATACAAAGCCACTAGCGTATGTAACCATGAAACTCGCAAGGTATCGACCTAGGCATGATCCTTGAAGGTTTTTACAATTTTTTCGCATTCTTCTGCTTAGGTAGCCTTGATTCGTCTTAGTGAATAGGTTAATGGGGTTCAAACGTTTTTCAAGTCTTCCACTACGCCAGAATGTACCCACTTCCCCTTTATGGTTAAAAATAAATTAATGTCAGAAGTAAAAAATAATTAGGTTTATTATGATACATCCTGTATATCGAATTGTGTCTTGTTTGAGGTAATGTTTAAAAATAACTTATTTTGCTCTCATTGAACGAAAGCAGATAAGAAAAGACAAGTTTTAACGAGATTATTTCTTTGTTCATCCTATGACCAACCATATTTGGTTCAATTAAATCACTAATAGATCTGACCCGTAATTATAAATATCCAAATATTATAAACTTGCTTATTGACATTTTGTCCAAATGACCCTGATACAGTGCCATCATAATAAATCGTAGATCTGCTCATATTGGTTATTTTAGTGTAATATTAAAATGGATAAAACTGAAAACTATTCGATAAGTAATACAGTCTAAAAATTATAAGTAATTTCATAGAGACACATTTTAACGTAAATAAATGAATAAATAAATAAATCAATACATTTTCAGTTCACTTTCAAAATCACGCCAATAATTTTAATATCGTTAAAAAACCCAAGTTCGAACGAAAAAGCTACGAAAACCAGCTAAACTAGGAAACCAAAACTGTCAAAAAATATTCACTTAATTGTCATTCTCACAAGACCTCGCTAAATATATCTTTTTTTTTTTAAATTAAATTTTTAGAGGTTATATCTGGAATAATTAATATTTTGCGAAAAGTGATCTTCGTTGAAAAGCCAAACAATATTAGAGGAAAATTTTTTTGTCTATTTCATTTGAACAGTGCGATCTTTACTTTTCGTAGCACCCTCGGTCAAAATGTCTTTCGGCCACCCTTCTAACTAACGAAATTTCGATATGATTTATATCTATACGAATATTACAGTGAAAAAATCATATACTTGGAAGAAAGTGAAGGCCACATGCCCAAATCTGGAACCAGGAAAGTGAACGAGCATAAGAAATATACTCACTGGTTTACCATCAGCTAGAGTATCGGTGACCAAGACGGCTAGAATTACAAAAGTGGCAACTTGCAGGAACTTCACCTTGCCGGACTACACCATGCAATTCACAGAATCTGAAAAGAACGTAATAGATAATTAGTGTTTCATGGAAAAATACTTTATTGATACACTACGTCCGCCCATTTTGACAATTACATACAAGTACTTTGTTCTTTTTGCTCGAGATACGTATTCATATATGACTAATAAATTCGTATTTTATTTGTTAACAGATTTAAACTTTTTATAAAGGACATAACTAAAACTTGACACGTCTGTAAACTTAGATTAAACGTTAAGCTTACCCAGATTATATTGTTATCAAAGCTTCTTATTAATACCTCTTAAAAATAACCATGACGTAGCGGTTTCGTACCAGACAGCATGTAATGCAAAACCAAATTAAAAATCCTTGAAGAAATATGAGTCTCTAGAGAACTATAAAGGGCCGGATTTAAAGACTATGGGGCCCTAGTAACAAATTTTGTGAGGTTCTCTTAAGGAAATCAAAATTCTTCTAATATACTTTAAAAAACTCGGATTACACTGTGCTGCATTTTTTGTTGTTCCCTGATATTTTTTTGGGCTTTTTGTGTCTACTGTAATATGCTGAATTCAAATATGAGCTAGGTTTTTACCTATCACCCATAAGTTTTTAGAGAAGGAAAGAAGAATGTAAAATATATGAAAACCGTAAGCAATCTAGTGAATTTTCAAAAATGAAAAAAAAAACTGGACCTTTTTTACAAAATATACTTTATTTTGTATTGAAAAAAGTATAATACAATCAAATAAATTATTCGATTGTCTTTTTTCGCTTGTATTCGTCGGAATCGGTTTCACGTTTGAGGATCACACATGTTTGGGGTCCATTTTCTACTATACAGCTTCTCAATTTGAACAATTTGCTGGTGTAATATTTCGCCGTAATCATCTGAAACTGCACCTAAATTGGCACGAAATAATTCCAAATGAGAGTGAAGAAAATGAAGCTTAAGTGACATGTTGCAACTTAACATCTTGTAAGAATGAATAAGCTCTTTAACTAAATCATTGCAGTTCAAAAATTTCTTGTTATTTAGGAAGTTGCTGCATACATTTTTGAAGGCAGTCCACGCCCTATTTTCTTTTCTCGAAAGGATAGTTTCAAAATTTTCGTCTTTAAAAAGTTTTCGTATTTGCAGCCCAACGTACATTCCTTCTTCGAGCTTGCCTCACTTATGTGGGCGTTTTCCGTCTCAAATGAAGAAAAGCATTTTCTTTTCTATTAACGCTTTAACAAAATTTTTTATAAGCCCTAAATTTTCAGACCGGGAACAATGTTTTCATGTAACGGTCATTATTTAACGACATAATGTTGTCCAGCGTTCCAGTTAAGGGGTTACTAAAAATCATAAGAAAGAAACTTGAAGAAGAACAGACCTTAGCAGAAAGAACATCTTTACCACCGCACGCCATCATGAACTTGTTGGAAAGTTGTTTAACTAATTTCTATTTTCAGGAAAAGGAAAAATTCTACATCCAGGATGATGGACTACCGATGAGATCGTCACTTTCAATGGTTCGAGACTTTTACAGTTGAATCCGCAATTAAGAGACCAAAGTTGTGGCTTAGTTACATAGACGATACCTTTCTTATCTGGAATGAAAATGACGAACAATTTCAAAATTTCCTTTCTCATCTTAACGATATCAGCCCAACCATTAAACTCACCATGGAGAAAAAGGTACAAAAAAAATAAATTACTGAGATGTTTTGGTTAGAAGAATAGGAAAACAATATAAAATTAACGTTGTTTTCAATTGAAGTAATTCTCTCAGAAGTCGGCTTACTAGGGTAAAACCAACAACTCAAAGGGACATGAAGAACTGTGTGTATCAGATACCATGAGAATGTAGCAACTCTTACATTGGCGAAACAAAGAGACCCCTTGACGTAAGGATCAAAGAACATCAAAAATACACATCTCGAGGAGAAACAGAAAAATCTGGTGCCGTCAACCATGCCTGGACTCATGGATACGACATAAAATGATCTGAAGCTAAAATTCTACACAGCGAACAACACCGGAGAAAACGAAAATTCAAGGAAGTCGCGGTTATACATCAGAACCCGAGTTACTTCAGTAAACTCTCTTTAGATATAAGAGAAGTGTGGAAACCACTTCTTAATAATTGTAAATTAAATCTAAATGCAGCATAAATGGGACTTTGGCGTAGCATACATGACTGCACCCATCTCAGTCACACTCCACCGCATTTACTTTTAGTATAAACGAGCACTGTAGTTTCGAAATTTATTTAGTTTCACTTGAAAACGGCTAGAGATAACTACTAGCCGAAACGTCGTGACATTCAACAAAAATAAAGACAATTGAAGTCCAACAGATATTTACTACTTCGCAGGAAACATCGTTGTCTATGACCTCCCAACAAAGACATAATGTTGGTTTCTGGCACTGCTGTCCCATTCGCATAAAAAACAACATTTGTCGGTGTAACTATTCTGTAGTCCTGTAAGTAGTACAATAACTTTCAGATCAGCACAGTTATGTTCAGGAAGTCGCTGCGGTGGTCCCATATTTTTTTGGATAAAATTGGTGCAGTAAAATCCAAGATGGCGCTGACAATATGGCGGCCAAAAAAAATAATTTTTTCCGATTTTCTCCAAAATTGGTATGAGGGAATTTTCGGAGTACACAACGAATCTGAAATTATTTTAAAAAAAATCAATATGGTGGTTCCAATATGGAGGACAAAAAATTGACTTTTGTCCGATTCTCACCAAATTTGGTGTTGGGGAATTTTAGAGGTGGCACATAACGAATTCAAAATATTTTTTAAAAATTCAATATGGCGGATCCAATATGGCGAACGAAAAAATAAAATTTGTCTGATTTTCTCCAAAATTGGTAAAGGGGAGTTTTAGAGGTCGCACATAACGAATCTAACATTATTTTTAAAAAATTCGATATGGCGGATCCAACATGGGGGATAAAAAATTAATTTTGACCGATTTTCTCCAAAATTGATATGGGAGAGTTTTCTGGGTCTCACATAACAAATCTGAAATAATTAAAAAAAAAATTCAATATGGCGGATAAAAAATTAATTTTGTCCGATTTTTTTCAAAATTGATATGGGGGAGTTTTTGAGTTCTCACATTACGAATCTGAATGATGGCGGATTCAATTTTCTACATCTCTCAATTTTGTCAAAAATCAGTATTGAGCGATTTTTATTACTGTTAATTACGAATATAAAATATTTTTTGAAAGACACAGTCTGGTGGATTCAAATGAAAATTTTACATTTTTCGACTTTCTCGAAAACTGATATAGAAGGTTATTGAGGGTGTAAATTATGAATATATATATATATATATATATATATATATATATATATATATATATATATATATATATATATTTTCAGGATTCTATATGGCGAATCCAATATAATGGACTTAAAATTTCACATTTTTCGATTTTGTTTAAAGATGGGACTAAATCGGAAGATGTAAATAGCGAATATAAAATTATTTTAAGACAATCTAATATGTTAGATGCAATATGACGATCTAGAAATTTAAAATTTTTGGATTTCATCTAAAATTGATACTAGGGAGCTTTGAAGGGTTTAGATTTAGACTAGATTAAGATGTTAAAATAATTTTTTTGAAATTGAATATGGCGGATCCAATATGATGGGTTGAAAATTTGACCTCATTCGCATTTTTTCAGATTTGGTATTGGGGGTTCTATTATGAATATGAAGTTAATTTTTTACTACTATTAGGTTGATAAGACACAATATGAGGGACTGAAATTTTACTTCTTCCGAATTTGTCTAAAACAGATATTGCTGGGTTCTTGGGGCGTATACAAACTCAATATGCAGTATAAAACATATCGAGCTAAGAAATTTACGTCTTAAGTTCTTTAGATATCTATATTGGACAGTTATGGGGCCTATATTACCAATATAAAATTTATTTGAAATTTAAGATACTATGAGAGACTAAATATTTGTTTGACTCAATTTCATTGGTATTTGGAGAACTGTAAGGATCAAAGAATTTTTAGTATTTCATTTAAGAGTGATTTACAACTTTGGATAAAATGGGTACTTTTTTGTCACCTTGGAGTCATTGCGAAGTACACTAATCTAGATTATTACTTAGTTAAAATAATTTATGGATATCATAATGAATTCAAAACAAAAAATCGAAAAATAAAATTTTTATAAAAAAAATTGAACCGACTTTTAAAAGTACGCTAAGAAGTGAAAAATAACTATAAATTTTTATATGAAATTGAAATTGTTGAAGCCGGCGCCAAATTATTTCTAAATAAAATAAATAATTACTAATACATAAAAATTATGGTAAGAAAGCAATTACAAATAAAGTATTTTTAATCTGTTTATGCGAGTCCCATTTTGTCAGGTATTAGTTTGGCGCCAACTTAAATAATTTCAATTTCATATAAAAATTTCTGTTTATTTTTAACTTTTTAGCGCACTTTTGGAAGTCGGTTTTATTTTTTTATAAAAATTGTATTAGCAAACAGTTTTTTTTTTATTAAATATTAAACTAGAAACTAAAAATATATTCATCTGCGAAATGTTAAAAATCGGTATCGTAGAATGTCAATTTTGCTAAATTAAAAATATAGAAATATACCAAATAATCCATTTACAATACTTTCATCAAAGGTGTAGTAAATCTTTTGATTATAAAAGCGTCAATAAAGATTAAGATTATTTGACTGAATAATGTAGAGAAATAACCTGTTTTATTTTCGCCGAAATAAAGTAGATATAATAAAACAAGTTTTAACGACGTTATTTATTTGTTCATCGTTTGATCAGAGATATCGACCAATTAAAACACCAATTTGTATCACTCATAATTATAAACATTTAAATATTATAAACATGTTTATTCGCATTTTGTAGAAATGACCTTCGTACAGTGCCAGAATAAATTGTAGACGTGATCATGTTTATTATGTTAGTGTACCTAATATATGAAGTCATTTTTTAGACTCACATTTTAATGCAATCTCAGAATTACGCCCATAATGGGTCAAAACACAGGTTCAAAAGCTACGGTAATGGTAACCTAAATTAAACTAGGAGACCAGAGCTGTTAAAAATTACTGACTCAATTGTCATTCTCATAACATCTCACTAAATAAATCTTTTTAAAATGAAATTTATAGATGTTATATCTGGAATAATTGCTAATTTGCAGGAATGATTTGTTTTTTTTACCTTTCCTAACACTCTCCGGCACGATTTCCTTCGGCGTCCCTTCTAAGGAATGAAATTGCAACATACGGTATATACAGGGTGGGCAGAGTAACTTGATTATTTGAATTTGGCGTCATGAAGCGATGGTTGCTCCGAAGCAAGTGACGGTAGATATTGTCGTATTATTTGTCCCAAACTACCTAAATAAATTAAATAATAACATAAACAGTGTTAAAACTCGGAAACTTCGTGTTTCGAAGCGACAAGGTCAGAAATCAAATGTCAGCTGCAAAATTAAGAACATTACTCTCTTGGAGTTAACTTGTCCTTTTTCCGATCGAGCTTGGCTCTTGTGGGCCACTAGACTGTTCTATTATTTAGGCAGATCATGGTTCTCATGTAGGTTGTTTAGACAATACACCATCTTCAGACAATACACCGGAAAGGTAAATAATTCAAAATTCGGAGATTAAATCTAGATAGATAGAGAGAGAGAGAGAGAGAGAGAGAGAGAGAGAGAGAGAGAGAGAGAATTTTTTCCAATGTACTATATACACTTTTTTCATTCATTGAAAGTAAGAGTAAAAACAAAAAAAAGAGCCTAGTTCGAATTATGTCGGACAATTATTTTTCAAAAAAGTGAAATAAAACTGTAATGGTTGAATATTTTTGCACAGAAAAAATGTAGCTTATTGGGAATATAAAAAGCTATAATCTCGCTAAGTTTGAGCACAATCGAGTAATTTCTGTTTAAGATAAAAATTAAACAACCAAAAAACGGTTTTTTACGTTATCTCTAGCCGTTTTCAAGTGAAACGGCTTGAGATAACTACTAGCCGAAACGTCGTGATATTCAACAAAAATAAAGACAATGGAAGTCCAACAGATATATACTATTTTGTAAATATACTATTTGTTGATATTGAAAATATGCAACTTCAAAATATAGATGATAATAAATGGATTTTGGTAACAAATACTGATATAGTTGGAACAGAAACTTGTGAAAATTCACAAAATGATATTTTATTAAACGAGACGTATTTATTAGAATCAAGTTTCTCATGTAGCCTTAAGATAGAAGATATTATTATTAACGCTTATAAAAATAGTAAATATACATTTCGAAATGTTGCCTTACCAAATATTAATCTTAATATTACCCGTATAACTTTATGTTAAAAAAGTAAAACTGCTCAATTTTAATATAATTAAGTTTAATAAATTAAATAAATTACAGGAAGAAATTAATTCACAGAAGATGAAAAACTCTTGGTTACTAAATACCGTCAATTTATTAAAATAAAACAAGTTTTTGGACAGTTTAACTACATTTAATTATTTGTATTGTATTGACATTCGCAATAACAAAGTATCTATGACCTATCTATTTAAAATCCAAGAAAGATACAAATTTTGAAGATTATGAAATTTAGGTCAAAGAAAAAGTGAAAGGGTGGAGGAGTTACATCCTTGTATTCTGCTGAAAACAGCACTTATTGCCACTTCTGTAGTATTAAGAGAAGATATGTTATAAATATATGTCAAGTAGCATTGTTAGACATTCTACTTCTATGTACTTGTTAAGCTCTCCTAAATAAATTATTGTTTTCACGAAGTTGAAAATAAAATATTTTTCTGAAAAGAAATTTTTTTAAAAACGTCATTATTTTGGCCTGAAACATAACTTGCGTTGTTTAAGGCTGATAAAAGTTATGTATTCATAACTTTTTGCATTAAAAATTGGCCAAAAAATAAGTGACTCAGTTTTCTTAATACCCTTTGTTTCAAATAACATTTATTTTCATAGAAATATAGCGGGCATTAAGAGATAAGTTTTATATGTCTCTAAGAACCTTATCTAATCATTGTAGAAATAATATAAATGTGTTTATTCGCGCTACGTGCAATCATTGTGCAGTGGGCATATTTATTGTAGTATGTATATTCTCCGGTATTTTTAACCGACTTCTAAAAGAAGGAGGTTCTCAATTCGTCGACTATGTATTTTTTTTTTTTTTTTTTATGTATGTACACCGATTACTCCGGAACGGCTGCACCGATTTGAATGAAATTTTTTACGTTATGTAAAGGAAGTTGCTGCGGTGGTCCCATATTTTTTTAGATGAAATTGGTGCAGTAAAATTCAAGATGGCGCTTACAATATGGCGGCCAAAAAAATAAATTTTGTCCGATTTTCTCCAAAATTTGTATGGAGGAATTTTCGGGGTTGTACCCAACGACTCTGAAGTTATTTTTCAAAAATTCAAAATGGCGGATCCAATATGGCGGACAAAAAAATTTAATTTAGTCCGATTTTCTCCAAAATTGGTATGGGGGAGTTTTTAAGATGCCACATAACGAATATAATATTATTTTTAAAAAATTCAATATGGCGGATCCAATATGGCGGACGAAAAAATCAATTTTGTCCGATTTTCACCAAAATTGGTACGGGGGAATTTTCGGAGTCGCATATGACGAATTTAAAATAATTTTTAAAAAATTCAATATGGCGGATCCAAAATGGCGGACAAAAAATCAATTTTGTTCGATTTTCTCTAAAATTGGTACAGGGGAATTTTCGGGGTTGCATGTGACGAATCTAAAATAATTTTTATAAAATCCAATATGGCGGATCTAATACGGCCGACAAAAAAATTAATTTTGTCCGATTTTCTCCAAAATTGGTACGGGGGAGTTATTGGGGTCGCATATGACGAATCTAAAATAATTTTTAAAAAATTCAATTTGGCGGATCCAATATGGCCCACAAAAAAAATCTTTTTTGTTCAATTTTCTCCAAAATTGGTACAGGGGAGTTTTTGGGGTCGCATATGACGAATCTAAAATAATTTTTAAAAAATTCAATTTGGCGGATCCAATATGGCCCACAAAAAAATCTTTTTTGTTCAATTTTCTCCAAAATTGGTACGGGGGAGTTTTCGGAATCGCATATGACGAATCTAAAATAATTTTTAAAAAATTCAATATGGTGGACGAAAAAATCAATTATGTTCGATTTTCTCCAAAATTGGTATGGGTAAGTTTTCGGGGTCTCACATAAAGAATCAGAAATTATTTTTAAAAAATTCAATATGGCGGATTCAATATGGCCGACAAAAAAATCTTTTTTGTTCGATTTTCTCCAAAATTGGTACGGGGGAGTTCTCGGAGTCGCATATGACGAATTTAAATTAATTTTAAAAAAATTCAATATGGCGGACGAAAAAATCAATTTTGTCCGATTTTAACCAAAATTGGTACGGGAGAGTTTTCGGGGTCACACATGACAAATCTAAAATTATTAAAAAAAAAATAATATGGCGTATCTAATATGGTGGATAAAAAATTATTTATTTTCTTTAATTATCGATATTGGAAGGTGTTGGGGCCTATATTACCAATTTAAAATTAATTTTAAATTTAAGATTGTGGATTTTCTATGACAGACTAAATATTCGTTTGACCCCATTTGATTGGTATTTGGAAAACTCTAAGAATTAAAGAATTTTTAATGGTTCATTTTAGGGTGATTTACAGCTTTGGATAAAATTTGTCCTTTTTTGCCACTTTGGAGTCATTGCGAAGTACACTAATTTCGATTAGTTCTTAGTTCAAATAATTTATGAATATCATAATGAATTCTAAAACCAAAAATAGAAAAATAAAATTTTTATAAAAAAAATTGAACCGACTTCTAAAAGTGCGCTAAAAAGTAAAAAATAACTATAAATTTTTATATGAAATTGAACTTTTTGAAGTCGGCGCCAAATTATTTGTAAATGAAATAAATAACTACTAATATATACAAATTATGGTAAGAAAGCAATTACAAACAAAGTATTTTAAATCTGTTTATGCAAATCACATTTGGTCAAGTATTAGTTTGGCGCCGACTTCAAAAAGTTCAATTTCATATAAAAATTTATAGTTATTTTTTACTTTTTAGCGCACTTTTAGAAGTCGGTTCAATTTTTTTTATAAAAATTTTATAGTATAATTTTGAAATGGATACATTAGAAAGTAGTTCGGTAAGTAATACATCATCTAAATAAGAGTGGTCAATTAAGCATGAATCAATTTTGAGATTTATCATCTGGTTGTTTCCAGAACTTGATTATATATAATTTAATTTTAGAAGTTCTATTATTTTTATCTTTAATTACTTATAATCGTTAGCATTAAAGTGAGATATTGCTAACCACACCTATTTATTGACTATGATTTTCAAATTTAATAGCTTTTTGAGAACAAAAAATCTAAAGAGTTTTTATACGAGGTGACTGATTTCCAATTACTAGTAAGTAGATGACAGTTATCTCCACTCAAGTATGTACAAAGCGAAGAGTACAAAATGAATTATAAAGTAGTGATTCTACGATCGCTTCTAAACATATAAACGAGACGATTCGTCCGAATATGGGCTTCGACCGAACCGTATAACATTTAGCTGCTTTATTGTTACATTAGAACAAATGCCTCAGCACATAAAATGGTCATAGAACGAATCGAAATTGGTGAATCTCAGATTTGCAGACGACCTAGTGCTTCTCAGTAGTGATGTAACGGAATCAAAAAATAAGATCACCTAATCAAAAGATGCATTTACGAAAATAGGTTGGAAAATAAATGAATATAAAATGACATATTTATTTAATTTAGTGAAGAACAATAAAAAATAATTTATGAGGTTTTATTGACAAGGAACGTGTACGGGCAAACAGTACTTCACTATTCTTCTTCTCGGTGGAGATATCCTTTTTTTATTAACATATTCGCTAGATTTTGTTCAAACATATGTAGTGCGAACATTTTAAATAAAATGTTACTTAAAATGGATGATAATAAAGCTAATATATTACACTAAGTTTGTTTTCAAAATTATGGAATTCACTGAACTTTTTTATTGAATAAAATTGGAGGCTATAAAGAAATCCTTATTTAGTTTCTATTCCAAATTGACGACGAAGAAGACGCTGCATTGCATCATACTGTTCGTCACTTTTACAGTATTACTAAATTTTGGTAAAATAAATTGAGAAAAAAAAATATTTAAGTTTTTATGCAAAGTATATAATAAAGATTTTAACGTCTTGCACGTTGTCTGCATGGGCGTGGTTAGAAGAGGGCAAGGGTGGGCACTGTCCACTCTACAAAACTCATTTTCCACTCTAGAAAAATCGACAACATTGAAGAAATATACTGTTTTCATTTTTTTACTTTGAAAAAAGTTTCAATACCAATTTTATCACACCCGAAAACATCATTTATCAAAAAGAAAAAAGAATAAAATGTCGTGAGACACCCGACAGAAGCAAAGCTTCTTACCCATTATATGTATCGAATTTATCAAAGCTCTAAAATACAGAAGTGATTGAACTGAAAATATTTAAACGAGAATGTATTTTTTTTTAATTAATATAATTTAATATTGATCTGATAATAAATAGTTACCTAAACATTTTTACAAATACAAAAATGATCACTATATTTATTTTTAAAATCAAAATAATATTTACATTCCAAATACAATAGAATAGTTTAGAAGCCCGTAAAATTATGCTTTACTGAGTTTACTAGATACTGATAGAAAATTTTTTTTTCCGAAGTACCCACTGATAAATAGTTAATTATTTATTAATAATTAAAATTTTTGCTTGATTTAGAAATTTTGACCAGTTATTATTAAGGACAAAAGAAAAAAGTTTTAATTCCAAAGAAAATTTTTATTTCGAAAACTCGATTTTTTAGAACCAAAAACCCTGTCAGTCTTTCAATAACAACTTATGCTGTGAGAGTTATTTCAAGATTAAAAAAATCAAGAAAAATATAGATTAAAAATTGTATATATCAACAAAATTCATCTTTCCAAAGACAACGGGAATTTGCGAGTTTAAGACAATGCAAATATTTGTCTCGCAAAGATGGAAGACTGATTGAGAACAACTGGTTTCGGTCTCTGTCACTCACATGAGCAACAATACGTAATGCTCAGCCAATGAAGTGCATTGTATCGCCTCATTCGTTCATTATACTTCTTGTCTCAATCCCAAACGTCTACCAAGAAGCTTTGATATAATATTGACGAGATATTACTTCCAGAATTATACATAATCTGTGCCGTACTCTCACGCGTGAAGGCGAAAAAATGCTTCCGAAGGACATCGTCTTCCGCTTCATTCACCCGTCGGCTGCCGCACAGCGCCGCCTCAAGATGTAATCTCTATATCGATATTCATAGCTCCCATTTACGCTTGGATTCGTCTTAAGTACAACATTTACCATTAACTAGTAAATAAAATTTACTTCTAAAAGTGCGCTAAAAATTGAAAATTAACTAGAAATTTTAATATGAAATTGAAATTTTTGAAGTCGGCGCCCAACTTATACCTGACAAAACGTGATTCGCATAAACAGATTAAAAATACTTTATTTGTAGTTGCTTGCTTACCATAATTTGTATATATTAGTAGTTATTTATTTCATTTAGAAATAATTTGGCGCCGACTTCAAAAATTTCAATTCCATATAAAAATTTCTAGTTATTTTTCTCTTTTTAGCGCACTTTTAGAAGTCGGTTCAATTTTTTTATAAAAATTTTATTTTTCGATTTTTAGTTTTGAATTCTTTATGATATTCATAAATTATTTGAACTACGTGCTAATCGAGATTAATGTACCTCGCAATGACTCCAAGGTGGCAAAAAAGTATCCATTTTATCCAGAATTGTAATTCACCCTAAAATGAACCACTAAAAATTCTTTCATTCTTAGAGTTCTCCAAATACCAATGAAATTGTGTCAAACAAATATTTAGTCTGTCATAGTAAATTCAATATCTTAAATTTCAAATAAATTTTAGGTTGGTAAAATAGGACCCAAAACCAAAAATTTGAAACGTAAATTTCTTTGCACGATATATTTTATATTGCATATTGAGTTTGTATTCGCTCCAAGAACCCCGCAATATCAATTTTACATAAAACTGGAAAATGTAAAATATTTTGGCCCTTATATTGTATCTTATCAACCCAATAGTTGTAAAAAATTAACCTTCATATTCGTAATACGTCACCCCCAACCCCCTAATACCAAATATGAAAAAATGCGAATAAGGTAAAATTTTTAACCCATCATATTGGATCCGCCATATTGAATTTCAAAAAACTAATTTTAACGTCTTCATCTAATCTAAATCTACATTCTCCAAACCCGCTAGTATCAATTTTAAATGAAATCTAGAAATTTAAAATTTCTAAACGGTCCTATTTTATCTGACGTATTAGATTTTCTTAATATAATTTTATATTCGCTATTTACATCCTCAAAAACGATTCCGTTCTATATTTGAACAAAATCGAAAAATGTAAAATTTTTAGTTAGCTATGTTGCATTCGTCATATTGAATCCTGAAAAAATACTATTAAATTCCTAATTTACATCTTCAAAAACCCTCTATACCAGTTTTGGAGAAAGTCAAAAAATGTAAAATTAAATTGAATCCGCCAGATTGAGTTGTTCAGAAATTATTTTAATTTCGTTAAAAACACTAACAAAAATTCCCCAATAATGACTTTAGGCAAAATCGAGAGATGTAAAATCTTTAATCCGCCATCTTAGATAAGCCATATATATTTTTTTAAATAAAATCAGATTCGTAATGTGCTATCCCAAAAACTCCCCCATATCAATTTTGGGAAAAATCGGACAAAATTAATTTTTTATCCACCATATTGGATACGCCATATTGCATTTTTAAAAATAATTGTAGATTCGTCATGTACGACCTCGAAAACTGTCCCATGTCAATTTTGAAGAAAATCGGACAAAATTAATTTTTTTGTCCACCAAATTGGATACGCCATATTGAATTTTTTAAAAATAATCTCGGATTCGTTATATGAGACCTCGAAAACTCCCCCATACCAATTTTGGAGAAAATCGGACAAAATTGATTTTTTCGTCGGCCATATTGGATCCGCCATATTGAATTTTATAAAAATAATTTTATATTCGTCATGTGCGACCCCGAAAACTCCCCAGTACCAATTTTGGAGAAAACTGGATAAAATTGATTTTTTTGTCCGCCATATTGGATTCGCCAGATTGAATTTTCTAAAAATATTTTGAATTCGTTATGTACCACCTCGAAAACTTCCCCATTCCAATTTTGGAGAAAATCGGACAAAATTAAATTTTTTCGTCCGCCATGTTGGATTCGTCATTTTGAATTTTTTAAAAATACTTTCAGATTCGTTGGGTACAACTCCCAAAATTTCTCGATACCAATTTTGGAGAAAATCGGACAAAATTAATCTAATCTAAAAAAATATGGGACCACCGCAGCAACTTCTTGAACATAATGCAAAAAAATGTTAATGTTTGCTTGACACTTTTTGCAATCTTGTGTTGCCAAAACTTGAATACTGTACTATAATATGGTCACCACAATATGAAGTGTGGAGTAGAACCATAGAACGGGTTCAGCGAGAGTTTTTAAAGTATATGTTTTTTAATATATATATATATATATATATATATATATATATATATATATATATATATATATAATTTATTTTTGTATCTTAAACCTTTTGTTAAATATTTTTTTCTAATATTTTCTTGGGTATAGGTTTTTCCATTAGAGAAACAAAGGGCAATAATTTTCTTTCTGACGTTTCGCTCTACATAGTGAGCTTCTTCAAAAGAGAGTCAGTTTATACGAAATTAAAAAGCAAAGTTCCCACCAAAAAAAGATCTAACGTAATATATGCAATTCCATGCCTAAATTGTCCTAAGAAATACATTGGTATGACGATACAATATATTGAAAATAGAGTGAATGGACACAAGTATACTAAAAACGTATCGACATCTTTACATAAGCATGAACAAATATCTAAGCATGAATTTGATTTTAAAAACACCCATATTTTAGATACTGACAGAAATTATCATAAATTAGTTATCAAAGAAATGATACGCATAAAAAAAGATAAAAATGTTTTAAATGACAAGCAAGATGTCAAAAATTTAAGTCAGATATACTATAATTTGATTTTTGAATAAAACATGCTTGTAGCGACTCTATAATAAATATGAGAAGTAATGTAATTAATGTCATTAAAAAATAAATAATAATCTTTTTTCCTATTTTTTGCTTTTTATAAAAAGAAATCTGTCCATATCAATTGCATACCAAAGATCATAATTGAATTTATTTTTAAACATACACACAAAACTACTTTCAAAGTATGTACTATTTTATAATTTTCACTATTTTAACCTGTTTGTATTGTTTTAAATTTTAAACTTTAAGACTATTTTAAAATCTGTTTTGTTTTTATTAATTTTAATTAAATTAAAAATAGAAAAGTGTAATTACTGTGATATATGTTTATTATATAAAAAATTCTGTAATTTTTGTAGATGTAAAATAAATATACCTAGCTCTTTTGAAGAAGCTCACTATGTAGAGCGAAACGTCAGAAAGAAAATTATTGTCCTTTGTTTCTCTAATGGAAAAACCTATACCCAAGAAAATATTAGAAAATATATATATATATATATATATATATATATATATATATATATATATATATATATATATATATATTCAAGATTTTAAAGAATAAAATAAATAGCCCAGACCTATTGCTGCAACTTCCAATTGTGGTAAATAATAGTGGAACAAGACAAAGACCAACATTTTATTTAGAATTTTCTAGAATAAATACCTAGACCTACATTTTAACGTGGATTCCGAACCACGGTCCTCGACACTCAACTAACCCCGAGTTGTTACATTCTTTGTCAGTTAAGTGTCTACCGACTAGTGGGACTATCCTCTAATGGCCTGACAACTTAAATAAGTAAGTTGCCCTGCACGGGGCTTGAACCCGCGCCTGGCCGTGGTCGTCCCTATCCGTCCTAAACGGTTAGGCTAATCCCACTGAATTGTAATTATTTTATTACATAGGTTAGCGATGGCGATTTAAGTAGTATTACTTTATGTAAATACATGGATATTATTGACCATAAGTTGCTTGCTTGTCAAGCTCAGATGTAATATTAACAATAATATTGATTAGGACTGTAAATTTAATGTTTTAACTGTAAGAAAGGTATATATATATATATATATATATATATATATATATATATATATATATATATATATATATATATATATATATATACATTATTTTTTATATCATAAGTTTATACAAAGCACAGAATGGCATTTCATGTCTTTAAGATTTTATGTTTGATGTTGAGACAGAATAGATTTTTTATTTTTAAGTGGGTTATTCATTAATTAATATTTATATACGAAGATATTGAATTGTAATTATCTACAATTTACAAAATATGAAGTAAAAATGTAATTTTGGAGGTTATAGTTTATTTCAGGGCAATTTATGTTATGGTGTTCTTTATTTAATTGGTTTTAGTGTTTGATGTTTCATAATAAATGTGCGGGGTTGTCTCTGGCCTGTTAGCGTAAGGATGACTGATGGATCTGGGCATTTGACGTTTGCTCATATTAATGTTAGGTCAGTCTGTTCACACTGTCTGACTGTCTGAAACCTGGTTGAATATTGGAATTGCCAATGAAGGTTTAGCTATTTCTGGCTATGTTTTAGTTAGAAGGGATAGAAATCGTAAAGGTGGCTGTGTAGCTTTTTATATAAAAAAAATCTTTGAAGTTTAAAATTTTTCCTATACCGCCAACGATAGGTTTACTTGGACAAATTTGGATTGATGTTAAAATTAATGGGACTAGATTGTGTTCTAGGTCGTTGTACAGGCCGTCAGATGTGAATTTGATTACTAGCATAGATGAATTAGAAACTTCCTTGATATCATTTTTGCCTTCATGTGATTATTTAGTGTTTGGTGGGGATTTGAATGTAAATTTGCTTAATTTAAATTCAGATGGAGATAGGACATGGAACAAGTTTTTTCAGAAATATACTCTTAGTCAATTAGTCCTTTCCCCTACACGTGTGACACAGAATACACAAACACTCATAGATGTTATAGTTACTTCTTCAAAAAAATACTCATGTTATCAAAATGGAAGGTATTTCAGGTCACAGCATAATAGATATTGAATTAAAAGTTAATAAGCTTCGTTCTTCAATAACTTTTCGAACATATTGCGATTATACACACTTTAATTATAATGATTTTCTGAATAATTTGAATGTGATTTATGATATGCAGAGAGTGGATGACATGGTTTTGTTTTTAAACGAGAATGTTAGATCGGTATTTGACGTTCACGCGCCTATCAAAAGATCGCGCATTACCAAAACAGAAGTATAGGGTGGATTCGGGAACTTTTTGGCGTACTTTGAAGAGACTTAATATTGGCACATCAACTAGATCGTTGCCTTCAAATATGGGTTCCCCTTCGGATTATAATAATCATTTTCTCGACAGTATTCCTTAGACAGATATAACATCTAACAATATGTTTTTGGATGAGTACAGGAATTCACATTTCGTGGATGTAACCAATGCTTTCGTTTTTACCGAAGTTGACGATAACCACTTGAATGAAGTTATTTCTAAGATAAAGTCAAATGCTTTGGGAGCTGATGAGATACACTGTAAGATGTTATTATTGATCACCCCTTGTCTTACTTCTTATTTACCTTTCATAATTAATAAGTGCCTTTCTACTTCTTCCTTTCCATTACAGTGGAAATATACTAATGTATTAGCAGTTCCTAAGGTTTCTAATCCCACTACCATTTGTGCGTTTCGTCCTATTAGTATTTTACCGACATTGTCTAAGGTGCTCGAGAGGATTGTCTATGATCAGATAACCAAATTTGTGAATGCGAGAGGCATTTTACCATTTACACAGTTGGGATTTCGCCCTTTACATAGAACAGCTACTGCACTTCTTAAAGTGAGCGATGATGTGTTTGGTGCAAGTGATAGCAGTTTGACGACATCTCTTATATTACTGGATTTTAGTAAGGCCTTCGACACTTTGGATCATACGATGTTTATTGCAAAACTGGCATACTTTGGCTTGGGGAGGAGTGCAATAGAGTGGTTTAGGAGTTATCTTGGAGATAGAAAGCAAAGATTGTGCATTGGCAATGAGAGGTCTGAAATTGTGATTTTCAATAGGGATGTACCACAGGGCAGCATTCTTGGGTCGCTGTTATTTACGCAGTATAGAGCTGATCTCTGTAAATTTATAAAAACTTGCCATTATCACCAATACGCTGATGACTTGCAAGTTTACTGCTTGTTTAATTTAGTCGGTATGGCACAGGCTGCAGAGCAGATTAATGATGATTTACAGATCATTTTGGAGATTTTCAAGGGTCAAGGACTCTGTCAGAATGGTAATAAGTCAAAACTTCTTCTTTTTGGTTCGCACAGCCAACAAATTGTAGAGAGTTTTATTTTTAAAATTAAAATTGGTGATACAATGTTGACGCTGTCGGGCTCTGCCAAGAACCTAGGGGTAATGTTTGACGCACAACTTCGCTTTGAGGCACATACCTCAAATTTATTGCAAAGGTGTTATTATAAGCTAAAAATTCTGTATATGCTTAAAGATATCTTAACAACTGATATAAAGTTGAGACTCTGTGATTCTTTGATATTGTCTTTGGTGTCATACTGTGACGTTGTATATTGACCAACACTTACATTACGTGAGAAGAATAGTCTTCAGGGACTTTAGTGTGCCTGCCTCAGGTTCTGCTACAGTATGAGAAAGTTCAATCATGTGACACCTTTATTTCTGGCATCCCGATGGTTCAATTTAGAGGAAAGATTCTTTAGACATTTAGTAATCCTTGTTCAGAGGATTCTGTTGACAGAAGTACCTTCTTATCTGTCTAATAAATTGATTCATGGAACTGATATTCATGGGAAACAAACACGTTATAGTTCCAGGTTCACTGCCCTAAACCATAGAACTGCCCATTTTCAGAGATCTTTCAGATATAATGCACTCACTTTCTAGAGATGTCGTAGCCCTTAGGAATGTCGCTAGCCTCAAAAGAGCTGTTAAATTATTTATTGTTGGTACGCGTGGTCAGGTGCAGTAATCTTCTGGATCACTTGCACGTAAAAGTCGAAAAGTGTGAACATGAATGTTTTAGAATTTGCATTTTTATCTCTTCTCAAATCATTTTTGTATCTTGGATTGTATCTTAGGTTATATTTACTTTCAATTTATATGTATCTTAGATTTAATTAAAAAAAAACAGACGGTTAGATTAGTAGTTATGCTAGATGTCGCCGTCCATTATTGTATATGTTCAATTTATATTTTTGATACTAATAAAAGACACTAATATATATATATATATATATATATATATATATATATATATATATATATATATATATATATATACATATATGAAGCAAAATGCGAACAGTAAATGCAAACTTCATTCCATCATATCCTTTCCGTGTTAGAGGTCGGACAATTTAAATAAATCGAGATGATGGCCTACCTGTACCACCATACCGAGAAGAAAGTCAAAACTCACCCTCCCCGCCACAGTGATACGGCAGAGGTACATGTTTCGTCTCTACTAGACTCATCAGGGTATTGGCATGCATCTGTTTGTGCAAAAAACAGATCGGAAGGAAGTATGCAACCCTGAACATGGTTTCGCTGACTTCCCGCCGGATGGCGTATATATGTTTATGCGGCTTTCACGGATTCCGCCGTGTGAGATGCAATAGCAGTGGATATATCCACATTATGCCGTTGTAGTGCTGAAATCACATTCAGCAAACAGACAACTAGATGCAACTCCGTGTATAAATGAAGCAAAATGCGAACAATAAATGTAAACTTCATTCCATCATATCCTTGGATCTCATTAGATGTCGTCTTGTTATATACAAATATCCCCAATGACCTATTAACGGAAATAATAAAAGCAAATGAAAAAACTTAAAAAAACTTTACCACTTAAAACTTAGAAACATTCACTGAAGCCATAAATTTAACACTAATCAATAATTACTTTCAATATCAAGATACATACTATCAGCAGCTTGATGGTTGCGCAATGGGCTCACTAGCTTGTACTCGAAAATAACATTGACGTCATACTAAATGCATTCAATAATTTCCACCAAAAGATGCAATTTACATCAGAAGTCGAACAAAATGGAAAAATAAATTTCCTTGACCTCACACTATTTCGAAATTATGAAAATAAAAAGATTGAGATGATGTGGTACACAAAATATACATGGTCGGGACGCTTCCTTAACTATCAATCACATCATCCGAAATCCCAAAAGATCAGCGTAATAATAGGTTTGGCTGATAGAGCTTTAACCCTAACTTCTCCGAAATATCGTCAAGAAGCTTTAAAGAAAGCCAGACACACAGAATAATAAAACAACGAACTTACGCACTATATAATAGGAACATCCATACACAAAATAATAATAATCCCAACTCAAAAACATGTGTTGAAATACCATACATAAATTCATTGTCAGAAAAAGTTACATACATCCTCAAACAGCACGATATTATAGTTTGCCACAAAACATACAATCATTTGTCACATTGCTTACAAAGTTAAAAAGTAAGGTGACCCATAAAAAGAAATCTAACGTTATCTATTCCGTACCATGCCTAAATTGTCCACAGAAATATATTGGAATGACAACACAATATCTAGACAGCAGATTGAACGGACATAAATACACAAAAAACGCAACGACAGCATTACGCAAACACGAGACAAATTTTAAACATGAATTTGATTTTTCAAATACAAAGATTCTAACCCAGGAAAGAAAAACAAGCAGTCAGTGACAAACAAGATAAGAAAAAATGTGATTCGCATAAACAGTTTAAAAATACTTTTGTAATTGCTTTCTTACCATAATTTGTATATATCAGTAGTTATTTATGTCATTTAGAAATAATTTGGCGCCGACTTCAAAAATTTCAATTTCATATAAAAATGTATGGTTATTTTTTACTTTTTAGCGCACTTTTAGAAGTCGGTTCAATTTTTTTATAAAAATTTTATTTTTCTATTTTTAGTTTTAAATTCATTATGATATCCATAAATTATTTGAACTAAGTGTTAATCGAGATTAGCGTACCTCGCAATGACTCCAAGGTGGCAAAAAAGGACCGATTTTATTCAGAATTGTAAATCACCCTAAAATGAACAACTAAAAATTCTTTTTTTCTCTGTCATAGTAAATCCACTATCTTAAATTTCAAAATAATTTTAGATTGGTAATATAGGCCCGAAAACCTTCCAATATCGATGTTTAAAGAACCTGAGATGTAAATTTCTTAGCCCGATGTATATTATATTGCATATTGAGTTCGTATACGCCCCAAGAACCACGCCAAATCAATTTTAGATGAAACCGGAAAATATAAAATTTTTAGTCCCTCATATTGTATCTTATCAACCTAATAGTTGTAAAAAATTAACTTCATATTCGTAATACACCATCCCCCAACCCCCTAATACCAAATCTGAAAAAATGCGAATAAGGTAAAATTTTCAACCCTCCATATTGGATCCGCCATGTTCAATTTCAAAAAAATAATTTCAACATCTTAATCTAATCTAAATCTAAACCCTTCAAAGCCCTCTAGTACCAATTTGAGATGAAATCCAGAAATTTAAAATTTCTAAACGTTCATATTATATCTGACATATTTTATATTCGCTATTTACATCCTCAAAAACGATTCAGTTCCACATTTGAACAAAATCGAAAAATGTAAAATTTTTATTCAGCTATATTGCCTTCGCTATATTGAATCCAGAAAAAATACTATTAAATTCATAATTTACACCCTCAAGAACCCTCTATATCAGTTTTGGAGAAAGTCGAAAAATTCGTAATGTGCTATCATATCCATTCTGAAAAAAAATCGGACAAAATTAATTTTTTATCCACCATATTGGATATGCCATATTGAATTTTTAAAAAATTATTTTAGATTGGTCATGTGCGACCCCGAAAATTCTCCCGTGCCAATTTTGGTGAAAATCGGACAAAACTGATTTTTTGTCCGCCGTATTGGATTTGCCATATTGAATTTTTTAAAAATCATTTTAGATTCGTCATGCGCGACCCCGAAAACTCCCCTGTACCAATTTTGGAGAAAATCGGACAAAATCGATTTTTTTGTCCGCCATATTGGATCCGCCATATTGAATTTTTTAAAAATGTTTTGAATTCGTTATGTGCAACCTCGAAAACTCCCCCATACCAATTTTGAAGAAAATCGGACAAAATTAAATTTTTTGTCCGCCATATTAAATCCGCCATTTTTAATTTTTTTTAAATAATTTCAGATTCGTTGGGTATAGCCCCAAAAATTCGCTCATACCAATTTTGGAGAAAATCGGACAAAATTAATTTTTTCGGCCGCCATATTGTAAACACCATCTTGGATTTTACTGTACCAATTTGATCTAAAAAAATATGGGACCACCGCAGCAACTATTTGAATATAACGTAAAAAATTTCATTCAAATCGGTGCAGCCGTTCCGGAGTAATCGGTGTACATTTTAGAAGTCGGTTAAAAACACAAAGAAATCTAATGATATGAAAGGAAAAACAGTTTAAATTAAAAATACATAGTCGACGAATTGAGTACCTCCTTCTTTTAGAAGTCGATTAAAAATACTTAACTGGGACGAAAAGTGTCTTTGTCAATTTTAAGCACGCATGATATTTGTCACACATTACGCCTGGTGATTTTTTAAATGTTGGCAACTTCCCAATGACAATATAGAATTTTAATCTTAAATAAACTTTATTATGCAGTTTATCTAAATTATAATTTTTTTTATTGTAGGATAAATCCAGTGTTAACGAATTAAGATCGGACCGTTACAGCGTAAAAGGATCGGCTCCAAAGGATACTCTACATGGACACACTTATCAGTTAAGGCTGCTCATGCTGTTTGTGTTACGAGTTCCTGATGAACAAGAATTTTCCCTTGCGACCGAGATGTCTGAAGCCAAAGGTTTTGACGATATAGTTTTGAAGTACCGAGGTAGAAATGATCATAAGTGGAGGTATAGATTTCTTCAAGCTAAACATAGACATGATGGCGAAAAGAAAATAAGCAGAAATGCTCTCTTTCAAAACAAAGACAAGGACTTTCTGTTAAAAGAATATTTTAAATATTATTGTCACATTAGGCAAAATAATGAGTTTGAAGGAGCTGATTTGGAGGAGTTTCTAATTTGCACAAATATCGATTTTAATGATAAGGCTAAGGCCTATTTTGATCCTGTTGAAGAAAATGATTCCATATTATTAAATTTCAATGAGATAAATGGAAAGGACGCAGCTCCAGTTAAATATAAATTAAATGAAGAAACAATTTCTGAGAAAGAAAAAAAAATTGTAATAAACGATCAGAATGAAAATTTATTTCGGAATTTTGTCGAAAAGTTTAGGTTTTTACCTAATTATAAAGATGTTGTTTTAAATAAGAACATAGAATATTGTTTAAAAAAATATCTTAAAATCGAAAATGTCGTTTTACCTTATGGTGATTTGCAAAAACGGGTTCTTGATTGGTTTGAAAGCTATGACAAGAATACAAGTAAATTTTGGAAGTTTGAAGATAAAAAAAAGTTTCTAGAATCAATAAATATTAACATCGATTCCCTGCTGATCGCAGGATATTCAACTTTCTATGCTGTCGAGTTAAATAATTACGAAAAAGTATTTAACGATATTTCATCCCTGGATGAATTTATCGACCAAAAAAGAAGTAAAATAATGTTTATTATAACATCAACGCCTAAATTAAGTGTTATTAAGTTAAATCAGGTCTTTAATGAACTTAATTTAAAGCAGGATGAATTTATTCTTACAGATGCAGATAAATTACGGGGTAACAAAAAAATCTCCACCACATTTTTTGCCGCAGAAAGTTACAAGTGGCTGGCGGTTGAATACCAGAACGAGATAGAAATGGACGAAATTTTGGATGCAATTTTAAAAACGGAAAATAAGAAGACGATTGTAATAATTGGACGAGAAGATCATGTTTTGAAATTTAGACAATATTTGACTTTCGACACGTCGTGTTTTTATGATAAAACTAATTCATTCAAGAACCTGACGCCAAAATCACAAGAAAAAATATTGGAAAGGAAAATTGTTTTTCAAGGGAATAATATTAATCTAAACGAATTAATAGACATAAATTCTGGAGAGAAAATTATTGACGAGCATATACTAGAAAAAATTCTCACTAAAACTATGAAAATAGGAAATAATGATGCGTTCGAATCAGATTTCTTAATAGAGGATTATTATATGGAAAGAAAATTAATTCGAAAAAAGTTAAGGCTCGATATTTTACAAAATGTGGAAATTTTAAAAAAATATTTGTTTATTATTTCAGGTGTAAATAAGGATCTACTTAAAAATTTAAGTATAAACAATGAATTGATTTTCGTGTGGAAATACGGAAAAAGTTTTGAAAATGGAATTATAATTTCCGAGGAAAATGAATCTGGATACATATTTGAGAAATTATGCGAAAATAATACAAAAAATGTTTATTGGTTAAAGTATATAAAAGAGGAATTTTTAATTATGAATTTTAGAAACGGGACCGATATTTTTAATAAACCAGTTACTTGTTTCGAGGAACATGAGTTAAACGAGAAGCAAATATTGGATGAAAAAATTCTAATTGTCGCTGATGGGCCCGGTTGTGGCAAATCCACTTTTTTGACGAGAGTTGCACGTCAACTCAAGCAAATAATGTCAAATATATGGGTTTTGAGAATTAATCTTTCATCTTATGCATACAAGCAAGAAGGACGGAAACAGGTCATGAAATCTCTGGAAGATATTCAATTTAAAGTTAGTGAAACTAAGAAGGCAACAGAATTTATGGCTCATCTGTTATTTCCACAAGAAAATGAAAGTGAGAATAAACATTTTGTAAGAGAACTTTTTATTCAGTCGCTGGACTGTTTAAACGGAAATATGAAATTTCCTAAAATAATACTTTTATTCGACGGTTTTGACGAAATAAGTCCCACATTTAAAAAAAAACACTCTTACTTTAGTTCAGGCTCTCCGGAATTCAAATGTCACACAAATGTGGATCACCACAAGGAACCACGAAGAACAAAGTTTGAAAATTGCTCTTCACTCATCTTCTTTCTTTCTTAGACCTCTTGATTATGAGGAGAAAGTCGATTTTTTACAAATATTATGGGAATACAATTTGGAGCACTTTGATGATATAAAACTTAAACCTGATGGCGAAGGTATTTTAACGTATCTTAAAGAAATAACAAATAACATTTGTAATTGTGATAAGGAGAATATTAAAGACAGTTTTCGGGACTTTCAAAATCATTTGCTGCCTAATCTTGGTGATTATGAAGTAGAATATTTATTAAGTAATGTTGACTTTTCAGTTATTGCCGAACATCTAATAAATTACTTCAAAAACAATTTTAAAATATCAGAGTTTACCGATAATCCTCTACAAATTAAAATGTTGGCTGAAATAATTTTCTTTAAAAAGTTCAACTCTTTGGACAATTTGGACATAGTTTCGTTATATGAAGAATTTATAAAATACAAGTTGAGGGTTTTTCGTGACGATAAAGATGCTGCTGGAAAGTCCGTTGCAGGCCATGACTCCTTTAGAATAGTTTTAAAACATTTAACAACAGTTCACCAAAAAATTGCTTTACAAACTCTCCTTCCTCATTATGATAATAAACAGTTTAGGAAAGTAAAGAATAAAATAGAATTGACGAGGACCGGACTACTCGTAATTCATGACGGTCGTCTTGAATTTGTACATCGAAGTTTTGCAGAGTATTTTGTCAGTCTACATTTTGCTAAACATCTTCATGACCAGAATGTACAGAAAATAGTTTTTTCAGATGTTTTAATAAATGAAAATTACTCATTAATACGAACGTTTTTAAATAATAACGAAACATTTCTTGGCAAACTGGGTTTCAAAACGCAACAAATGAATGAAATAATAAGAGTTACTAATCTCAACTTACTTTATCAAATGTTGGAAGAAAAACTGTATAATTTATTCATGAAGTTTCTTCAAAATTTGCCTCTCGACTTATCTGAAAATCTTATTTTGTTTAATGAAAATAATGAAGGAACAACAGTGCTACACATGATTTTTGAATATATAAAAGACGAGCAAATTGTAGAGGATTTATTAAAAGCAATAAAAGAGAATGTTTCATTAGAAACACTTCAAAAACTTCTCTCTAAAAAGGATAAAAGAGAACGTACACCATTACATTGCATTAGTTTTTACGGAAAAAATTCAATAGTGAAAAAAAAATTACAGTTTATTAAACTTAATTGTGATACGAAGTTATTTGATGAACTTTTACTTCAGGTCAATGAAAGAGGAGAGACCGTATTACACCTTGCTTGTGAATGTGTACATGATATAACTTATTTATTGGAAGTATCTGATGAAAATAAAAACACAATTAGAGACCTTTTATTAAAAATTGACAATGACGGGCGAACAGCCTTATTTAACACTATTTATTACCCATATAACTCTTCTCTGCTAACAACATTACTTAAACTTATTAAATCAGTTTGTAACTCCGAAGAAATTAATAATTTATTTGCAATAAAAATTGATTCAAAGAACTTGCTGCACACTGCTTGTAGTGGAAGGAACAAAGATTTGTTATTTACATTTTTAAATGGCATTGAAGATAACCAAGAAATAATTAAAACACTTCTGTTAGACACTGACAAAGATGGACTGTCTCCATTGCATTATACTGTGCATGATGACTTCAATTTTGATATGTTAAAAATAATACTAGACTTTATTAATAAAAACTGTGGTACAGAAACCCGGCATACAATGTTGTGTAAAAGAACAAAATGTGGAGAAACTTTTCTAACCATGGCCGTGGAAAATTTCCAACAAAGAAATGGGCATAACTCGTTGAAACTTCTCCTGACTCATTTGTTTAGTTTAATTGGAAATGACCAAGAAACATTTTATAAGCTTTTATTAACAACTGACAAGTTCGTGCAAACTGTCCTAAACTATACTTCCTTTCAATTTGTTCAAACAAATTGTAGCGAAAATATTGTAGACGAGCAATTATTTAAATTAGATATTACTAAATTCAATATATTACACTACTTCTGTCGTCAAAATAGCGTAAATAACCTAATTCTTCTATTAAATAAAATTAAAGACAATCCAGAAATACTTAATAAACTTCTACTCCAGACCGACAAAGAAGGAAACACTGCATTGCATTGTACTGTTTTTAACTGTGATAATTCCTCTATAATGAGTGCATTACTGAATTTTGTTAAACCAAATTGTGAAAAAGAAATATTTAAAAGACTTTTATGCGAAGCAAATAATGAAGGTCTCAACGTGTTGCACGTTGCTTGCATGCGAAACAGAAGTAAAAGAGAATACGAAGATCATCTTAAATATTTATTAAAATTTATAAAAGACGATGATACAATAATAAATGAACTTTTATTGAAAACATGTAACAACTACGGCTGTACTCCACTGCATTATACAGTCCGTGACTTTGATAACGCGTCTTTATTAAAGATTTTATTCGATTTTATAAAAAAATACAATTCTACAATGTTGGACACACTTTTATTAAAGGAGACCAATACAGGATGCAGTTTGTTGCACTTTGCTTGTAAACACAGTAATGAAGAAAAATTAAAGTGTTTATTATATTTAATACAGAATAACATTACACTACGCGATAAACTCATATTAAAAACTGATCGTAATGGACAAACTATACTGCATTATAGTGTTGATAACTTTCGAATGTTAAACTTCTTACTTGATTTCGTTAAATCACATTGTTGTAAAAAAATATTCACCAACCTTATACTTAAATGTGATCAAGAGGATCGTACAGTATTGCATACGTTCTATCAAGTTAGTGATGATAAAGAAATCTTGACTTATTTGTTAAATTTAGTTAAAAACAACACTACTGATGAAGAATTTAATTTATTTTTATTTAAAAAGGACTGTCATGGAAACATGGCATCTGATTATGATTATTTTTTTGGCCGCCATATTCTAAGCGCCATCTTGGATTTTATTGCACCAATTTCATCTAAAAAAATATGGGACCTCCGCAGCAACTTCCTGAAATTAATGCAAAAAATTTCATTCAAATAAGTGCAGCCGTTATCGAAAAATCGGTGTACATACATAAAAAAAACAGACATAGTCGACGAGTTGTGTACCTCCTTCTTTTGGAAGTCGGTTAAAAAACGAATTTTAATTCTTTAAATGAATCACCCTGTATATTCTCTACTAAAATAAAAGTTCTTTTCTTCCTGATTTCATAAATGAATAATAAGTAATGTTGGGAGTAGCCATTATTTAAATATTTTAGTTGGAATGATAAATAAACTGATAAAAAAACGAGATAGCCTGGAAAACAAGTGACATATTTCAATTTGCATTGTGGCGCTTTAATACAGTTTCTAATTCTTATTATATTGATATATTATGTTGACTAATACACTTTGTGACATGGGCTGTTCGGAAGAGGAAAAATATCAGATAATTTTATTTGAAAATAATTATAATAATGGGAATAACAGTAATAAGATAAACAAGTAGATATTTTTATTATAAATATTTGACACCCAATAATACTAATAAAAAAAAATTAGAAAAATCTTTATACATTTTCAACATATTCTTCACGATTAAAAATATTATCTTTCATTTTATTATTAATAAAGTTTCAAATAAAATCTCTGTGGTCCTGGTTAAGTAATATTACTGTGTGTTCAATTGTTTTCCTTAATATTTCTATGTTTTGCAGTCTTTCATTTTAAATTTGATTTTTTAAAAATCCCCATAAAAAAGATCGAATGTTGCATGCCTTCCAAACTAAAAGTTATATCGATTGTTAAAGTATTTATCAACTGGCTTCACATTGTGCGGCGGTGCGCCATCTTGTTGCTAAATCAGATTATTGTATTGCTGAACTGGGATATTCTCTAAATGATTTTTTACGTTGTTTCCAGTTAAATTTAAATATCGCTCACCATTTAAATTACGACCTGAATTTTGTAGGGGTTGTCAGATGCCCAATAATGTTTATTCCTTCTAATGAACATCCCAGATGTCATGAATGCTGTTTCGTCTGTGAAAATAATTTTATTTAGAAACTCCTCAACTTATCCAATATGGCGTACCATTGCTAAACAACCGTTGCCATCATATTTTCTTCAGTTAAATTCTGTACTGGCATAAACTTATAAGGATGATATTTATAAAACTGCAGTGTGGTGTAAATTTTATACCAAGATTTATTGAAATATGCTGCGGTATCAGGAATTAATTTTTCCGGATCTTCTAAAAATGACGTCAACTAATAATAATTTGTTTTACAATACTAGAGTGAAAAATTACTTCTTCATTTCTAGTTATGGTTTTGATTTTTCAGCTAAGACCTTTCATTTTATTACATTTTTTTGACATTGTAACTTATTGTACTAGTAGATTGTACACGACGTCTGGAATATATATTACGGTATTTGTGTTGTACTCTGGATATATTTTTATTATTCGAAAAAAAAAATTATTTTGCTTCTTCCGAATAACCCATGTCAAAAATTATATTAGTCAACATAATATGTCAATATAATAAGTATTCGAAACTATATTAAAACGTCACAATGCAAATTAAAATAAAACATTTCCTTTATAGGCCTACTCGTTTTTTTTTTACATCCGTTTATTAATAATTTGAACTTAAATATTCAAACAACGACTAGTCCGAACACTAACTTATTATAAATTTTTGAAATCAGTGGGAAAATAACTCTCATTCTAACAGAAAATATATGTCTTTTATTTAAAAAAATAATAAATTTCTTTTGTTTCTCAATTTTACGATGCGTGATTGTTTTTGTAAATAAATCTAAAAGATAATATGGAAGAAATCTTACAATTTCATATATAAAGTTTTTTCCATCTTTTATAATAGAGCCTGTAGGTATGGTGCTAATTATAAAAAAAAACCTTGTACTGGTCAAATATAAATTCCTGGCTATTAAAGAAGGAACACATATTGAGTATATAATAAATTCTTTTCTCTTTCTCCTCCGTGTTTTGTTGATTATTTATAAAGATCTGGCAACAATAGATGTCGTTTATAATCAGAAATAGATGGCGCAACCAAAGTATGTTTTGTTTTCTTTACTGGCTGTTTATATTCAGCTTTTTAAACAATTTAATCAGAATCTACGAATATATTTAATATATTTCATCCCTGCTTAATAACGCAAAATAGTATTAATCTTTCTCTTTCTATATCAAACTTTGGTTCATCAAACGAATAGAAACAATAATAGATCAAGAGAGATAGATTTAGTTTTTAATTTCCTCTGCAATCTCATATTACGAGCCTATACACTCTGGTTCAATTTAGACCTGAGATTAATTTAAAGAGCTTATATAAGATGTTGATGTCATCCATCTATTGTTGTCCGATCTTAAATGTCCTACTAGAATTGTAACCTATAAAAAATTATTGTTTCATTTATTGATTATTATCTTATAAAATGTTTAAGAATATAATAAAATTTCATGTAATAGTTTGGCAAATTTTATATAAAGTAATTTTTAGACTATTTATTAAAATAAAGTCATTTTGTTATACATTGTTACTATAAAAAAATCAATAAATATAATAACTCTGTAATTTTTGTTGTTTTAATTGCTTAAGGTGGTCTCTAAGTTACTAGTGTGAAAAAATAACGAATTTTGCAATAATTTGTTTAAAAAAATTTATTTCCCAAAACTAATGATAAATTTGAATTAATCGATGGTTTGATAGCCCTAAGTTATTAACAGGTTGTACACCGAAGAAATAAAGAAATAGACGGGTTTTGTATTTCAGTGTATGTTTTATTAATATCGGCCAAGCGCTTTTGGTCTAACAGACCATCCTCAGGGCTCAGACCCTAGAAACAAGAGAATATGGTCAGCAAATAAGCTTACTCGGTACTCACCAACCATACTCACTCGTCAAAGGGCACACCTTAACCCTGCCAGTTTGAGAGCAGTCGCCAGCCGTAGCCTCCACACAGAACAAATTGTATACAATTAAAAAATTTTTAAAAAACTTTGTCACGAATTAAAATTAAAACCAAAACATTCAACATACTAGTACATTAACACTGATAAAACAATAAACCTCTTTAATAAAAACCCAAGAGAGTGAGGTTATGCCACCCAGTCATAGCATAGCATAGCAATAAAACTGTCCAAAAACCAAAATTATATACAAGTATGTGTAAGCCTGAGTAACGATTTTCTGTATTAGTTCTATTTCAATTTCTTGTCAATTGTATTTCAAATCAATAATTCATTGACAATGAGCGAAAAGAGAAAAAAGGGCAGAAAGAATGGGCAGCAAAAGTTTATTAATCTACAGCGTTACTGTTATCGGTCATTCTGTGATATATTTCGAACACTTGGGTTCAGTGGCGTGAAATGATTTCCATTTTTGTAAAAAAGTAACTATTAATATAAACAAAAAACTATTAATATAAATAATATATATATATATATATATATATATATATATATATATATATATATATTAATAGTTAACACATTTCAACAAATTTCAACTACGCCTATGTTCGTGTAATTTGTTACTTTTTTACAAAAATGGAAATCATTTCACGCCACTGAACCCAAGTGTTCGAAATATATCACAGAATGACCGATCACAGTAACGCTGTAGATTAATAAACTTTTGCTGCCCTTTCTTTCTTCCCTTTTTTCTTTTTTCGCTCATTGTCAATGAATTATTGATTTGAAATACAATTGACAAGAAATTGAAATAGAACTAATACAGAAAATCGCTACTCAGGCTTACACATACTTGTATATAATTTTGGTTTTTGGACAGTTTTATTGCTATGCTATGCTATGACTGGGTGGCATAACCTCACTCTCTTGGGTTTTTATTAAAGAGGTTTATTGTTTTATCAGTGTTAATGTACTAGTATGTTGAATGTTTTGGTTTTAATTTTAATTCGTGACAAAGTTTTTTAAAAAAATTTTTTAATTGTATAAAATTTGTTCTGTGTGGAGGCTACGGCTGGCGACTGCTCTCAAACTGGCAGGGTTAAGGTGTGCCCTGAGGATGGTCTGTTAGACCGAAAGCGCTTGGCCGATATTAATAAAACATACACTGAAATACAAAACCCGTCTATTTCTTGATAGCCCTAAAACAACCATGGTTTATTAAAATTGTCGCTTAAAGCTTATCGGTCACGAAAGGCGAACGTCTTCAGAACTTGAAAAATTCATGCAATTTGAAATTTTCAAGATTGAATATCTCGAAAAAAAGGGAAGATAGTTCTACAAACTCAGCGGCATTTGAAAGAGTAAGATATACTTTAAGATGCTGTGGATAGTTTTACAAGAAAAAAAAATGTCGCGATGATACATAACCTTAAATATTGGTCAAAATAGCGCACTTTCAACTTACGATATTTACAAAACCTGATGTAATGGAGCAATTCTAAAATCTACAATAAACGACTATTCTTATTCAATGTACGAATTTCACGTCGTGGTGTGTAATACAAAAGAATTGAGAATAGGCGAGTGAGCCAGATGATTTTTCATAAACTCAAACTTGCGAAACATGAATTTTTTATAGTCGAAGTGTTTAAGGTGAGACATTGTAAATTCACAGCTCCATTCGTTGTTTTAGAGTTAAAACGATGGAAAAGTTAATTTCCAGCGGTAGCACAACAATTTGATTTGGGAGGTAATAGAAAAAATGAGCACCATTTATCAGACAAAAGTTGAAGGAAATTGAACGGCGACCTTGAATTTTACTTTGATGTCGAAGTTTAAGGTCAAACGAAGGTAATGTTGATTTTTTCAAATAGAAATCTCCATCTTTTATTGCAAAAATGGAAAGTGGGAAAAATTTCCTCTCCAAAGGTATAAAAAACATAAGGAGTCAAATCACATCCAGAGGTCATTTGAAGGTCAAATATCCTAACACCATGGATTGATATTGACCATTCAATAACTCGAGGATTAAGAGTGCTGTACAAAAACATTTTCTATAGAAGTTTTAGGAAACGAAACAGCGCGTCTGATAGTGAAATTGAATTTGAGTATATCCTTCGAGGTCAATAGAAGATCGATTTGATTTTTTCAAATAAAAATTTCCATTTTTATTGCAAAAATTGGAAAGCGAGAAAAATTTATTTTCCAACGGAATAAAGAACATTGGGGGTCCAACCACATCCGGAGGTCATTTGAGGGTGAAATATCTTTGCACCATGAATTGATGTAAACCAGTTAAAAACTCCAAGACAAGGAGTGCTGGTGCAAAACGTTTTTTACAATAGTTGTAGGAAATTACACGGCGCGTCTTAAGTTTACCTTGAATTTTACCTTGATCTTGACCTTGAAGGTCAAATGAAGGTCACGGAACATTTTTTAAAAGGAACCCCGAATTTTTGATTTCGGAAATATCAAAAAACTCCTGCCATGGCAGGATATTTGGGAATATTCAGGTGGAAAAAATAGAGTACTGGAGGTTTAGATGTGAACGAAAAATTTTTATATTTGAAAATTACCTTCAAGGGTACCCTCCCTGACCTCGGATATCAGATCAGCCGTTTTTAGTTTTGAAAATCCGATGTCAGAATCGTAATCAGCGACTCTTGAATATTCCCAAAAATCCTGCCATTACAGGATTTTTTGATATTTGACCTGGAAATGACTCTATATTCAATGTCATTTCGAGGTCATATCAAAACGTAAAATTATCTGCTCTCTCTATTTCCGGGATCAAAAGTTTGAGAGTCCATTTTTGCAATAAAAACTGGAAATTTCCATTTGAAAAAATCAACATGACTTTCGATTGACCTTGAAGGTCAAGGTCAAGGTCAAATTAAAAATCACCAACAATTTCCTACAACTTTTGCCCCAAATATTTTTTCCGAAAATCCTTTGCTAAGAAAATATTCTGCCGTATCGCGACTTTTGGATGACACTGTATAAATATAAATATAATTTATTACGGTTTAGTTCTTGTACAACTTAAACTATATATTTATACTAATAGAACTAATACTCGCCATAACGTATGGCTCATTTTCAGCAAATAGTTTTTTTTATTAGATATTAAAGTAAAAACTAAAAATGTCTTCATCTACGAAATGTTAAAAGTTTGTATTGTATGTCAAATTTGCCATATTAAGAATATAAAAATATACCAAATAATCCATTTTCAATATTTTCATCAAGTGCTTTGTCAATCTTTTGATTATAGAAGCGTCAATAAAGATTAAGATTATTTGATTGAATAATATATAAAAATAACCTTTTTTGTTTTTGTCGAAATGAAGCAGACATGATAAAACAAGTTGTTTGATTGTATGATCAGCGATATCGACCAATTAAAACACTCATAATTATAAACATTCAAATATCATAAACATGTTTATTCGTATTTTGTACGTTTGACCTTGGTAAAGTATCATAATAAATTGTAGAGGTGGTTATTTTAGTGTAATATATGAAGACTTTTTTTAGACTCATATTTTAAGGCACCGTCAGAATCACTTCTCTAATGGGTCAAAACACAGCTTCGAAAACGACGGTAATGGTAACCTAAATTAAACAAGGAGACCAGAGGTGTTAAAAAATACTCACTCCGTTGTCATTCTCATAAGACGTTACTAAGTACATCTTTTTAAAATGAAATTATTAGATGTTGATATCTGGAATAATTGATATTTTGCGGGAAATGATTCTCTTTGAAAGGACACATGGATTTCTCTTGTCTATTTCTTATAAAGACCCACAGTGCCACCTTTACCTTTCGTAGCACCCTCCTGCAAGATTTCCTTCGGCGCCCTTTTAAGGAATAAAATTGCAATATACGATATATACAGGGTGGCACAGAGCAACTTGATTATTTGAATTTAGCGCCCTGAAGCGTTCTCTGAGGCGGTGGAGGTAGGTAATGTCATATTATTACGCATATTTTATGGCGAAATATTAAATTTTAGATTAGACACTATCACTATACAAGAGAAACGTCAGCTGCGAAATTAAGGATATTATTGATTGCTCTTTTGGAGTTAACTCGTTCTTTTTCCGATCGAGCTTGGCTCTCGGGAGCCACGAGATAGATCGTGGTTCTCATGTAGGTTGTGTGGACAATATACCATCTTCTGACAATAAAAACCATACACGTATCTTAATTCCTGAAATTGATACCATCGATAAAAAGGCGGAATTAGTGACGTGTAGAAATGACTTTAGATTTACTGGAAAGGTAAATAATTCAGGATTTGGAGATTGAATCTAGTTTAGTAAGGGATCTTTCATTAAGCTGTGACGACTGCATGTTCGGAAAGAAAAGGCTACTAGTCGAGTAAATGCTCGGCAGAGCTAAATATCAAAGATTTCTTGCCGATCCTGAAGGATTTAGTAGTCCCAAAAAAATGCTTTCTGACTTAAAAATAATTACCAAAACGTGACCAACCTGATTTAACATTGTAACTAATAGTCAGCTTCGTGTGGGCTATAAAGTTGTGATAATTCCGATCTTGACAAACAAATCCTGAACGTGACATGTGGAAAACAATACTGAATTTAGAATAATAAATTAGCGGAAGAAGTTAGGAAAAGTTAAATGCGGAAAATTAATAATAATAGGGAATAAGTGCTAAATAATAATAATAATCATCGGGCGTTATTATTTTTAGAAACAATGATAACCTTAGTTATAAATAATTGCGTAAATAAATAATTCATTATTTATTAATTAGAAAATCAACTTTAATTTCGTAGCGAAAAGATAGATAAAATAAGATCCTGAAATAGCGAAATAAAAAGAAAAATAAACTAACTAAGAGTCAAGGATGAGTGTTACTTGATAGCCTCTTCCTAATTGGCTCAGTTTCTAGAAGCGTTCACTGATAAAAGAAAACAATAAATTTTCGTTCATTCTGAGCTTCACTAATACACCTTCTATCCCGGTGAGGGAGGACAGGTAAGGTTGCTAGGGTTTTCAGTCTAGTCGGGAAGTTTGGTGAAACCTCACCAACAAACCCTAATTTATGTTAAATTGCAGATTAACAGAAATAATTGAAAAATCTTAAAATAATTAATCCCGATGGAAACGAACTTCCACGTTTTTAAAGAATAAGAATAATCCGGTACATCCGATAATTGCGGAAGTAGATCCATATTTTCGGAAATGAATACGAAAAAAATATATGACACAAAAGGAATAAATGAAATAAAAAATTCGGTAATAAAATCCGTTAACACAACATGGAATCCAAACAACGAACATGATTGTTATTGACGTTGCGCAAATAATGAATTCAAAACAAGTACCCATCGTTCATTAATACAGCAATACATTGGAGAGAGCAGAGCGTAGGATTGTAGCTCCGCTTGGTTTAGTAGGCGTCGTGGAGTAGACGAAGGAGGAGGACGTGTTCGTTGTAGAGGCATAATTTGCTAATGGTTACTCTATTATAGCCACGTAACGTGCAATTCCTACTCATTTCAATATTGCGCCCTGTGATCATATTCCTTCCGGCAATAAATTGTTTCATGAGTAAACAAGTTCATGCAAACTGGTGATGTTAAAAAAAACTTGGCCTTCCACGAACAACAAAGTCACCCCAAAATATTGACATGGTAAGGCTTTCTGTTTTGCCATTAGATTGTCTACTCGTTCTGTGAGGCGAATTCTTCATGAACAACTAACATTTAATCCCTACAAATTGACTGTGTTTAAGGAACTTAATCCACGCGATTTTATTGCTCGAGAAAATGCATGTGAGGCGCTTCTTAACATGCCTCACGACACACTAGTTTTCTTCAATGATGAGGATAACTTTCATCTTTCGGAATTTTTAAATAAGCGGAACATGCGTTATTGGAGCCCTGATAACCCCTGATAATTTCATCGTTGTCCCCTACATTCACAACACGTAACTGTTTAGTTTGCACTTTCGCAAGTTTGAATAATTGATCCATGGTTTTTTTAAGTAAATGAACAGGTCGTTTCAGTGAATTTTGAGCGTTATATCCATATGAATCAGAAGTTTTTCCTGCCAACACTCAACCAGATGCATGGTTCCAGCCGGACGATGCTACAGCACATTCAGCGCTATGTAGCCTTAAACAACAAAACTGGAAAGATGTTTTTAAAATAATTCTAAGATATCTTTAATACGGAAAACTTTAGAAAAAAATTATTGACAGTATTGGAGACTCTACCCTGGGTTTTTTAAAGGGTCCGTTGCTAGGAGAAAAATCAAAATTATTAATGCAAATATCACGAGAAGCCTTGGAAATAAAAGTCAGCTACAGCAGAGCCAGTATACTGAGTAAGGCCAATCTCTACTAGAGGACGCCCAGTATCTGGCAGGTACCATTTGCAATTCCTTACGCAGAGCGATTTAACTCATTTGGACGGTTACTAACACTGGAAAGTTACATTTATACATGAAATGGACGATTACAAAATTTCACAAATGTGACTCGGATCCCTCGGGATTGTCTATTCCCGTAATTAATGATGACGCCAGCCCCTTAAGGAGTGTTAGAAAATAAATTATATCTACACGCTGTTTAAGACTGATAAATGTATCGTATTATTTACTTTTCGTAATTAAAATTCAGTAATAATTGACAAAAAAATAAATGACTATGGGGAGGGGTTCTTTATTGTTACCATTTCCAAGATAATCTTGTGTTCCTGTTATTTTAATACCAATTTTTTTTAATAACTTATACTTTAGTAGAAATATAACAAGTATAAAGAGATAAGTTTTATCAGAATCTTATCTAATCGTCCCATAAATAATATAAATATGTTTATTTGCGTAATGTGCAATCATTGTGCAGTGAAATACTTAACTGTCGTACGTATATTCTCAGATATTTTAGTGTAATTTTAAAATGAATACACCACAGAAGAGTTCGGTAAGTAATACAGTGTCTAAATAAGGGTAGTCAATCATGCATCGATCAATTTTGATTTTAATTTTTCTGATCGTTCCCAGAACTTGATTATATATAATTAAATTTAAAGAGTTCTACTTTTCTTATCTTTCATTACTTATAATCGTTTAAAATGAAGTGAGATATTGCCGACCACACCTATGTAATTATGTGAGTATGCGGATTAACAATCCTGCGACCTAACAGATCTATTGTGTTCCCCTTCTGCTGCCAAGTTGTAAGGGTACCTTGTCGACTAGACCAGGCCTTTCAGTCCTATTTCATTTTGGGAACTTTATTGGTGTGCTCTCAAGAAGCCCATTCTAGAGTTATTTAAAGCACTGCACTCTGAAAGGATGTAGACAGAAGTTTCATCCTTTTCTTCGCAAAATCTGCACTCTTCTCTCTCTACTAATCCGAGTTTCTTGAAGTGTTCCTTCAGGTGGCAATGCCCTGTCAGGGATCCCGTCAGAATTCTAAATTGCTCTTTGTTTAGGCGTATGCATTCCTTGAGTCTCTACTGGTTTTAGTTCTTAAGAACTATCTTCGCTTGTCTTATTCCTTGCAGCCTCGTTCAGTAATTGGATCTTCTGCTCTTTTCCTGGCTTTTTAGTTCTTCCAGCATAACACTGCTACTGATTCCACAGAAATGTTCGGGCTCTAGAAATGTTGACACAACCCCTTTTCTTACAGCTTGTCTACTATTTCAGTTCCCTCTACTGCGGTGTGTCTCGGTACCAACAAAGGCGTAACCTTATAATTTTTGTTTAATTCGTTTAGTTCCTCTAGGCATTCCCAGACCATCTTGGCGCTGATTTATATATATATATATATATATATATATATATATATATATATATATATATATATATATATATATATGTTTATGGGGTTTTCACGGATTCCCCTGTGTGAGATGCAATAGCAGTGGATATATCCACATTATGTCGTTTCAGTGCTGAAATCACAGTCAGCAAACGTACAACTATTTGCATTTTACTTCATTCATACCCGGAGTTGCAAAATTTCCTCTTCTTCGATTGTTTGAGTTGTGCGAATACGACCCTTACTTTTACATTTTTTCATAAAGCTGTCTGTTTCTCGGAATGACGCATAATATTGGCAAATGTTTGATGGTTTGGTATTCAGTGGTTAGAAAATTTTTCCATCTATGTAAACCCTAATACTTCTACGCCCATTTCCTTCACAAAATCCATACACCGGCAATGCGTGTAGTTGTCCATATTTAATAGTAAAAATTTTTATAAAAAAATTGAATCGACTTCTAAAAGTGAGCTAAAAAGTGAAAAATAACTAGAAATTTTTATATGAAATTAAAATTTTTGAAGTCGGCCCCAAACTAATACCTGACAAAATGTGATTCGCATAAACAGATTAAAAATACTTTATTTGTAATTGCTTTCTTATCATTATTTTTATGTATTAGTAGTTATTTATTTCATTTAGAAATAATTTGGCGTCGACTTCAAAAATGTCAACTTCATATAAAAATTTATAGTTATTTTTTACTTTTTAGCGCACTTTTAGAAGTTCAATTTTTTTTTTAAATTTTATTTTTCGATTTTTAGTTTTGAATTCATTATAATATCCATAAATTAATTGAACTAAGTATTAATCGTGATTAGTGTTCCTCACAATGACTCCAAGGTGGCGAAAATGTACCCATTTTATCCAAAGTGGCAAATCACCCTAAAATGAACCACTAAAAATTCCTTAATTCTTAGAGTTCTCCAAATACCAATGACATTATGTCAAACAAATATTTAGCCTGTCATAATAAATCCTCTATTTTAAATTTCAAATTCATTTTAGATTGGTAATATAGGCCCCAAAACCAATATCGATATTTAAAAAATTTGAGATGTAAATTTCGTAGTCCGATATATTTTATATTGCATATTGAGTTTGTACACGCCCCAAGAACCCCGCAATATCAATTTTAGATATAACCGGAAAATGTACAATTTTTAGTCCCTCATATTGTATCTTTTCAGCCTAACAGTTGTAAAAAATTAACTTCATATTCGTAATACACCACCCCCAATCCCCTAAAACCAAATCTAAAAAAATCCTAATAAGGTAAAATTTTCAACCCACCATATTGGATCCGCCATATTGAATTTCAAAAAAATAATTTGAAAGTTTTAATATAATCTAAATCTACACTCTCCAAATCCGCTAGTATCAATTTTAAATGAAATCCAGAAATTTAAAATTTCTAAACGGTCATATTGCATCTGACGTATTAGATTTTCTTAAAATAATTTTATATTCGCTATTTATATCCTCAAAAGCGATACAGTTTCACATTTTAACAAAATCAAAAAATAAAAAATTTTTAGTCAGCTATATTGATTGCATTTGCCATATTGAATCCTGAACAAATACTATTAAATTCATAATTTAGAGATTGAATTTTTCAAAAAATATTTTAATTTCGTAATTGACAAAAATCCCCCAATACTGACTTTAGACAAAATCGAGAGATGTAAAATCGTTAGTCCGCTATTTTAGATCCGCCATATTTATTTTTTTAATTCGTAATGTGCTACCCCAAAAACTCCCCATATCAATTTTAAGAAAAATCGGACATAATTAATTTTTACCTACCATATTGGATACGCCATATTGAATTTTAAAAAAATAATTTTAGATTTGTTATGTGAGTCCTCGAAAACTCCCTCATACCAATTTTGGAGAGAATCGGACAAAATTGATGATTTCGTTCGCAATATTAGATCCGTCTTATTGAGTTTTTCAAAAATAATTTTAGATTCGTCATGTGCGACCCCGAAAACTCTCCCGTACTAATTTTGGAGAAAATCGGACAATATTGATTTTTTTATCCGCCATATTGGATCTGCCATATTGAATTTTTAAAAAATATTTTGAATTCGTTATGCGCGACCTTGAAAATTCTCCCATACCAATTTTGGAGAAAATCGGAAAAAATTAAGTTTTTTTGGCCGCTATATTAGATCCGCAATTTTGAATTTTTTTAAATAATTTCAGATTCGTTGGGTACAACCCCGAAAATTCCTCCATATCAATTTTGGAGAAAATCGGACAAAATTAATTTTTTGGCCGCCATATTGTAAGCGCCATCTTGGATTTTACTGTACCAATTTCATCCAAAAAAATATGGCACCACCGCAGCAACTTCCTGAATATAACGCAAAAAATTTCATTCAAATCGGTCCAGCCGTTCCGGAGTAATCGGTGTACATACGTAAAAAAAATACATAGCCGACGAATTGAGAACGTCCTTCTTTTAGGAGTCGGTTAAAAATAGGCTTAGAAACTTTGAATGTTGATCTTACTTTAATCGACTTCTTAGACAGTGATGGCAATTTGTCAGTAGTCCAATTATTAAATGCCACAAAGTCACTCGGAAAATTATTGTTACAGGTATTTTTTATTATTACATGTTAAATGCAAATAACTGAAAATATTTTTTTCCTGGTGAAACCGCTCATCCAACGAAAATTTTTCAAGAGATAAGAAAGTTTGTAAATACATCCGATTATCCGATAATAATATGTTCATTCAGTGTTCTAATCTCGTGGAGTACAGATTCCTGAAATTCGTGTAATCGTAGGCGAAACGTCAAATAATAATTCCAATTTGTCTCGGTCTAAACCCAAGAATTATTATTGACCAAGGCTCTGAAAGCTTTCGTCCTTTATTGGATATAAATGCTTAACATTAATGCCCAAATTCACTGACACAATGGTCTAACCTGAAAACCGTTTTAAATTGATAGCAGAATGTTTAAATTGATAACCTGAACAATGTCAAGCCAGTTTTAAGTTCTAAAATTACAAACATAAAAAATCATTTGCTTTTATAACTGAACCAAAAAAAACATGGAGAATTTCGTTTATTTTAGGGATACAACTATTTCTTTTACATATTTCAAGACTTTACCGCTTTGTTCTTTTCCTTAATATTCCTTATATTAGTGTTAATTTGTTGACATATGTAATATAAATTATAATAATATCATAAACAAAACAAAGCTTGCCGACTTGAAGATCTATTTTTCACAGCAACTAGATCGGTTTTAGATTTCCTTAATGAATCTGACTGAAACATTTTTCATTACTGTGAAGTAGGCTTTGACTGTAATTTTTAAATTCTCTGTTGTTAAAACCATTCTATTTTTGTTAAGCGGGCTTTTACGATGACATCAAAATATTTGACGTTTAGTTTTTTCTCCGTTATTATTATTAGTTCCGGAGCAATTTTTAATTGTGTAAAATTGTTAGTATATTTCTCTAAATATCAAATTATCTACATAATATCATTGTTTCCTAAAGTGTTTAGATGGACAAATGCGAAATTCTCTCGTAGTTATTGGTGTGTTCAACGAATATATTTATGGAACAAAAATATTTATGAACATGTTTTAATAACCTGAAAATAATTAGATATAAAGGAATTTAAATAAAGGTAAGTCTTTATTGGGTGGTTCATACGTTCTAAAATTAACAACTAACACTAAGAATTTATGTAAATAATTTTCATCTGCAAGTTAAATGATACACTTTCTGTTCATAGTCGCAACTGAGAATTAACATCTAAAGAGTTCAAGCATATTCATCTTCTGAGTTTCACTCTTAATTTCGGCCAAATTCATGTCCGCTTTCGGATGTTTTCGGCTAGACAAAAGATGGACAAGTAGGTATATAAAATAAAAAAAATAACATTTTCATTTTCCATACATTTATACATCTTCTATACATACATATAAACAAAATTGATGTGTCTGTCTGCCTGTCTATCCGGACTAATCTTCAAAATGGCTGAACCGATTTTGTAAAATTTTAGAAACATGAAGAGGAAGTTATCGGGAGTGATATAGGCTGTATTTTTTTCTATCTGTCCTGTCTGTCTGTCTGCACGGGCTAACTTTTGAAATGGCTGAACCGATTTCGATGAAACTTTACAGACATTGTGAGGAGGTTGTCAGGAATGATATAGACTTCTTTTGTTACTGTCTGTTCTATCTGTCTGTCTGTAGAGGCTAATCTTCAAAACGATTGAACTGATTTCGATGAAACTTTAAAGACATGCAGAGAAGGTTCTCAGGAGTGATATAGGCTGTTTTTTAACTGTATGTCTGTCCGTCGGTTTGTACAGACTAATCTTTTTCTAATTATTTATAGTTAATGACAATTTTATTTATCGTTTATTTTCCAAGGTTTCCGTCTACGAATTCACAAGTAAAAGCTGGTATGAAACAAATGCCAACATTTTAGAAATATGTGAATATGTCCGCTTATTACATGAATAAGATCTGCATTAATTTAAAATTAGTTTCAGTTAGCAGGGTAACAAAAAATATTTGATAATTTTCCCGAAGAATATAAATCTAGAATATTTACCTTTCAATTTAATTTAGAAACAATTTGTTTTGTTTTCAACGAAACCTAGCCCTTACTAAATAAGTATTTGAGAAAGTAGTTTCCTTTTTAAGCGACTTCTAAAAGAAGGAGGTTCTCAATTCGTCGCGTATATATATATATATATATATATATATATATATATATATATATATATATATATATATATATATATATATATATATTATATATGTACACCGATTACTTCGGAACGGCTGCACCGATTTGAATGAAATTTTTAAATTATATTCAGGAAGTTGCTGCGGTGGTTCTATATTTTTTTGGAAGAAATTGGTGCAGTAAAATCCAAGATGGCTCTTACAATATGGCGGCCAAAAAAAGTAATTTTGTCCGATTTTCTCCAAAATTGGTATAGGGGAGTTTTCGGGGCCTCACATAACGAATTTGAATTTATTTTAAAAAAATTCAATATAGCGGATCCAATATGGAGGACAAAAAAATGAATTTTGTCCGATTGTTTCAAAATTGATATTATTTAAAAAAAAATAAATATGGCGGACCTAAGATGGAGGATTAAAGATTCTGCATATCTCGATTTTGTCTAAAATCAGTATTGGGGGATTTTTGTTAGTGTTAATTACGAAATTAAAATATTTTTTGAAAAACTCAATTTGGCGGATTCAACATAGTGTCCTAAAAATTTAACATTTTTTGACTTTCTCCAAAACTGATATAGAGGGTCCTTGAGGCTGTAAATTATGAATTTAATAGTATTTTTTTCAGGATTCAATATGGCGAACGCAATATAGCTGACTAAAAATTTTACATTTTTCGATTTTGTTCAAATGTGGAACTGAATCGTTTTTGAGAATGTAAATAGCGAATATAAAATTATTTTAAGAAAATCTAATATGCCAGATCTATAGACAGTGTTGACTTTAAATCTGTTTCTTTCAACCTTCGTGTGACTCTTTTCGAAACTAACATTAAATTGTATTATATTTATTAGCTCATTTTGATCATATGGATGTCAACGCGTGATTTTGTGTAAAATTAAGTATCAGAAAATTGTCATTACAGTCTTTGCACGAAATTTTCAGTCTCTTAATTTCCTTTTGAAATTTTCTATAGTGAATAATGATGTCTCCGTGGGAAATCATTCTGTCTACATTATTCATTATTCGCTAAACAAAATTGCAATTGCAAATGTAGCTTCTTTATAGTGGCATATTTTTGTTTTAAATAGAAGAGGGAGCAACCGTGAATCACTTGAACGGTTTATATGTGATTTTTTAATATTGTCTTTGTGGTATAAAATTATGTTACTAGAGAATAAAAATGTAGCAATATTGATTGTTTACTTTTATTGTTTTTATAACAGGACGAAAGCAGTGATGATACAAGTTCAAGTGCGAATAAACGTTCAAATGAAGATCATGTATATTACCCATCTAAAAGGCTTAAAGAAGAAGATCCAGAGTTAGATGAACCGAGTACCAGTGGAATTAGGTCACCTCGTCGCGTTGAATCATCAACTCTATATGAAAATCAGGTAAGGCTGCTCTAAAAATTTTTCTTTGCAACCAGGATGATGAGTGGGACTTTTTCAGGGTGTAGTTTTAAAGCATCCATCTTTCTGGAGGTGGAGATTTTTTCACACTAAATATAAAATTGATTACAAATACAAAAAAATCTTGTTGCTTATTTAAAGAAAATGCTTCCTTTAATAATGCTCATTTGGAGGTGTTTTTTAGTTGCACAAATGTCGGTTTTTCAGATGATGTTTTAATTTATTTGGAATGATGAGAACCCGATATTAGTAAATCGACTAGATTTTGGTGAGATCATAAAGAAAGACATAAAATGCCGATAAAGACAGGAAATATTCTTGAATTAAAACAAGATACGAGCTCTAAGAATTAAATAGTCCAACAGTTTTAGAAGCCACAAAACTGTTTAAATAATGTTTTAAAGCGTATTTGTAAAGTCGCGGTTTTAGATGATTTGAGAATTATCAAGATAAGAAAAGTGAGCATTAGTTTGTTAATGAAAAGAAGAAGTTTCTAAAATCGCTGAATATTGAATCAATGGATTCAGGTCAGATTTTCCCATAAATTCTGTCAAACTGTATAAGTTTATCAAGCACATCCATACTGAGCCATTCAATAATTTTTGTCTTTAAAATTAAATGGTTATCGTTTAATTAATTTAGGACCTTTTAAATATCAAAAATGTTTCAAGTTGGTTTAAAATTGATTTTACTGTGATATAAAAACTACAAAACTCATTCAACAATTGTACTCTGGTTTTCAATTTATTTCCAATATAAATCGAGAAACACATGTATATTGTATTTGTGTAAAAGTGTCAGACTTCGATGTAATGTGCATAGAATATATATAGTTCGGTGAATTGGGTGGTTCCCAATAGTTGCCAAACGTCCGAATCAATTCTCCATTTACCTTTTAAATAAATCGAGGTAAAAAGAACAACTGAGGACCGTGGTTTTGGAGAGCTTTGTGCCTGATTCAGTTGTGTTTTTGCTTTTAGTCGGTCTTCCTGGTTATGTTCCAGAGTTATTGCCATTCAAAGACTCTTCATATGTGACTTATTTTTAGACTATGGTAGAGGATAGCTTTTTAATTTTTAAATATTTGAAACTCAAGATTGAATTTAATCTGATTTTATATTAAATTAGTTGCTGATTACATTTAAAAAAATATGCGATCTGTGAGTAACAACATTCACATAACCTAAACTAACCTACATCTCGTGAGTAAAGTGCCAACATGGGTTTTTACCAAATAACTCAACATTAACTAATTTAATTACTTTTACACAATACCTTCATAACTCCTCTAATAAAAAAGCAAAAGTTGATATAATCTACACGGATATGTCAAAGGCATTTGATAGAGTATAACATACCCTTATAGTACAATCCCTCTAGCAACTGAATGTTACGAAGAATCTGATAAATATTATTGTCTCTTACCTGACTGAGCGAAAGCAGTACGATAAAATAACGGGGCCGAATCATATGTGTACAGAAGTACTTCTGGTGTTTCTCAATTTGGGACCTCTTTTGTTCTTAATTGCCTTTAATAATATATGTAATGTGATCAAACACTCAAAAGTGTTACTGTTTGCAGACGACTTTAAACTTTTTAGGGAAGTATTGACTGCTGATGATTGTGACTGTTTACAGCAGGATCTAAATAAAGTTGTTGCATGGTGTGGAATAAACGGTTTTTGTCTTAATGACAGAGAACAAGTGCTCGTCAATGTCTTTTACTCTTAATAAAAATATTTTAAGACAAGCCTATTTTGTTAATGATACAGTGTTAAAACGGACTTTTTGTCAGAGGGATTTGGGAGTATTGTTTGATACTTAATTGAATTTTAATGAGCATATAATAAATTAAATTAATGAAGCTCACAAGATAATGGGTCTCATCATCAGATCTACTAGACATTTTGATGTTAATGTTTGCTTGACACTTTTTGCAATCTTGTGTTGCCAAAACTTGAATACTGTACTATAATATGGTCACCACAATATGAAGTGTGGAGTAGAACCATAGAACGGGTTCAGCGAGAGTTTTTAAAGTATATGTTTTTTAATATATATATATATATATATATATATATATATATATATATATATATATATATATATATATATATATATATATAATTTATTTTTGTATCTTAAACCTTTTGTTAAATATTTTTTTCTAATATTTTCTTGGGTATAGGTTTTTCCATTAGAGAAACAAAGGGCAATAATTTTCTTTCTGACGTTTCGCTCTACATAGTGAGCTTCTTCAAAAGAGAGTCAGTTTATACGAAATTAAAAAGCAAAGTTCCCACCAAAAAAAGATCTAACGTAATATATGCAATTCCATGCCTAAATTGTCCTAAGAAATACATTGGTATGACGATACAATATATTGAAAATAGAGTGAATGGACACAAGTATACTAAAAACGCATCGACATCTTTACATAAGCATGAACAAATATCTAAGCATGAATTTGATTTTAAAAACACCCATATTTTAGATACTGACAGAAATTATCATAAATTAGTTATCAAAGAAATGATACGCATAAAAAAAGATAAAAATGTTTTAAATGACAAGCAAGATGTCAAAAATTTAAGTCAGATATACTATAATTTGATTTTTGAATAAAACATGCTTGTAGCGACTCTATAATAAATATGAGAAGTAATGTAATTAATGTCATTAAAAAATAAATAATAATCTTTTTTCCTATTTTTTGCTTTTTATAAAAAGAAATCTGTCCATATCAATTGCATACCAAAGATCATAATTGAATTTATTTTTAAACATACACACAAAACTACTTTCAAAGTATGTACTATTTTATAATTTTCACTATTTTAACCTGTTTGTATTGTTTTAAATTTTAAACTTTAAGACTATTTTAAAATCTGTTTTGTTTTTATTAATTTTAATTAAATTAAAAATAGAAAAGTGTAATTACTGTGATATATGTTTATTATATAAAAAATTCTGTAATTTTTGTAGATGTAAAATAAATATACCTAGCTCTTTTGTAGAAGCTCACTATGTAGAGCGAAACGTCAGAAAGAAAATTATTGTCCTTTGTTTCTCTAATGGAAAAACCTATACAAAAGAAAATATTAGAATATATATATATATATATATATATATATATATATATATATATATATATTCAAGATTTTAAAGAATAAAATAAATAGCCCAGACCTATTGCTGCAACTTCCAATTGTGGTAAATAATAGTGGAACAAGACAAAGACCAACATTTTATTTAGAATTTTCTAGAATAAATACCTAGACCTACATTTTAACGTGGATTCCGAACCACGGTCCTCGACACTCAACTAACCCCGAGTTGTTACATTCTTTGTCAGTTAAGTGTCTACCGACTAGTGGGACTATCCTCTAATGGCCTGACAACTTAAATAAGTAAGTTGCCCTGCACGGGGCTTGAACCCGCGCCTGGCCGTGGTCGTCCCTATCCGTCCTAAACGGTTAGGCTAATCCCACTGAATTGTAATTATTTTATTACATAGGTTAGCGATGGCGATTTAAGTAGTATTACTTTATGTAAATACATGGATATTATTGACCATAAGTTGCTTGCTTGTCAAGCTCAGATGTAATATTAACAATAATATTGATTAGGACTGTAAATTTAATGTTTTAACTGTAAGAAAGGTATATATATATATATATATATATATATATATATATATATATATATATATATATATATATATATATATATATATATATATACATTATTTTTTATATCATAAGTTTATACAAAGCACAGAATGGCATTTCATGTCTTTAAGATTTTATGTTTGATGTTGAGACAGAATAGATTTTTTATTTTTAAGTGGGTTATTCATTAATTAATATTTATATACGAAGATATTGAATTGTAATTATCTACAATTTACAAAATATGAAGTAAAAATGTAATTTTGGAGGTTATAGTTTATTTCAGGGCGATTTATGTTATGGTGTTCTATATTTAATTGGTTTTAGTGTTTGATGTTTCATAATAAATGTGCGGGGTTGTCTCTGGCCTGTTAGCGTAAGGATGACTGATGGATCTGGGCATTTGACGTTTGCTCATATTAATGTTAGGTCAGTCTGTTCACACTGTCTGACTGTCTGAAACCTGGTTGAATATTGGAATTGCCAATGAAGGTTTAGCTATTTCTGGCTATGTTTTAGTTAGAAGGGATAGAAATCGTAAAGGTGGCTGTGTAGCTTTTTATATAAAAAAAATCTTTGAAGTTTAAAATTTTACCTATACCGCCAACGATAGGTTTACTTGAACAAATTTGGATTGATGTTAAAATTAATGGGACTAGATTGTGTTCTAGGTCGTTGTACAGGCCGTCAGATGTGAATTTGATTACTAGCATAGATGAATTAGAAACTTCCTTGATATCATTTTTGCCTTCATGTGATTATTTAGTGTTTGGTGGGGATTTGAATGTAAATTTGCTTAATTTAAATTTAGATGGATATAGGACATGGAACAAGTTTTTTCAGAAATATACTCTTAGTCAATTAGTCCTTTCTCCTACACGTGTGACACAGAATACACAAACACTCATAGATGTTATAGTTACTTCTTCAAAAAAATACTCACGTTATCAAAATGGAAGGTATTTCAGGTCACAGCATAATAGATATTGAATTAAAAGTTAATAAGCTTTGTTCTTCAATAACTTTTCGAACATATTGCGATTATACACACTTTAATTATAATGATTTTCTGAATAATTTGCATGCTGTAAATTGGAATGTGATTTATGATATGCAGAGAGTGGATGACATGGTTTCGTTTTTAAACGAAAATGTTAGATCGGTATTTGACGTTCACGCGCCTATCAAAAGATCGCGCATTACCAAAACAGAAGTATAGGGTGGATTCGGGAACTTTTTGGCGTACTTTGAAGAGACTTAATATTGGCACATCAACTAGATCGTTGCCTTCAAATATGGGTTCCCCTTCGGATTATAATAATCATTTTCTCGACAGTATTCCTTAGACAGATATAACATCTAACAATATGTTTTTGGATGAGTACAGGAATTCACATTTCGTGGATGTAACCAATGCTTTCGTTTTTACCGAAGTTGACGATAACCACTTGAATGAAGTTATTTCTAAGATAAAGTCAAATGCTTTGGGAGCTGATGAGATACACTGTAAGATGTTATTATTGATCACCCCTTGTCTTACTTCTTATTTACCTTTCATAATTAATAAGTGCCTTTCTACTTCTTCCTTTCCATTACAGTGGAAATATACTAATGTATTAGCAGTTCCTAAGGTTTCTAATCCCACTACCATTTGTGCGTTTCGTCCTATTAGTATTTTACCTACATTGTCTAAGGTGCTCGAGAGGATTGTCTATGATCAGATAACCAAATTTGTGAATGCGAGAGGCATTTTACCATTTACACAGTTGGGATTTCGCCCTTTACATAGAACAGCTACTGCACTTCTTAAAGTGAGCGATGATGTGTTTGGTGCAAGTGATAGCAGTTTGACGACATCTCTTATATTACTGAATTTTAGTAAGGCCTTCGACACTTTGGATCATACGATGTTTTTTGCAAAACTGGGATACTTTGGCTTGACGTGGAGTGCAATAGAGTGGTTTAGGAGTTATCTTGGAGATAGAAAGCAAAGATTGTGCATTGGCAATGAGAGGTCTGAACTTGTGATTTTCAATAGGGATGTACCACAGGGCAGCATTCTTGGATAGCTGTTATTTTCGCTGTATACAGCTGATTTCTGTAAATTTATAAAAACTTGCCATTCTCACCAATACGCTGATGACTTGCAAGTTTACTGCTTGTTTAATTTAGTCGGTATGGCACAGGCTGCAGAGCAGATTAATGATGATTTACAGATCATTTTGGAGATATTCAAGGGTCATGGACTGTGTCTGAATGGTAATAAGTCAAAACTTCTTATTTTTGGTTCGCACAGTCAACAAATTGTAGAGAGTAATAGTTTTAAAATCAAAATTGGTGATACAATGTTGACGTCGTCGGACTTTGCCAAGAATCTAGGGATAATGTTTGACGCACAACTTCGCTTTGAGGCACAAACCTCAAATTTATTGCAAAGGTGTTATTTAAGCTAAAAATTCTTTATATGCATAAAGATGTGTCCTTTGATATTGTCTTTAATGTCATACTGTGACGTGAATAGTCTCCAGGGACTTCAGACCGCCTCCCTTAGGTTTTGCTACAGTATGAGAAAGTTCGACAATGTGACACCTTTATTTCGGGCTTCCCGATGGTTTATACATTTAGCAACCCTTGTTCATAGGATTGTATTGACAGAAGCACCTTCTTATATATCTAATAAATTGATTCATGGTAGTGATATTCATGCGAGACAAACACGTTATAGTTCCAGGTTCACTGTCCTAAACCATAGAACTGCCCATTTTCAGAGATCTTTCAGATATAATGCACTCACTTCCTAGGGATGTCGCTGGCTTCAGAAGAGCGGTTAAATTATTTATTGTTGGTACGCGTGGTCGGGTGCGGTGATCTTCTGAATCACTTGCACGTAAAAGCCGAAAAGTGTGAACATGAATGTTTTAGAATTTGCATTTTTATTTTTTCTTAAATCATTTTTGTATCTTGGATTGTATCTTGGATTATATTTACTTTTAATTTACATGTATCTTAGATTTAATTTAAGAAAACGGACGGTTAGATAAGTAGCCATACTAGATCTCGCCGTCCATTATTGTATTTGTTCAGTTTATATTTTTGATGCTAATAAAAGACACTATTATACCGGGTGTCAACGAATCTATTAGACAAGTCATAGTTTCTAGAGTATTATGTGTATCAAAATGAGAATTGGTGCAGGTAAATGTTATGTGAAGAGGAGGGTTTTCGCATATTTTCCACTTTCCGGACACTTCCGGTTTCACCGGAAATGGCCCCGGTTTTGAATTTTTAAATAGAATACCCTATATATTTTTACATCTTTGGATTTCTGAGACAATTCTAGATCAGAATGTGATATTTTAAAAAGTTTTTACGTCTACTTCATTTTTTTAGAGACACTTTTAAAATTGCATCTAGGTGGCCATGATCGGACGCAAATTAATCTAACAGCCTTAGGTGATGTCAAAAAAATACAATCGCAAAGTTTTAGTGACTAGTATGAAAGACAGGAATTGGATTGAAAATTTAACAAAATTAACAAAAAACTAACAAAATAAACTAATAACTTAGACGACGCACTTAAAATATTTGAACCTACAGTTGCTGAATTTGTTAAAAAGTTTAGTGTAGTAAATGTTCAAAGTGCATTCCTTCTTTTTCACGACACATTTCAGCTCGTTCAATTGTTTCTCTCAACACGTTTTGTAGCATTTGGGGCGTTATACTTCTAAATGCCCGTAAAATTCTTTCTTCTAATATTTCAAGAGTAGCTGGGGCTGCTCCATAGTAAACCCTTTCTTTAACATATCCCCAGACAAAGAAATCGAGCACAGTAAGATTCGGTGAGCGGGCTGGCCACCGTACCGGACCATTGGTTGCAATAATTCGGTTATTAAAATGCTCTATTAAATAATTAAGAACTTCTCTAGTATTGTGAGGCGGTGCTCCATCTTGTTGAAAGTAAATTCGACGTAAAACTGCTAAAGGTGATGATGATGATTTTCGATTTCATTTTGAAGAAAACCTAAGTATCTAACCCCTGTTAACTGACCTTGAAACAATATTGGCCCAATTATTCTGTTTCCAACGATACCAGCCCAGACATTGACGCCAAATCTTTCTTGAAAATTGCCCTCTCTCATTTCATCTTGATTTTGTTGGGCCCAGTACCGAGTATTTTGCTTATTGAACATACCATTATTTGTAAATCGGGATTCGTCGGAAAATAGAATAAAATCGATAAAATTTGGGTTAACTGTATGATTTTGAAGCAGCCAATCACAAAACACTACCCGTCTATCGCCATCCTCAGTATACAAATGTTGATATAACTGATATTTAAATGCTCGATATCCATGCTTTTTCAGTATTTTTCTTGCTGATTCATAACTTATCTGCAGTTCTTGACTAATTTTTCTTAACGAAACTGTTTTATCAACCTCAGCCATAGCAAGTACGTTAATCTCAGTCTCTTCATTTATGATAAACTTCTGTTCCGCCTCTTGATTTCCTATCTGCCTAAAACGAGTCTCGGCATACGGAAAATACTGATGGGCTGGATGTTTCCGATTCGGATATCTATGAGCATACAACTCGGCAGCATTCCTTGAATTTCTATGACACTCTCCAAATATTAATAACATATCCAATTTTCCACTTTGAGTATACATTATTTTAACGAAAATTTAAACTAAACTTAACGAAAATTAAGAAACTTTTATGTCTGTTCTTAGAGCGTATGTCACTGTCATTATCTACTTAAGTGAGTGCTTTGTTTTCCAAAAAAGACTTGATAAAAACAGTTGCAAATTATTATGCATCATGGCTGTCCATGGCGCACTTGTCATAAGTAAATAAATTATCCAGTATTATGCTTAATAATATTTAATTTCTGTTCTTATGTCTAATCCAATCGCAAATAAATTATTACCGTTAGATTCGTCAAAGAATGCTTTTTTCGAAAAGTAGTTGTCAAAAAGGGGTCGCCATTTGAAAATTAATAGTTAGAAATGAAAATGTAATTTTGTCAACTTGTCTTATTCCTGTCTTTCATACTAGTAACTGAAATTTTGCGACTGTATTTTTTTAACATCACCTAATGCCCTTAGATTAGTTTGCGTCCGATCATGGCCACCTAGATGCAATTTTAAAAGTGGCTCTAAAAAAATGAAGTAGACGTAAAAAGTTTTTAAAATGTCACACTCTGATCTAGAATTGTCTCAGAAATCCAAAAATGTTAAAATATACAGGGTGTTCTATTTAAAAATTCAAAACCGGGGCCATTTCCGGTGAAACCGGATACACATAATACTCTAGAAATTATGACTTGTCTAATAGATTCGTTGACACTCGGTATATATATATATATATATATATATATATATATATATATATATATATATATATATATATATATATATATATATATACATTTCATTTGCTAAAATTTTTCTTAATCAAGCTTTCTATATAAATGTACGGTAACTTCTTTGGATTAGGTTTCAGATTGATACTACTATTCTGTGCTTGATGTTTCACTCAACGTAGTGGGCTTTTTCAAAAGTATAATCTAAAATAAAAGCAAAATACAACCACTATGGTCACAAACGCACACTTACATGACCTAAAATAACACTTAAGTGGTGTTCCTCTAAGACCAATAGTATCGAGTATACAATCACCATTTTACAAATTAACGAAATATTTTTGCAGTTGTGTATTGAATATAACTGCAAAGGTAATTATTATATAAAAAGGCTCTTTTACTTTCAAAAAATTTATTAATAAAACAAGTATTCTAAACAACTATAAATTAATCTCACTAGATGTCGTCTCGTTATATACAAATATTCCCAATGACTTATTAACGGATATAATAAAAGTAAAATAAAATAACTTAAAAAAACTTTACCACTTTAAACCTAGAAACATCCACTGAAGCCATAAATTTGATACTAATCAATAATTACTTTCAATATCAAGATACATACTATCAGCAGCTTGATGGTTGCGTAATGGGCTCACCAGCTTATCCTCGAAAATGACATTGACACCATACTAAATGCATTCAACAATTTCCACCAAAAGATGCAATTTACATCAGAAGTCGAACAAAATGGAAAAATAAATTTCCTTGACCTCACACTAGTTCGAAATTATGAAAATAAAAAGATTGGGACGATGTGGTACACAAAAGATACATGGTCGGGACGCTACCTTAACTATCGATCACATCATCCGAAATCCCTAAAGAACAATGTAATAATAGATTTGGTTGATAGAGCTTTAACCTTAACTTCTCAGAACTATCGTCAAGAAGCTTTAAAGAATGTCTGACAAATCCTAAGTGATAATAATTTTCCCAAAAAACTCACAAACAGAATAATAAAACAACGAACTTACAAACTACATAATAAGAACGTCCATACACAAAATAATAATAATAATAACCCAAGTACATATGTTCCAATACCATATATTAATTAATTGTCAGAAAAAGTTACACACATCCTCAAACAGCACGATATTATATTTTGTCACAAAACATACAATCACTTGTCACTATTGTTTACAAACTAAATAAAATTTTTATAAGAAAATTGAACTGACTTCTAAAAGTGCGCTAAAAAGTGAAAAATAACTAGAAATTTTTATATGAAATTGAAATTTTTGAAGTCGGCGCCAAACCTGACAAAACGTGATTCGTATAAACAGATTAAAAATACTTTATTTGTAATTGCTTTCTTACCATAATATTAGTAGTTATTTAATTCATTTAGAAATAATTTGGCGCCTACTTCAAAAATTTCAATATTATATAAAAATTTCTAGTTATCTTTCACTTTTTAGCACATTTTTAGAAGTTGGTTCAATCTTTTTGTAAAAATTTTATTTTTCGATTTTTAGTTTTCAATTCATTATGATATTCATAAATTATTTGAACTAAGTGCTAATCGAGATTAGTGTACCTCGCAATGACTCCAAAGTGGCAAAAAAATTCCCATTTTATCCATAATTATAAATCACCCTAAAATGTACCACTAAAAATTCTTTGATTCTTAGAGTTCTTCAAATACCAATGAAATTGTGTCAAACGAATATTTAGTCTGTCATAGTAAATCCACAATCTTAAATTTCAAATTAATTTTAGATTAGTAATATAGGCCCCAAAACTTTCCAATATCGATATTTAAAGACAATAAATTAATTTTTTATCCACCATATTGGATACGCCATATTGAATTTTTTAAAAATAATTTCAGATTCTTTATGTGAGGCCCCGAAAACTTTCCCATACCAATTTTGGAGAAAATCGGACAAAATTGATTTTTTCGTCCGCCATATTGAATTTTTAAAAAATTATTTTAGATTCGTCATATACGACTCCGAAAACTCCCCTGTACCAATTTTGAAGAAAATCGGACAAAATTAATTTTTTTGTCGGCCATATTGGATCCGCCATATTGAAATTTTTAAAAATCATTTTAGATACGTCATATACAACCCCGAAAACTGCTCCGTACCAATTTTGGAGAAAATCGGACTAAATTGAGTTTTTCGTCCGCCATACTGGATCCGCCATATTGAATTTTTTGAAAATAATTTTAGATTCGTTATGTGCGACCCAGAAAACTTTCCCGTACCAATTTTGGAGAAAATCGGACAAACTTGATTTTTTTTGTCGGCCATATTGGATCCGCCAAATTGAATTTTTTAATAATTATTTTAGATTTGTCATATACGACTCCGAAAACTCCCCTGTACCAATTTTGAAGAAAATCGGACAAAATTGATTTTTTGTCGGCCATATTGGATCCGCCATATTGAAATTTTTAAAAATCATTTTAGATACGTCATATACAACCCCGAAAACTCCCCCATACCAATTTTGGAGAAAATCGGACTAAATTGAGTTTTTCGCCCGCCATACTGGATCCGCCATATTGAATTTTTTGAAAATAATTTTAGATTCGTCATATGCGACCCTGAAAACTTCCCCATACCCATTTTGAAGAAAATCGGACTAAATTAAATTTTTTTGTCCGCCATATTGGATCCGCCATTATGAATTATTAAAAAATAATTTCAGAATCGAAAATTTCTCGAATCTCGGACAAAATTAATTTTTTTGGCCGTCATATTGTAGGCGCCATCTTGGATTTTACTGCATTAATTTCATCTAAAAAAATATGGGACCACCGCAGCAACTTCCTTTACATAACGTAAAAATTTTTATTCAAATCGGTGCAGCCGTTCCGGAGTAATCGGTGTACATATATAAAAAAAATACATAGACGACTAATTGAGAACCTCCTTTTAGAAGTCGGTTAAAAAGTAAGGTGACCCATAAAAAGAAATCTAACGATATTTCTTCCGTGCCATGCCTAAATTGTCCACAGAAATATATTTGAATGACAACACAATATCTAGACAGCAGATTGAACGGACATAAATACACAAAAAACGTAACGACAGCATTGCACAAACACGAGACAAATTTTAAACATGAATTTGATTTTTCAAACACAAAGATTTTAACGAGAAAAAAAAAGCAATCAATGACAAACAAGATATTCAAAACCTAAGCCATATATATTTTAACCTAATAAACTAAACCACTTATTGTAGCCCTTATTATTGCGCAACACACTGTATAGTTGATATTGATAAAATTTGTTTACAAATCAGAGAAAACTAAATAAAAAGGTTTCCAAATAAAAAAATAACAAGTTGAGAGTAACCGAAGGAATCTTCAAAAAATATTTCACTAAGAAACATGACAAAAGTGAATTGAGGTGTGTATTTGGGATTAATTTTTAATTTTAATTTTTAATTTTTAATTTCACATTGTTTTATAAATTGATATTTTTAATTAATATTGTATCATGTAAGTGTGCGTTTATGACCACAGTGGTTGTATTTCCCAGTCTCTTGTTACGACTTTGAAATATTCGTTGCTGAAGATTGAGCTCTTCTGGAATGTCGTGTAATATCGTTTTTCACATATCATTCAAAGTATAGAGTTACAATTTGTGCTTCTTCAGCTTCGTTATTGTAGCATAGTATTGTTTTAAATAGAGGAGGAAACAAATATGAATCGTTTTCGTTCAAGTATTTTATCATGAATAATTTAATTCTCTTTCATTTTGTAAGAAATGTCTTATGAGAAAATGCATTAAAGATGAACGTCCTTGATATAAAATAAAAAAAAAATTGAACAAACTTCTCAAAGTTCGCTAAATAGTGAAAAATAACTATAAATTTTTATATGAAATTGAAATTTTTGAAGTAGGCGCGCAACTAATACCTGACAAAACGTGATTCGCATAAACAGATTAAAAATACTTTATTTGTCATTGTTTTCTTACCATAGTTTGTATATATTTAGTATAAGTTCTTATTTGTTTCATTTATTCATATAAAAATTTATAGTTATTTTTCACATTTTGGCGTCGGTTTAATTTTTCTTTTTAATTTTATTTTTCTACTTTTAGTTTTAGAATTCATTACGATATCCATACATTATTTGAACTAAGTAATAATCGATATTAGTGTATCTCGCAATGACTTCAAAGTGGCAAAAAGTACCCATTTTATCCAAAGTTGTAAATCACCACTAAAAATTCTTTGGTCCTTAGAGTTTTCCAAATACCAGTGAAATTGGGTCAAACAAAAATTTAGCCTGTCATAGTAAATGCACTATCTTAAATTTCAAATTAATTGTAGATTGGTAATATAGGCCCCAAAACCTTCCAATATTAATATTTAAAAAAAACCTAAGATGTAAATTTATTAGCTCGATATGTTTTATACTGTATATTGAGTTTGTATACGCCTCAAGAACCACACAATATCAGTTTTAGACAAAATCGGAATAAGTAAAATTTTCTGTCCCTCATGTTGTAATACATGACCCCAAAAACTCCCTAATACCAAATCTGATAAAATGCGTAAAATTTTCAACACATAATTTTTGAAGTAATAACTTCTTTTAGAAGTCGGTTAATAAACTATACGTTAAGATTTCTAAAACAATTAAATATATCCGCTTACTATATGAATAACATCGGCAATAGTGATAACAAGTTATCACTTAATTAAGGTTCATACGAATAAACCGACTAAACTGTAAAAAATAAGTCGAAATATTTAAAACAATTATTTGTATATAAAAAAACACAAAGAAATCTAATGATATGATACAAAAAACGGTTTAAATTAAAAATAGTTAACTGGGACGAAAAGAACCTTTATTAATTTTAAGCACGCATGATGTTTGTCATACATACATGTCTGGTGATTTTTTTCAATTTTGACAACTTCCCAATGATAATATAGAACTTTAATCTTAAATAAACTTTAGTATGCAGTTAATCTAAATTAATTTTTTTTATTGTAGGATAAATCCAGTGTTAACGAATCCAAATGGGACAGTTACAGCGTAAAAGGATCGGCTCCAAAGGATACTCTACATGGACACACTTATCAGTTAAGGCTGCTCATGCTGTTTGTGTTACGAGTTCCTGATGAACAAGAATTTTGCCTTGCGACCGAGATGTCTGAAGCCAAAGGTTTTGACGATATAGTTTTGAAGTACCGAGGTAGAAATGATCATAAGTGGAGGTATAGATTTCTCCAAGCTAAACATAGACATGATGACGAAAAGAAAATAAGCAGAAATGCTCTCTTTCAAAACAAAGACAAGGACTTTCTGTTAAAAGAATATTTTAAATATTATTGTCACATTAGGCAAAATAATGAGTTTGAAGGAGCTGATTTGGAGGAGTTTCTAATTTGTACAAATATCGATTTTAATGATAAGGCTATGGCCTATTTTGATCCTGTTGAAGAAAATGATCCCATATTATTAAATTTCAATGAGATAAATGGAAATGATGTAACTCCAGTTAAATACAAATTAAATGAGGAAACAATTTCTGAGAAAGAAAAAAAAATTGTAATAAACGATCAAAATGAAAATTTATTTCGGGATTTTGTCGAAAAGTTTAGGTTTTTACGTAATTATAAAGATGTTATTTTAGATACGGACATAGAATATTGTTTAAAAAAATATTTTAAATTGGAAAATGTCGTTTTACCTTATGGCGATTTGCAAAGACGTGTTCTTGATTGGTTTGAAAGCTTTAATAACAATAAAAGTAAATATTGGAAGTTTGAAGATAATAAAAAGTTTCTAGAATCATTAAATATTAACATCGACTCTCTGCTGGTGGCAGGGTATTCCACTTTCTATGTTGAGGGGTTAAATAGTTGCGAAAAAGTATTTAACGATATTTCACTACTGCGGAAATTTTTCGACGATAAAAAAGACAAGATAATGTTTATTATAACGGCAACCCCTAAATTAAGTGCTATTAAGTTGAATCAGTTGTTTAATGAACTCGAATTAAAGCAGGATGAATTTATTCTTACGGACGCAGATAAATTGCGGGGTAACGAAAAAATTTCTAGCACATTTTCTGCTGCAAAAAGTTACAAGTGGCTTGCAATTGAATATCATAATAAGATAGAAATGAGCGAAATTTTGGACACAATTTTAAACACAAAAGAAGAAAAAAAAGTTGTAATAATTGGTCGGGAAGATGATGTTGGGGAATTTAGACGAGATTTATCTAACACATCATGTTTCCCTGATAAAAATAATCATTTTAAAGATCTGACGGAAGCCTCACAAAGAAAAGTATTGGAAAGACCGGTTATGTTTCAAGGTGAAGAAGTTTATCTAACTGAACTAATAGATATAAATTTGGGAACGAAAACTGTTAACGAACTAACATTAGAGAAACTTCTTACTGAAATTATTAAAATAGGAAATAAGGGCGTCTTCGCATCACAATCCCTAATAGAGGATTATTATATCCCAAGAAAATTAATTCGAAGAAAGTTAAAACTCAATATTTTACGAAATGAGGATGTTTTAAAAAATTGCTTGTTTATTATTTCAGGTATAAACAGGGATCAACTTAAAGATTTAAAAATAAACGAGAAATGGATTTTTATGTGGGAAAATGGCGAAACTTTTAAAAACGGAATAATTCTTTCTACAACAATCGAAATTAAAGACATATTTGATGAGTTATGTAAAAATGATACAGAAAATGTTTGTTGGTTAGAATATAAACGAGGACAGTTTTTAATTATGAATATTGGCAACAATACCGATATTCTTTATAACCACATTATTTGCTTGGAAGAACATGATTTACACAGGAAAAAAATATTAGAGAAACAAATTATAATAGTCGCCGATGGTCTTGGTTGTGGCAAATCCATGTTTATGACGAAAGTTGCATATCAACTTAAGCAAAAATTGTCTAATGGATGGATTTTGAGAATTAATCTTTTATCTTATGCAAATAAACAAGAAAGACAGGGGCAAGCTATGAAATCTCTGGAAGATATTGATTTTATAGACAATGAAACTGATAGAGCAATAGAATTCTTGGCAGATCTCTTATTTCCTAATAAATATTTTGAAAGAGAACTTTTTACCCAGTCTCTGTACCGTTTAAATGGAAATATGAAATTCCCTAAAATAATACTTTTATTTGACGGCTTCGATGAAATAAGTCCCACATTTAAAGAAAAAACTCTCATTTTGCTTAGGGCACTCCGGAAGTCAAATGTTGTACAAATGTGGATTACAACGAGAAGTCAAGAAGAACTTAGGTTGCAAGCGGCTCTGCATTCGTCTCCTTTCTTTCTTAATCCTCTTAATTTTACCGAGAAAGTCGATTTTTTGCAAAAATTATGGAAATACGGTTTAAAGAATTTTAATAATTTAAACCTTAAACCTAAAAGCCAGGATATGTTAACGTATCTTAAAGAAATAACAAATAACATCTGTAATTGTAGTGATAAATCAATTAGTGATAGCTTCCTGAGTTTTAAAAATGATGTGTTACCTACTCTTAATAATGATAGCTTAGGACTCGTACCAAGTAAACTTAATTTTTCAGTCATTGCAAAACATCTAATAAATTACTTCGAGTACGACTGTAAAGATAAAATATTAGAGTTTACTGCTAATCCTTTACAACTTCGAATGGCCGGTGATGTAATTATTTTGAAAAAGTTTAGCTCTTTAGACAAATTGGACATATTTTCGCTATATGAAGATTGTATAACATACAGATGGAAACTCTTTTGGGACCACAAAGTCACTGCTGAAAAATCCGAAGAAAGAGATGCCTCCTTCGAAATAGTTTTAAACCATTTAACAAAAAAACACCAAAAAATTGCTTTTAAAAGTTTATTTCGTCCACAGGATATTGAACAATTTATGGAACGATGTAATAAAATATATTTGTCAAAGACCGGACTACTTGTTATTCATAACGGTCGTCTTGAATTTGTTCATCGAAGTTTCGAAGAGTATTTTGCCAGTCAATATTTCGCTAAATATTTTAAGCAAAGAGAAATACAGGAAATTGTTTTTTCAAAGGTTTTAATAGAAGAAAATTATTCATTAATTCGAGAGTTTTTTAACTCTAATACAAAATTTTTAAACAAATTAAGCTCGAAGACCCCTCAAATGATTGAAGTCATAAAGGTTAATAGTTCCGACTCAAAAATACTTTACCAAATGCTCCAAGAACATTTGTATAATTTATTTGTCAACTTTCTTAAAGATTTGCATATTAATTTTGCTAAAAAAGCAATTTTATTTAAAGAAAAAGGTGATGGAACAACAGTGCTGCACAGAATTTGTGATTGTATAACCGTCGAGCAAATTGAGAATATATTAGAAACATTAAGAGCCAGTGTTCCATCGGAAACACCTATCGAACTTTTCTTCGAAAGGGATAATGAACAACGTACAATATTACATTGCATTTATTTTCATAAAAGAAATTCAATAGTAAAACAAAAATTACAGTTTTTTAAACTTAATTGTGATTCCAAGTTATTTTATGAAATTTTACTTGAAATCGATGAAAGAGATGAAGCCATATTACGCATTATTCGAGAACATAGAAAGGATATAATATTGAAAGTATCTAACGAGAATAGAGACGCTATAAGGAAGATTTTAATAAAAACTGACAACAATTGGCAAACAGCCTTCTATAACACTATTTTAGAATTAGATAACCCTTCTCTGCTCACAATATTACTTGACCTTGTAAAATTAATCTGTAACTTAAAAGAAATTGAAGATTTATTTCCAAGAAAAAATGATTCACGCAATCTGCTGCACACTGCCTGTTATCAATCCAACAAAGATATTTTGGATATTTTTTTAAATGCCATTCAAAACAACAAAGAACTTGTGAAAAATCTTCTGTTAGATATCGACGAAAACGAACTAACTCCTTGCATTATACTATCAATAATTTGTACAATTTTGATCGACTAAAAATATTACTAGACTTTGCTAATTTGAATTGTACTACAGGAACGCTTCATACGCTTTTATGCAAAAGAACTCGGTTTGGGACTACTATATTACACATGGCTGTGGAATATTTTAAAGAAACAGATAGTCAAGACTCGCTGACATCTCTCCTAACCTATTTATTTAATTTACTGAAGGACAATAAAGAAATATTTTATACTCTTTTAATGATAAGGGACAAAAAGGAGCGAACAATTCTAGACTATACTTCCTCTGAACGAGAATATCCTTTTTTACTTAAAGAGTTACTTGATTTTGTTAAACTAAATTGTGACGAAGACTCTTTTACTAAACTAGTGACAATGAGGAAACCTTAAACTATTTGTTAAATTTAATTAATGACAACACCCTTCCTCTTCAAGTATTTAACACATTTTTATCCAAAAAAAATTTTCATGGAAAGGTTGTATCGGATTATATCATTTGAAGTACGGATCGTTTTTCCTTGTTGAAAGCACATTGCAGTTAGTGGCGTTTTGCGAGAAATATACGCCTGGTGTATCAGTAACTGTCAGCAATTTTCAACAACTACCACAAAATAGCAATATATATAGGAGTTCTGCAAAAAACTATGTAAATAGGCGACTTAGCCTCTAAAAAAGTCAGAGTCAAATAACACAGTTTTGAGTTAACAGTACGTGGATATTTTTACATTGAGTCTACGTGGCTCTCTCTCTCTCTCTCTCTTCTATCTTTTATTGAATATTTATATGCCTTTTTAACATCATTATCGCTCTGTTATTTAATTTATTATTACTATACTTTCATATTATTGTATAAAGTGATAAGAATAAAGTCTCTTCTCACATTTGACAAATTAATTTAATGTTAACTGATTATATAAATAAACGATTTGTAATTATAATTTATTATGTAGTATATTAGTATGACAAACAAAGAAATAAATATTATTCTACTATTTAAGAGGTCTCAGTTCTTTATAATGACCTTCAAACTACTAGTCTTTTTTTCTTCTACTTTTTCAACCTGTGTTTATTCTACTCCTGGATATAGGTCTGTTCCTTTCCGTCCTTTCACCTTTCTCTGTGCTGTCCTGTATGTCACCATGGTTTTGTTACTACATGGTTAAAAATAACCTTAAATTTAATGCAGGTTTAATGTCCAGTTAAATTTAATGATTTTGTACCAAAAATCGTGAATAATTTAAAGCAATGCATTAAAATATCAGTTCGTTGTACATTAAATTTGATTGAATGTATCTTAAATTTGAATAAAGTAACTGAAAAGATATTTCAACTTTAAATTACATTAAAATTAATTCATATATACCCTAATACTAAAGGAATTCACACTATTATTTCATATTACCTGAGTGACATTAGAATTAGAATTTTAATGTAAAGTATATGAATGTTAATGACCTTTATGCCAAATGTAATATGATTTCAGATAATGCACTGAAAATTTCTTGTGGCACATACACCAAATTTAACTTACATTTACATAAGAATTTAAGCAAAATATAAGCCTTTTTCAGTTGGTTTCCTCTAAATATGCTTTTATTTATTTATGTGTACCAGCTGCAAGTATATTTTGCATCATCTATTGAAATAGATCTCGCAAGAGATTTTTCTGTTCAGGTTGTATCAAATTCCGGAAGATGGCGCAACTTTTATTGAACTTTTTGGTTCGTATCGCATAAGTTGCTTAAAAGATTCGCTTCTTGCATAATGAGATGTACGAGGCGACACTGTTAGGGGTATTGGAGTTATTATCAAAGATAGAGTGTTGTGATTTTCACTTTAGTTTCCTACTTTTTAACGAAACGAAAGATTCCGGTGTCAAATTTGTCATGGCTCTCTTAGCTTTTAATCTAGAGTGTGATTTTGAACATCTTCGTTTCTTAAGCACAACTCGTATTTCTGTTAAGCGTTAATTTATCAAAAAGGTAAAAACTGATTTATTAAAGTTTCTGATAACATAAACATTTAAATATTTGTATCAAACAAGAAGTCGGCAAAATAAAGTTTTTGGTTCAAGAATCAGGTCTGTATTGTTTATGAATTCGCTGTAACATGCTGTCAAGTTTGACTGTTTGTATCTCGGAAATCAATTGACGGATTTGAAATTTTTTTTCACGCAAAGAAGCGTCTTTCCAAGTACTTTCAAACCATGTATTGCAAAAGAAAATCCAATTAAAATCCGCAGAGATAATCTATTTGTTTTTAAGTAAAAATATCAACAATATCTTTAAACAATTCCTGAGGGCGTCCAAATTATCCGATTTTGATTCTGAAAAAAGCGTTGGAAAACTTGAGTTCCCTACTATATATCGAAAATAAATTTAAATACCAAATACCTAATCAGATTGCAAAATTATTGAGCAAACGAATTTTAGCGTGTTATTTTATCATGGCATAAAGTTTTCTTTGCTCTAATATGAAAGTGCTCAGAGAAATTCATTAAAAAACTGTTTTTTTACTTTTTTTTTTAATTATTGCTATTTTGCAATAAGGGAAATATATTTTGAGATTTTCGACCAACCCTATCTTATGGCAAATTTAATTACGAAACATTTTTCCCTTTTCAACTTTCCTCTCAAATGAATATCTTCAAAATTACACGAGAGAAAAGTTGAAAAAAAAACATTTTTTTTTTTCGTTAATTTTATATTTTTATTAATAAAAACAATGTTGCCAAAGTTTTTGAAATGACGCATGTCAAAATTATCCTTATTTAGGTTATTCTGAAGGCTCTCATGCAAAACTCTCCATGTTCCATTTCACATCCACCTAAAAACAGGTAAGCCCTGGTCTATAATACTAATTCATAGTAAAAGAGTTTTTAACTATTTATCCCAAATATAATTAAAGAAAAAACAATTTTTTGGGTACACACATCAATAAATGCCATTCTTTTTTAACTGCATTATTTAAATCATGAAAACCTGCTAATCGATATATCGATATGAACTGGTGAATAAAGTAACTGGGCAATAAAATAAAACCATAAATTTTAAATTATCTAAATTATTATGTTATTTTCAATAAGCTATTAATCTACAATAATACTTATCGATGAAAAAAATTCTGGAAATCCTCTTTTGGTTTAAATTAATTATAAACTTCGCTGATTTAACACCTAGGGCTGATTTTTAACCGACTTCTAAAAGAAGGAGGTTCTCAATTCGTCGACTATGTATTTACACCGATTACTCCGGAACGGCGGTACCGATTTGAATGAAATTTCTTGCGTTATGTTCAGCAAGTTGCTGCGGTGGTTCCATATTTCTTTGGACGAAATTGGTGCAGTAATATCCAAGGTGGCGCTGGCAATATGGCGGTCAAAAAAATTAATTTTGTTTGATTTTCTCCAAAATATGTATGTTGAAATTTTTGGGATCGTACACAACGAATCTGAAATTATTTTAACAAAATTCAATATGGTGAACAAAAAAAAATAATATTGTCTAATTTTCTCCAAAATTGGTGTGGGGGAATTTTCGGGGTCGCACATATTGGATCCAAAATATTTAAAAAAAAAACAATATGGCGGATCCAATATGGCGGACAAAAAAAACAATTTTGTCCGATTTTCTCCAAAATTGGTACGAGGGAGTTTTCAGGGTCATACATAACTAATCTAAAATTATTTTTAAAAAATTCAATATGGCGGATCCAATATGGCGGCCGAAAAAATCAATTTTGTCCGATTTTCTTCAAAATTGGTACGGGGGAGTTTTCGGGGTCGCACATAACGAATCTGATATTATTTTTGGAGGATTAAAAATTCTACATCTCCCGATTTTGTCTAAAATTAGTATTGGGGTATTTTTGTTAGTGTTAATCATGAATTTAAAATATTTTTTGAAAAATTCAATCTGGCAGATTCAAGATGGTGTCCTAAAAATTTTACATTTTTCGATTTTCTTCCAAATTGATATAGGGGGTTTTTAAGGGTGTAAATTATGAATTTAAAAGTATTATTTCAGGATTCAATATGGCAAATCCAAGATAGCGGACTAAAAATTTTACATTTTTCGATTTTGTTCAAAGGTGGGACTGAATCGTTTTTGAGGATGTAAATAGCGAATATAAGTTTAGAAATTTTAAATTTCCAGATTTCATCCAAATTGGTACTAGGGGGCTTTGAAGGATTTAGATTTAGATTAGATTAAGACTAATAATTTTTTTGAAATTTAATATAGCGGATGCAATATGGTTGGTTGAAAATTTTACCTTATTCGCATTTTTCCAGATTTGGTATTAGGGGGTTTTCGGGGTCGTGTATTACGAATATGAAGTTAATTTTTTACAACTAATAGGTACAATATGAGGAACAGAAAATTTTACATATTCTGATTTTGTCTAAAATTGATATTGTGGGGTTCTTGAGGCGTATACAAACTCAATATGCAGTATAAAATATATCGAGCTAAGAAATTTACATCTCAGGTTCTTTAAACATCGATATTGGAAGGTTTTGGGGCCTATATTACCAATCTAAAATTAACTTGAAATTTAAGATAGTGGATTTACTATGTCAGAGTAAATATTTGTTTCACATAATTTTACTGGTATTTGGAAAAATCTAAGAGCCAAAGAATTTTTAGTGGCTCATTTTAGAGTGACTTACAACTTTGGATAAAATGGGTACTTTGTTGCTACCTTGGAGTCATTGCGAGGTACATTATTCTCGATTAGTACTTAGTTCAAATAATTTATGGATATTATAATGAATTCTAAAGCTAAAAATAGAAATATAAAATTTTTATAAAAAAATTGAACCGACTTCTAAAAGTGCGCTAAAAAGTGAAAAATAACTATAAATTTTTATAAGAAATTTTGAAGTCGGCGCCAAATTATTTCTAAGTGAAATTACAAATAAACTATTTTTACTCTGTTTATGAGAATCATATTTTGTTAGGTATTAGTTTGGCACCGAGTTCAAAAGTTTCAATTTCATATAAAAATTTCTAGTTATGTTTCACTTTTTAGCGCACTTTTATTAGTCGATTCCATTTTTTTTTTATAAAAATTTTATTGTGTATATATGAAATTGAACTTTTTGACGTCGGTGTCAAATTATTTGTAAATGAAATCAATAACTACTAATATATGAAAATTATGGTAAGAACGCAATTACAAAGTAAAGTATTTTAAATCTGTTTATGCGAATCACATTTTGTCAGGTATTAGTTTGGCGGCGACTTCAATAAATTTCAATTTCATATAAAAATTTATAGTTATTTTTCACTTTTTAGCGCACTTTTAGAAGTCGGCTCAATTTTAAAAAAAAAATTATTCAAAATAATTTTATGACTTCTGTTCTCTATAGAGGCGACATCTAGTATAAACATCTGAACTAATTATGTAGGACAGAGAAATTAGCAAAAATGGTGGCCTTAATGCACCCTTGAATATACACAAAGGATTCTCGAGAAGGAAAAAAGAAAGAAAAATTAAGAAGACATATTTATAACATTAAAACAACTGCTCCCTCACCGACCTGAAACAACAACCACCAAACAAACCTATTTAAATCTATTAATACAATCAATGCCGGGAAAAGTAATTGTGAGAGAGTAGAGCCCTGCTGAATCTATAGCAATAAGCGAGTATATAGATTATTATTTTTATTTCAACGTTAGTTTAAGTTGCAAGAACTTGATTAAAGTATTTTTATTTTCAGTTTTTCGCTGCGTTAATTTTATGTTATTGTTAATTAAGAAAACTGACATTATATTTACAATGTACAGCCTGGAATTTATTTCAGTGTCTAGCTTACTTTTGTAAAATATACTATACGGTGTGTTCCAGTCAAACTTCGTCTTTATTTTCTTTTGTAATATATTGTAGTGTTAATCATGTCAATATATTCTCAACGGTTATTTTCAAGTAATCCCTGCAAAAATATAAAACGTTCCGTTGCTGACATTCTTAACTTTGTATCTTAACTCCTACAGGATGCGTTTTCTATTTTCTTCAATATAACAAAAGTTTTTGAAAAATATTTCCGAGTTGTAGATTCGAAGCTTTCTTCGTGAAAATTGCATATTTCTTTATTAACTCACTGTTCGTTGCTGGCACATTTCATATCTTTACATGTACGGGCTTTTGTTTAGAACTAGTTGTCTATAACTTATGCTTCACGGTTTTAAATTTTTCGACTAGGTACAACATCATAGTGAAATATTTTAGAATACCACGAAATTAAGCACTTAAATATTCCAAATTTTATGGTCTAATTTGTTGTTCAGACCGTAGGCGCAATTGACAAGTTTCCTTCTGAAATTTGTCGCTGGTAGAAACGTTTCCGAAAAACGTCGCTAATTTCACATAGACTGACAAAGTATCAGACTGTCAAACTGGCAAAGAGATACAAAGTTTTTTCATAATTTTTGTAATAAAAGATGGGTTCTAAGTTATATAAATGTTGTGCGGTGTACAGGTACTACATTTAAAATACCTGAAAAGTTATTTATTCACGTCAGGGGCGGATCCAGTCTCTCTCTTTGAGGGGGGGGGGCGGTGATATACAAGTACAGTATGGCAAGCGAAAGCAAGTTGTCGAGGGGGGGAGGAGACACCAGCAACATTCCCATTTCTAGTGTAAAAGGCAGGGTCGGGTCTATTTTTCTAAATTTGAAACTGTTGGAGAGGGGGGGGGGACGATAACAAGAAAAAACAAGTTACCGACAGGGGGGAAGGATGTGAGCAATATACACATCCCTAGTATAAGTAAGAATCTGTTGTATTTTCCTGAACTCAAAACTCTTGGGAAGGGGAGAGGCGATCGCAAACATACATATTCCTATACTCTATTCAAGAACTAGAGAGAGTAATAAAACTGTTACCAAAACCTCCAACATACCTGTTCCAGTACTGCAGGTAACTGCCGTAAATCTAGTTATATTTAATTATATTTAAATATTATAAGCTTATATAAATTTTCTGCAACAATAAAATTTCTGATAGTTCAATTTTATTTCTGTCAGTGAGCAAAGTATACCTTACGGTGTGACCTTAGTGATTTATCTTGTTTGTGCTTGTTTTCATATATTATTTAAAATTAGTGAGATACCCAAAAGATATGGCTTTCATATCTATATTTATTCCAAAATCGTTAAACCAGGGTATTCTTCCTCAACGAAAAATCTATTGCGATGAATGTTTATGATGCCTTAAGATATCAATATCTAGAAAATAATGTTAAAAGCTCTGTTGAGATGTGTTCCAACATGACAGGGGTTGGAAAATCTACTATGTACCGAATACTGAAGGAGAAAAAAACGACTGGAATTGTTAGTACTCTCAAGCCACATTCGATCACAGGCAGACGAAAAACCTCGTTGAAAGAAGAGATAAACTGCAATAAAATGAGTTGTCCATACATTTTATTATGAGAAGCAGATTCCAACCATTGACAAAATTCTAACTAAAATCAATGAATATTAGGATTTTCCTGAAATTAAAAGAACTGAGCTCTGGAAATTGCTCAGAGAACTTAATTTTTGCTGGGAAAAACCAGATAGGATATTTGTTTTTATAGATCGTCCGGAAAATGTCCGTTGGAGAAGGAAATACCTCTCTCAAGTAAAAGGTAGAGTTGTTCGAAATAACACAACTTACAAAATTAGTAATTTAACTGAACTTTGGAAGATTTTTTGAATAAAGTTACTGAAGAAAATTGGGAAAAATCCATATAATAAAAGAATAAAAGAAAATGTTGAAACTCGATCGGTGAGATAAAGGAACCAATTATAATTAATTTGAGTGAAGATAGCTTCACTGACTTTGATTACGAATTAGATACGTAATGTTTACCAACGTAAACACAATTTATCATTTAAATTTTCTGTAAAATATAAAAATTCATTATATTTGAATCCTTTTTTAGTGTTTAATTGTAATTTTACAGATGGTTTAAGAAATAAATGAACTGAAACGTCAAATGTCCTAAAAATGTTTTTAATTAATAATAAAATGACCGATAGCCCCAAAAAATTTTTATATTATATGGACGAATTAATTTTTTTATATATGTTTAACTAATTGTATTTTTGAGAATAGGTATTTTGCAAGTATTTAAATTATAACTTATAATTTTTTGAGAGAAAAAGCTACGTTTTTATCTGAATGTGACTAAAACGGCTTCTATGCCAAAATTAAAAATAATAAAAATACAATGATGATATGTGTTAGATATGTCAAAATTGTTTATATTTTCTAATGTATGTGAATTATTAAGAAATCATAAGAAAGAAAATAATATTATAAAAACTTTTTATTTTAAGTAATATTCTATGCCATAAATACTTAATGATAAAATAAACCTCTTTTCTACGCCTATGACAAGGATTAAAATTCTTTTTAACACTTGAAACTTCCAAATATCTATTGTTATCCAACCCAAATAGTCCGTTATTATAGATCGGTATTTTTGTTTCTAAAATTTCTAACTCATTCCTATGAAAAATATATGTTTGTTTGAAGGTTGTAGACAATGTTGATGATTGACTAAAATGTGGTTGTCGGACTTGCATTGTCTTTATTTTTATTTTTACGACGTTTCGCTTAGGTTGTATCTCTAATCGTTATCAAGTATAAACTGAATGTTTTGTCTTAAGACTACGAGCTTATATAGGGACTGTGTTCATTGAAGCGCAAAGTTACGCTTCACTGTACACATCTCAATGATTTGATGTTACAAAGTAGTGGTTGCCAAAGATTAGGTATCTCAACACTCGGTTTACTGAAGATTCCGTTATTGTTTTTAATGTATGCTGCTTCTATAAATTTTCTTTTTTTCATATTGGGTTCCATATATATTGCCGCAGCCTCAGACAATTTTATATGATGTTGTTTATCTCAGGGGTGTTCTGCATTAGCTGATCTCGACATTTCCCCTTTTTGTGTATGAGTTGAATGTTCCTTAATTCTAACTTCTAGTGGTCGTTTGGTTTCTCCAATATACATTTCACCACACTCACATGGAACTTTGTAAACACATTCTTTCTTATCGGTACTTTTTTTTTTTTTTTTTTTTAAATGAACTCTAAGTGTATTTCCTGATTTAAAGGCTGTTTTTATATTATAACTACCGGCAATTCGTCTTATTTTCTCCGAAGTTCCCTTAATGTACGGAATTGTGAATAAGGAATGTGTTTCTTGCTGTCCAGTGTTCGTTGTTCTAAAGTTATTTATAACATCGTCAATTAGTTTCAAAGGATAACCATTTTGTTGTAAATGGAATTTAATATTTGCTACCTCTTTTTTCCAGTGAATCGGCATTATTGCATAAATATATAGCGCGATTATAGAGGTTGCGTATAATTCCCCGTTTTGTTACAACAGAAGGATTAGAACTAAGATTAAGATATTGTCCAGTATGTGTTGGCTTTCTGTATACTGTTTACAGTTTATACTTGATAACGATTAGAGATACAACCTAATCGAAACGTCGTAAAAATAAATAAAAATAAAGACAATGTAAGTCCGACAAACACATTTTAGTCAAAAATATATGTGTTTATCAGATTTTGCCAAAGACACCGTCATTAAAGAACACAGGTAATTTGCGAAAAAAAAAATTGTAAAAAACGATTTATTACTCTCTCTATTACTTGAATAAACTATAATATAAGAGGCAAAAACGTTCCACGTTACGAAAATAATAGGAAAATGTGGTCTCAGCTAGCCCGCAGAGATCCAGCCCTTGTGCCTACGCAATCTAAAATGTATTTTTGTGAAGATCATTTTGATGTAAGTTTAGATAATATTTGTTTATTTTTCTTATATTAAAAGTTAATATTTCTCAAGTAGTAAGTAAATTTGGGAGAAATTGCGTAAACATTACTATAAAATAATATTAACCTAAAAAATGTAGCCTTTGACAGCGATGACATTTGACCATAGTAACGTCATTCACTTTGATTGGTGCTCGTTGTTTACGTGACTTGAAAGAGATTTAGTTACATGTTGATTAATAAAAATAAAATTCCTTAAAAATAAAAAAAATATGTTGCTCAGGATTTCTATTATGGAAACTACCGTTTCTCGGCAAAATTATATTTTTATTTAAATACAGTCAACATCCCTATTTAATTTAATATACGCATATGTAAAAATTACAAAATTAATTACTTAATAATTTGTAACAAATTTTATTTTATCATACTTACAATAACTAAATCAGACGTATCTTTCCCGTAGAATCAGATTTTGTCGTTTATTTAAAAAAATTGCAATAATTTGTTTAAACAAACTATTTAAACAAATTAATTTTGCAAAACTAAAAGCAAATTTAAATTCAACTATGTCTTGGGTTCATTAAATCATATATGGTTTCTCTGGGTTGTGGTATAATGGAACAAATAATAATTATTCAACACTTTTCAATGTGAACTATATTTTGTTAAAGTGAGTAATTACATAATCACTCTGTGAATAGTTTTCCCGTGGGAACAGGGTAGTATTTCTTTTATTGCTACCCAAGAAAGTCTAAAGGAAAAATAAATCAGTTATCGAACTTAACTTTTTTTATCTTTGACATTTAAATGTTTTCTTAAAAATCTATAAACTCAGTCAATTTATGAAGACATAAAGTAAAAGTCCCTCTCTAAGATTCGCCTATAAATCTGTCGAAGTAATCCTACCCTGGTTATGTAAATAAAACCGACGAGATAAGGGAGGTTTTTAATGAAAATACCTTTAAAACGTATTAAAATATTGAACGATTTTTCCATTATTAGGAAACAAAAGAATAATTAAATAAACTCATTATACTAGAATATAACGTTTGACGTGTGAAGGGAATTAATATAGTGACTGTTTTTCCTGATTGCAAGAAAGAATAATTTAAATACCAGCAATATGAATTAAAGGGCATTCAGGTTTTATTCACAGATGCTATCTTATCTTATTCCTTTAGTTATAGAAAGAAATAGAATAGTTTGTTAAATTGTTTTTATATAAAAATTAAGATTAAGATGCTCACAAGCCAATTCGGGAATTAAGTATCCAGTATAGAAGGGCTAACGCCCGCTATATTTCGAGACTGAAATTGATGTTTCTAGGGATCCACGGGGTAATATGGGAACTAACGGGAGTCGCAGGGTGCCGAGAAAGATACAGGGTGCAAGATTTGAGAACGTTCTTTTAAGAAATACTAAACGTTAGTTACAATTTGGAAATCGTTAAGATCGGTACTGGTCTCAAAAACTATTGTCGTGGTAAATTACCTGACGAGTATATTCGTCGGGAAAGAAGGTTATCTTTGTTTTGTTTAGTTTTTCAGTTTATTTGGGAAATTAGGGAATATCTGTGTTATTTTAGTCGAGCATTTCACGATTTTAATAGTGTTTGATTAAGAAAGATAAATAGCTGTTTTTTTTTTCGCGTTTTATTTACTTTTCTGTTTAATGTTTTAATAAGCTATTTGTAGGTGTTTTTTTCAAAATTGGGTTTTAAATTTTTGATTAATAGAAGGCCCAATAAGAGCAATTATGTTACTTTCTTCGTATTTGGTATTTCTTTTTAATATTCCCGGGTCCATCTTAAAGCCTGACGCACTGCGGCCAGAGTAGGCCTATTGTGCTCACCCTAGACATTACAGCCACTCTGTCAACCTAGCCCCCTGGCTCAATCTGTACAGTCCTGCTAAGGAGTGAGTGAGTATTTCTCCCGGTTCCAGACTTACTGACCCGAATGTTTGTTGTCTAAATCTCACCAGTGACTCACAGTCACATATGATATGCTTCACCGTTTCCTCGGCTTGTCTACAGTCGAGGTTTCCGTTATATAGATTCATTCTATTCAGATGTACTTTGACGGCCATGTGTCCCATCATTATATCCGTATTTGGTATTAGTTTAAGTTTCTCATTGTAAATAATTCGTTTTTTTCTATTTATTTTTGTTAATAGATTAAGTGTTTTGATAAACTTGGTTTATTTAATTTAATTAAAAACCTTGACGCGACTAAACTCGCGGACGTACTGCTGTGAGAGCTTTAAACAAGAGATGACATCTGACCAACTAATTAGCAGCTTTGCCTGAGTCCTGAAGTCCTAAGTTATGGTTGTGGTAAGCTTAAATAACCGTAGTTGTTTGGAACTATAGCTGCAAGAGAGAAAATGAACGTCCAGACTTCCAGAGTGTCTTTATTCTATAAAATCTAATTATAAAGTTATTAAAATAGCTACAAATTAATATTGGGCAGCAGGATGATTATAGATGGAATGACTAATGCTGCCGCAATATACCATTTGCAGGAGTCTGTGATCAAATTCTGTCACAATAGTTCATAACATTATGGCCACAAAAGAAAAAAAAACGACCTTCAAATAACCATGAAGGTCATGGTGAATGTCAAACGTTTAAATACATTTTGACTTAAAATTTACCGCTCTTTCGATTGGAGATGTTAAAAAAGACGGTTTTTATTTGAAAAAATAAATTATTACACTGTCAAAGGCTAGTTTTTATCGTTAAAAGTGAGTTATGGCCGCTACAAAAAAATACATGTCTAATATTTTTTAATGTTTTACTCGTATGTCAAATTTCATTCATTTCGGTTACACTTAGCTAGGGTTACTTGTTAGTGATTTATATAAAAAAAAAATGAATAACAACAGGGACATATTTCTTATGAAAGAATATCTATTAACGAGTATCGTGGTTCTTCATAAAACAAAGCTGGTTCATTATCTGCATTGGATCGAGGCTGTTTTTGTAGGTGCGTCATCGTTATATAAAGAATTAAGTTCATCAATGTACCCTTGTTGAGATAAACCAACTCGAAAGTGAAAAACGATAGAAAAAAAATGTTCCAGTGTTTATTTCATTCTTGTGCAAGATGAAATTTTGAAGTTACTGTAAACAAGACAAATAGCTGTGACAGTATTCAATTGTGAATTACTACAAGCGGATTGTTTTAGGTAGCGTGTGGCCGTTCCGCCCATATTATTTTGTAACTATCTTATAAACCTAAAAAAAAGATTAAAACAAATCCGCTGCGACAAAGACACTTTTATAGTTTAGATCATTTTCTTGATGTCTTAGTTCTAAAAGACTACTGGTAGTTATAGCTTATCAATACTAGGAACACAGTTGCAAGTTTCAGGAAAACTGCTGTCTAGCTGGCTGGAGCAGGATTTTTCTGAGGCTTCTTGGTACACAAGTGCACGCCCGTGTGATTAACTACAAGAAGGTTTTTATCAATAAAAAAAGACCGCTTTATCAAAACACTTAACTCTATTTAATAAACAAAAGAAAAATAAAACAGTATTTACAATTAAGAAACTTAAAGGTAAATTTGGAATACCATTAAAAGAAAGCTTAAAATTACAAGCTCTATAGGTTGTTCTGATATCCCCCTTAATGAAATATTCCTAAATTTGAACTGATAGTATTAATAAACCTACTAGAAATAAAAAAAATCCCTAATTAAATTGTTTAATTAAAAATAAAAGGAACGGTGGACTAGCTTCTCCGATCATCTTCTTCTTCCTGTGCCCTATCCTCAGTGGATGTTGGCGATCATTCTGGCCCATATCACTTTATTGACAGCGGCTCTAAATAATTCAACAGATGACTTTCCAGTCCATTGTCGCAAATTATGCAGCCACGGAATTCGTCGTCTTCTGGGGCCTCTCTTACCATCCACCTTGCCTTGCATAACCAATTGTAGGAGTTCATATTTTTGGTTACGCATTATATGTTTAAAATATTCTAACTTCCGCTCTTTAATGATCTTCATGATTTCTCTCTCCTTTCGCATGCGTTGTAGAACAGTTTCGTTGGTTACGTGATGTGTCCAAGATATTCTCATCATACGTCGGTAACACTACATTTCAAAAGCCTCAAGTCGTCTACATGCAGCTTCCGTGAGTATCCAAGATTCTACACCGTACATCAGTATAGAGCATATGTAGCATTTCAGTAAGCGAGTTCTTAGTTGTAGATTAAGTTTCATATCACATAATAGTATTTTCATGCGATTGAAATAGGCTCTGTCTTTCTCGATACGTATTTTTATTTCTTTTATTTGCTTCCACTTATCATGTAGTTGTATGCCCAGATATTTGATGGATGATACTGTTTTAATAAGAGAACCTTTGAAGCAAAGTTGTACATTTTGGGGAACGTTTTTGTTTATTATCATAACCTTTGTTTTGCCTATATTCAATCGCATATTGTACCTTTCACAGATCTCATCTACTCTTTCCATCAGTCTTTGAAGTTCCTCAGCTGTGCCTGCAAGAAGAACAGTATCATCTGCATATGTCAGATTATTAATCAAAACCCCATTTAGAGAGACACCGTATTTTACCTCTTCAAGAGCTTCCCGAAATAGTTTTTCTGAATAGATGTTAAAGAGCAATGAAGATAACATACAACTATGCTGAACACCCTGACGAATTTGGAATTTTTATTATTCCTTTTCCTCCACTTGAACAAATGATTCTTGTTTGCAATAAAGGTTGGAGATAATTCGTAAATCTTCATCATTCAATTGATGCTCTTGTAGTGTTTCTATTAGTTTTTGATGATTTACTCGGTCGAAATCTTATTCAAAATCAATAAAGCGGGTAAATACATCACAATTTACATCATGACTTCGCAGAATTAAAATATTTAAACTAAATAGCGCCTCTCTTGTGCCTAAGCCGTTCCTGAAGTGAACTTGCGCATCGCTAATGTCTTGTTCAAGTTTCGGTTATATTCGTCCATGTATTATTTAAAGAAATACTATTAAAACATGACTTATAAGATTGATGGATCTATGATCCTCACATTTTTTGGCTGTGGGTTTCTTTGGGATAGGAATAAAGGACGAAACCAGCCGGTTATTAGGAATATTTCCTGTGTCATAAACATGATTAAAACGGTCGGTTAAGATATCTAAATGCTCTTCTTGAATTAGTTTAAGCAAGTCACCACAAACTTCATCTGGTCCTATGGCCTTTTCTTTTTCGAGATTTCTTATTGAATTTGTTATTTTTCCTTTTGTGATAGGAGGCCTTGTTATTATTTCTTTTTCTGCAAGTTCACCTCTGTTTTCCTCATTGCATAATGATTGCATATATTCTTTACATTTCTTAACCTTATGCTGGGCTTCCACAACGACCAGTCTAGTGTCGTCCGTAATAATCTCCCTACCCGTTTTTCTTCCTACACCAGCAGTTTCTTTCAGTTTTTTGTGTAGACTAAACAAATCATGCTGACGGTTTAACAGTTCTATTTCGTCGCATTGCTTATTCAACCAATCTTCCTTTGCTTGTTTTATTTTATTTCTAATGTCGTTGTGGACATTCTTGTATTTTGTTTGATCTTTATTCTTGTATTGTCAACGTTTTTCCATAAGCTCCAAGATTTCATCTGTCATCCATTTTTGTTTCTTCTGTTCGTATTTGTTCGAGGTTTTTCTTTAGCAGTTTCTTTAATTATGCTCTTGACAGCATTCCATTTCATTTCTACATCAGTCATGTTCTTTTTTAACCGACTTCAAAAAGAAGGAGGTTCTCAATTCGTCGACTATGTATTTTTTTTTATTTATGTACACCGATTACTACGAAACGGCTGCACCGATTTGAATGAAATTTTTTACGTTATATTCAGGAAGTTGTTGCGGTGGTCCCATATTTTTTTAGATGAAATTGGTGCAGTAAAATCCAAGATGGCGCTTACAATATGGCGGCCAAAAAAATTAATTTTGTCCGATTTTCTCCAAAATTAGTATGAAGGAATCTTCGAGGTTGTACCCAACGAATCTGAAATTATTTTTAAAAAATTCAAAATGGCGGATCCAATATGGCGGACAAAAAAAACTTAATTTAGTCTGATTTTCTCCAAAATTGGTATGGGGGAGTTTTTGAGGTTGCACATAACGAATCTGATATTATTGTAAAAAAATTCAATATGGCGGATCCAATATGGCGGATCAAAAAATCAATTTTGTCTGATTTTTACCAAAATTGGTAAGGGGAAGTTTACGGGATCGCATATGACGAATCTAAAATAATTTTAAAAAAATTCAATATGGCGGATCCAATATGGCGGACGAAAAAATCAATTTTGTCCGATTTTCTCCAAAATTGGTATGAAGGAGTTTTCGGAGTCGCGTATGACGAATCTAAAATAATTTTTAAAAAATTCAATATGGCGGATCCAATATGGCCGACAAAAAAATTAATTTTGTCCGATTTTCTCCAAAATTGGTACGGGGGAGTTTTTGGGATCGCATATGACGAATCTAAAATAATTTTTAAAAAATTCAATTTGGCGGATTCAATATGGCCGACAAAAAAATCGTTTTTGTCCGATTTTCTCCAAAATTGGTACGGGGGAGTTTTCGGAATCGCCTATGACAAATCTAAAATAATTTTTAAAAAATTCAATATGGCGGATCCAATATGGCGAACGAAAAAATCAATTTTGTCCTATTTTCTCCAAAATTGGTATGGGGAAGTTTTCGGGGCTTCGCATGAATAATCTGAAATTATTTTTAAAAAACTCAATATGGCGGACAAAAAAATCAATTTTGTCCGATTTTCACGGGAGAGTTTTCGGGGTCACATATGATGAATCTAAAATTATTTTAAAAAATTCAATCTAGCGTATCCAATATGGTGGATAAAAAATTAATTTATTTTCTTTAAGTATCGATATTGGAAGGTTTTGGGGCCTATATTTCCAATCTAAAATTAATTTGAAATTTAAGATAGTGGATTTTCAATGACAGACTAAATATTCGTTTGACCCAATTTGATTGGTATTTGGAAAAATCTAAGAACTAAAGAATTTTTAGTGGTTCATTTTAGGGTGATTTACAACTTTGGATAAAATGGGTACTTTTTTGCCAATTTGGAGTCATTGAGAGGTACACTAATCTCGATTAGTACTTAGTTCAAATAATTTATGAATGTCATAATTAATTCTAAAACTAAAAATAGAAAAATAAAATTTTTATTAAAAAATTGAACCGACTTCTAAAAGTGCGCTAAAAAGTGAAAAATAACCATAAATTTTTATATGAAATTGAACGTTTTGAAGTCGGCGCCAAATTATTTGTACAAGAAATAAATAACTACTAATATATACAAATTATGGTAAGAAAGCAAATACAAATAAAGTATTTTTAATCTGTTTATGCAAATCACATTTTGTCAGGTATTAGTTTGGCGCCGACTTCAAAAAGTTCAATTTCATATAAAAATTTATGGTTATTTTTCACTTTTTAGCGCACTTTTAGAAGTCGGTTCAATTTTTAAATAAAAATTTTATTATTTCATCGATCTTATTATTCAGATGTGCAGTTATATCATTCTTGATGGACTCATTTTTTAATTTGTGTATATATATTCGTGTGTTATTCTATCTCCGTTTAAGTTTTTTGGGTTTTAGCCTCAGATTTTCAAGCAGAAAGTTGTGGTCGGATGGAACATCTGCTCCGGGGTATGTTTTCACTGATGTCAAAGCATTTCGAATCTTTTGTTTATTTTCCGATAGAGAAAAAATTAATATCCCCTTACTATTAGTAATGCTGTCTGAAAGATCAAAACATACAAGATTAAAACGGCAGAAAAGATAGCAAAGAAAAACCTTCTTACACTGGTAAAACACAGGCCAAACTGATTTAGACGGATTCTAAATCGTAACTAACGTTAATTAATTTCTGAAAATCAAACTCAACTTTCAACCTTTGGAACCTCCCCCGGTTTAGTCACGCTGGTTCCGACATTTGCTCTTTCCACATTTGTCGACCACATGTTGGATATATCTTTAGTACTGAACCTTAGACCTGTAACGAAGTGGATGATAAAACTATTAAGTTACTTTGACAGATTTATATTAAAATCTTTGAGAGAGTAGAACCGTTTAGATATTGTGTCACATAAGTTAACTGAGTTTATCTTGTTTTTTTTTAGAAAAAATTAACTACCCCAGAAGTAATAAAGCTGAGTTTATGTTTAAGTATGTTAACGGATTGATAGTTCTGTGATATGTAACTATTTTTGGATAGACATAAGATATACATTGCAATCCGTGTACACAGTGGTTCAAGTAAATTCCTCTATTTAGTAGAATTTATTTAAAGTTAATAAATGTTAAACAATTAAAAATCATAATGAACTTTTTTCCCTTACATAAGCGTCTGCATGTAAAAATGCTTTGGGTACGTATACCATCTAAGATTTACAATGGATATGTTAGATGACACCTAGCGACCTCAATGATTTCATTTACTCAAATATAAACGACTACCCTCGTATATACACAGGAGAATTGAGAAGCATGGTAATATCTTATATCGAAACGTTGTTTAATGCTGATAAAAATTCTGTATTATTACTTTTTGTGATTAAAATTTTGCTATAAAATAAGTGATTGGAGGTTGTTCCCTTTTACCAATTCCAAATTATTTTTGTTTCCTGAACAGCAATTGTTTTAATAACTATTGACTCTGCGGCCGTCCTAAAAAGAAGGAATGAATGAGACCATAATGCGGGGATTTGTTTTTAAAAAGTCAGAGAGTCGTAAAATAGCGTTTGTCGAGAGACCATATTATGTTTATATTAATAAGCTCTTTTTCTAATATACTTTTGATACGAAATTATTCAAGTGGGTTTTAATAATGTGTACACTATTATTTTCATAAAAATATGGTGGGTATTAAGAGATAAGTTTTCTCAGAAATAGACGTCTCTTAGAACCTTATCTAATCGTCCTATAAATAATATAAATGTGTTTTTCTGCGATAAGTACGAACAATCATCTTGCAGTGACATATTTAACTGTAGTACATATATTCTCAGGTATTTTAGTGTAATTATAAAATGAATACATCAGAAAATATTTCGGTAAGTAATACAGTGTTTAAATAAGGGTGGTCGTCAATCATGCATCAAATCAGTTTTCAAGTTTATTGTTCAGTTACTCCCAGAACTTGATTATATATAATTAAATTATAAAAATTCTAGTGTTCTTATCTTTAATTACTTATAATCGTTTGAATTAAAGTGAGATATTTCCGACCACACCTATTTATTGCTTCTGATTTTCAAATTTAATGGCTTTGTAAGTACAATAAAATTTTTATAAAAAAATTGAACCGACTTCTAAAAGTGCGCTAGAAAATGAAAAATAACTATAAATTTTTATATGAAATTGAAATTATTGAAGTCGGCGCCAAACTAGTGCCTGACAAAATGTGATTCGCATAAACGCATTAAAAATACTTTATTTGTAACTGCTTTCTTACTATAATTTGTATATATTAGTAGTTACTTATTTCATTTAGAAATAATTAATATGGTAAAGTTTTCGGGATCGCTTATAACGAATCTGAAATTATTTTTAAAAAATTCAATATGGCGTATCCAATATGGCCGATAAAAAATAATTTTGTCCGATTGATATGGGGAAGTTTTTGGGATCGCACATTACGAATCTGAAGTTATTTAAAAAAATTAAATAAGGTGGATCCTAGATGGCGGATTAAAGATTTTACATCTCTCGATTTTATCTAAAATCAGTACTGGAAGATTTTTGTTAGTGTTAATTACTAACTTAAAATATTTTTTAAAAAACTCAATCCGGGGGATTTAATAAGGCGTCCTAAAAATTTTACATTTTTCGATTTTTTCCAAACCTGATATAGGAGGTTCTTGAGGATGTAAGTTATGAATTTAAAAGTATCTGTCGAGAATTCCATATGGCTAATCCAATATAGCGGACTAAAAATTTTTAATTTTTCGGTTGTGTTCAAAGAAGGGACTGAATAGTCTTTGAGGATGTATATAGCGAATATAAAATTATTTTAAGAAAATCTAATATGTCCGATGCAATATGACAGTCTAGAAATTTTAAATTTCCGGATTTCATCCAAAATTGATACTAGGGGGCTTTGAAGGGTTTAGATTTAGATTATATTAATACGTTAAAATTACTTTTTTGAAGTTTAATATGGCGGATCGAATATGGTGGGTTGAAAATTTTACCTTATTCGCATTTTTTCAGATTTGGTATTAGTAGGTTTTCGGGATCGTGTGTTACTAATACGAAGTTAATTTTTTACAAATATTAGATTGATAAGATGCAATATGAGGGACTGAAAATTTTACATTTTCCGATTTTGTCTAAAATTGATATTGTGGGGTTCTTGGGGCGTATCCAAACTCAATATGCAGTATAAAATATATCTGGCTAAAAAATTTACGTCTCAAGTTCTTTAAATATCCATATTGGAAGGTTTTGGGGCCCATATTACCAATATAAAATTAATTTGAAATTTAAGGTACCGGATTTACTATGACAGACTAAATATTTGTTTGACACAATTTTATTGGTATTTGGAGAACTCTAAGAATCAAATATTTTTAGTGGTTCATTTTAGGGTGATTTACAACTTTGGATAAAATGGGTATTTTTTTGCCACCTTGGAGTCATTGTGAGATACACTAATCTCGTTAGTACTTAGTTCCAATGATGTATGAAGATCATAATGAATTCAAAACTAAAAATCGAAAAATAAAATTTTTATAATAAAATTGAACTGACTTCTAAAAGTGAAAATAACTATAAATTTTTACATGAAATTGAAATTTTTGAAGTTGGCGCGAAACTATTTCTAAATGAAATAAATAACTACTAATATACACAAATTGTGGTAAGAAAGCAATTACAAATAAAGTATTTTTAATCTGTTTATGCGAATCACATTTTGTCAGGAGTAGTGGATATATGAGAGAAATAAAGAGGAGGAGGAGGAGTAAGAAGAGTAAATCATCAACACTTTTCATCCTCCTCCTCCTCTTTTCTTCTCTCATTATACTTTTCAAATCTCTCATTATACTTATTAACAAACCTCGTATCATCAACACTTTTCATCCTCCTCCTCTTTTGTTCTCTCATTATACTTTTCAAAAAGCCTCGTATACATCACCTTGAGTTTAATCTTAAAGTTAACAACATGGCTAACCTTTCATCGAATCCGATCATAGTAGGAGATCTAACCTTATGTTTGACCTTGAGGTGGATAACCTTATTTGACCATGAAGTCGATATAAAGTCCTACCACCAATGAATTTTCACTTCAGTAAATTTATAAAATAGATACGTGGAGCAACAAAAGATGATAAATTAAATACCAACAAATAATAAGTAAATAATAAGTAAATAATTTTATATTTAATAGTAAATATTACAAAGTAAATATTAAAAAATTCATTCAAAAATTTATGGATAATAATATTGAAGAAGAAGATCCAGATCTAGATGAATTAATTGGAGTATTGGATTACAATACACATCTTAACGAAGAAAAATTTCAGAAGAACTTCAGAAATTGTTTAAACTACGATATAAATAATTTCGAACAAATTGAAGCTGACTCTGGTGACTCCGATATTGAAGAAGATAATGAAGAAGACAGTGCTAGTGCTAAATTTTATTTAGTGAAACATAAGTACACTGATCCCAAAGAAATTGTGTTCTGTATTACTCAGAGTTATATCGTAGTGTTTGTAGTGACGGAAAATCAAGAAAAAACTCTTTGTCACGCATGCTATCAAATTATACAATTTTATCAAAGGGCAGGGGCTCATAGACTTGTAAATACTCATAATAAGAGAAAATTAAAACGCTTAAGCAATGATTTACATTGCGATATGTGTTCAAGACAGTTGTATCAAATTATTACCCCCAAAGTTTGTTTAATTTGCAATAGTAGTGTTAAAAAAATTGATTTAGATTGGGACGCAAATGTTCCAGTGGTGCCAATATAATGCCTGGTAAAAAACCAATATATAAAAACGGTAGGAAGTCGCGAAGGGTAAAAAAAAAAGTTGTTAATGAAATAATTGAAAATAAAACCGAAGAATGTCCTATATGTCTTGAAGATATATTATCTAATAAAATGATGTCACCAGAACCTTGTAATCACAGATTTTGCATCCCTTGTTTAGGAATGTGGATGTTAATTAATAAAACATGTCCAATCTGTCGCAATGAACTATGTGTAATTAAATGTGAAAATGAAGAAACTGTAGTCCTAGAATATTTAGATTAGAATGTATTATTTAATACTTATGTATTGCAAACCACTTCATAAATGTGAAAATGAAGAAATTATAATCCTAGAATATTTATTTTAAAATTATTATTATTTAATTTTTTTATTTTAAAATTATTATTGTTTGTATTTAATTTATCCATTTATTCTTATCTTATTGGAATAAAGAATTGAACAATTTCGAAAAAAAATGTTTTATTTATAAGAATAACGAACAAACATAACAACTAAATACAAGAGTTTTGATTATTCATAATAGATTGAAAAAATATTTTAAATTAACCACCCTGTTCAAAAATTCTTAATCCTTTCTTATTTTAGAGAGTTTTAAATCTAAAATTAATAAGTTTATAAATATGAAAGAAAAATATTATAGGAAATTTAGGTACAGTTATCTTCATACTCCTTTATAATTAGATCAATTAAATAAAATTTACATTACCTTAAATCGTCTCCGTTACTATTCACTATCACTTAAACACTTTAACTTAACCTAAAAATAGTTTCACTTAACACTGTCCCTAAACTTGGTCTATTGTTTGTATCTGTCAACTGAAAAAAAAAATCAATTAGTATTTTGATATTAGGAAGACTAATAATAAATTAAATATAAGCTTAATATAAGCTACTTACTTTGTAGTGGAATCGACTTCGTCACACTGGACTGGTTCCTCCGGATTTATCTGAGGTTCCACTTGAGGATCCTCATTTTCCTCTGGATTTGTCGAGGAGGTTATGGATGGTACTTGTACCGGAGGAGGAACGTTGACTCTTCTTCTTATTACAAGTCTATTACCATCCATAACCTGAATTTCATAATTTCTGTTCCTGAACACATTGATAATTAAATGAAATAATAAAAATTAAAATTTAGGAAGACAGCACTGGTGATGAACCAAAAATGAAAAAGTCACCTCGCAAAACAGTCATTTTATGAAAGTAGGTCAAGGTAAAATTTCGATTTTTAAATCGCGGAGAGGGCCCCTCATACCGCCCCTATACTCCTCCTATACCCCCCGCCCCCGCCCCGCCCCCCAAGGGGGGGGGGCGGGGCGCGGCCTTCGGCCGCGCGCGTTGCCTTCCAGGGAGCGGGGGGCCTTCGGCCCCCCGCTCCCTGGACCCCTCCCCAGTCGAGATGCCCCGAAAAAACCTTGTGTTTTTTATAGGCCCGCAAACCTCTCGAGTTTTTATAGTTACAGCACATTTTAGGACGTCTCACTGAGAGTTATAGGGGACCCTAAGGTAAGATGCTCCGAAGAGAATTTTGTGTTTTATACGCCCGCAAACCTCTCGAATTTTTATAATTACAGCACATTTTAGGGCGTCTCACTGATACTTATAGGGGACGTAGCTCCCTAAGCAGCTCAGCAGAGGGACTCAGCTGGGGGGCTCAGCGGGGGGAAGGGAGGAAAGGGGAAGGAGGCTTTGCGGGGGAAGGGGGCGGGGAAAAATTTTGCGGGGGAAGGGGGGAGGGGAAGGGGGGCTCCGCGGGGTGTGACGCGCAGAATTGAGGTCATTGACCTTTATTGAGGTCACTATACGTACGAGGACAAACCGTGGCCTGCTTTCATATAAAACGGTCGAGGATCAGTTTATAGCAAGCTTAAGTCGAGTTTACCACGCTTTAAATTTAAAGTCTCCAATTTTAGTTTGTTTTAGTTTGTTTTAGTGTGTTTTAGTTTGTTGCTGTCAAGTGTACTCAAATTTTAAAGGTATGTCTTTTCCTTTTGCCTCAACTTCCACTGAACAGTTAGGAGTGGTGAACAAAATTAATATAATTTCAAATATAATAATTCAGCCTGCTTTTTTGAATAATGAAAATGAAAGTGACAACCAAAATTTAAGTCAGAGAACCCAAAATTTTAACGCGATGATTAATACGATGCAAGAAAAAAATTTAGAAAACAAATTACTCCAAAGTTGTTCAGAAACGAACATAAAATTTTTAGAAAATTTGGAATATTTGCCTGAACTAGAGAATATTTCGGAGACAGATTTTGACTTTCAAAATTCAATTTTATCACAAAATTTAGATTTTAATAATATTTTAACGCCGGAAACCCCAAATTTTTTAACTCAAGATTTAGATGTAACAACGGACACTCCCATTACAAATACTCCCGACATATTAACTCAAGATTTAGATAATATCGACAATTTTAAAAAGCTAATGGGGATTCCCAAAATTAATAAAAATTTAACAAATTATCAGAGTAAAAGTGACAATGACAGTGACAATGATTCGAGTTCAAATAAATCACAAAATTTTTTTGGAATGTTGAAAACTAGAAATTTTGAAAGTGAAAACAATTCTGGAGGAATACCGGGTAATTCTTCATTTTCTCCTCTATCTCTGTTCAAAATTTCAACTAATCAAAAAAAAAATAAAATTTCGGAATCGACTAGTAGTGGAAATATGGGGGTTGATGTTTTGGGGGAGGAGGATGGTTCACGGGATAGTTACAAAATTTCAGATTGTAGTGAAGATTTGGGAGCATCGTTTACTAGTGGTGGTGGTTCCCAAGAAATTCTTCCAATAATAAGTGAACCATCTGAAAAAAATGAAAATTTTAGTCAAAATTCAATTCCGTGCGGCCAAAATACCTACTGTGAATTAAATTTTCCAAATTCTCCAATAATTTTTGAAAACTCGCCACCAGATTTCGATGAAATTTTAAATTCTGTTTCTACACAAACAGAGACAGTTCAAAATTCTGTTTTAACACAAACGGAGATGTCAATCCCCTTCGAAAACGATTATCCGAAACTAAGCTTTCATTCAAAATCAAATTTCAAAATTAAAAATAAACATTTGTCTTATCAAAGATCATTAGGATTTGTTTTGGATTCTATTTTAAATTGCGATCCTAATAAAACAGCTGAGGAGAAAAGGAAGATGTGGGAAAGGGCGATAGAACTTTATAAAGCTACTCTTAGCTTTTTCCATCCCATTCCTTAACTCCCCTCCTACTTCTTTTCCACCATTTAAATTCATACCTGACCGTGTTACCTTCAGTGTGTTAAAATCGACTTGGGCTTCACAATAAGAGATTCGTTTTAGAAAAATGGATTTTAAATGTGAAGAGTGCTTCAAAATTTTTACTCGAAAAGACAATTTGAATCGCCACAAGAAGATAATTCACTCTAACAATGGCCCCCAGTTAGAACAGAAGAAGAAAAGCTGTAAGTTTAATTTTAAATAGAAATTTTGTTTCAGTTTAATAATTAGTTATTAATTTGATGAATTAGAGGCAAATTTAATAAAGAAGTTATTAAATTTTAGGTGAAAGAAGATATTGTCAATTCTGCAAAATATTTATAAAAAAGTCATTATGGTTCTGTCATTTGAGAACAAATAAACACAAAACCAATTCAATGGTGGTTAGGGATGAAAATGTGTCTGTAATAAAATCGGCATTTAAGGAAAGAATCATTTCATATAAAATATCATCGACTCAATACCAAATCAACATTTATGATTTTTTCTCCGAAATACAACAAAAAATAATTGAGGTAATCAGTTATGAAATCCAAAGACACACCTGCATCAAACTCAACATGGAGTTATTTGGTCTTTACTTAAATCCTTCCAATGAAAGTCATGAAGTTAAGTCTTTCAATACCCCATTTCGGATTTTATGTAATAGTTCAGAATTAACGCAAGAACTAGAAGATATTATTAAAATTATTGACCGGAAAGCTGATGAACTGGCAGAAAAAGATTCGGGTAAATTATTTTTTATTAAATATTTAGTAACTAAACTTAAACCAAAAATACATTTGTTGTTAATTATTCTTCTTTAATTTCAGGATGGATTTTAATAAAAATATTACACGTTGAGCTTAACATCAACGAGTACAACCCCTTAAAAGCTTCTTCATATATACCGCTACCGTCAGAGATCAAGTTGAAAAATGCTGTAGTCAACGTTCAAAACAATGATGAATGTTGTTTCGCCTGGTCTGTGGTTGCAGCTCTTCATTCACCTAACGGACCAATTGAAAAGGTGGAGTCGTATCCACATTTCACCACTATTTTAAACTTTAAAGGTATCAATTTTCCTGTAACTTTAAAAGACATAAGTAAATTTGAAAATTTAAACAATATTTCGGTTAATGTTTATGGATTAGAAAAAATCAAGAATAATTTAAAAACTCAATTCGAAATTATAGGACCTTTACATTATACAAAAAATAAGCGAGAACGTCACCTTAATTTATTATTAATTGGAGATGATAATGGAAATTTCCATTACTGTTATATTTCGGATTTATCTAGATTAATTTCAAAACAATTATCTAAACATCGCAAAATTTTTATGCGACGGTTGTTTACAATATTTTACTACTGAAGAATTATTAGTCAGGCATAACACATATGATTGCGATTTTGTAAGAATAAATCTACCTTCAACTGAAACCAAAATAGATAGATTTGGAAATATTATTCCCGAAAATATTTTAAAATTTCAGAATATACAAAAACAAATTGAAGTTCCATTTGTTATATATGCAGATTTTGAATGCATTCTTAAGCCTTTAAATAATGAAATTAATGATGTAGATCCAAGTTCTCCATATACTGAAAAAAAATGTCAACATATTCCATATTCGTTTGCTTATTATATAAAGTGTTCATTGAATCATCAATTCAATTTCCAAATTTCAAAATTATATGGGTCCCAATTGTGCACAAATTTTTATAACTTACTTAGAAAGAGACGTTCTTAATATTTACAATAAATATATGAAAAAGTTAATACCAATGAAAAAATTAAATGTGTTGGAACAATTACATTTTGAATATACGAATGATTGTCATATATGTGATAAACCTATAATTTCGGATAAGGTTGCTGATCATTGTCATTTAACAGGTTCCTATAGAGGTCCGTCACACTCTATATGCAACTTAAATTATAAATTATCTAATTCCATTCCAGTAGTTTTACACAATTTGCGTAATTATGATTCTCATCTGTTTATAAAAAATTTATGTCCAAATCATGAACAACTATTTGTCATAGCCCAGAATAAAGAGAAATACATTTCATTTCAAAAATCTATTGAAGTAGATCAATATTTAGATAAAAAGACTGGTTTCACCAAGTCAAAATTTCTATATCTTAAGTTTATTGATTCATTTCAGTTCCTACCATATTCTTTGTCAAATTTAGCTTCCATCCTTAATGATGAACAATGCAAAGAAGTGTTCAAATATTTTAATGAAAAGGAAAAATTTAAGTATATCCGTCAAAAAGGCGTTTTCCCTTATAAATATATTGATAATATCGCCAAATTAAATGAAACGGAGTTACCCAATAAAAAAAATTTTTATAATGACCTCACGGATGAACACATTACTGATGAAGAATATGAGAGGGCTAAAAATGTTTGGAATTTATTTGAATGTAAAACAATCGGTGAATATTCCGATTTATATCTTAAATCTGATGTATTACTTTTGGCAGATGTTTTTCAAAATTTTAGAAAAACGTGTATGGAAACTTACAAACTTGATCCTGCACATTATTATACTTTTCCAGGTTTAAGTTTTGACGCTTGTTTAAGATATACTGGAGTCGAATTGGAGTTAATAACAGACCCAGATATGTTACATTTTTTTAAAGGTAGTGTAAGAGGAGGAATCAGTACCTGTGTATGTAGGAAATCTATAGCAAACAATTTATTTCTTTCAAATTATGATCCATTACAACCATCTAAATATATTATGTATTTTGATGCAACTAATCTTTACGGATATGCGATGTCTCAATATCTGCCCGAAAAAGATTTTGTTTGGTTATCAAATCAACAAATTCAAAATTTAGATATAATGAATATATCTGAGACTAATGACAAGGGTTATGTGCTAGAGGTTGATTTAGAATATCCTGAAAATTTACACAATTTACATAATGAATTTCCATTCTGTCCAGAAAATTATAAGCCTCAAAATTCTAAAACTTTTAAATTAATTCCAAATTTAAAAAATAAAGAAAAATATGTAATTCACTATACTTTATTAAAACAATGTATTCAATATGGAATTAAACTAACTAAAATTCATCGGGTTGTAGAGTTTACACAATCTCAATGGTTAAAAAAATTTATTGATCTAAATACAAATTTAAGAAATCAATCTAAAAATCAATTTCAGAAAAATTCTTATAAATTGGCAAATAATAGCATCTACGGAAAAACAATGGAAAATGTGGATAAAAGGACAGATATACGATTGGTTACACAATGGGCAAAAAATCATAGAAAAGATGGGGCAGAAAATTTAATTGCTAAACCATCCTTTAAAGATGTAACAATATTTTCAGAGAATTTAGTAGCTGTGCAAATGCGTAAAGTGTTAGTGCAATATGATAAACCTGTCTATGTAGGCTTTAGTATTTTAGATATATCAAAAACGGTGATGTATGACTTTTTTTATGGGTTTTTAAAACCTTTATATAAGAATAATATTAAACTTCTGTACACAGATACAGATTCCTTTATTTTGGAAATTGAGACAAGTAATGTTTATGAAGACATTAGGGTTAATATTGATAAATTCGATACTTCAAATTATGATGTTAATAATATTCATGAAATACCAATAACTGAATCTGTTGTTGGAAAGTTTAAGGATGAATATGCTGGTGAACCAATAGAAAGCTTTTATGGCACAGGGGCCAAAGCTTATTGTGTTAAGTCAGAAAATGGGTTGCTTAAAAAAGCTAAGGGGATAAAGAAAAGTAGCATTAAAAAACAATTAGAATTAACACATTATAAAGATGTTGTAGAACAAAATTCAAAAGCTTTCTGTACAATGTATTTGTTTAGATCTCGACTTCACAATATTTATACAGAATTAGTTAACAAATTAGCTCTCACTTCTAATGATGATAAAAGATTTAAAATTCCCAATAGTTATGATACATTAGCATGGGGTCACCAAGAATTTCCATTTTTTCAGTGGTTAATAGACCATGAAAATGAATTATAAAAAATTCTTTTAAGATTAAAAGTTTTACTCTTCAAGGCTAAATTTGAAGTATTTAAGAACATGGTAAATTTTAAAATTATATCAGTATAAAATATACCACCGTCTAGAATAAATATGTGTTTAGAATCTTTTGAAAAAGAAATTGATAACAAATTATATAGAACATATGAAAAAAGACTTTCCTCATTTAAATTCTGGAATGGAAAATTAAATCCTAAAGTGTTAGCCCAATCAGGGTTTTATTATTTAGCTATTCATGATGTTTGTAAATGTTTTTACTGTGGTGCAGAAATATTTGCCTGGAAAATTGATGATTGTCCAATTGAGGAACATTATCGTCACTGGAAGAACTGTGACTTAATCGAGTGTTTGTGGTTAGGTGAAAAAAATAAAAAATGTGAACCTGTTGTCCTTAAAGTGAAAGAAAATATGTCAACATCTTTCATTTTTTTATTAGTTTTAATAACTATGTTTGTATCTCTAATTTGTAAACAAATTATTTAATGTCCTTAAAATGAAAGAAAATATGTCAACATCTTTCATTTTTTAATAGTTTTAATAACCATGTTTGTATCTCTAATTTGTAAACAAATTATTTAATATTTTGAAAAAAAAATGTCTATATATTGTAGAAAATTAATTAAAACTGTTCAGTCTTATTTCAATCTCTTATTGTTTTGTTAATAGACATTTAAAATTGAAAAGTGTTTTAATGGCATCCCTTATCAACTACATTGTTTTACATTCAATTTTAAATAATACTTTATATGTACTTTATCCTCCAAGGGTTTTACATGGAATGGTGTGTTTTGAAAACGAAACCTCTACTATTAAACCTGAAATATGTAATTATATGAAAGCTATGAATATTAATAATTATTCAACTGCTTTCGCATATAATATGAATAATAGTCAATCTAATAGTAATTTTTTCAAAATTTACTTTCATTATCCAAATAATACAATTTTTGACACTAACTGGATTGAAAAAAATAAAAAACCATTTACGATTTCTAGCTGTGCTCATATTAAAAATGATGAGGAAGGTAAAAACTGTTTAATTCTATTTATCTTCAATATAATTTTATCAATAGGTAGTTTTTCACTTTTGTCGTTCTTGACAATTTTGTTTTATCAAGATAGGTCATAAAAATTTAATAAACTTGCTTGACCTTGAAATTTATAGAGGAGTGGGGTGGATAAAATATATTCAGACTCAGTATTTTAGTTTTCAGTTAGCATCAAGACATCATGTTTAATAGTAGCAATTTTAATGGATATAAATCCAGTTCTAGTGAAACCAATGATAAAATTAGTCAGTGTAATGAAAAATTATTAAATTCAAAAATCTACTATCTTAACAATTCCTTATCAAAATTTGTTTGTGTTGGAATTGGTATAAATGATTTTACACCAAAAGTTCTAATTGGAGGTCGAAATGGATTTCACATTTACTTGAATGAAGAAGAATGGAAAGAACTTCAAAAAAATCAAGGAGTGTTGGTGAATTATTTTTATTCTGCTCAAGCATATGCATACCCACTAAAAATTGAAAAAATCACAGTGTTTTTTGAAAAAATAAATCATTCTCCTGTTATCAGAATTCAAAAGGATGAACATTATGTGATTCTGGGAAAAGAATCAATAGATAAATTAGTTGAAATCGATGAACTTGTTGACTACAGAATTCATATAATTAAAAAGCAAGAATTTTCCAAATATTTTAATTTGTTTCATCACTATAATTATCAGTCAGGAGATGTGTTGTCTCATATTTATAGTGTTTTGGATCCATGTCAGAATTTAAACAGTGAAAATGTCGGAACTGTTTTAGAAATGTTATCTCTACATAAACAGGAATTAGAAAACAAGTTAAGAAAATCCGGTGCATTACAATAGAAATATGAAGAAATCAGTGACAATCAGTGAGAACAATAATAAAGTTTATATATTAGTGACATGGGACTTTGCATTTAGACAAGCTCGAAAAAGTGAATATCAGAAATTTTATCTTGACAGACTAAGATTTGAAAAACGAGTTGAACAATGTGAAAGTATTCTTAAAAGTATTTTTGATGTAGATCATAGAAAAAAAATATATATTGAAAGATTTAATGTAAAAATATAAATTTATATTGTTAATCTCAGTTGCAAACATCTTAAAAATTATATTGTTAGTATTTGTTGTAAAAAGGATTATCGTAAATAAAAAATATGTTATATAAATAGGTCTTTTATTTAAAAATTTGATATACAATATTACTTAAAATTAATTACAATACATCTTTTTTAAGAATCCATGAATTATGTGATTTATCGAATCCTAACCATTTAACAAAAACTTGGTTCCCTTTCTTCCTTAAAATTTTTTCAACCAAAAACACATCTGGATGTTTAACTTTTTGTAACTCTTCTTGGTAGAAACCTCCTTCAATATATTCATTTTTACTATCTTTTAATAAATAGGTGGGTGGATTTGTTAACTGAACCTTTCTAATTTGAAAAATTTCAGTTGACCAATTTGGAGTATATCCTTTTTCAAAAGCTTCTCTTTGTTTGGAAATTCTAACAAAATCATTTTCTTTAAATTTAGTGCGCTTTAAATCAAATATTTTTTTAAAGGTAAAAGAATTTTGCAGTATAGTTTTCTCATTTTTTTTATTAACCTCAACAGGTCTATATCCGGTAGTTCTATGAATACTATTATTATATTTTTCAATAATAGTGGGTAAAATAGAGTACCATTGGTAATTCCCTCTATTACTAAAATATTTCCACATTATATTTTTTAAAGTTCGATTTACGCGTTCTACAATACTCGCTTTGAGATTAGAGTAAGTATTATAATGATTAATTTTGTAATAATTCATAAGATCTTTAAAATCTTTATTGAAAAATTCTTTTCCCAAATCTGTCTGCAAATTTTGCGGTTTACTTGTTTTTTCTAAAATTTTTTTCATAGCTTCAGTTACATCTTTTCCTTTTTTATTTTTAAGTGGTTGAGTCCAAACATACTTTGAGAATGCATTTATCACCACCAAAATATATCTATAACCTTTATTAAATTTGGAATAGGGTTGCATCTCTACCAAATCAGCTTGCCATAAGTCATTAAGGCTTTTAACAATAGTTCGTCTTCTTCTATATCTTCTTCTTGCCGGTTTATGTAATTCATCTACAACTGTTTCTTTAATATTTTTACTCATAGTACTAGAATAAAATTTCTTAATACCTTCTTTAAATAACTTATTTTATTTGTTTGTTATCCTTTTTTAGCAAATCTTCGATTTTATATTCCAAAGTTTTAAAAGATGCATTATTCGAATCTTTGACTTTTTTGATTTCATCTTCGATTTTATATTCCAAATTTTTAAAAGATGCATTATTCGAATCTTTGACTTTTTTGATTTCATCTTCAATGTTGGTAATTCTTACATTAATTTTAGTTTCAAAAACAACAAGTGATTTTATACTTTCGTTTCTCATTTCTCTTACTGTTGCGTTTAATTCTTCTCTAGCATATGCCATTGTGTCATTAAACTCTTTTCTAGAAACTTCGGCTGCTCTTTGAACTAATTCGTTTAATGATTTTATTTCTTTTACCAATTTATTTTCTAGATTTTTTATATCTTTTCCTAATTGAAATTCTACATTTGTTAAATTTAATTTTATTTCTACCAATTTTTTTTCTATTTTCTTTATATCTAAAATCGCTTTTTCAATTTCAATTCTTACATCGTTCAAAGATTTTTCATAATCATTTAACTTTGTTGAAATTTCTTCAATTTTTGAACTGTGTTGTGCAAGTCCTTTTTTTAAATCATGGATAGAGGTGTTAATCATAGCTTGTATTAGTTCTGCTAAGGATTCTAATTCTTTTTCTAATCTTTTATTCAACATCTTTTGAAAATATTCATCGTCAACAGTGGTTTTTAATTCTGTTTTTAGATTGTTTAATTGTGAGATTATCTCCATGATTTGTTCACTATTTTTTAAAATTTCATTTTTAAATTTATTTTCAATTTTTTCATCTACATTTTGTAAATCTGTGTTTAATTTCTTTTCCAAATTTTTCAAGTTTAATAGAATTATTTCAGCATTATTTTCAATTGAATTAATTTTCTGATTTATTTCATTAATATTATCGCTATCTTTTTTATGGATTATAAAGTGTGTATTAATAGCTCTCTCTATTTGTTGTGTGTTTTTATTCATACCATCATGAATGTTTTGAAAATTACCTATTTCTTCAGAAACCCTATTATTAAGTTTGTTCGTAAATTCTTGGAACTTTGATACCATATCTTTTATAATAATTTGTTTAACATTTTCTATTGCAGAAGTATCATTTATTTTTGATTTAACCAATGTCATTTAATTTTTTATGTTATTTTCAAAATTCTTTACTTCATCATATTTCTGTTTTATTGTTTTAAAATCATCTTCACACTTCGATGTTTTTTGAGAAAAACTTTTTAATAGTTCATCATTGTCTTTGACAATATTTTTTATATTTAATATCCTGTTATCATAGTTTGACACAACATTTTCTTCAAATAACTTAATTTTTTTCGAAATAGATTCCACATTTTCATCATTTTCACTAACTCTCTTTTTTAAATTTACAATATCATTTTTTAATACAGGTTCAAATCTTTGAACAATATCATCACTTTTAAAATTTTTTAATATTTCATTTTCAACATTGGCTAGTATTTTATTTTCTATTGTAGGTATATCTACTGTATACTTTTTAGAAATATGACGTCCAAATTTATCAATGGTCATTTTAACAATGTTATGTAACAATATTTACTACATTCTTTTATACAATTATATTGGCTTCTTTCAATTCTTCAATAATAGAAATAATTTCGTTGTTATGTCCTGTATTCCCAGCCATCATAGATGCTACCAACAGTCGAAGTCTATCAACAAGTTCATTTACGTTATCCCAATATACGTAATCGGTATAAGGTTTATTAACTTTTAAAGTTATTCCGGATCCTGTTCTTTTCGAAGATATTCGAGTTTCCCTGTATGGAGCTTTTCGTCTGTCAAAAAATCCTTGAACTATATTATGCGTTTCGGGATTTATGGTTTTAGTTTTTGTAATTCCTTTATTTTGTAAATAAGGCCCTATTATAGAAATAAATTTTTGTGATCCATTTCCCTGTACCTGCTCATTTGGATCATAATTTCTACGGTATGCATTGGTTCTCTTTAAAATATCCATATAATTTTCCAAATCTTGTTTTTTATAACCTACTGGTTCCTTTTTAAATAATAATTCATATAAACCTGGTGTACCTGTATAAGTTATACCTTCAACTTTTATGTTTTTACCGATAATTTCTATAGGTCTTTGTGTTAAACCCAAAAAGAATTTCTCAGTTTCAAAATCATGTACTATTCCATAGAGGTGATCAAACTTATGTTCCACATCTTTTACCCCTCCGTCAATATATTGACGAGGTAATTCATGAAATCCTGATAAATATTCTTGATATAAAGGTGTACTGACAAATGTTTGAATTGTTTGGCGTGTTTGTTCTAATATATCCGAAAGATTTCCTACCGTAGATTGTGAAATTGAAGAAGGGGTGGTTTCTGCTATGACACTTGTTTGTTGTAAAGATGGCATCTGACTATGTGAGGCTATACTGGTTTCCCAATCAATAATTGTTGGTATTTCTGTAGGAAGAATTGGAGTTTTCCCTGTCTTTCTTTTTTCTGGTGTTGATGTTCCATACTGTAGTTTTTTTCTTGGTGTTAGTGTTGGAAACAATCTTTTTTCTGGTGTTTCATAATTTTTTTTAATGGGTGTTTGTAGCTCTTCCTTTACCTCAGCCGATTCAATTTTACCAATTGTTGAAATTAATTGTTGTAGGGGTTGAGTTATTGGTTTATAGGTTTCTTCCAATTTGGATTGTGCTTCAAATTCAGCATTTTTTAAACTTTGATATTTTTGTTTAACAGCTTTCCTTGACTTAACAAGCTCTCTTGCTAAGTGTTCATTCATGATTAGTTAAATTTTTTACAAAACTTTTATTTTTATAAGAAAATATATGAATCAAATCCTTTTCGATATCGACCGGATTTTAAATTCGAATCCTTGTCTATTACCAAAAATCCAAATTTATCTTTCCAACACATCAAACATAACTCATTAAATTGATTAAATGACATATCAACATTAACATGATCATCATAAATATGTTTTAAGTTCGTTTTGTCTTGTTGAAATATAACAATCAAATTCGCATTGTCACGAATTAATTGCTTTGGAATCGAAGAATACGTTTGACACAAATAAAAACAATCAGTATTTTTATGTCTTCCAAAACAAAAATAATCTTTTACAACATTCTGATTGCAACACACTATATCATCAAATATAATTATGGAATTTGGTTTTATTTCTTGTGGAGAAACAATATTTTCTTCATTTTCGGATTCATAATATCCAATTTCTCTCAATGGTTTAAAAAGTAATCTCAAATATTCATATTTTGGTTGATATAGAGACTTTGAATAAATATATAAATTTTCAAACCGTAAACCATTGGGATCTTCAATTAAACTTATAATGATATTAGTTTTACCACACCCTGATGGACCAATAATTAACCCCCTTTTACTAGAGCCTTCAAACAATTTTCCATGTTTTCTAAAATTATTTCTTGAAGTCTCATGGTCTTTAATAATAATTGAATAAGGTTGTTTGACAATTTTCATATATAAGAGGATGTATAAAGGGTAAGTTCTAATTTAAAACTAGTCACTTTGTTCCAAGATTTCAATTATATAATGCCAATCTCATATAAGCAACAACCCATTTATAAAAGAAGAGTCAGAAAAAGAGGTAGTGGTTTAATTAATACTCTAATAAATAAGTTACCTTTTGAATTACATCTACCTGGGTATAATTTTTGTGGACCTGGAACCAAACTAGAAAAGAGACTAGCTAGAGGCGATAAAGGCATAAACTTATTGGATGAAGCTTGTAAAGAGCATGATATTGCCTATGCACAATCAAATGATATAAAAAGCCGACACGCTGCTGATAAATTATTAGGTGACAAAGCTGCCGAAAGGTTCAGAGCAAAAGACGCCACTTTTGGAGAAAAAACTGCTGCACTTGGAATAAGAGGTGCAATGAAAATTAAAAGAAAATTTGGTATGGGATTAAAAAAAAGAAGGAAAAACAGAAGTCGAAAAACTCGTCTAGGACGAGGAATAACTTTATCTCAAGCTATTTCAAAAGCAAGACAAGCACTAAACGGAAAACAATTTAAAAGTTTGACTGATATTATTCAAACTGCACTTAGATCTATCGGAGATAGTAGAATATTATCACCAAAAAATAGAATCATACCAATTCCAAAAACTGGTGGATTTCTACCTCTTATTCCTTTATTTGCTGGTTTGTCCGCTTTAGGTGCTCTTGGAGGAGGAGCAGCAGGTATTGCGAAAGCTGTCAACGATGCAAAAGCTGCTAAAGAAAAATTAGAAGAGTCCAAAAGACATAATAAAATGATGGAATCTATAGCAGTAGGAAAACAAGGAAGTGGTCTTTATTTAAAACCATATAAAACTGGATGTGGATTATATCTGAAACCTTATTCAAAAAACTGTTAAAACAAATACCTCGAAAACCACTTACAAATTATGATTTAAGTAAATATATTAATCTACTTAAAATTCCCAACTTTCGAGGTATATTCATGAGAGATAAATTACCAAAAAAAATTAATAAAAATGAAAGTGGTATTGTTAATCTCGATAAGAATAGTGGTGATGGAACTCATTGGACTGCATACATAAAAAAAGGGAAAAATATTTAATATTTTGATAGTTATGGCAATTTGCGACCATCTACCGAATTAACAAAATATTTTTTCAGCGATAAAAAGAAAAATATTGTGAAATATAACTACGATCATTATCAATCAATTAACAAAACAAATTGTGGTGAGCTTTGTCTTAAATTTCTTTATAATAATGGTTGAAAAACGATATTAATTCATTTTGTTAAAAATTTTTAAAGAGATATGTCGTACAGTTTTGTCATTAGTGGTAATTCCCCCACGCTTTCTGTTAATATTCATCCTCCAATATATTTAGATGAAAATTTTGAATATTCCATTGGACTTGTAAATTTTGAAACTTTTAATGCTATTCCAAATATTGATGAGACTAATAATCTTTTCATTTATGACTCAAATAAAGAAATAAGAATACCACCAGGTAGTTATGAAATAGATGATTTAAATAATTTTATTCAAAAATTTTTGGACAATCGTACTTTTCTTCATATTTATGCCAATAATAATACTTTACGAACACATATTAAAACAGATATTCCTATCTCGTTTCGTGATGGAACTATAGGAAAAATATTAGGTTTTAAAAATAAGGAATTAGAAGGTCTTAAGGAGCACATTTCAGATTTTCCAGCGGAAATTATTAAAGTAAACGCCATAAACATCGATTGTAATATTGCCGAAGGATCATATTTAAATGGAAAACCTGTTCATATAATACATCAATTTTTTCCTAGTGTAGCTCCTGGTTTTAAAATAATAGAATCACCACAAAATGTACTTTACTTTCCTGTTACTGTAAAGGTAATAGACAATATAAACATTAAAATAGTAGATCAAGACGGTGATCTCATCAATTTCAGAGGAGAAACGGTAACAGTAAGACTACATCTTAAAAAAATAGATGAATAATGGTTATTTTATATAATAAAAAAGTCTCAAATTATAATTTTTCAAAAAAATTTTACTCTAAAAACATTAATAAGAAAGATACTAAACAACATTTAACTAGTAATAAATTAAACTCTCAAAGGTTAACACCTTCTAATAAAAAATTTCTGATAAGTTTAGGTTTCAAACTAAAATAAAATGGAATATTTAAATGTAAAAGAAAATATTCTTGTAGATGAATCAATATTAAGCTGGGAAATACTATCATTTGAACCTTTCAATCCTACAAAACTTGGATTAAATGATGAAATTAGAATTGCTCTACAACAAACAGGAAAATATCCTTTACCTTGCAAAAGTGAATTATATTTAGAACTTCAAGTTACCAAAGAAGATGATACTCCATTGGCTAATACGGTATTAATCAACAATGCTCCAGCATTCTTGTTTAAAGAATTACGTTATATTTTAAATGGTGTTACAATTGATTCAGTTCGAGATGTAGGAATTACTTCAACTCTTAAAGGATACATATCATTTAATCAAAACGAAAGTGCTAAATTGGAAAATGCTGGATGGTATCCAAAAACGAAACCTAAAGAAAAAATTATGACTGATGAAAAAGGAAACGTTTCCCTATGCGTCCCATTAAAAATGTACTCGGGATTTTTTGAAGATTATAACAAAATAATTTTAAATTCACAACAAGAACTAATACTAATAAGAAGCAATGATGACACTAATGCTTTAGTAACCACAAGTGATGATGAAAAACCGAAAATTAAAATTACCCAACCTTGTTGGCGAGTTCCACATCTTACTGTGGCCATTCCCCAAGAATTGGCACTAACGAAAATTATTGATAAAAACAATGATATTCTTCTTACTTTCCGAAGTTGGGAATTAATTGAATATCCAGAGTTATTAGAAAATACAAGACATAATTGGCCTGTCAAAACCTCCACAAAAATTGAAACACCAAGACATGTACTAATTGCTTTTCAAAAGGATAGACGTGGTAATTTAAAATCAGATATGAGTAAATTTGATCATTGTGACCTAAGGAATATAAATGTGTTTTTAAATTCAGAAAGATATCCTTACCAGGACCTTCAGCTTGATTTTAAAAATAATAAGTTTGCTACCCTGTATGAAATGTTTTCTGAATTTCGTCAAGTATATTATAACTTTCCAATAGAACCAATATTTAATCCCAAAGAATTTAAAGATAATGCACCTATTGCTTACATTAATTGCTCTCATCAGAGAGATTTATTACAATCCGGCCCAGTAACCATGAGAATTGAATTTGAGACAAAAGAAAAAATATCGGGAAAAACAGCTGCGTATTGTGTTATAATACATGATAAAGTATTTAGCTATAATCCATTAACAAAAATTGTTAAACAACTTTAACTTCTCCCACCACATCAAATATCATTATTAAAATGAAAATATATCGAATAAGATCAGTTGTTTCTATACCATAGTTTGTTGCACATCAAATGGAATGTACAAAATACAAAAAGAAAAAATAGAACTATTTTTAAAAAAAATTAAACATCTAAAAAATCTTATTGAAGACTATTCGAAAAAACAATTTGTAATAAAAAAATTTAGTACTTTAAAAATTTGCTAAATAAAAAATGAGAATAGTTATGGATGTTCAAGGATTTAAGGATGAACACAACAAGTTTATTCCTAAAGAACTTGCAATGTTTGATGGACATAAAATGAGTCATTATATTTTTAAACCACCGTATCCACTACAAATGCTTCCACCAGAAACATACAAGCAAGCAGAATGGTTAATGAAATTTCATCACTGCATCAATTGGAATACAGGATATATTCCTCTTCATAATTTTTCATCTATAGTAAAAAACTTGACAGAAAAAGGAGAATTCATTTATATTAAAGGAGAAGAGAAAGCTAATTTTATTAGAAAATATTGTACTAAGCCAATAATTGAATTGGACGAACAACCTGTTTTAAATAAATCATCTCCTAAATGTTTTTATCATTCTCAATCACCTTCAATGTGTGCCCTTTCTAATGTATTCTTTATGTATAAAAATTTTTTTATGAATGAATAAATTAACAATGAATGTAATAATATTTTTTTTATTTATCCACATCCCCACATTACTAACAGAAAATTATATTTTCCTATCTTTACATAATCAAATATTTAAACATAACAGCCGTTACACAATAATAAAACAACTATACAAATTTAAATAGTTTATTTCACACCAACTTTAATTAACCAATAAATCAATACATAAATTTATTTCTTTATTGAGTCCAATTTTTTTAAGTTCATCAAAGAATTTTAACACATTTTTAGTCTTCAAAAATTCACTACACAATTCTGCTGCTTTTTTACAACAATTTGCATGATCAACATATTTTATATATAACAATAAATCTTGACCCTCACTTTCTTCTTCAACTAAACAAGATAAATATCTGGAACATGCTTCGTTCATAATGAACCCTTCATAAAGGTCCCTCACAAAATTTTCAATTTTAGGCATCATCTTCACCACGCGATTTGATTAGTTCTTGTAATACAACAGGATCTCTAATATATTGGTTTAAATGACGAACTTCATGATGAAACCAACTTAACTTCATTAATTCACGCACAAACTGTACAATATCTTTGTTTTGAAAATAACGTTCGCACAATTTCACAGCCTCTATATGGTTTTTGGATATATTCAAATAATATTGAAACCAAGATGGACCACTATCAACTGCATAATGTTCGAACTCAAAAGCAGAACTTTTACATTTTTTATAAAATTTTTGAATTAATAAATTTAATTCACTTTCGATAGAAGCAGAAGACATATTTCATTTTAGTATGTTTTAAGCTGGTAAAGTGTTGCTTTTATAATCAAAATTTAAAGAAGGGATACAAGGTCATGTTAACATGTATACGAAGTAACTCGAATGTATACGAAGTAACTCGAATGTATACGAGATAATTCGAAAGAGAAAACAAAAGAGGAGGAGGATGAAAAGTGTTGATGATACGAGGTTTTTTAATAAGTATAATGAGAGATTTGAAAAGTATAATGAGAGAAGAAAAGAGGAGGAGGATGAAAAGTGTTGATGATTTACTCTTACTCCTCCTCCTCCTCTTTCCTTCTCTCATATATCCACTACTGTCAGGTATTAGTTTGGCGCCGACTTCAAAAATTTCAATGTCATGTAAAAATTTATAGTTATTTTTCACTTTTTAGCGCACTTTTAGAAGTCGGTTCAATTTTTTTTATAAATTTTTTATAATAAAAAATTATAAGATTTCTTTCCAACATATTGTAGAGCTAACATTTTAGATGAACTATTACTTAAATTGGATGATAATAAAGCCACTATATTATATTATGTTTGTTGTCAAAATTATGAAATTCATTTAACTTTTTTATTAAATGAAATTAAAGACAATACGGAAACACTTAATGAACTTCTATTCCAAACTGAAAGCGAAGTTCTTAAATTTAGAAGATCTTTAATGATGAAAGTATTACTGATTTTGTTAAAATATTTAAAAATCTGTTATGAAAAGCAAATAATAAAGGTTGCAATGTTTTACAGATTGTCTGTAGTAACATAAGAAGTAAAAGAGAATACGAAGAAAATTCTAAATATTTATTAAAATTTAAAGATAAGACAATACTTAAAGAACTTTTTGTAAAAACAAACAACAGATTACATAATCCAATGGAGTACACCATTGCATTATTCAATATGTTTCTTAATAATTATTTGTTAAAAATTGTATTCGATTTTATAAAAAAAAGGATGGGTCAAAAATATTCGACATAATTTTATTAGAAAAGAATAATATATTAGGCAATTTGGTGCCCTTTGCTTATGGATGCAATAAAGAAAATAGCTTAAAATATTTATTTTTAGCAATTCAGGATAAAGTCCTAGTATTCAACGAACTTATATTAAAAGCTGATCATAATGCGTAAACTGCATTGAATAATAGTATCGATAAGTTTCTAATGTTGAAATTCTCTCTAAATTTTGTTAAACCAAATTATGGTAGAGAAATTTTCACTAAACTTATACTTAATTATAAAAAAAAGGCCGTTATCCAAACATTTTAATATATTTTTAACCGATTTCTAAAAGAAGGAGGTTCTCAATTCGTCGACTATATATTTTTTTATGTATGTACACCGATTACTCCGGAACGGGGGCACCGATTGGTGCAGTAAAATCCAAGATGGCGCTAACAATATGACGGTCAAAAAAATTAATTTTGTCTGATTTTTATAAAAAAAAATTAACCGACTTCTAAAAGTGCACTAAAAAGTGAAAAATAACTATAAATTTTTGTATGAAATTGAAATTTTTGAAGCCGGCGCCAAATTATTTCTAAATGAAATAACTAACTACTAATATATATACAAATTATGGTAAGAATGCAATTACAAATAAAGTATTTTTAATCTGTTTATGCGAAACGCATTTGGTGAGGTATTGTTTTGGCGCCGACTTCAAAAAGTCCAATTTCATATAAAAATTTATAGTTCTTTTTCACTTTTTAGTGCACTTTTAGAAGTCGGTTCAATTTTTTATAATTTTTTTTTATGTATGTACACCGATTACTCCGAAACGGCGGCACCGATTTGAATGAAATTTTTTACGTTATGTTCAGGAAGTTTATTTATTATGAATTTAATAGTATTTTTCAGGATTCAATATGGCGAATTCAATATAGCGGACTAAAATTTAAAATAGTGGATTTTTTCCACAATCTCACTGGTATTTGGAAAACTGTAAGAATCAAAGAATTTTTAGTGGTTCATTTTAGGGTGATTTATAATTATGGATAAAATGGGTACTTTCTTGTCACTTTGGAGTCATTGCGAGGTATACTAATCTCGATTAGTACTGAGTTCAAACAATTTATGGATATCATAATGAATTTAAACCTAAAAATCGAAAAATAATTATATGAATTTTTTATATGTAATTGAAATTTTTGAAGTCGACTCTAAATTATTTCTAAATGAAATAAATAACTACGGATATATATATATATATATATATATATATATATATATATATATATATATATATATATATATTTGTGAGATATTAGTTTGGCGCCGACTTCAAAAATTTCAATTTTATATAAAATTTTATAGTTATTTTTCATTTTTTAGCGCACTTTTAGAAGTTCAATTTTTTTAATAAAATTTTTATTATCTAAACATGTCATGGAAAGGTTGTATCGGATTATGTTGCTTGTAATGTTAGTTAATTAATATGAAAATTCGATTAATCAATTAATAGAATAATTAATTGATTTGTTGGCTGATTATTTTTTGCTCATTTGTTAATTTTTTTTCCATACACGCATGATTTGCTCATTATTTATCATCTGATTCTGATCACGTACTTTTCCATATAATGTTTAATATTAAACTGTTCTAACTTTATTCATATGTAGCAAAATACCTAGACTGCATCATTTAGAGGGTTTAGGTTTCAAGCTAAATATACCTTTACTTAACTATTTTAAAGCTCTTTAAATATTAAAAATGTTCATTTAAAATCTGTCTATGGCTCATATCTAATTGCTTTGGGACTTAAACTTTTTATAAAACTTTTATTTGGAACTAATTTGTGAGATAATGAAACTTGTAACATATTTTATAATAATAGAAAGACATGACGAGGTTAAATCTGAGAAAATTGTGTTCTTGCTGTTAATTTTTCTCTATTTTATACAGACAAATGTCTGGTTGAAAATCATGGTTCTTGAGTTCAGACCGTGACAAATTGGAATTATTATTCGATGTTTCGCCTACGATTGGACGAAGCATCTTCAGGGATCTTTACTCAACGAGATTAGAACACTGAATAACTGTGGAGAAGCAACAGCCCGGTATTTATACCCGATTGGTGTTCAGCGAATCGTCATCCAGGGCTAAAATTGGTTTCCACATGTGATGTAGACTGTAACCTGTATCTCTCTTAATATTACTTGGATCTTTATAAATTTCGAATAATTCTTTAATTTTACGTTTAAAGAAACCAAACACTGATGCTAGCCTTACCTTAGTTTCTTTTACATTAAAAGTGTGATCTAAGCAATGCTGGTGTTCAGCTACTGCAGATTGTACAATTTGTTTGTTTTTTATACATCTTTCATGTTCCTTAAGTCTAGTGGATATAAACCTTCCGGTTTCACCTACATACACTTTGCCACAACATCAAGGTATCTTATAAAAGCCTTCTGTTTGAAATGGTATTGCATCCTTTGGTGACTTCCAACATTGCCCAACTTTCTTACATGTGTTAGAAATTGTCCGAATGTTTGATTTTCGGAGCAATCTGGTAATCTTGTCGGTGGTTCCGTGTATGTAAGATAAGACAACACTGTCCATAGGAGGTTCATTTATGACATTTTGTTGAGGAGTTGGGTTTTTATACTTATCAATAGGACGTATAATATTTTCAGCTCAATATCCGTTGCCTCTCAGAGTATTAGTCAGTTTTTCTGTTTCTGATTTAAGTGATTGTTCATCACACAAGGAAAGGGCATATCACGAATTGTCTTTGAGAAGGATGATGGTGCGATATTGCATTGAAATATCGATCTGTATGGGTTGATTTCCTGTATACAGAATGTCCTAATTTGCCATTCTCTTTCCTTTGTACTAGTACATTGAAAAAGAGAAGGGCACCCATTGATTCGGTTTCCATAGTGAATTTTATGCTAGGGTGTTGTTGGTTTAGATGATCTAGGAAATTATGGAGGTTATCTGCACCATGTGGTCAAACTACGAACGTATCTTCTACATATCTGCACCAAAATTTAGGTTTTAGAGGAGCAGAAGACAAAGCATTTTTTTTTCGAAAGCTTCCATGAGGATGTCAGGTACCATATGTGACGGCTGAGATTTCATGACCGCTCCTGAAGTCTGTTCATAGAAAGACAAGTAAAATAAGTGGAAATCAGACATGCTTTAATTAATTCTAGTAGGGTGGAGTCCCTGTTGTAATTTCGTAATATGTCCGATATTATGGAATCTGAATCATTTGTATACAGGGATTCTACTTCAAAACTGACTAATATGTCTCTAAACTCTAATTGCATGGTTTTTATTTTTTTGACAAAGAGTCTAGAGTCTTCTGGAGTGAGGTGGGAGGCGTTAATTAGAAATATGAGGTGCCTTTCAATTTAGTTTGTTGAAGACGTCCGAATGACTTTGTAAGTGTTATCGTCCAAGAACTGGTTTATTTGTATATTTGTCCTTATCCATAATAACCGTTGCATTTCCTTTTTCAGATGGGAGAACTAAGGTAGTGTTGTTTTCATTTAGTTTTTTTTAAAGCCTTCCCTTCCGCTGATGTAATATTTGATTTAAGTGGCTTTGAATGTTTTATGATCTTCGCTGTCTCATATCGAATCGTCTTTACTTGTTCTCAAGGTAGTTTTCTAATGGAGGCCTCGACACTAGAAACTATTTCTTCCACTGGTTTGCGCTTTGGATTGATGGTGAAGTTCTGTCTTTTGGATAAGATTGTTTTGTCTGGTCGTAGGTGATTTATCCAGTGTTGTAAATTTGTTTTGTTCCATTATAGATGAAAATCTTAGATGTAAATCATAGAGATTACAGGCATTTGTATCCAAATCATCACGAATCGCCTTAATCCTTTCTCTGACGAGGATCGTGCTTGCATTATTGTAGATATTCTTGGCACTTCTGGAGGTTATGTGATGTTTTATCTGGTATTACGGAATCTCTATGGGGAAGATATCCAAAAAGATCCCAAAACCTTAGGCGATATCCACAGCAGCAAGATGAAAATGATACGCCAGTTAACATTTCTTCTGAGATGTTGTGATGAAAACGTCATACCGTCGCAGATAAAACACCACAAAACCTCCAGAAGTGCCACGAATATCTACAAGCATGCAAGTACGACTCTCGTCAAAGAAAGGATTAAGGCTATTTGTGGCGATTTGGATACAAATGCCTGGAATATCTATGAATGAATTACATAACGAAACAGGACAAATTTGGAACGCTTGATAAAATCACCTACGCCCAAGTACAAGGAATCCGCCATCAAGTCACTATGAAGCAAAAAAGAAAATTCAAAGGACTTTTGAGCCACAATAATCCAGCAAGCACATCAATGAACACAGTCGTCAATTTGCCAAGTATACAACTTACCGAAGCAGAGAAAATAATCTTAATTAAAGAAGAGAACTTCGCCATCACTCCAAGGTTCATACCAATGGAAGAAATAGTTTTTAATGTTGAAGCCTCCATTAGAAAATTACCTTCAGAATAAGCAGACACGATTCGATACGTAACAATGGAGATCATACAACACTAAAAGCTACCTAAATTAAATATTACATCCGCGAAAAGGAATGCTATTAAAAAACTGAACGAGAACAACACCATCTTAATTCTCCCAGCTGATAAAAGAAACGCAACGGTTGTTATGGATAAGGACAAATATACTAAAAGATATAGCAGCTCTTAGACGATAATACTTACAAAGTTATTCGGACGGAAATAACAAATAAAATCGAAAGGAATCTCATATCTCTAATCCACGCCTCCAGTCTCACTCCAGAAGAAAATGGAGCCGTTAAACTAAGCATCCCCAAGATTCCACGCCTCTGCGGACTGTCTAAGATACGTAAAGAAAATATATCTCTATATCTAATCGTCAGCGGAAACTCACCAACCTACAAAATAGGTACATATTTGGCAAAACTTTTACATCCCTTTACAAGAAAAACTGAATCCTTTGTTAACAACTATGGACACTTTTTCCAATGATTAAAAACTTTCCAATTAGAGCTCGGAGATATATTGGTAAGTTTTAATGTAGAATTCCAGTATACAAATGTTCAATTAGTTTCCATAATATTGGACATATTACGAAATAACGACATGAACTCTACTCTATTAAAATTAATTAAAGCATGTCTAATTTTCACTTATTTTACTTTTCAAGGAACTTTCTACGAATAGACTTCAGGAGCGGCCATGAGACTTCCGCTGTCACTTGTGGTAGTTAACATTTTCATGGAAGCTTTGGGAAAAAATTGGTTTGTCTTCTGTTCCTCTAAAACCTAAATTTTGGTACAAACATATAGATGAAACGATCGTAGTTTGGCTGCATGACGCAGATGACCTCCATAATTTTCGGGATCATCTAAACCAACAACAACCTAGCATAAAATTCACTATGGAAACTGATTCAATGGGTGTTCTTCCCTTTCTCGATGTACTAGTACAAAGGAAAGATAATGGCAAATTAGAACATTCTGTGTACAGAAAACCAACTCACACAAATCGATATCTCCATGCGACGTCACACCATCATCCTTCTTAAAAACAATCGTCATAAATTCTTTGGACATAATAGAACTCTTTCAATATGTGACGAACAATCACTGAAATCAGAAACAGAAAAACTAACTTATGCTCTGAGAGACAACGGATATTGCGCTGAAGATATAAGACGTTCTATTAATAAATATAAAAATCCAACTCCTCAACAAAATGTCATAAATGTACCTCCTATGGACAGTGTTGTCTCACCTTCCATATACGGAACCACCGACAAGATTACCAGATTACTTAAAAAATCAAACATTCGGACAATTCTCGTAGAATACAATAACAAAGAGATTACTAATAAAAAGGAAAATAAATGCGGCGATTACCAATTAAGTTATGGCTCTTGTCCTAAGAAGTATATTGGGCAAATGGATGCGATTTCAAAGCAAAAATACAAGAACACAATAAAAATTCTAATTCTGCGTACGCCCTGCACATACAAGGAAACCATCACAATTCCAATGAAGATTTTAAAATCTTACACCTAGCTTATAAAGACACAAAATTGTCGTTGTTGGAATCCTTAGAAATTACTAGAATAAATCATACAGAATATATTCTAAGTAATCAACTAGAGACTAATATTTCCCCATTGTTAAACTTGTTTGGAAATTCCGAGCAATAAAATGTAATATACGTTTATCAAATCTAGGTGTTGTCGGCACACCTTTTTCCTTTAAGAACAGGTAGATTATTGGGTCAAATTTGTTTAGTTAGTATGAACTTAAAATAGTTAACATTGATAAAGTTGTAGTACAACGAAACATGCCAGTTAAATTAAAATGAAATAAGTGAAAATTAAAACAAAATGTTCTCCTTCCGTTTTATGTTAAACTGAAAGCTTTCGTCCTTTATTGGATATAAATGCTTAACATTAATGCCCAAATTCACTGACACAATGGTCTAACCTGAAAACCGTTTTAAATTGACAGCAGAATGTTTAAATTGATAACCTGAACAATGTCAAGCCAGTTTTAAGTTCTAAAATTACAAACATAAAAAATCATTTGCTTTTATAACTGAACCAAAAAAAACATGGAGAATTTCGTTTATTTTAGGGATACAACCATTTCTCTTACATATTTCAAGACTTTACCGCTTTGTTCTTTTCCTTAATATTCCTTATATTAGTGTTAATTTGTTGACATATCTAATATAAATTATAATAATATCATAAACAAAACAAAACTTGCCGACTTGAAGATCTATTTTTCACAGCAACTAGATCGGTTTTAGATTTCCTTAATGAATCTGACTGAAACATTTTTCATTACTGTGAAGTAAGCTTTGACTGTAATTTTTAAATTCTCTGTTGTTAAAACCATTCTATTTTTGTCAAGCGGGCTTTTACGATGACATCAAAATATTTGACGTTTAGTTTTTTCTCCGTTATTATTATTAGTTCCGGAGCAATTTTTAATTGTGTAAAATTGTTAGTATATTTCTCTAAATATCAAATTATCTACATAATATCATTGTTTCCTAAAGTGTTTAGATGGACAAAAGCGAAATTCTCTCGTAGTTATTGGTGTGTTCAACGAATATATTTATGGAACAAAAATATTTATGAACATGTTTTAATAACCTGAAAATAATTAGATATAAAGGAATTTAAATAAAGGTAAGTCTTTATTGGGTGGTTCATACGTTCTAAAATTAACAACTAACACTAAGAATTTATGTAAATAATTTTCATCTGCAAGTTAAATGATACACTTTCTGTTCATAGTCGCAACTGAGAATTAACATCTAAAGAGTTCAAGCATATTCATCTTCTGAGTTTCACTCTTAATTTCGGCCAAATTCGTGTCCGCTTTCGGATGTTTTCGGCTAGACAAAAGATGGACAAGTAGGTATATAAAATAAAAAAAAATAACATTTTCATTTTCGATACATTTATACATCTTCTATACATACATATAAACAAAATTGATGTGTCTGTCTGCCTGTCTATCCGGACTAATCTTCAAAATGGCTGAACCGATTTTGTAAAATTTTAGAAACATGAAGAGGAAGTTATCGGGAGTGATATAGGCTGTATTTTTTTCTATCTGTCCTGTCTGTCTGTCTGCACGGGCTAACTTTTGAAATGGCTAAACCGATTTCGATGAAACTTTACAGACATTGTGAGGAGGTTGTCAGGAATGATATAGACTTCTTTTGTTACTGTCTGTTCTATCTGTCTGTCTGTAGAGGCTAATCTTCAAAACGATTGAACTGATTTCGATGAAACTTTACAGACATGCAGAGAAGGTTCTCAGGAGTGATATAGGCTGTTTTTTAACTGTATGCCTGTCCGTCGGTTTGTACAGACTAATCTTTTTCTAATTATTTATAGTTAATGACAATTTTATTTATCGTTTATTTTCCAAGGTTTCCGTCTACGAATTCACAAGTAAAAGCTGGTATGAAACAAATGCCAACATTTTAGAAATATGTGAATATGTCCGCTTATTACATGAATAAGATCTGCATTAATTTAAAATTAGTTTCAGTCAGCAGGGTAACAAAAAATATTTGATAATTTTCCCGACGAATATAAATCTAGAATGTTTACCTTTCAATTTAATTTAGAAACAATTTGTTTTGTTTTCAACGAAACCTAGCCCTTACTAAATAAGTATTTGAGAAAGTGGTTTCCTTTTTAAGCGACTTCTAAAAGAAGGAGGCTCTCAATTCGTCGCGTATATATATATATATATATATATATATATATATATATATATATATATATATATATATATATATATATATATTTTATGTATGTACACCGATTACTTCGGAACGGCTGCAACGATTTGAATGAAATTTTTACATTATATTCAGGAAGTTGCTGCGGTGATTCTATATTTTTTTGGAAGAAATTGGTGCAGTAAAATCCAAGATGGCTCTTACAATATGGCGGCCAAAAAAAGTAATTTTGTCCGATTTTCTCCAAAATTGGTATGGGGGAGTTTTCGGGGCCTCACATAACGAATTTGAATTTATTTTTAAAAAATTCAATATAGCGGAACCAATATGGCGGACAAAAAAATGAATTTTGTCCGATTTTTCAAAATTGATATTATTTAGAAAAAAATAAATATGGCGGACCTAAGATGGAGGATTAAAAATTCTGCATATCTCGATTTTGTCTAAAATCAGTATTGGGGGTTTTTGTTAGCGTTAATTACGAAATTAAAATATTTTTTGAAAAACTCAATTTGGCGGATTCAACATAGTGTCCTAAAAATTTTACATTTTTTGACTTTCTCCAAAACTGATATAGAGGGTCCTTGAGGCTGTAAATTATGAATTTAATAGTATTTTTTTCAGGATTCAATATGGCGAACGCAATATAGCTGACTAAAAATTTTACATTTTTCGATGTTGTTCAAATGTGGAACTGAATCGTTTTTGAGAATGTAAATAGCGAATATAAAATTATTTTAAGAAAATCTAATGTTAGATTCAATATGATCGTTTAGAAATTTTAAATTTCTGAATTTCATTTAAAATTGGTGTTAGGGGGCTTTGAAGGGTATAGATTTAGATTAAATTAAGACGTTAAAATTACTTTATTTGAAATTCAATATGGCGAATCCAATATGGTGGATTGAAAACTTGACCTTATTCTCATTTTTTCAGATTTGGTATTAGGAGGTTGGGGGGGGGTGGTGTATTGTGAATATGAAGTTAATTTTTTACAACTTTTAGGCTCATAAGATACAATATGAGGGACTAAAAATTTTACATTTTCCGGTTTCATCTAAAATTGGTATTGCGGGGTTTTTGGGGAGTATATAAACTCAATATGCAATATAAAATACATCGGGCTAAGAAATTTACGTCTCAAGTTCTTTAAATATCGACATTGGAAGGTTTTTGGGGTCTATTTTACAAATCTAAAATTAATTTGACATTTAAGTTAGTGGATTTACTATAACAGACTAGATATTCGTTTGACACAATTTCACTGGTATTTAGAGAACTCTAAGAATCAAAGAATTTTTAGTGGTTCATTTTAGAGTGATTTACAATTCTATATAAAATGGGTACTTTTTTGCCACCTTGGAGACATTGCGAGGTATACTAATCTCGATTAGCACTAAACGGATAAAAAAATAGAAACGACTTCAAAAAGTGCGCTAAAAGTGAAAAATAATTTTTATATGAAATGGAAATTTTTGAAGTCGGCGCCAAATTATTTTTAAATGAAATAAATAACTACTAATATATACAAATTATGGTATGAAAGCAATTACAAATATAGTATTTTTAATCTGAATATGCGAATCACATTTTGTCAGGTATTAGTTTGACGCCGACTTCAAAAATTTCAACTTCCTATAAAAATTTCTAGTTATTTTTCTTTCTTTAGCGCACTTTTGAAAGTCGGTTCAATTTTTTTTATAAAAATTCTATCATTAATTACAAAAGAAATTGGGGAATTTTCGCGTCCAAAATATAACAATGTCGCGTAATATAGCGCCACCAGTGTCTATAATCACGAAAAGCAAAGTAACGAATTTGGCAAGATTTTTGCCACCATTTTTTCATATATTTATACTCAGTCAACTTTGCTTAGAAATGCAGTTCGAAGATTTTTCCAAGCCTTTTAATGTGCCATAATTTTCCCGTTTCTTCTTTATAATTAACAACAAATCTACGTCAGAAGTAAAAAATAACTAATCTTATTTTGACGGACCCTGTATATCAAATTATGAGGTATTGCAAAGAATAATTTTTATGAAGAGTATACTATTTGAATGATATTATCTGTTTGTTCATCGTATCGGTCTAAATCATTGGTTTGACTCATAAATATGAATGTTCATATATTTTGTGCAAACGATCCTTGTACAGGGTCATAATAAATTGTAGAAGTTGTGTATTTTAGTGCCCTGTTAAAACGTATGCATCAAAAACTAAAGACCGTCAAATTGTCAGTTTACTTCCAGAATCACATTAAAGATTTTAACACGGGTAAAACCACAAATTCGAAAAAAATCTAGGTTAACCTAAAAATAATTAAATGCATATTTAGAACAAAACAACTGAAAAGGCTTTATATTAAAATATCAGGCGGGCTTTGTTTTAGTTAGGAATAAAAGCACCACATCAGATTACAAGAAACTATCAGAAAAAAGTGGAAACTTTTCCCACTGGTAGTGTAGCGCCATCTGTAGACCGGTTTCGAACTCATTGGTTCTCGTCAGTACGGAGCAGGCAAGTACATCTATGTTGATCAACTAGGAGACCAAAGTTATCAAGAAATATTCGCTTAACTGTCGTTTCCAGAAGATCCCAATAAACAAATCTAGTTTAAAACTAAGTTATTAGATAATATTTAATAGAATAATATTCATTGTATGAAATGTCCTTCTTTGAGCCAATTGCGTATGATTATAAGTTGGTTGATTAAGTATTATTGTTAAATTAAAATTTTGAGGTTTCAAGAAAATATATCAGGATATACAGGGTGATTCAAAAATCGATCACGAAACTTAAGGGGGTGATTCTACTTGACAAAATAAGGGTAGAGCTTCATATAATTTTTTTTCAAAATGTCATTCGTTTTCGAGTTACAAGCCGTCCAAGTTCAAGTTTTTATTTTTTGTTTTTTGAATTACTCGCTTACAGGGAAACCGATTTGACTAATATTTGAAAGATAGGCTAAGTCATTTTAGTAACAATTCGCATTGATTGTTTGCCGCTAGAGGGCACTTTACCTACATTGAAAATTGTTTTTTTGTCATAATTTTTTAGTGTTGACAGCTACAGTAGTTTTTGGCATAATTTCTGAAAGACTGATGCCAGGCCTTTAAAAAAGGTGCTCTTTATTTACATCGCTAAACCCAACGGTTTAGACGTAAATCACCCTTAAAAATTAAGTGGTAAATTTACTTTTCTCATTTCATTACCACCAGCTACCAGGTAAATAGCTATCAAAGTATGCTAGAGCTGTCAGTTTAACATCAAATAAATTCGCTTTTTAAACTATTTAATTTATAATCTTAAAATAACTAATAATGGCTAATCACCAATATTCAAATATCGAATATTGTGATATCCATTTTTGTTATGGAAAAGCAAATGGTAATGCAGAGTTGGCAAGAAGATATTATATGGAGAGTTATCCGGAAAGAAATATCCCTCATGCTCAAACATTTTCCAGTGTGCACAGGAGGCTTGCGGAATGTGGTTCCTTTAAAAGTTATAATGGAAATAGGGGAAGACCTAGAACTGCTAGAAACGTGCAACAAGAAGAAAGAGTGCTTGAAATTATTGAAGATAATCCAGGTATTAGTACTAGAAAAATTGGGAATGAAGTGCGGCTCTGTCAGGCTAGTTCATGGAGGATACTAAGAGAAGAACAACTCTACCCGTTTCATTCAAAAAAGGTGCAGGCTCTTTATGACGATGATCGGCCGAGACGGTTGGAAATGTGCAATCAGATCCTAGCTAAGTATGAACACGATAATCGATTAATTGGCGTCATATTATTCACTGACGAAGCTGGTTTCACTCGTGATGGCATAACAAATCTACACAACATCCACACATATGCTTACGAGAACCCAAACAATGTGGTAGAAACGAAACATCAGCGTAGATTTTCACTAAATGTGTGGGCAGGGATAATAGGAGATTACCTTATTGGTCCTCATTTCTTTGATGGTCCATTAACTGGTGACGTATACTTAGATTTTATCCAAAATCGTCTCCCATTGTATCTGGAAGATGTGCCATTGGAAGTAAGGGCCAACATGTGGATCCTCCAAGACGGAGCTCCGCCCCACTTTAGTATACGTGTCCGACAGTATTTGAATGCAACGTATCCTGAGCGATGGATAGGACGAAGTGGACCATTGGCATGGGCAGCGAGGTCACCAGACCTTAATCCTATGGATTTTTTCTTTTGGGGTCATTTGAAACAATTGGTGTACGATATTCCAGTAATCAACGTCGAGGATCTTCGCTTCAGGATAATCGAAAAGTGCCAAATTATTAAAGAAACACCAGGAATTTTTCATCGAGTTAGGCGACATTTTTTGAAGAGTGTTAGGAAATGTATGGAAGAAAATGGGGGACATTTTGAGAATCTTTTTTAGTTTGTTTAGTACTGTTTCATTAATTTTTATCAATTAAATGTATATCGCAATAATCCATAATATGAATATTTACTGATTAGCCATTATTAGTTATTTTAAGATTATAAATTAAATAGTTTAAAAAGCGAATTTATTTGATGTTAAACTGACAGCTCTAGTATACTTTGATAGCTATTTACCTGGTAGCTGGTGGTAATGAAATGAGAAAAGTAAATTTACCACTTAATTTTTAAGGGTGATTTACGTCTAAACCGTTGGGTTTAGCGATGTAAATAAAGAGCACCTTTTTTAAAGGCCTGGCATCAGTCTTTCAGAAATTATGCCAAAAACTACTGTAGCTGTCAACACTAAAAAATTATGACAAAAAAACAATTTTCAATGTAGGTAAAGTGCCCTCTAGCGGCAAACAATCAATGTGAATTGTTACTAAAATGATGAAGCGCAGAAGACTTAGCCTATCTTTCAAATATTAGTCAAATCGGTTTTCCTGTAAGCGAGTAATTCAAAAAACAAAAAATAAAAACTTGAACTTGGACGGCTTGTAACTCGAAAACGAATGACATTTTGAAAAAAAATTATATGAAGCTCTACCCTTATTTTGTCAAGTAGAATCACCCCCTTAAGTTTCGTGATCGATTTTTGAATCACCCTGTATAAATTAAACATCTAAAAACTTTTCGTCATCGTATCGATCATAATTCGATTATATTATATAAAAGTGTGAAAGTGTTATTTGAGGAAATGGACGACTTAATATGTATTGTTTTCTGTTGTGCGGGTCAACTGAAAATTGTATAAAGTGTCAGGGATTGAAATAATATGGTGTATTTTCTCATTATCAAATGATTTCTGGGGCCCGTTACTCTTATAAATCAAATCCAATATCCTGTCGTCGGTTCTTTGGTATTAATTGACCAGTATTGCAAAAGATATGTTCATAGACAAATTTATTAAATATTTAGAAATGTTTATACAAAAAATAAGTGTTGATGAATTAAGTCATTCAAACGCTGTCTTTTACGAAACATAGTTCATTTTAAAAATTTTAGGATACAATTTTAAGTTAATACGGGAAGAAAATGATGAAAAAAATTAATACTAAATGTAATGAAAATTAAAAGTATCTTCTATACACCAAATTGTTAATAGGACGGCGAATATTTGTGTTTTGATAAAAATTAGAGTATTCACTCTTCGAGGTGAAAGAATACGCTGTATCCAAGTTGGCATGTTACTAAGCAGAGTTTGAATGTATTCTTAAGGACTCGCGTCCTCTTTTTTTGTACTGGGAAATGTTTACGTCATATGCGGCGTTTTTTCTGATTCATTAGTAGTGGTTTATTTTATTAAGGTGGCCAAGATAATTTTTAAATCGGGACTTCATTGTGGTAAGTAGTCACCTTTTCAGCTGCTTGTTATCGAGTTTTATTGTGCAATAATACGAATTTTTCATATCCAATATGTAGAATTTATAGCAAAACATAATCTTACAGGGTGTTTCCGATATAAAAGTTAATGTAATTGATCCAGTCACTTTCACTAGATCAGCACGTCCCTCCCAACTGGTACTTCCCCATTCGTGAAAAGAATATTTTGCCAATTCTAGATATTCTGTGAATTTTGGATAAGCTGTGGAATTTCCATAGGCTGTATTGACTTTAAACCTGTCTCTTTTAATCTTTCTGGAACTGTTTTCGAAAGTAACATTATTGTGTGTTATATTTAATAGCTCATTTTTGAGATGCGTTGATGTTAACCTGCGATTTCGTATAAAATTTGGTATGACAAGATTTCCATCAAAGTCTTTGGACGAGTTGTTCAGTCTCTTGATATCCTTAAGGGTAAATGCGCTACAGGCAAACGTCATTAATATAAACTAAAAGTCTATATTTTTAAAATAAGTAAATATATCTGCTTATTAAATGAATAACATCAGTGCATGTATAATTTTGCAGCGGTAGTGTACATTTATTTTCAAGCAGTAATTATTACTAAAGATTTTCAATAACTTTCTGCATGTATCTATATCTATCAAATCTTAGGTAATGTTCATATAAATAAACTGATTAAATTATAAAAAGATAAATTTTCATATGCGTGCTATATTTGAAACAATTATTTATACAAAGAAAAACACACAACGAAATCTAAAAATATAAGAAGAAACATAGTTTACACTAAAAAATACATAATTGGGAAGAAAAGTGCTCCGTGTTAATAACTTTCAGCAGACATGACGCTTGTCCCACTTTATGTCTGGTGATCTATTTTAAATGTTGGCAACTTCTCAATGACAATATAGAGTTTCAACCTTGAATAAACTTTAGTGTATAGTTCATATATATTATACTTCAAGGTCCAAAACTCTCGGTTCGATATCTACAAAAATATAAAAGTAAATAAAAAAAAATTTCATGATTTATGCGTGGCCCTTTAAAATTGGCGCTGTCAAACTACAGTAACTAAAAAACAAAAATGTAACAATGAAGATTGTTTACTTGTATTGTTTTCATTGTAGGACAGTTATTCGTCGGTTGAATTCAGTAATGAAGAAGCCACCACCAGCGGAATGGTGCCAAATTTTGACAGCGCTAAACCATCAACTTCAAAATATGGACTTCTTGATCAGGTAAGGTGGCTCTGTGAATTTTTTTTTGCAATCGACAAGCATAAAATCGGACTTTTTGAGGGTTTAGTTTTCTAGCATATATCTATTTAGTGGTATAGATTTATTTGGGCTAAACATAAAATTAAAAATTTATTTCTTTGGAAAAGAAATTAAAAAAGCTCAATCTAAAATATAAAGGTTCCTCAGCAATATCTTTTACAAATATATTTTGAATCTTATTACGTCTTTTAAAGAAAATACGCCTTTAATGTTGCTCCTTTGCAGGGGTTTTCTATTTATTCAAAAGTCGAATTTGCACACGTTGCTACGACTTATTTTGAGTGTGCCGAAAAAAATAATAACGACCCGATTTTAGTAAATCGACTAGATTTTGATGATATCATGGATTAAGACACACATCCAGTTATTGTAAACAACACATATAGTGTTCTTATGTCAAAACGTTCTGAGTATGTATCCGTACCACCATACCGAGAAAAAAGGATAGACCATCATATGGATGGTGGTGGAATAGGATAAATTGCGTTCTATAACAATTTATTCTAACTGTGCAACCTTTAAGACAGAAAGGATATGACGGAGAGAAGTTTGCATTTACTGTCCACATTTTACTTCCTTCATATAAGGAGCTGCATATAGTTGTACGTTTGCTGAATGTGATTTCAGCACTACAACGGCATAATGTGGATATATCCACTGCTATTGCATCTCACATATATATTTATATATATATATATATATATATATATATATATATATATATATATATATATATATATATATGTATATATATATATATATATATGTATATATATATATATATATCTAATATAGTGACCGAATTTTTGAAAATCAACGGATTTGCACCAAATTTGGTATACGGAGGTTTTAGGGGTTGCTGATTACGAATCCGAGGTCAGGTTTGCCACATTCAAGATGGCGGACGACATTGGTAAAAATCATCCGATTTGTACAAAATTTGTTATACGGGGGTTTTTGGGATCACTGATTACTGACCTTAGATCAGATTTTAAAAATTCCTGATGGTAGACCTAATATAGTGGAAACTCAATAACCCAATCTTCTATATTAAGTACGCAATCTTGGTTTTCGAAAATCCGACCTCGGATTCGTGATCAGCTACCACAAAAACCCCTTTATACTAAATTTGGTGCAAATCAGCTGATTTCCAAAAATTCGGCCATCATATTGAATTTTTAACCGTCATATTGAATCCACCATGTTGGATTTTGTCAACCCACTACACCAGCTTTTTGAAGCATCCAACAGCTACAATTTAAGCCAAAAATGACCCGATCAGTATCGAATTTTTATTTTTAGAAGCTTTTTTTGCTTGACATTTGATTTTTCTCCGGCTTTCGACCATATTGGATTTTTTAAAGACGCACTCTAAGCTTTAAATAAGCCTTTCGTAAATTTTTTGGTTGCTTATAATTTTTATCGTAGCTCTGATTGTTGGCTGTTGCAGAATAAAATTACGTTTACAACAATGTTATTTATATAACTACATATTTCCACAAAATATACAAAACTTCACCTGCCACAAGTTACAGTCATATCAACAATGAACTGTAATTGTCGAAAATACTTACCTTAGCTTTCAATTAATTAAGTCACTCATCATAAACAACCTAATAAATAAGTAAAAACATTATACACAAGAAACTGACGACTGTTTATAATGTTTTGCAACAGTACACATTGAAGCAGGTTGAAACAAGTGGAAAATCAATCGTAATTTTTTCGTATGGCATTTGACTATCTTCGGAATGGTAATGGTCAAGGACAACCAATTTTATCAAAATTTAATTGCAAAAAATATTTATACAAAATAAAGTTAATGCAACATATTTTTCTATTTTTTATTAACTATTGAATAAACAGCCATTTTAGCAAGTTTTTTTGCAATAACTAACGAAGAAATTATCGGAATCAAATGAGTCTTAGCTCATTTTATAGATATTTTTAATGCGTACAACTTTTGTTTGGAACTTTTTTATTGAAAAATAATGGCTTTTCCTTGAACTCGAAAAAACTGTTTTGTCACATCTTAATCACTACATAGTATAAAACAAAGTCGCTTTCTCTGTCCCTATGTCCCTTTGTATGCTTAAATCTTTAAAACTACGCACCGGATTTTGATGCGGTTTTTTTTAAATAGATAGAGTGATTCAAGAGGTAGGTTTATATGTATAATAACATCCATTAAATAGTGGAGAAATACTGTTATTTTTGAGGTTTCTAATGTGATGTCGTTAAGCGGGAAGTAGCGCTTGCGGCGGTACTGGCCGACCGGGGCGGCGGCAGCGTGCCTATAAATAACGCGTCGGAGGCCGATGTAATAATTGTTGTAAAAATAAAATAAATAGTCACAGTTTTTTTGTAGTGTATTTAGTATCAGCATTGCACCCGTGCGAAGCCGGGGCGGGTCGCTAGTTGTAAATAAAAAAATTTCCCCAAAAAAGAAAATGAGACACAAGATACTACATAATTACTATAATCATTCTGAAGGTTTCCACGTACTCAGAAGTCTACTAACACTAAATTTTAAAATCACCTCCTTTTGAGACTAACTTCGCCGGTCTAATATCTAAAAGCTCTCTTTTGACCATGTTAATTGTAACCAGATGACCTAAATTCTTGGAAAGCAACCACTATTTTATCTCATCTTTTTCCATACATTTGTTGGCAGTTTTTCACTTTTTCGCGAGTGGACCGGGGTATTATCCATAACTATTAATAATCTCTTTGGTATATGATCCAACATTTGTTGAAAATACTCCTCGAAGGCGTCCCCGTTCATATCCTCGTGTGTTGGACAGAAAAGTTAACAAAACCTTTATGTATAATTATGAGCCTATGTCCTTTCCCTGTAGGTTGTTGTAATCCAGGAGACTAACCTTCCAATGAGACTTGTCGGTAGCTTTGAACATTTTTAACATCATACTTTCAATACAATATGTCCTTCATTCAGTCATGTTTCGTCTAAATAATAAATATATTTTCAAACTTCGCGATGTTGCTTAATTGTTCGGAGATATTTTCTTCTCCAAAGAACAATTTCCGGGCGATCCGTAAGAATAGATTTCCTATCTGGTTTTTGCAATAAATATAGAGGCGGAAGCAATATCTTTTCTTGAATAGAGTATAGGTGGTTTGAGATAATATTTAATCTAAAATTTAATATTTTGCCTTAAAATATGGATAATAATACGACAGTACCTACTCCTACCTCCCACGGGGCATCCATCGCTTCAGGCCGCCAAATTCAACTAATCAAGTTGCTTTGTCCCACCCCTTATATATCGCATGTTAGAATGGGCGCCGAAATAACTCTTGCCTTAGGATGCTAGGAAACGTAAAGGCGGCACTGTGTGTCTTCATAAGAAATGGACAAGAGAAATTCATAATATATTTTATCTTTTCAAAAAGAATAATTTCCCTCAAAATATCATTTATCCCAGATTATAACATGTATAAATTTCATTTTAAATGGTGTGAGATGTTATGAGAATGACAATTGAGTCAGTAATTTTAACAGCCCTCGTCTCCTAGTTTAATTTAAGTTACCATTACCGTAGCTTTTGAACCTGTGTTTTGACCCATTATGGGCGTAATTCTGAGAGTGCCTTAAAATGTGAGTCTAAAATATGACTCCACATGTTACAGTAAAATAACAAACATGAATACGTCTACAATTTATTATGAAACTGAACCAAGGTTATTTCATTACATTATACAAAATCGAATAAACATGTTCACAATATTTGAGTGTTTATGATTATAAGTAATATCTATTAGTATTTTCATTGGTCAAAATCGCTGATGATACGAATAACAAACAGTAATTAAAATTTGTTTTATCACATTTGCTTCATTTCGACGAAAATAAAACAAGTTATTTTTATACATTATTCAATCAAATAATCTTAATCTTTATTGACGTTTCTATAATCAAAAGATTTACTATACCTTTGATGAAAGTAATAAAAATGGATTATTTGCTACATTTCTATATTTTAAATTTGGGACATTTCACATTCTATAATACCCATTTTTAACATTTTGTAGGTGAAGACTCTCTCTCTCTCTCTTTCTCTTTCTCTCTCTCATGCCCTTAGGTTCCCAGTTGAGTTATCTGGTATCTTTATTTGCAGTGTGGCCTTGTCGTAAATATATTTCAGAGGATTTCTGTATCTGGAGTCAATCCTTGCATCTTTAAGTTGGTTTATCAACTGAATTTATCAGTTGAGTTTATGGACTTTAATACAATCATATTTTTGTTGTTTTCTATGATCGTTCTAATATTTTCCGTGTTAGGCTTCTTGATATCGTGTCTAAGATTTTTTCTGATTTGTTTGTTTAGTTGGACGTAGTCTGCTGTGCCTTTTTCCAAGTTTCGTCGTTTATTTATCAGGTATTTGGTCTGTTGTGATAATTTTCTGTTTGTTTGTCTCCTAACAGTGCAGAGTTTCTTTACTGTGGTTTGGATATCTTTTGGGATTTTATTTTCCAGATCCTTTATTGTCAATGTGATGATCCAATGGTGTAAATTTTGTCTTGATATACTCCTGATATGTATATTTATTTATTTTGTTTTAATTCCTCTGATATCGGAAAACGTTTGAGTTTAATAAGTTTGTTTCTTTCTTTTCAACCGACTTCTAAAAGAAGGAGGTTCTCAATTTCGTCGCGAATATATATATATATATATATATATATATATATATATATATATATATATATATAATATAATAAGGGAAAATGCCCCTTTTATTCATACATTGTAGTCCGTTATCAACCGGATGCAGGTGTTTATCTTTAGATATCGTATTACAGTAATTCACATTAAGCTACGTCAACATAATTAAACTAAGACGCAGTTTCTCACATTAATAGCTGATTTAGCATCAGACTTCCCTAGAAGTTATACAACAAAGTTATAAAACAAAGAAACAGTCATCATAATGTGCAGAACCTATAAATACCTGCAGCCTCTAATTAAGGTTAATTCGATCTAGTTATTCTTAAAGTAAGGTACTATTCTTGTCAATTCGATCTATTCATCCTTAACATAAAGTACTATTATTTTAAATTCGAATTTCATACTCTTAACGTAAGGTTCTGTCCAGTTAAACTCTAAAAATAAAATAAATAATTAAACTTCATAAAATCTAATTATTTTGTTAAATAAATAAAGTTCTTTTTTAAAAAGCAATTTTCCTCGGTCACGATATAACATTGTTACGAATTTTATAGCGTTGTACATTTCATATTAGTTTGTGTTTGTAGTTCGTAGGGTTTTAGGTATATTTTCTGCGAGTTCATAATGTATTTAAGTAATTTTACCTTTGTTAATTTTCTCAGGAGACGACTATGAAAGAAGATCTGGAACTTTTTAGAGAATTCGATTTCCTTATTTTTAACATGGAACGCCTATGATGGAAGGTCTAGAAATCGCCGGATTATTCCTTTTTCTTATTTTGATTACCCCATGTAGTATGGAAATCCTTCTAGAGAATTGGGGAATCTTCCGGTATCGATCAAAAGGGTATATAAAGGGTCCAGATCGACTTTCTTGGTCACTATATTTCGAGAGTTCGTTGACGCAAGTTGTAATAGTTTGTGTGTGTGTGTGTGTGTGTGTGTGTGTGTGTGTGTGTGTGTGTGAAAGAGAGAGAGAGAGAGAGAGCATGAATACACTAAGACCCAATAGATTTATTGTGTTCGCCTTCTGCTGCCAAGTTGTTAGGGATACCTTGCTGACAAGAGCAGGCCTTCCAGTCCTATTTCTATGAGGAACATTATTGGTTAATCTGAAAATTCGATTAAACCATTAATTATTAATCGAAAAATGAATTCATGAATTCATTTGACTGATTATTTGTCGATTTGTTAATTTCGTTGCCAATTTTTCTTAAATAGCTTTTCCTGATTAATCAATTTTGCTAACTAAATGCGGTACATGTATTCTGAACATTGATTTTTTGATTTTGATCGTACTACCGTTGACTACTAAACTATTTTAACTTTATCCTTATACCACAGAATAACTACATTGCATCATTTATTGGATTTTATGTTTCAAATTAAATATTCCATCATCTAACTATTTAAAAGCATTTTAAATATTGTTACAAAAGATTTGGAGAATTTGGCTGCGTCCTTATAGAAATATTAATGAATCGTCATTGTTATTCATGTTTTATGAAATTCTAGACTTTTAATCGAGTATATTTTATAAGTGTATATAAATATCTAAGGTACGATTAAGAACGTTAGTTTTATTTGAACAGTGAAACTGTAAGCAAAAAGTTATTAAATAATTGAGCATAATTAGTGAGAAGGATTGTTTTTATTTGAATTCAGTGTATAATTTGATGTAACATGCATAATATTACTGTTCGTGAAGGAGAAGGCCCTTCCCTTCCTTTACTACATTGTTGCTAAAGTCTGAATAGATGCTCTATTAAATTTATGGCCGTAGTTTTAGAGACCATTGTGAGTGATTCAAATGCGTTTTTGCTTTGATCATATGTTTACTATGCTATTTTATTGTTTTTCTTAGTGAGTTGAAAATCGCTTGGTTGTTGTGGAAAGCCAATTATCAGCTAAATTTTCAGAAGTGATGGAAATGTAAAATTTGGATCTCTCGATGTGAATCGCGCCAGTCTTTCTGGTTGCGTACCCGGGGATATTCTGCTTTAGGGACGCTTCATTTATAACCTATAAAAATTGATTAAAAAATTTGGAAATTATGGTCATTCAAAGTTGCGCCTTATTTTGTGTTTATACCTGTAAGGAATAGAACAAATTGTTAATTTTTTCATGTTTGAAATTTATGATCAATTCTAAATACATTTTAAATCACATGTAATTAAATTAATTAATTTTTGAGATATTAACTTAAAAAATATGTAGGTGGAGCGGCACCATTCAAGTCTGAGAACAATGCTACATGCCGTGAATATAATTTCAAAGGTTTCTTTGATCGTTCTAAAAAATTGCGGTGGCTTTATATTACTGGATTCAAAATCTAATTAGGAAACAACTCGTAAATTTCTTGTTCCTGTATGGCAATCGGTTATTACCATTTTATTTTATTATGTTTGTAGAAATGTGCCCGGAATTATAATGATGCGTATGTACTTGTCAAATGTAAATTTCTGATTACTATGATTCTTACAGAAGGAACACAATATTGAATGAATAATACATTTTTTATGCCTAGTTTTTTAATCCTTTTCCTCTTCTGCATTTTGCTGAATATTTTTGAAAATCTGGCTGAAATCAGAAATTGAACTCGTAACCAAAATATGTTTTGTTTTCTTTACTGGCTGTTTATATTCAGCTCTCCAAATATTTTTTGAGCAGCTATGGATATACATAATATATTTCATCTTTGCTTAATAACGCGAAATAGTATGAATCTTATGTTTTCTATGTCAAAATAAGTGACTACAGGTTGTTCCTTACTGTTACTATTTCCAAAATAGTCTTTTTTTTTTGTTATCTTAATACCAATTTTTTTCAATAATTTTTACTTTAGTAGAAATATGGCAAGCATTAAGAGATAAGTTTCATCAGAATCTTATCTAATCGTCCCATAAGTACTATAAATATGTTTATTTGCGTTATGTGCAATCATTGTGCAGTGACATATTTACGGTAGTACGTATATTCTCAAGTATTTTAGTATAATTTTAAAATGAATACACCAGAAATGAGTTCGGTAAGTAATACAGTATTTAAATAAAGGTGGTCAATCACGCACAACCAATTTTTAAATTTATTGTCTCATGATTCCCAGAACCTAATTATATATAATTAAATTTAAAAAGTTTTACTGTTCTTATCTTTAACTACTATAATCGTTTAAATTAAAGTGACATATTGCCGACCACACCTATGTACGTATGTGAGGATGTGGATGAATACTTTACGATCTAATAGATCTATTGTGTTCCCCTTCTGCTGCCAAGTTGTTAGGGATAATTTACCGACTAGAGCAGGCTTTACAGTCCTATTTCATTTAGGAACTTTATTGGTGCACTCCCAAGAACCGCATTCTAGGATTTTCTAAAGCGCTGCACTCTGAAAGGATGTAGGCAAAGGTTTAGTCCTTTTCTTCACCAAATCTGCACTTTTCTCTCCCTATTAATCCGATTCTTGTAGTGTTCCTTCAAGTGGCAATGCCCTGTCAGGAATCCGGTCAGAATTCTAAATTGGTTTTTACTTAAGCTTATGCATTCCTTGAATCTCTTCTGGTTGTAGTTCTTAAGAAGTATCTTCGCTTGTCTTATTCCTTGCAGGCTCGTTCAGTAATTGGATCTTCAGCTCTCTTTCTCTTTTTTTTAGTTCTTCCAGCATTACGCTGCTACTGATTCCACTGAAATCTTCAGGCCCCAGAAATGGTGTCTCAGTCTCACGAGCCGTATCCTTATTATTCTTGCTTAATTCGTTTAGTTCCTCTAGGCATTCCCAGACTATCTTGGCGTTGATTACGTAAGAACTCTGCGCATTGATGGTTGCTTGACTATCCGACATGATAATAATCTCTTGTCCGCGATAGTTTTTCTTTTTGTTGAATTGGATGCGTTTCCTGAAGGCGTGTATTTTCCCTTAAAAGACGATTGGTGACTAGTCCCAACTTTCTAGGTGTTTGGAACTGGATCCATATATTTTAATTCTGGTTTTTTCCGTTGCAAGCGCGGATTGAAGAGGGCGCGGTCGCCCCCCAAGAGATTTGAATTCAGAAAAATAGACTTGCTCCCGCCTGCTGTATTAGAAACGTAAATGTCGCTGACACCCCCCTCCCCCCGTCCACAACTCACTTTTGTTTGTCATACTATTGCCGACACCCCCCCACTCGTCTAAAAAGAGAGGCTGGAGCTGGTCCTGCTCCGTTATCTTGAAGCCATTGTAGGAATTTCTGTTAAGTTTTTTAGTGGTATTTCTGTCCCATTCACTTTTGCGGTTCAACTTTGTGTTAATGTTTTTCACTCAAACTTAAATCTGATAAAGAAGGTCATACCGTATTGCACACATTCAGTCAAACTGGTAACAATGAAGAAATCCTAACCTAATTGTTAAATTCACTTATAGATTACACTACTCTTAAAGTATTTAATACATGTTTTTTTTAAAGGGACCGTTATAAAAGGGTTAACACTGGACTAAATTGCCTGCAAAGCTAACACTTTTTGTCGGAAGTTTAGTTAAATTTCGATTTTATATTACCGGAAATAGTCGACGATTCTCGACTAGTTGATTAATCTACAAATTCGATCAGTGGATTTTGATCGTAATTTCCCATATATCGTTGACTATTAAACTGTTTTAACTTGATCTTTATGCCACAGAATACTTACATTGCGTCATTTATTGGGTTTTATATTTCAAACTAAATATTCCTTCATATAACTATTTTTATGCTCTGTAAACATTATAACGAAGAGCTAGGAAAATTCAGCCGCGTTTTTATAGACATATTATATCAATGTATCATCATTGTTTTTCATGCTTCAAGTAGAATTCTAGACTTTTAATCGTGAACAATGAATGTGTAAGCAAGTAGTTATTAAATAGTTGAGAGTATGGTAATTAGTGAAGAGTGTTGTTTTTATTAGAATCCAGTGAGAATATGGAGAGAGAAAATCGCAACAATATCAAAAATGTTATAAATTAATTTAAAATTAATCTAATTAAATTTATATGTATACATATACATAATGTTAATGTTTGTGAAGTTCGTTTTTGTTTAACTTAGTGAGTTGAAAATCGTTTCGTTGTTAAGGAAAGCCAACAATCAGCTAAATTTTTCACAAGTGATAAAAACTTAAAACATGTGAGTTAGTACGCCTTAGTTTGTGTTTGTTACCTATGGGGAAGACAACAAATTATTAATTTTTTAAGTTTGAAATTTAAGATTGATTCTAAACAGATTTTAGATTACATGTAATTAAACTAATTCATTTTTGAGATACTAACAAAAGAAATATAGTTGGAACGTTCAAAATCCAATTAGAAAGCAACTCGTGAATTTCTTGTACCTGACTAGTAATCTGTTACTCCCTTTTTTGTAAAAATAATAACAACTATAGAGTGTCTCCAAGTGTCGGGAATTATAATCATCTTTATGTACTTTTCAAATGTAAATTCCTCATTGCTTTAGTTATTAGAGAAAGAACACAAAATTGAGTAAATAATACTGCATTTTTATGTTTAAAGTACCGTCTTTCTCTTTTGCATTTTGTTGAATGTTGACAAAGATGTATGTTTTGTTTTCTTTACTGGCTCTTTATATTTAGCTCTTCAAACAATTTGATCAGCAGCAATGGATATATTTAATATATTTCATCCTTGCCTAATAAAGCGAAACCGTATGAATCTCTCTGTTCCATGTTAAATCTTAGTTCATAATAGAAAAATAGTTGATCAAAAGAGATCGATTTGGTCTTTAATTTCGTCTGTTATCCCATCTTCCTAGTCCATAAACTCTGACATAATTTCAGCTTCGTGTTATTTTAATGGGCTTAGGTGAAATGTTAATGTAACTCATCTATATGTCCCACCATTGATTATTTAGATGTCCTATTAGAATTATAACCTACAACAAATTGTTGCTGAATTTATTGATTATTATTTTATAAAATGATTATTTGGAAAATATCATTTAAAATTAACTCAGTAATAGAACATTATTAAAATAAAGTCGTACGATATAATAATAAATTTATAATCATATTTTATCATACAGGGTGTCCGGAAAATACGTGTACAACATTTGATGGGAGACTCTTGACTTCAAAATGGGTCGATTTAAGCGCACTTAGCGATATCCGATATTGCTTCGTTTAGGCGGTAGAAGACATCAAAGTTTTTAGAATATATTGATTTTTCTCCAGTTTCTTGAAAACGTGGTAACTGAATTTAATGATTTTTGGTGTGCCGTCTAACACTATAAAATGTGGTATTGCGACCGCTATAAAGTAGTGTAAGGGTTATAAAAGTGACGTCATTTGTAAACATCGCTTCTAATTTTTAATATCATCAACGTTGTGACAGTCCAGATATTTATATCGGCTAACCGCATGTATTTGAAAGCTTTTTTACCTCTTGAAAAAATGTTCATTCGGTTTGGAAAGGAAAAAATATTTTCAATTATATGTATACACCAGTTTCCTGTAAAAATACAATAATTTTTAAAACAAATGTTGGAGATGCGTGCATGTAATTTCAAAAGATTAAAAAAACTAAAAAGAAAACATTAATTAAGCAAATGTGAAAAATAGCATCCATTTTGCTGAATACACTTATTAACACTTTAATAAAATTTTTATGAAAAAATTGTGAACCGACTTCTAAAAGTGCGCTAAAAAGGGAAAAATAACTAGAAATTTTTATATAAAATTGAAATTTTTGAAGTCGGCGCCAAACTAATACCTGCCAAAATGTGATTCGCATAAACAGATTAAAAATACTTTATTTGCAATTGCTTTCTTTCCATAATTTGAATATATTAGTAGTTATTTATTTAATTTAGAAATAATTTCGCGCCAACTTCAAAAATTTCAATTTCATATAAAAATTTATAGTTATTTTTCGCTTTTTAGCGCACTTTTAGAATTCGGTTCAATTTTTTTATAAAAATTTTATTTTTGGATTTTTAGTTTTGAATTCACTATGATATTCATAAATTATTTAAACTAAGTGCTAATCGAGATTAATGTTCCTCGCAATGACTCCAAGGTAGCAAAAAATTATCCATTTTATCCAGAATTGAAAATTACCCTGAAATGAACAACTAAAAATTCTATGATTCTTAGAGTTCTCCAAATACCAATGAAATTGTGTCAAACAAATATTTAGTCTGTCATAGTAAATCCACTATCTTAAATTTCAAATTAATCTTAGATTGGTAATATAAGCCCCAAAACCTTCCAATATCGATATTTAAAGAATTTGAGACGTAAATTTCTTAGTCCGATATATTTTATATTGCATATTGAGCTTGTATACGCCCCAAGAATCCCTCAATATCAATTCTAGATAAAACCTGAAATTGTAAAAATTTTTAGTCCTTCATATTGTATCTTATCAACCAAATAGTTGTAAAAAATTAACTTCATATTATTAATACGCCACCCCCAACGCCCCAATACCAAATCTGAAAAAATGTGAATAAGGTAAAATTTTCAACCCACCATATTGGATCCGCCACATTCAACTTCAAAAAAATAATTTTAACGTCTTAATCTAATCTAAATCTAAACTTTTCAAAACCCCCTAGTACCAATTTTAGATGAAATCCAGAAATTTAAAATTTCTAAACGGTCATAGTGCATCTGACATATCAGATTTTCTTAAAATAATTTTATATTTGCTATTTGCATCCCCAAAAACAAACAAAATCGAAAAAGGTAAAATATTTAGTCAGATATATTGCATTCGCCATATTTAATTCTGAAAAAATACTACTAAATTCCTAATTTACACCCTAAAGAACCCTTTATATCAGTTTTGAAGAAAGTCGAAAAATGGAAAATTTTTTGGACACTATATTGAATCTGCCTGATTGAGTTGTTCAAAAAATATTTTAATTTCGTAATTAACACTAATAAAAATCCCCCAATACTGACTTTAGACAAAATCGAGAGATGTAGAATCCTTAATACGGGATCTTAGATCCACCATATTTATTTATTTTTTAAATAATATCAGATTCGTAATGTGCTATCCCAAAAACTCCCCCATATCAATTTTGAGAAAAATCGGACACAATTAATTTTTTATCCACCATATTGGATACGCCATATTGAATTTTTTAAAAATAATCTTAGATTCGTCATGTAAGACTGAAAACTCCCCCGTACCAATTTTGGAGAAAATCGGAGAAAATTGATTTTTTGTCCCCCATATTGGATCCGCTATATTAAATTTTTTTAAAAATACTTTGAATTTGTTATGTGCAACTTCGAAAACTCCTCCATACCAATTTTGAAGAAAATCGTACAAAATTAATTTTTTTTGTCTGCCATATTGAATCCGTCATATTTAATTTATTAAAAATAATCCCATATTCGTTATGCGAGACTCCGAAAACTCCCCCATATCAATTTGAGAGAAAATCGGACAAAATTGATTTTTTGTTCGCCATATTGAATTTTCTAAAAATATTTTGAATTCTTAATGTACGACCTCGAAAACTCCCTCATTTCAATGTTGGAGAAAATCGGACAAAATTTAATATTTTTGTCCGCCATATTTGATTTGCCATTTAGAATTTTTAAAAAATAATTTCAGATTCGTTGGGTACAACCCCGAAAATTTCTCCATACCAATTTTGAAGAAAATCGGATAAAATTATTTTTTTGACCGCCATATCGTAAGCGTCATCTTGGATTTTACTGTACCAATTTCATCTAAAGAAAATATGGGACCACCGCAGCAACTTTCTGGACATAACGCAAAAAATTTCATTCAAATCGGTGCAGCCGTTCCGGAGAAATCGGTGTACGTACATAAAAAAAACATATATGGTCGACGAATTGAGAACCTCCTACTTTTAGAAGTCGATTAAAAAATGAAATTGAACTCTATCTCATATCTCAGGATTATTGAAAAGGTTGATTATTCGTGGATGTTCACTGGAGTCTTGTATACTTCTGTTTTAAGCGCGTCCCACAAAAAGAAGTCACACATATTTAATTTTGGAAAACATGGGAACCATCTTACTGGGGCCTCATTGCCTCCTCCAATCCATCGACTGGGACATCGTGTAAATTTTTCCGAACAGCAACGGAAAAATGACGTGGGGCACCATTATGCATATACCATGGCTGCTGCAAATAGGCAAATTTTCCTGAAGAACTGGTAGTGTTTTGCAAAAAATTTGGATAAATATTTACATTTATTCAATCTGGAATCACAACAAGACCAATAATAATACCTGCCCAGACATTTATTTTGAAGTTATGCTGATGGTGTGCAACTTTAATAAAATATGCATTTTCATCTGCATTAACATGTTTTTTGTGAAGGTTGGTAACTCCAGATCTTGTAGAGCACTCTCGTCAGGAAACGAAATTTTTCTACAAAAATTTGAATCACGAATTCTTTTGTTTCGAATAAATTCATAAAATGTAAAGAGCATGGGGGGATCAATCGGTAAAAGTTTCTGAACTTTCTGAACGTGATATGGATGTGGCGGTTATCATTTACAGTAGTTTTAGATATATCCAACTCACGTTCTAAGCAGCGGATACTAACACTTTGTTCTTCTTCTACTCTTTCCAAAATTTCCTCTTCTTTTTCGACTGTTCGAGTTGTTCGAATAAGATCCCTACTTTCAAATTTTTTCTCAAAGCTGCCCGTTTCTCGGGGTGACCCTCAATGTTGGCAAATGTTGGATAGTTTGGTATTCGGCGGTTAGAAAACCTCTCCATGTAAATCCATGCTCATTTCCTCCACAAAACCCATACACCGGGGGTGCGTGTAGTTGTCCACGTTTAATAATAAAATATGCTTAGAAACTTTGAATGTTGATCTTACTTTAATCAACTTCTTAGACAGTGATGGCAATTTGTCAGTAGTCCAATTATTAAATGTCACATAGTCACTCAGAAAATTATTGTTACAGATATTTTTTATTATTACATGCATGTTACATGGGATAATAATTTCAATTTGATATGGTCTAAACCCAAGAACTATTATTTTCGACTTGACCAAAGATGTGAAAGCTTTTGTTCTTGACTGGATATAAATGCTAAATTTAACGCCCAAATTCACTAACATAGTCCAACCTTAAAACCATTTTAAATTGATAGCAGAGTGTTTAAACTGATAAGATTATCAATTTCAAGCCTTAAAGATACTGACATAGAAAATCATTAACTTTTATAAATGAACCAGAAAAAATGAAGAATTTCATTTATTTATGTATCTAACATACTTCAAGGTTTTATCGCTTTGTTCTTATCCTTAATAACCCTATATTAGTATTAATTTGTTGATATATGTAATACAAATTATGATAATATCATAAGCAAAATAAAACTGGTCGATTAGAAGATCTATTTTTCACAGCAACTAGATCGGGTTTCGATTTTCTTAATGAATCTGGATGAAACATTTTTCATTAGTGTGAAGTAGGCTTTGACCATAATTTCTAAATTTTCTGTTGTTAAAAACATTCTATTTTTGTCAAGTGGGCTTTGACTATGACATCACTTCAATTCAATATTTGACGTTTAGTTTTTTCTCCAATATTATTACCAGTTCCGAAGCAAATTTTTAATTGTATAAAATTGTTAGTAAATTTCTCTAAATACCAAATTATCTACATAATATCATAGTTTCCTAAAGCGTTTAGTTGGACAAAAGCAAAATTCTCTTGTAGTTATTGGTGTGATCACCGAATATATGTATGGAACAAAAATATTCCTGAAAATGTTTTAATAACCTAAAAAATAATTGGAAATAAAGGGCTTTACATAAACGTAAGTCTTTATTGGTTGGTATATACGTTCAAAAATTAACAAACGTATGGCTCATTTTCAGCAAATAGTTTTTTTATTAGATATTAAAGTAAAAACTAAAAATGTCTTCATCTACGAAATGTTAAAAGTTTGTATTGTATGTCAAATTTGCCATATTAAGAATATAGAAATATACCAAATAATCCATTTTCAATATTTTCATCAAGTGTTTTGTCAATCTTTTGATTATAGAAGCGTCAATAAAGATTAAGATTATTTGATTGAATAATATATAAAAATAACCTTTTTTGTTTTTGTCGAAATGAAGCAGACATGATAAAACAAGTTGTTTGATTGTATGATCAGCGATATCGACCAATTAAAACACTCATAATTATAAACATTCAAATATCATAAACATATTTATTCGTATTTTGTACGTTTGACCTTGGTAAAGTGTCATAATAAATTGTAGAGGTGGTTATTTTAGTGTAATATATGAAGACTTTTTTTAGACTCACATTTTAAGGCACTCTCAGAATCACTTCTCTAATGGGTCAAAACACAGCTTCAAAAACGACGGTAATGGTTTCCTAAATTAAACAAAGAGACCAGAGGTGTTAAAAAATACTCACTCAGTTGTCATTCTCATAAGACGTTACTAAGTACATCTTTTTAAAATGAAATTATTAGATGTTGATATCTGGAATAATTGATATTTTGCGGGAAATGATTCTCTTTGAAAGGACACATGGATTTCTCTTGTCTATTTCTTATAAAGACCCACAGTGCCACCTTTACCTTTCGTAGCACCCTCCTGCAAGATTTCCTTCGGCGCCCTTTTAAGGAATAAAATTGCAATATACGATATATACAGGGTGGCACAGAGCAACTTGATTATTTGAATTTAGCGCCCTGAAGCGTTCTCTGAGGGGGTGGAGGTAGGTAATGTCATATTATTACGCATATTTTATGGCGAAATATTAAATTTTAGATTAGACACTATCACTATAAAAGAGAAACGTCAGCTGCGAAATTAAGGATATTATTGGTTGCTCTTTTGGAGTTAACTCGTTCTTTTTCCGATCGAGCTTGGCTCTCGGGAGCCACGAGATAGATCGTGGTTCTCATGTAGGTTGTGTGGACAATATACCATCTTCTGACAATAAAAACCATACACGTATCTTAGTTCCTGAAATTGATACTATCGATAAAAAGGCGGAATTAGTGGCGTATAGGAATGACTTTACATTTACTGGAAAGGTAAATAATTCAGGATTTGGAGATTGAATCTAGTTTAGTAGGGATCTTTCATTAAGCTGTGACGACTGCATGTTCGGGAAGAAAAGGCTACGAGTCGAGTCAATGCTCGGCAGAGCTAAATATCAAAGATTTATTGCCAATCCTGGAGGATTTAGTAGTCCCAAAAAAAAGCTTTCTGACTTAAAAATAATTAACAGAACGTGACCAACCTGATTTAACATTGTAACTAATAGTCAGCTTCGTGTGGGCTATAAAGTTGCGATAATTCCGATCTTGACAAATAAATCCTGAGCGTGACATGCGGAAAACAATACTGAAATTAGAATAATAAATTAGCGGAAGAAGTTAGGAAAAGTTAAATGCGGAAAATGAATAATAATAGGGAATAAGTGGTAAATAATAATAATAATAATCATCGCGTGTTATTATTATTAGAAATAATGATAACCTCAGTTACAAATAATTGCGTAAATAATAATGCATTGTTTATTAATTAGAAAATCAACTTTAATTTCGTAGCGAAAAGATAGATAAAATAAGATCCTGAAATAGCGAAGTAAAAAGAAAAATAAACTAACTAAGAGTCAAGGATGAATCTTACTTGATAACCTCTTCCTAACTGGATCAGTCCCTAGAAACGTTCACTGATAAAAGAAAACTTAATAAATTTTCGTTCATTCTGAGCTTCACTCATTCCCCTTCTATCCCAGTGAGGGAGGACAGGTAAGGTGGCTAGGGTTTTCAGTCTAGTCGGAAAGCTTGGTGAAACCTCACCAACAAACCCTGATTTGTGTTAAATTGCAGATTAACACAAATAATTGAATAATCTTAAAATAATTAATCTCGATGGAAACGAACTTCCACGTTTTTAGAGGATAAAAATAATCCAGTACATCCGATAATTGAGGAAATAGGTCCATATTCTCGGAAATGAGTACGAAAAAAATACTAAATAATGGCATAAAAGTAGTGAAAAGAGACTCATCGAATAAATGAAATAAAAAATTCGGTACCAAATCCGTTAACACAACATGGAATCCAAACAGATAACATGACTGTTATTGACGTTGCGCAAATAATGAATTCAAAACAAGTACCCATCGTTCATTAATACAGCAATACATTGGAGAGAGCAGAGTGTAGGATTGTAGCTCCGCTTGGTTTGGTAGGCGTCGTGGAGTAGACGAAGGAGGAGGACGCGTTCGTTGTAGAGGCATAATTTGCTAATGGTTACTCTATCATAGTCACGTAACGTGCAATTCCTACTCATTTCAATATTGCGCCCTGTGATCATATTCCTTCCGGCAATCGATTGTTTCATGAGTAAACAAGTTCATGCAAACTGGTGATGTTAAAAAAAACTTGGCCTTCCACGAACAACAAAGTCACCCCAAAATATTGACATGGTAAGGCTTTCTGTTTTGCCATTAGATTGTCTACTCGTTCTGTGAGGCGAATTCTTCATGAACAACTAACATTTAATCCCTACAAATTGACTGTGTTTAAGGAACTTAATCCACGCGATTTTATTGCTCGAGAAAATGCATGTGAGGCGCTTCTTAACATGCCTCAGGACACACTAGTTTTTTTCAATGGTGAGGATAACTTTCATCTTTCGGAATTTTTAAATAAGCGGAACTTGCGTTATTGGAGCCCTGATAACCCCTGATAATTTCATCGTTGTCCCCTACATTCAGAATACGTAACTGTTTAGTTTGCACTTTCGCAAGTTTGAATAATTGGTCCATGGTTTTTTTTAAGCAAATGAACAGGCCGTTTCAGTGAATTTTGAGCGTTATATCCATATGAATCAGAAGTTTTTCCTGCCAACACTTAACCAGATGCATGGTTCCAGCCGGACGATGCTACAGCACATTCAGCGCTATGTAGCCTTATACAACAAAACTGGAAAGATGTTTTTAAAATAACTCTGAGATATCTTTAATACGGAAAACTTAAGAAAAAAATTATTGACAGTATTGGAGACTGTACCCTGGGTTTTTTAAAGGGTCCGTTGCTAGGAGAAAAATCAAAATTATTAATGCAAATATCACGAGAAGCCTTGGAAATAAAAGTCAGCTACAGCAGAGCCAGTATACTGAGTAAGGCCAATCTCTACTAGAGGACGCCGAGTATCTGGCAGGTACAATTTGCAATTCCTTACGCAGAGCGATTTAACTCATTTGGACGGTTACTAACACTGGAAAGTTACATTTATACATGAAATGGACGATTACAAAATTTCACAAATGTGACTCGGATCCCTCGGGATTGTCTATTCCCGTAATTAATGATGACGCCAGCCCCTTAAGGAGTGTTAGAAAATATATTATATCTACACGCTGTTTAAGACTGATAAATGTATCGTATTATTTACTTTTCGTAATTAAAATTCAGTAATAATTGACAAAAAAATAAATGACTATGGGGAGGGGTTCTTTATTGTTACCATTTCCAAGATAATCTTGTGTTCCTGTTATTTTAATACCAGTTTTTTTTAATAACTTATACTTTAGTAGAAATATAACAAGTATAAAGAGATAAGTTTTATCAGAATCTTATCTAATCGTCCCATAAATAATATAAATATGTTTATTTGCGTAATGTGCAATCATTGTGCAGTGAAATACTTAACTGTCGTACGTATATTCTCAGATATTTTAGTGTAATTTTAAAATGAATACACCACAGAAGAGTTCGGTAAGTAATACAGTGTCTAAATAAGGGTAGTCAATCATGCATCGATCAATTTTGATTTTTATTTTTCTGATCGTTCCCAGAACTTGATTATATATAATTAAATTTAAAGAATTCTACTTTTCTTATCTTTCATTACTTATAATCGTTTAAAATGAAGTGAGATATTGCCGACCACACCTATGTAATTATGTGAGTATGCGGATTAACAATCCTGCGACCTAACAGATCTATTGTGTTCCCCTTCTGCTGCCAAGTTGTAAGGGTACCTTGTCGACTAGACCAAGCCTTTCAGTCCTATTTCATTTTGGGAACTTTATTGGTGTGCTCTGAAGAAGCCCATTCTAGAGTTATTTAAAGCACTGCACTCTGAAAGGATGTAGACAGAAGTTTCATCCTTTTCTTCGCAAAATCTGCACTCTTCTCTCTCTACTAATCCGAGTTTCTTGAAGTGTTCCTTCAGGTGGCAATGCCCTGTCAGGGATCCCGTCAGAATTCTAAATTGCTCTTTGTTTAGGCGTATGCATTCCTTGAGTCTCTACTGGTTTTAGTTCTTAAGAACTAACTTCGCTTGTCTTATTCCTTGCAGCCTCGTTCAGTAATTGGATCTTCTGCTCTTTTCCTGGCTTTTTAGTTCTTCCAGCATAACACTGCTACTGATTCTACAAAAATGTTCGGGCTCTAGAAATGTTGACACAACCCCTTTTCTTACAGCTTGTCTACTATTTCAGTTCCCTCTACTGCGGTGTGTCTCGGTACCAACAAAGGCGTAACCTTATAATTTTTGCTTAATTCGTTTAGTTCCTCTAGGCATTCCCAGGCCATCTTGGCGCTGATTTATATATATATATATATATATATATATATATATATATATATATATATATATATATATGTTTATGGTGTTTTTACGGATTCCCCTGTGTGAGATGCAATTGCAATGTCGTTTTAGTGCTGAAATCACAGTCAGGAAATGTACAACTATTTGCATTTTACTTCATTCATACACGGAGTTGCAAAATTTCCTCTTCTTCTATTGTTTGAGTTGTGCGAATACTACCCCTACTTTCCCATTTTTTCATAAAGCTGTCTCTTTCTCGGAATGATGCATAATATTGGCAAATGTTTGATGGTTTTCAGTGGTTAGAAAATTTTTCCATCTATGTAAACCCTAATACTTCTACGCCCATTTCCTTCACAAAATCCATACACCGGCAATGCGTGTAGTTGTCCATATTTAATAGTAAAAATTTTTATAAAAAAATTGAATCGACTTCTAAAAGTGAGCTAAAAAGTGAAAAATAACTAGAAATTTTTATATGAAATTAAAATTTTTGAAGTCGGCCCCAAACTAATACCTGACAAAATGTGATTCGCATAAACAGATTAAAAATACTTTATTTGTAATTGCTTTCTTATCATTATTTTTATGTATTAGTAGTTATTTATTTCATTTAGAAATAATTTGGCGTCAACTTCAAAAATGTCAACTTCATATAAAAATTTATAGTAATTTTTTACTTTTTAGCGCACTTTTAGAAGTTCAATTTTTTTTTTAAATTTTATTTTTCGATTTTTAGTTTTGAATTCATTATAATATCCATAAATTAATTGAACTAAGTATTAATCGTGATTAGTGTTCCTCATAATGACTCCAAGGTGGCGAAAATGTACCCATTTTATCCAAAGTGGCAAATCACCCTAAAATGAACCACTAAAAATTCCTTAATTCTTAGAGTTTTCCAAATACCAATGAAATTGTGTCAAACAAATATCTAGCCTGTCATAATAAATCCTCTATTTTAAATTTCAAATTCATTTTAGATTGGTAATATAGGCCCCAAAACCAATATCGATATTTAAAAAATTTGAGATGTAAAATTCGTAGTCCGATATATTTTATATTGCATATTGAGTTTGTACACGCCCCAAGAACCCCGCAATATCAATTTTAGATATAACCGGAAAATGTACAATTTTTAGTCCCTCATATTGTATCTTTTCAGCCTAACAGTTGTAAAAAATTAACTTCATATTCGTAATACACCACCCCCAATCCCCTAAAACCAAATCTAAAAAAATCCTAATAAGGTAAAATTTTCAACCCACCATATTGGATCCGCCATATTGAATTTCAAAAAAATAATTTGAACGTTTTAATATAATCTAAATCTACACTCTCCAAATCCGCTAGTATCAATTTTAAATGAAATCCAGAAATTTAAAATTTCTAAACGGTCATATTGCATCTGACGTATTAGATTTTCTTAAAATAATTTTATATTCGCTATTTATATCCTCAAAAGCGATACAGTTTCACATTTTAACAAAATCAAAAAATAAAAAATTTTTAGTCAGCTATATTGATTGCATTTGCCATATTGAATCTTGAACAAATACTATTAAATTCATAATTTAGAGATTGAATTTTTCAAAAAATATTTTAATTTCGTAATTGACAAAAATCCCCCAATACTGACTTTAGACAAAATCGAGAGATGTAAAATCGTTAGTCCGCTATTTTAGATCCGCCATATTTATTATTTTAATTCGTAATGTGCTACCCCAAAAACTCCCCCATATCAATTTTAAGAAAAATCGGACATAATTAATTTTTACCTACCATATCTCCTCGAAAACTCCCTCATACCAATTTTGGAGAGAATCGGACAAAATTGATGATTTCGTTCGCAATATTAGATCCGTCATATTGAGTTTTTCAAAAATAATTTTAGATTCGTCATGTGCGACCCCGAAAACTCTCCCGTACTAATTTTGGAGAAAATCGGACAATATTGATTTTTTTGTCCGCCATATTGGATCTGCCATATTGAATTTTTAAAAAATATTTTGAATTCGTTATGCGCGACCTTGAAAATTCTCCTATACCAATTTTGGAGAAAATCGGAAAAAATTAAGTTTTTTTGGCCGCTATATTAGATCCGCAATTTTGAATTTTTTTAAATAATTTCAGATTCGTTGGGTTCAACCCCGAAAAATCCTCCATATGAATTTTGGAGAAAATCGGACAAAATTAATTTTTTGGCCGCCATATTGTAAGCGCCATCTTGGATTTTACTGTACCAATTTCATCCAAAAAAATATGGCACCACCGCAGCAACTTCCTGAATATAACGCAAAAAATTTCATTCAAATCGGTCCAGCCGTTCCGGAGTAATCGGTGTACATACGTAAAAAAAATACATAGCCGACGAATTGAGAACGTCCTTCTTTTAGGAGTCGGTTAAAAATAGGCTTAGAAACTTTGAATGTTGATCTTACTTTAATCGACTTCTTAGACAGTGATGGCAATTTGTCAGTAGTCCAATTATTAAATGCCACAAAGTCACTCGGAAAATTATTGTTACAGGTATTTTTTATTATTACATGTTAAATGCAAATAACTGAAAATATTTTTTTCCTGGTGAAACCGCTCATCCAACGAAAATTTTTCAAGAGATAAGAAAGTTTGTAAATACATCCGATTATCCGATAATAATATGTTCATTCAGTGTTCTAATCTCGTGGAGTACAGATTCCTGAAATTCGTGTAATCGTAGGCGAAACGTCAAATAATAATTCCAATTTGTCTCGGTCTAAACCCAAGAATTATTATTGACCAAGGCTCTGAAAGCTTTCGTCCTTTATTGGATATAAATGCTTAACATTAATGCCCAAATTCACTGACACAATGGTCTAACCTGAAAACCGTTTTAAATTGACAGCAGAATGTTTAAATTGATAACCTGAACAATGTCAAGCCAATTTTAAGTTCTAAAATTACAAACATAAAAAATCATTTGCTTTTATAACTGAACCAAAAAAAAAACATGGAGAATTTCGTTTATTTTAGGGATACAACTATTTCTCTTACATATTTCAAGACTTTACCGCTTTGTTCTTTTCCTTAATATTCCTTATATTAGTGTTAATTTGTTGACATATGTAATATAAATTATAATAATATAAACAAAACAAAACTTGCCGACTTGAAGATCTATTTTTCACAGCAACTAGATCGGTTTTAGATTTCCTTAATGAATCTGACTGAAATATTTTTCATTACTGTGAAGTAGGCTTTGACTGTAATTTTTAAATTCTCTGTTGTTAAAACCATTCTATATTTGTTAAGCGGGCTTTTACGATGACATCAAACTATTTGACGTTTAGTTTTTTCTCCGTTATTATTATTAGTTCCGGAGCAATTTTTAATTGTGTAAAATTGTTAGTATATTTCTCTAAATATCAAATTATCTACATAATATCATTGTTTCCTAAAGTGTTTAGATGGACAAAAGCGAAATTCTCTCGTAGTTATTGGTGTGTTCAACGAATATATTTATGGAACAAAAATATTTATGAACATGTTTTAATAACCTGAAAATAATTAGATATAAAGGAATTTAAATAAAGGTAAGTCTTTATTGGGTGGTTCATACGTTCTAAAATTAACAACTAACACTAAGAATTTATGTAAATAATTTTCATCTGCAAGTTAAATGATACACTTTCTGTTCATAGTCGCAACTGAGAATTAACATCTAAAGAGTTCAAGCATATTCATCTTCTGAGTTTCACTCTTAATTTCGGCTAAATTCGTGTCCGCTTTCGGATGTTTTCGGCTAGACAAAAGATGGACAAGTAGGTATATAAAATAAAAAAAATAACATTTTCATTTTCCATACATTTATACATCTTCTATACATACATATAAACAAAATTGATGTGTCTGTCTGCCTGTCTATCCGGACTAATCTTCAAAATGGCTGAACCGATTTTGTAAAATTTTAAAAACATGAAGAGGAAGTTATCGGGAGTGATATAGGCTGTATTTTTTTCTATCTGTCCTGTCTGTCTGTCTGCACGGGCTAACTTTTGAAATGGCTGAACCGATTTCGATGAAACTTTACAGACATTGTGAGGAGGTTGTCAGGAATGATATAGACTTCTTTTGTTACTGTCTGTTCTATCTGTCTGTCTGTAGAGGCTAATCTTCAAAACGATTGAACTGATTTCGATGAAACTTTACAGACATGCAGAGAAGGTTCTCAGGAGTGATATAGGCTGTTTTTTAACTGTATGCCTGTCCGTCGGTTTGTACAGACTAATCTTTTTCTAATTATTTATAGTCAATGACAATTTTATTTATCGTTTATTTTCCAAGGTTTCCGTCTACGAATTCACAAGTAAAAGCTGGTATGAAATAAATGCCAACATTTTAGAAATATGTGAATATGTCCGCTTATTACATGAATAAGATCTGCATTAATTTAAAATTAGTTTCAGTCAGCAGGGTAACAAAAAATATTTGATAATTTTCCCGACGAATATAAATCTAGAATATTTACTTTTCAATTTAATTTAGAAACAATTTGTTTTGTTTTCAACGAAACCTAGCCCTTACTAAATAAGTATTTGAGAAAGTAGTTTCCTTTTTAAGCGACTTCTAAAAGAAGGAGGCTCTCAATTCGTCGCGTATATATATATATATATATATATATATATATATATATATATATATATATATATATATATATATATATATATATATATATATTTATATATATATATATATATATATATATATATATATATATATATATATATATATATATATTTTATGTATGTACACCGATTACTTCGGAACGGCTGCACCGATTTGAATGAAATTTTTACATTATATTCAGGAAGTTGCTGCGGTGGTTCTATATTTTTTTGGAAGAAATTGGTGCAGTAAAATCCAAGATGGCTCTTACAATATGGCGGCCAAAAAAAGTAATTTTGTCCGATTTTCTCCAAAATTGGTATGGGGGAGTTTTCGGGGCCTCACATAACGAATTTGAATTTATTTTTAAGAAATTCAATATAGCGGATCCAATATAGAGGACAAAAAAATGAATTTTGTCCGATTTTTTCAAAATTGATATTATTTAAAAAAAAATAAATATGGCGGACCTAAGATGGAGGATTAAAGATTCTGCATATCTCGATTTTGTCTAAAATCAGTATTGGGGGATTTTTGTTAGTGTTAATTACGAAATTAAAATATTTTTTGAAAAACTCAATTTGGCGGATTCAACATAGTGTCCTAAAAATTTTACATTTTTTGACTTTCTCCAAAACTGATATAGAGGGTCCTTGAGGCTGTAAATTATGAATTTAATAGTATTTTTTTCAGGATTCAATATGGCGAACGCAATAAAGCTGACTAAAAATTTTACATTTTTCGATTTTGTTCAAATGTGGAACTGAATCTTTTTTGAGAATGTAAATAGCGAATATAAAATTATTTTAAGAAAATCTAATGTTAGATTCAATATGATCGTTTAGAAATTTTAAATTTCTGAATTTCATTTAAAATTGGTGTTAGGGGGCTTTGAAGGGTATAGATTTAGATTAAATTAAAACGTTAAAATTACTTTATTTGAAATTCAATATGGCGAATCCAATATGGTGGATTGAAAACTTAACCTTATTCTCATTTTTTCAGATTTGGTATTAGGAGGTTGGGGGGGGGGGTGGTGTATTGTGAATATGAAGTTAATTTTTTACAACATTTAGGCTCATAAGATACAATATGAGGGACTAAAAATTTTACATTTTCCGGTTTCATCTAAAATTGGTATTGCGGGGTTTTTAGGGCGTATATAAACTCAATATGCAATATAAAATACATCGGGCTAAGAAATTTACGTCTCAAGTTCTTTAAATATCGACATTGGAAGGTTTTTGGGGTCTATTTTACAAATCTAAAATTAATTTGACATTTAAGTTAGTGGATTTACTATAACAGACTAGATATTCGTTTGACACAATTTCACTGGTATTTAGAGAACTCTAAGAATCAAAGAATTTTTAGTGGTTCATTTTAGAGTGATTTACAATTCTATATAAAATGGGTACTTTTTTGCCACCTTGGAGACATTGCGAGGTATACTAATCTCGATTAGCACTAAACGGATAAAAAAATAGAAACGACTTCAAAAAGTGCGCTAAAAGTGAAAAATAATTTTTATATGAAATGGAAATTTTTGAAGTCGGCGCCAAATTATTTTTAAATGAAATAAATAACTACTAATATATACAAATTATGGTATGAAAGCAATTACAAATATAGTATTTTTAATCTGAATATGCGAATCACATTTTGTCAGGTATTAGTTTGACGCCGACTTCAAAAATTTCAACTTCCTATAAAAATTTCTAGTTATTTTTCTTTCTTTAGCGCACTTTTGAAAGTCGGTTCAATTTTTTTTATAAAAATTCTATCATTAATTACAAAAGAAATTGGGGAATTTTCGCGTCCAAAATATAACAATGTCGCGTAATATAGCGCCACCAGTGTCTATAATCACGAAAAGCAAAGTAACGAATTTGGCAAGATTTTTGCCACCATTTTTTCATATATTTATACTCAGTCAACTTTGCTTAGAAATGCAGTTCGAAGATTTTTCCAAGCCTTTTAATGTACCATAATTTTCCCGTTTCTTCTTTATAATTAACAACAAATCAACGTCAGAAGTAAAAAATAACTTATCTTATTTTGACGGACCCTGTATATCAAATTATGAGGTATTGCAAAGAATAATTTTTATGAAGAGTATACTATTTGAATGATATTATCTGTTTGTTCATCGTATCGGTCTAAATCATTGGTTTGACTCATAAATATGAATGTTCATATATTTTGTGCAAACGATCCTTGTACAGGGTCATAATAAATTGTAGAAGATGTGTATTTTAGTGCCCTGTTAAAACGTATGCATCAAAAACTAAAGACCGTCAAATTGTCAGTTTACTTCCAGAATCACATTAAAGATTTTAACACGGGTAAAACCACAAATTCGAAAAGAATCTAGGTTAACCTAAAAATAATTAAATGCATATTTAGAAGAAAACAACTGAAAAGGCTTTATATTAAAATGACAGGCGGGCTTTGTTTTAGTTAGGAATAAAAGCACCACATCAGATTACAAGAAACTATCAGAAAAAAGTGGAAACTTTTCCCACTGGTAGTGTAGCGCCATCTGTAGACCGGTTTCGAACTCATTGGTTCTCGTCAGTACGGAGCAGGCAAATACATCTATGTTGATCAACTAGGAGACCAAAGTTATCAAGAAATATTCGCTTAACTGTCGTTTCCAGAAGATCCCAATAAACAAATCTAGTTTAAAACTAAGTTATTAGATAATATTTAATAGAATAATATTCATTGTATGAAATGTCCTTCTTTGAGCCAATTGGGTATGATTATAAGTTGGTTGATTAAGTATTATTGTTAAATAAAAATTTTGAGGTTTCAAGAAAATATATCAGGATATATAAATTAAACATCTAAAAACTTTTCGTCATCGTATCGATCATAATTCGATTATATTATATAAAAGTGTGAAAGTGTTATTTGAGGAAATGGACGACTTAATATGTATTGTTTTCTGTTGTGCGGGTCAACTGAAAAATGTATAAAGTGTCAGGGATTGAAATAATATGGTGTATTTTCTCATTATCAAATGATTTCTGGGGCCCGTTACTCTTATAAATCAAATCCAATATCCTGTCGTCGGTTCTTTGGTATTAATTGACCAGTATTGCAAAAGATATGTTCATAGACAAATTTATTAAATATTTAGAAATGTTTATACAAAAAATAAGTGTTGATGAATTAAGTCATTCAAACGCTGTCTTTTACGAAACATAGTTCATTTTAAAAATTTTAGGATACAATTTTAAGTTAATACGGGAAGAAAATGATGAAAAAAATTAATACTAAATGTAATGAAAATTAAAAGTATCTTCTATACACCAAGTTGTTAATAGGACGGCGAATATTTGTCTTTTGATAAAAATTAGAGTATTCACTCTTCGAGGTCAAAGAATACGCTGTATCCAACTTGGCATGTTACTAAGCAGAGTTTGAATGTATTCTTAAGGACTCGCGTCCTCTTTTTTTGTACTGGGAAATGTTTACGTCATATGCGGCGTTTTTTCTGATTCATTAGTAGTGGTTTATTTTATTAAGGTGGCCAAGATAATTTTTAAATCGGGACTTCATTATGGTAAGTAGTCACCTTTTCAGCTGCTTGTTATCGAGTTTTATTGTGCAATAATACGAATTTTTCATATCCAATATGTAGAATTTATAGCAAAACATAATCTTATCCGATATAAAAGTTAATGTAATTGATCCAGTCACTTTCACTAGATCAGCACGTCCCTCCCAACTGGTACTTCCCCATTCGTGAAAAGAATATTTTGCCAATTCTAGATATTCTGTGAATTTTGGATAAGCTGTGGAATTTCCATAGGCTGTATTGACTTTAAACCTGTCTCTTTTAATCTTTCTGGAACTGTTTTCGAAAGTAACATTATTGTGTGTTATATTTAATAGCTCATTTTTGAGATGCGTTGATGTTAACCTGCGATTTCGTATAAAATTTGGTATGACAAGATTTCCATCAAAGTCTTTGGACGAGTTGTTCAGTCTCTTGATATCCTTAAGGGTAAATGCGCTACAGGCAAACGTCATTAATATAAACTAAAAGTCTATATTTTTAAAACAAGTAAATATATCTGCTTATTAAATGAATAACATCAGTGCATGTATAATTTTGCAGCGGTAGTGTACATTTATTTTCAAGCAGTAATTATTACTAAAGATTTTCAATAACTTTCTGCATGTATCTATATCTATCAAATCTTAGGTAATGTTCATATAAATAAACTGATTAAATTATAAAAAAATAAATTTTCATATGCGTGCTATATTTGAAACAATTATTTATACAAAGAAAAACACACAACGAAATCTAAAAATATAAGAAGAAACATAGTTTAAACTAAAAAATACATAATTGGGAAGAAAAGTGCTCCGTGTTAATAACTTTCAGCAGACATGACGCTTGTCCCACTTTATGTCTGGTGATCTATTTTAAATGTTGGCAACTTCTCAATGCCAATATAGAGTTCCAACCTTGAATAAACTTTAGTGTATAGTTCATATATATTATACTTCAAGGTCCAAAACTCTCGGTTCGATATCTACAAAAATATAAAAGTAAATAAAAAAAATTTCATGATTTATGCATGGCCCTTTAAAATTGGCGCTGTCAAACAACAGTAATTACAAAACAAAAATTTAACAATGAAGATTGTTTAGTTGTATTGTTTTCATTGTAGAACAATTATTCGTCGGTTGAATTCAGTAATGAAGAAGCCACCACCAGCGGAATGGTGCCAAATTTTGACAGCGCTAAACCATCAACTTCAAAATATGGACTTCTTGATCAGGTAAGGTGGCTCTGTGAATTTTTTTTTGCAATCGACAATCATAAAATCGGACTTTTTGAGGGTTTAGTTTTCTAGCATATATCTATTTAGTGGTACAGATTTATTTGGGCTAAACATAAAATTAAAAATTTATTTCTTTGGAAAAAAAAATAAAAAAGCTCAATCTAAAATATAAAGGTTTCTCAGCAATATCTTTTACAAATATATTTTGAATCTTATTACGTCTTTTAAAGAAAATACGCCTTTAATGTTGCTCCTTTGCAGGGGTTTTCTATTTATTCAAAAGTCGAATTTGCACACGTTGCTACGACTTATTTTGAGTGTGCCGAAGAAAATAATAACGACCCGATTTTAGTAAATCGACTAGATTTTGATGATATCATGGATTAAGACACACATCCAGTTATTGTAAACAACACATATAGTGTTCTTATGTCATAACGTTCTGAGTATGTATCCTGACTAAAATGTCAAACTTCACAATGAATATATCAAATTACACCCAGCAACGCCAGTGTTGCCAGTTCCCGAAATGAAAACGGTTACCTTCAAAAAAGTGAAAAGTTTGAAAATATCTTGTATCTACGAACAGTTCAGGATTGATAAAAATTGGGTATTAATAAATGTTTGCATTTAAGATTTAGTGAGAAGTGGTAAAAAATAAAGGATTGCGGGTTTTCCCTCAGAACTACCATTTTAAAGATATTTCTTACTAATAATTGTGTCAAATAACTTATTTTTATTGAAATACCAAGAGGTAAGTTTTATGGAAAATACACGTCTCCAAGAATCTTATCTAATCATCCTGCAAATGATAAAAATGTGTTTATTTGCGTTATCTACAAACAAACATTTTGCAGTAATATACTTTCTGTAATACGAATATTTTTGAGGTATTTTAGTAAAATTTTAAAATGGATACACCTGCTGTGTCCAAATAAGAGTGTTTAATCGAGCATCAGTCTATTTGATGTTTACTTTCTGGTTACTCCCAGAACTTGATTATACACAATTAGATTAAAACTTGTAATCTTTTGAATTAAAATGAAATATTGCCGACCACATCTATTTATTGATTACGATTTTTATATTTAAACGTTTTTTGAGATCAAAAACTCAAAAGAGTCTTTTATGCGAGGTGACTGATTCCTCATTATTAGTGTGTAGATGGAAGTTCTCTTCATTGAAGTATGTTTTAGGTGAACAGTATAAAATGAGTCATAACGTAGTGACTTCATAATGACTTCTAGACGTAAAAATAAGACTAATATTTATATGGCGATATTAATTAATATAACAAATATTAGTGTATTGATTTAACTAAGATTATTCTCTCCTCAAGGTATGAAAACTCCATGCATCCATCTTGGCATGCTACAAAGTAGAGTTTGAATATATTTTTGAGAACTGCTACAAATCGAAGTTCTTTTACTGTATTGGAAAATTTTTTCGTCGTATGCGGCATTTTTCCTGATCTCACATGTGCTGTTTTATATTGAAATGGTCAATTTAATTCTTAAATCTGGACAGCATTGGTGGTAATTAGTCACTTTTCCAGCTTCCCGTTATGGAGAGTTATTTTATATTAATTTGAATTTTTTATATTCAGTATTAACGACGAGCAAAATATTACTCTACAGGACGTTTTCGGTAGAAAAGTTACATATAATTCGTCCAGTCACTTCTACTAGTTCGTCACGTCCCGTTGACTTTAAACGTGATTCTTTTAATCTTCGTGTGACTGTTTTCGAAACTAACATTAAATTGTATTATATTTATTAGGTCATTTTGCTCATGAGAATGTAAACGTGTGATTTTGTGTAAAATTAAGTATTAGAAAATGGTCATTATAGTCTTTGTACGAGATTTTTAGCCTCTTAATATCTTTTTCAAATTTTCTATAGTGAATAATCACCTCTCCGTGTCAAATCACTCTGTCTACATTGTTCGCCAAACAAAGTTACAATTTGCACCATTTTAGCTTCTTTATAGTGGCATATTTTTGTTTTAAATAGAAGAGAGAGCAAACGCGAATCACTTGCACGGTTTATATGTGATTCTTTAATATTGACTTTGTGGGATAAAATGATGTTATTAGAAAATAAAAATGTAAATATATTGATTGTTTACTTTTATTGTTTTTATAACAGGAAGAAAGCAGTGATGATACAGTTTATCAGTTTTCAAGTGCCATTAAGCGTCCTAATGAAGGTCTTGAATATTACCCATCTAAAAGGCTTAGAGAGGAAGATCCAGAGTTCGATGAACCGAGTACCAGTGGAATTAGGTCAACTCGCAGCGTTGAATCAGCATCCCTACAAGGAAATCAGGTAAGGCTGCTCTAAAAATTTTTCCTTGCAACCAGGATGCACCAAGTCGGACTTTTTGAAGGTGTAGTTTTAAAGCATCCATCTTTCTGGAGATTCAGACTAAATATAAAATTGATTACAAATATAAAAAAATCTTGTTGCGTTTTTAAAGAAAATGTGTTTTTAGTGATGCTCATTTGAAGGTGTTTTTTAGTTTTAAAAATGTTGGTTTTTCAGATGATGTTTTAATTCATTTTGAAAGATGAGAACCGGATATTAGAAAATCGACTAGATTTTGATGATATCGTGGAAAAAGACATAAAATGCCGATAAAGACAGAAAATATTTTTGAATTAAAACAAGATATGAGATCTAAGAAATAAATAGTCCAAAAGTTTTAGAACCCACAAAACTGTTTAAATAATGTTTTAAGCGTATTTGTAAAGTCGCGGTTTTAAATGGTTTGAGAATTATCAAGATAAGAAAAGTGAGCGTTTGTTTGTTAAAGATAAAAAGAAGGTTTTAAAATCGCTAAATATTAAATCAATGGATTCAGGTCAAATTTTCCCATAAATTCTGCCAAACTGTATAAGTTTATCAAGCACATCCATACTGCGCCATTCAATAATTTTTATGTTTATCGTTTCTGGCCTTTCAAATATCAAAGATGTTTTAAGCTGGTTTAAAATTGATTTTACTGTGACATTGTCTATATATGATTAATATCTGGTAGATCGATACTTAAGTTCCAAAACCCATTCAACAATTGTACTTTGGTTGTCAATTTATTCCCAATATGACACATAAAGTTCGGTTAAGGAGAAGAAGGCTCCCGTGCTTTATTTTCTTTGTAGTTGCCACAGGTTCGAATTGATTTTCCATTGATTTTTGACATAAATCGAAGTAAAAAGAAGAATTGAGAAGTGTGGTTTTGGAGCGCATTGTGAGAGATTCAGATGAGTTTTTTTTGCTTTTAGTCGGTTTTCCTGGTTCTGTTCCAGAGTTGTTGCCATTCAAAGACTCTTCATGCGTGACTTATTTTTAGACTATGGTAGAGGACAGCTTTTTATTTTTTAACGTATGAAATTTAAGGTTGATTCTAATCAGATTTTATATTACATTATGGATGCAATAAAGAAAATAGCTTAAAATATTTATTTTTAGCAATTCAGGATAAAGTCCTAGTATTCAACGAACTTATATTAAAAGCTGATCATAATGCGTAAACTGCATTGAATAATAGTATCGATAAGTTTCTAATGTTGAAATTCTCTCTAAATTTTGTTAAACCAAATTATGGTAGAGAAATTTTCACTAAACTTATACTTAATTATAAAAAAAAGGCCGTTATCCAAACATTTTAATATATTTTTAACCGATTTCTAAAAGAAGGAGGTTCTCAATTCGTCGACTATGTATTTTTTTATGTATGTACACCGATTACTCCGGAACGGGGGCACCGATTGGTGCAGTAAAATCCAAGATGGCGCTAAAAATATGACGGTCAAAAAAATTAATTTTGTCTGATTTTTATAAAAAAAAATTAACCGACTTCTAAAAGTGCACTAAAAAGTGAAAAATAACTATAAATTTTTGTATGAAATTGAAATTTTTGAAGCCGGCGCCAAATTATTTCTAAATGAAATAACTAACTACTAATATATATACAAATTATGGTAAGAATGCAATTACAAATAAAGTATTTTTAATCTGTTTATGCGAAACGCATTTGGTGAGGTATTGTTTTGGCGCCGACTTCAAAAAGTCCAATTTCATATAAAAATTTATAGTTCTTTTTCACTTTTTAGTGCACTTTTAGAAGTCGGTTCAATTTTTTATAATTTTTTTTTATGTATGTACACCGATTACTCCGAAACGGCGGCACCGATTTGAATGAAATTTTTTACGTTATGTTCAGGAAGTTTATTTATTATGAATTTAATAGTATTTTTCAGGATTCAATATGGCGAATTCAATATAGCGGACTAAAATTTAAAATAGTGGATTTTTTCAACAATCTCACTGGTATTTGGAGAACTGTAAGAATCAAAGAATTTTTAGTGGTTCATTTTAGGGTGATTTACAACTTTGGATAAAATGGGTACTTTTTTGCCACTTTGGAGTCATTGCGAGGTATACTAATCTTGATTAGTACTGAGTTCAAACAATTTATCGATATCATAATGAATTCAAACCTAAAAAGCGAAAAATAATTATATGAATTTTTTATTCGTAATTGAAATTTTTGAAGTCGGCGCTAAATTATTTCTAAATGAAATAAATAACCACGGATATATGCATGAATACGCCATCCGACGGGAGGTCGGCGAAGCTGCGTTCAGTATTTGCATGCTTCCTTGCGATCTGTCCTTTGCACAGCCAGGTGTATGTCGGTATCCTGATGTGTCTAGTAGAGACCATCATCTTGATAGTGGTGGAATAGGATAAATTGTGTTCCTTAGCAATTTGTTTGAACTGTGCAACCTCTAACACGGAAAGGATATGGTTGGAACGAAGTTTGCATTTACTGTTCGCATTTTACTTCATTCATATACGGAGCTGCATATAGTTGTACGTTTGCTGAATGTGATTTCAGCACTACAACAGCATAATGTGGATATTTCCACTGCAATTGCATCTCACACGGAGGAATCCGTGAATGCCGCATAATCATATATATATATATATATATATATATATATATATATATATATATATATATATATATATATATATATATATGTATATATATATATATATATATATATATATATATATATATATATAAATTATGGTAAGGAAGTAATTACAAATAAAGTATTTTTAACCTGTTTATGCAAATCACATTTTGTCAGGTATTAGTTTGGCGCCGACTTCAAAAATTTCAATTTTATTTAAAATTTTATAGTTTTTTTCATTTTTTAGCGCACTTTTAGAAGTTCAATTTTTTTAATAAAAATTTTATTATCTAAACATGCCATGGAAAGGTTGTATCGGATTATGTTGCTTGTAATGCGAACAGTTCTTCCTGGTATGAAGTTTTGTCAAATTTCGATTTTCAATTACCCGAAATTGTCGACGATTCTCGATTAGTTAATTAATATGAAAATTCGATTAATCTATTAATCAATTAATAGAATAATTAATTGATTTGTTGGCTGATTATTTTTTGCTCATTTGTTAATTTCTTTTCCATGCACGCATGATTTGCTGATTATTTTTCATCTGATTCTGATCACGTACTTTCCCATATAATGTGTAATATTAAACTGTTTTAACTTTATCCAGCAAAATACCTAGACTGCATCATTTAGAGGGTTTAAGTTTCAAGCTAAATATACCTTTACTTAACTATTTTAAAGCTCTTTAAATATTAAAAATGTTCATTTAAAATCTGTCTATGGCTCATATCTAATTGCTTTGGGACTTAAACTGATACAAAAATTATAAAACTTTTATTTGAAATTAATTTGTGAGATAATGAAACTTGTAACATATTTTATAAGAATAGAAAAACATGACGAGGTTAAATCTGAGAAAATTGTGTTCTTGCTGTTAATTTTTCTCTATTTTATACAGACAAATGTCTGGTTGAAAATCATGGTTCTTGAGTTCAGACCGTGACAAATTGGAATTATTATTCGATGTTTCGTCTACGATTGGACGAAGCATCTTCAGGGATCTTTACTCAACGAGATTAGAACACTGAATAACTGTGGAGAAGCAACAGCCCGGTATTTATACCCGATTGGTGTTCAGCGAATCGTCATCCAGGGCTAAAATTGGTTTCCACATGTGATGTAGACTGTAACCTGTATCTCTCTTAATATTACTTGGATCTTTATAAATTTCGAATAATTCTTTAATTTTACGTTTAAAGAAACCAGACACTGATGCTAGCCTTACCTTAGTTTCTTTTACATTAAAAGTGTGATCTAAGCAATGCTGGTGTTCAGCTACTGCAGATTGTACAATTTGTTTGTTTTTTATACATCTTTCATGTTCCTTAAGTCTAGTGGATATAAACCGTCCGGTTTCACCTACATACACTTTGCCACTACATCAAGGTATCTTATAAAAGCCTTCTGTTTGAAATGGTATTGCATCCTTTGGTGACTTCCACCATTGCCCAACTTTCTTATATGTGTTAGAAATTGTCCGAATGTTTGATTTTCGGAGCAATCTGGTAATCTTGTCGGTGGTTCCGTGTATGTAAAGTAAAACAACACTGTCCATAGGAGGTTCATTTATGACATTTTGTTGAGGAGTTGGGTTTTTATACTTATCAATAGGACGTATAATATTTTCAGGTCAATATCCGTTGCCTCTCAGAGTATTAGTCAGTTTTTCTGTTTCTGATTTAAGTGATTGTTCATCACACAAGGAAAGGGCATATCGCGAATTGTCTTTGAGAAGGATGATGGTGCGATATTGCATTGAAATATCGATCTGTATGGGTTGATTTCCTGTATACAGAATGTCCTAATTTGCCATTCTCTTTCCTTTGTACTAGTACATTGAAAAAGAGAAGGGCACCCATTGATTCGGTTTCCATAGTGAATTTTATGCTAGGGTGTTGTTGGTTTAGATGATCTAGGAAATTATGGAGGTTATCTGCGCCATGTGGTCAAACTACGAACGTATCTTCTACATATCTGCACCAAAATTTAGGTTTTAGAGGAGCAGAAGACAAAGCATTTTTTTTTTCGAAAGCTTCCATGAGGATGTCAGGTACCATGTGTGACGGCTGAGATTTCATGACCGCTCCTGAAGTCTGTTCATAGAAAGACAAGTAAAATAAGTAGAAATCAGACATGCTTTAATTAATTCTAGTAGGGTGGAGTCCATGTTGTAATTTCGTAATATGTCCGATATTATGGAATCTGAATCATTTGTATACAGGGATTCTACTTCAAAACTGACTAATATGTCTCTAAACTCCAATTGCATGGTTTTTATTTTTTGGACAAAGAGTCTAGAGTCTTCTGGAGTGAGGTGGGAGGCGTTAATTAGAAATATGAGGTACCTTTCAATTTAGTTTGTTGAAGACGTCCGAATGACTTTGTAAGTGTTATTGTCCAAGAACTGGTTTATTTTTTCAGTATATTTGTCCTTATCCATAATAACCGTTGCATTTCCTTTTTCAGATGGGAGAACTAAGGTAGTGTTGTTTTCGTTTAGTTTTTTTTTAAAGCCTTCCCTTCCGCTGATGTAATATTTGATTTAGGTGGCTTTGAGTGTTTTATGATCTTCGCTGTCTTATATCGAATCGTGTTTACTTGTTCTCAAGGTAGTTTTCTAATGGGGGCCTCGACACTAGAAACTATTTCTTCCACTGGTATGCGCTTTGGATTGATGGTGAAGTTCTGTTTCTTTGGATAAGATTGTTTTGTCTGGTCGTAGGTGATTTTATCCAGCGTTGCAAATTTGCCCTGTTCCATTATAGATGATAATCTTAGATGTAAATCATAGAGATTACAGGCATTTGTATCCAGATCATCACGAATCGCCTTAATCCGTTCTCTGACGAGGATCGTGCTTGCATGCTTGTAGATATTCTTTGCACTTCTGGAGGTTATGTGATGTTTTATCTGAAACGATTTTGGTATTACGTATACGTTCTTTATTAGCGAACCTCTATGGGGAGGATATCCAAAAAGATGCCAAAACCTTCGGCGATACCCACAGCAGCAAGATGAAAATGATATGCCAGTTAACATTTCTTCTGAGATGTTGTGATGAAAACGTGATACCAAAATCGTTGCCGATAAAACACCACAATACCTCCAGAAGTGCCACGAATATCTACAAGTATGCAAGTACGCCTCTCGTCAAAGAAAGGATTAAGGCTATTCGTGGCGATTTGGATACAAATGCCTGTAATCTCTATGAATGAATTACATAACGAAACAGGACAAATTTGCAACGCTTGATAAAATCACCTACGCCCAAGTAGAAAGAATCCGCCAACAAGTCACTATGAAGCAAAAAAGAAAATTCGAAGGACTTCTGAGCCACAATAATCCAGCAAGCACACCAATGAACACAGTCGTCAATTTGTCAAGTATACAAGTTACCGAAGCAGAGAAAATAATCTTAATTAAAGAAGAGAACTTCGCCATCACTTCAAGGTTCATACCAATGGAAGAAATAGTTTTTAATGTTGAAGCCTCCATTAGAAAATTACCTTCAGAATAAGCAGACACGATTCGATCCGTAACAATGGAGATCATACAACACTAAAAGCTACCTAAATTAAATATTACATCCGCGGAAAGGAATGCTATTAAAAAACTGAACGAGAACAACACCATCTTAATTCTCCCAGCTGATAAAAGAAATGCAACGGTTGTTATGAATAAGGACAAATATACTAAAAAAATATAGCAGCTCTTAGACGATAATACTTACAAAGTTATTCGGACGGAAATAACAAATAAAATCGAAAGGAATCTCATATCTCTAATCCACGCCTCCAGTCTCACTCCAGAAGAAAAAAAAAACCGTTAAACCAAGCAGCCCCAAGATTCCACGCCTCTGCGGACTGTCTAAGATACGTAAAGAAAATATATCTCTATATCTAATCGTCAGCGGAAACTCACCAACCTACAAAATAGGTACATATTTGGCAAAACTTTTACATCCCTTTACAAGAAAAACTGAATCCTTTGTTAACAACTGTGGACACTTTTTCCAATGATTAAAAACTTTCCAATTAGAGCTCGGAGATATATTGGTAAGTTTTAATGTAGAATTCCAGTATACAAATGTTCAATTAGTTTCCATAATATTGGACATATTACGAAATAACAACATGAACTGAATTAAAGCATGTCTAATTTTCACTTATTTTACTTTTTAAGGAACTTTCTACGAATAGACTTCAGGAGCGGCCATGAGATTTCCGCTGTCACTTGTGGTAGTTAACATTTTCATGGAAGCTTTGGGAAAAAATTGGTTTGTCTTCTGTTCCTCTAAAACCTAAATTTTGGTACAAACATATAGATGAAACGATCGTAGTTTGGCTGCATGACGCAGATGACCTCCATAATTTTCGGGATCATCTAAACCAACAACAACCTAGCATAAAATTCACTATGGAAACTGATTCAATGGGTGTTCTTCCCTTTCTCGATGTACTAGTACAAAGGAAAGATAATGGCAAATTAGAACATTCTGTGTACAGAAAACCAACTCACACAAATCGATATCTCCATGCGACGTCACACCATCATCCTTCTTAAAAACAATCGTCATAAATTCTTTGGACATAATAGAACTCTTTCAATATGTGACGAACAATCACTGAAATCAGAAACAGAAAAACTAACTTATGCTCTGAGAGACAACGGATATTGCGCTGAAGATATAAGACGTTCTATTAATAAATATAAAAATCCAACTCCTCAACAAAATGTCATAAATGTACCTCCTATGGACAGTGTTGTCTCACCTTCCATATACGGAACCACCGACAAGATTACCAGATTACTTAAAAAATCAAACATTCGGACAATTCTCGTAGAATACAATAACAAAGAGATTACTAATAAAAAGGAAAATAAATGCGGCGATTACCAATTAAGTTATGGCTCTTGTCCTAAGAAGTATATTGGGCAAATGGATGCGATTTCAAAGCAAAAATACAAGAACACAATAAAAATTCTAATTCTGCGTACGCCCTGCACATACAAGGAAACCATCACAATTCCAATGAAGATTTTAAAATCTTACACCTAGCTTATAAAGACACAAAATTGTCGTTGTTGGAATCCTTAGAAATTACTAGAATAAATCATACAGAATATATTCTAAGTAATCAACTAGAGACTAATATTTCCCCATTGTTAAACTTGTTTGGAAATTCCGAGCAATAAAATGTAATATACGTTTATCAAATCTAGGTGTTGTCGGCACACCTTTTTCCTTTAAGAACAGGTAGATTATTGGGTCAAATTTGTTTAGTTAGTATGAACTTAAAATAGTTAACATTGATAAAGTTGTAGTACAACGAAACATGCCAGTTAAATTAAAATGAAATAAGTGAAAATTAAAACAAAATGTTCTCCTTCCGTTTTATGTTAAACTGAATTTTGACCAAGTATCAATTGACTCAGTTAATTTTATTAATTATACCCACAATATTGTTAATTAATCATATCATATTAAATGGAAACACAGATAATTGTTCATTAACATCCAAAATCAACTTTACGATCATTTTTGTAGGCGTCTTTTCTAAAAGCAGCAAAATTTGATTGTTCGGCGTATTTATGTATAACTGATAGAGATCTTTGTAGTGCATGCTTTCTTATAAAATTAATCACGAGTGATATTTTCATTCACTCAATGGTTGAGGAAAGATCTTATGTTTGGCAAGTGATCGCATAGATATGTACTGTCGATGTCGAATATACATTCTACTGTCAGGTTTGTCTCAAGATTGATAAGATTTCAAAAATCGGTTTTGCTTGGCAAAATGTTGAGAGAATACAAAACCTTCCAGGTTTTCAACTGTTCAAATTTCTCTTCTATCAACCCAAGAGCTGTATCTAATCACGGCTAAAAGAAAATAATTTCAAGAATTTTCTATTCTCATTTTTTGAGTTATTTTATTTTGTAATCTACGTGAAAACTTATTCAGCCAACAGAATATCCCGTTATCCTGTATCGTTCAGTGCCTCAAAACACATGGCGTCCGATCTCCCCCCTCCCCAAAATAAATTACACAGGGCCACTCCCATTTACTTTATTGATCCAGGGGATTAATATATATGGATTTTGAGTCGTTGAACACAAATCTGTTATCCGCTTTGGACTAGCACTTCAAGGTTTTTAGTAAAATGAGGTAAACTATCTTAAAAACGACATGAAACATCTGTTGACTCCTATACCTATCTTAGTAAAATCTGAGATGCCTTAAACCCTAAATTAGGTAATTTAGCCACCTTGAAACCTTATTACCAATAATCACCTAATTTTATAACCTAACAACCTTATAATTCTACCACCTCATAAACCAGTAAGCTCGTCAAGTACAGAATTCCTGCGCGTGAATACCTTAAGGCAGCTTCAGCTCACCAAGTCACAAAACCATAACTGCATAACCGAAAAACTCTATAACCATATAACCCTATAAAATCCAGACGAGACAGATCATTGACCTATAACCTTCTAGCCAAAGAAGAGTAAAATGCTTGAAAAACAATAAAAGTCGATATTTAAAAACAATTAAATATCCTAGATGAATAACATCAGCAAGTATTTATACATATATTTCTACGGAGCTTATTTAAAATTATTTTCTAAGCAAAAGTAATTTATCATTATTAAATCAATATTAAAGTTCATATAAATAAACTAATGGAAAAAAGAAGTTAGTTAGAAGTAGTAATAGTGAAGAAGGGTAACCCTCATACTAATAAATCGTGACAAGAGTGACTTCAGTATGTCTGGAGATTTTTTCAGATAGTGTTAACTTCTCAAAAACAACCAAGGAATTCGGAGGGGATATGGAAAGCTACAAAAATTGGCTAAATGCCTAAAAAATTATCCTAACATGCAGAACATAAATATCAATAATTTCTCTTAATTTTTTTGTTGTGCCGTGCAGTGATTTTAGTAGTTAAATTTTGGAATTTATATTTGTGTATTTTATCAAGACATAGGTGCAGACTTTTTATTTATAACAGTGCATCAATGTGTGGTATTGTTTTGTAAATCCCAATCATTATTTTCGGTAAATTAATTTTCTATATTTTAGTAATTATTTACATTACCGTAAATCTAGAAAAACGACGTTTTTTGAAAAAAATTTGATACTTACCTTCTATTTTGAGATCATGTAATACGATTGTTGCTTCGATTTTGCACTATTTTTCCTCTGTTTTCTGGAAAAGTCTGAAGAAAACACCGAATTTACCTATTTATTTTCAATGATATTAATTAAAATATATTGTATGTAATATATTTTAACTATTTTTCCACAAATTTTAGTAAATAAATTTAGATAAACTTTTCAACGAAAAATCAAAAATGTATTCCGGAAAGTCCATCGGCCATCAAACTCGTGAAAACGACTAATATTCGTTTGACACGTTGCCAGATGTAAAATACTTTCGTGGTATAAACTATAAAATTTTTCCCTCTCAGTCAACAACATAGTTTAATTTTTATATTGTCTAGGAGAAAAATTAATCTTAACCAGCTATAATTTTTTATTAGTTCAGGTTTAGCTTGATTTTGGCTAATTTGTAATACTAAAATTAATCTGAAATAACCTAAGTTGACCTAGACTTATACTTTCGCATTAAAAGCTATAAAATTTATCAATTACAGTTAACAACATAATTTAATTTTTGCAATATATAAAAAAGGGTAAAATTAATCTTAATCCTCTAAAATTTTTGATCAGTTTCAGTTAGTTCAGATTTAGTTTAGTTTTGGTTAGTTTTAGAAATTAAAACTAACTTAAGCTAATCTAGATTTATTAATTAAAAATGTTATTGTCCAGCAGAGACTACGTAGAGGCGGAATAATCTGTGAAAGAAAAGAATATATGTGAATTTCACAGAAATCATATTCACAATCTGACAACAGCGATGGATTTTCGGGTTTTAGGAACGAGTCACACCACTATTTTAATGGCGGAAGCCATGTTGTTTTTATTTCTTTTAATTTGTTTTTTAAGATTTTTTTTTTGTTTTTCCGATGAAATTGTACAAATTTATGAATTACTCTATAATACAGAGGCTTCTATTAGTGTAGAATTTGTGGTTGTAACAAAATTTTAAAAATTATGGAAAACATCGTGTTGTATGACCTCGAAATAGGGGGAAGTATCGAAAACGTCGTTTTCCACCCAGAGAATTATGTTTAAATCTATTTTATATCAGTATTTACTTTATTAATCATTTAATAATGAACTCTAAATTGTATTTTTCCAATATAATAAAATAAAAGGTTGCTTAACTCCAGTCCTATCCTCTGGCCTACTGAGCAAGTGCAGTATAGCCCCTTTAAGAGGAATACAGCTTTACATGCCCGACCGAATTTATCTTAGGGTAATCTCGTTCCTTTTACCCCAACAACTTCCTCGACAATAACGCAGAACTCTAACCTTCTCCATACTTGAGTATACAGTTCATCTATATTGTTATATAGTTGAATGGTTCTAAGTAGAAAACTATTGACACGATATCTACAAAAGTGTAAAAGTAACTTAAAACAAATTATTGCATGGTTTATATTTATTCCTTGAATAGTGTGTGTGTATGAAAGGAAAGTTATAACCAAATAAAAATGTAACGTTAGTGATTATTTACTTTTATTGTTTTTATTGCAGGACAAAGATTGGTCGGATGAATCCAGTGACGATGAAAGCAGTCAGGTTGTACTGGATCACCTTATAAATACGGACAAGTGTTTTTATGAAAACAACGAAGTTTATTCAGATGAAAAAGCAAGGTTCGAAGAGTTGGAGTTAAATCAACCCGGTACTAGTGGAATTGGGTCAACTTTTTACAACGTTGAATCATCGGTAAGGCTGCTTCAAGAATTTTTCCTTACGAGCAAGATGCATGAGACCGGACATTTTGACGATATAATTTTATAGTATCTATCTATTTGGATGTGCAGATTTCATTAGGTTATACATCAAATCGATGACAAATATAAAATTTAATAAAATTTAAAAAAAAGTGGACCGAAGCGAAAAACTGCAATATAAATTTTTATATGAAATTGAAATTTTTAAAATCGGCTCCAAGTTAAAACCTGACAAAAATTCACACAAAATTTACCATACCTTATATGTACCTCGTGATAGAAGTTATTTGTTTTATTTAGTAATAATTTTCAATATTTTATTGATGGAATTAGAGATCAAGAAATACAGCGTACGTTGTGTATAAACAAGTTTAATTATTGTAGTGGAGCGTTCGACAGGTCTTTGGAAACAGAAGCAGTTTATAAAGTGTCAAGACCAAAAATAGATTGGTTCCCACAGAGAAAAGCAAGGATTCATCGATCCAGGCAATGGAGATAATGTTTTCTGAAATTCTAAAGACACTAAACACAATAAGTGATTCTTCATGAAACCAGATGGAACCAAATACAATAAATAATACTTTACCTTATAGAAGAAACCAGATGTGTTACAGATGTGGACGAATTGGACACATGAGAAGGAACTGTCGGGTACGATTAATGTCTCGTTCACCATCTAGAGACCGCACTCAAGAGAATCAGGAAAACTACCATTAGTCAACATTAAGGGTTGGGTGTTGATAAATATCGAGAAGGCCCCCAGAATTCTTTCCATTCGTAGCCTACGAAGGACTGTCGATAGTTTTATAATTAAAGGAAAAGACAATGCTACACTTACTACCATAATTGTTGACACTGATGGAGCAGTATATCTGATAAAGTCAAATCTTGTTAATAAATTTAGAATTCTACCATTGTCCAGCAGAATAATGTTGGCATAGGTAACTGGAGAAGTAGTTGAGGTAATTGAAGAGATGCAAGTGGAGCTTAAACTTGGAGGGCTAAAATTAAATCATTTGGTTTTAGTTGCCGACATAGAAGATGAGTTTATTCTTAGAATGGACCTGATTCGTCGACATGGATTTTCTTTTGACAACAAACTTAACATCTTAACGTTTGACATTGAAGAATTTATTCTGTCAAAGAATCATAGTACCGAATCAATCAGAGGCATTGCCGAACAAACAACCAGATAAAGAGAAATACAGAGAAGACCATTAGTCAATTAAGCTGACGTCATACCAATATGAGTAGCCCATATTCTTCCTAATTATGTCAAAATTAATATAGAAAACGAAGTGACATTATACGAGCGAGTAAAATGGGTAACAAAATTTGAACAACTCACTAAAACTACATCAAAGTCGTCATACTCATTGAGCAGCTTCAGACAAACTGGAAACATCTTTCGCCGCAAGAACTTGAAAAAGCCAACAGGTTCATAACGAAACATGTTTTTAAAGTAAAAGAAGGCAATAAGGGTAGGAAGAACATAATCCAGCATGAAGTAAATACTGGCAGTGCCACAACCAATATACCAGCCACCTAGAAGGCATCCTGTAGCCAAACGCCAGAAAGTGGAGTTACTTGTAGACAAAATGCTGAATGCGAGAGGTATAGAAAAATCGTTTTAATGCTTAGTATGATAAAATTTTAAAAATGGGTGCTTTCTATTTGAAAAAATTGACTTTTGACGATTTTTAAATACAATTTTTATTCTACTTTTTTGACCACTAATAATTTTCAAAATATCATAAAAAACTACTAAAGTCGATCTTCGTCTATAAGAAAACTTACCCAAATGAAATAATAAAGACTTTCTTATAGGAAAAATTTATAGTTAAGTTTTGGTCCGTAAACGTCATTTTTGACATAAAAATTTCAATATGTCCAAAACGGTGAGACTTAAGTATAAAATATTGTACATGAAATATGTTTAGAACTTTACGTATAAATCAAAAATGCAATAATGTATAGGATGTTTTATTTAAAATAGGCAAGTTGACATCTACTTTCGGTATAACGGGAAGTGCAGCAATCTTGAAAATATGTTAGCCGGCTGTCCCCCATACACATTAATCCACTATCAAATTTTCAGTTTTTTTTTAATTATAGTTTTTACACAATCGATCGATTAAGTTCCCGGAGAATCACCCTGTATATAGAGTTAGAATTTGTGCCTCTTTAGTCTCATTACAGTGGTATACTGTTGTTTTAAATAGTGTAGAAAGCAAACACGAATCACTGTCATTCACTTTTTCCCCCACACAATTTAATTCATCTTCTTTCTGTAAGGAATATATATATATATATATATATATATATATATATATATATATATATATATATATATATATATATATATATATATATATATATATATAACAGACAAATATTATTAATATAAAATAAACGTATAATATTCAACATAAGCAAATATGAATAACAACAGTATATTTAAAAGTTTTCGGAGCAACATTGAAATTATTTTCAAGCCATAGTGATGACAAAAAATTTGCGATAATTTTATCGATCAATGTATTTATAACTGTCAAATCTTTATTAAGATTCATATAAATAAACTGAATAAACTATAAAAAATAAATTTTAACATTCGTACTATATTTAAAATATTTTTTAATTCAATTATACTAAAAAATAGAAGGAAAAGTACTCCGCATGATGTTTGTCAGACCTTTGATGATTATTTCAAATGTTGGCAACTTCTCTATGACAATATAGAACTCTCATTTTGAATATACTTTACTATTCAATTCATCCATATTATTCCAGTTTAATACTTCTAGTCCAATATTATAGGTTTGATATTTACAAAAGTATAAAAGAAAATTGAAATAGAAAATTCTCGCAGAGTTTATGTGTGACTTCGTTTGTTAAATACTCCATGGAAATTAGATCAAAAAAGAGCTGTTTTGTTAACAAAGATGTAACATTGATTTTTTTGCTGGAATGTGTTTATCCTATAAAACATATCTCGATGGTAACTCTGAAAGATCTGAGCAAAAAAAATGGCGGACCAATAGTAAAAGTTGTATCGAAAAATGTTTCAAACAAAAATTTGTAGATAATTAAAACCTATCGATTCAAGTAATACAAGTTATTTTTAACAAATTACCGATTTAAAATTCAACATAGATATAGGTATTATCATTTTAAAAAAGTATGTCAAACCAGGAATCTGTGAGTTTTTTATTTTCCGGGAAATTCGATGTCGAATTTGAAAATCCAACCTCAATTTTCCGCTTTCCTAATTAAGATACAATGCTCAATTTTAATGAGAGTTGTTTGTATTGTTTTATATTTTGAAGATCTATTAAAAAAATTTTTTTTTTAATCGTGGGCCGAGAAATTTTGCAAAAATCAATTTTTGCACCAAAAAAATTACGATTATTGGATTTAGATGTGTCATTTCCGATTTCAAAAAAAAAAAAAAATGAATTTTGGATGAAAAAGACGTTTTTTTTTTCAAAAATTCATAATGGCGTCGCAAATGAATATAAGGGCTCAAATTTGCAGAAGATGCTTTTTAATAGTACTTTACCTGTTAATTTTTTGGATCCAAAGAATACACTTCCATACGATCTGTGAACCTTCGAAAATTGGGCCGAATCTACTCGAAAATAGCTGCTGCAGGTCGCTGTCGGCGGGTTGCCATAGTTCAGGCGCATTGTTCATTGGCGTTTCAAGGAAACTTATGCATCACAAGAAATATTTATAACATTGATGTTGTTTTATTAATTTGTATGATAGTAACAATTTGTTTAGTCATATTAATTACTAATTTGTTTATTAACAAAATTTTTACAAAAAATTATAGAGAAAATGATACAAATATTTAATTATATATTACATATTCTACTGTTTTTTTCCTGTATATTATTAGTACCTAACAGTTTATTAACAAAATTTTTACAAAAAATTATACAGAAAATCATAATGATATTAATTTGTCCTAATACAAACTTATATAAAATTTTTATAAAAAAATTGAACCGACTTCCAAAAGTGCGCTAAAAAGGGAAAAATAACTAGAAATTTTTATATGAAATTGAAATTTTTGAAGTCGGCGCCAAACTAATACCTGACAAAATGTGATTCGCATAAACAGATTAAAAATACTTTATTTGTAATTGCTTTCTTATTCTAATTTGTATATATTAGTAGTTATTTATTTCATTTAGAAATAATTTGGCGCCGACTTCAAAAATTTCAATTTCATATAAAAATTTCTAGTTATATTTCCCTTTTTAGCGCAGTCGGTTCAATTTTTTTATAAAAATTTTATTTTTCGATTTTTAGTTTTGAATTCTTTATGATATTCATAAATTATTTGAACTACATGCTAATCGAGATTAATGTACCTTGCAATGACTCCAAGGTGGCAAAAAAGTACCTATTTTATCCAAAATTGTAAATCACCTTAAATTAAACCACTAAAAATTCTTTGATTCTTTCCAAATACCAATGATATTGTGTCAAACAAATATTTAGTCTGTCATAGTAAATCCAATATCTTATATTTCAAATTAATTTTAGATTGGTAATATAGGCTCCAAAACCTTCCAATATCGACGTTTAAAAAACCTGCGATGTAAATTTCTTAGCTCTATATATTTTATACTGCATATTGAGTTTGTAGATGCCTCAAAAACCCCACAATATCAATTTTAGAAAAAATCGGAATATGTAAAATTTTCTGTCTCTCATATTGTATCTTATCAACCTAATAGTTGTAAAAAATTAACTTCATATTCGTAATACACCATCCCCCAGCGCCCTAATACCAAATCTAAAAAAATGTGAATAACGTAAAATTTTCAACCCACCATATTGGATCCGCCATAATGAATTTCTAAAAAAAAAATAACGTCTTAATCTAATCTAAATCTAAACCCTTCAAAGCCCCCTAGTGCCAATTTTGGATGAAATCCAGAAATTTAAAATTTCTAAACGGTCATATTGGATTTGACGTATTTGATTTTCTTAAAATAATTTTATATTCTCTATTTACATCATCAAAAAAGATTCAGTTCCATATTTGAACAAAATCGAAACATGTAAAATTTTTTGTCAGCTATATTGCATTAGCCATATTGAATCCTAAAAAAAACTATTAAATTCATAATTTACACCCCCAAGAATCCTCTATATCCGTTTTAGAGAAAGTCGAGATATGTAAAATTTTTAGAACACCATTTTGAATCCGCCAGATTGAGTTTTTCAAAAAATATTTTAATTTCGTAATTAACCCTAACAAAAATCCCTCCATACTGACTTCAGACAAAATCGAGAGATGTAGAATCTTTAATCTGCCATTTTAGGTTCGCCATATTTAATTTTTTTTTAATAATATCAGATTCGTAATGTGCTATCTCAAAAACTCTTTCATATCAATTTTGAAAAAAATCGAACACAATTAATTTTTATCCACCATATTGGATACGCCATATTGCATTTTAAAAAAATAATTTTAGATTCGTCATGTGCTATCCGGAAAACTCCCGCGTACCAATTTTGGTGAAAATTGGATAAAATGGTTTTTTTTGTCCGCCAAATTGGATCCGTCATATTGAATTTTTAAAAAATAATTTCAGATTCGTTATGTGAGACCCCGAAAACTCCGCTACACCAATTTTGGAGAAAATCGGACAAAATTGATTTTTTCGTCCGCCATATTGGATCCGCCATATTCAATTTTTTTTAAATAATTTTAGATTCGTCATGTACGACCTCGAAAACTCCCCCATACCAATTTTGAAGAAAATCGGACAAAATTAAATTTTTTTGTCCGTCATATTGTAAGCGCCATCTTGGATATTACTGCACCAATTTCGTCCAAAAAAATAAGGGACCACCGCAGCAACTTCCTTTACATAACGTAAAAAATTTTATTCAATTCGGTGCAGCCGTTCCGGAGTAATCGGTGTACATATATAAAAAAAAACATACATAGGCGACGAATTGAGAACCTCCTTCTTTTAGAAGTCGGTTAAAAATTAAAGAGCATGGTTTTATTAATAAACTAGTAATGTTTTATTAAATATTTATATGCTTTCTTGTAGAAATTTTCGTAAATATGTTGTTAATAAACTATTAGGTAATAATAATATAAAGGAAAAAAAAATAGTACAATATGTAATATATAATTGAATATTTGTCACGCCATTACGAATTTTTGAAAAAAAAAACGTTTTTGTCATCCAAAATAACTTTTTTTTTAGATTGGAAATGATATAGGCATTAAAAAACTTTTATCTTTATCCGGTGAAAAGTTATCCCAATTTTTTTGGTACAAAAATTGGTTTTTGCAAAATTTCTCGGCCAACGATTGAAAAATTTTTTTTTTTAACAGATCTTCAAAATATAAAACAATACAAACAATTTCCATTAAAATTCAGCATTGTATCTTAATTAGGAAAGCGAAAAATTGAGGTTGAATATTCAACTTTGACATCGAATTTTTCGGAAAATAAAAAACTCACGGATTCCGGATTTGACATATTTTTTTAGAATGATAATACCTATATTTAGGTTGAATTTTAAATCGGTAATTTGTTAATAAATGTTTTTTTTTAAACAAAAACCGTAAATTTTGTCGAAAAAGAATATATTTCGATAACTACTGGCGCTACCTATATCTTATATTAAATGAATCGATAGGTTTTTTAATTCTCTACAACTTTTGTCTGAAACATTTTTCGATATAACTTTTACTTTTCGAGATAAACTCAAAAAACTGAAAATCGTGACCATTTTTGGTCTGCCATTTTTTTTGCACAGGTCTTTCAGAGTTACAATCGAGATATGTTTTATAGGATGGCAAAGTGAACACATTCTACCAAAAAACCAATGTTACATTTTTGCTACTGACGAAAGGTTATTTTCCATGGAGTAAAAGTGGAGTTATTATACAAGAAAAATGTAATTGTTAATTTTTTTGATTTTTCTTGTAGGACGAATATTCTTCGGACGAATCTGGCAACGAAGGAAGCAAATGTGAAGAATTAGAGTCATTTAAACCTGGTATCTGTGAATTGAAATCAAAAGCTTCCAAAGGTGAATCATCAGCTGCAAAGAGAACTCTTCAAGAACTTTTTTATCAGTTAAAATTGCTTATGTTCTTTGTGCAACGGGTTCCTGATGGACACGAATTTTATCTTTCGACACAGATACACGAAGCCGGACATTTTGATGATATAGTTTTGCGGTATCAAGGTAATGATAATAAGTGGAGGTATAGATTCCTTCAGGGTAAACATAAAAATGATGACAAATTTAAAATTGAAATAAGCGACCTTTTCAATAAAAAAGCAAAATCATCAAAACACATAGGAGAGGATAAGCCATATTTATTACAGAAATATTTTAAATCTTATTGCGACATTGAACAAAATATTAAATTTGAAAATGCTAACTTGGAGGAGTTTTTGATTTGTACAAATGTCGGTTTTGCAGAAAATGCAAAGATTTATTTTGAGTGTGCAGAAAAAAATGATGATGATCCGATATTAAGAAATCTGGTTATATACAGATTAATACAGAAACAAATATCTGAATTAAGAGAAGAATTTGAAATAAATGATCACAATGAAAATTGCTTTCTAAATTTTGTCGCAAAGTTTAGGTTTTTGCCTAATTATGAAAACGACGAATTATATGAGAATATACAAAATTGTTTGAAAAAATGTATTAAAACAGAAAATGTCGATCTAGCTTATGCGTATAGTCAAAACCTCGTTCTTAAATGGCTTGAAAGCTATAGAGACGGTAAATATTTGTATATTAAAGATAAAGAAGAGTTTGTAAAATCATTGAATAGAAATATTGACTCCCTCCTGGTAGTAGGATATTCCAAATTTTATGCTGAAGAGTTAAAGAGTTATGGGGTAAAATTTGAAAATACTCTTCTCCTAAGCGAATTTTTCGACCACAAAAAGGACAAGATAATGTTTATTATGACCTCAACCCCTAAATTAAGTATTATTAAGTTGAGTCAGATGTTCAGTGAACTTAAATTGAGACAGGATGAAGTTATATTCACAAACGACAATCAATTAAATTATAACCAAAACATTTTTGCCACATTTTTTGCCGGAGCAAGTTACAAATGGCTCGTGATTGAATATCAACTTAACGAAATAAAATTGAGCGAGGAAATATTGGATAAAATTTTAAAAACGGATAAAGAAAAGACGGTTTTAATCATTGCTCCGGAAGATCATGTTTTGAATTTGAACAAATGCTTGAGATTGAACAAGCCATGTTTTGTTGAAAAAAATAATTTATTTAGGAACCTGACTATCGTCTCACAAAAAAATATATTAAAAAAGAAAATTATATTCCAAGAGAAAATAACTAATTTAAGTGAACTAATAGACATATATACGGGACAGAAAATTATTGACCAAATAACATTAGAAAAGCTTATTACTGCAACTATTAAAATAGAAGATAATAACCCCTTCGAAACAGATTTTCTTATAGAGGATTATTATATTCAAAGAAAACTAATTCAAAGAGAGTTAAGCGTCGATATTTTACAAAATGAGGAATTTTTGAAATGTTGTTTGTTTATTATTTCAGGTATAAACAGGGATCAACTTAAAGATTTAAAAATAAACGAGAAATGGATTTTTATTTGGGAAGATGGTAAAACTTTTAATAACGGAATTATTCTTTCTACAACAAACGAATCTAGAGATATATTTTATAAGTTCGGCAAAAATAATAGAGAAAATGTTTGTTGGTTAGAACATATAGGAGGACAGTTTTCAATAATGAATATTAGCAATGATACCGATATTCCTCGTAAACATTTTATTTGCTTGGATGAACATGATTTATATAAAAAACAAGTTTTAGAGAAAAAAATTCTAATAATCTCTGACGGTCCTGGTTGTGGCAAATCCATGTTTATGACGAAAGTTGCACATCAACTTAAGCAAAAATTATCTAATGGATGGGTTTTAGGAATTAATCTTTCATCTTATGCATATAAACAAGAAAAACATACACAAGTTATGAAATCTCTGGACGACATTAAATTTAAAGACATTGAAACTAATAAAGCAATACAATTTTTGGCTGATCTCATATTTTCGCAAGAAAATGAAAATGAAAATAAACATTTTATAAGAGAACTTATTATCCAATCACTGGATTGTTTGAACAAAAATATGAAATTTCCTAAAATAATACTCTTATTTGACGGCTTTGATGAAATAAGTCCCACATTTAAAGAAAAAATTCTCATATTACTTAAGGCTCTCCAAAATTCAAATGTTGCACAAATGTGGGTTACAACAAGACATCAGGAAGCACTTAGTTTGCAAGCGGCTCTACATTCATCTCCTTTCTTTTTCAAGCCTCTTGATTTAAGAGAGAAAGTTGATTTTTTACAAAAATTATGGAAATATAATTTCATGAACTTTGATAATATAGAACCGAAACCTGTAAGCAAAGATGTTTTAACGTATCTTACAGAAATAACAAATAACATTTGTAATTGTGGTGATAGATCAATTAGTGATAGTTTCCGGGACTTTCAAAATCATTGGCTACCTACTCATATTTATTCTAAGTTACAACTCTTACTAAGTAATCTTAACTTTTCAGTCATTGCAAAACGTGTAATACATTTTCTAGAATATTTTAATCTTGACAGAGAATCAAAGTTTGCTGCCAATCCTTTACAACTTAAAATGGCTGCTGAAATAATTTTTTTTAAAAAATTTAGCTCTTTAGACAAACTGGACATATTTTCGTTATATCAAGAATTTACAAAATACAAGTTGAATGTTTTTCGTGGCGATAAAGACGCTGCTGAAAAGTCAGTAGAAGATTGTAATTTGTTGAAAAAGTATTTAGAATATTTAACAATAGTTCCTCAAGGGACTGCTCTTGTTAACCAATATTTTGCTAAAAATTTTCAGTTCGAGAATGAACAAAAAATTATTTTTTCAGATATTTTAATAAATAAAAATGACTCACTAATAAGAAAGTTTTTAAATAATAACGAAATATTTTTAGGCAAATTAGGTTCTAAGAGCCAACAAATGATTGAAATAATAAGAGTCAATAGTTTTGACTTACTTAGTCAAATGTTGAAAGAAAAACTATATAATTTATTCATGAAGTTTCTTGAGAATTTGCCTCCTGATTTGGCTAAAAACAATATTTTTTTTAATAAAAATAATGATGGCAAAACAGTGCTGCACAGAATTTGTGAATCTTCATTAGACGAGCAAATTTTAGAGAATATATTAAAAGCAATAAAAGACAGTGTTTCATTGGAAATACTTATGGAACTTTTCTTCGAAAGGGATAAAAGAGAATGTACAGCATTGCATTGCATTAATTTTGAAGAAGAAAATTCAGCAGTGAAACAAAAATTTGAGTTTTTTAAACTTGATTGTACTTCTGAGTTATTTTATAAACTTTTACTTCAAGTCAACGAAACAGGAGAGACCATATTACACCTTGCTTGTAAACATGGACATGATATAACTGATTTATTGGAAGTATCTAACGAAAATAGAGACGCGATTAAAGAACTTTTATTAAAAACTAATAAATATAAGCAAACAGCCTTGTATTACATCATTTTTTGGAATAAAAACCCTTCTCTGCTAACAAAATTAGTTAACATTGTTAAATTATTTTGTAACTTGGAAGAAATTAATTATTTATTTACAATAAAAACTAATACAAGTAACCTGCTGCATAGTGCCTGCTTTAAAACGAGTACAGATAATTTAATACATTTTTTAAATGTCATTAAAGGTAACAAAGAAATGGTTAAAAAACTTGTGTTAGACACTGATAAAAATGGGTTATCCCCATTACATTATACTGTGCGTTATTTTTTCGACCTTGATAAGCTAAAAATATTACTAGACTTTGTTAATATAAACTGTAGTACAGAAACGCTTCATACGCTTTTGTGTAAACGAACTCAGTTTGGAAAAACTGTATTACACATGGCCATGGAAATTTTTATAAAAAGAAATAGACATGACTTATTAATAGATCATCTAACTTATTTATTTCATTTGGTGAAAGATAATAAAGAAATATTTAATGACCTTTTATTAACAAGCGATAACTACGGGCGAACGGTACTGCATGATTCTGTCCCTACAGAAAGACTATATAAACATCCTTTTTTACTAAAAGAATTGCTAGATTTTGTTCAAACAAATTGTAGTACAAATATTTTACATAAACTGTTACTTAAATTAGATGTTAATAACGCCAATATAATGCACTACGTCTGTCGTCAAAATGATGAACATAACTTAACTGTTTTATTAAATAAAATTAAAGACGATATAAAAATACTTAACAAACTTCTACTCCAAACCGACCGCGAAGGAAACACTGTATTACATTATACTGTTCTCAACCGTGACAGTTCTTCTATATTGAGAGTATTACTGAATTTTGTTAAACTAAATTGTGAAAAAGAAATATTTAAAAGTCTTTTGTGCAAAGCAAATAATGAAGGTCTCAACGTGTTGCACATTGCTTGCATGAGTATAAAAGATAAAAAAATTTTTATAAAAAAAATTGAACCGACTTCTAAAAGTGCGCTAAAAAGTAAAAAATAACTATAAATTTTTATATGAAATTGAACTTTTTGAAGTCGGCGCCAAACTAATACTTGACCAAATGTGATTTGCATAAACAGATTTAAAATACTTTGTTTGTAATTGCTTTCTTACCATAATTTGTATATATTAGTAGTTATTTATTTCATTTACAAATAATTTGGCGCCGACTTCAAAAAGTTCAATTTCATATAAAAATTTATAGTTATTTTTTACTTTTTAGCGCACTTTTAGAAGTCGGTTCAATTTTTTTTATAAAAATTTTATTTTTCTATTTTTGGTTTTAGAATTCATTATGATATTCATAAATTATTTGAACTAAGAACTAATCGAAATTAGTGTACTTCGCAATGACTCCAAAGTGGCAAAAAAGGACAAATTTTATCCAAAGCTGTAAATCACCCTAAAATGAACCATTAAAAATTCTTTAATTCTTAGAGTTTTCCAAATACCAATCAAATGGGGTCAAACGAATATTTAGTCTGTCATAGAAAATCCACAATCTTAAATTTAAAATTAATTTTAAATTGGTAATATAGGCCCCAACACCTTCCAATATCGATAATTAAAGAAAATAAATAATTTTTTATCCACCATATTAGATACGCCATATTATTTTTTTTTTAATAATTTTAGATTTGTCATGTGTGACCCCGAAAACTCTCCCGTACCAATTTTGGTTAAAATCGGACAAAATTGATTTTTTCGTCCGCCATATTGAATTTTTTTAAAATTAATTTAAATTCGTCATATGCGACTCCGAGAACTCCCCCGTACCAATTTTGGAGAAAATCGAACAAAAAAGATTTTTTTGTCGGCCATATTGAATCCGCCATATTGAATTTTTTAAAAATAATTTCTGATTCTTTATGTGAGACCCCGAAAACTTACCCATACCAATTTTGGAGAAAATCGAACATAATTGATTTTTTCGTCCACCATATTGAATTTTTTAAAAATTATTTTAGATTCGTCATATGCGATTCCGAAAACTCCCCCGTACCAATTTTGGAGAAAATTGAACAAAAAAGATTTTTTTGTGGGCCATATTGGATCCGCCAAATTGAATTTTTTAAAAATTATTTTAGATTCGTCATATGCGACCCCAAAAACTCCCCTGTACCAATTTTGGAGAAAATTGAACAAAAAAGATTTTTTTTGTGGGCCATATTGGATCCGCCAAATTGAATTTTTTAAAAATTATTTTAGATTCGTCATATGCGACCCCAATAACTCCCCCGTACCAATTTTGGAGAAAATCGGACAAAATTAATTTTTTTGTCGGCCGTATTAGATCCGCCATATTGGATTTTATAAAAATTATTTTAGATTCGTCACATGCAACCCCGAAAATTCCCCTGTACCAATTTTAGAGAAAATCGAACAAAATTGATTTTTTGTCCGCCATTTTGGATCCGCCATATTGAATTTTTTAAAAATTATTTTAAATTCGTCATATGCGACTCCGAAAATTCCCCCGTACCAATTTTGGTGAAAATCGGACAAAATTGATTTTTTCGTCCGCCATATTGGATCCGCCATATTGAATTTTTTAAAAATAATATTATATTCGTTATGTGGCATCTTAAAAACTCCCCCATACCAATTTTGGAGAAAATCGGACTAAATTAAATTTTTTTGTCCGCCATATTGGATCCGCCATTTTGAATTTTTGAAAAATAACTTCAGAGTCGTTGGGTACAACCCCGAAAATTCCTCCATACAAATTTTGGAGAAAATCGGACAAAATTTATTTTTTTGGCCGCCATATTGTAAGCGCCATCTTGAATTTTACTGCACCAATTTCATCTAAAAAAATATGGGACCACCGCAGCAACTTCCTTTACATAACGTAAAAAATTTCATTCAAATCGGTGCAGCCGTTCCGGAGTAATCGGTGTACATACATAAAAAAAAAAAAAAAAAATACATAGTCGACGAATTGAGAACCTCCTTCTTTTAGAAGTCGGTTAAAAAAGAATACGAAGACAATCTGCAATATTTATTAAAATTTATGAAAGGTCAGTATGGAATAAATAATGACTTTTTATTGAAAAAACGTCCCATGTTCGACTTAACTAAACCGAATTATACAGTTCTTGATTCTGATAACCCGTATTTATTAAAAATTCTATTCGATTTTATAAAAAAATACGATTTGTTGGACATACTTTTGGTAAAAGAGAGTAATACAGGATGCACTTTGTTGCACTTTGCTTGTAAACAAAATGATGAAGAAAGCTTAAAGTACTTATTATACACAGTGCAGGATAACATCGCATTACGCGATATACTTATATTAAAAGCTGATCATAATGGACAAACAATACTGCATTATAGTGTTGATAACTTTCAAATGGTAAAATTCTTACTTGATTTTGTTAAATCACATTGTGCTCATGAAATTTTCACTAATCTTATACTTAAATGTGATCAAGAAGGTCGTACAGGATTGCACACATTCTGTCAAAAGAGTCACGATAAAGACATCTTAACCTATTTGTTAAATTTAATTAAAGACAACACTACCACTGAAGTATTTAATACATTTTTATCTATGAAAGACTGTCAAGGAAAAGTTGCATCAGATTATATTGCCTGCAATGTTAACAATTCTTCCTTGTTGAAAATTTTGCCAAATTTCAATCTTTAGTTACCGAACATAGTTGATAATCCTCGACTAGTCGATTCCTCATCAAATTCGATTGATCTATAATTCAAATAATCGGAAAATTAATTGATTTTCTGTTATATTATTTGCCTATTTGTTAATTTTCTTTCCAATCGTTCAATTAAATAGTTTTTCCTAATTAATTAGATTTGTAAAGTATAACATAACCAACATGTTTCACTAGATTCTGATTGTACTTCCCCATATATCGTTGACTGTCAAACTGTTTTAACTTTATCCATTAGAATACTTGCACTGCATCATTTATTGAGTTATATGTTTTAAATTAAATATTCCATCATATAACTATTTTCAAACTCTTTAAATATTAGAAATATTTTAAGTTAGTCTAAAATAATTTTGCCCATGGCTCACATCTAACTGTGTAGGGACTTAAGCCGATACAAAAGCTACAAAACCTTATTTAAGTCTAATCAGTGGGATAAGAAAATTTTAGATGGAATCAAAAAACATGGTTTGAATCTCCGACAGTTGTTAATTTTTTTCCATGTTAAACCGAGAAACGCCTCCATATGTGTCTGAAATTACCAATTTTCGATGTAGTGCAAAATATTAATGTTCATTTGAGAAAAAAGCTTCCACGCTTTTTTTCTGCTATGATTGATAAAAGTCTGAATAGATGCTCCAGTGAATTGAGGGCAGCGGTTTAGGAGAGCATTGCGAGTGATTCAAATGTGTTTTTTGCTTTGGGCATATGTTTACTTTCCTGTTTTATCTAATCAATTGAAACTCGCTTCGTTGTTGTCGAAAACAAATAATCAGCTAAATTTTCAAAAGTGATAGAAACTTAAAATTTTGAATACCAATATGTAAACTACCTCAGTCTTCCTAATTACGTTCTGGAAATACTACGCTTTAAGGACAGTTCATTAGTAATCTTTAACAACTGATTAAATAAGTAGATACATTTAAAGGTTATGATCGTTCAGAGTTTCGTTCTAGTTTATATTTGTACCTGTGGGGTATACAACAAAAACAAATTGTTAATTTTTTATGTCTGAAATTTAAGATTGAATCTAAACAGCTTTTAGCTTACATGTAATTAAATAAATTAATTGTTGATATATTAAAGTAAATATTATGTAGATAAAGTGACACCATTCAAGTCAGGGAACTAATCTAGATCTTGTGAATGTACTTTCAAGTATTTTTTTAACCATTCTAAAAAACTGTGATGACTTTATATTAGTAAGTTAGAATGCAACTCGTAAATTTCTGATTCTTCTGTAGCGATTGGTTACTTCCTTTTTTATTATTATATTATTTCGTATGAAGAAATAATAACAACTATAAAGTTTCTCCAAATATCTACAATTATTATCATATATATGTAATATAGTTTCTATATTTAGCACCATAGTTACAGGCTTTATTTGAATACGATAGTTGTTGAATTTCTTCCATATTGTCTTTTATATTTGTTTACAAAAACAGTGATGCATCGTAAAGCTGAGAAACAAAAGAAATTTTAATTTAAATAGAATATCCTGTATTTTCTCTGCTAAAATGAAAATTATTTACGTTCTGACATAAACAATGTATAATAAGTTAGTGTTCGGTCTTGCCGTTATTTAAATACTTAAATTTAAATTATTAATCAACTGATCTAAAAAAAAAACCAGGAGGCCTGGAAAACAAATGCTTTACTTTAATTTACATTATGACGTTTTAATATGGTTTCGATTATTTATTATATTGATTAATTTAGGTTTTTAAACTTAACGGTTTTAACAATACGATAAAATATTGGGCACCCAATAATATTAACACAAAAAATAAATTAGGAAAATCTCTATACATTTTCAACAAATCCGCCAACATTTAAAAACAATTTCTCTCAATTGATGATGAATAGATTTTGAAATAAATCTCTGTTGCCTTGGTTAAGCAATATTACTGTGCGTTCAATTTTTTTCCTTAATATTTCTATGTTTTCAGGTTTTTTATTAATAATTTTCTTTTTTAAAAGACCCCACAAAAAAGATCTGATGAACTCAAATTTGGGCAATTGGCCGGCCACCTCCAATCTTATAATAAAGTCTCTAGTTATGGTGCTAAATATAAAAAAAAACTCTTTACTTTTCAAATGTAAATTCCTGATTGCTATGGCTATTAGAGAAGGAATACAATATTGGATATATAACACATTTTAATGTCTTGTCTGCACACTCTCCTTTCTCCTCTGTGTTTCGATGATTATTTACAAAGATCTAGCAAACAGTAGATGTCTCCAAAATCTGAAATAGTAGGCGCAACCAAAATACGTTATGCCAGTAAGGCTGTTTATATGCAGCTCTTCACACAATTTCATCAGCAGTTATGGATATATTTAATATATTCATTCTTGTTTAATAACGCGAAAGCTTATGAATCTTTCTCTTTCGATATCAAACTTAAGTTTATCAAACGAATAGAAAAAGATAATAAATCAAAAGAGAAAGAGTTAATCTCTAATTTTCCTTGCAATCTTATCTTGCGACTCTATAAACTCTGATTAAATTTAGACTAAGGTTATTTTAACGAGCTTAGATAAGATGTTGATGTTACGCATCTATTGTTGTCCGATTTTAAATGGGCTATTAGAATTGTAACCTATAAAAAATTGTTACATTTATCGATTATTATTTTATAAAATTATTAAGAATAGAATAAACTTTCATGTAACATTTGGCAAATATTGTAAAGTAATTTCTAAGTCATTTATTAAAATAAAGTCATATGATATCGCAATTAGTATATAATAATATTTTATTATACATTGTTACTATAAAGAAATCAATAAATATAATAATTCTGTAATTTTTGTTGTTTTAATTGCTTAAGGTGGCCTCGAAGTTACTAGTGCGAAAAAATAATGAATTTTGCAATAATTTTTTAAAACAAATTGTTTAAACAAATTTATTTTGCAAAACTAATGATAAATTTGGATTAAGCACCTGTGTGAAGTTAGCAACGTTTCTCAGAAACGTTTCTGCCAGCAACGAATTTTTAGAAGGGAACATGTCAATTGCACCCACCATTTAAACAATAAATTTGAAAATAAGATTTGAAAGATCAAGTGCTTAATTCCGTGATATTCTAGTATATTTTACGATTTTCTGGTACAGGGTGGTATAGTTAAAAAATCGAAAAGGATGAACTGTAGACAACTAGCTCCAATCGACACACAATGAATGCACATACATTTTTCGCAAGGAAAACTGTAAATTTACAAGTTGAAAGTACTTATATTTTTGACAAAAAAAAAATAACTTATATTAATTTTTAACCACCTGCAGGATATAAGACACAAAATAAAAAGAGCGTGCAAAGCACAGTGGGTCGTTAGAGAAAAACGCAATTTTCACAAAGAAAGCTTCGAGTCTACACCTCAGAAATATTTTCCAAAAACTACTACTAGATTGAAGAAAATAACTGACGCTGTAAGAATTCTCAAAAACCCGTACGAGTTAAGATAGAGAGTAAAATGTGCCAAAAACGAACAGTGGGTCAACATAAAAATATGCAATTTTGACAAGGAAAGCTGCGAGTCTACTTCTTGGAAATGTTTTTCAAAAACTACTACTATATTGAAGAAAATAAATCGCCCCATAAGAATTCTCAAAAACCCGAAAGAGTTAAGATAGAGAGTAAAATGGGCCAGCAACGAAAAGTGAATTAATTAAGAAATATGCAATTTGACAAGGAAAGCTGCGAGTCTACATCTTGGAAATGTTTTTCAAAAACTAGTACTATATAGAAGAAAATAACTCACCCTATAAGAATTCTCAAAAACCCGTACGAGTCAAGATAGAGAGTAAAATATGTTAGCAAAGAAAAGTGGATTAAATTAGAAATATGTAATTTCCACAAGGAAAGCTGCGAGTCTACATCTTGGAAATGTTTTTCAAAAACTACTACTATATTGAAGAAAATAACCCATCCTATAAGAATTCCCAAAAACCCGTACGAGTTAAGATAAAGAGTTAAATGTGTTAGCAACGAAAAGTGGATTAATTTAGAAATATGCAAATTCCACAAGGAAATCTGCGAGTCTACATCTTGGAAATGTTTTTCAAAAACTACTACCAGATTGAAGAAAATAACTCACACTGTAAGAATTCCCAAAAACCCGTACGAGTTAAGATAGAGAGTAAAATGTGCCAGCAACAAACAGTGGGTAAATATAGAAATATGCAATTTTGACAAGGAAATCTACGAGTTAACATCTTGGAAATATTTTTGAAAAACTACTACTATATTGAAGAAAATAACCCACTCTATAAGAATTCTCAAAAACCCGTACGAGTTAAGATAAAGAGTAAAATATGTTAGCAACGAAAAGTGGGTTAATCTACAAATATGCAATTTTGACAAGGAAATAGGCGAGTCTATATCTTGGAAATATTTTCGAAAAACTACTAATATATTGGAGAAAATAACCCACCCTATAAGAATTCCCAAAAACCCGTACGAGTTAAGATAGAGAGTAAAATGTGCCAGCAACGAACAGTGAATTAATTTAGAAATATGCAATTTCCACAAGGAAAGCTGCGAGTCTACATCTTGGAAATGTTTTTCAAAAACTACTACTAAATTGTAGCAAATAATTCGTGCCATAAGAATTCCCAAAAACCCGTACGAGTTAAGATAAAGAGTAAAATGTGCCAGCAACGAACAGTGGGAAAATATAGAAAAATGCAATTTTGACAAGGAAAGCTGCGAGTCTACATCTTGGAAATGCCTTTCAAAAACTACTACTAAATTGTAGAAAATAACACGCCCCATAAGAATTCTCAAAAACCCGTACGAGTTAAGATAGAGATTAAAATGTGCCAGCAACGAACAGTGGGTAAATATAGAAATATGCAATTTTGACAAGGAAAGATGCGATTATACATCTTGGAAATGTTATTCAAAAACTACTACTATATTGAAGAAAATAACCCACCCTATAAGAATTCCCAAAAACCCGTACGAATTAAGATAGAGAGTAAAATATGTTTGCAACGCAAAGTGGATTAAATTAGAAATATGTAATTTCCACATGGAAAGCTGCGAGTCTACAGCTTGGAAATATTTTTGAAAAACTACTACTATATTGAAGAAAATAACCCACCCTATAAGAATTCTTAAAAACCCATACGAGTTAAGATAAAGACTAAAATGTGTTAGCAACGAAAAGTGAGTTAATCTAGAAATATGCAATTTTGACAAGGAAATCTGCGAGTCTACATCTTGGAACTATTTTTAAAAAATGACTACTAAATTGCAGAAAATAACTCGCTCCATAAGTATTCAAAAAAACCCATACGAGTTAAGATAGAGAGTAAAATATGTTAGCAACGAAAAGTGAATTAATTTAGAAATATGCAATTTCCACAAGGAAAGTTGCGAGTCTACATCTTGGAAATGCCTTTCGAAAACTACTACTAAATTGTAGAAAATAACTCGCTCCATAAGAATTCTCAAAAACCCGTACGAGTTAAGATAGAGATTAAAATGTGCCAGCAACGAACAGTGGGTAAATATAGAAATATGCAATTTTGACAAGGAAAGATGCGATTATACATCTTGGAAATGTTATTCAAAAACTACTACTATATTGAAGAAAATAACCCACCCTATAAGAATTCCCAAAAACCCGTACGAATTAAGATAGAGAGTAAAATATGTTTGCAACGCAAAGTGGATTAAATTAGAAATATGTAATTTCCACATGGAAAGCTGCGAGTCTACAGCTTGGAAATATTTTTGAAAAACTACTACTATATTGAAGAAAATAACCCACCCTATAAGAATTCTTAAAAACCCATACGAGTTAAGATAAAGACTAAAATGTGTTAGCAACGAAAAGTGAGTTAATCTAGAAATATGCAATTTTGACAAGGAAATCTGCGAGTCTACATCTCGGAACTATTTTTCAAAAATGACTACTAAATTGCAGAAAATAACTCGCTCCATAAGTATTCAAAAAAACCCATACGAGTTAAGATAGAGAGTAAAATATGTTAGCAACGAAAAGTGAATTAATTTAGAAATATGCAATTTCCACAAGGAAAGCTGCGAGTCTACATCTTGGAAATGCCTTTCGAAAACTACTACTAAATTGTAGAAAATAACTCGCTCCATAAGAATTCTCAAAAACCCGTACGAGTTAAGATAGAGATTAAAATGTGCCAGCAACGAACAGTGGGTAAATATAGAAATATGCAATTTTGACAAGGAAAGCTGCGAGTGTACATCTTGGAAATATCTTCGAAAAACTACTACTATATTTAAGAAAATAACCCACCATATAAGAATTCCCAAAAACCCGTACGAGTTAAGATAGAGAGTTAAACATGTTAGCAACGAAAAGTGGATTAATTAAGAAATATGCAATTTTCCACAAGAAATCTTCGAGTCTACATCTTGGAAATATTTTCGAAAAACTACTACTATATTGAAGAAAATAACCCACCCTATAAGAATTCCCAAAAACCCGTACGAGTTAAGATAGAGAGTAAAATGTGCCAGCAACGAACAGTGGGTAAATATAGAAATATGCAATTTTGACAAGGAAAGCTGCGAATCTACATCTTGGAAATATCTTCGAAAAACTACTACTATATTTAAGAAAATAACCCACCATATAAGAATTCCCAAAAACCCGTACGAGTTAAGATAGAGAGTTAAACATGTTAGCAACGAAAAGTGGATTAATTAAGAAATATGCAATTTTCCACAAGAAATCTTCGAGTCTACATCTTGGAAATATTTTCGAAAAACTACTACTATATTGAAGAAAATAACCCACCCTATAAGAATTCCCAAAAACCCGTACGAGTTAAGATAGAGAGTAAAATGTGCCAGCAACGAACAGTGGGTAAATATAGAAATATGCAATTTTGACAAGGAAAGCTGCGAGTCTACATCTTGGAAATGTTTTTGAAACACTGCTACTATACTGAAGAAAATAACCCACCCTATAGGAATTCTGAAAAACCCGTACGAGTTAAGATAAAGAGTAAAATATGTTAGCAACGAAAAGTGGATTAATCTAGAAATATGCAATTTTGACAAGGAAATCTGCGAGCCTACATCTTGGAAATATTTTTCAAAAATGACTACTAAGTTGCAGAAAATAACCCACCCTATAAGAATTCTGAAAAACCCGTACGAGTTAAGATAAAGAGTAAAATATGTTAGCAACGAAAAGTAAATTAATTTAGAAATATGCAATTTCCACAAGAAAAGCTGCGAGTCTACATCTTGGAAATATCTTCGAAAAACTACTAATATATTGAAGAAAATAACCCACCCTATAAGAATTCCCAAAAACCTATACGAGTTAAGAGTAGTGGGAATAGGGGGCTTGTATTTCACCCCCCACCACTTTTTTGATTGGTCAGCCAAGAATGACCTTGTTTCTGATTGGCTGCCCAAGTTCGCCCCCTATTCCGATTGGTTACGTAAACTCCACCTGTTTTTTCTTTAGCTCCGCCCATCAAAATTTTTCTCTGCAACACCATCATGTATGCACTTCAGTTCGAACAGCGAACCGGTGTAGACGTCTTCTATGGAGCCGAATTGTCTTAGAATTTAAATTTAAATAATGGGTACCATTGAAACATTTTCAGATTTTGAGAAGGCCACAGACTGAATAGACGCGATGTAGAATCGAGAAACTCTATGAAAATTTGTGTTTTCGGGGTGGAATTGTTAAAAGACTCGCGAAAATGAATGCAATTTAAGATTTTCGTAAGAAAATCAGGGAACTTGCGCATTGAACCAGGGTGTACAAGGAAGATTACGTAATCTAAAGTTATGCTCTTGTCTTTGAACTTTGCATATTTGGTAATATCCCTGCATAGGGTTGAAAACAGCAGGACATAAATAAGATATTCAAAGTGCAGGATATATAGTCCATAGGTCAAATATTATAAAGACATTGTGAATTAAAACAGCATTTATAGCTGTCTTTTGTATGGGTCAGGATTAAAAAAGTTTTAAAAATTTTGTGTGGCCATTTTTTTTATTTTTTTTTAGGGTGAAATTGGCCCGTTTCAAATTTTCGATTATCAGGAATACAGAAGTTAATGAAGATATATCAGAACCTGACATTGATGGTATGCTGTTACTATCCTTAGTGGTGGAAGCCCTACATCGATATGTTACGTTCTCCTTCTTACTCTTCTTCTTTCTTTAGCTCCGCCCCTCATCTTTTTTCAATCCATCGCTACTACATATGCACTTTAGTTTGAATAGCGAAGCCGTGCGGACGTCTCTTATGTGGCGGTGAACTGTCTTGGAATGGAAATTTAATTAATGGATTTCAGATCTTGAGAAGACCACAGACTGAATAAGTGCGGTACAAAATCGGAAAACTATGAGTTTTTGTATCTTTTTGGTGTGAAATTGTTAAAAAATTCACGAAAATGAATGTCATTTAAGGAAATTAGGGAACTTGCACCTTGGACCAGCATGTACAAGAAAGATTTTGTGACCTATTGTTATACTCTTGTCTCTGAACTTGGCATATTTGGGACTATCCCTGTGTTAGGGTTCCAGACAAAAGAATATAAACAAGGTATTCAAAGTGCAGGATATATAGTCCATAGGTCAAATATTATAAATACATTATGAATTAAAACAACATTTATCTGGCTGTTTTCTACGGGTGACTGAAAAAGTGTTAAAAAATTTGTGTGGTCTTTTTTTTAGGGTAACATTAAAGTGTTTAAAATTGTTTTAAATTTTCGATTATTAAGAGTACAGAAATTAGTGAAGGTATATCAGAAAAAGATATAGATTTTATTCTGCAACTCTTCTTAGTCGTGGAAGTCCTATATCGATTGGTTACGTAAACTACACCTTTTTTCTTTGGCTCTACCCCTCGTCTTTTTTCTCTTTAACACTATTATGTAAGCACTTCAGTTCGAACAGCGAAGCCGTGCAGACATATTTTTGAGAGCTGAATGGTCTTGGAATTTAAATTTAATTAATGGATTTTAGATCAAAATAATACCACAGACTGAATAAGTACGGTATAAAATCGGAAAACTACGAATTTTTGTGTCTTTTCTGGGTGAAATTGTTAGAAAACTCGCGAAAATTAAGATTTTCGTAAGTAAATTAGGATACTTGCACCAGGGTGTACAAGGAAGATTATATAAACTAAAGTAATATCCCTGCATAGGGTTAAAAACAAAAGTAATATCCCTGCATAGGGTTAAAAACAAAAGAACATAAACAAGATATTCAAAGTGCAATTTGAATATTCTATAGGCCAAATATTAAAAGACATTGTGAATAAAAACAATATTTATGGAATTTTTAGCGTAAAATAAAGGCTGTTTCAATTTTTCGATTATCAGGAGTACAGAAGTTAGTTAAGGTTTATTCCAACGAGATATTGATGGTTTCGTGCGACTATTCATAATAGTGAAAGTGCAGGTTTGCCTCCTATATTGATTGGTTACATAAACTACATCTGTTATTTATTTAGCTCCGCCCCTCATCTCGTTCCTCTCCAGCATCGTTATGCATGCACTTTACTTTGAGCAGCGAAGCCGTTCGGTCTTAGGCAGGCTATCGAGTAGGTATATAGAGACTTTTCGAAATAACGTTATAAATAATGTACGATAATTCGAAAAAATTATTTTGGGGTTAGATTTTTATGTATGTGGGCGATCATTGTTGAAATATTACAGGCTTAAATTGCAAACCCTTCGTGTAAGGGTAACTACCCCCAATTTAGTATGTGGTTTTCCGATTCTTTTTAGTAGTGTTCTATTTTAAGGGTGTGCGAAGACGTTAAATCAGTAAATAACGATTGGGGTAGTTTCAACCCCTAATTTTATTTTTTGAACTGTGCGATAGGGAGTTAAACTTTTCGATTGATTCTCTGGGGTTGAACAGAGAGGTTCTTCAGCCATCGTGGTTGGTGGTTTTAAAGATGATCATTATATTCCTAGAGGGTAGTTTTTGTGTATAACTGAAAAGAGTTGCGGGCTGCACTGAGAGAATTTAAGTGTGTGCATTAGGAGGAATTTTCACCTAACCACTCAATAGTAACAAGAATTTTGGGTTGGGGTAGTTTTCACCCCTATTTTTGATGCCGTATTTTGAGCTTATTACTTGATGCCTTTTAACGAAGTTTTGGGGTTAGATTCCTATGTATGTGGGCGATCATTGTTGAAATATTACAGGCTTAAATTGCAAACCCTTCGTGTAAGGGTAACTACCCCCAATTTAGTATGTGGTTTTCCGATTCTTTTTAGTAGTGTTCTGTTTTAAGGGTGTGCGGAGAAGTTAAATCAACAAATAACGATTGAAGTAGTTTCAACCTCTAATTTTAATTTTTGAACTGCGCGACAACGAGTGGACCTTTTGGTCGAAACTCTGAGATTAAACAGAGAGGTTCTATAGCCATCGTGGTTGGAACAGCAAGCAGAGCTACAGCAACAGTGCTACAGCAAGCAGAGCTACAGCAGGCGGAGCGACAGCAGGCAGAGCTACAGCAAGCAGAACGACAGCAGGCAGAGCTACAGCAAGCAGAACGACAGCAAGCAGAACGACAGCAAGCAGAACGACCGCAGGCAGAGCTACAGCAAGCAGAGCGAGAGCAGGCGGAGCGACAGCAGGCAGAGCTACAGCAAGCAGAACGACAGCAGGCAGAACGACAGCAGGCAGAACGGCAGCAGTCAGAGCGACAGCAGGCGGCAAATAAGAGTGAATTAGATAAATTTATTCGCATGAAATCTAAGCCGAGTTTAAATAAGAGTGACACAAGATGCGCGGCATCTAGATTTAAATCAATGGTGTTCTCTTATTTCAACTTGGATAGTATATGTAATAATTTATCTAATTCGACTTTAAAAGACGTTAAAAATTGTATACAAAGATAAGGCGATCTTCTTTTAAATTTGGGAAATATATTTTTTTAAAAAAATCCATGTTTTTCTTCAAATTAAAAAGTGAATCCAAAAGTTAATTCAAAAGTAAATCCAAAAGTTTTCTAAATTGCGCGAGCTGAAAAAATTGCTAATTATTCTATGTCATTGGGTCTTGATAGATCGAAATTGTATTTATTTAAAAGCGACACGGCCCTAATCGATTCCATTTTAAAATGACTCTCCTTTGCACGCACTGCTTAAGAGAATTTAAAAGAAAACAAAATATTGTACGCCACCTTCGAGAAAATATTGTTAATAACGAAAACACCTTTAACTTGGAAGATAATATAATTAATCGTAAGTATTTTTTTATAACATATTTAGCTATAATTTTTCTTTTAATTGTACTTTTTAATATTAATAAAGTTTTACAGAGAAATTAAAAAATAATAATTGTTTCAGTTGATGAACTACTTTCAAGACCTCAAATGCGATATTGCCAAGATTGTGAAGTAAATGTCAAATCTAATTCCTGGAGCACACACTTGAGGACAAATATTCATAAAAACAGGAGCTGCATAAAATATGGAAACGGAATTGACATTATCAGGAGTGCATTTAAATGTCGAATAGCTTCCTACAGAATATATTCGCAGAATTATCACATCGACATCAAAAAGTTTCAGCAAGATGTTGGTAATAAAGTGCAAACATTAATACGCCAGCGCCAACAAGAATTTACATGTGCTAAAGTAAATTTGGAGTTATTTGGGATATATTATTCTCCAACTTTAACCTCTACTTCAATTAAGTCATTTAATACACCGTTCTTCATTGTAACCCATACAACTGATCTACAACAGCTTTACGATGATTTATTCAAGATTATTGAAACCAAAGCAGATGAATTGCCGGAAAGAGACTCAGGTAATTATTATTTAATCTCAAGAGCTAAGTTTTCTTAATATCACTTAAACATCTCTAACAAATATTATTCAGAACTAATTTTTTAATTCCTATTACAGGGTGGGCTCAACAAAGAATTCTGCATTTGGAAGTCAACATCAATAAGTACAACCCATTGAATGCCTCCTCCTACATTAAGATGCAAACATTTTCTAAATCAATAGTGAATGTGATGAATGAGGACAATTGCTGTTTCGCCTGGGCAGTCGTTTCAGCAGCATACCAGCCAATTGGTAATCCTCAAAAGACCTCATCATATCCAGACTTCAGAAACGCTTTCGATTTTACAGGTATTGAATTTCCAGTAAAATTATTAGATATAAAAAAGTTTGAGGAAAAAAATAATTTGTCCATAAATGTATATGGAGTTGAAAAATTTTTTAGAGATAATAAAAATGTATATGAGATTGTCGGTCCTTTACATTATAATAATGAAAAGAAAAAATTACATATTAATTTGCTTTTAATAAGTTCTGATGATGGAAATAACCACTACTGTTGGATAAAAGATTTAGGTTGCTTGGTATCCAAACAATTATCAAAAAAGAAAATAAAAAAATACTTATGTGATGGATGCCTTCAATATTTTGGAACATATGAAAAACTTAACGCGCATTTAGAACGTGATTGTAGTTTTGTTCGAATTGAGCTTCCTTCAGATAATTTGATTTTGGATACATTTGGAAATTATATTCCTGCAAATATATTAAAGTTTCAAAATATTCAGAAACAGTATAAAGCTCCTTTTGTTATATATGCCGATTTTGAATGTTATTTAAAAAACATTGAGTGCCAACAATCTACACCTGATTCGACAACCTCATATACTATTAAAACTGCTGAACATATACCCTATTCATTTGCTTATTATATTAAATCATCATTTGATGAGAATGTTGTTTGTCTTAAACTTTATAGAGGTACAGATTGCGCTTTAAAATTTATTGAATACATTGAAAATGATGTAAAAGAAATTTATAAAAAATATTTAAAATATCAAGTACCATTGAAAGATTTGTCATCTGTAGAACAGATTGAGTATGAAAATTCTAGCATTTGTTACATATGTGAAAAACCTTTTTCAAAAGGAAATTTCATAAAGTGTAGAGATCATTGTCATATTACAGGTAAATATCGAGGAGCTGCCCACTCAATTTGTAATTTGCATTTTAAACCTCCAAAATATATACCAATAGTATTGCATAATTTAAAAAACTATGATTCTTACCTATTTATTAAATCGCTTTGCTATAATAAAGAAAATATTAGTGTTATAGCTCAAAATAAAGAAAAGTATATTTCTTTTAGTAAGGACATTTTCGTTGACAGTTATGTGTCAGAAAAGCAGAAACCAGTTTCTTTGCGACTACGCTTTATAGATTCTATTCAATTTCTCCCAGAGTCTTTAGAGTCGCTATCACAAACTCTACAAGATTCACAATGTTTTGAAATTAAAAAGTTTTTCTCAAATGCTGATGAATTTCGATACATTAGACAAAAAGGGGTATTTCCATACTCTTACATAGATTCCAACGAAAAATTAAATGAGAAATCTCTACCATCGATTGATAAATTTTATAATAACTTAACCGATGAAAATATCTCTCCTCAAGACTACAATCGTGCTGTAGAAGTGTGGAATCTATTTAAGTGTTCTACAATAGGGGCTTATTCCGATATTTACTTAAAATCTGATGTTTTACTTTTGGCTGATGTTTTTGAAAATTATAGATCCACATGTATTAAAACCTATAAGTTAGATCCTGTTAATTATATTACTAGCCCTTCTATGTGCTGGGATGCAATGATGAAATTAACTAATGTAGAATTAGAATTATTAACGGAACCAGATATGCTTCATTTTTTCAAAAAAGGTGTTCGTGGTGGGGTTAGCACTTGTTCCAAACGCAAATCTGAAGCAAATAATCCATTCTTAGAAAATTTTAATCCTGAAAGACCTACAACATATATCACTTACTTAGACGCCACAAATTTGTATGGTTATGCTATGAAACAATATTTGCCTGAAAAAAATTTTGCTTGGGTACCTAAGCTCGAAATAGAAACTTTAAATCTATCCGAACTTTCAGATACATCATCTATAGGGTACATATTTGAAGTTGATTTAGAATATCCAAATTATTTACATGATAGTCATAATGATTTCCCATTTTGTCCTGAACAATATACACCGCCAATTTCAAACCACTCCAAATTGATTCCAAACTTACATAATAAATATAACTATATCATTCATTACCGATATCTGAAACAATGTCTAGAATTTGGACTCAAAATCATAAAAATACACAGAGCAGTTAAGTTTACACAATCACCATGGTTAGCGGAATATATAGATTTAAATACAAATTTACGAAATTTATCTAAAAATAAATTTGATAAAAATTGTTATAAATTGGCAAATAATTCAATTTTCGGTAAAACCATGGAAAATGTTGATAGGCGAGCAGATATTAAATTAGTATCTCAATGGGAAAGACAGGGTAATAAATTTAGTGCCGAAAAACTTATTTCTAAACCTCAATTAAAGGATTTTAAAATTTTCTCTGAAAATTTAGTTGCTCTTCAACTTCAACAGGTTTGCATTGAATACAATAAACCAATTTATGTTGGGATGAGTATCTTGGATATTGCAAAAACTGTGATGTATAATTTTTATTACGGGTATTTAAAAGTTAAATATGGTAATAATTTAAATTTATTATATACGGATACTGATTCCTTAATTCTTGAAGTTCAGACCCAAAACTTTTATGAAGATATGAAGCTAAATCTGGATAAATTTGATACTTCCAATTTTTCTGAACAAAATATTCATTGCATGCCTATTACAACATCAGTTGTTGGTAAATTTAAAGATGAGTACAAAGGGATTCCCATTGAAAGTTTTTATGGAACTGGTGCTAAAGCATATTGCATCAAATCCAAAAATAGTGTAGATAAAAAAGCAAAAGGTGTTAGTAAATCATGTATAAAAAATCAATTAACATTATCAGATTATAAAGATGTTGTTGAGAAAGGTGACAAAATATTCTGCACCATGTATGTATTCAAGTCAGATATGCATAACATATACACTAATTTGTTAAATAAATTGGCATTAACAACTCATGATGATAAAAGATATTGTATACCAAATTCCACAAAAACTCTTGCATGGGGACATAAAGATATTTTGGAAACAGATTTTTTTGATAAAGATATGAAAATGATGTATGATACTCTAACTTCTTTAAGTTCCGAAAACGAAAATGCATCTAAAAATAAAAAACCACGATTAGAATTAACTACTCCTAGTAATTTTTCATCTTTATAAAATCATCATTTTATATGATGATAATATATGTAAGTCGTTTTTGAAGCTTTAAAAGTTGGAGGGGGAACTGAATCCAAAGACATATATATTGTATACAAATACCACTATTTGTTAGTAATATTACAACAATGACTGCTGCATCTTTAATAGTTTTAGTTTCCCTTGTTGGAAATGTGCTATATGTAAATTACATTCCCAATGCAGTTAGGGCTGATATATGTATAAATGCCCTCAAAAATGAAACCGATTGCTACAAACAGATGAAAATGACATATCTTGTTGGAAATTCACACTTTTTTACCTATAATGTAACTGATTCTGCTTTATGTGAAAATACATTCATAAAAATTAAATATTCCATGACAAACAAATCATTACAATATTCAGATTGGATTCCTTTCAACAATAAAAAAGAAGAATCCTGTCATTGTGTCTGGTGTTATATATTTGTTATTATATTTGCAGCAGCAATATTTATTTGTACATGTTTAATTTTATTGTATTTCATAAAAAAATATCTATAAAATTATTTAATAAATGTTTAAAAATAATATAAATTTTGTTTTTTATTGATTCTTGTTAGTATAAAGACATTTAAAGTTTATCCCCTCCTCTTAAATGGAGAAGGAAAATAAGTTTACCCCTCCACTTGAGAGGAGAGGGAAAATGTATAAAATTTAGGAGCAAACGGATAGATAGTTAGTTTTTTGAGAGTAAACAGATAGCTAGTTAGTTTTTGAAATACATCATTCAAGATGTTCAGTAATCAGAGTAAAAATATATTTGAAAATTCACCATTAAAAAAGAAAATAAAAAAAACAATTATAAATTCTACAAAATATAATTTAAATAATTCTAACTCTAAATATGCTGCGATTGGTTTGTGGGTGGAAAGTGATTTTCTACCATGCATTGAACTTGGTGCTAAAAATGGTCAATCTGTGATATTAAATGAAGATGATTGGAAGAACTTATTGCAATATCAAGGAGTTATAACAAATTATATGTTTTCACCTAATGTTTTCAATGAACCGATATATTTGCAAAATTTATCTATTCATTTTGAAAAGATTGGCGAATTACCAATAGTGAAGATTGCGAAAAGCTGTGAATTTATTTACTATGGAAATGAAACTGTCTGCAGACTATGGGAACAAATTTCACTTATAGAATATAGACTAAACGTTTTACAAAAACAAAACTTTCGACGTTATTTCAACGTTTTTAGAAATAACAATTTTTACGATGGAGATTCTTTTGACAAAATATATAATGTCCTTTCTCCAAAACAAAATCTAAATAGTGAAAATGTATGCTCCATGCTGGAACTGCTGTTGAATCATCCCGAAGAACTAGAACAAAAATTAAAGTCTAAGCACTATTATGAAGAAGACAGTATCTATTGATGAATCAAGAAACCAAATTCATCTGATTGTTGCTTGGAACTTTGCCTACTGAAAAGCTCGTATGACTTCTGAAGAATTTATAAATCAAAAACATTTTAGAAGAAGGATTAAATTGACTGAAGAAATTTTAAATCCCATATTAGACTCTGATTATAGGAATATTGTATTTAAAAAAATGTTTATGTAATAAGCTTATTTTTAAATAAAACAAATATATATAAAAATTAATTTTTTTATTACAAACATCAATTATTATTACAGCGTTAATTACTATTACATCACATCTCCCTTGAAGATCCAAGAGTTATAAGATTTATCTAATCCTAACCATTTTACAAATACTTTGTTTCCTTTCTTTCTTAACACTTTTTCCACCAGATATACATTTGGGTGTCTTACTTTTTGAAGTTCTTCCTCATAGAAACCTCCTTGAATATCTATCCCGTTTCCATCTTGAATCAAATACGTTGTTGGATTAGTCAGCTGGATTTTTTTTATTTGAAAAATTTCGTTTGACCAGTTAGGTGTGTAACCTTTAGAAAATTGTTCACGAATCTTGCTTATTCGTACTCTATCACTGACACGAAATTTTGGTGATCTGGGATCCACAGTTTTCCTATGGGTATAAGCTGATTTCAAGATTTCCATTTCATTCTTTTTGTTAACTTCGTTTGGTTTTTTTCCGATTGTTGAATGCTTAGTATTACTGTATTCTGTAATTATTTCTTTAAGAAAGCTGATCCATTTATAATTACCTAGTAAACTAAACTTTTTCCACATTTTGTTTTTTATAGTTCTATTTACTCTCTCTACAATACTAGCTTTCATATTAGAAAATGTGTTGTAATGATTAATTTTGAACTGCTCCATAAGTTTCTGAAAGTCTTGATTAAAGAATTCGTTACCCTGGTCAGTATTCAGATTTTTTGGGGGAGTTTTTAAAGTTAATAGAATTTTTTTCATTGCAGCTGTTACATCTTTACCAGTTTTGGATTTCACAGGTTCTGCCCATACAAATTTAGAAAACACATTTATTACCATTAAAATATATCTTAAACCCCTATTAAATTTCGCATATGGCTGCATTTCTATCAGATCAGCTTGAAATAGATCATTAAGCCCTTTTACAATTGTTCGTCTCCTTCTATATCGCCTTCTCGCTGGTTTATGTAATTCATTTACAACGTCTTGCTTAATTTTACTCATTATTAATTTATACCTTACTCTCGAAAATAAATCCCATAAATAACTTTACCTCCTTCTAAACCGTTTATAAAAACCCTTTATCGCTGACTGTGTAAAATATGAAAAAGTCATCTCAGTTTTTTTTAGTAAGTTCTTTAATTTTATTTTCCACTGCTTCAAATGATTTTTTATTTTCATTTCTAATTTCTTTTATTGATGAATTTATTTGGATGATGTTGTTAGTAAGATCAGAAATTTTTACATTAAATTTATTTTCCATTGTTTCAAATAATTTGTTATTTTCATTTCTAATTTCTTTTAGTGACGAATTTATTTGGGTGATGTTGTTATTAAGATCAGACATTTTCACATTAAATTTAGTTTCCAAAACAACATTTGATAACGTATAATTTTTTTTGAAACCACCTAATGTTGAATTCATTTCTTCTCTTGCATAATTCATTGTATCATTAAATTCTTTTCTAGAAACTTCAGCAGCTCTTTGAACTAATTCATTTAATGATTTTATTTCTTTTACTAATTTATCTTCTAGATTTTTTAGATCTTTTCCTAATTGAAATTCTGCATTTGTTATATCTAATGTCATTTTTACAATTTTTTTTTCTATATTTTTTATATCTGACGCTGTCTTTTCAGCTTTGTGTAATATATCTGTATAAGATATTTCAAGTTCTTTTATCAGTAAAGAAATCTCCTCGATTTTTGAACTATTATTTTTAATTTTAATTAATATATCCTTTTTAGAAACTTCCATTATAGCTTGCACTACTTGTAGTAAGGATTCTAATTCTTTTTGTAATTTTTCATCAATTACCTTTGTAAAATTTCCCTCGTCAAAAGAAGTTTCAGATTTGGTTTTTAGATGGTTTAATTGCTTTAGTATATCCTCGATTTTTTCATTATTTTTTGTAATTTGATCTTTGAATTTTGTTTCAATTTTTTCATTTTCATTTTGAAAATCCTCCTTCAATTTGTCTTCTAAATATTGTAAATTTGATTTATATGCATTGATTTTAATTTCAAATTCTTTAATTTGTTCTTTAAATTCATTAACTTTGTCGGTATCTTTTTTGTGAATTAGAAAATGAGTGTTCATTGATTTTTCAAGATTTTGTGTATTTTTATCCATAACGTCATGTATTTTCTTAAAATTCCTTACTTCTTCTGCTACTCTATCATTAAGCATATTAGTAAAATTTTGAAACTTTGATGTAATTTCCTTGGAAATACTATTCTTGGTGTTGTCAATTGCTGAAGTATCCTTAATTATTGATTTAATTGATGTAATTTCATTTTTTATTTCATTTTCAAAATCATCAACTTTATCATATTTTAACTTCACTACGTCAAAGTCATTTGCATATTTAGAAACTTTCTGAGAAAATTTTTCTACTACCTCATCATTTCCATCAACAGTATTTTTCAAATTAATTATCTTGTCATTATATTCAGGAATAACTTTATCCTCAAATAACTTAATCTTTTTTGCAATATTTTGTATGTTGTTATCATATTCATTTATTCTCTTATTTAAATTATTAACGTCACTTTTCAACCCGGGATCTAAATTTTGAATTAATTTGTTTTCAATATATTTTACATCGCTTTCAAAATTTTTTATTATTTTCTCTTCGACATTTGATAATATTTTATTTTCTAATGATAATAATGTGTTTAGAGCAGATTTTTTTGAAATATGACGACCAAATTTATCGATGGTCATTTTAGAAATGTTTAAAAGTATCTATTATGTTCTTTTATATAATAATATTCGCTTCTCTTAGTTCTTCAATAATGGAAATAATTTCATTGTTATGACCAGTGTGTCCCGCAAGCATGGATGCTACCAATAGTTGAAGTCTCTCAACAAGTTCGTTTACATTATCCCAATATATGTAATCTGTATTAGGTTTATTAACTTTTAAAGTTATACCAAATCCGGTTTTTTTTGAAGACATTCGACTTTCTCTATATGGAGCTTTGCGTCTTTCAAAAAATCCCTGGATTGCTTGTTGTGATTCGGGATTTAGAGTTTTAGTTTTTGTAATTCCTTTGCTTTGCAAATAAGGTCCTATTATAGAAATATATTTATGTGATCCATTTCCCTGCACCTGCTCATTTGGATCATTATTTCTTCGGTATGCACTGGTTCTTTTTAAAATATCCATATAATTTTCCAAATCTTGTTTTTTATACCCTATTGGTTCTTTTTTAAATAATAACTCATATAAACCTGGTGTACCTGTATAGGTTATTCCTTCAATTTTGATGTTTCTACCAATAATTTCGACAGGTTTTTGAGTTAAACCCAAAAAGAATTTCTCGGTTTCCAAATCATGAACTATTCCATATTGGTGATCAAACTCATGTTCAACATCTTTTACATCGCCATCAATATATTGGCGCGATAATTCATCAAATCCTGTTAAATATTCTTTATATAAATCTGTATCAACAAATGTTCGAACTGTTTGCCGTGTTTGTTCTAGTATATCTGAAAGATTTCCTATTGTGGAATGTGAATCTGAAGAAGGGGTAGTTTCTGCAATAATACTTGTTTGTTGTATAGATGGCATTTGACTTGCTGAAGCTAAACTCGCGTCCCAGTCAATAATCGATGGTATTTCTGTAAGAAGGAGTGGAGTTTTTCCCGTCTTTCTTTTTCCTGGTGTTGATGTTCCATATTGTAATTTTCTCTTTGGTGTTAGTGTTTGAATTGATTTTTTTGTGGTGTTTCATAAATTTTTTTAATTGGTGTGTGTAGCTCTTCCTTTATTTCAACAGGTTCAATTTTACCAATCGTTGAAATTAATTCTTGTAAGGGTTGAGTTATCGGTTTATATGTTTCCTCCAATTTAGTTTGCGCCTCAAATTCCGCATTTTTTAAACTCTGATATTTTTGTTTAACAGCTTTTCTTGATTTAACTAGCTCTCTTGCTAAACGTTCATCCATGATTGGTATAATTTACCATCAAACGTTTATTTTTATAAGTAAATATATGAATCAAATCCTTTTCGATATCGGCCAGATTTCACATTAGAGTCTTTGTCTATTACCAAAAATCCAAATTTATCTTTCCAACATATTAAGCACAACACATTAAATTGGTTGAATGACATATCAACATTAACATGATCATCATAAATATGTTTTAAGTTTGTTCGATCTTGTTGAAATATAACAATTAAATTTGCATTGTCACGAATTAATTGTTTCAGAATAGAAGAATATGTTTGACATAAATAAAAACAATCAGTATTTTTATGTCTTCCGAAACAAAAATAATCTTTTACAATATTCTGATTACAACACACTATATCATCAAATATTATTATAGAGTTTGGTTTAACTTGTTTTGGTGAAACAATTGTTTCTTCATTTTCAGATTCATAATATCCAATTTTTTTCAAAGGTTTAAATAGTGTTCTCAAATATTTGTACTTTGGTTGATATAAGGATTTTGAATAAACATACAGATTTTCAAATCGCAAACCATTCGGATCTTCAATTAAACTAATAATAACATTGGTTTTGCCACAGCCTGACGGGCCAATAATTAACCCTCTTTTACTATTTCCCTCAAACAGTTTTCCATGTTTTCTAAAACCATTCACTGAACTTTCATGATCCTTAATTGTTATAGAGTATGGTTGTTTCTCAACTCTCATTTTATATATAAAACAAACTATTAATATTCGGTATTGTGATGTAACTGGTTAGTTATCACTAGGATTGTGACTATATATAATGTTTCCATCACATAATAAACGAATCATTTACAAGACAAACAGCAAAAGGAAAGGAAGTGGTTTAGTAAACTCATTAATCAATAAATTACCCTTTGAATTGCATATTCCTGGTTATAATTTTTGTGGACCTGGAACAAAATTGGAAAAACGATTGTCAAGAGGTGATAAAGGTATAAATTTATTGGATGAGGCTTGTAAAGAACACGATATTGCTTACTCACAATCAAATGATATAAAAAGAAGGCATTTAGCTGATAAAATATTAGCTGACAAAGCTTTATCAAGGTTCAAAGCTAAAGATTCGAGTTTTGGGGAAAAAACTGCTGCACTAGAAATTACTGGTGCTATGAAAATTAAAAGAAAATTAGGTATGGGACTTCGAACGAGAAGAAAGTTCAAGCGAAAAACCCGAAAAGGACGAGGACTATCATTATCTCAGGTAATTTCAAAAGCTAGAAAGGGAATTAAGGGGAAACGTTTTAAAGACCTAAATGAAAGTATTCAAACTGCTTTAAAAGCTATTAAAAAAACAGGTAAAGTGTTACCTCCAAAGAAAAGGGTAATTCCAATCCCAAAGACTGGCGGATTTCTTCCACTTATACCTTTATTTGCTGGTTTGTCTGCTCTTGGTGCTCTTGGAGGAGGGGCTGCAGGTATTGCTAAAGCAGTAAATGATGCAAAAGCAGCCAAAGCGAAATTAGAAGAATCTAAACGACACAATCAAATGATGGAGTCCATTGCGGTAGGAAAAAAAGGAAGTGGACTTTATTTAAAACCCTATAAAACAGGATGTGGATTATACTTGAAACCTTATTCAAAAAACTGCTAAAACATATACCTCGAAAAGCACTTACAAATTATGATTTACTTAAATACGTTAAATATTTACAAATTCCCAACTTTCGTGGTATTTTTATGAGGGATAAATTACCAAAAAAGATAAAGATAATTGAAAGTGCAATTGTCAATCTAGATAATCATACTGGTGCTGGTACTCACTGGATAGCATATACAAAAAAAGGAAAAAACATAATATATTTTGATAGTTATGGTAATTTGCGACCCCCTTATGAATTAATTAAATATTTTTATAGCGACCAAAATAATAATATTGTTAATTATAATTATAACAGTTATCAAAACTTTAACAAAACAAATTGTGGTCAATTGTGTCTAAAATTTCTTTATAACCATATGTAACACGTAATTTTAGTTTATTATTAAACACATTTTTAAAGTAAAATGTCATATAGTTTTGTTCTTAGCGGCAATTCCGCTATTTTAACATCAGAGTTACATCCTCCAATATATTTAGATGAAGATGTTGAATATGTTATCGGTCTTGTAAATTTCGAAACATTTAATGCAATTCCCAATATTGATGTTGGGAATAATGTATTAATTCATGATGAAAATTTAGAAATAGCCATACCCCCAGGTAGCTACGAATTAGAAGACAACAGATTTTTAAAAAAAACACTTGAATGAGGATAAAATTAGTTTTAGTCTTTATGCAAATAATAATACTTTGCGTACACATCTTAAATGTTCAGCCCCCATAACTTTTCGTGAAGGAACTATTGGTAAATTATTAGGGTTTAAAAATGGGCGATTGGAAGCCAACATTGAACATATATCAGATTTTCCCGCAGAAATAATGAAAGTAAATTCAATAAATATAGATTGCAGTATTGCAGAGGAGTAGTATAGAGGGCGGGGTTCTGTGACACCCGGATGGCATCTGTCCCTTTTCAGCCCTTTACCATCCGAAGAAGTGCTGAAACCCTCCTGAAACCCCTTGCCAAAAAGACCTCATTGCCAAAGAACATGACGTAATAGCCTAAGAAGTACCTGAAATCCTTCTGAAACCCTTGCCAAAAAGGCCTTATTGCCGAAGAAGTCCCGAAAAATCCCTATCCAAAAAGGCCTTATTGCCAAAGAAGTGTCCTAGTAGCTTAAGAAGGACCAAAAGAGTCCTTAGCCAAAAAGGCCTTATTGCCGAAGAAGTATCGACAATGACGTCATTAACCAGAGGCTGTTGAAATGACCTTGAATCGTTGTTTTGGAAATTGGTCGCTAAAATTAAATCAGAGTGGAATATCAGGCTAAAATAAAATAAATTTTATACAAGAACAAGATTAGATCTAATATATGCGTGTGTGAGAGAGAGATAGGAGTTTAAATAGCATGTATATTATATTTATTTCATTCGTATATATCTATTTTATGTGTATGAGAGAGAGAAACAAAAGTTCAAATAAGATATTGTGTATATATTTTTCTCAATCGTATATGCTTGCAAATAGATCTATTAAATGTATATTTGAGAGAGATAGAAGCTCAAGTAGGATATGTGTATATATTTATCTCCCTCAAATATATCTATTGTATGTGTGCGAGAGAGAGATAAAAGTTTAAATAGGCTATTGTGTATTGTATTTTTCTCACTCGTATACGCTTGCAAGCAGATTTATTTAATGTATATATGAGGAAGATAGAAGTTCAAATAAAATGTGTGTATATATTTTTATCTCACTCGTATATACTTATAACAAAAGATGTAAATATATAGGAATGTTTTACGTCAGTCAGTCAAGAACTTAAAATTTAAATTTTTCAACTAATAATAATAATAACAAACCGAAAATAGTTAGAAATTGATATTCTTTGAACATTTATACTGTTTTTTTCCTTTTCTACCTGTCTAGATAATTTAAAAAAAAATAGATCTAATACATGTAATAGATGTGTTAGTAATAGTAATATTTAAAGATATATGAATGTATATTTCATTAGCCAAGAATTTAATTTAATTTGATTTACCACTACTGCTATTTTTCAAAATATTAACTTATATCTGTTTTTCGTGAGCAAAAGGTCCTTATAAGGGTGGTTTTTTTGTGGTAAGCGGATGATTACTAATGATCAAAAAGACTTTACGAGGGAGTATTTTTGCAGTCAAAACGGTCTTGCAGTAGTACTTTTTGCGGCAAGGGGGTTGTTTTTGCAGTAGCAAAAAGGCCTTACAGGGGATGTTTTTCATTATCCTCCTTGGGGGGATTACAAATAGATCTAATACATATAATAGATAGTTAAATATGTTAGTAATATTATATTTGTGGTTAAAAGTGTCAAAAAGGCCGTATACATTGTAATTAAAAATGACGTGTTCGTGTGAAAGATCGTTATCTGCTGGGATGCCAAAGGCACTTTTGCCGCTATGTGCTCATATTTTTCTCTTCTAGTTTGGCCAAAAAACGAGTTTTGGTCATCTGCGCAGGTGCCAAAAGAGCACATTCGTTTTTTTGTTAAATTTGGGGTTGGTGAACACGATTTGAGGGATATTTTTCATCTAAAACGAAATCTAAGGCCACATTTTACACTTATTAAGTGATTTTGAGTATATATTTCGCTTTCTCTTATCTACTTATACTTATATTAAAATATATATACATTTTGCATTAATCAATCAAGAATTTAGTTTGTTTTGATTTAACTAATAATAATAGTAACAAAAACAAATTAAGAGGTCAAGTATTTGGAGTAAAAGATAGGTCAGTGTCGCAGATAAGAGTTAGTAATATTTATCATGTTAAATTTTCGACAAATTAATACTGTTGGAATATATATAATTATTCTGATAAATGAAAAAAAAACATATACAGGAGTATGTTGTTGTATTTTTGCTAAAAGTTTCAGGGTTTATTTTTTTATTGAATAACTTGATAAATAATTATTAATTTTTGCTTTGTGCGTGGAATACTTTTTTTAAATGAACTGTTTGCAAGGTAAATATTTTATGTATTGTAAACATTTAAAGGTATTCCCACTGGTCTTATTTTGCAATTGGCAAATGCAAAAGTTTCAAACTGATAAAAAAAACTGCTTCAACCCTATTCAAAATGACCTTATTGCTGCAGAAAGTGTTGTTGTAATAGCCTAAGAAGTGCTAAGAAATACTCTATCTAAAAGGATCTTATTGCCGAAGAAGAAGAATCGACAATGATGTCGTCTACCAGAGGCTGTTGAAGTGGCCTTGAATCGTAAGAAAATAATATTGTTTCCGAAAGTTATAGGTAAAATTAAATATAAGTGGAATATTGGGTAAATTAAAACAAATTTTATAGACTTATTTACAAATGTTTATTGATAAGTTTATTTTATTTTAAAAAAAATTATAACTCCAAATATATATTTGTATTAACTACAATACTGTTTTGTGCTTCTTATTGTTACGTTTTCTACAAGAAGTTAGTTTAACAACATATCGGTTCTTCTGATCTTGAAGTAATTCTTCTCTTTTCAAGTATGCATTCAGATTGTCAAAAAGCTTATTCTGATGCCTTAAGCTTTGCACAAAATTGTCATTATATTGATCCAATGATTGATTTAATTTATTAAGGTCAAGTTGAAAATTATTGATGACATTTTTTGCATTTGTCAATTCTTGTTTGGTTTTTCCAAGTAAGGTGTAGGCTGTAGTTTTTTTGATTTAACACATGTCGTTTTCCTTTCTTTCAAGAAAAAAAGAAGATTCCATTTCAACGTTTTTTCTTGAAAAGTTAAGGATATTGGTGTAATTGATGGAAGATGATAAATTAGTTTCTTTATTTTCACACTCTTTAAAATTTTTTTATAATAATTCGTTGAGATTCGATTCGGTTTCATATAAATTCATATAGTTGTCTGGTTCTTTTGTACATATTAGATAAAGGTTTAGACTTGTATTATATGGGATGTTATAATCATTTTGCAACTATTCACAGTAGTTAGCTTCATTGCTTTTGTCTAAGATGTGATTTTCAACAGAAATAACACAACGAAATGGTAAAACTATAAGTTAAAAATATGCTAAAAACATATTTACTGTAGAGCGATTACTAAAGTACTAAAAATGTATTATGAATAAAGAGTTTTTATATATAGTGTTTGTCTTATCAATCTTACTGTTGTATTTATCGGTGAAGCCAAACCATTTAAGAAATACTCCATGTCTATGTCTTTTTAGAATTTTCCCAACCAAATAGGGTTGTCGGCTATTAGTAGCTGCTCTTTATAGAACGACCAAAGTACGTTTGATTTTTTACATATCCTTCAAGAGATAAGAGGTTGGATTTGTTAGTTGAACTTTGCGGATAATAATAATTACCTCAGGAGAACAATTTGGATTGTATTTTTTTATCAAGAACTTATGTCCTTTTACAATTTTCCCAATCAACCAAATATATGTATTCATCATGATTTTTGCCTTCCTAACGGCTCTTTGTAGAATGCTCCAAGTATGTTTTCATTTTTCATGTCTTTCAAGAGATAAGTGGTTGGAATTTTTATTTAAAATATGCATATAATAAATACATCAGGAAACCAATTTGAATTGTATTTTTTTATCGAATATACCTCTGAATTTAGAAATACGTACAGAGTCACCAACTTTAAGTTTAACGTTTAAATCGCTTATTTTTATTTTGTTGTAGACAGTTTGAAGTAAAAATTGGTCTTTTTTTTAATTAGCTACTTCTGTTGGCTTCATTTTAGTTGTTCGGTATTCTGTGCACGTTAATAAATAATTTTAGGTAGCAAGTGAATCCACTTATGGTTTTTCTGCATATTAAATTCCTTTAACATCCAGTTTATTTAAAGTCCTATTAACTTACTCCACTTAATACACTGTAGTGGTTAACATTATATGTTTTCCGAGTTTCTCAAATACTTTATTTAATAATTCTCCACCCAAGTCAGTCTGAATGTTGTACGAAGTTTGTATTTTGGAAAATTTTTCCATATTTTTGTAGACTTCCACAGCTGATTTGTTATTTTTTTTTTAACGGAAAAGCCCATACAAACTTTGAGAAGCAATTAATAACAATAATAATTTATTTGTAATCACTGCTTGTTTTGGCATAGGGGAAATCGTTTCAACTAAATCTGCTTGGAATAGGTCTTTTGATGAATCTCATATACAGTATTATATATATTTGTGACTTAATCATCTTTGAAGATGTCAAATGAATTTTGTCTATCGACTACCGCCAAACTGACAGAACAATAACAGGAGAATATTATTGCAAACTTTTTGGACGAGCTAGATGTAAAAATTCGCGAGAGAAAAGCTAGTTTAGCGATAAAGAAATAAACCACTTTCATCATCCTAGGACAGTGTAATTGGGGCTATATTGTTCGTAATACATGTAAATAATCTAAATGAATTATGTGAGCGAAAATAATGCAAATTAACAAACTACGCAGACGATACTAACATTTTGGTTTCCTATAAGGGCAGCAACTCTCTTGGACAAAACATCAAACCATTTATGATGTTCTTTGGTCACTGGTTTATTAGGACAGGATAGGTATTCTCTTATAAACACACTAATCCTGTTTCCAACCGGATCAAACTTATTTACAATCAATCAGATCAAACTTGTTCAAAGCAAATCAAAAGCTAATTTAGAGAATTTCCTCTAGAATGGAAAAGTTAGGAAATTCAATTTTTCACATACATTTCTGAGGGAAATTGAATACACGATTGTTGTTGTTGTATGTAGAAAACAGTTGAAAGTGAAAAAACGCAGAGATAACGCAATCTTTTATATTTATACGAAAGTCTATATTTTGGCTAAAGATGTCAGGGAGACTTTATGTCTACAAATACGTAAGAATTCCTGTAAACTTTTAATGATTGATGAAGCACAAAAAATCCAAAAAACGAAAATCGTAACTATTTATTTTCTTATCTAAAAGTTTTAAAATAAAACTGAACTTGCTAATTCAAATTTTTGCTTGTTTTTTGTCCAAAACTAACCTTTTTTTTAATCTTTCATGGCGTAGAATTTGTCAGGGAATTCTGATAGGTTTAATTTGTCTTTTAATGTATTGTGCTTTTTTTTACAGCTAACTTTAATACTTTAAAATGTTGTTGTTGAAAATAAACTTTTTTCTGGTTCCAGCTATTTTATTAGGTTCCCTTTATTGGTAGTATAATTTTTTTCCAAATCAAAGGATATAAATATAGTTAATCATTGTAGAGCGAAGATTTGTGGAACGTAAGAACAATGGGAAAATTTATCATGATTTAGTGATTGCATTGCAAGAGTACGAAGGTACAATCTTACTGGTCGTACCCAATAATTTAAGTTAAACCCTGCGCTTGAAGATACTGAAATTGTTGTCTGGTTGGTTGATTGGGTGAAAGATGTTATGAATTAAGTTATTCAAAAGTCGTGCAAGAATTAGGACCTAAGGACCAGATTGGTTTTAGTTTTTGTTTAAAAATTTTAACCGACGAGAAGGTTGGATTCATTTTCAGACCTGCGGAATAAGTAAACTTTGAAGATGTGTGGAATGTTGCCATCAGCGTCTATCATTTTATAAATCTTTTTGCTAGCTGCTTGCTTGTTCACTTTCTTTTATTTTATTATTAATTCTAGCGGGGGATTGAACCAGCTACCTTTAGGTTGGAAGACAAAGTTTATAGACACGCGGCTATCAATCCGAGAGGTAAAATTCAGCAGTTACACTATAAATAAGAATAGTATAACGACAGTATAACATCTTTTTTTTTTTGTTATTTTTAACACAACAGACCTTTTTTTTGTTTTACGGTGCCAGTGTTTACTTATAAATCTTAACCAGTATAGTCTTACATATAGTTATTCTGATAAATTAAATATATATACAAGAGTGTAATGTTTAATTTTCCTAGGCTGATATATGCTACTCTGATAGATAGATATTGTTTAATTAAACCTACTCTGGTTTACGTGTATATACATGAATAAACTTGTTTACAATTGTTTTTGCAATGTGTATGAACATAGGGGTTCAAATATGTCATTCGATAACTTGTTGTTACTGGAGGAAACCTTATGGATTTTTAACTATTTCTTTAAAGGTTATTATCTGAATAATGAACGTTAAGAAAAAAGAAAAAACCAGTTTACCTATTGAGAACACTGATAAGTTCAAAAAACAAAATTCCTACAAAAACAAAGAGTTTTTATATCCTCTCTAACTGACTGATTAAACCTGTTTACAAACAGATCACACCTGTTCCAAACAGATCAAAAGCTCTTTAAAGCTGATCAAAAGCTGATTAAAAGCTGTTTATAGGCCGTTTAAAAGCTGATTAAAAGCTGTTTAGCAGCTGTTTATAAGCTGTTTAAAAGCTGATCAAAACCTGTTGACAAAGCAGATTAAAAGTATGAAATCTAGTGAAAAAGAACCGAAAAAAAAATTAATTCGTAAACGAAAAAACGTTAAAAATAAACTGAACCTATTAAAACTTGGTGAAATTGTACAGGAACAAGTATTTTTACCAATTATCAAACGTTTTACAAAATATTTGAAGTGAATTAAGGATTAAAAGCAGATCAAAAGCGGATCAAAAGCTGAACAAGAGATGATCCAGAAAGATATGAAGTTTAGAGAAAAAGAACTGAACAAGTTTGATTATAGGTAAGTGACGTAGTTTAAAAAATTTTAAGCTTAGTCTTAGAAATATTAGGTTTACATTGCAACTGTGTGAATTAACCGTATATTTTGACCTCCACACTGTTGACTGTTGACTGTTACCAAATAGCTGATGTTAAATGTCTTGTGAACAATTATATGAACAACGCATACGTGAAATTTCAAAAAAATATACATATCTTAAGTCTCGTTACAGGAATCGTAGAGGAAAAAATTTTGATTCTTCTGGAATATACTAACAAAAGGGATTGTATCTTTAACCGACTAGTACGTAACTGTCTCCAATATAATTATAGATTCACACAAAAACAATAAAGCTAGACAACATCTACTGTATTGAAAAATGTTAACATTTAAAGGGACTCCGGTCAGTCTTATTTTACAATTGGTCAATGCAAAGGTCCGAACTGATAAGACTGAATATATAGTAATAAAAATAGAATTATTATAATTAACAGTAAACAGATCCAATGCATTTTACACCACTTATAAGATAAGATCTTAACAAGATGTTAAGTGAGAACTGATCCCTTAAGTTACACCCCATTTTCGATTTTTTTATGGATAAAAAAGCGAAAATTTTAAATGCACAAACTCTTAAAACATCAATTTATAGGATCCTTTTTTTTTGTTATTATATTCAAAATATTACAGTTATAATTATATAATTTAAATCAGAGCAGCTTTATTGCGTTTTCAGTTGTTATAACCGTAAGTTTCAGAGCTGCTTTCAGGTAAAAATTTTCTCTCAGTCAAATTTGGTTTATATCATTTGATTTCTCTATAAGTTGTTGTCATGTATTCGTTCGTTCAGTAAATACTCTTGGAAACAATTGGTATTGGATTGGACTTTTGAAGAACCATAATCTTTATGGTATCAAAATGAATAAGTTTTGCTGCAACGTAAATCTGCTCAATTAACTTCCATTAGAATTTGGAAAAATAAGCAATTAAGAATATTATAGAAAAAGAAAATATTTATCAAAAATGTGGTAATTATTTTGATAAAAAGATAAAATTAGGTTTAATTGGACAAGATTGTCTGCAAAATTTAGTGCTTTTTATGGTTTTATTAACGGTAAAAATGTCTAAGAAAAATTATTATTTAAAATAAATAAGGAAAGACAAATTTGGCATTTATTTTTCGAGAAATACAGCCAGTAAACCGATTATTTTATAGCTGAATATCTCCTGAGAATGAAAAACCTTTCCACTAGGTTTTTTTAATACAGCAAAATGGCTTCCCGTACCACGAAAAAAATACCCGCCGGCGGCGGGTATTTTTTTTCGTAGTAAGGATGGCTATTTTGCTTCCTTTTGCTCCTTTACTACAACAAAACGGCTTCTTTTCGGTTTGAGATTAGAAAATTAAATTTTATTACTGTTATTATTACTCGAAAAATAAATGCCAAATTTGTCTTTCCTTATTTATTTTAAATAATAATATTTCTTAGACATTTTTACCGTTAATAAAACCATAAAAAGCACTAAATTTTGCAGACAATCTTGTCCAATTAAACCTAATTTTATCTTTTTATCAAAATAATTACCACATTTTTGATAAATATTTTCTTTTTCTATAATATTCTTAATTGCTTATTTTTCCAAATTCTAATGGAAGTTAATTGAGCAGATTTACGTTGCAGCAAAACTTATTCATTTTGATACCATAAAGATTATGGTTCTTCAAAAGTCCAATCCAATACCAATTGTTTCCAAGAGTATTTACTGAACGAACGAATACATGACAACAACTTATAGAGAAATCAAATGATATAAACCAAATTTGACTGAGAGAAAATTTTTACCTGAAAGCAGCTCTGAAACTTACGGTTATAACAACTGAAAACGCAATAAAGCTGCTCTGATTTAAATTATATAATTATAACTGTAATATTTTGAATATAATAACAAAAAAAAAGGATCCTATAAATTGATGTTTTAAGAGTTTGTGCATTTAAAATTTTCGCTTTTTTATCCATAAAAAAATCGAAAATGGGGTGTAACTTAAGGGATCAGTTCTCACTTAACATCTTGTTAAGATCTTATCTTATAAGTGGTGTAAAATGCATTGGATCTGTTTACTGTTAATTATAATAATTCTATTTTTATTACTATATATTCAGTCTTATCAGTTCGGACCTTTGCATTGACCAATTGTAAAATAAGACTGACCGGAGTCCCTTTAAATGTTAACATTTTTCAATACAGTAGATGTTGTCTAGCTTTATTGTTTTTGTGTGAATCTATAATTATATTGGAGACAGTTACGTACTAGTCGGTTAAAGATACAATCCCTTTTGTTAGTATATTCCAGAAGAATCAAAATTTTTTCCTCTACGATTCCTGTAACGAGACTTAAGATATGTATATTTTTTTGAAATTTCACGTATGCGTTGTTCATATAATTGTTCACAAGACATTTAACATCAGCTATTTGGTAACAGTCAACAGTCAACAGTGTGGAGGTCAAAATATACGGTTAATTCACACAGTTGCAATGTAAACCTAATATTTCTAAGACTAAGCTTAAAATTTTTTAAACTACGTCACTTACCTATAATCAAACTTGTTCAGTTCTTTTTCTCTAAACTTCATATCTTTCTGGATCATCTCTTGTTCAGCTTTTGATCCGCTTTTGATCTGCTTTTAATCCTTAATTCACTTCAAATATTTTGTAAAACGTTTGATAATTGGTAAAAATACTTGTTCCTGTACAATTTCACCAAGTTTTAATAGGTTCAGTTTATTTTTAACGTTTTTTCGTTTACGAATTAATTTTTTTTTCGGTTCTTTTTCACTAGATTTCATACTTTTAATCTGCTTTGTCAACAGGTTTTGATCAGCTTTTAAACAGCTTATAAACAGCTGCTAAACAGCTTTTAATCAGCTTTTAAACGGCCTATAAACTGCTTTTAATCAGCTTTTGATCAGCTTTAAAGAGCTTTTGATCTGTTTGGAACAGGTGTGATCTGTTTGTAAACAGGTTTAATCAGTCAGTTAGAGAGGCAGAATCCGCCCTGCATATACATAATGTAAATGTTTTCGTTTATCTTAGTTAGTTGAAAATCGCTTCATTGTGTGGAAAGCGAACAATCAGCTAAATTTTTCACAAGTGTTAAAAACTTAAAACATGGGATCCTTGGATGTGAATCGCACCAGTCTTCTTGGTTCTGTTTTAGAGAAATTAGATTTCAGGAACACTTCATACCCAGCTTATAAAAACTGATTAAAAAGGTTTGGAAGTGATGGACATTCAAAGTTACGCACTAGTTTGTGTTTGTCACCTATGGGGAAGAGAACAAATTATTAATTTTTTAAGTTTGAAATTTAAGATTGATTCTAAACAGATTTTAGATTACATGTAATTAAACTAATTCATTTTTGAGATACTAACAAAAGAAATATAAAGTTGGAGAGACACCATTCAAGTCTGAAAACGATGCTACATTTCGTGAATATATTTCTAATTATATCTTTGATCGTTCTGATGACGTTGTGTTAGTACGTCCAAAATCTAATTAGAAAGCGACCCGTGAAATTCTAGTACCTGAATAGCAATCTGTTACTTCCTTTTTTGTAAAAATAAAAACAACTATAGAGTGTCTCCAAGTGTCGGGAATTATAATCATGTTTATGTACTTTTCAAATGTAAATTCCTGATTGCTTTAGTTATTAGAGAAGGAACACAAAATTGAGTAAATAATACTACATTTTTATGTTTAAAGTACCATCTTTGTCTTTTGCATTTTGTTGAATATTTACAAAGATGTATGTTTTATTTTCTTTACTGGCTCTTTATATTTAGCTCTTCAAACAATTTGATCAGCAGCTATGGATATATTTAATAATTTAATGTTTCATCCTTGTCTAATAAATCGAAACCGTGTGAATCTATGTTCTATGTCAAAACTTAGTTAATCAAACTAATGGAAAACAATATTTGATCAAAAGAGATCGATTTGGTCTTTAATTTCGTCTGTTATCCCATCTTTCTAGTTCATATACTCTGATATAATTTCGGCTTCGTGTTATTTTAATGGGCTTAGTTGAGATCTTAATGTAGCCCACCATCGATTATTTAGATGCCATATTAGAATTATAACCTACAACAAATTGTTGTTGAATTTATTGATTATTATTTTATAAAATGATTATTTGGTAAATATTATTGAAAATTAACTCAGTAATTTTTTGTTGTGTAGTAATAAATAGAACATTGTTGAAATAAAGTCATACGGTATAATAATAAATTTATAATCATATTTTATCATACAGGGTGTCTGGAAAATACGTGTACAACATTTCATGGGAGACTTTTGACTTCAAAATAGGTCGATTTAAGCAAACTTAGCGATATCCGATATTGCTTCGTTTAGGCGGTAGAAGACATCAAAATTTTTAGAATATATTGATTTTTCTCCAATTTCTTGAAAACGTGGTAACTGAATTTAATGATTTTTGGTGTGCGGTCTAACACTATAATATGTGGTATAGCGACAGCCATAAAGTAGTGTAAGTGTTATAATAGTGAAGTCATTTGTGAACATCGCTTCTAATTTTTAATATCATCGACGTTGTGACAACCTAGATATTTGTATCGACTAACCGTATGTATTTGAAAGCTTGTTTACGTCTTGAAAAAATGTTCATTAAATGAGCGGTTTGGAGAGAAAATTTTTTTTCAATTATATGCATACACCAGTTTGCTGTAATAATACAACAATTTTTAAAATAAATGTTGGAGGTACGTGTGTGTATTTTTAGAAGATTAAAAAAAACTTAAAAGAAAACATTAATTAAGCAAATGTGAAAAATGGCCGCCATTTTGTTGAATACACTTATTAACACTCATATCTCAGGATTATTAAAAAGGTCGATTATTCGTGGGTGTTCACTGGAGTCTTGTTTTAAGAGCGTCCCACAAAAAGACATCACACATATTTAACTTTGGAAAACATGGGGGCCATCTTACTGGGGCCTCACTGCCTCTTCCAATCCATCGACTGGGATATCGTCTATATATTCCGAACAGCAACGGAAAAATGACGTGGGGCACCATAATGCATATACCATAGTTGCCGCAGAAATAAAATAGGCAAATTTTCCGAAAGAACTGGTAATGTGTTTAGCAAAAAATTTGGATAAATATTTACATTTATTCTTTCTGGAATCACAACAGGACCATTAATAATACCCGTCAAGACATTTGTTTTAAAGTTATGCTGATGCATATCTGCAAAAACATCTTTTTTGTGAAGGTTGGTAACTCCATATCTTGTAAAGCACCCTCGTTAGGAAACGAAATTTTTCTACAAAAATTTGAATCACGAATTCTTTTGTTTCGAATAAATTCATAAAATGTAAAGAGCATGGGGGGATCAATCGGTAAAAGTTTCTGAACTTTCTGGACGTGATATGGATGTGGCAACAATTGTTTTAAAATATCATTTACAATAGTTTTAGATATAGCCAACTTACGTTGTAAGCAGCGGGTATTAACACTTTGTTCTTCTTCAACTCTTTCCAAAATTTCCTCTTCTTTTTGGACTGTTCGAGTTGTTCGAATAAGACCCCTACTTTCAAATTTTTTTCAAAGCTTCCCGTTTCTCGGGGTGACGCTCAATATTGGCAAATATTGGATAGTTTGGTATTCGGCGGTTAGAAAATCTCTCCATGTAAACCCTGACACTTCGACGCTTATTTCTTCATAAAACCATAGAGGTGCGTGTTTTTTTGTTCACGTTTAATAGTAAAATAGGCTTAGAAACTTAGAATATTGATCTTACTTTAATCAACTTCTTAGACAATGATGGCAATTTGTCAGTAGTCCAATTATTAAACGTCACAAAGTCACTCAGAAAATTATTGTTACATGTATTTTTTATTATTACATGCATGTTACATGCATGTAATTGAAAAAAAAAATTCCTGGCGAAATCGCTCATCCAACGAAAATTCTTCAAGAGGTACAAAAGCTTGTAAATATATGCGATTATCCGATAGTAACATATTCATTCAGTGTCCTAATCTCGTGAAGTACAGATCCTGAAGATGCCTGGTACAATTGTAGGCGAAACGTGGGATAATAATTTCAATATGGTATGGTCTAAACCCAAGAACTATTATTTTTAACTTGATCAAAGATGTGAAATCTTTTGTTTTTGACTGGATTTAGATGCTAAATTTAACGCCCAAATTCACTAATATAGTCTAACCTTAAAACAATTTTAAATTGACAGCAGAGTGTTTAAACTGATAAGATCAACAATTTCAAGCCTTAAAGATACTGAGTTAGAAAATCATTAACTTTTATAACTGAACCAGAAAAAATGAATAATTTCATTTATTTATGTATCTAACATTCTTCAAAGTTTTATCGCTTTGTTCTTATCTTTAATAACCCTATATTAGTGTTAATTTGTTGATATATGTAATATAAATTATGATAATTTCATAAGCAAAATAAAACTGACCGACTAGAAGATCTATTTTTCATAGCAACTAGATCGTGTTTCGATTTTCTGAATGAATCTGGATGAAACATTTTTCATTATTGTGAAGTAGGCTTTGACTGTAATTTCTAAATTCTCTGTTGTTAAAACCATTCTATTTTTGTCAAGCGGGCTTTGACGATGACATCAAAATATTTGACGTTTAGTTTTTTCTCCATTATTATTACCAGTTCCGAAGCAAGTTTTTAATTGTATAAAATTGTTAGTAAGTTTCTTTAAATACTAAATTATCTACGTAATATCATAGTTTCGTAAAGCGTTTAGTTGGACAAAAGCGAAATTCTCACGTAGTTATTGGTGTGATCAACGAATATATTTATGGAACAAAGATATTTATGAACATGTTTTAATAACCTAAAAATACTTGGAAAAAGAGGAATTTAAATAAAGGTAAATCTTTATGGGTTGGTTCATACTTTCAAAAATTAACAACTAACTCTAAGAATTTATATAAATAATTTTCATCTGCAAGTTAAATGATACACTTTCTGTGCATAATTGCAACTGAAAATAAACAGTTAACATCTAAAGAGTTCACGCCTATTCATCTTCTTAGTTGAACTTTTAATTTCGGCCAAATTCGTGTCCGCTTTCGGCTAGACGAAAACATGGACAAGTAGGTACATCAAAATAATAAAAATAACATTTTCTATATGTCTATTTTTATACATTTTTACATCTTCTATACATACATATAAATAAAATTGAAGTGTCTGTCTGCCTGTCTGACTGTCTGTCCGGACTAATTTTAAAAATGGCTGAACCGATTTCGATGAAACTTTAGAAACATGAAGAGGAAGTTGTCAGGAGTGATATGCGCTATTTTTTTTTCTGTTTGTTCTATCTGCCTGTCTGTATAAGCTTATATTCAAGACGATTGAACCGATTTCGATCAAACTTTACAGACATGAAGAGAGGGTTGTCAAGAGTCATATAAGCTGCTTTTTTCTGTTTGTCCATCTATCACCACGAGTTAATCTTCAAAATGTCTGAACCGATTTCGATGAAACCGTACAGATATAAAGAGGAAGTTTTCAGAATTAATATAGATTGCTTTTTCTCTCTGTTCTGCTTGTTTGTCTGTACGGGTAAATCATGAAAACGGCTGAACTAATTTCGATGAAACTATACAGAGATGAAGGGGAGGTTCTTAGGAGTGATATAGGCTGCTATTTTTGCTGTATGTCTATCGGTCTGTGTGTACAAATTAATCTTTTTTTAATTGTTTATAGTTAATAATAATTGTATTTATTGATTAGTTTCCAAGTTTTCCAAGAACGAATTCGCAGGAAAAAGCTGCGTTAAAATAAAATTATTTTCAGGCAGTAGGGCCAAAAAAAATATTTGATAATTTTTCCGACGAATATAGATCTAAAATATTTATCTTTCAATTTAATTTAGAAACAATTTGTTTTGTTTCCGACGAAACCTAGCAGTTATTAGATAAGCATTAGAAAAAGTAGTTTAATCTTTTTTAATTACAAAAAAAAAATTGGTGAATTTTCGCGTTCAAAATATAACAACGTCGCGTAATATAGGGCCACCAGCGTCTGTAGTAACGAACAGCAATGTAACTAATTTGGCAAAATATTGGCGAGTGTTCATTTTTTCATATATTTATACTCGGTTAACTTTGCTTAGAAATGTAGTTCGAAGATTTTTCAAAGCCTTTTAATGTGCCATAATTTATCCGTTTCTCCTTTATAGTTTGAAGAAAGAAATAACTAATCTTATTTTGACCCATCCTGTATATCAAATTATGACGTATTGCAATGAATAACTTTTATGCAAAGTATACTATTTTAATGATGTTATCTGTTTGTGCATCGTATAATCATTGATTAGATCGGTCTAAATCATTGGTTTGACTAACAAATATTCATATATTTTGTACAAACGATCCTTGTACAGGGCTATAAAAAATTGTAGAACATGTGTATTTTAGTGCCCTGTTAAAACGTATGTATCAAAAACTAAAGGCCGTCAAATTGTCAGTTTACTTCCAGAATCACACTAAAAATTTTAACACGGGTAAAAACGCAAGTTCGAAAAACCAACTGAAAAAGTCCTACATTAAAAGGACAGGCGTGCTTTGTTTTAGTTAGGAATAAAAAGCACTACTTCAGATTACAAGAAACTATCAGAAAAAGGTGGAAACATTTCCCCCTACTAGTATACCGCCATCTGTAGACCGGTTTCGAAATCATTGATTCTCGGCAATACAGAGCAGGCAAATACACCTATGTTGATCTACTAGGAGACAAAGTTATTAAGAAATACTCGCCTAATTGTCATTTCCAGAAAATCCCAGTAAACAAATCTAGTTTAAAACCAAATTATTAGATAATATGTCAGGAATAATTGTCATTTTGAGACAAATAATTATTACTGAAAAAACTAATAATATTCATTGTTTGATATGACCTTTGTTGCGCCTACTTCATATGATTATCAATTGGTTTTAAATACATTGTAAAATTTCATTCAGTTGTTGGGCCAAATTTGTTTATATTGATTAAGTATCGTCGTAAAACTGAAATTTCGAGATTTCAAGAAAATATGTCAGGATATAGAAATTAAATATCGTATCGATCATGATTCGATTATATTATCTAAAAGTGCGGCATTTTTTTTTGGAGGAGTGTTGATTTCATATGGATTATTATTTGTTGTACGAGTCATAACTAAATATTGTGTAAAGTGTCGGCGAATGAAATAATGTTCAAGGAAAAATTCATTAAATTTTTATACAAAAAATACGTATTGATGAATTAAATTATTCAAACGCTGTTTTTTACGAAACATAGTTCATCTTAAAAAATTTTGAGTGAAAAATTTTAAGCTAATATGAGAAGAAAGTGGTGAAAAAAATTAATACTAAATGTTATGAAAATTAAAAATATCTAGATGCTAAATTGTTACTAGGACATGGAATATTAGTCTTTTGATTAAAATTAGAGTATTCACTCCGCGAGGTCTAAGAACAATCTGCATTCAACTTGACATGTTACTAAGTAGAGTTTGACTGTATTCTTAAGGACTTGAGTCTCCTTCTATTGTGCTGTGAAATTTTTACAATTTTTCTGATTTAATTTGTAGTGGTTTATTTTATTTAGGTGATCAAGATTATTTTTAAATCGGGACTGCATTGTGGTAATTAGTCATCTTAGTTTTATTGCGCAGTTATACGAACTTTTCATATCCAATATGTAGAATTTATAGCAAAACATAATCTTACAGGATATTTTCGATATAAAAGTTAATGTAATTAATCCAGTCATTTTCACTAGATCAGCACGTGCCTCCCAACTAGTACTTCCCCATTTGTGAAACGAATATTTTTCCGTCTCTTGATATCCTTATGCGAAAATGTGGCACAGATATTCGTCATTAATATTTTTAAACAAGTGAATACATCCGCCTATTAGATGAATAACATCAGTGCATGTATAATTTTGCAGCGCTACTGTACATTTATTTTCAAGAAATAATTATCACTAAAGATTTTCAATAATTTTCTCCATGTATCTCTATCTATCAAAACTTAAATAATGTTCACATAAATAAACTGATTAAATTATAAAAAGATAAATTTCAATATTCGTGCAATATTTAAAACAGTTATTTATACAAAGAAAAACACAACGAAATCTTATAATATAAGAAGAATTGTTTACATTAAAAAATACGTAATTGGGAAGAAAAGTACATTGTGTTAATAATTCTCAGTAGACATGAAATTTGTCGCACATTATGTCTGGTGATTTATTTTAAATGTTGGCAACTTCTCCATGAAAACATAGAGCTTCAACCTTGAATAAACTTTAGTATATAGTTCATATATATTATTATATCTATAGTTCAATGTCCAAAACTCTCGGTTCTATATCTACAAAAGTATAAAAGTAAATTAAATAAAATTTTTATAAAAAAATTGAACCGACTTCCAAAAGTGCGCTAAAAAGTGAAAAATAACTAGAAATTTTTATATGAAATTGAAATTTTTGAAGTCGGCGCCAAACTAATACCTGATAAAATATAATTTGCATAAACAGATTAAAAATACTTTATTTGCAATTGCTTTCTTACCATAATTTGTATGTATTAGTAGTTATTTATTTCATTTAGAAATAATTTGGCGCCGACTTCAAAAATTTCAATTTCATATAAAAATTTCTAGTTATTTTTCACTTTTTAGCGCACTTTTAGAAGTCGGTTCAATTTTTTTATAAAAATTTTATTTTTCGATTTTTAGTTTTGAATTCATTATGATATTCATATATTATTTCAACTAAGTTCTAATCCAGATTAATGTACCTCGCAATGACTCTAAGGTGGCCAAAAAGTATCCATTTTATCCAGAATTGTAAATCACCCTAAAATAAACAAAATTCTTTGACTCAGAGTTCTCCAAATACCAATGAAATTGTGTCAAACAAATATTTAGTCTGTCATAGTAAATCCACCATCTTAAATTTCAAATTAATTTTAGATTGGTGATATAGGGCCAATAACTTTCCAATATCAATATTTAAAGAATTTGAGACGTAAGTTTCTTAGCTCGATATATTTTATATTACATATTGAGTTTGTATACGCCACAAGAACCCAGCAATATCAATTTTAGATAAAACCGGAAAATGTAAAATTTTTATTCCTTCATATTGTATCTCATCAACCTAATAGTTGAAAAAATTAAATTCGTATTCGTAATACACCGGCCCCCTAATACCAAATCTGAAAATATGCGAATAAGGTAAAATTTTCAACATACCATATTGGATCCGCCATATTGAATTTCAAAAAAATAATTTTAGCCCCCTAGTACCAATTTCAAATGAAATTCAAAAATTTAAAATTCCTAGATCGTCATATTGCCTCTGATATATTTGATTTTCTTAAAATAATTTTATATTCGCTATTTACTTCCTCAAAAACTATTTAGTTCCACATTTGAACAAAATCGAAAATTTTTTAGTCAGCTATATTTTCATTCGAAATATTGAATCCTGAAAAAATACTATTTAATTCATAATTTATATGTGCGACCCCGAAAACTCCCCCGTATCAATTTTGGAGAAAATTGGAAAAAAATAAATTCTTTTGTCCACTGTATTGAATCAGCCATATTGAATTTTTTAAAAATATTTTGAATTCGTTATGTGCAACCTCGAAAACTCCCCCATACCAATTTTGGAGAAAATCGTTCAAAACTGATTTTTTCGTCCGCCATATTGGATCCGCCATATTGAATTTTTAAAAAATAATTTTAGATTCGTCATGTGTGACCTCGAAAACTCCCCCATAGCAATTTTGGAGAAAATTGGACAAAATTAAATATTTTTGTCCGCCATATTGAATTCGCCATATTGAATTTTTTAAAAATAATTTCAGATTCGTTATGTGAGACCCCGAAAACTCCCCTATACTAATTTTGGAGAAAATCGAACAAAGTTGATTTTTTCGTCCGCCATATTGGATCCGCCATTTCGAATTTTTAAAAAATAATTTTAGATTCGTCATGTGCGACCTCAAAAACTTCCCCATACCAATTTTGGAGAAAATTGGACAAAATTAAATTTTTTTGTCCGCCATATTGGATCCGCCATTTTGAATTCTTTAAAAACAATTTCAGATTCGTTGGGTACAATCCCCACCATATTGGATCCGCCATATTGGATTTCAAAAAACTAATTTTAACGTCTTCATCTAATCTAAATCTACTCTCCAAACCCGGTAGTATCAATTTTAAATGAAATCCACTATTAAATTCTTAATTTACATCTTCAAAAACCCTCTATATCAGTTTTGGAGAAAGTCGAAAAATGTAAAATTTAATTGAGTTGTTCAGAAAATATTTTAATTTCGTAAAAAACACTAACAAAAATTCCCCGATAATGACTTTAGGCAAAATCGAGAGATGTAAAATCTTTAATCCATCTTAGATCCACCATATATATATATATATATATATATATATATATATATATATATATATATATATATATATATATATATTAAATACTTCGGGAGTAGTGTTGTCTTTATCTGAATTTAACAAAAAGTTAGAATTTTTTCATTGTCACCAGTTTGACAGAATATGTGCAGTCTTGTACGACTTTCTTTATCACACTTAAGTATAACTTTGGTGAAAATTTCTTCATCATAGTTTGATTGACCAAAATCAAGGAAAAATTTCAAGATTTGAGAATTATAAATAATCAACAAACTGAACTTAACGATCTCCCCAGCATTTAGTTCAACATGGCTTTCAACTAACGTTTTAGTATTTGTGTCCACTGGTTATGTCTCATATTTTTTTCTGAAAAAGATTCCTGCACTTCCATGTTTATTTGCAGTTCGACAAAAGGATTTACTACTTTAAAATCATTAGTAATCTTTTGATGTAATTCCTGTAAAAGCAGGGAGTGTTCCGTACAACATAAAATGATATATTCAGTGACGTGGCTGCATAAAAAAGCTTCAATCTCTGCTATTTTATTTCTAATAAAAAATATGGTAATATAAAATACAGGGTCTGTACCAAAAGTAGTAGGAGTGATTTTTTGGAGCGCGAACCGAGCTGTGTAGGGAGGCTTAGCTGCCTGAGCGAGGTGGCGGGGACACTTAGCAACAGAGAAACGCCAGCCGCAGTCGCCTGCAGGCTTTGGTTGAGTAGAGACACCGATTATGTGAAGCGTTTTTTTGGCGTTGGCCATGCTCAATGAATCAAAATCTCGAGCAGCGGTATTCGATAAAATTTTGTGTCAAACTCGGTAAATCGACAACCGAGACCCTATATATATATATATATATATATATATATATATATATATATATATATATATATATATATATATATATATATATATATATATATAAATCAGATTCGTAATGTGCTATCCCAAAAACTCCCCCATATCAATTTTGGGAAAAATCGGACAAAATTAATTTTTTATCCACCATATTGGATACGCCATATTGCATTTTTAAAAATAATTTTAGATTCGTCACGTACGACCCCGAAAACTCTCCCATGTCAATTTTGGAGAAAATCGGACAAAATTGATTTTTGGTCCACCAAATTGGATCAGCCATATTGAATTTTTTAAAAATATTTTGAATTCGTTATGTGTGACTTCGAAAACTCCCCCATATCAATTGTGGAGAAAATCGGACAAAATTGATTTATTCGTCGGCCATATTGGATCCGCCATATTGAATTTTTTAAAAATAATTTTATATTCGTCATGTGTGACTCCGAAAACTCCCCAGTACCCATTTTCGAGAAAACTGGACAAAATTGATTTTTTTGTCCGCCATATTGGTCGCCATATTGAATTTTCTAAAAATATTTTGAATTCGTTATGTACGACCTCGAAAACTCCCCCATTCCAAGTTTGGAGAATATCGGACAAAATTAAATTTTTTTGTCCGCCATATTGGATCCGCCATTTTGAATTTTTTAAAAATAATTTCAGATTCGTTGGGTACAACCCCCAAAATTCCTCCGTACCAATTTTGGAGAAGATCGAACAAAATTAATTTTTTTGGCCGCCATATTGTAAGCGTCATCTTGGATTTTACTGCATCAATTTTGTCCAAAAAAAATATGGGACCACCGCAGCAACTTCCTGAACATAATGCAAAGAATTTCGCTCAAATCGGTGCAGCCGTTCCGGAGAAATCGGTGTACATACATAAAAAAAAAATACATACGCGACGAATTGAGAACCTCCTTCTTTTAGAAGTCGGTTAATTAACGTGAAACCTAAAATTCTTCTGGCTTAAGTAGCATAATCTAATTTGCTTATAATCAAGTAATAAGTATCGAAAACTAAGAAAACAAACCAATTCTGTAAAAAAAGGAGTGGGTCTACTGTCTACTGAAAATTGAATAAGTAAAAAAAAATTATTTATTCTTACATGAGGAACTATTTTCTGCATAAAATCATATTTTTCAGACATAACACTTTTTAGTATCGCAGATTGCAGATTAGCAACTGTACGGAGTGTCGTTTCTTGATTAGGGACATCTTCTTTTTTAAGTAATTCTTGATCACAAACTGTGAACTGATGTCTTGAATACAATGTCTTTACAACACCTTGCTTTGTTCTGAGTTGATAAAGTTTGTCATGTTTTTTGTAAGACTACAGCGAACATCACCGCGACCTCTGTCGATTTCCGGAACAGCGATTCTTACGATGGTACCCAATGCCACAAGGGGAATTTTCTTTTCAGAAGTTTTGAGCATTTTCTGAGCTCGTTCTTTTAAATTATCTTTGGAACTGATGTGGTTCTCTACAGCTAAGGCGTTTTTAGCACATAAAGGACAAACAACTATAGAACCTTAGCTTTCTGCCATATCTTTTCCGGAGCAGCACAAATAGCTTGAATAGCTCTGTTGCATTTTCTAAACTCAATGATTCCTCACGTTCTGATTCGAAATTCGTGTCATTTAACGGTTGACCATTTACCTTAGAAGGAAAATTCGCAGGCTCATCAAGAATTTCGCAACTTAGGGTAGTCGTATGCTCTTCATGAGTACTTTGAACATTTGAAGGTTCATTATGGATATCATAATTGTCGATAGCGGGGTTTTGTTGATGTTTATCCTCTAGAGATTGATTTTGTGTCTTAACTGGATCTAATGTTAGACATTCTGATGCAATGGGAATACTTGGTGATGACTTAATCACTAGATCCTCTTCACTTTCTAGGTTATGAGTATCATCGAGAGGCAAGGATATACCAACTTTTATTTTAGATCCGAAAAAAGCTTGGTAAGGTGTATTTTTGATACCTGAATGGAACGCTCTATTTTTCATGAGCTGTACAAATCGCAGACCATCACTGCAATGTTCACTATCATTGTCTTGCATCCAAGGTGTCAACATGTTTTCGATGTCCTGATTTGCTCGTTCGATACTTCCCTGATTTTGGGAATGTCTAGGTTTGTCATGCCCAATTTTTAAAGTCGGCCAGTATCTTTTAAGAATGCTTACAATTTGGTTTGAACATTCTCTACCATTATCAGATTGTGGGGTTGCTAGTGCACCAATCAGTGTGAAAATATACAGTGTACGCTACTTCTTCTGCGTGTTTTTTTTTCAGCGCTCTTAATATCATAAACTTCGTTAGATGATCTTGATAGACCATCATAAATTTATATTCCCAGTCTGGATGAGATTCATAGTCAATCACATCTGCTTGAGCGAAAATTAAATTAGAATGAAAGTATAGGCTTTACGACAATCCCTTTTTTTATACCTTTTTGTTTTTGCTGACACGGTTCGCAAAGTTGCAGATATAGTTCAACATCATGGCGAGTTATAATCAGCAAGGTAGTATATAATATTGTTATTTGGAGTACTTACAGGAAATATCAACTTATGTTTTTGACCAACAGTTATAGAATCATAATGCTTCAATAACCCAACATCCTGGGGAGACTTCTTTTCAGCTGTTTTTGCATTTTTAATACTTGTTCATACCGTTGATCGTCAATAAACGTGCGGTTTTTCGTATTTGCTGCTGCAATTGTGAATAAAATTTTTCTCTTATCTGTGAGATTCTCTGATCGGCCGTCATTTTTATAGTAATGAAATAAATTCGTTCTCCCGTCCGCCATACACTCAGTGTAATGCAAGCAAACAAGTCGCATCACGTTTAGTGCCCGCCCGCACGTCTCTCTCTTCTATGCTCTCGACTTTTACACACATTACCGATTACGCATTTGGTATTGTATAGAATGCCTAGGCAAAGTATGAAATAAATAATATTTCATACATTACCTAAACATTTTAGGTATTCTATACATTGCCTAGGTATTGTATAGAATACCGAATTATACATATTATCAGTAACAGATACATCCACTGTGTCTAGATAAGGGTGGTCAATCATGCGTCAATCTATTTTGAAGTTTACTTATTTAGATAGAAAAAGTTGTACTTGTAATCGTTTGAATTAAAGTAAGATTATGCCAACCACACCCATTTATTGACTATGATTGTTAAATTTAAAGGCTTTTTGAGAAAAAAAAAATTAAAAGGGTTTTTTTATGCGAGGTGACTGATATCTCGTTACTAGTTATGAAGATGAAAGTTATCTTTACTCAACTAGGTGTAAGGTATACAGTGCAAAATGAGACACAGAGTAATGAATCCACGATGGCTGATTGCATGATTTATATCTGTTCCCTTACTATTGGCTCTATCGGTTAAAATAATGCGATGAAAAAACAGAAATGTATCAGTAGTAATTGTTACTTTTATTGTTTTATTACAGGACAATGATGCATCGAATATATCCAATCACGAAGAAAACAATGACAATACATTTAATCAAGTTTCCAGTGCGAACAAGCGTCTTAATCAAGACCATCGAAATTATTCAGTTAAAAGGCTTAGAAATGAAAAACCAGATGAACCCTGCACCAGCAGAATAGCACCAAGTGTCAGCGCTGAATCATCAACCCTACACAGACTTCAGGTAAGGCTATTCTAAGAATATTTCCTAGGAACCAAAGGAGGTCATACTTTTTGAGGGTATAGTTCTATATCATCCATATATTTGAAGGTGCGGATTTCTTCAGGAGAAATATAAAGTCGATTACAAATACAAAAAAAAACTCAACAACCCAAAATATAAACGATGTTAAGCTTGCGTCTGTAATGACGATAATCCGACATTAGGAAATCGACTAGATTTTGGTGAGATCATGGATGAAGAAGACACAACGCCGATTATGATAGGAGATATTCTTCAATTAAGACAAGATTTTGAAACAAATAGTTAAATATTTTTAGAACGCACAAAATTGTTTAAGAAATGTTTTAAAGTAGCACATACCTATTTAGCCAATGCGTATTTGCAAAAACGCATATGTGGTTTTGGATGATTTGAGAGCTTATTAAAAAAAAATTAGTTAATTAAATCGCTGTCTATGATTCATGTAAGACTGACCAATACAAAAGCTACAAAGCTCATTCGACAATTGTACAATACTTGTAAATTTTCTTCCATTACAAACCACCTGCTTATTTGGTAAATATGCATAATATATATAAATGTTCAGTTAAGGGTAAGATTTCTAAGATTTATTTTCTGTATAGTTGCCAGAGATCCAAATGAATTATCCATTTTTTTTTTAATAAATCCAAGGGAAAAGAACAGTTAAGGATCGTGGTTTTGAAGAGCGTTATGAGTTTTTGCTTTTGGGCTCATATTTAAGCGATAAAAATTTAAAATTTTAAATCCCTATATATATATATATATATATATATATATATATATATATATATATATATATATATATATATATATATATATATATATATGTATATATATATATACATATATGTATATATATATATATATATATATATATATATATATATATATATATATATATATATATATATATATATATATATAACTGGACGTTTCTTAAGTAAAATAAAGAAAATACTATATTATTCATCAAATCAGAATGAGACAGAAGAATAAGCATCGTAAGCATCGACATACGTGTAAATTACCAGTTTGGCCCTCGGATGAGGGGTTATCCAATGCTGGCGCGGTGAGAGCGGGCGGCAGCATACGCCACGCCCTAGCACAACAAGAGGATTCCAAGTTATTTGCTTTCATTCGGCCGTCGAAGCGTAAGTACCGTGTTTCGCGTCAAATTTTTTTGTTACAATGGTAGTTTATTCCACGGAACAAAAAGAGCACATTATTAAGTGGTACACTATTCTGGTAAATAATCGGCAGATTTGTATTTACGTGCGAAAATCATCCTATTCCTTGAAAATTTAGAATTTCGGAAATTATTAAAAAATTTGAGACAACCGGTTGTCTAAAAACTTTAAAAAAATGCACTGATAATAATGAGGAGCAACCGGTTCCTCAAATTACTGAAGAACGAGCAAATCTGGGAGACTGACGTTTGTAGTTTAGCAGAAATTAATTTTCCTTGTAATAGTACTGTAATTGCCTAAGAACTTGATATGAATGCTCGAACAGTTCGCAATATTTTAAAGCTAATAGGGATATAACCCCTGAAGTTTTGGCAAATACGCGAACCATATTTTATAATAGACTGGGTTATTGTCTCGATCAAAGTGGAGGCCTGTTTGAACACTTCTTGTAGACTTTTAGGTGTTTTTGTTGATTTAAATTGAATTTAATTATTTGTTTATTTATTTACAATTACTGAACGTGTTACTTTTATTTTTTACCAGAATAAAAGTTTATTTTTGAGAATGATTTTTAATTTTAAAGTGGTCTATTAGCCTATTTACTTAGAAATTACCGTTGCGTTTCACTAGTATTTTTATTAGAATAAATGTTTATTTTGTAACAGAAATATCAATTTTCTTTACACTCAACGCCCAACAAAAACTATTTTTTTTTGTATTTCGACTATTTGATGTATTTAAAACAATCAATGTATCAAATAGTCATTAAATATTCCAAATTCCATCGATTACGTTATAAGTTTATACGAAAAGTAAATACACCCTCTCATTCGTTTCAAGGTACTGCTCGTTTTCGTGTCGCACGGAATTTAGCGGTAGGCGTTCCTTACGATCTACTGTCTGAACTATCTGAAAGAAGTTAGACGGGCTTAGTGGGTTAGAATTTGAGAAAAGGCCAAAATAATTTCTAGTTAAGAAATTTAAAATAGAAGTTTAGCTATAGTAACGTTTCTATCAAACCTCGGTAATATGAACGGCCAGTCTTTTCTTTCTAAAGTTTCACCTCAGGTTAAATGCAACAGTGTTGTGGTTGCGTCGCGCCCAGTTCTATTTGTGCGCCGCTCTTCTATTTGACATTGGATTGTCGAGAAACAAATATCAACGATTACAAAATTGGGCTAAACAGAAAGACAGTAATATATTTTCGCCGTACTCTGGCGTGTAAAATACAAAAAAAAGTATGTTATCCACATGACGAGTATCTAACTTTTACTAAATCAAAAGCCGAGGTTAAATTCCAAGGCTTACTAGATCATACAGTGGATCGAATTAAATTGCGTAAAATTAGACGCCCTTGAACAAATCGATAAATTAGATTTGTAGATATGAGTTTCATTTGCAAATGAGGCTTCGATGGAACGTCAGGTCCGAGCTAGTACAAAATGAAATTCACTGATCCGAATATTTGTGATACAAACTTATTCCTAACCTCTCTTATTCCACTTCAATTAGCAGGTATTAACACGCAAACTCAACAAGAACAGATTTTGTTGTACAATTCCAAACCCTCGTCTACTATGAATTGCGGGCCTCTAAAATTTGAATTTATTAAGAAAACCGAACAAAAGTCTTTAACGAAAATAGAAAATTATGAACTCGAACCAGACAACTTGCACCATATCATAGAGTTCTCTTTGCCACCCGAGCTTCAGTACAGTAAAACTTATCTATGACGATGATAGATGGCTAGGTGAATGCTTTGGCTGGAGCGAAATCGGTCCAACGTTGTAACCTCTGCCAAACAACATCTCAGTTCAACAACACTGATACTGTGTCTCAGTAAATACAAAGTATTTCAAGCTACAGCCATTATAACAAGAGTAAAGAGAAAACTGATCCTCCGGTTTCTCGGCATTTTGCAAACTATTGGGAGCGGACATTAAACTGCAATAGAAAAGTTCTGGGAATACAAATTTCAAACAGCAAGATTATTTTTCAAAGGATATTCTTGGTACAACATTCCAATAGGAATCCACAAATGACTTACCTCATTGACCAGACATCATAGCATTTGCAATATTACCGATAGGTAAACTATCGAAAGATGCACAAAAATCAACGGACAAGTTGATAAGAAACTATCGCCTAGACTTTGCCCGAAAATCTTCTCGAGAAAAAATATGGAGGATGTGTTCTAAAACTTTTGGCGTCGATGGATTCTTACACTGTTTTTGAGATAGTAAAGATTCGGATAACAATTTATACGTATTGGAAAATGAGAAAAGAGCTCTTAACAAAGAAGGCAGTGATTAAAAAGTTCTTTTTATTATTTTTATTACAGTCGTATTATTTATTCATTTATGTGAATCAATAAATATTATATTACTTACAAAATTATTTGCATTCGTATTTATTAAGAAGTCTTAAGCATAGAGGAAAAAGTACTTTCGCATCTTTAACGATTGTCGATATCCATGTATTTATTATTACAGTATTCTATTTAAAATGTACCTTGAAGTCAAGCGCAATATTTTATTCATGGAAATGCAATTATACTTTTTATTTTATTTTTAAAGCGTTGAACCACATTAGACGTTTTTCGAATTTATTTTCATGATTTTAAAGTTTCAGTCTGCGATTTTTATTTTTAATATCAAATCTGTGCTTTCGACCCACTGTGTGTGACGACCCGAAACCAGCGAAAAGTCCTTGTCCGACACCATTTTTGCTAGAAATCAGGAAGCAAGCTACGATACAACAGTATGCTTTATTTCACTTCTTCAACATGGCTAAACGAGTTGTCTGTCGCTTTTTGTTACGTTCCCTTTTTTTAAGAGGTTCTGTTGTCGACTTTCCACACCTATATATATATATATATATATATATATATATATATATATATATATATATATATATATATATATATATATAATATGAAATATACATGGTGTAAAGATTCATATAAACTTTTATCGTATAAACCTCCCCTTCGGAGATATGGGCTCCAAAAGAGCTCCAATGGAATAAAGTTTTTCACATAAATATTGAACCACCAGGTATTTTTCAACTTTTTTTAATATGATGTAGTCCAGGTAAGACCCTTCAAATTACTATCCAAGAAAGTGTTGTGAATTACTCACAGCTGCTGAGACAGAATAGTTGTGACAGTCATGACGCCATTTGCAACAATAATACTTTGTTTTTGGTACCAATGAAACAAAACGCACATTTTTTGCGAACCTAGGTCGAACTGCAATTACAGAATTACACGTTTTTAATTAAAGAGGTGAACTCTAATTTTTAACAGACTTCTAAAAGAAGGAGGTTCTCAATTCGTCGCGTATGAATTTTTTTTATGTATGTACACCGATTACTCCGGAACGGCTGCATCGATTTAAATGAAATTTCTTACGTTATGTTCAAGAAGTTGAAGCGGTGGTTTCTTATTTTTTTGGACGCAATTGGTACAGTAAAATCCAAGATGGCGCTGACAATATGGCAGCCAAAAAAATTAATTTTGTCAGATTTTCTCCAAAATTGGTGTGTGGGGATTTTCGGGGTCGTACACAACGAATCTGGAATTATTTTAAAAAAATTCAATATGGCGGATAAAAATTTTTTATTTTGTCCGATTTTCTCCAAAATTGGTGTGGGAGAGTTTATGGAGTCGCACATAACGAATTTAAAATTATTTTTAAAAAATTCAATATGGCGTATCCAATATGGCGGATAAAAAGTAATTTTGTCCGATTACTCTCAAAATTAAAGATTTTACATCTCTCGATTTTGTCTAAAATCAGTATTGAGGGATTTTGTTAGTGTTAATTACGAATCTAAAATATTTTTTGAAAAACTCAATCCGGGGGACTTAATATGTCTCCTAAAAATTTTATATCTTTAGATTTTCTCCAAAACTGATATGGGGAGTTCTTGAGGATGTCAGTTATGAATTTAAAAGTATTTGTCTAAAATTTCATATGACTAATCGAATAAAGCGGACTAAAAATTTTATATTTTTCGATTTTGTTCAAAGACGGGGCTGAATAGTCTTTGAGGATGTATATAGCGAATATAAAGTTATTTTAAGAAAATCTAATATGTCTGATGCAATATGATGGTCTAGAAACTTTAAATTTCCGGATTTCATCCACAATTGGTACTAGAGGGCTTTGAAGGGTTTAGATTTAGATTAGATTAACACGTTAAAATAACTTTTTTAGAATTCAATATGGCCGATCGAATATGGTGGGTTGAAAATTTTACCTTATTCGCATTTATTCAGATTTGGTATTTGGGGGTTTTCGGGGTAGTATATTACTAATACGAAGTTAATGTTTTACAACTGTTAGATTGATAAGATGCAATATGAGGGACTGTAAATTTAACATTTTCCGATTTTGTCTTAAATTGATATTGCGGGATTCTTGGGGCGTATACAAACTCAATATGCAGTATAAAATATATCGCGCTGAGAAATTTACGCCTCAAGTTCTTTAAATATCCATATTGGAAGGTTTGAGGCTTATATTATCTATCTAAAGTTAATTTGAAAGTTAAGATAGTGGATTTACTACGACAGAATAAATATTTGTTTGATACAATTTCACTGGTATTTGGAGAACTGTAAGAATCAAAGAATTTTTAGTGGTTCATTTTAGGGTGATTTACAATTTTGGATAAAATGGGTATTTTTTTGTCACCTTGGAGTTATTGCAAGGTACACTAATCTCGTTAGTACTTAGTTCCATTAATGTATGGATACCATAATGAATTTAAAACTAAAAATCTAAAAATAAAATTTTTATAAAAAAAAATTGTACCGACTTCTAAAAGTGCGCTAAAAAGTGAAAAATAATTATAAATTTTTATATGACATTGAAATTTTTTAAATCGGCGCCAAAATATTTCTAAATGAAATAAATAACTACTAATATATACAAATTATGGTAAGAAAGCAATTACAAATAAAGTATTTTTAATCTGTTTATGCGAATCACATTTTGTCAGGTATTAGTTTGGCGCCGACTTCAAAAATTTCAATGTCATATAAAAATGTATAGTTATTTTTCATTTTTTAGCGCACTTTTAGAAGTTGGTTCAATTTTTTTTATAAAAATTTTATGTCTCGAATTTTTATCATAATGTTGAAGCTTGAACATTTGATGTATCTTTTATCGAAATACGCCAAATACATGATGTAGGTAAAATGACGTATTTTCGAAAACGGTTAAGATTAGCGACATTAATGAAGAGTACTTAATTTTTAGTCAATAGTTAAAGGTACGAAAAAAACGTTGTCAAGGTCTTATCATACAGGGCGTAAAAAAATGGGGTTATGAGCGTCACAGCTGGTTCGTCTCAGCAGCTGTGACTAATTCACAACACTTTCTTGGAGAGTAATTAGTAAGTAGTACCTGGTGGTTCAATAATTATGTGAAAAAACTCGATTCCATTGCAGCTTTTTGGGAGCCCATATCTCCGAAGAGGAGGTCTATACGAAAACAGTTTATATAAACTTTAGTATTCTCTTCACGTGTTTTTTTTTCATATCTCGGAGATTTCTCATATTTTTTCGGACATCCAATATATGTCTATATATATCTATATATGTATATGTATATATCTATATATGTATATGTATATATCTATATATGTATATGTATATATCTACATATGTATATATATATATATATATATATATATATATATATATATATATATTCCAAAGATAAAATTAACCTTGAAATTTGTGGCGTTTACAGCATTCTATGTACAGACTGCCATTAAACATACATAGGACAAACAAACCGGTGTATATCAGCAAGAATTCAAGAAAATAAAAATAATCTCCAAAATAAACAAACAACATCAGCTGTATTTCAACCTCACCAAACAACCTGACATACTATCGATTTTGAAAAAGCAAAAGAAATAGCACCAGTACAGAACTACAAGGTACGCGTCATAAGAGAGGCCCTAAAAATCGAAAAAACGGGGCAGCTGAATAAACGAGACATATTCCAATAACATGGAAAACATTAATAAAAAATCAAGAAACAAAAGAACAAAAATCAACCAATACACGAGAGAACAGCATACAAGTACAAAATATATCGCACTCGGCAGAGGGGAGGAGCTTGCGAAGGCGCTGGTCGAATCACAAAGCTAAACAAAACTCGAAATTCAACAGAGACCACCAGTTCTCAGTGAGTAACGAGATGAACCCTACTTGAGAATGCCAAGTGCTCGAAATGACTAAACCATTCATATATAGGTGTGGAAAGTCGACAACAGAATCTCTTAAAAAAAGGGAACGTAACAAAAAGCGACGGACAACCCGTTTAGCCATGTTGAAGGAGTGAAATAAAGCATACTGTTGTATCGTAGCTTGCTTCCTGGTTTCCAGCAAAAATGGAGTCGGGTAAGGACTTTTTGTTGGTTTCGGGTCGTCAAAACACAGGTGGTCGATTTGATTTCGAAAAACGTCTAATGTGGTTCAACATTTTAAAAATAAAATAAAAAGAATAATTGTATTTCCATGAATAAAATATTGTGCTTGACTTCACAGTATATTTTAAATATATTACTATAATAATAAATATATGGATATCGATAATCGTTAAAAAGGCGAAAGTACTTTTTCCTCTATGCTTAAAACTTCTTAATAGATACCAATGCAAATAATTTGTAAGTAATATAATATTTATTGATTCACATAAATGAATAAATAATATGACTGTAATAAAAATAATAAAAAGAACTTTTTAATCACTGCCTTCTTTGTTAACAGCTCTTTTCTCATTCTCCAATACGTATAAATTGTTATACGAATTTTTACTAGGTCAAAAACAGTGTAAGGATCCATCGACGCCAAAAGTTTTAGAACACATCCTCCATATTTTTTCTCAAGAAGATTTTCGGGCAAAGTCTAGATGATAGTTTCTTATCAACTTGTCCGTTGATTTTTGTGCCACTTTCGATAGTTTACCTATCGGTAATATTGCAAATGCTATGATGTCTGATCAATGAAGTAAGTCATTTGTGGATTCCTGTTGGAATGTTGTACCAAGAATATCCTTTGAAGAATAATCTTGCTGTTTGAAGTTTGTATTCCCAAAACTTTTCTATTGCAGTTTAATGTCCGCTTCCAATAGTTTGCAAAATTATGGGAAACCGGAGGATCAGTTTTCGCTTTACTCTTGTTGTAATGGCTGTAGCTTGAAATACTCCGTATTTACTGGGACACAGTATCAATGTTTTTGAACTGAGATGTTGTTTGGCAGAGGTTACAACTTTGGACCTATTTCGCTCCAGCCAAAGCATTCACCTAGCCATCTATCATCGTCGTAGATAAGTTGTACTGTACTGAAGCTCGGTGGCAAAGAGAACTCTATTATATGGTGCAAGTTGTCTGGTTCGAGTTCATAATTTTCTATTTTCGTTAAAGACTTTTGTTCGGTTTTCTTAATAAATTCAAATTTTAGAGGCCCGCAATTCATAGTAAACGAGGATGTGGAATTGTACAACACAATCTGTTTTTGTTGAATTTGCGTGCTAATACCTGCTAATTGAAGTGGAATAAGAGAGGTTAGGAATAAGTTTGTATCAGAAATATTCGGATCAGTGAATTTCATTTTGTATTGGCTCTGACCTGACGTTCCATCGAGGCCCCATTTGCAAATGAAACTCATATCTACAAATCTAATTTATCAATTTGTTCAAGGGCGTCTAATTTTAAGCAATATAATTGGATCCACTGTATGATCCAGTAAGCCTTGGAATTTCACCTCGGCTTTTGATTTAGTAAAAGTTAGTTACTCGTCATGTGGACAAAATGTTTTTTTTTTTGTATTTTACACACCAGCGTACGGCGAAAATATATTATTGCCTTTCTGTTTAGCCCAATTTTGTAATCGTTGATATTTGTTTCTCGACAATCCAATGTCAAATAGAAGAGTGGCGCACAAATAGAACTGGACGCGACGCAACCATAATACTGTTGCTTTTAACCTGAGATAAAACTTTAGAAAGAAAAGACTGGCTGTTTATATTACCGAGGTTTAATAGAAACGTTACTATAGCCAAACTTCTATTTTAAATTTCTTTACTAGAAATTATTCTGGCCGTTTCTCAAATTCTAACCCACTAAGCCCGTCTAACTTCTTTCAGATTAGTTCGGACAGAAAATCGTAGGGAACGCCTACCGCAATACTACCCCCGCTAACTTCCGTGCGATACGAAGACGAGCAGTACCTTGAAACGAATGAGAGGGTGTACTTACTTTTCGTTTAAACTTATAACGTAATCGACGGAATTTGGAATATTTAATGACTATTTGATACATTGCTTGTTTTAAATACATTAAATAGTCGAAATACAAAAAAAAATAGTTTTTGTTGGGCGTTGATCGTAAAGAAAATTGATATTTCTGTTAAAAAATAAAAATTTATTCGAATAAAAATACTAGTGAAACGCAACGGTAATTTCTAAGTAAATAAGCTAATAGACCACTTTAAAATTAAAAATCATTCTTAAAAATAAACTTTTATTCTGGTAAAAAATAAAAGTAACACGTTCAGTAATTGTAAATAAATAAACAAATAATTAAATTAAATTTAAATCAACAAAAACACCTAAAAGTCTACAAGAGGTGTTCAAACAGGCCTCCATTTTGAGAGAGACAATAACCCAGTCTATTGTAAAATATGGTTCGCGTATTTGCCAAAACTTCAGGGGTTATATCCCTATAAGCTTTAAAATATTGCGAACTGTTCGAGCATTCATATCAAGTTCTTAGCCAATTACGGTACTATTACAAGGAAAATTAATTTCTGCTAAACTACGTCAGTCTCCCCGATTTGCTCGTTCTTCAGTAATTTGAAGAACCGTTTGGTCCTCATTATTATCAGTACATTTTTTAGAAATTTTTAGACAACCGGTTGTCTCAAATTTTTTAATAATTTCCAAAATTCTAAATTTTCAAGGAACAGGATGATTTTCGCACATAAATACAAATCTGCCGATTATTTACCAGAATAGTGTACAACTTAATAATGTGCTCTTTTTGTTCCGTGGAATAAACTACCGTGTAACAAAAAAATTTGACGCGACACACAGTACTTACGCTTCGACTGCCGAATGAAAGCAAATAACTTGGAATCCTCTTGTTGTGCTAGGGCGTGGCGTATGCTGCCGCCTGCTTTCACAGCGTCAGTATTGTATTACCCCTCACCCTAGGGCCAAACTGGTAATTTACACGTATGTCGATGCTTACGATGCTTATTCTTCTGTCTAATTCTGATTTGATGAATAATATAGTATTTTCTTTATTTTACCTAAGAAACGTCCAGTTTCTGGTGTGGATTTTCCAGACCTGTATATATATATATATATATATATATATATATATATATATATATATATATATATATATATATATATGTTAAGAAAATCAAATATTTTCTATCCACTTCGTTAACGGGCTAGGATTAAGCGTCAAAGATATTTTCAAAATGTGGGCGACCCGTGGGAGTGCTTTTTTTACTAAACTGAGTAAATTTTTCCATCACAAGAAAGCAAAAGAATATCTAAATAAAATTGCTACAATGCAGTATAATTATTTATTTATATGTACAAAGCTCTCATCTATTTACTATTTTTTAAAGTTCTCGAAGAAAAAAAATAACAAGAAAATGTAAAAATTGTTAAAACGGATAGGTTTTTTCATGACTACTAACTCGAACTTTTATCTTAAGACGTAGAATAGTTACAATTAACTTTCATATAAAAATATTCGGTTTTCTTGACTTTTTTTCAAAATTTTCACGAGGGTAGGAACGTTTAAATATTACGTTACATAAATTTTCTGCGTTTATCTATTTTCTATAAAACAAATTAAGTACCCCAAAAGTAATAAAACTGAGTTTAATCTGATGTATGACAACTACTATTTTTTTATGTATGATTTTTGGGTAGACATAAGATATACAAAGCAATGCCCAAATCCATATACAGAGTGGCCGAAGTACCTTCTCCGTTTAGTAGCGTTTCCTTTACTAAAGACAATTATTATTTCGATGAATCATAATGACAGTTTTTGCCATTACAATACTCCTTTTGCCAGCTTGACCGAATCCTTGTATGAAATTTGCAGTCTCTTGTTAAGATGTTCGATGTTGTAGATTGACCTCTTCTGGAACGTCGTGTGATGTCGTCTTGCCCATATTATTCAACGTATAAAGTTACAAAGCAAATGCAAATCTCATTCTTTCAGTTATTTCATCACAAATAATTTAATTTCCTTTCATTTTGTAAGAAGTAATTTGTAGGAATATGCGGGACTAACGTCATTAATATAAATTAAATTCAATATCTCTAAAACAATTGAATATACCCACCAACTAGATAAATAACATCGGTAGATTATTTTACGGCGCCAATTTAAAATTATTGTCAAATATGTTCGATAACTAATCTTAATTAAGGCTCATATAAATAAACCGATTAAACTATAAAAGATAAGTTTTAATATCTAACGCAATACTTAATTGGGACGAAAAGTACCCTTTGTTAATAATTTTCAGCACACATGATCTTTGTCATACGTTATGTCTGGTGATTTTTTAAAATGTTGGCAACTTCTCGATGACAACATAGAACTCTAACCTCGAATAGACTTTAGTATGCAATTCATCTGTATTAATTTTTTTGGTTTTTATTGTAGGGTGAATCCAATAACAAAGAAAATAATAATGAAAAATCAAAGTGGGATGAACCCAGTACCAGCGAATTAAACTCGGACAGTTATAGCGTGAAAGGATCAGCTCCAAAGTGTACTCTACATGGGCATACTTATCAGTTAACGCTGCTCATGCTATTTGTGCTACGGATTCCTGATGAACAAAAATTTGTCCTGGCGACCGAGATGTCTAAAGCCAAAGGTTTTGACGATATAGTTTTGAAGTACCGAGGTGAAGATGATGATAAGTGGAAGTACAGATTTCTTCAGGTTAAACATAGAATTGATGACAACAATAAAATTGGAATAAGTGATCTCTTTAATGAAAAAACAAAATTTAAAAAAATCTCCTCATTATTTAAAAGTAAAGGAAAGCCCATTAATAAAAGTCCAGAATTAGAAAAAAAATCCGAAAATACAAAAAATAAGAAGCCATATCTGTTAAAGGAATATTTTGAAGCTTTTTGCCGTATTGAACAACATAAGGCCTTTAAAAACGATCACTTGGAGGAATTTTTAATTTGCACAAATGTCAGTTTTGATAACGAGGCTAAAATTTATTTTGAGTGTGCCGGAGAAGAAGACCAGATATTATTAAATTTCAAAGACGAAAACGCCACTGCTCCAATTAAGTACAAATTAAAAAAGGAAAAAGAAACTGAGCTAATAGAAAAAATTGAAATAGAAGATAAAATTTATTGGTTTTCGAAGTTTGTGGAAAAATTTAGGTTTTTATCTAATTATAGAGATGTTATATTAGATAACAACATACAATATTGTTTAAAAAAATATCTTAAAATGGAAAATGTCATTTTACCTTATGCTGATTTGCAAAAACGTGTTCTTGATTGGTTTAAAAGCTATTACAAAAATACAAGCGAATATTGGAAATTTGAAGATAAAAAACAGTTTCTAAAATCACTAAATATTAACATCGACTCTCTGCTGGTGGCAGGGTATTCCACTTTCTATGTTGAGGGGTTAAATAGTTGCGAAAAAGTATTTAACGATATTTCACTACTGCGGAAATTTTTCGACGATAAAAAAGACAAGATAATGTTTATTATAACGGCAACCCCTAAATTAAGTGCTATTAAGTTGAATCAGTTGTTTAATGAACTTGAATTAAAGCAGGACGAATTTATTCTTACAGATGAAAATAAATTGCGTGGTAACAAAAAAATTTCTAGCACATTTTTTGCTGCAAAAAGTTACAAGTGGCTTGCAATTGAATATCATAATAAGATAGAAATGGGCGAAATTTTGGACACAATTTTAAACACAAAAGAAGAAAAAAAAGTTGTAATAATTGGTCGGGAAGATGATGTTGGGGAATTTAGACGAGATTTATCTAACACATCATGTTTCCCTGATAAAAATAATCATTTTAAAGATCTGACGGAAGCCTCACAAAGAAAAGTATTGGAAAGACCGGTTATGTTTCAAGGTGAAGAAGTTTATCTAACTGAACTAATAGATATAAATTTGGGAACGAAAGCTGTTAACGAACTAACATTAGAGAAACTTCTTACCGAAATTATTAAAATAGGAAATAAGGGCGTCTTCGCATCACAATCCCTAATAGAGGATTATTATATCCCAAGAAAATTAATTCGAAGAAAGTTAAAACTCAATATTTTACGAAATGAGGATGTTTTAAAAAATTGCTTGTTTATTATTTCAGGTATAAACAGAGATCAACTTAATGATTTAAATATAAACAATGAATTGATTTTCACTTGGGAAAATGGCGAAACTTTTAAAAACGGAATAATTCTTTCTACAACAATCGAAATTAAAGACATATTTGATGAGTTATGTAAAAATGATACAGAAAATGTTTGTTGGTTAGAATATAAACGAGGACAGTTTTTAATTATGAATATTGGCAACAATACCGATATTCTTTATAACCACATTATTTGTTTGGAAGAACATGATTTACACAGGAAAAATATATTAGAGAAACAAATTATAATAGTCGCTGATGGTCTTGGTTGTGGCAAATCCATGTTTATGACGAAAGTTGCATATCAACTTAAGCAAAAATTGTCTAATGGATGGATTTTGAGACTTAATCTTTTATCTTATGCAAATAAACAAGAAAGACAGGGACAAGCTATGAAATCTCTGGAAGATATTGATTTTATAGACAAAGAAACTGATAGAGCAATAGAATTCTTGGCAGATCTCTTATTTCCTAATAAATATTTTGCAAGAGAACTTTTTACCCAGTCTCTGTACCGTTTAAATAGAAATATGAAATTCCCTAAAATAATACTTTTATTTGACGGCTTCGATGAAATAAGTCCCACATTTAAAAAAAAAACTCTCATTTTGCTTAGGGCACTCCGGAAGTCAAATATTGTACAAATGTGGATTACGACGAGAAGCCAAGAAGAACTTAGCTTGCAAGAGGCTCTGCATTCGTCTTCTTTCTTTCTTAATCCTCTTAATTTTACTGAGAAAGTCGATTTTTTGCAAAAATTATGGAAATACGGTTTAAAGAATTTTAATAATTTAAACCTTAAACCTGAAAGCCAGGATATGTTAACGTATCTTAAAGAAATAACAAATAACATCTGTAATTGTAGTGATAAATCAATTAGTGATAGCTTCCTGAGTTTTAAAAATGATGTGCTACCTACTCTTGATAATGATAGCTTAGAACTCGTACCAAGTAAACTTAATTTTTCAGTCATTGCAAAACATCTAATAAATTACTTCGAGTACGACTGTAAAGATAAAATATTAGAGTTTACTGCTAATCCTTTACAACTTCGAATGGCCGGTGATGTAATTATTTTGAAAAAGTTTAGCTCTTTAGACAAATTGGACATATTTTCGCTATATGAAGATTGTATAACATACAGATGGAAACTCTTTTGGGACCACAAAGTCACTGCTGAAAAATCCGAAGAAAGAGATACCTCCTTCGGAATAGTTCTAAACCATTTAACAAAAAAACACCAAAAAATTGCTTATAAAAGTTTATTTTGTCCACAGGATATTGAACAATTTATGGAACGATGTAATAAAATATATTTGTCAAAGACCGGACTACTGGTTATTCATAACGGTCGTCTTGAATTTGTCCATCGAAGTTTCGAAGAGTATTTTGCCAGTCAATATTGCGCTAAATATTTTAAGAAAAGAGAAATACAGGAAATTGTTTTTTCAAAGGTTTTAATAGAAGAAAATTATTCATTAATTCGAGAGTTTTTTAACTCTAATACAAAATTTTTAAACAAATTAAGCTCGAAGACCCCTCAAATGATTGAAGTCATAAAGGTTAATAGTTCCGACTCAAAAATACTTTACCAAATGCTCCAAGAACATTTGTATAATTTATTTGTCAACTTTCTTAAAGATTTGCATATTGATTTTGCTAAAAAAGCAATTTTATTTAAAGAAAAAGTTGATGGAACAACAGTGCTGCACAGAATTTGTGATTGTATAACCGTCGAGCAAATTGAGAATATATTAGAAACATTAAGAGCCAGTGTTCCATCGGAAACACCTATCGAACTTTTCTTCGAAAGGGATAATGAACAACGTACAATATTACATTGCATTTATTTTCATAAAAGAAATTCAATAGTAAAACAAAAATTACAGTTTTTTAAACTTAATTGTGATTCCAAGTTATTTTATGAAATTTTACTTGAAATCGATGAAAGAGATAAAGCCATATTACGCATTATTCGAGAACATAGAAAGGATATAATATTGAAAGTATCTAACGAGAATAGAGACGCTATAAGGAAGATTTTAATAAAAACTGACAACAATTGGCAAACAGCCTTCTATAACACTATTTTAGAATTAGATAACCCTTCTCTGCTCACAATATTACTTGACCTTGTAAAATTAATCTGTAACTTAAAAGAAATTGAAGATTTATTTCCAAGAAAAAATGATTCACGCAATCTGCTGCACACTGCCTGTTATCAATCCAACAAAGATATTTTGGATATTTTTTTAAATGCCATTCAAAACAACAAAGAACTTGTGAAAAATCTTCTGTTAGATATCGACGAAAACGAACTAACTCCTTGCATTATACTATCAATAATTTGTACAATTTTGATCGATTAAAAATATTACTAGACTTTGCTAATTTGAATTGTACTACAGAAACGCTTCATACGCTTTTGTGCAAAAGAACTCGGTTTGGGACTACTATACTACACATGGCTGTGAAATATTTTAAAGAAACAGATAGTCAAGACTCGCTGACATCTCTCCTAACCTATTTATTTAATTTAGTGAAGGACAATAAAGAAATATTTTATAGGCTTTTATTCACAAGGGACGAAAAAGGACGAACAGTACTACACTATACTTCCTCTGAACGAGAATACCCTTTTTTACTTAAAGAGTTACTTGATTTTGTTAAACTAAATTGTGACGAAGACTCTTTTACTAAACTTATACTTAAATGTGATAACGATGACCATGCACATCTTCTGTCAAACTAGTGACAATGAGGAAACTTTAAACTATTTGTTAAATTTAATTAATGACAACACCCTTCCTCTTCAAGTTTTTAACACATTTTTCATGGAAAGGTTGTATCGGATTATATCATTTGAAGTATGGATCGTTTTTCCTTGTTGAAAGCACAGTGCAGTTAGTGGAGTTTTGTGAGAAATATACGCCTGGTGTATCAGTAACTGTCAGCAATTTTCAATAACTACCACAAAATAGCAATATATATATAGGAGTTCTGCAAAAAACTATGTAAATAGGCGACTTAGCCTCTAAAAAAGTTAGAGTCAAATAACACAGTTTTGAGTTAACAGTACGTGGATATTTTTACATTGAGTCTACGTGGCTCTCTCTCTCTCTCTCTTCTATCTTTTATTGAATATTTATATGCCTTTTTAACATCATTATCGCTCTGTTATTTAATTTATTATTACTATACTTTCATATTATTGTATAAAGTGATAAGAATAAAGTCTCTTCTCACATTTGACAAATTAATTTAATGTTAACTGATTATATAAATAAACGATTTGTAATTATAATTTATTATGTAGTATATTAGTATGACAAACAAAGAAATAAATATTATTCTACTATTTAAGAGGTCTCAGTTCTTTATAATGACCTTCAAACTACTAGTCTTTTTTTCTTCTACTTTTTCAACCTGTGTTTATTCTACTCCTGGATATAGGTCTGTCCCTTTCCGTCCTTTCACCTTTCTCTGTTTTGTCCTGTATGTCACCATGGTTTTGTTACTACATGGTTAAAAATAACCTTAAATTTAATGCAGGTTTAATGTCCAGTTAAATTTAATGATTTTGTACCAAAAATCGTGAATAATTTAAAGCAATGCATTAAAATATCAGTTTGTTGTACATTAAATTTGATTGAATGTATCTTAAATTTGAATAAAGTAACTGAAAAGATATTTCCACTTTAAATTATATTAAAATTAATTCACATAGACCCTAATACTAAAGGAATTCACACTATTATTTCATATTACCTGAGTGATATTAGAATTAGAATTTTAATGTAAAGTATATGAATGTTAATGACCTTTATGCCAAATGTAATATCATTTCAGATAATGCACTGAAAATTTCTTGTGGCACATACACCAAATTTAACATACATTTACATAAGAATTTAAGCAAAATATAAGCCTTTTTCAGTTGGTTTCCTCTAAATATGCATTTATTTATTTATGTGTACCAGCTGCAAGTATATTTTGCATCATCTATTGAAATAGATCTCGTAAGAGATTTTTCTGTTCAGGTTGTATCAAATTCCGGAAGATGGCGCAACTTTTATTGAACTTTTTGGTTCGTATCGCATAAGTTGCTTAAAAGATTCGCTTCTTGCATAATGAGATGTACGAGGCGACACTGTTAGGGGTATTGGAGTTATTATCAAAGATAGAGTGTTGTGATTTTCACTTTAGTTTCCTACTTTTAAACGAAACGAAAGATTCCGGTGTCAAATTTGTCATGGCTCTCTTAGCTTTTAATCTAGAGTGTGATTTTGAAAATCTTCGTTTTTTAAGCACATCTCGTATTTCTGTTAAGCGTTAATTTATCAAAAAGGTAAAAACTGATTTATTAAAGTTTCTGATAACATAAACATTTAAATATTTGTATCAAACAAGAACTCGGCAAAACAAAGTTTTTGGTTCAAGATCAGATCTGTATTGTTTATGAATTCGCTGTAACATGCTGTCAAGTTTGACTGTTTGTATCTCGGAAATCAATTGACGGATTTGAAATTTTTTTTTCACGCAAAGAAGCGTCTTTCCAAGTACTTTCAAACCATGTATTGCAAAAGAAAATCCAATTAAAATCCGCAGAGATAATCTATTTGTTTTTAAGCAAAAATATCAACAATATCTTTAAACAATTCCTGAGGGCGTCCAAATTATCCGATTTTGATTCTGAAAAAAGCGTTGGAAAACTTGAGTTCCCTACTATATATCGAAAATAAATTTAAATACCAAATACCTAATCGGATTGCAAAATTATTGAGCAAACGAATTTTAGCGTGTTATTTTATCATGGCATAAAGTTTTCTTTGCTCTAATATGAAAGTGCTCAGAGAAATTCATTAAAAAACTGTTTTTTTACTTTTTTTTTTTAATTATCGCTATTTTGCAATAAAGGAAATATATTTTGAGATTTTCGACCAACCCTATCTTATGGCAAATTTAATTTCGAAACATTTTTCCCTTTTCAACTTTCCTCTCAAATGAATATCTTCAAAATTACACGAGAGAAAAGTTGAAAAAAAAACGTTTTTTTTTTTCGTTAATTTTATATTTTTATTAATAAAAACAATGTTGTCAAAGTTTTTGAAATGACGCATGTCAAAATTATCCTTATTTAGGTTATTCTGAAGGTTCTCATGCAAAACTCTCCATGTTCCATTTCACATCCACCTAAAAACAGATAAGCCCTGGTCTATAATACTAATTCATAGTAAAAGAGTTTTTAACTATTTATCCCAAATATAATTAAAGAATAAACAATTTTTTTGGTACACACATCAATAAATGCCATTCTTTTTTAACTGCATTATTTAAATCATGAAAACCTGCTAATCGATATATCGATATGAACTGGTGAATAAAGTAACTGGGCAATAAAATAAAACCATAAATTTTAAATTATCTAAATTATTATGTTATTTTCAATAAGCTATTAATCTACAATAATACTTATCGATGAATAAAATTCTGGAAATCCTCTTTTGGTTCAAATCAATTATAAACTTCGCTGATCTAGGGCTGATTTTTAACCGAATTCTAAAAGAAGGAGGTTCTCAATTCGTCGACTATGTATTTACACCGATTACTCCGAAACGGCGGTACCGATTTGAATGAAATTTCTTGCGTTATGTTCAGCAAGTTGCTGCGGTTGTCCCATATTTCTTTGGACGAAATTGGTGCAGTAATATCCAAGGTGGCGCTGACAATATGGCGGTCAAAAAAATTAATTTTGTTTGATTTTCTCCAAAATATGTATGTGGAAATTTTTGGGATCGTACACAACGAATCTGAAATTATTTTAACAAAATTCAATATGGTGAACAAAAAAAAATAATATTGTCTAATTTTCTCCAAAATTGGTGTGGGGGAATTTTCGGGGTCGCACATAATGGATCCAAAATATTTAAAAAAAAATCAATATGGCGGATCCAATATGGCGGACAAAAAAAAACAATTTTGTCCGATTTTCTCCAAAATTGGTACGAGGGAGTTTTCAGGGTCATACATAACTAATCTAAAATTACTTTTAAAAAATTCAATATGGCGGATCCAATATGGCGGCCGAAAAAATCAATTTTGTCCGATTTTCTTCAAAATTGGTACGGGGGAGTTTTCGGGGTCGCACATAACGAATCTGATATTATTTTTGGAGGATTAAAAATTCTACATCTCCCGATTTTGTCTAAAATCAGTATTGGGGTATTTTTGTTAGTGTTAATCATGAATTTAAAATATTTTTTGAAAAACTCAATCTGTCAGATTCAAGATGGTGTCCTAAAAATTTTACATTTTTCGATTTTGTTCAAAGGTGGGACTGAATCGTTTTTGAGGATGTAAATAGCGAATATAAGTTTAGAAATTTTAAATTTCCGGATTTCATCCAAAATTGGTACTAGGGGGCTTTGAAGGATTTAGATTTAGATTAGATTAAGACTTAAAATAATTTTTTTGAAATTTAATATAGCGGATGCAATATGGTTGGTTGAAAATTTTACCTTATTCGCATTTTTCCAGATTTGGTATTAGGGGGTTTTCGGGGTCGTGTATTACGAATATGAAGTTAATTTTTTACAACTAATAGGTACAATATGAGGAACAGAAAATTTTACATATTCTGATTTTGTCTAAAATTGATATTGTGGGGTTCTTGAGGCGTATACAAACTCAATATGCAGTATAAAATATATCGAGCTAAGAAATTTACATCTCAGGTTCTTTAAATATCGATATTGGAAGGCTTTGGGGCCTATATTACCAATCTAAAATTAACTTGAAATTTAAGATAGTGGATTTACTATGTCAGAGTAAATATTTGTTTCACACAATTTTACTGGTATTTGGAAAACTCTAAGAGCCAAAGAATTTTTAGTGGTTCATTTTAGAGTGACTTACAACTTTGGATAAAATAGGTACTTTGTTGCTACCTTGGAGTCATTGCGAGGTACACTATTCTCGATTAATACTTAGTTCAAATAATTTATGGATATTATAATGAATTCTAAAGCTAAAAATAGAAATATAAAATTTTTATAAAAAAATTGAACCGACTCCTAAAAGTGCGCTAAAAAGTGAAAAATAACTATAAATTTTTATAAGAAATTTTGAAGTCGGCGCCAAATTATTTCTAAGTGAAATTACAAATAAACTATTTTTACTCTGTTTATGAGAATCACATTTTGTTATGTATTAGTTTGGCACCGAGTTCAAAAGTTTCAATTTCATATAAAAATTTCTAGTTATGTTTCACTTTTTAGCGCACTTTTATTAGTCGATTCCATTTTTTTTATAAAAATTTTATTGTGTATATATGAAATTGAACTTTTTGACGTCGGTGTCAAACTATTTGTAAATGAAATCAATAACTACTAATATATAAAAATTATGGTAAGAACGCAATTACAAAGTAAAGTATTTTAAATCTGTTTATGCGAATCACATTTTGTCAGGTATTAGTTTGGCGGCGACTTCAATAAATTTCAATTTCATATAAAAATTTATAGTTATTTTTCACTTTTTAGTGGTTCATTTTAGGGTGATTTACAACTTTGGATAAAATGGGTACTTTTACTTTTTTGCCACTTTGGAGTCATTGCGAGGTATACTAATCTTGATTAGTACTGAGTTCAAACAATTTATCGATATCATAATGAATTCAAACCTAAAAATCGAAAAATAATTATATGAACTTTTTATATGTAATTGAAATTTTTGAAGTCGGCGCTAAATTATTTCTAAATGAAATAAATAACCACGGATATATGCATGAATACGCCATCCGACGGGAGGTCGGCGAAGCTGCGTTCAGTATTTGCATGCTTCCTTGCGATCTGTCCTTTGCACAGCCAGGTGTATGTCGGTATCCTGATGAGTCTAGTAGAGACCATCATCTTGATAGTGGTGGAATAGGATAAATTGTGTTCCTTAGCAATTTGTTTGAACTGTGCAACCTCTAACACGGAAAGGATATGGTTGGAACGAAGTTTGCATTTACTGTTCGCATTTTACTTCATTCATATACGGAGCTGCATATAGTTGTACGTTTGCTGAATGTGATTTCAGCACTACAGCAGCATAATGTGGATATTTCCACTGCAATTGCATCTCACACGGAGGATTCCGTGAAAGCCGCATAATCATATATATATATATATATATATATATATATATATATATATATATATATATATATATATATATATATAAGTAATTACAAATAAAGTATTTTTAACCTGTTTATGCAAATCACATTTTGTGAGATATTAGTTTGGCGCCGACTTCAAAAATTTCAATTTCATTTAAAATTTTATAGTTTTTTTCATTTTTTAGCGCACTTTTAGAAGTTCAATTTTTTTAATAAAAATTTTATTATCTAAACATGCCATGGAAAGGTAGTATCGGATTATGTTGCTTGTAATGCAAACAGTTCTTCCTGGTATGAAGTTTTGTCAAATTTCGATTTTCAATTACCCAAAATTGTCGACGATTCTCGATTAGTTAATTAATATGAAAATTCGATTAATCTATTAATCAATTAATAGAATAATTAATTGATTTGTTGGCTGATTATTTTTTGCTCATTTGTTAATTTCTTTTCCATGCACGCATGATTTGCTGATTATTTTTCATCTGATTCTGATCACGTACTTTCCCATATAATGTTTAATATTAAACTGTTTTAACTTTATCCATATGCAACAAAATACCTAGACTGCATCATTTAGAGGGTTTAAGTTTCAAGCTAAATATACCTTTACTTAACTATTTTAAAGCTCTTTAAATATTAAAAATGTTCATTTAAAATCTGTCTATGGCTCATATCTAATTGCTTTGGGACTTAAACTGATACAAAAATTATAAAACTTTTATTTTAAACTAATTTGTGAGATAATGAAACTTGTAACATATTTTATAAGAATAGAAAAACATGACGAGGTTAAATCTGAGAAAATTGTGTTCTTGCTGTTAATTTTTCTCTATTTTATACAGACAAATGTCTGGTTGAAAATCATGGTTCTTGAGTTCAGACCATGACAAATTGTAATTATTATTCGATGTTTCGCCTACGATTGGACGAAGCATCTTCAGGGATCTTTACTCAACGAGATTAGAACAATGAATAACTGTGGAGAAGCAACAGCCCGGTATTTATACCCGATTGGTGTTCAGCGAATCGTCATCCAGGGCTAAAATTGGTTTCCACATGTGATGTAGACTGTAACCTGTATCTCTCTTAATATTACTTGGATCTTTATAAATTTCGAATAATTCTTTAATTTTACGTTTAAAGAAACCAGACACTGATGCTAGCCTTACCTTAGTTTCTTTTACATTAAAAGTGTGATCTAAGCAATGCTGGTGTTCAGCTACTGCAGATTGTACAATTTGTTTGTTTTTTATACATCTTTCATGTTCCTTAAGTCTAGTGGATATAAACCGTCCGGATTCACCTACATACACTTTGCCACAACATCAAGGTATCTTATAAAAGCCTTCTGTTTGAAATGGTATTGCATCCTTTGGTGACTTCCAACATTGCCCAACTTTCTTACATGTGTTAGAAATTGTCCGAATGTTTGATTTTCGGAGCAATCTGGTAATCTTGTCGGTGGTTCCGTGTATGTAAGGTAAAACAACACTGTCCATAGGAAGTTCATTTATGACATTTTGTTGAGGAGTTGGGTTTTTATACTTATCAATAGGACGTATAATATTTTCAGCTCAATATCCGTTGCCTCTCAGAGTATTAGTCAGTTTTTCTGTTTCTGATTTAAGTGATTGTTCATCACACAAGGAAAGGGCATATCACGAATTGTCTTTGAGAAGGATGATGGTGCGATATTGCATTGAAATATCGATCTGTATGGGTTGATTTCCTGTATACAGAATGTCCTAATTTGCCATTCTCTTTCCTTTGTACTAGTACATTGAAAAAGAGAAGGGCACCCACTGATTCGGTTTCCATAGTGAATTTTATGCTAGGGTGTTGTTGGTTTAGATGATCTAGGAAATTATGGAGGTTATCTGCGCCATGTGGTCAAACTACGAACGTATCTTCTACATATCTGCACCAAAATTTAGGTTTTAGAGGAGCAGAAGACAAAGCATTTTTTTTTCGAAAGCTTCCATGAGGATGTCAGGTACCATGTGTGACGGCTGAGATTTCATGACCGCTCCTGAAGTCTGTTCATAGAAAGACAAGTAAAATAAGTGGAAATCAGACATGCTTTAATTAATTCTAGTAGGGTGGAGTCCATGTTGTAATTTCGTAATATGTCCGATATTATGGAATCTGAATCATTTGTATACAGGGATTCTACTTCAAAACTGACTAATATGTCTCTAAACTCCAATTGCATGGTTTTTATTTTTTGGACAAAGAGTCTAGAGTCTTCTGGAGTGAGGTGGGAGGCGTTAATTAGAAATATGAGGTGCCTTTCAATTTAGTTTGTTGAAGAAGTCCGAATGACTTTGTAAGTGTTATCGTCCAAGAACTGGTTTATTTGTATATTTGTCCTTATCCATAATAACCGTTGCATTTCCTTTTTCAGATGGGAGAACTAAGGTAGTGTTGTTTTCGTTTAGTTTTTTTTTAAAGCCTTCCCTTCCGCTGATGTAATATTTGATTTAGAGTGCTTTGAGTGTTTTATGATCTTCGCTGTCTTATATCGAATCGTGTTTACTTGTTCTCAAGGTAGTTTTCTAATGGGGGCCTCGACACTAGAAACTATTTCTTCCACTGGTATGCGCTTTGGATTGATGGTGAAGTTCTGTTTCTTTGGATAAGATTGTTTTGTCTGGTCGTAGGTGATTTTATCCAGCGTTGCAAATTTGCCCTGTTCCATTATAGATGATAATCTTAGATGTAAATCATAGAGATTACAGGCATTTGTATCCAGATCATCACGAATCGCCTTAATCCGTTCTCTGACGAGGATCGTGCTTGCATGCTTGTAGATATTCTTTGCACTTCTGGAGGTTATGTGATGTTTTATCTGAAACGATTTTGGTATTACGTATACGTTCTTTATTAGCGAACCTCTATGGGGAGGATATCCAAAAAGATGCCAAAACCTTCGGCGATACCCACAGCAGCAAGATGAAAATGATATGCCAGTTAACATTTCTTCTGAGATGTTGTGATGAAAACGTGATACCAAAATCGTTGCCGATAAAACACCACAAAACCTCCAGAAGTGCCACGAATATCTACAAGTATGCAAGTGCGCCTCTCGTCAAAGAAAGGATTAAGGCTATTCGTGGCGATTTGGATACAAATGCCTGTAATCTCTATGAATGAATTACATAACGAAACAGGACAAATTTGCAACGCTTGATAAAATCACCTACGCCCAAGTAGAAAGAATCCGCCAACAAGTCACTATGAAGCAAAAAAGAAAATTCGAAGGACTTCTGAGCCACAATAATCCAGCAAGCACATCAATGAACACAGTCGTCAATTTGTCAAGTATACAAGTTACCGAAGCAGAGAAAATAATCTTAATTAAAGAAGAGAACTTCGCCATCACTTCAAGGTTCATACCAATGGAAGAAATAGTTTTTAATGTTGAAGCCTGCATTAGAAAATTACCTTCAGAATAAGCAGACACGATTCGATCCGTAACAATGGAGATCATACAACACTAAAAGCTACCTAAATTAAATATTACATCCGCGGAAAGGAATGCTATTAAAAAACTGAACGAGAACAACACCATCTTAATTCTCCCAGCTGATAAAAGAAATGCAACGGTTGTTATGAATAAGGACAAATATACTAAAAAAATATAGCAGCTCTTAGACGATAATACTTACAAAGTTATTCGGACGGAAATAACAAATAAAATCGAAAGGAATCTCATATCTCTAATCCACGCCTCTAGTCTCACTCCAGAAGAAAAAAAAAACGTTAAACCAAGCAGCCCCAAGATTCCACGCCTCTGCGGACTGTCTAAGATACGTAAAGAAAATATATCTCTATATCTAATCGTCAGCGGAAACTCACCAACCTACAAAATAGGTACATATTTGGCAAAACTTTTACATCCCTTTACAAGAAAAACTGAATCCTTTGTTAACAACTATGGACACTTTTTCCAATGATTAAAAACTTTCCAATTAGAGCTCGGAGATATATTGGTAAGTTTTAATGTAGAATTCCAGTATACAAATGTTCAATTAGTTTCCATAATATTGGACATATTACGAAATAACAACATGAACTGAATTAAAGCATGTCTAATTTTCACTTATTTTACTTTTTAAGGAACTTTCTACGAATAGACTTCAGGAGCGGCCATGAGATTTCCGCTGTCACTTGTGGTAGTTAACATTTTCATGGAAGCTTTGGGAAAAAATTGGTTTGTCTTCTGTTCCTCTAAAACCTAAATTTTGGTACAAACATATAGATGAAACGATCGTAGTTTGGCTGCATGACGCAGATGACCTCCATAATTTTCGGGATCATCTAAACCAACAACAACCTAGCATAAAATTCACTATGGAAACTGATTCAATGGGTGTTCTTCCCTTTCTCGATGTACTAGTACAAAGGAAAGATAATGGCAAATTAGAACATTCTGTGTACAGAAAACCAACTCACACAAATCGATATCTCCATGCGACGTCACACCATCATCCTTCTTAAAAACAATCGTCATAAATTCTTTGGACATAATAGAACTCTTTCAATATGTGACGAACAATCACTGAAATCAGAAACAGAAAAACTAACTTATGCTCTGAGAGACAACGGATATTGCGCTGAAGATATAAGACGTTCTATTAATAAATATAAAAATCCAACTCCTCAACAAAATGTCATAAATGTACCACCTATGGACAGTGTTGTCTCACCTTCCATATACGGAACCACCGACAAGATTACCAGATTACTTAAAAAATCAAACATTCGGACAATTCTCGTAGAATACAATAACAAAGAGATTACTAATAAAAAGGAAAATAAATGCGGCGATTACCAATTAAGTTATGGCTCTTGTCCTAAGAAGTATATTGGGCAAATGGATGCGATTTCAAAGCAAAAATACAAGAACACAATAAAAATTCTAATTCTGCGTACGCCCTGCACATACAAGGAAACCATCACAATTCCAATGAAGATTTTAAAATCTTACACCTAGCTTATAAAGACACAAAATTGTCGTTGTTGGAATCCTTAGAAATTACTAGAATAAATCATACAGAATATATTCTAAGTAATCAACTAGAGACTAATAACTCCCCATTGTTAAACTTGTTTGGAAATTCCGAGCAATAAAATGTAATATACGTTTATCAAATCTAGGTGTTGTCGGCACGCCTTTTTCCTTTAAGAACAGGTAGATTATTGGATCAAATTTGTTTAGTTAGTATGAACTTAAAATAGTTAACATTGATAAAGTTGTAGTACAAAGAAACATGCCAGTTAAATTAAAATGAAATAAGTGAAAATTAAAATAAAATGTTTTTCTTCCGTTTTATGTTAAACTGAATTTTGACCAAGTATCGATTGACTCAGTTAATTTTATTAATTATACCCACAATATTGTTAATTAATCATATCATATTAAATGGAAACACAGATAATTGTTCATTAACATCCAAAATCAACTTTACGAGCATTTTTAGGCGTCTTTTCTAAAAGCAGCAAAATTTGATTGTTCGGCGTGTTTATGTATAACTGATAGAGATCTTTGTAGTGCATGCTTTCTTATAAAATTAATCACGAGTGATATTTTCATTCACTCAATGGTTGAGGAAAGATCTTATGTTTGGCAAGTGATCGCATAGATATGTACTGTCGATGTCGAATATACATTCTACTGTCAGGTTTGTCTCAAGATTGATAAGATTTCAAAAATCGGTTTTGCTTGGCAAAATGTTGAGAGAATACAAAACCTTCCAGGTTTTCAACTGTTCAAATTTCTCTTCTATCAACCCAAGAGCTGTATCTAATCACGGCTAAAAGAAAATAATTTCAAGAATTTTCTATTCTCATTTTTTGAGTTATTTTATTTTGTAATCTACGTGAAAACTTATTCAGCCAACAGAATATCCCGTTATCCTGTATCGTTCAGTGCCTCAAAACACATGGCGTCCGATCTCCCCCCTCCCCAAAATAAATTACACAGGGCCACTCCCATTTACTTTATTGATCCAGGGGATTAATATATATGGATTTTGAGTCGTTGAACACAAATCTGTTATCCGCTTTGGACTAGCACTTCAAGGTTTTTAGTAAAATGAGGTAAACTATCTTAAAAACGACATGAAACATCTGTTGACTCCTATACCTATCTTAGTAAAATCTGAGATACCTTAAACCCCGAATTAGGTAATTTAGCTACTTTGAAACCTTATTACCAATAACCACCTAATTTTATAACCTAATAACCTTATAATTCTACCACCTCATAAACCAGTAAGCTCGTCAAGTACAGAATTCCTGCGCGTGAATACCTTAAGGCAGCTTCAGCTCACCAAGTCACAAAACCATAACTGCATAACCGAAAAACTCTATAACCATATAACCCTATAAAATCCAGACGAAACAGATCATTGACCTATAACCTTCTAGCCAAAGAAGAGTAAAATGCTTGAAAAACAATAAAAGTCGATATTTAAAAACAATTAAATATCCTAGATGAATAACATCAGCAAGTATTTATACATATATTTCTACGGAGCTTATTTAAAATTATTTTCTAAGCAAAAGTAATTTATCATTATTAAATCAATATTAAAGTTCATATAAATAAACTAATGGAAAAAAGAAGTTAGTTAGAAGTAGTAATAGTGAAGAAGAGTAACCCTCATACTAATAAATCGTGACAAGAGTGACTTCAGTATGTCTGGAGATTTTTTCAGATAGTGGTAACTTCTCAAAAACAACCAAGGAATTCGGAGGGGATATGGAAAGCTACAAAAATTGGCTAAATGCCTAAAAAATTATCCTAACATGCAGAACATAAATATCAATAATTTCTCTTAATTTTTTTGTTGTGCCGTGCAGTGATTTTAGTAGTTAAATTTTGGAATTTATATTTGTGTATTTTATCAAGACATAGGTGCAGACTTTTTATTTATAACAGTGCATCAATGTGTGGTATTGTTTTGTAAATCCCAATCATTATTTTCGGTAAATTAATTTTCTATATTTTAGTAATTATTTACATTACCGTAAATCTAGAAAAACGACGTTTTTTGAAAAAAATTTGATACTTACCTTCTATTTTGAGATCATGTAATACGATTGTTGCTTCGATTTTGCACTATTTTTCCTCTGTTTTCTGGAAAATTCTGAAGAAAACACCGAATTTACCTATTTATTTTCAATGATATTAATTAAAATATATAGTATGTAATATATTTTAACTATTTTTCCACAAATTTTAGTAAATAAATTTAGATAAACTTTTCAACGAAAAATCAAAAATGTATTCCGGAAAGTCCATCGGCCATCAAACTCGTGAAAACGACTAATATTCGTTTGACACGTTGCCAGATGTAAAATACTTTCGTGGTATAAACTATAAAATTTTTCCCTCTCAGTCAACAACATAGTTTCATTTTTATATTGTCTAGGAGAAAAATTAATCTTAACCAGCTATAATTTTTTATTAGTTCAGGTTTAGCTTGATTTTGGCTAATTTGTAATACTAAAATTAATCTGAAATAACCTAAGTTGACCTAGACTTATACTTTCGCATTAAAAGCTATAAAATTTATCAATTACAGTTAACAACATAATTTAATTTTTGCAATATATAAAAAAGGGTAAAATTAATCTTAATCCTCTAAAATTTTTGATCAGTTTCAGTTAGTTCAGATTTAGTTTAGTTTTGGTTGGTTTTAGAAATTAAAACTAACTTAAGCTAATCTAGATTTATTAATTAAAAATGTTATTGTCCAGCAGAGACTACGTAGAGGCGGAATAATCTGTGAAAGAAAAGAATATATGTGAATTTCACAGAAATCATATTCACAATCTGACAACAGCGATGGATTTTCGGGTTTTAGGAACGAGTCACACCACTATTTTAATGGCGGAAGCCATGTTGTTTTTATTTCTTTTAATTTGTTTTTTAAGATTTTTTTTGTTTTTCCGATGAAATTGTACAAATTTATGAATTACTCTATAATACTGAGGCTTCTATTAGTGTAGAATTTGTGGTTGTAACAAAATTTTAAAAATTATGGAAAACATCGTGTTGTATGACCTCGAAATAGGGGGAAGTATCGAAATTTTTTCAAAAAAATGTCGTTTTTCACCCAGAGAATTATGTTTAAATCTATTTTATGTCAGTATTTACTTTATTAATCATTTAATAATGAACTCTAAATTGTATTTTTCCAATATAATAAAATAAAAGGTTGCTCAACTCCAGTCCTATCCTCTGGCCTACTGAGCAAGTGCAGTATAGCCTCTTTAAGAGGAATACAGCTTTACATGCCCGACCGAATTTGTCTTAGGGTAATCTCGTTCCTTTTACCCCAACAACTTCCTCGATAATAACGCAGAACTCTAACCTTCTCCATACTTGAGTATGCAGTTCATCTATATTGTTATATAGTTGAATGGTTTTAAGTAAAAAACTATTGATACGATATCTACAAAAGTCTAAAAGTAACTTAAAACAAATTATTGCATGGTTTATATTTATTCCTTGAATAGTGTGTGTGTATGAAAGGAAAGTTATAACCAAATAAAAATGTAACGTTAGTGATTATTTACTTTTATTGTTTTTATTGCAGGACAAAGATTGGTCAGATGAATCCAGTGACGATGAAAGCAGTCAGGTTGTACTGGATCACCTTATAAATACGGACAAGTGTTTTTATGAAAACAACGAAGTTTATTCAGATGAAAAAGCAAGGTTCGAAGAGTTGGAGTTAAATCAACCCGGTACTAGTGGAATTGGGTCAACTTTTTACAACGTTGAATCATCGGTAAGGCTGCTTCAAGAATTTTTCCTTACGAGCAAGATGCATGAGACCGGACATTTTGACGATATAATTTTATAGTATCTATCTATTTGGATGTGCAGATTTCATTAGGTTATACATCAAATCGATGACAAATATAAAATTTAATAAAATTTAAAAAAAAAGTGGAGCGAAGCGAAAAACTGCAATATAAATTTTTATATGAAATTGAAATTTTTAAAATCGGCTCCAAGTTAAAACCTGACAAAAATTCACACAAAATTTACCATACCTTATATGTACCTCGTGATAGAAGTTATTTGTTTTATTTAGTAATAATTTTCAATATTTTATTGATGGAATTAGAGATCAAGAAATACAGCGTACGTTGTGTATAAACAAGTTTAATTATTGTAGTGGAGCGTTCGACAGGTCTTTGGAAACAGAAGCAGTTTATAAAGTGTCAAGATCAAAAATAGATTGGTTCCCACAGAGAAAAGCAAGGATTCATCGATCCAGGCAATGGAAATAATGTTTTCTGAAATTCTAAAGACACTAAACACAATAAGTGATTCTTCATGAAACCAGATGGAACCAAATACAATAAATAATACTTTACCTTATAGAAGAAACCAGATGTGTTACAGATGTGGACGAATTGGACACATGAGAAGGGACTGTCGGGTACGATTAATGTCTCGTTCACCATCTAGAGACCGCACTTAAGAGAATCAGGAAAACTACCATTAGTCAACATTAAGGGTTGGGTGTTGATAAATATCGAGAAGGCCCCCAGAATTCTTTCCATTCGTAGCCTACGAAGGACTGTCGATAGTTTTATAATTAAAGGAAAAGACAATGCTACACTTACTACCATAATTGTTGACACTGATGGAGCAGTATATCTGATAAAGTCAAATCTTGTTAATAAATTTAGAATTCTACCATTGTCCAGCAGAATAATGTTGGCATAGGTAACTGGAGAAGTAGTTGAGGTAATTGAAGAGATGCAAGTGGAGCTTAAACTTGGAGGGCTAAAATTAAATCATTTGGTGTTAGTTGCCGACATAGAAGATGAGTTTATTCTTAGAATGGACCTGTTTCGTCGACATGGATTTTCTTTTGACAACAAACTTAACATCTTAACGTTTGACATTGAAGAATTTATTCTGTCAAAGAATAATAGTACCGAATCAATCAGAGGCATTGCCGAACCAACAACCAGATAAAGAGAAATACAGAGAAGATCATTAGTCAATTAAGCTGACGTCATACCAATATGAGTAGCCCATATTCTTCCTAATTATGTGAAAGTTAATATAGAAAACGAAGTGACATTATACGAGCGAGTAAAATGGGTAACAAAATTTGAACAATTCACCAAAACTACATCAAAGTCGTCATACTCATTGAGCAGCTTCAGACAAACTGGAAACATCTTTCGCCGCAAGAACTTGAAAAAGCCAACAGGTTCATAACGAAACATGTTTTTAAAGTAAAAGATGGCAATAAGGGTAGGACGAACATAATCCAGCATGAAGTAAATACTGGCAGTGCCCCAACCAATATACCAGCCACCTAGAAGGCTCCCTGTAGCCAAACGCCAGAAAGTGGAGTTACTTGTAGACAAAATGCTGAATGCGAGAGGTATAGAAAAATCGTTTTAATGCTTAGTATGATAAAATTTTAAAAATGGGTGCTTTCTATTTGAAAAAATTGACTTTTGACGATTTTTAAATACAATTTTTATTCTACTTTTTTGACCACTAATAATTTTCAAAATATCATAAAAAACTACTAAAGTCGATCTTCGTCTATAAGAAAACTTACCCAAATGAAATAATAAAGACTTTCTTATAGGAAAAATTTATAGTTAAGTTTTGGTCCGTAAACGTCATTTTTGACATAAAAATTTCAATATGTCCAAAACGGTGAGACTTAAGTATAAAATATTGTACATGAAATATGTTTAGAACTTTACGTAGAAATCAAAAATGCAATAATGTATAGGATGTTTTATTTAAAATAGGCAAGTTGACATCTACTTTCGGTATAACGGGAAGTGCAGCAATCTTGAAAATATGTTAGCCGGCTGTCCCCCATACACATTAATCCACTATCAAATTTTCAGTTTTTTTTTTAATTATAGTTTTTACACAATCGATCGATTAAGTTCCCGGAGAATCACCCTGTATATAGAGTTAGAATTTGTGCCTCTTTAGTCTCATTACAGTGGTATACTGTTGTTTTAAATAGTGTAGAAAGCAAACACGAATCACTGTCATTCACTTTTTCCCCCACACAATTTAATTCATCTTCTTTCTGTAAGGAATATATATATATATATATATATATATATATATATATATATATATATATATATAACAGACAAATATTATTAATATAAAATAAACGTATAATATTCAACATAAGCAAATATGAATAACAACAGTATATTTAAAAGTTTTCGGAGCAACATTGAAATTATTTTCAAGCCATAGTGATGACAAAAAATTTGCGATAATTTTATCGATCAATGTATTTATAACTGTCAAATCTTTATTAAGATTCATATAAATAAACTGAATAAACTATAAAAAATAAATTTTAACATTCGTACTATATTTAAAATATTTTTTAATTCAATTATACTAAAAAATAGAAGGAAAAGTACTCCGCATGATGTTTGTCAGACCTTTGATGATTATTTCAAATGTTGGCAACTTCTCGATGATAATATAGAACTCTCATTTTGAATATACTTTACTATTCAATTCATCCATATTATTCCAGTTTAATACTTCTAGTCCAATATTATAGGTTTGATATTTACAAAAGTATAAAAGAAAATTGAAATAGAAAATTCTCGCAGGGTTTATGTGTGACTTCGTTTGTTAAATACTCCATGGAAATTAGATCAAAAAAGAGCTGTTTTGTTAACAAAGATGTAACATTGATTTTTTTGCTGGAATGTGTTTATCCTATAAAACATATCTCGATGGTAACTCTGAAAGATCTGAGCAAAAAAAGTGGCGGACCAATAGTAAAAGTTGTATCGAAAAATGTTTCAAACAAAAATTTGTAGATAATTAAAATCTATCGATTCAAGTAATACAAGTTATTTTTAACAAATTACCGATTTAAAATTCAACATAGATATAGGTATTATCATTTTAAAAAAGTATGTCAAACCAGGAATCTGTGAGTTTTTTATTTTCCGGGAAATTCGATGTCGAATTTGAAAATCCAACCTCAATTTTCCGCTTTCCTAATTAAGATACAATGCTCAATTTTAATGAGAGTTGTTTGTATTGTTTTATATTTTGAAGATCTATTAAAAAAAAAATTTTTTTAATCGTGGGCCGAGAAATTTTGCAAAAATCAATTTTTGCACCAAAAAAATTACGATTATTGGATTTAGATGTGTCATTTCCGATTTCAAAAAAAAAAAAATGAATTTTGGATGAAAAAGACGTTTTTTTTTCAAAAATTCATAATGGCGTCGCAAATGAATATAAGGGCTCAAATTTGCAGAAGATGATTTTTAATAGTACTTTACCTGTTAATTTTTTGGATCCAAAGAATACACTTCCATACGATCTGTGAACCTTCGAAAATTGGGCCGAATCTACTCGAAAATAGCTGCTGCAGGTCGCTGTCGGCGGGTTGCCATAGTTCAGGCGCATTGTTCATTGGCGTTTCAAGGAAACTTATGCATCACAAGAAATATTTATAACATTGATGTTGTTTTATTAATTTGTATGATTAATTACTAATTTGTTTATTAACAAAATTTTTACAAAAAATTATAGAGAAAATGATACAAATATTTAATTATATATTACATATTCTACTGTTTTTTTCCTGTATATTATTAGTATCTAACAGTTTATTAACAAAATTTTTACAAAAAATTATACAGAAAATCATAATGATATTAATTTGTCCTAATACAAACTTATATAAAATTTTTATAAAAAAATTGAACCGACCTCCAAAAGTGCGCTAAAAAGGGAAAAATAACTAGACATTTTTATATGAAATTGAAATTTTTGAAGTCGGCGCCAAACTAATACCTGACAAAATGTGATTCGCATAAACAGATTAAAAATACTTTATTTGTAATTGCTTTCTTACTCTAATTTGTATATATTAGTAGTTATTTATTTCATTTAGAAATAATTTGGCGCCGACTTCAAAAACTTCAATTTCATATAAAAATTTCTAGTTATATTTCCCTTTTTAGCGCAGTCGGTTCAATTTTTTTATAAAAATTTTATTTTTCGATTTTTAGTTTTGAATTCTTTATGATATTCATAAGTTATTTGAACTACATGCTAATCGAGATTAATGTACCTTGCAATGACTCCAAGGTGGCAAAAAAGTACCTATTTTATCCAAAATTGTAAATCACCTTAAATTAAACCACTAAAAATTCTTTGATTCTTTCCAAATACCAATGAAATTGTGTCAAACAAATATTTAGTCTGTCATAGTAAATCCAATATCTTATATTTCAAATAAATTTTAGATTGGTAATATAGGCTCCAAAACCTTCCAATATCGACGTTTAAAGAACCTGCGATGTAAATTTCTTAGCTCTATATATTTTATACTGCATATTGAGTTTGTAGATGCCTCAAAAACCCCACAATATCAATTTTAGAAAAAATCGGAATATGTAAAATTTTCTGTCTCTCATATTGTATCTTATCAACCTAATAGTTGTAAAAAATTAACTTCATATTCGTAATACACCATCCCCCAGCGCCCTAATACCAAATCTAAAAAAATGTGAATAACGTAAAATTTTCAACCCACCATATTGGATCCGCCATAATGAATTTCTAAAAAAAAAATAACGTCTTAATCTAATCTAAATCTAAACACTTCAAAGCCCCCTAGTACCAATTTTGGATGAAATCCAGAAATTTAAAATTTCTAAATGGTCATATTGGATTTGACGTATTTGATTTTCTTAAAATAATTTTATATTCTCTATTTACATCATCAAAAAAGATTCAGTTCCACATTTGAACAAAATGGAAACATGTAAAATTTTTTGTCAGCTATATTGCATTAGCCATATTGAATCCTAAAAAAAAACTATTAAACTCATAATTTACACCCCCAAGAATCCTCTATATCCGTTTTAGAGAAAGTCGAGATATGTAAAATTTTTAGAACACCATATTGAATCCGCCAGATTGAGTTTTTCAAAAAATATTTTAATTTCGTAATTAACCCTAACAAAAATCCCTCCATACTGACTTCAGACAAAATCGAGAGATGTAGAATCTTTAATCTGCCATTTTAGGTCCGCCATATTTAATTTTTTTTTTAATAATATCAGATTCGTAATGTGCTATCCCAAAAACTCTTTCATATCAATTTTGAAAAAAATCGAACACAATTAATTTTTATCTACCATATTGGATACGCCATATTGCATTTTAAAAAAATAATTTTAGATTCGTCATGTGCTATCCGGAAAACTCCCGCGTACCAATTTTGGTGAAAATCGGATAAAATGGTTTTTTTTGTCCGCCAAATTGGATCCGTCATATTGAATTTTTAAAAAATAATTTCAGATTCGTTATGTGAGACCCCGAAAACTCCGCTACACCAATTTTGGAGAAAATCGGACAAAATTGATTTTTTCGTCCGCCATATTGGATCCGCCATATTCAATTTTTTTTAAATAATTTTAGATTCGTCATGTACGACCTCGAAAACTCCCCCATACCAATTTTGAAGAAAATCGGACAAAATTAAATTTTTTTGTCCGTCATATTGTAAGCGCCATCTTGGATATTACTGCACCAATTTCGTCCAAAAAAATAAGGGACCACCGCAGCAACTTCCTTTACATAACGTAAAAAATTTTATTCAATTCGGTGCAGCCGTTCCGGAGTAATCGGTGTACATATATAAAAAAAACATACATAGGCGACGAATTGAGAACCTCCTTCTTTTAGAAGTCGGTTAAAAATTAAAGAGCATGGTTTTATTAATAAACTAGTAATGTTTTATTAAATATTTATATGCTTTCTTGTAGAAATTTTCGTAAATATGTTGCTAATAAACTATTAGGTAATAATAATATAAAGGAAAAAAAAATAGTACAATATGTAATATATAATTGAATATTTGTCACGCCATTACGAATTTTTGAAAAAAAAAACGTTTTTGTCATCCAAAATAACTTTTTTTTTAGATTGGAAATGATATAGGCATTAAAAAACTTTTATCTTTATCCGGTGAAAAGTTATCCCAATTTTTTTGGTACAAAAATTGGTTTTTGCAAAATTTCTCGGCCAACGATTGAAAATTTTTTTTTTTAACAGATCTTCAAAATATAAAACAATACAAACAATTTCCATTAAAATTCAGCATTGTATCTTAATTAGGAAAGCGGAAAATTGAGGTTGAATATTCAACTTTGACATCGAATTTTTCGGAAAATAAAAAACTCACGGATTCCGGATTTGACATATTTTTTTAGAATGATAATACCTATATCTATGTTAAATTTTAAATCGGTAATTTGTTAATAAATGTTTTTTTTTTTTAAACAAAAACCGTAAATTTTGTCGAAAAAGAATATATTTCGATAACTACTGGCGCTACCTATATCTTATATTAAATGAATCGATAGGTTTTTTAATTCTCTACAACTTTTGTCTGAAACATTTTTCGATATAACTTTTACTTTTCGAGATAAACTCAAAAAACTGAAAATCGTGACCATTTTTGGTCTGCCATTTTTTTTGCACAGGTCTTTCAGAGTTACAATCGAGATATGTTTTATAGGATGGCAAAGTGAACACATTCTACCAAAAAACCAATGTTACATTTTTGCTACTGACGAAAGGTTATTTTCCATGGAGTAAAAGTGGAGTTATTATACAAGAAAAATTTAATTGTTAATTTTTTTGATTTTTCTTGTAGGACGAATATTCTTCGGACGAATCTGGCAACGAAGGAAGCAAATGTGAAGAATTAGAGTCATTTAAACCTGGTATCTGTGAATTGAAATCAAAAGCTTCCAAAGTTGAATCATCAGCTGCAAAGAGAACTCTTCAAGAACTTTTTTATCAGTTAAAATTGCTTATGTTTTTTGTGCAACGGGTTCCTGATGGACACGAATTTTATCTTTCGACACAGATACACGAAGCCGGACATTTTGATGATATAGTTTTGCGGTATCAAGGTAATGATAATAAGTGGAGGTATAGATTCCTTCAGGGTAAACATAAAAATGATGACAAATTTAAAATTGAAATAAGCGACCTTTTCAATAAAAAAGCAAAATCATCAAAACACATAGGAGAGGATAAGCCATATTTATTACAGAAATATTTTAAATCTTATTGCGACATTGAACAAAATATTAAATTTGAAAATGCTAACTTGGAGTTTTTGATTTGTACAAATGTCGGTTTTGCAGAAAATGCAAAGATTTATTTTGAGTGTGCAGAAAAAAATGATGATGATCCGATATTAAGAAATCTGGTTATATACAGATTAATACAGAAACAAATGTCTGAATTAAGAGAAGAATTTGAAATAAATGATCACAATGAAAATTGCTTTCTAAATTTTGTCGCAAAGTTTAGGTTTTTGCCTAATTATGAAAACGACGAATTATATGAGAATATACAAAATTGTTTGAAAAAATGTATTAAAACAGAAAATGTCGATCTAGCTTATGCGTATAGTCAAAACCTCGTTCTTAAATGGCTTGAAAGCTATAGAGACGGTAAATATTTGTATATTAAAGATAGAAGTTTGTAAAATCATTGAATAAAAATATTGATTCCCTCCTGGTAGTAGGATATTCCAAATTTTATGCTGAAGAGTTAAACAGTTATGGGGTAAAATTTGAAAATACTCTTTTCCTAAGCGAATTTTTCGACCACAAAAAGGACAAGATAATGTTTATTATGACCTCAACCCCTAAATTAAGTATTATTAAGTTGAGTCAGATGTTCAGTGAACTTAAATTGAGACAGGATGAAGTTATATTCACAAACGACAATCAATTAAATTATAACCAAAACATTTTTACCACATTTTTTGCCGAAGCAAGTTACAAATGGCTCGTGATTGAATATCAACTTAACGAAATAAAATTGAGCGAGGAAATATTGGATAAAATTTTAAAAATGGATAAAGAAAAGACGGTTTTAATCATTGCTCCGGAAGATCATGTTTTGAATTTGAACAAATGCTTGAGATTGAACAAGCCATGTTTTGTTGAAAAAAATAATTTATTTAGGAACCTGACTATCGTCTCACAAAAAAATATATTAAAAAAGAAAATTATATTCCAAGAGAAAATAACTAATTTAAGTGAACTAATAGACATATATACGGGACAGAAAATTATTGACCAAATAACATTAGAAAAGCTTATTACTGAAACTATTAAAATAGAAGATAATAACGCCTTCGAAACAGATTTTCTTATCGAGGATTATTATATTCAAAGAAAACTAATTCAAAGAGAGTTAAGCGTCGATATTTTACAAAATGAGGAATTTTTGAAATGTTGTTTGTTTATTATTTCAGGTATAAACAGGGATCAACTTAAAGATTTAAAAATAAACGAGAAATGGATTTTTATGTGGGAAGATGGTAAAACTTTTAATAACGGAATTATTCTTTCTACAACAAACGAATCTAGAGATATATTTTATAAGTTCGGCAAAAATAATAGAGAAAATGTTTGTTGGTTAGAACATATAGGAGGACAGTTTTCAATAATGAATATTAGCAATGATACCGATATTCTTCGTAAACATTTTATTTGCTTGGATGAACATGATTTATATAAAAAACAAGTTTTAGAGAAAAAAATTCTAATAATCTCTGACGGTCCTGGTTGTGGCAAATCCATGTTTATGACGAAAGTTGCACATCAACTTAAGCAAAAATTATCTAATGGATGGGTTTTAGGAATTAATCTTTCATCTTATGCATATAAACAAGAAAAACATACACAAGTTATGAAATCTCTGGACGACATTAAATTTAAAGACATTGAAACTAATAAAGCAATACAATTTTTGGCTGATCTCTTATTTTCTCAAGAAAATGAAAATGAAAATAAACATTTTATAAGGGAACTTATTATCCAATCACTGGATCCTTTGAACAAAAATATGAAATTTCCTAAAATAATACTCTTATTTGACGGCTTTGATGAAATAAGTCCCACATTTAAAACAAAAACTCTCATTTTGCTTAGGGCACTCCGGAAGTCAAATATTGTACAAATGTGGATTACAACGAGAAGCCAAGAAGAACTTAGCTTGCAAGCGGCTCTGCATTCATCTCCTTTCTTTTTCAAGCCTTTTGATTTAAGAGAGAAAGTTGATTTTTTACAAAAAATATGGATATATAATTTCATGAACTTTGATAATATAGAACCAAAACCTGTAAGCAAAGATGTTTTAACGTATCTTACAGAAATAACAAATAACATTTGTAATTGTGGTGATAGATCAATTAGTGATAGTTTCCGGGACTTTCAAAATCATTGGCTACCTACTCATATTTATTCTAAGTTACAACTCTTACTAAGTAGTCTTAACTTTTCAGTCATTGCAAAACGTGTAATACATTTTCTAGAATATTTTAATCTTGACAGAGAATCAAAGTTTGCTGCCAATCCTTTACAACTTAGAATGGCTGCTGAAATAATTTTTTTTAAAAAATTTAGCTCTTTAGCTGTTTTTCGTGGCGATAAAGACGCTGCTGAAAAGTCAGTAGAAGATTGTAATTTGTCTAAAAAGTATTAAGAATACTTAACAATAGTTCCTCAAGGGACTGCTCTTATTAACCAATATTTCGCTAAAAATTTTCAGTTTGAGAATGTAGCAAAAATTATTTTTCCAGATATTTTAATAAATAAAAATTACTCACTAATACGAAAGTTTTTAAATAATAACGAAATATTTTTAGGCAAATTAGGTTCTAAGAGCCAACAAATGACTGAAATAATAAGAGTCAATAGTTTTGACTTACTTAGTCAAATGTTGAAAGAAAAACTATATAATTTATTCATGAAGTTTCTTGAGAATTTGCCTCCTGATTTGGCTAAAAACAATATTTTTTTTAATAAAAATAATGATGGCAAAACAGTGCTGCACAGAATTTGTGAATCTTCATTAGACGAGCAAATTTTAGAGAATATATTAAAAGCAATAAAAGACAGTGTTTCCTCGGAAACACTTAAAGAACTTTTCTCTAAAAAGGATAAAAGAGAACGTACACCATTACACTGCATTGATTTTTATCCAAAAAATTCAGCAGCGAAACAAAAATTGCAGTTTTTCAAACTTAATTGTACTTCTGAGTTATTTCATAAACTTTTACTTCAAGTCGATAAAGAAGGAGAGACCGTGTTACACGTTGCTTGTTGGGCTGGATTTGATATAACTGATTTGTTGGAAGTATCTGAGGAAAATAAAGACACAATTAAAGATCTTTTATTAAAAACTGCCAATGATGGGCGAACAGCCTTATTTAACACTATTCGTTACTCTGATAACTCTTCTCTGGTAACAACATTAATTAACCTTGTTAAATTAATTTGTAACTCTGAAGAAATTAATTATTTATTTTCAATAAAAAGTAATTCAAAGAACCAGCTGCACGCTGCTTGTAGTGAAAGGAACAAAGATTTGTTAGTTATATTTTTAAATGCCATTAAAGATAACCCAGAATTAATTAAAACACTTGTGTTAGAAACTGACGAAGATGGACTGTCTCCATTGCATTATACCGTGGATGATCACTTCGATTTTGATATGTTAAAAATATTACTAGACTTTATTAATATAAACTGTGATACAGAAACGCTCCATACAATTTTGTGTAAAAGAACAAAATATGGAGCAACTATTCTACACACGGCGGTGAACAAATTCAAATTAACAGATGATTATAACTCGTTGACACCTCTCCTGACTTATTTGTTTAGTTTAGTTGGGAATGACAAAGAGATATTTTATGAGCTTTTATTAACAACTGACCAGGATGGGCGAACTGTACTACACTATACTTTCTCTGAATTGGGATATCCTTTTTTACTAAAAGAATTGCTGGATTTTGTTCAAACAAATTGTAGTGAAAATATTTTAACTGAACTATTACTTAAATTGAATAATAATAAAGCCAACATATTACACTGTGTCTGTTGTCAAAATAACGTAGGTAAATTAACTTTTCTATTGAATAAAATTAAAGACAATCCAGAAATACTTAATAAACTTCTACTCCAGACCGACAGCGAAGGGTACACTGCATTGCATTATACTCTTCTCAACTGTGATAAGTCTTCAATGATGAGTGCATTACTGAATTTTGTTAAACTAAATTGTAAAAAAGAAATATTTAAAAATCTTTTATGCAAAACAAATAATGAAGGTCGCAACGTGTTGCACGTTGCATGCATGCGAATCGAAGGTAAAACAGAATATGAAGAGCATCTGAAATCTTTATTAAAATTTATAAAAGACGATGATACACTAATAAATGAACTTTTATTGAAAACATGTAACAACTACGGCTGTACTCCACTGCATTATACAGTCCGTGATTTTGATAACGCGTCTTTATTAAAGATTTTACTCGATTTTATAAAAAATTATGATTTTACAATGTTAAACACACTTTTGTTAAAAGAGAGTAGTATAGGATTAAGTTTGTTGCACTTTGCTTGTAAACACAGTAATGAAGGAAACTTAAAGTACTTATTATATGCAATGCAGGATAACATCGCAATACGCGATATACTTATTTTAAAACCTAATCATAATGGACAAACTATACTCCATTATAGTGTTGATAACTTTCAAATGTTAAAATTCTTCCTTGATTTCGTTAAATCACAGTGCGATCAAGAAATGTTCACCAACCTTATACTTAAATGTGATCAAGAAGATCGTACAGCATTGCATACACTCTGTCAAACCAATGATAATAAAGAAATCTTGACTTATTTGTTAAGTTTAGTTAAAAACAACACCACTTCCGAAGTATTTAATTTATTTTTATCTAAAAAGGACTGTCATGGAAAAATGGCATCTGATTATATTGCCTGCAATACGAACAATTTTCCCTTGTTGGAAGTTTTGTCAAATTTTGGTTTTCAATTACCGAAAATAATCGATGATTCTCGACTAATCGATTAATAACAAAATTCGATAAATCTGTTTTTCACATAATCGGAAAATTAATTAATTTGCTCACTGATTATTTTTCGATTTATTATTTGTTCTAATAAACAGCTTTTTCTAATTAATCAATTTTGCCAACCAAAAAGCAATTAATGACACAAGTGAACGTGTATCAGTGGATTCCGTTCCTATTTTCCCATATATCGCTGTGTATCAAACTGGTTCAATTTTATCCGTATGCAACAAAATACTTATACTGCGTCATTTAAAAGGTTTTACATTTCAAACTAAATATTTCATCATACAACTATTTTCAAACTTTTGAAATATCAAAATTGTTTTAAGTTCGTTGATAGTCTGCTGATAATTCATATTAAACTGCATTTGGACTTACACCGACACAAAAGTTGCAAAACTCTTGGTCAAGTCTAATCAAAGGAACAAGAAAATCTTCGATAGAATCGAAAAACGTGGGTTGTTTAAATCTTCAACAATTGTTAATTTTCCCCTCTTTCAAACCGAGGAACGCCTCCATATCTGTCTTAAAGTATCAGGTTTCGATGTAACGTCCAAAATATTAACATTCGTTTGTAAGAACAACTCCCACGCTTTCTCTCCGAAATTATTGCTTAAAATTTGAATAGATACTGCATTAAATTTAGCTCCCTGAATTAAAAGACCATTGTCAGTATTTCATTTTTTTTTTACTTCGAGTGTATGTTTAATTTCCGATCTGACTTAATCAGTTGAAATTAGCTTCGTTTTTGTCGAAAACCAACAATCAGCTAAATTTTCAAACGTAAGAAATAAAATTTAGAATCCCTGGATGTGAACCGCACCAGTCTTCTTCATAACTAACCTATAAAAACTGATTAAATAAACAGTTACATTTGAAAGTTATGGTCATTTAAGTTTTCATCCTAGTTTTGTTGCATCTGTCAGGTATAAAACAAAAACAAATTGTTAATTTTTTTATGTTTAAGATTGATTAAATTAATTAATTGTTGATACATTAACATAAACATTGTGTAGGTGGAGTGACATCATTCAAGTCAGGAAACTTGTCAATATAGTTTCAAATATTTCCTTGACTGTTCGAAATAGTTCTGATGACGTTATATTAGTATTTAGAATGTAACTCGCAAACTCTTTATTCCTGTATAGCGATTGGTGATTTTTTATATTATTTCGTTTGTAGAAATAGTAACACCTCTCCAGTTTTTTCAAATGTCGAGAATTATAATCATACATATGTACGGGATGTCCCATTTTAGACACTTTTTGGGGGTATCGGAATTATTACTAAAGATATAATGTTGCGGTTTTCACACCCACGAAACGAAAGATTCCGGTGTCAACTTTGTTATGGCTCTCTTAGTTTTTAAATCTACAAGGTGATTTTGAAAATCTTCATTTTTTTAGGCACATCTCGTATTAACGCATAACGTCAATTTATCAAAAAGGTAAAAACTTATTTCTATAGAGCTTTTATGCAGAGTTCAGTGGCGTAGTCAATTTTTTTTCTAAAAAGTCTAGTTTTTGAGAGATTAAACAAACTTATGCTTTTTTAAACAGAACACCCTGTTTATTATTTTAGATATTGATTAAGTGTAATTTAGACTTCTCAAAAATATATAATGTGTTTACTGTGAAAAACAAGGTCAGAATTCGATATTTGCAATAATTTGCTTTACTTGTAATAGTAGGTACATCATGGCCAATTTATAAGAAACAAATGAAAAATTTTACCAATAATAAATATACCAATAACTGGACATTTTGAAAGTTAATTTTAATATTTTTCTACATTTTCAATTGTAAACACTTAATTATTAATACATTTTTTTTTCTTTAAACAACACTGTTCTTATAAAACCAGAATATTGAAATTTGATTGCAAAGAAACAAGAACAACATTATTTCAAAAACAAAATGAAACATTGAAACTAAAAACAACCACGAATTTTTGAAGATGGTTTTCAAAATGTTGGTTGTTTTCTCGAACGCAGTATCGGGAGAGTTTTGTTATTCTTCTAATTACATTTAAAAGAATCATAAATCTATTATGAAAAGTTTGGAAGACCTAAGCAATTGCCCCACGAAATTCTGCTATAGAGACCGGGGAGGAAAGTTATTGCCCAGAAATGGCCTCTACAGTCCCGAGTTGTGGCTCTTGAGCACCGCCTTGTTGAAGATAAATGGAAATGAAATAGGCCAATGGAACATGTTCAAGCAATTCTGGAATAATTTCCTTAAGGATTTCTAGGTATCTACGTGCTATGAGGCCCTCTTCATACATCCTATAAGCTATAAGTCGTTCGAAAATAAAACACAAGACACCAACTGCGAAGCACCCCTGGTGTACCTTTTCGAAAATTAAATGGTGATTTTCTGCAGATCAATGTCTCGTGTTGTGACGATTAAAAATTCCCACACTTGAAAAATAACATTCCTCAGATCAGATGACAAATCTGCCAAAAGATTCGTTGGTGCCGATTTGTTCTAAAAATCACTAACAAAACGTTACTCGGCGCTGATCATCTCCGTGCCGTAAATGTTGCACTATTTTAAATTTATATGAATGGTGTTTATACTTTTTCAAAATTCTTTCAGCGTCAGATTTTGTAGTATCAACATCTTCCTCTATTTTTCTGCAGGATGATGAAATTGTTGCTGCTGCATAAACTAACACATTTGTTTCTTTTCTCTCCCTATCTTCTTTGACGTATATTTTGGGACGCGGCTGAAATAAAGATCCGTGTTCAACTAGATTCCTTTTGTGCCTGGAAAGGGTTGCCTTCTTTTTGTATACCTCTCATGAACAAAAACGATCACCAGATATGAGAAAGTTATCCTAATGATGACGATTTAAATACATTACCCATTGAAATATAATTCAGAAGTTTTCTGAGGACTTTCACTGCTTCGTATAAAACGTACTAACATATCATACTTTTTATAATTATCATAAACGGTAATTGTAAATGTAAAATAAATAAAAAGTAAAATAAAAACATCTGAGTAACAAAAATATTTGAAAAAACTGTCAAGTTTTGAACACTTGCTTTTTGTTTCCTATAAATTGGCCATGACCTACTGTTATAAATTCTGACCTCGTTTTTCAAAATAAAATAAACACATTATATATTTTTTAAAAGCCTAAATTATTCTTAACCAATATCTAAAATAATATACAAGGTGTCCTATTTAAAAAATGATGTTTGGTTACTATCTCAAAAACTAAATTTTTAGAATAAAACTGACTGCGCTACTAAACTCTACGTAAAAAACTCTATAAAAATCAGTTTTCACCTCTTTGATAAATTAACGTTATGCATTAATACGAAGATTTTCAAAATCACCCTTTAGATTAAAAACTAAAAGAGTCATTACAAATTTGACACAGGAATCTTTTTTTCGTAAAAAAGTAGAACACTAAAGTCAAAATCGCAGCACTCTATCTTAGATAATAACTCGAATACCCCCCAAAAGTGTCGAAAATGGGACACCCCGTACAGGCTTTTTTATATTTAGCACCATATCTAAAGGCTTTATTAAGAGAGATGGCAAAAAGTTTATGAAGAAAAATTGTAATATTTCTTCGATATTATATTTCAAATTTGTTGTTGTAAAGTTGAGAAGAAAAAGGAATTTTAATTCTTTAAATGAAACACTCTGTATATTCTCTGCTAAAATAAATGTTCGTTTCTTCCTGATTTCATAAATGTATAATAAGTAGTGTTGGAATTAGCCATTATTTAATTATTTTAGTTGGAATTATTAATAAACTGATATAAAAAAACGAGAAGACTTGGAAAACAAAGGTTTTATTTTAATTTGCATTGTGACGTTTTAATATAGTTTCGAACTCTTATTATATTGATATATTATGTTCTATTCTATTCGGAAGAGGAAAAATATCAGATAATTTTTTTTTGAAAATAATTATTATAACATGAGTAATAGTATTAAGATAAACAAGTAGATATTTTTAGTGTAAATATTGGACACCCAATAATACTAACAAAAAAAAATAAATTAGAAAAATCTTCTTACATTTTCAACATATTCTCCACAATTAAAAATATTATCTTTCATTTTATTATTAATAAAGTTTCAAATAAAATCTCTGTGGTCATGGTTAAGCAATATTATTGTGCGTGCAATTTTTTTCTTAATATTTCTATGTTTTGGGGTCTTTCATGATCTGATTTTTTTTAAGAGCCCCATAAAAAAGATCTAATGGACTTAAATGTAGGCCATTTGTCGGTCATCTAATTGTGCCATGCCTTTGAAATGAAAACTTGTTTCGATTGTTAAAGTACTTAATAACTGGCATCACATTGTGCGGCGGTGCGCCACCTTATTGCCAGATCAGATTATTGTATCGCTGAACTGGGTATTCTCTAAATGATCTTCTTTATTATTTTCAATTAAATGTAAATATCGCTCACCATTTAAAATTCCATTTAAAATAATTGGCCCAATAATCTTATTTGCTAACATACTTCGGCAAACGTGAAATGATTGCCGACCCTGTATTTTTACGACTTGTATTTTGTGGGGTTATCAGTTGCCCAATATTGTTTATTCTTTCTATTGACTAACCTAGACATCATGAATGTCGGCTCGTCTGTGAAATCATTTTATTTGGAAACTTCTCATCTTGTCCAATATGGCGTACCATTGCTAAACACACTATTGCAACTGTTGCATCATATTTCCTTCAGTTAAATTCTGTACCGGCATAAACTTATAAGGATGATATTTATAAAACTGCAGTATGGTGTAAATTTTATACCAAGTTTTATTGAAATATGATGCGGCATCAGGATAAGATTTTTCCAGATCTTCCAAAAATCACCTGAACTAATAACAATGTGTTTTACAATGCTAGAGTAAAAAATTACTTCTTCTTGATTTTTCACCAAAGACTTTTCATTTCATTACATTTTTTGCCACTGTGTCTTATTATACTTGTAGATGGTACTCGACGACCAGAATATATATTACGGTATTCATGTTGTACTCTGGATATCTTTTTATTATTAAAATAATAATGATATTTTTTCTTCTTTCGAATAGCCCACGCCAAAGTATGTATTAGCCAATATAATATGTCAAGATAATAAGTATTCGAAACCATATTAAGACGTCACAATGATAATTAAAATAAAGCATTTGTTTTTCAAGTGTCTTTGTTTTTTTTTTTAAGATCAGTTTATTAATAATTTAAATTTAAATAATGTTTGGTCCGAACTCCAACTGATTCTACATTTTTGAAATCAGAAGTAAAATAATTTTCATTCTAACACAGAATGTAAAGACGCCCTGATAGACCGCAGTGGCGTGAAGTGTGTGTCCCTGTTAAATCATTTTTTCAATATCTCAAAACCTAGTGAAAAATTTGTTTTTGCTATAAATATCAATATGTTTTTGAATAAAATAACACTTGGTTGCATGGCTGATCAGCCAATGCCAATAAATAAATAAAAAAAACAGATTATATACAGAATATTCCATTTAAAATAAAATTTATATATATATATATATATATATATATATATACATATATATATATATATATATATATATATATATATATATATATATATATATATATATATATATATGTGCGTGTGTGTGTGTAATCGAAGATTTTCGGGCATATCGTGCATGTGTTGAGTCCCTCTCAGGACTGTAAGGCAGCTGACGTTTCGGTGAAATCTCATTCACCATTTTCAAAGCTCACTGTATGGATTTTACGAGCAAACGAATATAATATTTGATAAATTATTTGAACTAAATACTATGTATATTTCAAAAGTCTTCGAAATTATACTACAAAAATTTCTATTTTCCAAAATCCAGAACAGCCTATCAATTCATCAACACGGGTTTTTAATAAAAGATCATGCATGACTAATCTTTGCAGTATCTTCTCCTGTGTCTGCAACGCCCTTAATGACAGAAGTCAGATCGGTGCCATCTACATTGATTTTCACAAGGCTATTGATTAGTTCGATCAGTGCATTCTATGGAAGAAGCCATTTAATCAGTTTCGTTTCTTTAATACACTTTTCAGAATATTAAAATCCTATCTCTTAGACGATCGCCAGTTCGTAGAGATTGAGAGCTTCATATCAGATTCGCTCTGAATATTTCTAAATGCAATTAGGTATCTTTCAGTCGCACATACTATTTAATTATTTAATTAATGCTTCTACCTTGAGTAGGCTTGCTTGTGTGGGAGATATGACATTTGTTTTTGATGATAAATTCTTCTTTATTTCATATATTGTTACATGGTAAGCATGGTATCTTGATCATTAGAATTCACATTAAAAAAGTGTAAATACTTTTCTGATCTATTTACATCTAAGTTATTGTATTACTGCTTCGTTAGAATCAAATTAGATTGTGGTTCGGTCATATGGTCTCCTGTATATAACTGTCACAAGCATTTTATGGAATCCATTAAAAAAAAAGATTTCTGAAATATTCAAGGTTTAGGGAGGACGGTATTTATTCTGAGCAGAATATTGACCAAAAGTTGATTTTGACCAGGTTTGGAAAACTCCCTCTAACCTTTGGCCCGGATTCCCAGTCTGTAACATTTTTATACAATTTCCTAAATGCAAAAATTGATTGTTCATTTTTAGTGTAGCAAATATATTTTGTGGTACCCGGTGTAGGTATCAGGCGTCAGCCTTCCTTTTTCTTAAGTACCTAAGATCAAATGTACTTTATCCCAACCCAATTTATGATATATGTCAAACTTTTAAAACAATTTCCGTACCTTGTGACATTTATTTTAACAATCTTTCAATAATTTTGAGGCATCCACAAGAGGTGTTTAGTTATCTGTAAGTCTTGGTTTAGTTGTCTGCATTGTATTATTATTTTAGTGTTGCGTTTTTTACATTTTTAAGATGGATTAGGGTTAGTTAAGATTTACAATTTAAAATGAAATATAAAATTTATTAAGTCTAATCACTTGTAATTGGGCTTTTGCCTGTTCGAAATGTAGTGCTGAGTAGATAGATAAATAGGTAAATAAATAAATATGTATATGTAATATGTAATTGTATTTTATAATGTATTGTTATTAAAAAGAAATAAATAAATGTAAAAGCTCTGTAGTTTATGTTGCTTTACTTATTCAAATTGACTTATTAATTACTGGAGGTACTTTAAATTTGTATGTAATGCAGAAAGACTATAATTTACTGCTCGAATATCTTTTCAGTTTTCGTTATGTCCTTGTTATCGCAAGTAGGAACCATTAAATAAAATTGATTAGAAAACAGACACCTTTTTTCAGTTATGAACTTGTTAACAAAATTAACATAAAAAATGATTACTATGAAGTAGAGCCACAATTGCATTTATTGTTAGTCGATTATATTCATCATTTTTTTAACTCTTTTTTTTTCGACTATTTTATTTTACATATGATAAGTTTTTTGATAAATTATTTCTTGGAAGTAAATCCAGTTAGTTAAAACAAAAGTAGTTCAATTTTCCATGATTAAAATTAATCCGAGAGTACGTCCGTTTATTGATTCGGTTTCTTAACAAAATTGGCTGACATTTCAGCAAAATTCCATTTGGCATCTTCTTTGCTTACTAGTTGAAGATCAACTGTTGTGATTAATGCAAATTATTTCGTATCCAGTATGTGCGATCTATCGCAAAACATTTACAAGATATTTTCAATATAAAAGTGAAACTTAAGTCACTTTAATTTTTCAATAATGTCAGAAAAATGCTTAAGAGACAATAAAAGTTATTTATATTGAATAATGGCCAACATTTTTGAAATAAATGAAAGTATCTGGCTGCGAGATGAATAACATCGACTCATATTTGAATATACCGCGCCAATTTAAAATTATTTTCAAGCAAGAGGGAAAACGAAAAATATTCGATCATTTTCTCCACAAGTGTAAATCTACAATATTTATCTCAGTTTTAATTAAAATAAGTTGTTTAATTTTCGTTGAAATGGAGCAGATCAGAAAAGACAAGTTTTAACGACGTTTTCTGTTTGTTCATCGTATGATCAGCCATTTAGTCCAATAAAATGATTGTAGATATAACTCATAAGTTAATTTGTAATATATATACGCTTTTCCAAAGAAGTTCAAAAAATTGGCTTTAAAGGAATAGTTTTGAAAAGAAAAATTATGGATTTGAAGAAGTTTAAAACTGCAAAATTCAAGTTAAATTTATTGTTTTACAGAAACACCTTATTTTCCCGATCTTTTCTATTGAATATTGTCTATTAATCGTTCACTTAAAACAAGCAAAAGCGATCTTTTTAATATGGCCACCTAATCAAAGTACTAATTGCGCTTATCCCTGATTAATTTCAGTGATCAGATTGAGACAGCTTGGCCACTGAAGTGAACCCACGCCTAAATACATCTCTCTCTCTCTCTCTTTTTCTCTCTCTCTCTCTAGAAGCACAATTTCGTCCTCTCCTGGACATAGGCCTCCTCTAGTCTCTTCCATTCCAACCTATTTTCTGCAATTCGGAGCCAGTTTCCACCTGTTTTTTTTTTTTATATCATCTATCCATTTTTTTGAGGGTTTTCAATACTTCTTTTGGACCACCTAGATCTCCACTGCAATATATGTTTTGTCCACCTTGTATAGTCTTCGTCCCTTATTCGGTCACATAGTGATATTTCCAGTATGATTCTTTCTATTTTTTGCTGCGTAGTACGCAATTTATTGGCTACTTTAATTGCTAATATAGTTGTTTCCATTCCATAGGTCATTACTGAGAGAAAGCAAGAGTTAAATATTCCTCTTTTCAAATTAATGGGAATATCAGGGTTTTTAAGAGCGTATCCCAATCTTCAATAGCGTCAATAAAGATTAAAATTATTTGATTGAATAATGTAAAAAAAATATCTTGATTTATTTCCGTCGAAACAAAGCAGGTGTGAAAAACAAGTTTTAACGACGTTATTTGTTTGTTCATCGTTTGATCAGCGATATGGACCAATTAAAACACTAATAGCTATCATAATCATAAACAGTCAAATATTAACAACATGTTTATTCGCATTTGGCGCATATGACCTTGGTACAGTGCCATAATAAATCGTAGAACGTGTTAATATTAGTTATTTTAATGTAATATGTGAAGTCATTTTTTAGACTCACATTTTAAGTTACTCTCATAATCACACCCATAATGGATTAAAACACAGGTTGGAAAGCTACGGTAATCTAAACCTAAATTAAACTAGGAGACCACAGCTGTTAAAAATTATTCACTCATTTATCGTCACTCTGATAAGCTCGCACTAAATAAACCTTTTTAAAATTAAATTAATAGATGTTATATCTTGAGTAATTAATACTTTGTGGAAAATGATTCTCTTTAAAAAGAAAAACAATATTAATGGTACTTATGGGTGGTTCTTCTTGTCTTTTCCTGTGAGGACCCACAGTGCCGCCTTTATCTTTTCAAGCACCTTCAGGTAAGATTTCCTTCGGCGCCTCTTCTAACGAAAGAAATTGCAACATACGGTATATACATACGATATATACATATATTAGGATGGCAAAGTGACATACCTAGGGGAAAAGGAGGTCACTTTTCAAACTTGCCAAATACGACATTTTTATTGTCGAGGTGTTGAAGGTGAGACTTTGTAAATTCACAGCTTGATTCACATTTTTTGGACTTAACAAACTTAATTTTCAGGAATGAAGTGATTTAGGGGTAAAAGAAAGAATCAGTGGCATTCGGTTAAAAAGGGGTACCCTGGTATATATAAACATAATTTGTTACGGTTTAGTTCTACAAACTACACCCAAAATTATAATAGTCAGTTTTACCAAGAAGGTTTAAGACTTGAATCAGATGTAGTTGCGATGGAAGTCAGATCTTCTAATTGGTCAGTTTTGTTTTACCTATGTTATTTTTATAAGTTGTATTATATAGAGTGTCCGAAATTGGTGATAAAGGCAATGCAATCTCGAAAACTATAAGAGATATAAAATTTTTATAAAAAAATTGAACCGACTTGTAAAAGTGCTCTAAAAAGTGAAAAATAACTAGAAATTTTTATATAAAATTGAAATTTTTGAAGTCGGCGCCAAACTTATACCTAAAAAAATGTGATTCGCATAAACAGATTAAAAATACTTTATTTGTAGTTGCTCTCTTACCATAATTTGTATATATTAGTAGTTATTTATTTCAATTAGAAATAATTTGGCGCCGATTTAAAAAATTTCAATTTCATATAAAAATTTCTAGTTATTTTTAACTTTTCAGCGCACTTTTAGAAGTCTGTTCAATTTTTTGATAAAAATTTTATTTTTCGATTTTTAGTCTTGAATTCATTATGATATTCAAAAATTATTTGAGCAAAGTGCTAATCGAGATTAGTGTACCTCGCAATGACTCTAAGGTGGCAAAAAAGTATCCATTTTATCCAGAATTTTAAATCACCCTAAAATGAACCACTAAAAATTCTTTGAATCTTAGAGTTCTCCAAATATCAATGAAATTGTGTCAAACAAATATTTAGTCTGTCATAGTAAATCCACTATCTTAAGTTTCAAATTAATTTTAGATTGGTAATATAGGCCCCAAAACCTTCCTATATCGATATTTAAAGAATTTGCGAAGTAAATTTCTTAACCCGATATATTTTATATTGCATATTAAGTTTATATACGCCCCAAGAAACTCGCAATATCAATTTTAAATAAACTAGAAAATGTAAAATTTTTAGTCCCTCATATTGTATCTTATTAACCTAATAGCTGTGCAAAACTAACCTCATATTCGTAATACTCCCCCCCCCCCCAACCCCCGAATACCAAATATGAAAAAATACGAATAAGGTAAAATTTTCAACCCACCATATTAGATCCGCCATATTGAATTTCAAAAAAATAATTTTAACATCTTAATGTAATCTAAATCTAAACCCTTTAAAGCCCCCTAGTACCGATTTTAGATGAAATTCAGAAATTTAAAATTTCTAGGTCGTCATAGTGCATCTGACATATTAGATTTTCTTAAAATAATTTTACATTCGTTATTTATATCCTCAAAAACGATTCAGTTCCACATTCCAGCTGCATTCGCCATTTTGAATCCTGAAAAAATACTATTAAATTCATAATTACACCCTCAAAAACCATCTATATCAGTTTTGGAGAAAGTCGAAAAATGTAAAACTTTTAAGACACCATATAGAATCCGCCAGATTGAGTTAAATATTTTAAATTCGTAAATAACACTAAAAAAATCCCCCAATATTGACTTCAGGAGAGATGTAGAATTTTTAATCCGCCATCTTAGATGTGCCATATTTATTTTTTTTAAATAATATCAGATTTGTAATGTGCTATCCTAAAAACTCCCCCATACCAATTTTGAAAAAAATCGGACAAAATTAATTTTTTATCCACCATATTGGATACGCTATATTGAATTATTTAAAAATAGTTTTAGATTCGTCATGTGCGACCTCGAAAACTGCCCCGTACTAATTTTGGAGAAAATCGGACAAAATTGATTTTTTTGTCCGTCATATTGGATCTGCCGTATTGATTTTTTTAAAAGTAATGTTAAATTCGTCATGTGAGACCCCGAAAATTCCCCCATACCAATTTTGGAGAAAATCGGAAGAAATTGATTTTTTTTTTGTTTGCCATATTGGATCCGCCTTATTGAATTTTTTAAAAATAGTTTGAATTCGTTTTGTGCGACCTCGAAAACTCCCCCATACCAATTTTGGAGAAAATTGGACAAAATTAAATTTTTTTGTCCGCCATATTGAATTTTTTAAAAATATTTTTATATTCGTTATGTGAGACCCAGAAAACTCCCCCATACCAATTTTGGAGAAAATCGGACAAAATTAAATTTTTTTGTCTGCCATATTAGATCCGCCATTTTGAATTTTTTAAAAATAATTTCAGATTCGTTGGGTACAACCCCGAAAATTCCTCCATACCAATTTTGGAGAAAATCGGAAAAAAATAATTTTTTTGGCCGCAATATTGGAAGCTCCATCTTAGATTTTACTGCACCAATTTCATCTAAAAAATATGGGACCACCGCAGCAACTTCCTGAACCTCACGTAAAAAATTTCATTCAAATCGGTGCCGCCGTTCCGGAGTAATCGGTGTACATACATAAAAAAAATATACATAGTCGATGAATTGAGAACCTCCTTTTAGAAGTTGGTTAAAAATCGAAAATAAAATTTTTATAAAAAAAATTGAATCGACTTCTAAAAGTGCGCTAAAAAATGAAAAATAAACATAAACTTTTATATAAAATTGAAATTTTTTTGAACTCGGCGCCAAATAACTTCTAAATGAAATAAATAACTACTGATATATAGAAATTATGATAAGAAAACAATTACAAAAAAGTATTTTTAATCTGTTTATGTGAATCACATTTTTTCAAGTATTAGTTTGGCGCAGACTTCAAAAGTTTCAATTTCATATAGAAATTTATAGTTATTTTTCCCTTTTTAGCGCACTTTTAGAATTCGGTTCAATTTTTTTTATAGAAATGTATGGCCACTTTTAACGCAAAATACGTCTATTTGGTCAAATTTTAGTTACAACGTTTCGGTTTTCAGGAACCACCATCAATTTTATTTTTCTTATGACCCCAATATTTGATTCTTTACTCATCGAAAAGAACTTAATTTTTTCTATAACACTATGTAAAATACTAATGCAGAAAAACAACCCTTTAAACTAAAAAAAGTTTTTTAACATCGAATTTTTAAATAATCCTTTTACTTAAGAATAAATTCAAACTAATAACACCCCTCCATAAGACCGAGTTCCTTATTCTAAAAATGTTGTTTAAAGCAGCTTATTTCTAGACTTTCGTAATAAGAGAATTTGTTACTTTTATCTAATACATGTAAAATTTTAGAGTTATCATTAAAGACGTGTTTCCCTGGTAGCAAATGTGGTACATATACAGAGTCAGATAGATACAGACTTAAAGTTTTTAACTACTCTACCTTTGACTAAAATGTGGTCGCACTTGCATTGTCTAAGAATATTGGACCACGAAATGTCGTTAAAAAATATAGAAAATGACTCTGCATATGCACAATATTTGTTACAAGAAAAATCTGCCTTTAATGATAAGTTTAAAATTTATATCTATTAAGTAAAAATAAAAAATTATCTTGTTATGAAAGCCTAGAAATAAATAGGATTAAAATTACTGGGAAATCCCTAAATGATCAATTAAAAATATATTCGTCACATTTATTAAATATGTAGAACACCATATAACCTCTTAGGTCGTAAAAGTAGGTACCAAAGTTCGATCATTTTTAAATCCCTATTTTTCCTTAGTTTATAAACAGTGCCCGAAGAAGCTATATTATAGCGAAATATATGCGTCTAGGTTGTACGAGGATGGGTCACTCATTTTTACCTGCGCTAATTGAGTCACTCATTACTACTATATATACCAAACTTTGTTAAAATTGGGTCATTACTCACAGATATATCGTCAATTGAACAAATCAATCCAGAAGTAGACTGCAACTATGGAAAAAATGAAGTTTTGTTCAGTCATAAAGTTCCTGGCAAAGTAAGGAAAACCTCCTCAAACTATTTTAAAAGTGATGTATTAGGGCGACTATTGCTTTGGAAAAATCATGGTTTACAAGTGGTACAACTTATTCAAACAAGGGAGACATTTGCTTGAAGATAATACCAGGTCGGGACGGCCCATTGAGGTGACCACTGTCAAAAACATCGAAAAAGTAGAACAGTTAGAACTGGAAGATGGTCGTCTCAAGAAAAAGCAGCTCGCGGAAATGGTTGAAGTTTCACCTACAACCATTTTAAATATCCTTCATGACCTTATTGTCAAAGGTGTGCGTAAGATGGGTGCTGAAAATGCTCACGTCGCACCAAAAAGAGCGCCGGGTAGCGGGTAGCCGCGTTTTTTTGAACCTGTGAGCGCGCAGGGATGAAATTTTGGATCAAACTGTCATTGGAGATGAAATATAGATATATCATTATTAGCCTGAGTCGAAGCAAGAGTCTATGCAGAAGTTCAAGGTGTCGCAGTCGACCGGAAAACAAATGGCTACAGTTTTCTGAGATTCAAAAGAATTACTGCTACGAAGACAAAGGCGTTTCTAAAACAGAAGAATACTATGCAAGCTTGTTGGAACGTTTAAGAAATGCTGTAAGAGAGAAAAGGCGAAGAAATCTGATCAAATGTGTGCTGCTTTTGCACGACAACGCACCCATCCATAAGGCTTCAGTTGCAATGGCTGCTATTCAAAAAGTTGGCTTACAAATCTTGGATCACCCTCCCTGTAGATCAGATTTGGCTCCCTCTGATTATTATTTATTTCCAAAAATTAAAAAAAAAGCTCGAGAAAAAAAGTCTTTCAGCGACCATGATGTAAAGGAAGCAATTTCTACCTATTTTACAGAAAAACGAGAATCATTTTTTTTGGTTGTATAAACAAACTCATTGACAGGCCCGAAAAATATATTAGAGATAGAGAGGAATATATTGAATAGGAAATAGAATTTTGAGTTCAAACATTGCATCATATTAGTTATATGATTTATTTAAAGCACTGAAATATCAAAAATGTTTCAACTTCATCTAAAATTATTTTACCATAATTCAACGAAGTATAGGAAATAGAGATAACTTCAAATGTGTGGAGTTTTTTTTTATAGAAGACTTTTGTGCGATTGGTTTTCATTTGAAACTTCTATCAACAAAGAACTATCATTCAGTTTAATGACACTAGAAAGAGTACCAAAATAGGACTGCATAGTCTCATGCAACAAAAATGGTGACATTCTTTCAATAACCATAAGTTATCTTTAAGGAAAAATTTTACAAAAAATGTATTAATTCTATTGAAGACTCTCCTCTGGATCTTGAAATGGACCCGCTAATAAGGGTAAATCAAAATTCCTCATGCAAATATCACGAGAAATCTTGGAAATTAAAGTCTGCTACAGCAGAGCCAGTATACTGTAGTAAGGCTAATATCTACTAGAGGACGCCCAGTATCTGGCAGGTATCGTTTGCAACTCCTTACACAGAACGATTTATCCCATTAGAATGGTTACTAACATTGTAGGATTACATTTACAAATGAAATGGATTCCTCAAGGTGTCTCGTAGACCTCGGGATTGTCTATTTCCATAATTAATGATGATGTCAGCCCTTTGTGGAGTGTTTGAATATAGATTATAACTACACACTGTTTAGGACTGATAAATATTCCGTATTAATTACATTTTGTAATTAAAATTTAATAATAATCGGCAAAACAATAAATGACTACAGGTTGTTACGATTTCCAAGATAGTCTTTTGTTTCTGTTATCTTAATAACAATTATTTTTACTAGAAATATAGCAAGAATAAGGAGATAAGTTTTATCAGAACCTAATCTAATCGTCCCATAAATAATATAAATATGTTTATTTGCGTTATGTGCAATCATTGTGCAGTGACATACTTACTGTAATACGTATATTTTCAGATATTTTAGTGTAATTTTAAAATTAATACACCAAAAATGAGTTCGGTAAGTAATACAGTGTCTAAATAAGGGCCGTCAATCATGCATCGTTTAATTTCATTTCTAGAACCTGCGAACTAATAGCTCTATTGGGTTCCCTTTCTGCTGCCAATTTGTTAGGGATACCCTGTCGACTATAGCAGGCCTTCCAGTCCTATTTCATTTAGAAACTTTATTGGTGTGTGTGTCCCAAGAATCGCATTACATGGTTTTCTAAAGCGCTGCACTCCGAAAGGATGTGGACGGAGGTTTCGTCCTTTTCTTCGTAATATCTGCACATTTATCTCTGCTAATACGAGTTTCTCTAGGTATTTCTTCTGGTGATAATGTCTCGTCAGGATTCCTCTCAGAATTCTAAGATGTTTTTTTTTCTCAGGCTTATGCATTCTTTGAATTTTTTCTGGTTGAGGTTTTTAAGAATTATTCTTCTCTTGTCTGTCCAGTAATTGGATCTCCTGCTCTCTTCCTCTCTTTTTAATTCTTCCAACATTACACAGCCACTGATTCCACAAAAAGGTTCGGGTCTCAAAAATGGTGTCTCAGCCCCTTTTCTCACGAGCCTGTCTACTATTTCATTCTCCTCTATCCCGGTGTGTCCCGGTACCACAGGAGCGTGACCGTATTATTCTTGCTTAATTCTTTTAGTTTTTCTAGGCATTCCCAGACCATCTTGGCGCTGATGACATGAGAACTCAGTGCAATGAGGGCTGCTTGATTATTCGACATGATAATAATCTCTCGTTCGCGATATGTAATTAAATCACTCTCAAGTCACGTAACAACGAACACCAATCAAAGTGCATGTTTGTTGCAAACATCATCGCTGTCAAAGGCTACATTGTTTGGTTAATATTATTTTATAGTGATTTCCGTGCAATTTCTTCGAAATTTGTTTACTATTCTCTTTGAAAACGATTCTAAGAAGTTTTTCCATGATAGACAGTGGATTTATTAAGGAAAGTAGTTCGAATTTGCCGAGAATTAATTGTTTTACGGTGGTCAATTTCTTTACAATAAAGAGTAACTTCTCTTATGCTAAATTAGAAATGTGAAGACTTCCACGTAGGTAATGTATCAAGATTTGTTATTTATGCAGTCGATAATGAATACATAATAGTATTCTGTATAGTTCTCCATATTATTCGGCAACTAAAATAAAACAAGTACAAAACATCGTTACCCAACTTTGATTATTTCTAACCTCAAAATTCCAATTTTTTTCTTTGAAAACTTGAAAAATAATAACTTTTAATATAAGAAAAATAAAGAACTATTTTTAAAAATTACATCAACATGATCTTCACTGCTGAATTGGATGCGTTTCCTGATGGCGCGTATTTCCCATTGAAAGATGCTTGGTGACTTTCTCAAACTTCCATGGTGTTTGGTACTGGATCCATATACCCATATTCTAGCTCCCTCTGTTGCAGGCGCGGATTCAGGAGGGGGCGATTACACCGCCCCCAAGAGCTTCGAATTCAGAAAAATAGATTCATTTCTGCCTGCTGTATTAGAAACGTGAAAGTCACTAATACCCGTTCCCCTAGTCGACAACTCGCTTTCGTTTGTCATACTGTACTGTTGTGATATCCCCGCTACTCCTCCTCGTCTAAAGAAATAGGCTAGATCCGCCTCTGCTCCGTTATTTTGTAGCCATCCGTATAACATTTTAAGGGAATTTCTGTTAGTTTTTCAGTGGTATTTCTGCTCCATTCACTTTTGCGACTCAACTTTGTGTTGAAGTTTAAACTTAAATTTGATAAAGAAGATCGCATGGTTTTGCACACATTCTATCAAACTGGTGACAGTGAAGAAATCCTAACCTAATTGTTAAATTCAGTTAAAGACGACACTACTCTTGAAGTATTTATTACATGTTTTTCTGAAAAGGACCGTCATGAAAAGTTCGCATTTCATTAAATTGCCTGCAATTCTAACAGTTCTTCATCGTTGGAAGTTTTTTTAAATTTCGATTTTAAATTACCGTAAACAGTCGACAATTCTCGACTAGTTGATTAATCGAAAAGTTCGATTAAATCATTTATTATATATTATATTAATCCGAAAATTAATTCATTTGTTGACTGATTATTTTCCGATTTGTTAATTCCCTTTTCAATTGCTCTAATAAATAGCTTTTCCTGATTAATCAATTTTTCTGACTTAATGCAGTGCTTCTATACGAAACATCAGTTGATTCTGATCGTAATTTCTCACATATCGTTGACTATCAAACTGTTTTAACCTAATCATCAGAATACTTACACTGCATCATTTATTGGATTTTATGTTTCAAACTAAATATTCCACCATATATCTAATTTAAATCTTTTTAAATATTGTAATCAAGTACTAGGAGAATTCAGCAGCGTCCTTACAAAAATATTATATCGATGAATCATCATTGTTATTCACGTTTCAAATGTAATTTTAGACTTTTAATTGAGTATCTTCTATAGGTGCATAGTCCTAAATATGTAGGGTACGAGCTAAGAAATTAGTTTTATTTTACCAGTGTAAGCAATTAAATAACTGAGACTAATTAATGAAAAGTATTGTTTTTATCTGAATCCAGTGAGAATTTAGGGAGAGAAAGTCGCAACAATGTGTACAAAATTTTAAATTCGTTTAAAATTAAGCTATAAAACTCTTATTTGATACTGATCTACTGAATAAGAAAATTTTAATATATTTTGTATGAATATAAGTTGGTTAAATCTGTTGTACTCTGGTTGTTACTTTTTCTCTATTTTAAACCGAACAATGCGTCCAAATATGTCTTAAAGTGTCAGATTTCGATCTAATGTGTATAATTTGAATGTTCTTGGAGGGAAAGTTTCCACGCTTCCTCTCTGCTATTGTTGATAACGGTCTAAATAAATCCTCCATTGAATTTAGGGCCGTAGTTTTTGAGACAATTGTGAGTAATTCAAATGCGTTTTTGCTTTGAGCATATGCTTAATATGCTATTTTATTGTTTTTCTTAGTGAGTTGAAAATCGCTTCGTTGCTGTGGAAAGCCATCAATTAGCTAAATTTTTTGAAGTGTGAGAGACTTAAAATTTGGGATCCCTTAATCTGAAAAAAAAAGTTATGGTTATTTAAAGCTGCGCCATAGTTTGTGTTTGTTACTGTGGGGCATTATATAACAAAGACAAATTTTTAATTTTTTGATGTTTGAAATTTAAGATTGATTCCAAACAGATTTTAAATTACATATAATTAAATTAATTAGTTGTTGAGGTATAAACATAAAAAAAGTGTAGTTGGAGCGCCACCATTCAAGCCTGAAACTGAAAACATCTCGTGAATATAATTTCAAGTATTTCCTTTATCGTTCTGAAAAACTGCACTGGCTTTGTATAGAATGTTTAGAATCTAATTAGAAAGCAACTCGTAAATTTCTTGTACCTGAATAGCAATCTGTTATTTCCTTTTTATTGCATTATTTTGTTTGTAGAAATAATAACAACAATAGAGTTTCTCCAAGTGCAGGGAATTATAATCATGCGCATGTACTTGTCAAATGTAAATTCCTGATTGCTTTGGCCATTAGAGAAGGAACACAAATTTGAGTAAATAATACTAAATTTTTATGTCTAGTCTACGTAATCTTCTTTTTCTTTTGCATTTTGTTTAATATTTACAAAGATGTACGTTTTGTTTTCTTAACTAGCTCATCATATTTATCTATTCAAACAACACTAGCTATGGATATATTTAATATATTTCATCCTTGTCTAATAACACGTAACCGTATGAATGTTTCTCTTTCTATGTCAAACGTTAGTTTATTAAAGGAACATAAAAAAATAAATGGTCAAAAGAGATCGATTTAGTCTTTAATTTCGTGTTTATCCCATATTCCTAGTCCATATACTTTGATATAAATTTGGACTTCAAGTTAGTTTAATAGGCTTAGGTAAGATCTTGATGTAACCCATTTAATTGTCCGATCATTGATTATTTAGATGTTCTATTAGAATTTATTGAATATTATTTTATAAAATGATTATTTGGCAAAAACTATTTAATATTAACTGAGTAATTTTTAGATGTGTAACAGTAAATAGAACATTACTGAAATAAAGTCATACGATATCACAATAAATTTAAAATCATATTTTATCATACAGGGTGTCCGGAAAATTCATCTATAACGTTTGATGACGGACTCTTGACGTCAAAATGGGTCGATTTAAGCCAACTTAGTTATATCCGATACTGCTTTGTTTAGACGGTAGAAAACGTCAAAGTTTTAAGAAAATACTGATTTTTGCAAAATTTATTGAAAACGCGGTAACTGAATTTAATGATTTTTGGTTTGTGATCTAACACTGTAATATGACGTTTTTTAGTGGTATAGCGACCGGCCTTAAAATAGTGTAAATGTTATAAAAGTGACGGTCACTGGTAAACATCGTTTTTGATTTTTTTGTCATCAACGTTATGGCTATCTTGATATTTTTATCGAATAACGGCATGTATCTTTTAAAAAAAAATTTTACCTACATATTTCTATCACGTAATGTATTTGGAAGCTCTTTTATCTCTTCAAAAATTTCCGTTTACATGCATACATAAGTTTGCTGTAATAATAAAACAATTTTTAAAAAAATGTTGAAAGAAATGAGCAAAATGGCCGTCATTTTGCTGATTACACTTGTTACACTTTCTAAAAAATGAAATTGGACTGATATCTCAGGATCATTAAAAAGGTTGCCAGTATTTAAAATGTGGATCAATACTCTTCGAGGGTGTTCACCAGAGTCTTGTTTAAGGGCGTCTCATAAAAAAAAGTCACAGATCTTTAATTCTGAAAAATGTGGTGGCCATCCTACTAGTGCTCTATTACCTCTTTCAATACTCCGATTGGGATATTGATTGTGTCAATATTGCCGAAGAGCAATGGAAAAATAAGTTGAGGCACCATTATGCATAGTTCCATCGAAGTAAAATAGGCATATTTTCTAGAGAAAGTGGTAATGTGTTTTAGCAAAAAATGTAGATAAATATTTCCATTTAATTTATCTGGAATTAAAACAGGACCAATAAGGTAGCGATCAATATTACCAGCCCAAACATTTATTTCAAAGTTATGCTTTAATGACATTTGGATTTTCATCCACATAAACATTTTCTTTGTACAGGTTGGTAACTCCAAGTCTTATAAAGCCCACCTCGTTAGGAAACGAAATTTTTCTATAAAATCTAGAACACGATTTTTTTTTGTTTAGAATAAATTCACAAAAGTGACTAGCATGGGGGGATCTATCTGTAACTTTCTGAACCTTTTGGACGTGATATGGATGTGACAACAATTGTTTTAAAACATCATTTAAATGTTTTAGATATATCCAACTCACGTTCTAAGCAGAGGGTACTAACATTTGGTTCTTTTCTAACTCTTTCCAAACTTTCCTATTATTTTATGACTATTCTAATTGTTCGAAATTTTTTTATAAAGCTACCCATTTCTCGGGATGACGCTCAATATTGGCAAATGTTTGATGGTTTGGTATTCGGCGGTTAGGAAATCTCTCCATGTAAACCGTAACACTTCGACGCTTATTTCTTTCAATGTGAGTCCACATGACAAGAAAAATTTGAGCGTACGAGTATTACGCCCTTTTAAATTAAAAATGTATCGTCCACACCAGATATTTCGTTCCGCGGTCGTAAGGGGTGTGTTTTTTTGTCTTAACCCAACTTTTATCAGGATTTTTGTTTACATTTTATCTAAAAATTAAAAAGAAGCAAAATAAAACTTTAATTGCGGCAGTATTGAAATCCAGAAAAAAAGTTACATAATGTAAGAAGATCATTGATATATTCTTTATTAAAAAAACAGGAAAGTCGTCGCTACTGGGTCCTGTCTATATTTGAGGAAAACATTAGATAAAGGCTTGGACATAATAATAATTTAATCCACGAAATGCAAGAAAATGATCCTGATTTTTAAAAAATATTTTCCTGTTACTATAGGTGAATTTGAAGAACTCTTCGTTGTTGTTCGGCCAATAATTAGGAAACATGATATGGAAATGTATACAGCTATACCCTTATTACTAGGTTGGAAATAACCTTGTGTGATATTTAGCTGATGAAATCAGCATGTGAAAGCAACAGTGCTAATTTCGAGTCGGTAAAAAGTGTTTCTGAAATTATTCAGGTTACTTGTGCCACAATATGAGATTGTTTAAAAGAAGTTTTTATTTCCAAAGTTTACGACTTCTACCTGGTAAGGAATTGCCAAGGAGTTCGAAGACGAGAATTTCAATATAACAGTGTAATTTTAACAATCATTTTAATAATTGCAATTGTTTGTAGTTTTTAGAAGAATACATTACATAGGATACTACTGCATTTCTGTTTTTAAATTTCCGTCTATGTTATTTTACTTTTTAATGGTTTATAATAGGTTTATATAAAGTTTGCTAAGGGTAGGGTTACCAGACGACAGGACTTTTCCTGACATGCCTGAAATTTTAGCCCCCTTTAGGGAAACAGGAAAAAAATGCAATTGTCTGTATTTTTTGAAATTAAAAGAGGAAAATATAAGTATTAAAAAAATATTTATTAACCATTCTAATCAGAAAAAATAAATTAATTAAACGTTAACAAAATGAGAGGATTTTTAATTTAATATATTAATAAATTTAGTTTCGTACTTTTTACTCCTTGATATTTGTTTTGGCAATTGCTGGTCTTTTATAACTATTTAATGATATTTTTCACATGATATGTTCTTGTCATTAAATTGTGTCAAGAGTAGAACCTTAACAGAAGATATTATTGTAAACCAACGTTACTACAAATTATTAATTATTAAATAACTATATATAAATATTTTTAAGTTACTATTCAGGATTAATAGATAATTATAGTGTAATATTTAATACTCTCTTGAGAAGAAGTTATATTTTAAGTAAATTTATATTCTAATCGGCTCAAGTAAAAGCACGCCTTAATCTCTGAAGCTATAAAACTTTATTTTTGCAGAAACCATTAGCTTTGTTCTTATTGTCTTATCGGTCCATAAATTCACACTTTTTCATTTCAGTCATTATGTAAATAAATAGTTATAAGTTATATTTGTTAATATGCCTATGAGTGTAAAATAATAAGTTGGATACAGAAATGGAATATAACTAAGACATGAACATAGAGACGAGGGAACTAAAATTAAAGAACTAGAATAATGACATTAAATTAATAAGTAAGAAGAAAAATTGTTGTTACTTTCTGATTTAGTGAATATTTTAATAAAATATTAAAAGTGATATTTGAGATTATTGGAACCAGTGGTAAACCAAAAGCAGAACTAGCAAAGTTATAACATTGGTAGCAGCGAAAAGCAAAGTTTATAATAATATAGACAGCCTATCTCTCTCCTTACTCCAAAAGCTCCGATTAATGAGAACACTCGCTCGATATTCGCATTTGGTGCTTCGATTGCAAATATTTTGAAAATCTCACTGCTTTAACATACCACATACAACATTCAGACAAAATGTCCCGATATTTACAAAAAAGTCAGGGATATTGTCAGGAAATCTCATTATTTGATCTGGTAACCATAGCTAAGGGCATGTCTGTGGATTAGCGTCTCGGTATCAGAGATGGTCGTTGAATAGAAATTGTATTATATAACGGCCATTATTTAATAAGCTTTAATTTATATAAAGAACAACTATATTATTACAATTGTTATAAAATTAATAAAAAAATGAATAAGAATTTTTTTTTGAGGACAAAGCAGTAGTGATCTTCGGTAACAACCATTTTAAAAAAATTAAAACAATTTAACATTGTTCATAAATATCCGTTATCTAAAAAATCGTAAAAAAAAATTAATAAAACAACAAACTTCTGGAAAAAAAACATAGGTTATGTTCACATAAAATATTAAAAATAAACAGTTTCTACCATATTTAAAGCAGTCCGCTGAAAAGTTAAACATAATTTTGCGTAATGACCTTGGAAAAGGAGGATTTAGGCGAAAAATGTTCAGTTTTTGTTTATTTTTTCCAAATTTAACAAATCACAATGCTTGAAATTTGACATCTGTCTTATTACGCTACACTTACGCCTAGTTTTTTCCTGTCATGTGGACCCGCTCTCACAAAACCCATACAGCGAGAGTGCATGTAGTTTTCCATGTTTAATAGTAAAATATGCTTAGAAACTTAGAGTGTTGATCTTACTTTAATCAACTTCTTAGACAGTGATGGCAATTTGTCAGTAGTCCATTAGAATTATTAAATGCTAAAGCAACAAAGTCACTAAGAAAATTACTATTACATATATTTTTTATTATTACCTCTTATATGCATGTAATTGAAAATATTTTTTTTCTGGCGAAATCCCTCATCCCACGAAAATTTTTCAAGAGGTAAAAAAGCTTGTAAATACATCCGATTATCCGATAGTAACATACTTATTCAGTGTTCTACTAATCTCGTGGAGTAAAAATCCCTGAAGATGTCTCGTGCAATTGTAGGCGAAACGTAGGATAATAATTATAATTTGACACGGTCTAAACCCAAGAACTATTATTTTCCACTTAGCGGAAACTGTGATAGCTTTCGTTCTTTATTAAATATAAATGCTTAACTTTAACGCTCATACAATAATATAATATTCTGAGGTATTTTAGTAAAATTTTAAAACGAACACATCTATTGTGTCTAAATAAGGGTGGTCAATCAAGAATCAATCTATTTTTCAGTTTACGTTCTGGTTACTCCCAGAACTTGATTATATACAATTAGATTGAAAAAATTGTACTTGGAATCGTTTGAATTAAAGTGAGATCCTGCCGAGCACAAATATTTATTGACTATGATATTTAAATTTAAACGCTTTTTGAGAACAAAAAATCAAAGAGTTGTTTACGCGAAGGTGACTGATTTCTCATTACTGGAATGTAAATGCTTATGTTTAAGAAAGGTGACAAACAAGAACCAGGGAACTACAGGGGTATTAATCTACTGGACACAACTCTGAAACTCGTTATGAAAGTAATCAAAAATAAAATTAATTCGGTTACAACACTGGAAGACGAACAGCAGGGATTTAGATCAGGAAGGTCTTGCGTGGATGCAGTATTTATTCTACGACAGATAATCGAAAAATCTATAGAATACAATAAACCAACATTTTTATGCTTTATAGATCTAATAAAAGCATTCGATCGCATAAAGCTAGATGACGTAATCCACCTGTTATATAAGAGAAATATTTCTATCAATATAATTCAGACCATCGAAATCATATACGCAAACAATAAAGTTCAGATTCGCACTAACGGTAAATTATCAACATCCATACCAGTCAACAGCGGTATAAGACAGGGAGACTCGCTTAGTCCTTTGTTGTTTAACATGATAATGGACGAAATAATAAAGGAGGTGCGACTTGGTAGAGGATATAAAATGGGTGATACAGAAATAAAAATTCTCTGTTACGCTGATGACTCTGTGATATGTGCCGAAAATGAAGACGACCTCCAGAGATTGTTAAATACCTTTAATCTTACGGGAAGAAAATATAATATGATTATCTCAGCCGAAAAAACTAAATGTATGACAACCTCAAAAGAACCCCTCCGATGCAAACTAGAACTAGACGGTCAAATAATACAACAAGAAATGAGTTTCAAATATCTAGGAATCGACATAACTAGTTATGGCAACATCGAAGATGAAGTAAGAGGGCAGGTGGCCAAAGCAAATAAAGTGGCGGGTTGTCTCAACGACGTGATCTGGCGAAACAAACACTTACAACAAGAAACAAAGGTTCGGATCTACAAAACCACAATCAGACCTATTATGACATACACCTCAGAAACACGGTCAGAGACGACAAAAACGAAACAACTATTGGAGACTACAGAAATGAGAATACTTCGACGAATAACAGGAAAAACGCTACTAGACAGAGAAAGAAGCGATAACATCAGGCAATCATGCAACACAGACTGCATTAATGAGTGGGTCCTACAGCGTAAGACACAATGGAACAAACACATAAGCCGAATGACAGAGGATAGACTGATAAGGATCGCACGAGATAAATCGCCTAGTGGTACACGCAGTAGAGGTCGACCAAGGAAAAGGTGGAGCGATAATTTAAGTCCAGAATGAGGAAAATCGAAGAAGGAACAGGTCAGGAACCTATTATAGAAGGTATAAGAAGAAGAAGAAGGAATGTAAATGAAAGTTTTTTCCATTCAGCTGCGTACAAGGTGAACAGTACAAAATGAGTCATAGAGCAGTAATTTCACGATGAGTTCTTGACGTAAAAATGAGATACGACCATATTATTAGCAAAGCAAATATAAGTCTACCAATTAAACTAAAAGTATTCTCCCCTCGGGGTCTCAGAACTCATCTTACGACATGCTATATCGGCATGCTACTAAGTAGAGTTTGAAGGTATTCTTGAGGCCTTGCATTCCATTTATATTCTGTTGCAAACCGAAGTCCTGGTAATCAGTCACTTTTTCAGCTTCTCATTATCGAGAGTTATTTTATATTAATACGAATTTTTTATATCCAGTGTGGACAACATACAGCAAAATATTACTTTATAGGACGTTTTAAGTAGAAAAGTCACATGTAATTCGTCGAGTCACTTCCACTAGTTCGGCACGTTCCAACTTTCCCGTCTGTGAAAAGAACATTTTTTCAATTCAAGATATTCTCTGCATTTTTGAACAGCTGTGAAATATCGATGGGTCGTGTTGACGTTAAACCTGCTTCTTTTAATCTCCGTGAGACTGTCTTCGAAATTAACATTCATTCATATCGATGTCAAACGTGTGATTTCGTGTGAAATTAAATATCAGAAAATTATCATTACAGTCTTTATACCAGATTTTCAGTCTCTTAATATCTTTTTCAAATTTTCGACAGTGAATTATGACGTCTCCGTGTGAAATCATTCTATCTACATTGTTCGCTAAACAAAGTTACAATTTGCACCACTTTAGCTTCTTTATAGTGGTATATTTTTGTTTTAAATAGAAGAGAGAGCACAGTCGAATCACTTGAACGGTTTACATGTGATTTCTTAATATTGACTTGGTGGTTATTAGAAAACAAAAATGTAACAATATTGATTGTTTACTTTTACTATTTTTATAACAGGAAGAACGCAGTGACGATGCAAGTTATCTGTTTAATAGTGCGAATAAGCATTCTAATGAAGATCATGAAGATTATCCATTTAAAAGGTTTAGAGCGGAAGAACTAGAGTTAGATGAACCGAGTACCAGTGGAATGAGGTCAACTTACAGCGTTGAATCATCAACCCTACACGAAAATCAGGTAAGGCTGCTGTAAGAATTTTTCCTTGTAATCAAGATGCATGAAGTCGGTCTTTTTGAGGGTATAGTTCTATAACATCTCACTATTTGGCGGTGTAAATTTCTTTAAGTTAAATATAAAATTGGTGACAAATACAAAAAAGAAACTCTACAATCTAAAATACAAACGACCCTAAGTTTAAGTTTTATAAACATTGTACTCTGGTTGTCAATTTATTCCCAATATAAACCGAGAAACATCTGTATTTTCTATTTGGGTAAAAGTGTCAGATTTCGATGTATTGTGCATATGACACATAAAGTTCGGTTAAGGAGAAAGCTGCCGTGCTTTATTTTCTTTGTAGTTGCCACAGGTTCGAATTGATTTTCTATTGATTTTTTAAATAAATCGAGATAAAAAGAACAATTGAGAAGTGTAGTTTTGGAGCGCACTGTGAGTGATTCAATTGTGTGTTTTTTTTGTTTTTGACCGGTCTTCCTGGTTCTGTTCCAGAGTTATTGCCATTCAAAGACTCTTCATACCTGACTTATTTTTCGACTATGGTAGAGGACAGCTTTTTATTTTTTAATGTTTGAAATTTAAGGTTGATTCTAAACAGATTTTATATTACATTAGTTGCTGATATATTATTACTCAAAAAAAGATATTACAAGAACGACAACATTCACCTAACGTGAACCTACCTACATCTCGTGAATATACTTTCAAGTATTTCCTCGCCATCTGTGAAAAAAATACACCCTTCCAATTCTTGATTTCCGCTGTGAAATTTGATCGTCCTTTTTGATTATAAACCTTCTTCTTTTAATATTCGTCTCACTATTTTTGAAAGTAACATTTTTTGTATTGCATTTATCGCTCCTTTTTGAGATGTGTTAATGTCAGCATTCGATTTCATGTAAAATCAACATGCGGTCATCGAAGATTGTTATACACATTCATATACTTTTTGCGTGCTTGGCCGAGTCTTTGTACGAAATTTCCAGTCTCTTGTTATGATATAAGATGAAAGTGTTGTAGATTAACCTCTTCTGGAACGTTGTACTACATCGTTTTGTATATAGAGTTACAATTTGTGCTTCGTCAGGGTCTTTACAGTGGCATACTATTGTTTTAAATAGAGGAAAAATCAAATGCGAATCGCTCTTATTCAGTTATTTTATCACAAATAATTTAATTTCCTTTCATTTTGTAAGAAATATTTCTTGGGAAAATACGTAAAAGGTAAATGTCATTAATATAAACTAAACGTTTATATTAATGACATTTCCAAAACAATTGAATTTATCCGCCAATTAGATAAATAATATCGGCACATAAGTTTACTATGCCCATTTAAAAGTACTTCCAAGAAATAGTGATAATTAAAATTAATTAAAGTTCATATAAATAAACCAATTAAGCTAAAAAAGATAAATTTTAATATTTAAAAGAACTATTTATACAGAAAAAAACACACACGATGAAATCTAATGATATAAAAGGAAAAATAGTTTATACCAAAAGATACTTAACTGGGATGAAAAGTGCCTCGTATCTGTAATTTTTAGCACACATGACATTTGTCATGTATTATATCTGGTGATTTTTTTCAATGTTGGCTGCTTCTCGATGACAACGTACAATTCTAACCTTGAATAAACTTTAGTACGCAGTTCATTTATATTCTTATGTTTATAGTTGAATAGTTCAATTCCAAAACCATTGACTCGATATCTACAAAAATATATAAAAGAAATTAATATTTTTTATTACTCCTCTGTGTTAAAATGAAGTTATTATAAAACAAAAATGTAACAATAGCGATTGTTAATTTTTTGGTTTTTATTGTAGGATGATTATTCCTCGGATCAGTCCAGTAAAGAAGAAGACAATGTTAAAAAATTAAAGTTAGATGAAGCCAGTACCAGCGGAAGGGTATCAAACTTTTACAACGTTGAATCATCAGCCCCAAAAAGAACCCTGCATGGACTTACGTATCAGTTAAGACTGCTCATGCTGTTTGTGCAACGAGTTCCTGATGGACAAGAATTTTACCTTTCGACCGAGATGCACGAAGCTGGACTTTTTGACGATATAGTTTTACAATATTTAGGTGAAGGTGGTATTTGGAGGTATAGATTTCTCCAAGCTAAACATAAAAATGATGATCAACATAAAATAGGAATAAGTGATCTTTTTAATAAAAAAACAAAATCAAAGATAAAATTCCGATTACCAAAAAATACAGGGAAAAAATCTGAATTATCCAAAAATGCAGGAGAAGCTAAACCGTATCTCTTAAAGAAATATTTTAAATCTTATTGCGACATTGAACAAAAAAATGACTTTAAAAACGCTAATTTGGAGGAGTTTTTAATCTGCACAAATGTCGGTTTCGCAGAAGATGCGATGACTTATTTTGAGCGTGCAGAAGAAAATGATGAGATATTATTCAATTTCGAAGAGATAAATGACAGATGCACAAAACCAGTGAAATATAAATTAAAAGACGAACATATTTCTAAACTAATTGAAGATTTTGAAGTAAACAATAAAAATGAAAATTGCTTTCAGAATTTTGTTAAAAAGTTCAGAGTTTTGCCTGATTATGGAAATGATGTATTAAATAAGAACATAGAAAATTGTTTAAAAAAATGTTTTAAAATGGAAAGTGTCGTTTTAGCTGAGGCAGATTTGCAAAACCGCGTCCTTAAATGGTTTGAAAGTTATAAAGAGAAGAAAAGTAAATATTTACATATTAAAGATAAGGAAGAGTTTGTAACATCACTAAATAGAAACATTGATTCCTTGCTGGTGGCAGGATATTCCAATTTTTATATTGAGGAGCTGAAGAGTTACGGAGTACAATTTGAGAATACTTTACTTCTACGTGAATTTGTCGACCACAAAAAAAACAAGATAATGTTTATTATTACTGCAACCCCAAAATTAAGTGTGATTAAGTTGAGTCAGCTGTTTTGGGAAGTTGAATTAACTCAGGATAAATTTATATTCACAAACTCCGATCAATTAAATTATAACGAAAAACTTTCTACCATATTTTTTTCCGAACCAAGTTACAGATGGCTGGTGATTGAGTGTTTTAATGAGATCGAATTAAGCATAAAAGTGTTGAATAAAATTTTAGAAATGGAAAATGAAAAGACAGTTGTAATAGTTGGTCGGGAAAGTCATGTTTTGAGCTTTAGGAAATTTTTGGGATTAATTACGCCACCTTTTTATGATAAAAATAATCTATTTAAGGATTTGACGATCGATTCACAAGAAAAAATATTGGAAAAGAAAGTGATGTTTCAAGGGAAAAAAATTGATTTAAACGAACTCGTTAACATAAATTCAGGTGCGAATATTATTGACGATCTAACGTTAGAAAGAGTTCTCACTGAAACTATTGAAATAGGAAATAATAATGCCTTTGAATCAGATTTCCTAATAGAGGAGTGTTACATACGAAGAAAATTAATTCGAAGAAAATTAAGGCTTGATATTTTACAAAATGTGGAAATTTTAAGAAAATGTTTGTTCATTATTTCAGGTGTAAACCGAGAACAACTTAAAAATTTAAATATAAACAATAAATGGATTTTCGTGTGGGAAGACGGAAAAATTTTTGAAAATGGAATTATAATTTCCGAGAAAACTAAATCTGAAGACATATTTGAGGAATTATGCAATAATAATTCAAAAAATGTTTGTTTGTTAAAATATATAAGAGAGGAGTTTTTAATTAGGAATGTTAGTCACGATATTGATATTCTTCATAAAAACATTGTTTGTTTGGAGGAACATGAGTTAAACAAGAACCAAATATTGGATGAAAAAATTCTAATAGTCGCTGATGGTCCGGGTTGTGGCAAATCCACTTTTATGACGAAAGTTGTATACCAGCTTAAGCAAATAATGTCCAATATATGGGTTTTGAGAATTAACCTTTCATCTTATGCATACAAGCAAGAAGGACGGGACCAAGTCATGAAATCTCTGGAAGATATTCAGTTTAAAAATATTGAAACTAATAAAGCAACAGAATTTATGGCTGATCTGTTATTTCCTCAAGAAAATCATAGTCACAATAAACATTTTGTAAGAGAACTTTTTATCCAATCGTTGGACTGTTTGAACGAAAATATGAAATTTCCCAAAATAATACTCTTATTTGACGGCTTTGATGAAATATGTCCCACATTTAAAGAAAAAACTCTGACTTTACTTAAGACGCTCCGGAATTCGAATGTTACACAAATGTGGATTACAACAAGAAATCACGAAGAACTGAGCTTGGAAATTGCTCTGCATTCATCTTCTTTCTTTCTTAAACCTCTTGATTTGACAGAGAAAGTTAATTTCTTACAAAAATTATGGAAATACAATTTGGTGCACTTTGATAATCTAAAACCTAAACCTGATGGCGAAGATATCTTAACGTATCTGACAGAAATAATAAATAACATTTGTAATTGTGATCATCACTATATTCAAAAGAGTTTCTGGGACTTTCGAAGTCATTTGCTACCTACTCTTAGTTATTCGGAAGTGCAACATTTATTAAGTAGTGTTGACTTTTCAATCATTGCAGAACATCTAATAGGTTAGTTCAAATACGAATATAAAATGTTAGAGTTTACTGATAATCTTCTACAAATTAAAATGTTGGCCGAAATAATTTTTTGTAAAAAGTTCAGCTCTTTATACAATTTGGACCTACCTTCGTTATATGAAGAATTTATAAAATACAAATTGAGAGTCTTTCGTGACGATAAAGATGCTGCTGGAAAGTCTGTTGCAGGCCGTGGCTTCTTCGAAACACATTTAGGATATTTAACAACAGTTCACCAAGAAATTGCTTTTAAAAATTTATTTCGTCCATATGACAATAATCAGGTTAAAAAAGAGAGTGATAAGATAGAATTATCAAGGGCCGGACTGCTCGTAATTCATCATGATCGTCTTGAATTTGTGCATCGAAGTTTTGCAGAGTATTTTGTCAGTCAATATTTCGCTGAAAATTTTCATTGCCAAAATGTACAGAAAATAGTTTTTTCAGATGTTTTACTAAATGAAAATTACTCATTAATACGAACGTTTTTAAATAACAACGAAATATTTCTTGGCAAATTGGGTTTCAAAATGCAGCAAATGAATGAATTAATAAGAGTTATTAATCCCATTTCGCTTAGTCAAATGCTGAAAAAAGGATTGTATAATATATTTATGAAGTTTCTTGAAAATTTGCCTCTCGACTTATCTGAACATCTTATTTTGTTTAATGAAAATAATGAAGGAAAAACAGTGCTGCACATAATTTTTGAATATATATATGATGAGCAAATTGTAGTGGATTTATTAAAGACAATAGAAGACAGTGTTTCATCGGAAACACTTAAGGAACTTTTCTTCAAAAGGGATAAAAGAGAATGTACAGCATTGCATTGCATTAATTTTTATAGAAAATATTCGGTATTGATACAAATATTACAATTTTTTAAACTTAATTGTGATTCGAAATCATTTGGTGAACTTTTACTTCAGGTCAATGATTTAGGAGAGACCATATTACACCTTGCTTGTAAATGTGGACATGATATAACTAATTTATTAGAAGTATCTGATGAAAATAGAGACACAATTAGAGACCTTTTATTAGAAACTGACAGTGAGGGGCGAACAGCCTTATTTAACACTATTTGGTACTCTAATAACTCTTCTCTGCTAACAACATTACTTAACTTTGTTAAATCAGTTTGTAACTCCGAAGAAATTAATGATTTATTTGCAATAAAAACTTACGCACAGAACCTGCTGCACAGTGTTTATATTAAATTTAATAAAGATATATTAGTTATATTTTTAAATGCCATTAAAGATAACCAAGAAATAATTAAAACACTTTTTTTAGACACTGACGCATTAGGACTGTCTCCATTGCATTATACCGTGGATGATCACTTCGATTTTCATAAACTAAAAATATTACTGGACTTTGTTAATTTAAACTGTAATACAGAAATACTGCATACAATTTTGTGTAAAAGAACAAAATATAGAGAAACTATACTACACATGGCCGTGAAAAATTTTAATGAAAGAAAAGAGCACAACTCGTTGACACCTCTCCTGACTTATTTGTTTAGTTTAGTTGGGAATGACAAAGAAATATTTTATAAGCTTTTATTAACAACTGACAAGAGTGGGCAAACTGTACTACACTATTCTTCCCATCAATTGAAATATCCTTTTTTACTAAAAGAATTGTTAGATTTTGTTCAAATAAATTGTAGTGAAAATATTTTAATTGAACTATTACTTAAATTGAATAATAATAAATCCAGTATTCTACACTTTGTCTGTTGTCAAAATAGCGAAGATAATTTATCTATTCTATTAAATAAAATTAAAGACAATACAGAAGCACTTAATAAACTTCTACTCCAAACCGACAGCGAAGGAAACACTGCATTGCATTATACTCTTCTCAACTGTGATAAATCTTCAATGATGAGTGCATTGCTGAATTTTGTTAAAATAAATTGTGAAAAAGAAATATTTAAAAGCCTTTTATGCAAAGCAAATAGTGAAGGTCTCAACGTGTTGCACGTTGCTTGCATGAATTTAATAGATAAAAAAGAATACGAAGACCATCTTAAATCTTTATTAAAATTTATAAAAGATGACGATGCAACACTAAATGAATTTTCATTGGAAAAATGTAGCAGCGACGACTTCACTCCGTTGGATAATACAGTTTATTATTTAGATAATCCGTCTTTATTAAAGATTTTATTCGATTTTATAGAAAATTATGATTCTACAATGTTGGACACACTTTTATTAAAGGAGAACAATACAGGATGCAGTTTGTTGCACTTTGCTTGTAAACATAATAATGAAGGAAGGTTAAAGTACTTGTTATATGCAATGCAGGATAACATCGCTCTACGCGATATACTTATATTAAAACCTGATCATAAAGGGCAAACTATACTGCATTATAATGTTAATAACTTTCAAATGTTAAAATTTTTTCTTGATTTCGTTAAATCACATTGCGATCAACAAATGTTCACTAAACTCATACTTAAATGTGACCAAGAAGGTCGTACAGGATTTCATACATTCTGTCAAACTAGTCACAATAAAGACATCTTAACCTATTTGTTAAATTCAGTTAAAGAAAACACTGTTCCTGCAACATTTAACACATTTTTATCTATAAAGGACCGTCATGGAAAAGTAGCATCTGATTACATTGCCTGCAATTTTAACAATTCTCTCTTGTGGGAAGCTTTGTCAAACTTTGGTTTTTGAATTATCGAAAATAATCGATGATTCTCGATTAATTGATTAATAAGAAAATTCGATTAATCTATTTTTCACATAATCGTAAAATTGATTAATTTGCTCACTGATTATTTTCGTTTTATTTATTGTTCTAATAAATAGCTTTTTCTGATTAAACAATTTCGCAATGCATGACATACTGAACGTGTATCAGTGGATTCCGATCCTACTTTCTCATATATCGCTGACTATCAAACTATAACAAAATACATATACTGCGTCATTCAAAGGGTTTTGCGTTTCAGACTAAATATTTCATCATAACTATTTTCAAACTCCTGAAATATAAAAATTGTTGATAATCTGAAGATGATTCCTATTTAACTGAGTTGGGACTTAAACAGAGACAAAAGCTACAAAACTTTTGTTTCATTCTAATCAATGGAAAAAGAAAATCTTAGATACAGTCGAAAAACATGGCTTGTTTAAATCTCCGCCAATTGTTGATTTTTCTCTATTTTAAACCGAGAAATGCCTCCATATGTGTCTTAAAGTATCAGGTTTCGATGTAATGTGCAAAAGATTAACGTTCGTTTATGGGAAAAATTCCTACGCTTTCCTTCTGATATGATTGTTAAAAATCTAAATAGATGCTTTTAATTTAGATCCGTGGTTTTGGAGCGTATTATGAGCGATTCAAATGTGTTTTTTGTTTTGCGCATATGTTTAATTTCCATTTTTAAAAACTCAAAATTTCGACAAGGAATAAATAAATCTATCTGCCGTATTTAAATAGTTGTTATATATGTAATTCTTCTTTCAGTCAGGGAAAATGAAAATATACAGGGTGATTCAAAAATCGATCAGGAAACTTAAGGGGGTGATTCTACTTGACAAAATAAGGGTAGAGCTTCATATAATTTTTTTTCAAAATGTCATTCGTTTTCGAGTTACAAGCCTTCCAAGTTCAAGTTTTTATTTTTTTTTTTGAATTACTCGCTTACAGGAAAACCGATTTGACTAATATTTGAAAGATAGGCTAAGTCTTCTGCGCTTCATCATTTTAGTAACAATTCACATTGATTGTTTGCCGCTAGAGGGCACTTTACCTACATTGAAAATTGTTTTTTTGTCATAATTTTTTAGTGTTGACAGCTACAGTAGTTTTTGGCATAATTTCTGAAAGACTGATGCCAGGCCTTTAAAAAAGGTGCTCTTTATTTACATCGCTAAACCCAACGGTTTAGACGTAAATCGCCCTTAAAAATTAAGTGGTAAATTTACTTTTCTCATTTCATTACCACCAGCTACCAGGTAAATAGCTATCAAAGTATACTAGAGCTGTCAGTTTAACATCAAATAAATTCGCTTTTTAAACTATTTAATTTATAATCTTAAAATAACTAATAATGGCTAATCACCAATATTCAAATATCGAATATTGTGATATCCATTTTTGTTATGGAAAAGCAAATGGTAATGCAGAGTTGGCAAGAAGATATTATATGGAGAGTTATCCGGAAAGAAATATCCCTCATGCTCAAACATTTTCCAGTGTGCACAGGAGGCTTGCGGAATGTGGTTCATTTAAAAGTTATAATGGAAATAGGGGAAGACCTAGAACTGCTAGAAACGTGCAACAAGAAGAAAGAGTGCTTGAAATTATTGAAGATAATCCAGGTATTAGTACTAGAAAAATTGGGAATGAAGTGCGGCTCTGTCAGGCTAGTTCATGGAGGATACTAAGAGAAGAACAACTCTACCCGTTTCATTCAAAAAAGGTGCAGGCTCTTTATGACGATGATCGGCCGAGACGGTTGGAAATGTGCAATCAGATCCTAGCTAAGTATGAACACGATAATCGATTAATTGGCGTCATATTATTCACTGACGAAGCTGGTTTCACTCGTGATGGCATAACAAATCTACACAACATCCACACATATGCTTACGAGAACCCAAACAATGTGGTAGAAACGAAACATCAGCGTAGATTTTTACTAAATGTGTGGGCAGGGATAATAGGAGATTACCTTATTGGTCCTCATTTCTTTGATGGCCCATTAACTGGTAACGTATACTTAGATTTTATCCAAAATCGTCTCCCATTGTATCTGGAAGATGTGCCATTGGAAGTAAGGGCCAACATGTGGATCCTCCAAGACGGAGCTCCGCCCCACTTATATACGTATACGTGTCCGACAGTATTTGAATGCAACGTATCCTGAGCGATGGATAGGACGAAGTGGACCATTGGCATGGGCAGCGAGGTCACCAGACCTTAATCCTATGGATTTTTTCTTTTGGGGTCATTTGAAACAATTGGTGTACGATATTCCAGTAATCAACGTCGAGGATCTTCGCTTCAGGATAATCGAAAAGTGCCAAATTATTAAAGAAACACCAGGAATTTTTCATCGAGTTAGGCGACATTTTTTGAAGAGTGTTAGGAAATGTATGGAAGAAAATGGGGGACATTTTGAGAATCTTTTTTAGTTTGTTTAGTACTGTTTCATTAATTTTTATCAATTAAATGTATATCGCAATAATCCATAATATGAATATTTACTGATTAGCCATTATTAGTTATTTTAAGATTATAAATTAAATAGTTTAAAAAGTGAATTTATTTGATGTTAAACTGACAGCTCTAGTATACTTTGATAGCTATTTACCTGGTAGCTGGTGGTAATGAAATGAGAAAAGTAAATTTACCACTTAATTTTTAAGGGTGATTTACGTCTAAACCGTTGGGTTTAGCGATGTAAATAAAGAGCACCTTTTTTAAAGGCCTGGCATCAGTCTTTCAGAAATTATGCCAAAAACTACTGTAGCTGTCAACACTAAAAAATTATGACAAAAAAACAATTTTCAATGTAGATAAAGTGCCCTCTAGCGGCAAACAATCAATGTGAATTGTTACTAAAATGATGAAGCGCAGAAGACTTAGCCTATCTTTCAAATATTAGTCAAATCGGTTTTCTTGTAAGCAAGTTATTCAAAAAACAAAAAATAAAAACTTGAACTTGGACGGCTTGTAACTCGAAAACGAATGACATTTTGAAAAAAAATTATATGAAGCTCTACCCTTATTTTGTCAAGTAGAATCACCCCCTTAAGTTTCGTGATCGATTTTTGAATCACCCTGTATACAAACAGTTTGTTTCCTGCAAATACCGCTCTGGTTCTCTCTCCATACGCGTTTCGATCACCTCATGATCTCGTTAGTGGGCCTGTATCGGACCGAAGGCAACATTAGCAGAAAATAATTTATATATGAAATATAAATTTCAAGGTATCTCGGTAGGATACTGCAACTTGCCATCTACCGATCTCGATGTCAGACTGAAAAATATCGCCAGTCGAATGACATCTATGAATCACTGGAGTAGTAAGAAATTTTTTAAAAATGTTGCTCTTGGCCCGATCCAGCTCCACTGATGAGATCATAAGGTGATCGAAACGCGTATGGAGAGAAAACCAGAGCGATATTTGCAGGAAATAAACTGTTTGTATATATTCTTCCTTTTCTCTGCCTGAAAGAAGATGTATAATAACTCTTTAATTTCTTGTTTCACTCTTTTACTTGGTAAATTTAAACTCGCTTCGTTGTCGAAAACCGACAATCAGCTAAATTTCCAAAAATGATGGAGACTTAAAATTTAGGATCCCTGGATGTGAACCGCACCAGTCTCCTTGGTTACATTTCAGGGATATTATGCTTTAAGGACACTTCATAAATAACCTATAAAAACTGATTTAATAAATAGTTACATTTGAAAGTTATGGTCGTTTAGGTTTTCGCCCTAGTTTTGTTGTATCTGTTGAGTATAAAACAAACACAAATTGTTATTTTTTTATGTTTGAAATTTAAGAATGTTTCCAAATAAATTTCAGATTACGTGTAATTAAATTAATTAATTGTTGATATGTTGATATAAACATTATGTAGGTGGAGTGACACCATTCAAGTCAGAAAACTTGTGAATATAGTTTCAAGTATCTCCTTGACTGTTCTAAATAATTCTGATGACGTTATATTAGTTTAGTTTTGGAGATATTAACCAAACTCATGATTTTTTAAATAGGATATCCTGTATATTATTTTAGATTATGTTTAAGTATAATTTAGGTTTTTTAAAAATATATAATGTGTTTTATTTTGAAAAACAAAGTCAAGGTTATATGTAAAAATTAGCCATGGCCAATTTATAAGAAACAAATGCAAAATTTTAACAATAATAAATATGCTAAAGATTAGACATTTTAAAAGTTGATTTTAATGCTTTTCTACATTTTCAATTGTAAACACTTAATTATTATTATATTTTTTACGTCAAGTAACACTGTTATTATAAAACTAGAATATTAAAATTTGATTGCAAAGAAACAAGAACAATTTTATTTCATAAAACTAAAGTAACAAAAACAAAAAGAAACACTGAAACTAAAACCAAACAAGAGTTTTTTTAAAGATGATTTTCAAAATGACTGCCGGTTTTTCGAATGCAATATCGGCACAGTTTTGTTAGTCTTCTAATTGCATTTAAAGGAATCTAGGTCTATTATGAAGAGTTTGGAAGGCCAAACCAATTGCCTAAGGATATTCTGCTGTAGAGGTCCGGGAGGACAGTTATTGTCCAGAAATGACCTTAACAAGCCAGAGTTGTGGCTCGGGGCACTATCTTGTTAAATATAAATGGAATTGAAATTGGCCAATGGAACATTTTCAAGCAATTCTGGAATAATTTCCTCAAGGATTTCTAGGTATCTACGTGCTGTGTGATCCCTTTCATACATCCTGTAGACTATGCATCGGCCAAAAATAAAACACGAGACATCAACTCTGAAGCGCCCTTGGAGTACTCTTTCGAAAATTAAATGGTGATTTTCTGCAGATCAATGCCTCGTGTTGTGACGATTAAAAATTCTCGCACTTGAAAAACAACATTTGTCAGACTAGATGACAAATCTGCCAAAAGATTTGTTGGTGTGGATTTGTTCTAAATACCATTTACAAAACGTTACTCGGCGCTCATCATCTCCGTGGCGTAAATGTTGTACAATTTTAAATTTATATGGATGGTATTTCATACTTTTTCAAAATTCTTTCAACGTCAGATTTTAATACACCAACTTCTTCCTCTATTTTTCTACAAGATGATGAAGTTGTTGCTGCTGCGTAAAATAACACATTTCTTTCTTTTCTCTCCTTGTCTTCTTTGACGTATGTTTTGGGACGCGGCTGAATTAAAGATTCCTGTTTGACTAGATTTCTTTTTAAACGAGCAGGAAAGGGTTGCCTTCTTTCTGGATATGTAACATGAACAAAAACGATTGCCAGATATGAGAACTTATCCTAATGATAACGCTTTTAATACGTTTCCCACTGAAATATAATTCAGAAGTTTTCTGGGGACTTTCATTGCTTCGTATAAAACATATTAACATATCACACTTTTTATAATTATCATAAACGACGATTGTAAATGCAAAATTAATTAAAAAGTAAAATAAAAACACTCACTTAACAAAAATATTTCATAAATAATAACAATCTGACAAAACTGTCAAGCTTTGAACATCTACCTTTTGTTTCTTATAAATTAGCCATGGCCTACTGTTACAAATAAAGTATTGAAAATATCGAATTCTGATCTTGTTTTTCAAACTAAAATAAACAATTTATATATTTTATACTTAATCAATAAATAAAATAATATACAAGGTGTTCTATTTAAAAAAATCATAAGTTTGGTAAATATCTAAAAAACTAAACTTTTTGGATAAAAATTAATTGCGGCACTGAACTCTATATAAAAACCCTACAAAAAGCAGTTTTTACCTTTTTGATAAATTAGCATTATGCGTTAATACAAGATGTGCCTAAAAAACGAAGATTTTCATAATCACCCTGTAGATTAAAAGCTAAGAGAGCCATTACAAATTTGACATCGGAATCTTTCATTTCGTTAAAATGTAGGACCCTAAAGTGAAAACCGTAACACTTTATCTTTGATAATAATTTCACTACCTCCCTGAAAGTGGGGTAGCATCATACCTAAAGACTTTATTACGACAGATAGAAAGAAACTTTAAATAGGAAAATTGTAATATCTTCTCCATATTATATTTTAGATTTGTTTATAAAAACAATGACGCATGGTAAAGTTGAGAAAAAAAAAAGGAATTTTAATTTTTTAAATGAAACACCCTGTATATTCTCTACTAAAATAAAAGTTCTTTTCTTTTTGATTTCATAAATGTATAATAAGTAGTGTTGAGACTGGCACTATTTAAATATTTTAGTTGGAATTATTAATGAACTGATATAAAAAAACGAGGAGGCCTAGAAAACAAATGTTTTATTTTAATTTGCATTGTGACGTTTTAATACAGTTTCGAATACTTATTAAATTGATATATTATGTTGACTAATACACGTTGTGACATGAACTGTTCGGAAGAAGAAAAACATCAGATAATTTGTTTCGAAAATAATTATATTATCAGGAGTAATAGTAATAAGATCAACAAGTAGATATTTTTTAGCATAATAAAATATTGGACACGTAATCATGCTAATAAAAAAATAAATTGGGAAAATCATTATGCATTTTCAACATATTCTTCACGATTAAAAATATTATCTTTCATTTTATTATTAATAAAGTTTCAAATAAAATCTCTGTGGTCTTGGTTAAGCAATATTACTGTGCGTTCATTTTTGTCCTTAATGTTTCGATGTTTTGGAGTCTTTCATTATAAATTTGAGTTTTTAAAAACCCCCCATATAAAAGATCTAACGGACTCAAATCTAAACCATTTGTCGGTCATCTAATTATGCCATGCCTTTTAAATCAAAAGTTATATCGATTGTTAAAGTATTTAATAACTGGCATCACGTTGTGCGGCGGAGCGCCATCCTGTTGCCAGATCAAATTATTCTATTACTGAACTGGATATTCTCTAAGTGACCTACATTATTTGTAATTAAATTTACATATTGCTCACCATTTAAATTTCTATTTTAAATAATTGGCCCAATAATCTTATTTGCCAACATGCTACGCCAAACGTGAATTGATTGTCGACCCTGTATTTTTACGATCTGTATTATGTATGATTTTTCAGATGCCCAGTAATGTTTATTCCTTCTAATAAATATCCCAGACGTCGTGAATGTTGCTTCGTCTGTGAAAATAATTTTATTTAGAAACTCCTCATCTTATCCAATATGGCATACCATTACTAAACGCTATTGCAACCGTTGCATTATATTTTCTTCAGTTAAATTCTGTACCGGCATAAACTTATAAGGATGACATTTATAAAATTGCAGTGTGGTGTAAATTTTATACCAAGATTTATTGAAATATGCTGCGGCATCAGGAATAGATTTTTCCGGATCTTCTAAACTTACGTCAACTAATAATAATTTGTTTTACATTACTAAAGTGAAAAATAACTTTTTTATTTCTAATTCCGATTTTTGACTTTTCACTTAAGACTTTTCATTTCATTACATTTTTTTGACATTGTATCTTATTGCACTAGTAGATTGTACTCACTGTCCACAATATATATTACTGTATTCGTATTGTACTCTGAATATTGTTGATACGACAAAATATTGAATTTCAGATTTAATATTGCCCCAAAAGTCCCTGCATAAATAAGTTAATCTAAATATTACGGCATACAGTGCTAAAACTAAAATTATTCTGCCGAAACGGGGAAACTTAGAGAATAAACGGCGCGGTGGCGGACCTTTGTCTCGGTGCCTCCTCGAATTCAGAGTGCAGCGTCGTCACTGCTATAAAAGCGGAAAGGCAGCGGCGTAATTAAAGATATTACGGGCTGCTCTTTTAGAGTCGACTTGTCCTTTTTCCGATCGACTTTAACTCTCGGGGGTCACGTTGACTGTTCTATTTTTTAGGCAGCTCGTGGTTTTTAAAGTAGATTGTCTTTGACAACAAAATTTTCTACAGAAAATAAAGATCGTGCACGTATCTTGATTCCTGAAATTGACATCGTCGAAAAAAAGACGAAGTTAGCGGCGCGTACGAGTTACTGAACCGACCCGTCCTGACTTGAACATAATTACCAGAACGTGACCAAATGGAGATAATCTGATATTGACATTGCGACTAATAGTCAGCTTCATGTTGGCTGTAAAGTTATGAATACCGATCTTGACAAATATACCCGAACGTGACAATGGAGAACAAAATAATCCTGAACTTGGCGTGCGGAAAACAAAACTGAATTAAAAAAAAAGTGAACAAAAAGTTAATTAAAAGTCCAAGATGAGTGTTACTTGATAACCTCTACCTAATGGGCTCATTTTTTAGAAGTATTCCTTTGATAAAAAAAAATAAAATTTTATTAATCTTCGTGAACTCTGAGCTTCACTCATTCCCCTTCTATCCCGGTGAGCGAGAAGAGTTTTCATTATGGTCGGGAGGTTTGGCGGGACTTCACCAACAACCTCTGATTTGTGTTAATACTTTGGTTTTACACAAATAGTTGATAATGCGAAAATTCTTAATATAAATTAATCCCGACGGAAACAAATTTCCACGTTTCCTGAAGGACAAAATTAATCCAATAAACTCCGGTTTATGCGTCAATAGGTCCATCTCGCCAAAATCGAAGAATAGTTAAAATTGCGAAAGGTATTTGAAAGAGACCCTTGGAAAAAATTAACAAAAATTCGGTAAGTTCAAAATTAAATTGACAAAAAAAAACACTTATACTCCGTTAATACGACATATATTTTTTATATTCGAATTAAAAAATATATATATATTTTTCTTCTTCCGAATAAACCATGTCAAAACGTATTTTAGTCAATATAATATGTCAATTTAATAAGTATTCGAAATTATATATATTAAATCGCCACAATAATAAAATTTTTATAAAAAAATTGAACCTACTACTAAAAGTGCGCTAAAAAGTGAAAAATAGCTAGAAATTTTTATATGAAATTGAACTTTTTGAAATTGGCGCCAAACTAATACCTCACAAGATGTGATTTGCATAAACAGATTAAAAATACTTTATTTGTAATTGCTTTCTTATCATAATTTGTATATATTAGTAGTTATTTATTTCATTTACAAATAATTTGGCGCCGACTTCAAAAAGTTCAATTTCATATAAAAATTTCTAGTTATTTTTCACTTTTTAGCGCACTTTTAGAAGTCGGTTCAATTTTTTTATAAAGATTTTATTATTCGATTTTTAGTTTTAAAATTCATTATGATATCCACAAATTATTTGAACTATATACTAATCGAGATTAGTGTACCTCGCAATAACTCCAAGGAGGCAAAAAAGTACCCATTTTATCCAAAGTTGTATATCACTCTAAAATGAACCACTAAAAATTCTTTGGTTCTTAGAGTTTTCCAAATACCAGTAAAATTGTGTCAAACAAATATTTAGTCTATCATAATAAATCCACTATCTTAAATTTCAAATTAATTTTAAAATGGTAATATAGGTCCCAAAACCTATCACTATCTGAGATGTAAATTTATTAGCTCGATATATTTTATACTGCATATTGAGTTTGCATACACCTCAAGAACCCCACAATATCAATTTTAGACAAAATCGGAATATGTAAAATTTTCTGTCCCTCATATTGCATTTTGTCGACCTAATAGTTGTAACAAATTATTCAATCTAATCTAAATCCAAATCCTTCAAAGCCTCCTAGTACCAATTGTGGATTAAATCCGGAAATTTAAAATTTCTAGACTTATATTCGCTATTTACATCCTTAAAAACGATCCAGTCCCACCTTTGAACAAAATCAAAAAATTTAAAATTTTTAGTCCGCCATCTTGGGTTTACCATACTGAATCCTGAAAAAATATTTTTAAATTCATAATTTACACCCTCAAGAACCTCCTATATCAGTTTGGGAGAAAATCGAAAAATGTAAATTTTTAGGATACCATATTGAATCTGCCAGATTGAGTTTTTCAAAAAATATTTTAAATTCATAATTAATACTAACAAAAATACCCCAATACTGATTTTAGACATATAGAGAGATATATAATCTTTAATTCGCCATCTTGGATCATCCATATTGAATTTTTTAAAAATAATTTTAGATTAATTATGTACGACCCTGAAAACTCTACCGTTCCAATTTTGGAGAAAATCGGACAAAATTGATTTTTTTTCGCCATATTTGATCCGCCATATTGAATTTTTAAAAAATATTTTGGATTCATTATATGCGACTCTGAAAACTCCCCTACACCAACTTTGGCGAAAATCAGACATACCTAATTTTTTTTGTCAGCCATATTGGATCCGCCATATTGCATTTTTAAAAAATAATTTCAGATTCGTTGTGTACGACCCCGAAAATTTCCCCATACCAATTTTGGAGAAAATGGGACAAAAATAATTTTTTTAGCCGCTATTTTGTCAGCGCCATTTTGGATATTACTGCACCAATTTCTTCCAAAAAAATATGGAACCACCGCAGCAACTTCCTGAATATAACGTAAAAAATTTCGTTCAAATCGGTGCTGCCGTTCCGGAGTAATCGGTGTACATACATTAAAAAGAAGTCGATTAAAAGTTAAAATAAAGCATTTGTTTTCTAGGCCTACTCGTTTTTTTACATCAGATTATTAATAACTTAAATATTCAAACAACTAGTCCGAACACTAACTTATTATACATTTTTAAAATCAGAGGGAAAAGAACTCTCATTCTGGTAGAGAATATATAGCTTTTTTTATTTAAAAAATTAAAATTTCTTTTGTTTCTCAATTTTATGATGCGTGACTGTTTTTGTAAACACTTCTAAAATACAATATGGAAGAAATCTAACAATTTTCGTATTTAAAGTTTTTTCCATCTCTTATAATAGAGCCTGTAGGTATGGTGCTAATTATAAAAAAATCTTGTACTTGTCAAATTTGAATTCCTGATTGCTATGGCTATTAGAGATGGAACACAATATTGAGTATATAATACATTTTAATCTCTTTCTTCTCTGTGTTTGGTTGATTATTTACATCTGGCAACAGTAGATGCCGTTTATAATCAGAAATAGAAGGCGCAACCAAAGTGTGTTTTGTTTTCTTTACTGGCTGTTTATATCCAGCTTTTTAAACAATTTAATCAGAATCTATGGACATATTTAACATATTTCATCCATGCTTAATAACGCAAAAGCGTATTAATTTTTCTTTTTCTACGTCAAACTTTAGTTTATCAAACGAATAGAAACAATAATAGATCGAGAAAGATAGATTTAGTCTTTAATTTTTTCTGCAATCTCATCTTGCGAGCCTCTCTCTCTCTGATTAAATTTAGACTTGAGGTTATTTTAACGAGTTTATGTAAGATGTTGATGTTACCCATCTTTTGTTGTAACCTATAAAAAATTATTGTTACATTTATTGATTATTATTTTATAAAATGTTTAAGAATATAATAAAATTTTATGTAATATTTGGCAAATATTATATAAAGTAATTTTTAAGTTATTTGTTAAAATAAAGTCACACAATATCGCAATTAGTATATAATAATATTTTATTGTACATTGTTACTATAAAGAAATCAATAAATTTAATAACTTTGTAACGTTTGTTGTTTTAATTGCTTAAGGTGGTCTCTAAGTTACTAATGCGAAAAAATAATGAATTTTGTATAATTGTTTAAACAAATTTATTTCGCAAAACTAATGATAAATTTGGATTAAGCGATCCATTCATAGTCTCAAAACATTCATGGTTTATCAGAATTTTCGCTTAAAAGCTTATCTGTCACGAGGGGTGAACAACTTCAAAACTTGAAAAATTCATGCAATTTGAAATTTTTAAGATTGAATCTCTCGAAGAAAAAGAATGATATTTATACAAACTCAGCCGCATTTGAAAGAGTGAGTAAGACATACTTTAAGATGTGTGTATAGTTTTTTTAAGAAAAAAATATCACTATAACCTTAAATATTGGCCAAAATAGCATTTTTTGCACTTTTAAATTACGATATTTACAAAACCTCACGTGATGAAGCAATTCTAAAATCTAGAATAAACGACTATTCTTATTCAACGTACGAATTTCACATCGTGCTGTTTAACAGTTGAAAACTGAATATAGGCGAGTGGGCCAGATGATTTTTCATAAACTCAAACTTGCGAAACACGATTTTTTTTATCATCGAAATTTTGTAAATTCACACCTACATTTGTCGTGTTTAGACTTAGAACGATGGAAAAGTTCATTTCCAGCAATAACACAACGATTTGATTTGGGAAGTAATAGAAAAAATAAGCAGCATTATATATATATATATATATATATATATATATATATATATATATATATATATATATATATATATATATATATATATATATATATATATATATATATATATATATATATACATATACATATATATATATATATATATATATATACATATATATATATATATATATATATATATATATATATATATATATATATATATATATATATATATATATATACATATATATATATATATATATATATATATATATATATATATAGTATAGGAATTAATTTTTCTTGAACCATTAAATATATTTTTAGTTGGTTATTTTCTTGGGAATATGGTTCATTTTTATATTGAAACTACATATATAAAGTAGTCATACTTATTGTATACTAGCGACCCGCCCCGGCTTCGCACGGGTGCAATGCTGATACTAAATACACTACAGAAAAACTGTGACTATTTATTTTATTTTTACAACAATTATTATATCGGCCTCCGACGCGCTATTTATAGGCACGCTGCCGCCGCCCCGGTCGGCCAGTACCGCCGCAAGCGCTACTTCCCGCAATTTTAAATCTGTAATATCTTCGAAAATATTCATTTAAATCTTGTGCTGTAAAGGACCATATAGATCTATATTAAATCAACAATGTATTTAAGCTATTTAATTGGATAAGGATTAATGCTGTATTGGTTAAAATCGCTTCAAAATTTGCCATTATTTGTGGTAAAAAGTAAATGACAAAAAAATGTTATTGTGGGATATCCATGAGAGATAGACATATACCATCGCGGAGTTTTCTGTAGACCTTTTCAATGTGTACAAATAATTAGTACATTATTTTGATAAATCTCGTAGGGTTCAGGCTGCGTTTGCAATGTAAGCGGAAAAAAATATGATAATTAACGACATCACATTAGAAACCTCAAAAATAACAGTATTTATCCACTATTTAATGGATGTTATTATACATATAAACCTTCCTCTTGAATCACTCTATCTATTGAAAAAAACCGCATCAAAATCTGGTGCGTAGTTTTAAAGATTTAAGCATACAAAGGGACATAGGGACAGAGAAAGCGACTTTGTTTTATACTATGTAGTGATATATATTTTTATTTTTCATGACGTTTCAATTCTTTCGAATCTTTTTCAATGACGGTTTCGGCGGATGCATTAAAAACAGAGAGTTTTGTTTTAAACAAAAATTAATTACATCACAAACCAATTATAATCACTCACTCTTTTGTGTATTCACTTTTCAAAAGTATTTTTAAAGGTCTAGTTAGAAGAATGGACACTACATTTTTAACCCTATAATTGTCTTGACTTGACTTGAGAGTATGACCACTTACTGTTACTAAATGATTTAGTAACAGAGCAGCAAAATGTCAAGGAGGAAAACATTTTGAAAATGCCTTGAATAAAGGGCGAAACGTCAATTGTTTTGTGTTTTTATTAAATATAGAACCTAAACCCAAGAAAAGACAAAATGAAGAAAAATGATATATATATATATATATATATATATATATATATATATATATATATATATACATATATATATATATATATATATATATATATATATATATATATATATATATATATATATATATATATATATATATATATACAGGTTAATCTAAAAGTCCCGGTATGGCAGAATATTTTCTTATCAGAGAATTTTCAAGAAATATATTTCAGATAAAAATTGTAGAAAATTGAACGGCGCAACTAGCAGTGACCTTGAATTTTACTTTGATTTCGGCCTTCAAGGTCAATCGAAGATCATGTTGGGTTTTCAAATAGAAACCCCCAATTGTTTGTTTTGCAAAAATGGAAAGTGGGAAATTTTTCCTATCTAACGGTATAAAGAACATAGGGAGTTAAATCACATCCAGGGGTCATTTGAAGGTCAAATATCTTAACACCATGGATCTTGACCATTCAATAATTCGAAGACTACGAGTGCTGTAGAGCACATTTTCTACAGAAGTTTTAGAAAATTGAACAGCGCGTCTGATGATGACTTTGAATTTGAACATATCCTTCGAGCTCAATCGAAGATCGATTTGATTTTTTCAAATAAAAATTTCTATTTTTATTGCAAAAAATGGAAAGGGAAAAAAATTTATTTTCTAACAGAATAAAGAACCTAGGGGGCCAAACCACATCCGGATGTCATTTGAGGGTGAACTATCTTTGCACCATGAATTGATGTAAACCAGCTAAAAATTCTAAAACAAGGAGTGCTGATGCAAGATATTGTTTACAATAGTTGTAGGAAATTAAACGGCGCGTCATAGGTTTACTTTGAATTTTAACTTAACCTTGACCTGGAAGGTCAAATGAAGGTCATGGAAAATTTTTTAAAAGGAACTTTTAATTTCGGAAATACCAAAAAATCCTGCAACGGCAGGATATTTGGGAATATTCGGGTGGAAGAAATAGGGTACTGGAGGTTTAGATGTGAGCGAAAAATTTTTATATTCGAAAATTAGCTTCAAGGGTACCCTCTCTGACCTTGGATATTGGATCAGCCGTTTTTAGTTTTGAAAATCTGATGTCAGAATCGAAATCAGCGACTCTTGAATATTCCCAAATATCCTGCCATTACAGGATTTTTTTGATATTTGACTTTGGAATGGCTCTACTTTCAAGGTCATTTCGAGGTCATATCAAAACTTAAAATTATCCGCTCTCTATTTCCGAGATCAAAAGTTTAAAAGTCCCATTTAAAAAAATTCTCGTGATCTTCAACATGAAGGTTGTGGTAGAATTTGATTATAGACTCTTGCCGATGACGTATTGAGGTAGCGTTAATTATCTTATCTATAATCATTTTTGTCCCATATTAATTAGTAACTATTTTAATAATCTATAATTAAATATCACAGTTATAAAGACACTCTGGAAGTCTGGTCGTTCAACTTCTCTTTTGCTGCTTTAGTACCAAACACTACGGTTATTAAAGCTTACTACAATCATGACTCAGATCTTCAGGACTCAGGAAAGGCTGCTAATTAGTTGGTCAGTAGACATCTCTGGTTTTGTAGATCTCGCAGCAGCGCGCCCGCAATTTAATTCGCGTGAAGGTTTTAATTAGATTGAATAAAACTTACTGAAGGCGTTAGCTGTACCATACCGGATGTTTGATTCACGAATTGACCTATGAGCATCTTAAGCTTAATTTTTATATAACACAATTGATAAAACTATTCTATTTCTCCCTATAACTAAAGGAATAGGATAATATAACGTCTGTGAAAAAACATGAGTGCCCTTTATTCATAATGCTGGTATTTGAATCATTCTTTCTTGCAATCAGGAAAAACAAACGCTACGTACCTCCTTTCACAGATCAAACGTTATATTACAGTATAATGAGTTTATTTAATTATTCTTTTGTTTCCTAATAATGGGAAAATCGTTCAATGTTTTAAAACATTTTAACGGTATTCCACATACCATATGTTAAAACTACCCTTATCACATCTGGTTTTATATACTTAACCAGGGCAGGATTACTTGGACGGATTTATTGGCAGTTCTAAGAGAGGGTCATTTACGTCTTCATAAATTAACTGACTTTATGTATTTTTTTTAAGAAAACATTTAAACGACAAAGATGATAAAAGTTAAGTTCGATAACTGATTTATTCTTCCTTTAGACCTTCGTGGATAGTGATAAAAAATATAACTACCCTATTCCCACGGCATATCTATTCACAGAGTGATTATTTAATTATTTATTTTAACAAAATATAGTTGACATTGAACAATGAAAATAATTAACATTTGTTCCATTACAAGGTCAAGGTAAAATTCAGGGTCAGCTTAAGACGCGCCATTTAATTTCCTACAACCATTGTAAAAAACGTTTTTCTCCAGCACTCCTTGTCTTCGAGTTTTTTGTTGGTTTGGAGACCTCTAAATGTGACTTGATCCCTCTATATTCTTTATACTTTTGGATAGAAAATTTTTGCCGTTTTCCATTTTTAAAAGAAAAAATGGGGGTCTCCACTTGAAAAAATTAACTCGACCTTCGATTGACCTCGAAGGTTAAGATAGAGGTCAAATTCAAGGCCACCATCGGGCGCGTTGTTAAACTTCCTACAACTTTTGTAGAAAACCTTTTTCTACAGCAATCCTAATCTTCAAATAATTGGATGGTCAATATCAATGTATGATGTAGATATGTTTGACCTTCAAATGACCTCTGGATGTGATTTAACTATATTCTTTATGCCGTTGGATGGGAAATTTTTCCTGCTTTCCATTTTTGCAATAAAAACTGGAAATTTCCATTTGAAAAAATCAACAGGACTTTCGATTAACCTTGAAGATCAAGGTCAAGGTCAAGGTCATATTAAAAATCACCAACAATTTTCTACAACTTTTACCCAAAATATTTTTCCCGAAAATCTTTGCTAAGAAAATATTCTGCCGTATCGCGACTTTTGGATGACCCTGTATAAATATAAATATAATTTATTACGGTTTAGTTTTTCTACAACTAAAACTATATATTTATACCAATAGAACTAATACACGCCATAACGTATGTCTCATTTTCAGCAAATAGTTTTTTATTAGATATTAAAGTAAAATCTAAAAATGTCTTCATCTACGAAATGTTAAAAGTTTGTATTGTATGTCAAATTTGCCATATTAAGAATATAGAAATATACCAAATAATCCATTTTCAATATTGTCATCAAGTGTTTTGTCAGTCTTCTGATTATAGAAGCGTCAATAAAGATTAAGATTATTTGATTGAATAATATATAAAAAATAACCTTTTTTGTTTTTGTCGAAATGAAGCAGACATGATAAAACAAGTTGTTTGATTGTATGATCAGCGATATCGACCAATTAAAACACTCATAGGTATAAACATTCAAATATCATAAACATGTTTATTCGTATTTTGTACGTTTGACCTTGGTAAAGTGTCATAATAAATTGTAGAGGTGGTTATTTTAGTGTAATATATGAAGACTTTTTTTAGACTCACATTTTAAGGCCCTCTCAGAATCACTTCTCTAATGGGTCAAAACACAGCTTCAAAAACGACGGTAATGGTTACCTAAATTAAACAAGGAGACCAGAGGTGTTAAAAAATACTCACTCAGTTGTCATTCTCATAAGACGTTACTAAGTACATCTTTTTAAAATGAAATTATTAGATGTTGATATCTGGAATAATTGATATTTTGCGGGAAATGATTCTCTTTGAAAAGACATATGGATTTCTTTTGTCTGTTTCTTATAAAGACCCACAGTGCCCCCTTTACCTTTCGTAGCACCCTCCTGCAAGATTTCCTTCGGCGCCCTTTTAAGGAATAAAATTGCAATATACGATATATACAGGGTGGCACAGAGCAACTTGATTATTTGAATTTAGCGCCCTTAAGCGTTCTCTGAGGGGGTGGAGGTAGGTAATGTCATATTATTACGCATATTTTATGGCGAAATATTAAATTTTAGATTAGAGACTATCACTATACAAGAGAAACGTCAGCTGCGAAATTAAGGATATTATTGGTTGCTCTTTTGGAGTTAACTCGTTCTTTTTCCGATCGAGCTTGGCTCTCGGGAGCCACGAGATAGATCGTGGTTCTCATGTAGGTTGTGTGGACAATATACCATCTTCTGACAATAAAAACCATATACGTATTTTAATTCCTGAAATCGATACCATCGATAAAAAGGCGGAATTAGTGGCGTGTAGGAATGACTTTACATTTACTCGAAAGGTAAATAATTCAGGATTTGGAGATTGAATCTAGTTTAGTAGGGATCTTTCATTAAGCTGTGACGACTGCATGTTCGGGAAGAAAAGGCTACGAGTCGAGTCAATGCTCGGCAGAGCTAAACATCAAAGATTTCTTGCCGATCCTGAAGGATTTAGTAGTCCCAAAAAAATGCTTTCTGACTTAAAAATAATTATCAGAACGTGACCAACCTGATTTAACATTGTAACTAATAGTCAGCTTCGTGTGGGCTATAAAGTTGCGATAATTCCGATCTTGACAAATAAATCCTGAGCTTGACATGCGGAAAACAATACTGAAATTAGAATAATAAATTAGCGGAAGAAATTAGGAAAAGTTAAATGCGGAAAATGAATAATAATAGGGAATAAGTGGTAAATAATAATAATAATAATCATCGGGTGTTATTATTATTAGAAATAATGATAAGTTTAGTTACAAATAATTGCGTAAATAAATAATGCATTATTTATTAATTAGAAAATCAACTTTAATTTCGTAGCGAAAAGATAGATAAAATAAGATCCTGAAATAGCGAAGTCAAAAGAAAAATAAACTAACTAAGAGTCAAGGATGAGTCTTACTTGATAACCTCTTCTTAACTGGATCAGTCCCTAGAAACGTTCACTGATAAAAGAAAACTTAATAAATTTTCGTTCATTCTGAGCTTCACTCATTCCCCTTCTATCCCGGTGAGGGAGGACAGGTAAGGTGGCTAGGGTTTTCAGTCTAGTCGGGAAGCTTGGTGAAACCTCACCAACAAACCCTGATTTGTGTTAAATTGCAGATTAACACAAATAATTGAATAATCTTAAAATAATTAATCTCGATGGAAACGAACTTCCACGTTTTTAGAGGATAAAAATAATCCAATACATCCGATAATTGCGGAAGTAGGTCCATATTCTCGGAAATGAGTACGAAAAAAATACTAAATAATGGCATAAGAGTAGTGAAAAGAGACTATTCGAATAAATGAAATAAAAAATTCGGTAATAAAATCCTTAACACAACATGGAATCCAAACAGAGAACATGACTGTTATTGACGTTGCGCAAATAATGAATTCAAAACAAGTACCCATCGTTCATTAATACAGCAATACATTGGAGAGAGCAGAGCGTAGGATTGTAGCTCCGCTTGGTTTAGTTAGCGTCGTGGAGTAGACGAAGGAGGAGGACGCGTTCGTTGTAGAGGCATAATTTGCTAATGGTTACTCTATCATAGCCACGTAAAGTACAATTCCTACTTATTTCAATATTGCGCCCCGTGGTCATATTCCTTCCGGCAATAAATTGTTTCATGAGTAAACAAGTTCATGCAAACTGGTGATGTTAAAAAAAACTTGGCCTTCCACGAACAACAAAGTCACCCCAAAATATTGACATGGTAAGGCTTTCTGTTTTGCCATTAGATTGTCTACTCGTTCTGTGAGGCGAATTCTTCATGAACAACTAACATTTAATTCCTATAAATTGGCTGTGTTTAAGGAACTTAATCCACGCGATTTTGTTGCTTGAGATAATGCATGTAAAGCGCATCTTGACATGCCTCACAATACACTGGTTTTCTTCAATGATGAGGATAACTTTCAACTTTCGGAATTTATAAATAAGCGGAACATGCGTTATTGGAGCCCTGATAACCCCAGACAATTTCATTCTTGTCCCCTACATTCACAACACGTAACTGTTTAGTTTGCACTTTCGCAAGTTTGAATAATTGGTCCATGGTTTTTTTTTAAGTAAATGAACAGGTAATTTCAGTGAATTTTGAGCGTTATATTCAAATGATTCAGACGTTTTTCCTGCCAACACTCAACCAGATGTATGGTTCCAGCCGGACGATACCACAGCACATACAGCGCTATGTAGCCTTATACAACAAAACTGGATGTTTTTAAAATAACTCTAAGCTACCTTTAATGAGGAAAACTTTAAAAAAATTATTGACAGTATTGAAGACTACCCTGGGTTTTTTAAAGGGTCCGCTGCCAGGAGAAAAATCAAAATTATTAATGCAAATATCACGAGAAGCCTCGGAAATAAAAGTCAGCTACAGCAGAGTCAGTATACTGAGTAAGGCCAATCTCTACTAGAGGACGCCCAGTATCTGGCAGGTACCGTTTGCAACTCCTTACGCAGAGCGATTTAACTCATTTGGACGGTTACTAACACTGGAAAATTACATTTATATATGAAATGGACGATTACAAAATTTCACAAATGTGACTCGCATACCTCGGGATTGTCTATTCCCGTAATTAATGATGACGCCAGCCCCTTAAGGAGTGTTAGAAAATATATTATATTTACACGCTGTTTAAGACTGATAAATGTATCGTATTATTTACTTTTCGTAATTAAAATTCAGTAATAATTGACAAAAAAATAAATGACTATGGGGAGGGGTTCTTTATTGTTACCATTTCCAAGATAATCTTGTGTTCCTGTTATTTTAATACCAATTTTTTTAATAACTTATACTTTAGTAGAAATATAACAAGTATAAAGAGATAAGTTTTATCAGAATCTTATCTAATCGTCCCATAAATAATATAAATATGTTTATTTGCGTAATGTGCAATCATTGTGCAGTGAAATACTTAACTGTTGTACGTATATTCTCAGATATTTTAGTGTAATTTTAAAATGAATACACCACAAAAGAGTTCGGTAAGTAATACAGTGTCTAAATAAGGGTAGTCAATCATGCATCGATCAATTTTGATTTTTATTTTTCTAATCCTTCCCAGAACTTGATTATATATAATTAAATTTAAAGAGTTCTACTTTTCTTATCTTTCATTACTTATAATCGTTTAAAATGAAGTGAGATATTGCCGACCACACCTATGTAAGTATGTGAGTATGCGGATTAACAATCCTGCGACCTAACAGATCTATTGTGTTCCCTTTCTGCTGCCAAGTTGTTAGGGTACCTTGTCGACTAGACCAGGCCTTTCAGTCCTATTTCATTTTGGGAACTTTATTGGTGTGCTCTCAAGAAGCCCATTCTAGAGTTATTTAAAGCACTGCCCTCTGAAAGGATGTAGACAGAAGTTTCATTCTTTTCTTCGCAAAATCTGCACGCTTCTCTCTCTACTAATCCGAGTTTCTTGAAGTGTTCCTTCAGGTGGCAATGCCCTGTCAGGGATCCCGTCAGAATTCTAAATTGCTCTTTGTTTAGGCGTATGCATTCCTTGAGTCTCTTCTGGTTTTAGTTCTTAAGAACTATCTTCGCTTGTCTTATTCCTTGCAGGCTCGTTCAGTAATTGGATCTTCTGCTCTTTTCCTGTCTTTTTAGTTCTTCTAGAATAACATTGCTTCTGATTCCAGAGAAATGTTCGGGCTCTAGAAATGTTGACACAACCCCTTTTCTTACAGCTTGTCTACTATTTCAGTTCCCTCTACTGCGGTGTGTCTCGGTACCCACAAAGGCGTAACTTTATAATTTTTGCTTAATTCGTTTAGTTCCTCTAGGCATTCCCAGGCCATCTTGGCGCTGATTTATATATATATATATATATATATATATATATATATATATATATATATATATATATATATATATATATATGTTTATATATGTTTATGGGGTTTTCACGGATTCTACTGTGTGAGATGCAATAGCAGTGGATATATCCACATTATGTCGTTTTAGTGCTGAAATCACAGTCAGCAAACGTACAACTATTTGCATTTTACTTCATTCATACACGGAGTTGCAAAATTTCCTCTTCTTCGATTGTTTGAGTTGTTCGAATACGACCCCTACTTTCACATTTTTTCATAAAGCTGTCTGTTCCTCGGAATGACGCATAATATTGGCAAATGTTTGATGGTTTGGTATTCAGTGGTTAGAAATTTTTTCCATCTATGTAAACCCTAATACTTCTACGCCCATTTCCTTCACAAAATCCATACACCGGCAATGCGTGTAGTTGTCCATATTTAATAGTAAAAAATTTTTATAAAAAAATTGAATCGACTTCTAAAAGTGCGCTAAAAAGTGAAAAATAACTAGAAATTTTTATATGAAATTGAAATTTTTGAAGTCGGCGTCAAACTAATACCTGACAAAATGTGATTCGCATAAACAGATTAAAAATACTTTATTTGTAATTGTTTTCTTATCATTATTTGTATATATTAGTAGTTATTTATTTCATTTAGAAATAATTTGGCGCCGACTTCAAAAATGTCAACTTCATATAAAAATTTATAGTTATTTTTTACTTTTTAGCTCACTTTTAGAAGTCAGTTCAATTTTGTTTTTAATTTTATTTTTCGATTTTTAGTTTTGAATTCATTATGATATTCATAATGTACCCATTTTATCCAAAGTGGCAAATCACCCTAAAATGAATCACTAAAAATTCCTTAATTCTTAGAGTTCTCCAAATACCAATGAAATTATGTCAAACAAATATTTAGCCTGTCATAATAAATCCTCTATTTTAAATTTCAAATTCATTTTAGATTGGTAATATGGGCCCCAAAACCAATATCGATATTTAAAAAATTTGAGATGTAAATTTCGTAGTCCGATATATTTTATATTGCATATTGAGTTTGTACACGCCCCAAGAACCCCGCAATATCAATTTTAGATATAACCGGAAAATGTACCATTTTTAGTCCCTCATATTGTATCATTCAGCCTAACAGTTGTAAAAAATTAACTTCATATTCGTAATACACCACCCCCAATCCCCTAAAACCAAATCTAAAAAAATCCTAATAAGGTAAAATTTTCAACCCACCATATTGGATCCGCCATTTTGAATTTCAAAAAAATAATTTGAACGTTTTAATATAATCTAAATCTAAACCCTTCAAAGCCCCCTAGTACCAGTTTTAGATGAAATCCAGAAATTTAAAATTTCTAAACGGTCATATTGCATCTGACGTATTAGATTTTCTTAAAATAATTTTATATTCGCTATTTATATCCTCAAAAGCGATACAGTTTCACATTTTAACAAAATCAAAAAATAAAAAAATTTTAGTCAGCTATATTGCATTTGCCATATTGAATCCTGAACAAATACTATTAAATTCATAATTTACACCCTCAAGAACACTCTTTATCAGTTTTGGAGAAAGTCGAAAAATGTAAAATTTTTAGGATACCATATTGAGATTGGATTTTTCAAAAAATATTTTAATTTCGTTATGCGCGACCTTGAGAATTCTCCCATACCAATTTTGGAGAAAATCGGAAAAAATTAAGTTTTTTTGGCCGCCATATTAGATCCGCAATTTTGAATTTTTTAAAATAATTTTAGATTCGTTGGGTACAACCCCGAAAATTCCTCCATATCAATTTTGGAGAAAATCAGACAAAATTAATTTTTTTGGCCGCCATATTGTAAGCGCCATCTTGGATTTTACTGTACCAATTTCATCCAAAAAAATATGGGACCACCGCAGCAACTTCCTGAATATAACCCAAAAAATTTCATTCAAATCGGTCCAGCCGTTCCGGAGTAATCGGTGTACATACATAACAAAAATACATAGTCGACGAATTGAGAACCTCCTTCTTTTAGGAGTCGGTTAAAAATAGGCTTAGAAACTTTGAATGTTGATCTTACTTTAATCGACTTCTTGGACAGTGATGGCAATTTGTCAGTAGTCCAATAATTAAATGCCACAAAGTCACTCGGAAAATTATTGTTACAGGTATTTTTTATTATTACATGTTAAATGCAAATAACTGAAAATATTTTTTTCCTGGTGAAACTGCTCATCCAACGAAAATTTTTCAAGATATAATAATATGTTCATTCAGTGTTCCAATCTCGTGGAGTACAGATTCCTGAAATTCGTGTAATCGTAGGCGAAACGTCAAATAATAATTCCAATTTGTCTCGGTCTAAACCCAAGAATTATTATTGACCAAGGCTCTGAAAGCTTTCGTCCTTTATTGGATATAAATGCTTAACATTAATGCCCAAATTCACTGACACAATGGTCTAACCTGAAAACCGTTTTAACTTGACAGCAGAATGTTTTAATTGATAACATGAACAATGTCAAGCCAGTTTTAGGTTCTAAAATTACAAACATAAAAAATCATTTGCTTTTATAACTGAACCAAAAAAAAATGGAGAATTTCGTTTATTTTAGGGATACAACTATTTGTCTTACATATTTCAAGACTTTACCGCTTTGTTCTTATTCCTAATATTCCTTGTATTGGTATTAATTTGTTGACATATGTAATATAAATTATAATAATATCATAAACAAAACAAAACTTGCCAACTGGAAGATTTATTATTCACAGCAACTAGATCGGTTTTAGATTTCCTTAATGAATCTGACCGAAACATTTTTCATTATTATGAAGTAGGCTTGGACCGTAATTTATAAATTCTCTGTTGTTAAAATCATTCTATTTTTGTTACGCGGGCTTTGACGATGACATCAAAATATTTGACGTTTAGTTTTTTCTCCATTATTATTACCAGTTCCGGAGCAAGTTTTAATTTTGTAAAATTGTTAGTAAATTTCTCTAAATACCAAATTATCTACATAATATTATAGTTTACTAAAGCGTTTAGTTGGACAAAAGCGAAATTCTTTCGTAATTATTGATGTGTTCAACGAATATATTTATGGAACAAAAATATTTATGAACATGTTTTAATAACCTAAAAATAATTGGAAATAAAGGACTTTAGATAAAGGTAAGTCTATATTGGTTGGTTCATAGGTTCAAAAATTAACAACTAACACTAAGAATTTATATAAATAATGTTCACCTGTAAATGATGACCTTTTTGTTCATAGTCGCAACTGAAAATAAACAGTTAACATCTGAAGAGTTCACGCAACTTCATCTTCTTAGTTTCAACTCTTAATTTCGGCCCAATTTGTGTTCGCTTTCGGAAGTTTTCGGTTAGACGAAAGAATGATAAGTAGGTACATCAAAATAAAAAAAAATAACACTTTCTATACATCTATATCCAAACATTTATACATCTTCTATAGATACAAATAAATAAAATTGAAGTGTCTGTCTGACTGTCTCTCTGCACGGGCTAACATTCGAAACGGCTGAACCGATTTCAATGAAACTTTACAGACATGAAGAGGAGGTTGTCAGGAATGATAAAGAGTACTTTTTTCTGTAGGTTCTGTCTGTCTGTCTGTCTGTCTTTATAGGCTAATCTTCAAAACGATTGAACTGATTTCGATAAAACTTTCCAGACATGAAGAGAAGATTGGCAAGAGTCATATAAGCTGCTTTTTTCTGTTTGTCTGTCTCCACGAACTAATATTCAAAATGGCTAAACCGATTTCGATGAAATTGTACATATATAAAGAGGAAGTTGTCAGAACTGATATAGATTGTTTTTTCTGTTTGTGTTGAAAACGGCTAAACTAATTTCGATGAAACTTTACAGACATGAAGAGGAGGTGCTTAGGAGTGATATAGACTGCTTTTTTTGTTGTATGTCTATCTGTCTGCTTGAACAGACTAATCTTTTTTTAATTGTTTATAGTTAATAACAATTGTATTTATTATTTATTGCCCAAGTTTTTCGAGGACGAATTCGCAGGTAAAAGCTGGTATGAAGCAAAAGTCAACATTTTAGAAATATGTGAATATGTCCACTTATTACATGAATAAGATCGGCGTGAATATAAAATTAGTTTCAGGCAATAGGGTAACAAAAAATATTTGATAATTTTCCCGACGACTGTAGATCTAAAATATTTATCTTTCAATTTAATTTAGAAACAACTACTTTTATTTTCGACGAAACCTAGCAGTTATTAAATAAGCATTAGAAAACGTAGTTTAATCTTTATTAATTACATCAAAAAATTGGGGAATTATCGCGTCCAAAATATAACAATGTCGCGTAATATAGCGCCACCACCGTCTATAGAAACGAAAAGCAAAGTAACGAATTTGGCAAGATTTTTTATATGCTGCTACTCGGTCAACTTTCTTTAGAAATGTAGTTCGTAGATTTTTCAAAGCCTTTTTACTGTGCCATAATTTACCCGTTTCTCCTTTATAGTTAACAACAAATCAACGTCAGAAGTAAAAAATAACTAATTTTATTTTGACCCGTCCTGTATATCAAATTGTGACGTATCGCAATGAATAATTTTTATGAAGAGTATACTATTTGAATGATATTTTCTGTTTTGTTCATCGTATCGGTCTAAATCATTGGTTTGACTCATAAATATGAATGCTCATATATTCTGTGCAAACGATCCTTGTACAGGGCCACAATAAAGTGTAGAATATGTGTATTTTAGTGCCCTGTTAAAACGGATGCATCAGTAACTAAAGGCCATCAAATTGTCACTTTACTTCCAGAATCACATTAAAAATTTTAACACGGGTAAAAATGCATGTTCGAAAAAAAGCCAAGTTAACCTAAAAATAATTAAATGAATATTTAGAGGAAACCAACTGAAAACGCCTTACATCAAAAGGACAGGCGTCATTTGTTTTAGTTAGGAATAAAAAGCACCACTTCAGATTACAAGAAACTATCAGAAAAAGTGCCAATTGCGTATGATTATAAGTTGGTTGATTAAGTATTATGGTTAAACTGAAATTTTGAGCTTTCAAGAAAATATATCAGGATATATAAATTAAACACCTAAAAACTTTTCGTCATCATAATTCGATTATATTATCTAAAAGTGTGCCAGTGATATTTGAGGAAATAGTCGACTTGATACGTATTGTTTCCTGTTATACAGGTCATAACTAAAAATTGGATAAAGTGTTGGGGAATAAAATAATATGTTGTATTTTCTTATTATCAAATAGTTTCTGTGGTCCGTTATTTTATAAATCAAATATAATATCGTGTCATAAGTTCTTTGGTATTAATTGACCAGTGTTACAAAAAAATGGATAAATTTATTAAATATTTAGAAATTTTTATACAAAAGTTAAGTGTTAATGAATTAAGTCATTCAAACGCAGTCTTTTACGAAACATAGTTCATTTTAAAAATTTTGAGTATATAATTTTAAGTTAATATGGGAAGAAAATGGTGAAAAAAATTAATACTAAATGTAATGAAAATTAAAGGTACCTTCTATACATCAAATTGTTAATAGGACGGCGAATACTAGACTTTTGATAAAAATTAGAGTATTCACTCTTCGAGGTCTGTATCCAACTTGACATTACTAAGCAGAGTTTGAATGTATTCTTAAGGACTTGCGTCCTCTTCTACTGTACTGAGAAATGTTTACATCATTTGCGCCGTTTTTTCTGATTCATTAGTAGTGGTTTATTTTATTTAGGTGATCAAGATAATTTTTAAATCTGGACTGCATTGTGGTAGTCACCTTTTCAGCTGCTTGTTATCGAGTTTTATTATGTAATAATACGAATTTTTCATATCCAATATGTAGAATTTATAGCAAAACATAATCTTACAGGATGTTTCCGATATAAAAGTTAATGTAATTGATCCAGTCACTTTCACTAGGTCAGCACATTCCTCCCAACTGGTACTTCCCCAATCGTGAAAAGAATATTTTTCCAATTCTAGGTATCCTTTGATTTTGGATGAGCTGTGGAATTTCCATAGGCTGTATTGACTTTAAACCTGTCTCTTTTAATCTTTCTGTAACTGTTTTCGAAAGTAACATTATTGTGTGTTATATTTAATAGCTCATTTTTGAGATGCTTTGATGTTAACCTGTGATTTATTATAAAATTTAGTATGAAAATACTTCCATCAGCCTTTGAACGAGTTGTTCAGTCTCTTGATATCCTTAAGGGTAAATGCGCTACAGGCAAACATCATTAATATAAACTAAAAGTCTATATTTTTAAAACAAGTGAATATATACGCCTATTAGATGAATAACATCAGTGAATGTATAATTTTGCAGCGCTAATGTACATTTACTTTCAAGCAATAATTATTACTAAAGATTTTCAATAACTTTCTGCATGTATCTATATCTATTAAATCTTAAGTAATGTTCATATAAATAAATTGATTATATTATAAAAAGATAAATTTTAATATGCGTGCTATATTTAAAACAATTATTTGTACAAAGAAAAACACAACGAAATCTAATAATATAAGAAGAAACATAGTTTTAACTAAAAAATACATAATTGGAAAGAAAAGTACTCCGTGTTAATAACTTTCGGCAGACATGACGCTTGTCGCACATTATGTCGGGTGATTTATTTTAAATGTTGGCAACTTCTCGATGACAACATAGAGCTTCAACCTTGAATAAGCTTTAGTGTATAGTTCATATATATTATTATATCTGTAATTCAAGGTCAAAAACTGTCGGTTCGATATTTACAAATAAAAAAAAATTACATGATTTATGCGTGGCCCTTTAATATTGGCGCTGTCAAGCTACAGTAATTACAAAACAAAAATGTAACAATAGAGATTGTTTATTTGTATTATTTTCATTGTAGGACGGTTATTCGTCGATTGAATTCAGTAATGAAGAAGGCAAGGATGGTGTACACGATCAGCCTTCAAGTACCAACAACAGTTGTTATGAAGAAGATGCAGATTTTTCAGGTATCAGACAAAAACTTGAAGAATTGGCGTTACTTAAACCCAGTACCAGCGGAATAGTGCCAAATTTTGACAGCGCTAAACCATCAACTTCAAAATACGGACTTATTGATCAGGTAAGGTGGCTCTGTGAATTTTTCCTTGCAATCGACAAGCATAAAGTCGGACTTTTTGAGGGTTTAGTTTTCTAGCATATATCTATTTGGAGGTACAGATTTATTTGGGCTAAACATAAAATTAAAAATTTATTTCTTTGGAAAAAAATTTAAAAAAGCTCAATCTAGAATATAAAGGTTTCTTAGCAATATCTTTTACAAATATATTTTGAATCTTATTACGTCTTTTAAAGGAAATACGCCTTTAATAATGCTCCTTCGCAGTGGTTTTCTATTTACTCAAAAGTCGAATTTGCACACGTTGCTACGACTTATTTTGAGTGTGTCGAAGAAAATAATAACGACCTGATTTTAGTAAATCGACTAGATTTTGATGGGATCATGGATAAAGACACACATTCAGTTATTGTTACCAACACACAGAGTGTTCATATGTCAAAACGTTGTGAGTACGTATACTGACTAAAATGTGAAACTTTACAATAGATATATCAAATTACACCCAGCAACGTCAGTGTTGCCAGTTCCCGGAATATAAACGGTTACCTTCAGAGAAGTGAAAAGTTTGAAAAGATCTTATACCTACGAACAGTTTAGGATTGATACAAATTCGGTATTAATAACTTTTAAGATTTAGTAAAAAGTGGTAAAAAATAAAGGATTGTGGGCTTTCTATCAAAATTATCATTTTTAAGATATTTTTTTCTTTTCTTAATAAAAATTGTTTCAAATAACTATTTTCATTGAAAGACCAAAAAATGATATATGGAAAACACACGTCTCCAAGAACCTTATCTAATCATCCTGCAAATAATACACTTGTATTTATTTGTTTTATGTACAAACAATCATTTTGCAGTAACATACTCGAGGTATTTCAGTAAAATTTTAAAATGGATACATCTGCTGTGTCGACATAAGGGAGTTTAATCGAGCATCAATCCATTTTGGAGTTTACTTTTTGGTTACTCCCAGAAATTGATGATACACAATCAGATTAAAACTTGTAATATTTTGAATTAAAATGAAATATTGACGACAACATCTAATTATTGATTACGATTTTTAAATTTAAACGTTTATTGAAAACAAAAACTCAAAAGAGTCTTTTATGCGAGGTGACTGATTCCTCATTATTAGTGTGTAGATGGAAGTTCTCTTCATTGAAGTATGTTTTAGGTGAACAGTATAAAACGAGTCATAACGTAGTGATCTCATGATGACTTCTAGATGTAAAAATAAGACGAATATTTATATGGCGATATTAATTAACATAACAAATATTAGTGTATTGATTAAACTAAGATTATTCTCTCCTCGAGATCTGAAAACTCTATGTATCTATCTCGGCAAGCCACTAAGTAGAGTAGTATGCTGCAAATCGAAGTTCTTTTATTGTATTGGGAAATTTTTCGTCGTATGCGGCATTTTTCCTGATATCTCATGTGCTGTTTTGTATTCAAATGGTCAATTTAATTCTTAAATCTGGACACCATTGGTGGTAATTAGTCACTTTTCCAGCTTCCCGTTATCGAGAGTTGTTTTATACTAATTTGAATTTTTTATATCCAGTATTAACGACATAGAGGAAAATATTACTTTACAGAACGTTTTCGGTAGAAAAGTTACATATAATTCGTCCAGTCATTTCTACTAGTTCGTAACGTCGCGTTGACTTTCAACGTGATTCTTTTAATCTTCGTGTGACTGTTTTCCAAACTAACAATAAATTGTATTTTATTAAAAACATAAAAAATCTATTTAAAAACAAAAACATTTATTTGCGTTCAACGCCTCATACAATTTCTAACTAAATCATCATAATAACAACAACGCCCGGTCTTGCTTTCTTGTTGACTTGGTTTCTCCTCGCCGTTCGCCATGCTTCTTATCTTCAAAGGGAATGCCGCCATGTGAAATACCGCTTACAATATTTATTAGCTCATTTTGATCATATGGATGTCAACGTGCGATTTTGTGTAAAATTAAGTACTAGAAAATGGTCATTACAGTCTTTGTACGAGATTTTCAGTCTCTTAATATCTTTTTCAAATTTTCGATAGTGAATAATCACCTCTTCGTCTCAAATCATTCTGTCTTCGTTATTTGCTAAACACAATTACAATTTGCACCACTTTAGCTTCATTATAATGGCATATTTTTGTTTTAAATAGAAGAGAGAGCAAACGCGAATCACTTGCACGGTTTATATGTGGTTTCTTAATATTGACTTTGTGGAATGTTATTAAAAAATAAAAATGTAACAATATTAATTGTATACTTTTATTGTTTTTATAACAGGGAGAAAGCAGTGATGATATGAGTTATCATTTTTCAAGTGCCATTAAGCGTCCTAATGAAGATCATGAAGATTATTCTTTTAAAAGGCTTAGAAAGGAAGATTCAGAGTTAGATGAACCGAGTACCAGTGGAATTAGGTCAACTCACCGCGTTGAATCATCGAGCCTACACGAAGATCAGGTAAGGCTGCTCTAAAAATTTTTCCTTGCAACCAGGATGCACAAATCGAACTTTTAGAGGGTGTAGTTTTAAAGCATCCATCTTTCTGGAGGTGGAGATTTCTTCAGACTAAATATAAAATTGATTACAAATATTAAAAAATCTTGTTGCGTTTTTAAAGAAAATGCGTTTTTAGTCATGCTCATTTGGGGGTGTTTTTTAGATTCAAAAATGTTGGTTTTTCAGACGATGTTCTAATTTATTTCGAATGATAAGAACCCGTTATTAATAAATAGACTAGAATTTGATGAGATCATGAAGAAAGACATAAAATGCCGATAAAGACAGGAAATATTCTTGAATTAAAACAAGATGTGAGCTCTAAGAAATAAATAGTCCAACAGTTTTAGAACCCACAAAACTGTTTAAATAATGTTTTAAAGCGAATTTGTAAAGTCGCGGTTTTAGACGGTTTGAAAATTATCAAGACAAGAAAAGTGAGCATTTGTTTGTTAAAAATGAAAAGAAGTTTCTAAAATCGCCGAATATTGAATCAATGGATTCAGGTCAAATTTTCCCATAAATTCAGTCAAACTGTATAAGTTTATCAAGCACATCCATACTGCGCCATTCAATAATTTTTGCTTATAAAATTAAATGTTTATCGTTTAATTAATTCATGACCTTTTAAATATAAAAGATATTTTAAGTTGGTTTAAAATTGATTTTACTGTGACATTGTCTATATATGATTCATATCTGGTAGATCGATACTTAAGCTCCAAAACTCATTCGACAGTTGTACTTTGGTTGTCAATTTATTCCCAATCTAAACCGAGAAACACCTGTATATTCTATTTGTGTAAAAGTATCAGATTTCGATGTAATGTGCATATAACACATAAAGTTCGGTTAAGGAGAAGGCTCCCGTCCTTTATTTTCTTTTTAGTTGCCACAGGTTCGAATGGATTTTCCATTGATTTTTTAAATAAATCGAGGTAAAAAGAACAATAGAGAAGTGTAGTTTTGGAGCGCACTGTGAGTGATTCAATTGTGTTTTTTTTTTGTTTTTGGTCGGTCTTCCTGGTTATGTTCCAGAGTTATTGTCATTCAAACACTCTTCATACGTGACTTATTTTTAGACTATGTTAGAGGACAGCTTTTTAATTTTTTAATGTATGAAATTTAAGGTTGATTCTAAATAGATTTTATATTACATTACTTGCTGAGATATTATTACTCAAAAAAATATGCGACAACATTCACATAACCTGAACTGACCGACATCTCGTGAATATACTTTCAAGTATTTCCTCGCCATCTGTGAAAAAATACACCTTTCCAATTGTTGATTTCCACTTTTGGTTTTAAACCTGCTTCTTTTAATGTTCGTCTCATTATTTTTGAAAATAAGATTGTTTGTATTGGTTTTTGAAATGTGTTGATATCAACGTTCGATTTCGTGTAAAATTAAAGACTGTTATACACATTCATATACTTTTTGCGTGCTCGACCAAGTCTTTGTACGAAATTTCCAGTCTCTTGTTATGATATAAGATATTTAATGTTGTAAATTAATCTCTTCTAGAACGTTGTACGACATCGTTTTTTATAGAGTTACAATTTGTGCTTTGTCAGTTTCTTTACAGTGACATACTATTGTTTTAAAAAGAGGAAATAGCAAATGCGAATCGCTCTTATTCAGTTATTAACCGACTTCTAAAAGAAGGAGGTTCTCAATTCGTCGACCATATATATATATTTTTTTTATGTATGTACACCGATTACTCCAGAACGGCGGCACCGATTTGAATGAAATTTTTTACGTTATATTCAGGAAGTTGCTGCGGTGGTCCCATATTTTTTTGGACGAAATTGATGCAGTAACAAACGAGATGGCGCTTACCATATGGAGGTCAAAAAAATTAATTTTTTCCGATTTTCTCCAAAATTGGTATGGAGGAATTTTCGGGGTTGTACCCAACGAATCCGAAATTATTTTGAAAAAATTCAAAATGGCGGATCCAATATGGCGGAAAAAAATTAATTTTGTCCGATTTTCTCCAAAATTGGTACGGGGAAGTTTTCGGGGTCCCACATGACAAATCTAAAATTATTTTTAAAAAATTCAATATGGTGGATCCAATATGGCGGACGAAAAAATCAATTTTGTCCGATTTTTTCCAAAATTGATATGGGAGAATTTTCGGAGTCTCACATAACGAATCTGAATTTATTTTTAAAAAATTCAATATGACGGATCCATTATGGAGGATAAAAAATCAATTTTGTCCGATTCAAAATTGGTATGGGGGAGTTTTCGAGGTCTCACTTAACGAATTTGAAATTATTTTAAAAAAATTCAATATGGCGTATCCAATATGGTGGATAAAAAATTAAGTTTATTTGATTTGTTTCAAAATTGATATGAGAGAGTTTTTGGGATAGCAAATTACGAATCTGATATTATTTAAAAAAAAAATTAAATATAGCGGATCTAAGATGGCGGATTAAAGATGCTGCATCTCTTGATTTTGTCTAAAGTCAGTATGGAGGGATTTTTATTAGTGTTAATTACGAAATTAAAATATTTTTTGAAAAACTCAATCTGGCGAATTCAATATGGTGTTCTTAAAATTTTACATTTTTCGACTTTCTCCAAAACTGATATTGAGGGTTTTTGAGGATGTAAATTATGAATTTAATAGTATTTTTCAGGATTCCATATGGCGAATGCAATATAGCTGAAAAAAATTTTTACATTTTTCGATTTTGTTCAAATGTGGAACTGAATTGTTTTTGAGGATGTAAATAAAGAATATAAAATTATTTTAAGAAAATTTAATACGTCAGATGCAATATGACAGTTTAGAAATATTAAATTTCTGGATTTCATATAAAATTGGTACCAGGAGGCTTTGAAGAGTTTAGATTTAGATTAAATTAAGCCATTAAAATTACTTTTTTTTTTTGAAATTCAATATGGCGGATCCAATATGGTGGGTTGAAAATTTTATCTTATTCGCATTTTTCAGATTTGGTATTAGAGCGTTTTCGGGGTCACGTATTACGAATATGAAATTAATTTTTTACAATTATTAGGTTGATAGGATACAATATGAAGGACTAAAAATTTCACATTTTCCGGTTTTATCTAGAATTGATATTGCGGGGTTTTTGGGGCGTGTACAAATTCAATATGCAATATAAAATATATAGAGCTAAGAAATTTACATTTCAAAGTCTTTAAAAATCGATATTGGAAGGTTTTGGGGCCTATATTACCAATCTAAAATTGATTTGAAATTTAAGATAGTGGATTTACTATGACAGACTAAATATTTGTTTGACATAATTTTACTAGTATTTGAAAAACTCTAAAAACCAAAGAATTTTTAGTGGTCTATTTTAGGGTGATTTACAATTTTGGATAAAATTGGTACTTTTTTGCCACCTTGGAGTAATTGCGAGGTACACTAATCTTGATTAGCACTTAGTTCAAATAATTTATGAATATCATAATGAATTCAGAACTAAAAATCGAAAAATAAAATTTTTATATAAAAATTGAACCGACTTCTAAAAGTGCGCTAAAAAGTGAAAAATAACTATATATTTTTATATGAAATTAAAATTTTTGAAGTCGGCGCCAAATTATTTCTAAATGAAATAAATAACTACTAATATATACAAATTATGGTACGAAAGCAATTACAAATAAAGTATTTTTAATCTGTTTATGCGAATCACATTTTGGCAGGTATTAGTTTGGCGCCGACTTCAAAAATTTCAATTTTATATAAAAATTTATAGTTATTTTTCCCTTTTTAGCGCACTTTTAGAAGTCGGTTCAATTTTTTTATAAAAATTTTATTTCATCACAAATAATTTAATTTCCTTTCATTCTGTAAGAAATATTTCATGGGAAAATACGTAAAAGGTAAATGTCATTAATATAAACTAAACGTCGATATTTCCAAAACAATTGAATTTATCTGCCTATTAGATGAATAACATCGGCACATAAGTTTACTACTCTAATTTAAAAGTACTTTCAAGAAATAGTGACAATTAAAATTATTTAAGGTTCATATAAATAAATCGATTAAGGTAAAAAAGATAAATTTTAATATTTAAAACAATTATTTATACAGAAAAAAACACATACGATGAAATCTAATGATATAAAAGGAAAAATAGTTTATACGAAACTGGAACAAAAAGTGCCCCATGTTAGTAATTTTTAACACACATGATATTTGTCATACAATATGTCTGGTGGTTTTTTTCCAATGTTGGCAGCTTCTCGATGACAACGTAGAACTCTAACCTCGAATAAATTTTAGTATGCAGTTTATTTATATTTTTATATTTATGGTTGGATATTTCTACTCCAAAACTGTTGTCTCGATATTTATAAAAGTATATAAAAGAAGTTTAAATTTAGTATTGCCCCTGTTTGCTAAAATGAAGTTATTAAAAAAGGAAATTAAAAAAATAGTGATCGTTAATTTTTTCATTTTTATTGTAGGACGAGTTTTCCTCGGATAAGTCCAGTAAAGAAGAAGGCATTGTTAAGACATTTAAATCAGATGAAGCCAGTACCAGCGGAAGAGTATCAAACTGTTATAATGTCGAGTCATCAGCACCAAAAAAAACTTTTCATGGACTTTTGTATCAGTTAAGGCTGCTGATGCTGTTTGTGCAACGGGTTCCCGACGAACAAGAATTTTATCTTTCGACCGAGATGCACGAAGCCGGCCTTTTTGACGATATAGTTTTACAATATTTAGGTGAAGGTGGTATTTGGAGGTACAGATTTCTTCAGGCCAAACATAAAATTGATGACAAATATAAAATTGGGAAAAGCGATCTATTTCAAAATTCAAAAAAAGATTATCTCTTAAAGAAATATTTTAAATCTTATTGCGACATTGAACAAAATGGTGACTTTAAAAATGCTAATTTGGAGGAGTTTTTGATTTGCACAAATGTCGGTTTCGCAGAAGAAGCGATGACTTATTTTGAGCGTGCAGAAGAAAATGATGAGATATTATTAAATTTCGAAGAAACAAATGACAAATGCACAAAACCAGTGAAATACAAATTAAAAGAGGAACAAATTTCTAAACTAAATGAAGAATTTGAAGTTAACAATAAACATGAAAATTTATTTCAGAATTTTGTCGAAAAGTTCAGGTTTTTGCCCGATTATGGAGATGACGTATTAAATAAGAACATAGAAAATTGTTTAAAAAAATGTTTTAAAATGGAAAATGTCGTTTTAGCAGATGCGTATGTGCAAAACTGCCTCCTTAAATGGTTTGAAAGTTACAAAGATAAGAAAAGTAATTATTTGCATATAAAAGATAAAGAAGAGTTTGTAACATCACTAAATAGAAACATTGATTCCCTGCTGGTGGCAGGATATTCCAATTTTTATATTGAGGAACTGAAGAATTACGGACTACAATTTGAGAATACTTCACTCCTGCGTGACTTTTTCGTCCATAAAAAAAACAAGATAATGTTTATTATAACCGCAGCCCCAAAATTAAGTGTTATTAAATTGAATCAACTCTTTAGCGCACTGGAATTAAAGGAGGATGAATTTATTTTTACGGACGCAGATAAATTACGGAGTAACAAAAAAATCTCCACCACATTTTTCGCCGCAGAAAGTTACAAATGGCTGCTGATTGAGTGTCAACAGAAGGAAATAAATTTGAGCACAAGCGTGTTGAAGAAAATTTCAGAAATGGAAAATGAAAAGACAGTCGTAATAATTGGCCGAAAAGATCATGTTTTGAAATTTAGACAATATTTGCTTTTCGACACGTCGTGTTTTTATGATGAAAATAATTCATTCGAGAATCTGACGCCAAAATCACAAGAAAAAATATTGGAAAAGAAAATTGTATTTCAAGGGAAGAATATCAATTTAAATGAATTGATAGACATAAATTCGGGAAAGCAAATTATTGATGAGCATACATTAGAAAATATTCTCACTAAAAGTATGAAAATTGGAAATAATGATGCGTTCGAATCAGATTTCCTAATAGAGGAGTGTTATATTCCGAGAAAATTAGTTCGAAAAAAGTTAAGAGTCGACATTTTACAAAATGTGGAGGTTTTAAAAAGATGTTTGTTTATTATTTCAGGTGTAAACAGGGATCAACTTAAAGATTTAAGTATAAACAGTGAATGGATTTTCAAGTGGGAAGACGAAGAAATTTTTGAAAATGGAATTATAATTTCCGAGGAAAGTGAATCTGAAGACATTTTTAAGGAGTTATGCAAAAATTTTATGAAACATGTTTATTGGTTGAAATATACAAAAGAAGAGTTTTTAATTATAAATCTTAGAAACGGGACCGATATTCTTAATAAACCAGTTGCTTGTTTTGAGGAACATGAGTTAAACAAGAACCAAATATTGGATGAAAAAATTCTGATTGTCGCTGATGGGCCCGGTTGTGGCAAATCCACTTTTATGACGAGAGTTGCACGTCAACTCAAGCAAATAATGTCCAATATATGGGTTTTGAGAATTAATCTTTCATCTTATGCATACAAACAAGAAGGACGGAAACAAGTCATGAAATCTCTGGAAGATATTCAATTTGAAAATACTGAAACTAAGAAAGCAGCAGAATTTATGGCTCATCTGTTATTTCCACAAGAAAATGAAAGTGAGAATAAATATTTTGTAAGAGAACTTTTTATCCAATCGCTGGACTGTTTGAATGGAAACATGAAATTTCCTAAAATAATACTTCTGTTTGACGGTTTTGATGAAATAAGTCCCACATTTAAAGAAAAAACTCTGATTTTACTTCAAGCGCTCCGAAATTCGAATGTTACACAAATGTGGATTACAACAAGAAATCATGAAGAACAAAGTTTGGAAATGGCTCTTCACTCATCTTCTTTCTTTCTTAGATCTCTTGATCGGAAGGAGAAAGTTGATTTCTTACAAAAATTATGGAAATACAATTTGGCGCACTTTGATGATATAAAACCTAAACCTGATAGCAAAGATATCTTAACGTATCTGACAGAAATAATAAATAACATTTGTAATTGTGATAAGGAGTATATTAAAGACAGTTTTCGGGACTTTCAAAATCATTTGCTACCTACTCTTGGTTATTCTGAGGTTCAACATTTATTAAATAGTGCTGACTTTTCAGACATCGCAATACATTTAATATTTTACTTCGAATACAACTATAAAATGTCAGAGTTTACCGAAAATCCTCTACAAATTAAAATGTTGGCCGAAATAATTTTCTTTAAAAAGTTCAACTCTTTGGACAATTTGGACATATTTTCGTTGTATGAAGAATTTATAAAATACAAATTGAGGGTTTATCGTGACGATAAAGATGCTGCTGGAAAGTCCGTTGCAGGTCGTGGCTTCTTCGAAACACATTTGAAATATTTAACAACAGTTCACCAAAAAATTGCTTTACAAACTCTGCTTCCTCATTTTGATAATATACAGTTTGGGGAAGTAAAGAATAAAATAGAATTGTCAAGGGCCGGATTGCTCGTAATTCATGACGATCGTCTCGAATTTGTGCATCGAAGTTTTGCAGAGTATTTTGTCAGTCAATATTTTGCTGAAAATTTTCATGACCAGAATGTAGAGAAAATTGTTTTTTCAGATGTTTTAATAAATGAAAATTACTCATTAATACGAACATTCTTAAATAAAAACGAAATATTTCTTGGCAAATTGGATTCCAAAAGGCAACAAATGGATGAATTAATAATACCCAATAATCTCATCTTACTTTATCGAATGTTGGATGAAGAACTGGACAATTTTTTCATGAAGTTTCTGGAAAATTTGTCTCTCGACTTATTAAAAAAATTAATTTGGTTCAATGAAAATAATGAAGGGAAAACAGGGCTGCACATAATTTTTGAATATATAAAAGACGATCAAATTTTAGAAAATATATTAAAAACAATAAAAGAGAGTGTTTCCTCGGAAACACTTAAAGAACTTTTCTCTAAAAAGGATAAAAGGAAACGTACACCATTACATTGCATTGATTTTTATGGAAAAAATTCAGCAGCGAAACAAAAATTACAATTTTTCAAACTTAATTGTACTTCTGAGTTATTTTATAAACTTTTACTTCAAGTCAATAAAGAAGGAAAGACCGTATTACACGTTGCTTGTATGGCTGGATTTGATATAACTGATTTGTTGGAAGTATCTGAGGAAAATATAGACACAATTAAAGATCTTTTATTAAAAACTGACAATGATGGGCGAACAGCCTTATTTAACACTATTTATTATTCATACAGCTCTTCTCTGCTAACAACATTACTTAACTTTATCAAATCAGTTTGTAATTCCGAAGAAATCAATTATTTATTTTTAGTGAAAAATAATTCAGAGAACTTGCTGCACACTGCTTGTAAACAACATAAAAATATGTTAGTTATATTTTTAAATGCCATTAAAGATAACCCAGAATTAATTAAAACACTTGTGTTAGACACTGACGAAGATGGACTGTCTCCATTGCATTGTACTGTGGAGTATTACTTTGATCTTAATGTGTTAAAAATATTACTAGACTTTCTTAATTTAAACTGTGGTACAGAAACGCTGCATACAATTTTGTGTAAAAGAACAAAATATGGAGAAACTATTCTACACATGGCCGTAGAAAATTTCCAAGGAACACATGATCATAACTCGTTGACACCTCTCCTGACTTATTTGTTTAGTTTAGTTGGGAATGACAAAGAAATATTTTATAAGCTTTTATTAACAACTGACAAGTACGGACGAACTGTACTACACAATACTTGCTTTGAATTGGAATATCCCTTTTTACTAAAAGAATTGCTAGATTTTGTGCAAACAAATTGTGGTGAAATTATTTTTATTGAACTATTACTTAAATTGGATGATGATAAATCCAATATATTACACCTTGTCTGTCGTCAAAATGTCACAGATAACTTAAATTTTCTATTAAATAAAATTAAAGACAATCCAGAAATATTTAATAAACTTCTACTCCAAACCAACATCCATGGGACCACTGCAATGCATTTTACTGTTCTCCAGCGCAATTCTTCAATGATGAGTGAATTACTGAATTTTGTTAAATTAAATTGTGACAAAGAAATATTTAAGAGTCTTTTATGCGAAGCAAATAATGAAGGTCTCAACGTGTTGCACGTTGTATGCATGCAAATAAAAGATAAAACAGAATACGAAGACCATCTGATATCTTTATTAAAATTTATAGAAAACGATGATACAATACTAAATAAACTTTTATTCAAAACATGTCACTTCTACGGCTGTACTCCACTGCATTATACAGTTCGTGATTTTGATAACGCGTCTTTATTAAAAATTTTATTAGATTTTATAAAAAGCTACAATTCTACAATGTTGGACACACTTGTATTAAAAGAAAGTAATAAAGGACAGAGTTTGTTGCACTTTACTTGTAAACATAGTAATGAAGAAAGCTTAAAGTACTTATTATATGTAATGCAGGATAACATCGCTCTACGCGATACACTTATTTTAAAAGCTGATCATAATGGACAAACTATGCTGCATTATAGTGTTTATAACTTTCAAATGTTAAAATTCTTCCTTGATTTCGTTAAATCACATTGTTGTAAAGAAATATTCACCAAACTTATACTTAAATGTGATCAAAAAGGTCGTACAGCATTGCACACGTTCTATAAAATTAGTGATGATAAAGAAATCTTGACTTATTTGTTAAATTTAGTTAAAAACAACACCACTCCCGAAGTTTTTAATTTATTTTTATATAAAAAGGACTGTCATGGAAAAGTGGCATCGTATTATATTGCCCAGAAAACTGATAATTCTATTTTGTTGAAATTTTGTTAAATTTTGATTTTCAATTACCGAAAATAATCGATGATTCTCGATTAATTGAATAATAACAAAATTCGATTAATCTATTTTTCACATAATCGGAAAATTAATTAATTTGCTCACTGATTATTTTTCGATTTATTATTTGTTCTAATAAATAGCTTTTTCTAATTATTCAATTTTGCCAACCAAAATGCAATTAATGACACAAGTGAACGTGTATCAGTGGATTCCGATCCTACTTTCTCATATATCGCTGCGTATCAAACTGTTTCAACTTTCTTCATATGTAACGAATAACTTATACTGCGTCATTTAAAAGGTTTTGCGTTTCAAACTAAATATTTCATCATATAAATATTTTCAAACTCTTGAAATATCAAAATTGTTTAAAGTTCGTTGATAATCTGCCGATAACTCATATTAAACTGCGTTTGGACTTAAACCGATACAAAAGTTACAAAACTCTTGTTTAAGTCTAATCAATGGAAAAAGGAAATTTTAATGTATTTTATATGAATCGAAAAAATGGGTTGTTTAAATCTCCGACAGTTGTTAATTTTGTTTATTTTAATCCGATAAACGCCGCCATAACTATCTTAAAATATCAAGTTTCCCAGTGTAAATTATTAACGTTCGGTTGTGGGAGCAACTTCTACGCTTTCTCTCCGAAATTATTGCTAAAAATCTGTATAGATGCTGCATTGAATTTAGATCCGTGATTTTGGAGCGCATTATGAGTGATTCAAATGTATTTTTTGCTTTGCGCGTATGTTGACTTTCCTCTTTCAATGTTTTAGTTGATGAGTTGAAACTCGCTTCGTTGTTGAAAACAAACAATCAGCTAAATTTCCAAAAGTGATGGAAACTTAAAATTTGGGATCCCTGAATGTGAACCGCACCAGTCTTCTTGGTTACATTCCAGGGATACTAGGCTTTAAGGGCGCTTCATAAGTAATCTATAAAACTGATTAAATAAATAGTTACATTTGAAAGTTATGGTCGTTTAAGTTTTCATCCTAGTTTTGTTGTATCTGTCAGGTGTAAAACGAAAACAAATTATTGATTTTTTTATCTTTGAAATTTAAGATTGTTTCTAAACAACTTTTAGATTACATGTAATTAAATAAATTAATTGTTGATATGTTAACATAAACATTATGTAAGTAGAGTAACATCATTCAACTCAGAGAACTAAACTACATCTTGTGAATATTCTTTCAAGAATTTCCTTGACTGTTCGGAATAGTTCTGATGACGTTATATTAGTATTTAGAATGTCACTCGCAAATTCTTTATTCCTGTATAGCGATTGGTGATTTACTTTTTTTATATAATTCCGTTTGTAGAAATAGCAACATTTATAGAGTTTTTCCAAATGTCGAGAATATGTGCGAAGTGTCCCATTTTCGACACTTTTAGGGTTATTGGAATTATTATCAAAGATATAGTGTTGCCGTTTACACTTTAGTGTCCGACATTTTAACGAAACGAAAGATTCCGATGTTAAATTTGTAATCGTTCTCTTGGTTTTTAATTTACAGGGTGATTTTGAAAATCTTCGTTTTTGAGGTACATCTTGTATTAACCCATAACGTTAATTTATCAAAAAGATAAAAATTGATTGTTATAGGACTTTTACGTAGAGTTCAATGACGCAATCAGGTTTTTTCATATATATATATATATATATAAGGTGATAATACATTTTTATATTTGTCTATGTAGTTTTCTTTATCTTCTGTGTTTTGTTGATTATTTACAAAGATCTGGCAACAGTAGATGCTGCCTGAAATCGGAAATAGAAGGCGCAATCAAAGCATGTTTCGTTTTCTTTACTGGCTGTTTATATGCAGCTTTTCAAACAATTTGATCAGCAGCTATGGACATATTTAATATATTCATCCTTGTTTAATAACGCTAAAGCGTCTAAATTTTTTTCTTTCTATATCAAACTTTAGTTCATCAAACGAATAGAAACAATAATATATTTACGAGAGATATTGAATCTTTAATTTTCTCTGCAATCTCATCTTGCAAATTTATACACTCTGATTAAATTTTTAGTTATTTTAACGAGCTTCAATAAGTTGTTGATGTTACCCATCTATTGTTGTCTAATCTTCAATATCCCATTAGAATTGTAACCTCTAAAAATTGTTGTAACATTTATTCATTATTTTATAAAATGAAGAAAGGATTGAATAAAATATCATGTAATATTTAAGAAATATTATATAATGTAAATTTTAGGTTATTTAGTCATGTGATATCACAATTAGTATATAATAATATTTTATTATACATTGTTACTATAAAGAAATCAATAAATATAATAATTCTGTAATTTTTGTTGTTTTAATTGCTTAAGGTGGCCCCGAAGATACCAGTGCGAAAAAATAATGAATTTTGTAATAATTTGTTTAAACAAATTTATCTAGCCAAACTAATGATAAATCTGTATAAAGCGATACTTCGATAACCTTAAAACATTCATGGTTTATGCGAATTGTCGCTTATAAGCTTATCAGTCACGTCTTATATCTTGAGCGCAATATTAATAAATATAAAAACCAAATTCCTCAACAAAATGTCATATATGATCCTCCTTTGGAGAGAGAGAGAGAGAGAGAGAGAGAGAGAGAGATGCGTTATTGACGCATCGACGATTTTAGTCTTTTAGCGTCTATTCAGTTTAGTTTTCTTTAATATTCGTTAGTTTAAATATGCATTTTTAGAAAAAAATGTTATGTAATATCTAACCGGAAAGTCATTATTGATGTTGTAAGTTTCAAATATTTGTTATCTGAACCTCTTTTTTAAAAATTTCTCATATGGAGCAGACCTTAATGGTGACATTGTATAATGGTAATCATGCAAATATGAAATTCGTAAATATATTCCTCCACCTTAACCAACAAAACCACAACCAAATTTAAGTAGGTTATACTAGGTCTGTACCCAAACGTTGGCAATGACAACAGTTACCTTTTGTAAAGAAACAAAAAATATTTTGTTTGTGCTGCCTCTCCAAGTAAGCCTTGGCCCTAATGAAATAAAAACAAAAGTAAAATATAATAAAAAAACGAACGAAAAAATCAACCACAATTTTGTTGATCTGTTTCAACAATTTAAAATCAACAATTCATTTGGTTCTTTTTTGTTATTATTAGTATAAGTCTCGAGCTATCCTTTGCGCATCCGCAGATTACTGTACGATTTCTAGATCGCTGAAAATAAACAATCAAAAAACATAAAATCTTATAAACAAATTCGCTGTGCAAAAAACTATTAAATATTTTAACTTGAAATTTTGCATACTTGTTGTATGCAACAAGAGGCTCCTTTCAGCGCAGTATAAAGTTAATGTAATATTTTTCTATTGTTTATTAACAACTAGCGACCCGCCCCGGCTTCGCACGGGTGCAATGCTGATACTAAATACACTACAGAAAAACTGTGACTATTTATTTTATTTTTACAACAATTATTACATCGGCCTCCGACGCGCTATTTATAGGCACGCTGCCGCCGCCCCGGTCGGCCAGTACCGCCGCAAGCGCTACTTCCCGCAATTTTAAATCTGTAATATCTTCGAAAATATTCATTTAAATCTTGTGCTGTAAAGGACCATATAGATCTATATTAAATCAACAATGTATTTAAGCTATTTAATTGGATAAGGATTAATGCTGTATTGGTTAAAATCGCTTCAAAATTTGCCATTATTTGTCGTAAAAAGTAAATGACAAAAAAATGTTATTGTGGGATATCCATGAGAGATAGACATATACCATCGCGGAGTTTTCTGTAGACCTTTTCAATGTGTACAAATAATTAGTACATTATTTTGATAAATCTCGTAGGGTTCAGCCTGCGTTTGCAATGTAAGCGGAAAAAAATATGATAATTAACGACATCACATTAGAAACCTCAAAAATAACGGTATTTCTCCACTATTTAATGGATGTTATTATACATATAAACCTTCCTCTTGAATCACTCTATCTATTGAAAAAAACCGCATCAAAATCCGGTGCGTAGTTTTAAAGATTTAAGCATACAAAGGGACATAGGGACAGAGAAAGCGACTTTGTTTTATACTATGTAGTGATTGAAAAAACAGCCATTTTAGCAGTTTTTTTTGCAATAACTAACAAATAAATTATCCGACTCGAATAGGCCTTAGCTCATTTTGTAGGTATTTTTAATGCGCACAACTTTTGTTTGAAGCTTTTTTACTGAAAAACAATAGCTTTTAATAGAACTTGAAAAAACTATTTTTTCACATCTTAATTGTTAAATAAAAAATTTTCCTCAAAAAAGAAAACGAGATATAATATACTACATAATTACTATTATCATTCTGAAGGTTTCTACGTAATAAAAAGTCTTCTAACAATAAATTTTTTCCAGATGCTAATTCCGCTGGTCTAAATTGTCAAATTTTAAAACGAAGCAATTTAAGAGAGATAATTAAGTGATGCCTTGTAATTAAGAAGTTCATTGGCTATAAAATAAATGATTTTTAAAAAATAAATAAAGAAGCTATCCAAATTTAATATAAAAAATAATATTGCAAAAATTATTAATACAAAATTAAAAACATAATGACAAATATAGACATTTTCTTGTTAATTTTGATTTGGTGATAAAGTTTTAGTTTTCTATGTTTTCCTTTGAACTGGCGCAAGACTGCCTCAGAAGTGATCGCATTACTATTTCATGCTATAGCGTGCTAAATGTAGTGCTTAAAACATATTTAAGCGTAAGATGAGTCTATGAATAACTGCCATAGAGACTACTCGGAAGCACCCGTGGGTAGCTAACGGGATGGATAAAGCGGGAGACGGTATCGTTCGGGCACAGTTGGTTCTATCCGCACTTTTCTATTTTCACGCGTGGGAATAAGGCACACAGGTTATGTGTAATTGTTAGTTAGTATTAGCGTTCTCCGAAAAAGCATTGCCTTAAATTCGCAAATAGAAAGATACATTTTTTTTGATATATAATTTTTAATCGACAGTTTTCTTCACTTTTCAAGCTTAAAATGAATCTCAGAGCATAAATAGTTAATTAAATATTGACTCTTAAGTTTGAAACACGTTTTTTGGTTCTAAAAAGTTGAATTTTCAAAATAAAAAATTTGGATTGACATCAAAATTTTTCTTTTGTCTTTAATAACTGGTCAAAATTTCCAAACGATTAGATTATTTCTCAGCTCTTTCGCACGATTGTTAACTAAATCAGGCAAAAATTTCAATTTTTTATTAATAATCAATTAATATTAATAAATGGAAAAGGACGTTCAAATAAAAGTATTATAGTTTTTCTGAAGCTCTACGTTTTATCTGTTAATATCAACGACGCAGAACTTACAATCTGATTTTTTATTTATCAGTTTGTTATCAACAAATGAACAGCGCCCAATGGTTCTCACTGGAATCTCATATTATCCGGTCCTTCCGAAAAAAAATTCTCGTGAGTATCCAGTAAAATCAATGAAATAGCCTAATTTTACCGGGCCACTAGACAATTCTATTGTATATGAAATGAAAATATTTTTTTAATTTTAAAAATAAATATAATTTTCATTTTTGTATTTGTAACAATGTCTACGTAATTGTTTATTACTAAACTGAAATTAAATTTTATTAATTGAAAAAAATTACATTTTCAATTAAATATTTCCTTTTCGGTTACTTATATTTTTTATAGCTTTGATACATAAAATGCCTAAAATGCTTTGGTTCTGTCACGTATCTCACCTTACCTCACTGTTTTTTGGTAAATGGGGGTTTTCTAACGTGATAAAGTAATTTTACGAGGAATGGGATTGAATCTTTTTCTTATAAGATGAAAACAATGGAAACAATACATTTCTTTCATATTGTCGAATTTTCTAGGGTGGGCGGTGCTTAACCTTGCTCCCCACTAACTACGCCCATGCTTTTGAGCAAGTGCAATAGTTCAATTGATAGACACCTGATATTTTGTCTGTTTTTATTTTAGATTTAGCAGTTTTTGGCATTTTTCCTAGAGAATTGTTCGTTTTGAAACATACGTTGATTTTTTATTTATTTAAGAAAGATGTAACTTTTTCGGAGGATTTATCGAGATACGTGATACTTTTAAAACTATTGTTTGTGTTTTTATTAAAGGTATGTACTTCCCAGAAAGCTTATTTTTGTTGTTTTTATGTTTAAAATATTTTTAATAAGAGTAAATATTCGTTATTGATTACAATTTGTTTTATGATATTTAGTTCTTTGTTAAAATCGGTTTCGGATAAAGGTATGTTAATCAGTCTGCGGATCGTGCTATTGAAGGTTGCAAATTTATGTCGTTTTGGATGTGATGAATAATTGCGTATTGTAGTGTCTGTATGGGATGGTTATGGTTGATTGGGAATTTATGATTATGTGTGGTTCAAGTTATTGTAACATCCAGGAACTTTGTGGAATTATTCACTTCCTTTCTATTTTTAATTTGATATTTGAATGTATTATGTTGATATATTTTAGAAATGTGGTGAATTTCCTATCTGTGATGGTGAAACATGTAATGATATTATCAACACATCGGTATTAGCATAAAAAATTTTTAGATACATGATGTTTGAAAACATATTATCCATAAAAAATTCTGTTAAAAGCGAGCTTAGAGGACTACTCATAATACTGTCATAAAAGATATTGTAAAAAGCAAAATAACTTTGATTTAAGAAAGTTTTAAGCAACTTTATAAAGTCAGTTTCTATAGCTAAGTTAACTTTATTTTTTGTAGGGAGGCTCCCTACCAATTTTACCGTATCCTGTGTGATATACTAGGAAATAAAACGATATCAGTTTTGAATTCTGTATTAACTCGATTTGTTTAATGTTTTTAGTGCTTTTGAAAGAATGAAATTACAATAATTTTTTAAAATATTTATGAGACAATTTGTTAACTTATATGCAGATGCCGACATGAAAGATACGACAAGCCTAATTTGATAGTTTTTTGAAGCTCAATTAGAGAGTACAGTTGTGGACTTGTTTGAAATGAAACTTTTTGCATTTTTAATTATTTGTTTGATTGATGTTTGGTAATATCTGTAGGATACGGAGAAGGGACCAGAGTTGTATATGCAGGAACTATACTGTTCTTATATATTTTTAAAATTTTCTCTGCTTGAAAGGAGAATAACTTATAGACAATCATAGAGTATGCTGTTCTGGTCAAAAGAATATATTTTTCTTTTTTTAAGCATTTTTGTGAAAATAACGTATTTTTTTGTGAGGTGCCTTGATGGAATCTCCATTTTGATATCCGCCAATGTTCTTTTTTTCACAAAAATAAGATGGGTAGATGGAGTGGCTGATTTGAAAAGACTTGGAATACCGAGCAGCCGTCGAGGGAGCATCACTTGAATGCTCGCTGAGATGTTGACGAAACGCCGTTAAGATTTTTCTACTCACGAACGGATTAAAAACCGGAAAAACATTAGTGCACACACCCACACATATATATATATATATATATATATATATATATATATATATACATATATATATATATATATATATATATATATATATATATATATATATATATATATATATATATATTTATTTATTTACAGTTTAAGACACAACAAATCTGAAGTTCCAGAGTAGTATCTGCTGCATACCTGATAAAATAAAACAGCCATTCTGTATAACATCTAACATGAATTTTACAATAAATAATACAATAATTGAGGAAAAATCGAATAGAAAAAATAAAGAAATATCAATATCCGATGGGTTTAAAAACGCATTATTATGGAAATAGTTTTTAATCTCCCTCATAAAAAAACTGAGGCTACAAAAAAAGACATCTGTGGTGTTACAAAATTGATTGAATTGGAACTGCATTCTAATCTGGGATGTGTTCAGATTTAAATTCGTTCTGCGGAATGGGATATTCAATAAGTAGAAATTTCTAAGACTTCTTCCAGGTACATTAAAATTTAAGCAAGATAAGACAAAGGGGAATAAATTAAATTATTAACTAGTTTGAAAATGACATAAGCCCGAAATGGTACTTCCCTGATTCACAGACAGTATATTTAAACATCCAGTAACCTGCTCAACCGAGCAACCAGCCTTAAAAGCTAATATTTTAAGAAAACTGGTCTGAACTGATTCAACTCACTTCCTAGGTATATTATAGTAGGTGTTCCAAACGACTGATGCAAATAATAATTTGCTATATACATAAAAATAGTACACAGAATAAGGATACTTTCTGGGTTCTCAAATTTTTTGCAAGTTCTCTTAATAAATCTTGGTTACGTGTTTTTCGTAGTGAAAACTAAAAATCCATTGGCTGTCGAGAATGACTCCAAGATCCTTAATTTTAGTAACTTTTTCCAGGATAAAATTATTTAAAGTGTAATTGTTAAAGATTATATTTTTCCTTTTTGAAAAAGTTATAGTATTACACTTAGTAAGGTTTATAAAAATGTTATTTTTTTAGCAACATTGAAACAAATTGCAAAGGTCTTGAAGTTTATTGCAGTCATCTATGTCGTTAATGGGGCGGTAAGTCGTCAACGTATGAAAGAAATTTTCTGCTTTTAAAGCAATGTTCCTTGGGTTACTCCAGACGTAGCCTGGAAAGGAGTAGAATGATAACTATTCACTGCAACGATCAGCAGCCGAAAACAAATGTAGAATCGAACATACTTCAAAAGTCTCAACACTCACTGCAGTAAGCCTCTCGATCAACCGGTCATGGCTGATCTTGTTGAATGCCGTACTGAAGTGAGTGTACACACAATCCAAGTGATCTCGTCCCTCAAGTACCTCACGAATATCGTGAGAGTAAGAAAGCACGTTAGTTTCAAACAATTGATGGGAACAAAATCCAAATCCATGCTTTCCTTCAATAATTAAGTTTTTTTTGACAATATTTAATATGTTTGGATATATTAGTTTTTCTAGCATCTTTGTAAAAATTGTGGTTTTAATAATAGGCCGGTAATTTGATATATCGGTTGTGTTTTCAAATATATAATGTGGCGCCAAGTTTAAAGACTTCAATTCCATAAAAAAATTTGTATAGTACAAGTAAAAACACTATTCAATTTAAAATTTTTTTAGGCAATAAAAAAATCTGTTTATATAAATATAAATCGTTGCAACTCGTTTAGGCTCCAAAAAATCGGGCTATTTTCAGTCCTCGACTATTTATGGTTTTAGTGCCAGAAATTACAAAATATTGTGTCCTCGCAACGAAATGATAATGATATTTCACAGCCTGTATGTGAACTATGAGACTTGCGGCCGTTCACATCTAAGAACAATAAAGTTTTTTTACATGTTCCTACACTGTCAATTACGATTAGTTTTTGTGAGTATGTGAATGAATTCAAGTGTGCCACAATGTACCCATTTTTTCTTGAATGTTACCAAAAAATTCCCAAGAGTAAAAAATAATTGGTTTCATTATGAATTACCCTGTATGGCGAATGACGACATATTTCAGGGAATAATACAAATAGAGAATATTTTTAAAAATGACTCATTTTCATTTTCGCCGAAATGTAGCACATATGAATAATCAAGTTTTATGAAAAGTACCTATCTCTGTTTATTCATTCTCTAGTATATATAACCAGCGGTTTGGGCCAGCTGATAACTAGTACGATTTATCGTTGTGAACGTTTACAGGCTATAACAAAAATTATTACAAATTATAACAAAAATTCTGCGCTTAACCCTTTTAAAGTGTAGATTGTATGAGATATTAGTTATTTTAGTGTAATATTAAAATGGCTGCATCAAAAAACATCTCGGTAAGTGCCAAAAAAATTATAGTCGCCAATCAATTCTTAAATAAATTATTCGTTTACATTCAGGACTCTGCGAATACATTTTAATTGATGATAATTAAATTTGAAAGTTCATTCTTTTATATTTTAATTTTTGCTTTTTAAGAAAAAAATTTGAGGTCATCCACAATTAGCATGTTGATAAAGGTTGTTTTCATTCCCATACATGATGACCAAGTTTATATCGATGATTTCAAGTCCGTTTGAAAGTAAAACGGCTTTGCATCTAATTTTAAACCTAACCATTGATTCCGGTAACTTGAACCTGGGTTGAAAATCAGTTTTAAGCTGCATTCAGATTTACGTTCTTTTAGGGGCAACAGAACATAATCGATAATTTTCCTGACGAATCTAGGTCTACAATATTTATATTTCAGGTTAATTTAAAAAACAAGTTTTATTTTCGACCAAACGTTGCAGTTATTAATAAATATTTGAGGAAGTAGTTTCATTGTTATTAATTACAAACAAATTCACAAATTTTCCGGTAAATAAAATTTGTATATAAAAAAAAAATTGAACCGGCGTCTAAAAGTGCGCTAAAAAGTGAAAAATAACTACAAATTTTTATATGAAATTGAAAATTTTGAAGTCGGCACCAAACTAATACTTGACAAAATGTGATTTGCCTAAACAGATTAAAAATACTTTAATTTTAATTGCTTTCTTACCGTAATTTGTATATATTAGTAGTTATTTATTTCATTTACAAATAATTTGGCGCCGACTTCAAAAAGTCAATTTCATATAAAAATTTATAGTTATTTTTCACTTTCTAGCACACTTCTAGAAGTCGGTTCAATTTTTTTTTAAAAATTTTATTTTTCGATTTTTAGTTTTGGATTCATTATGATATTCATAAATTATTTTAACTAAGTGCTAATCGAAATTAATGTACCTCGCAATGAATTCCAAAGTGGCAAAAAAGTACCCATTTTATCCAGAATTGTAAATCACTCTAAAATGAACCACTAAAAATTCTTTGATTCTTAGAGTTCTTCAAATACCAATGAAATTGTGTCAAACAAATATTTAGTCTGTCATAGTAAATCCACTATCGTAAATTTCAAATAAATTTTAGATTGGTAATATAGGCCCCAAAACCTTCCAATATCGATATTTAAAGAATTTGAGACGTAAATTTCTTAGCCCGATATATTTTATATTGTATATTGAGTTTGTATACGCTCCAAGAACCCCGCAATATCAATTTTATATAAAACCAGAAAATGCAAAATTCTTAGTCCCTCATATTGTATCTTATCAACCAAATTAGTAAAATTAACTTCATATTCGTAATACACCACCTCCCAATCCCCTAATATCAAATTTAAAAAAATGCGAATAAGGTAAAATTTTCTTCCTAGCAAATTGGATCCGCCATGTTGAATTCAAAATAAATAACTTTAACGTATTAATCTAATCTAGATCTAAACCCTTCAAAGCCCCCTAGTACCAATTTTAGATGAAAGCCAGAAATTTAAAATTTCTAAATGGTCATGTTGCATCTGACGCTTTAGATTTTCTCACAATAGGTTTATATTCGCTATTTACATCTTCAAAAACGATTCAGTTCCACATTTGAACAAAATTGAAAAATGAAAAATCTTTAATCAGCTATATTGCATTCGCCTGAATCCTGAAAAATACTATTAAATTCATAATTTACATCCTTAAAAACCCTCTATATCAGTTTTGGAGAAAGTCGAAAACTGTAAAATTTTTAAGACACCATATTGATTCTGCCAGATTGAGTTTTCAAAAAATATTTTAATTTCGTAATTAACACTAACAAAAATCCCCCAATACTGACTTTAGACAAAATCGAGAGATGTAGAATATTTAATCCGCCATTTTAGATCCTACATACTTATTTTTTTTTTAAATAATATCAGATTCGTAATGTGCTATCCCAAAAACTCCCCCAAATCAATTTTGAAAAAAATCGTACAAAATTAATTTTTTATCCACCATATTGGATACGTCATATTGAATTTTTTAAAAATAATTTTAGATTCATCATGTCCGACCCCGAAAACTTCTTCATACCAATTTTGGAGAAAATCGGACAAAATTGATTTTTTGTTCGCCATATTGGATCCGCCATATTGAATTTTTTAAATATAATTTTCGATTTATCATGTGCGACCCCGAAAACTCCCCCGTGCCAATTTTGGAGAAATTCGGACAAAATTGATTTTTTTGTCCGCCGTTTTGAATTTTTCAAAAATAATTTCAGATTCGTTGGGTACAATTCCGAAAATTCCTCCATACTAATTTTGGAGAAAATCGGACAAAACTAATCTTGGATTTTACTGCACCAATTTCATCTAGAAAATATGGGACCACCCCAGCAACTTCCTGAATATAACGTAAAAAATTTCATTCAAATCGGTGCATCCGTTCCGGAGTAATCGGTGTACATACATAAATATATATATATATATATATATATATATATATATATATATATATATATACGCGACGAATTGAGAACCTCCTTCTTTTAGAAGTCGGTTAAAAATATAAGAATGTCGCGTAATATAGTGCCATTAGCGTCTGTAGTGACTCGTTGTTCTTTGGTGGTGATTTTGGGATCCCAATCCAAAGAGCATTGTAGTTGTGTCTTTCGGTAATAGAAATCTTCAAGATTTTCTCGCTCTTCGTGCCTGTTACAGTGCTTGTACGTATGTATGTGAGGATGCGGGTTAATAGCCCTGCGACTTAACAGATCTATTGTGTTCCCCTTCTGCTACCGAGAGTAGGCCTTCCAGTCTTATTTCATTTAGGAAATTTATTGGTGCCCTCCCAAGAACCGCATTCTAGGATTTTCTAAAGCGCTGCACTCTGAAAGAATGTGAACATAGGTTTCATCCTTTTCTTCGCAAAATCTGCTCTCATCTCGCTCTGCTAATCCGAGTTTCTTGAAGTGTTCCTTCAGGTGGCAATGCCCTGTCAGGAATCCTGTCAGAAGTCTAAATTGGTTATTGTTTAATCGTATGCATTTTTTGAATCTCTTCTGGCTATAGTTCCCAAGAATTATCTTCGCTTGTCTTATTCCTTGCAGGTTGGTTCAGTAATTGGATCTTCTGCTCTCTTCCTCTCTTTTTTAACCGACTTCTAAAAGAAGGAGGTTCTCAATTCGTCGTGTATGTACGTTTTTTTTTATGTATGTACACTGATTTCTCCGGAATGGCTACACCGATTTGAATAAAATTTTTTGCGTTATGTTTAGGAAGTTGCTGCGGTGGTCCCATATTTTTTTAGATGAAATTGGTGCAGTAAAATCCAAGATGGCGCTTACAATATGGCGGCCAAAAAAATTAATTTTGTCCAATTTTCTCCAAAATTGGTACGGAGGAATTTTCGGGGTTGTACCCAATCTAAAATTATTTAAAAAAAATTTAAAATGGTGGATCCAATATGGCGGAAAAAAAATTTAATTTTGTCCGATTTTCTCCAAAATTGGTACGGGGGATTTTTCGGGGTCCCATATGACGAATCTAAAATAATTTTTAAAAAATTCAACATGGCGGATCCAATATGGCGGACGAAAAATCAATTTTGTCCGATTTTCTCCAAAATTGGTAGAGGGGAGTTTTCGGGATCGCATATGACGAATCTAAAATAATTTTTAAAAAATTCTATTTGGTGGACCTAATATAGCCGACAAAAAAATCGTTTCTGTTCGATTTTCTCTAAAATTGGTATGGAGGAGTTTTCGGGGTCGCATATGACGAATCTAAAATAATTTCTAAAAAATTCAATATGGCGGATCCAATATGGCGGACGAAGAAATCAATTTTGTCCGATTTTCTCCAAAATTGGTATGGGGAAGTTTTCGGGGCCTCACATAAAGAATCTGAAATTATTTTAAAAAAATTCAATATGACGGATTCAATATGGCGGACAAAAAAATCAGTTTTATCCGAATTTCGCCAAAATTGATACGGGAGAATTTTTGGGGTCCACACATGACGAATCTAAAATTATTTTTAAAAAATTCAATATGGTGTATCCAATATGGTGGATAAAAAATAAATTTATTTTCTTTAAATATCGATATTGGAAGGTTTTGGGACTTATATTACCAATCTAAAATTAATTAAAAATTTTAAGTTAGTGAATTTACTATGACAGAATAAATATTCGTTTGACACAATTTCATTGGTATTTGGAGAACTTTAAGAATCAAAAAAATTTTAATGGTTCATTTTAGGGTGATTTATAATTATGGATAAAATGAGTACTTTTTTGCCACCTTGGAGTCATTGCGTGGTACACTAATCTCGATTAGCACTTAGTTCAAATAATTTATGAATATCATAATAAATTCAAAACTAAAAATCAAAAAATAAAATTTTTATAAAAAAATTGAACCGACTTCTAAAAGTGTGCTAAAAAGTGAAAAATAACTATAAATTTTTATATGAAATTGAACATTTTGAAGTCGGCGCCAAATTATTTGTAAATGAAATAAATAACTACTAATATATACAAATTATGGTTCGAAAGCAATTACAAATAAAGTATTTTTAATCTGTTTATGCGACTTCAAAAATTTCAATTTCATATAAAAATTTCTAGTTATTTTTCACTTTTTAGCACACTTTTAGAAGTCGATTCAATTTTTTTAATAAAATTTTATAGTTCTTCTCGTTTTAGTTCTTACACTGCTACCGATTTCACAGAAACGTTCGAGCCCCAGAAATGGTGTCTCAGCCCTTTTTTTTACGAGCTTGTCTACTATTTCATTTCCCTCTACTGCGGTGTGTCTCGGTACCCACAAAAGCGTAACCTTATTACTGTTGCTTAATTCTTTTAGTTCTTTTAGGCATTCCTAGACTATCTTGGCGCTGATTGCGTGAAAACTCAACGCATTGACGGCTGCTTGACTATTCGTCATGATAATAATCTCTTGTTTGCGATAGTTTTTCTCTTTGCTGAATTGGATGCATTTCCTGAAGGCGCGTATGTCCCCTTGAAAGATCCAAACTTTCGTGGTGTTTGGTACTGGGTTCATATATTCATATTCTAGTTTCCTCCGTTGCAGGCGCGGATTCAGGAGGGAGCGGTCGCCCCCCAAGAGATATGAGTTCAGAAAAATAGACTTGCTCCTGCCGGCTATATTAGAAACGTAAATGTCGCTGACACCCCTTCCCCCCGTCCACAACTCGTCTTTATTTGTCATACTGTACTATTGAAATATTGCTGACCACTCCCCCCCCCCTACTCGTTTAAAGAGAGAAGCTGAATCTGATCCTGCTCCGTTATTTTGGAGCCATCTGTATACCATTTAAAGGAATTTCTGTTAAGTTTTTCAGCGGTATTTTTGTCCCATTCACTTTTACGACTCAACTTTGTGTTAATGTTTTTCACTAAGTTGAAACTTAAATCTGATAAAGGAGGTCGTACTGTACTGCACACATTTTATCAAACTAGTGACAGTGAAGAAATCCTAACCTAATTGTTAAATTCAGTTAAAGACGACAGAACTCTTGAAGTATTTAACACATGTTTTTTTTTAAAAGTACCGTCACGAAAAGGTTAGCACTGGATTAAATTGCCTGCAATGCTAATAATTCAACCTTGTTGGAAGTTAAATTTCGATTTTAAATTACCGGAAATAGTCGACGATTCTCGACTAGTTGATTAATCTGCAAAAACGATTAATCCATTATATAATATATTATATTAATCGGAAAATTAATTCATTTGTTGACTGATTATTTTCCGATTTGTTAATTTCTTTTTCAATTGTTCTAATTAATAGCTTTTCCTGATTAATTAGTTTTTCTAACTTAATGCAGTGCTTATATATGGAACATTTATCAGTGAATTTTGTTCGTAATTTCCCATATATCGTCTACTATTAAACTGTTTTAACTTTGTCCTTGTGCCATAGAATACTTTCACTTCGTTATTTATTGGGTTTTATGTTTCGAACTAAATATTCCGTTATATAACTATTTTTATGCTCTTTAAACATTATAACGAAGGGCTAGGAGAATTCAGCCCTGTCTTTATAGAAATAATGTATCGATGAATCATCATTGTTTTTCATGTTTCAAGTAGAATTTTAGATTTTTAATCGTGAACAATGAATGTGTAAGCAAGTAGTTATTTAATAATTTAGAGTATGGTAATTAGTGAAAAGTGTTGTTTTTATTAGAATCCAGTTAGAATATTGAGAGAGAAAATCGCAACAATATCAAAAATGGTATAAATTCATTTAAAATTAATCTAATTAAATTTATATGTATACATATACACAAGCACGGATCCAAGAGGAGGGGGCGGTGGGGGCGATCGCCCCCCCCCCCCCCAAGAGCTTTGAGCTCAGGAAAATTGACCCGATTTTGCCTCATACTATAGTTTATTCAAGAACTAGAGAGAGTAATAAATTATTTTTTACCCTTTTTCTTTCTTCGCAAACTACCTGTGTTCTGTAGTCCGATGTCTTTGGCAAGATCTGTTAGACACATATATTTTTCATAGAAATGGGTTAGAAATTTTATAATCAAAAATACCAGTGTATAATGATGGACTATTTGGGTTGGATGGCAATAGATATTTGGATGTGTGAAGTGTTAAAAAGGATTTTAATCCTTATCATAGGCGTCGGAAGGAGGTTTGTTATCACTAAGTATTTATGGCATAGAATATTAACTCGGTAATAAACTTAAAATAAAAAGTTTTTATAATATTATTTTACTTCTTATGATTTCTTAATAATTCACATAAATTAGAAAATATAGATAATTTTGACATATTTAACACAAATCACAACTGTATTTTTGTTATTTTTAATTTTGGCATAGAACCTGTTTTAGACACATTCAGACTAAAACATAGCCTTTTTAACGGACTTCTAAAAGAAGGAGGTTCTCAATTCGTCGAGTATGTATGTTTTTTTTTTATATATGTACACCGATTACTCCGGAACGGCGACACCGATTTGAATGAAATTTTTTACGTGATGTTCAGGAAGTTGCTGCGGTGGTCCCACATTTTTTTAGACGAAATTGGTGCAGTAAAATCCAAGATGGCGCCGACAATATGGCGCCCAAAAAAATTAATTTTGTCCGATTTTCTCCAAAATTGGTATAGAAGAATTTTTAGGGTCATACACAACGAATGAAAAATGAAATTATTTTTAAAAAATTCAAAACGGCGGATCAAATATGGCGTTCAAAAAAATTTAGTTTTGTCCGATTTTCTCCAAAATTCGTGTGGGGGAGTTTTCGGGGTCGCACATAACAAATCCGGAATATTTTTAAAAAATTCAATATGGCGGATCCAAAATGGCGGCTCAAAAGTCACATTTGTCCGATTTTTTCCAAAATTGATACAGGGATATTTTAGGGATCACACATTCTAAATCTAAAATAATGTTTAAAAAATTCAATATGGCGGATCCAAAATGGCGGCTCAAAAGTCACATTTGTCCGATTTTTTCCAAAATTGATACAGGGATGTTTTCGGGATCACACATTCCGAATCTAAAATAATTTTAAAAAAATTCAATATGGCGGATCCGATATGGCGGACGAAAAAAATCAATTTTGTCCGATTTTCTATAAAATTGGTACAGGGGAGTTGTCGTGACCATACATAGCGAATCTAAAATTATTTTAAAAAAATTTAATATGGAGGATCCAATATGGCGGACGAAAAAATAATTTTTTTTTTGATATAGGGAAGTTTTTGGGATCGCACATTACGAATCTGAAATTATTAAAAAAAATTAAATATGGTGGATCCAAAATGGTAGATTAAAGATTCTACATTTCTCGATTTTGTCTAAAATCAGTATTGGAGGATTTTTGTTAGTGATAATTACGAATTCAAAATATTTTTTGAAAAACAATCTGGTGAACTCAATATGGCGTCCTAAATATTTTACATTTTTCGATTTTCTCCAAAACTGATATAGGGAGTTCTTGAGGGTCTAAATTATGAATTTAAAAGTAATTTTTCAGGATTCAATATGGCGAATCCAATATAGCGGACTAAAAATTTTACATTTTTTTATTTTGTTCAAAGGTGGGACTAAATCGTTTTTGAGGATGTAAATAGCGAATATAAAATTATTTTATTAAAATCTAATATATCAGATACAATGTGACGGTCTAGAAGTTTAAAATTTCCAGATATCATCCAACATTGGTACTAGGGGGCTTTGAAGGGTTTGAATTTAGATTAGATTAAGACGTTATTTTTTGTTTTTTTTTTTTTGAAATTCAATGTGGCGGATCCAAGTTGAAAATTTTACCTTATTCGCATTTTTTCATATTTGGTATTAAGGGGTTTTCGGGGTTGTATATTACGAATATGAAGCTACTTTTTTACAACTATTAGGTTGATGAGGTACAATATGAGGGACTGAAAATTTTACATTTTCCGATTTTGTCTTAAATTGATATTGCGGGGTTCTTGGGGCGGATACAAACTCAATATGCAATAAAAAATATATCGGGCTAAGAAATTTACATCTCAAGTTCTTTAAATATCGATATTGGAAGGTTTTGGGGCCTATATTACTAATCTAAAATTAATTTGAAATTTAAAATAGTGGATTTACTATGACAGATTAAATATTGGTTTGACACAATTTCACTGGTATTTGGAGAACTCTAAGAATCAAGAAATTCTTATTGGTTTCATTTAGGGTGATTTACAACTTTTGATAAAATGGGTATTTTTTTGCCATCTTGGAGTCATTGCGAGATACACTAATCTCGATTAGTATACTTAGTTCAAATAATTTATGGATATCATAATGAATTCTAAAACTAAAAATAGAGAAAGAAAATTTTTATAAAAAAATTGAACCGACTTCTAAAAGTGCGATAGAAAGTGAAAAATAAATATAAATTTTTATATGAAATAAAAATTTTTGAAGTCGGCGCCAGACTACTTCTAAATGAAATAAAAAAGCTACTAATATATACAAAATATGGTAAGAGAGCAATTACAAATAAAGTATGTTTAATTTATTTATGTGAATCACATTTCGCCAGGTATTAGTTTGGCGCTGACTTCAAAAATTTCAATTTCATATAAAAATTTATAGTTATTTTCACTTTTTAGCGCACCTTTAGAAGTCAGTTCAATTTTTTTTATAAAAATTTTATTCTCTCAAAAAATTCTAAGGTATAATTTAAATACTTACAAAATACCCATTGTCAAAAATACAAGAAGTTAAACATATATAAAAAAATAAATTCGTCCATATAATATTAAAATATTTTTGGGCTATCGGTCATTTTATTATTAATTAAAAACATTTTTGGGACATTTGACGTTTCAGTTTATTTATTTCTTAAACCATCTGCATAATTACAATTAAACACTAAAAAGGGATTCAAATGTAATTCATTTTTATATGTTACAAAATTGGACGCTGGTAAACATTACGTATTTAATTCGTAATCAAAGTCAGTGAAGCTATCTTCGCTCAAAATAATTAAAATTGGTTCATTTATCTCACCGATCATGAGATCGAGTTTCCACATTTTCTTTTATTCTTTTATTATATGGATTTTTCAATTTTTTGCAGTAACTTTATTCAAGAAAGTCTTTCAAAGGTTCAGTTAAATTACTAATTTTGCAGGTTGTGTTATTTCTAACAACTCTACCTTTTACTAGAGAGAGATATTTCCTTCTAAATGGGCATTTTACGGACGATCTACAAGAATAGATATCCTATCTGGTTTTCCCGAGCAAAAATTAAGTTCTCTGAGAAATTTCCAGAGCTCAGTTCTTTTAATTTCAGGTAAATCCCGATCTTCATTGATTTTAGTTAGAATTTTGTCGACGGTTGGGATCTACTTCTCATTATAAAGTGAATGTACAACTCCTTTTATTGCAGTTTACATCTCTTCTTCTAACGAGGTTTTTTGTTTGCCTGTGACCGAATGTAGTTTGGGAGTACTAACAATTCTAGTCGTTTTTTTCTCCTTCAGTATTCGGTACATAGTAGATTTTCCAACTCTTGTCATGTTGGAACACATCTCAACAGAGCTTTTAACATTATTATGTAGATATTGATATCTTAAGGTATCATAAACATTCATCGTAATAAGTTTTTCGTTGAGGAAAAAATGCACTGGTTTAACGATTTTGGAATAAATATAGAGGTGGTAGGCATATCTTTTGGGTATCTCACTAATCTCAAATAATATATAAAAACAAGCACAAACAAGATAAATCAATAAGGACATACTGTAAGGTGGACTTTGCTCACTGACAGAAATTAAATTGAATTATCAGAAATTTTATTGTTGCAGTAAATTTATAAATGCTTATAATATTTAAATATAATTAAATATAATTAGATTTACGGTAACAGTTTTATTACTCTCTCTAGTTCTTGAATAGATTATAGGAATGTATATGCTTGCCATCGCCCCTCCCCTTCCCAAAAGCTTTGAGTTCAGAAAAATACAACCGATTCTGCTTTTTATATTAGGAATGTGTATATTGCTGGCACCCCCCCCCCCCGTTGACAATTTATTTTTCTTGCGATAGCCCCCCCCTCCCCCCCCAAGGGCTCTGAGTTCAGGAAAATAGACACGATTCTGCCTCTTATACTAGGAATGTGTATGCTGCTCGCATCCTCACCCCATATCGGCAACATGTTTTTTATTGTGATCACCCCCCACCTCTCCACGAGCTTTAAATTCAGAAAAATAGACCCGACCCTGCCTTTTACACTAGAAATGGGAATGCTGCTGGTGTCTCCCCCCCGCCTCGTCGACAACTTGCTTTCGCTTGCCATACTGTACTTTTCTGATATCACCCCCCCCCCCCCAAAGAAAGAGGCAGAATCCGCCCCTGCATATACATAATGTAAATGTTTGTGAAGTTCGTTTTCGTTTAACTTAGTGAGTTGAAAATCGTTTCGTTTTTCACAAGTGTTAAAAACTTAAAACATGGGATCCTTGGATGTGAATCGCACCAGTCTTCTTGGTTCTGTTTTAGAGAAATTAGGTTTCAGGAACACTTCATACCCAGCTTATAAAAACTGATTAAAAAGGTTTGGAAGTGATGGACATTCAAAATTACGCACCAGTTTGTGTTTGTCACCTATGGGGAAGAGAACAAATTATTAATTTTTTAAGTTTGAAATTTAAGATTGATTCTAAACAGATTTTAGATTACATGTAATTAAACTAATTCATTTTTGAGATACTAACATAAGAAATATAAAATTGGAGAGACACCATTCAAGTCTGAAAACGATGCTACATTTCGTGAATATATTTCAAAGTATATCTTTGATCGTTCTGATGGCGTTGTGTTAGTACGTTCAAAATCCAATTAGAAAGTAACTCGTGAATTTATTGTACCTGAATAGCAATCTGTTACTTCCTTTTTTTGTAAAAATAAAAACAACTATAGAGTGTCTCCAAGTGTCAGGAATTATAATCATGTTTATGTACTTTTCAAATGTAAATTCCTCATTGCTTTAGTTATTAGAGAAAGAACACAAAATTGAGTAAATAATACTGCATTTTTATGTATAAAGTATCATCTTTGTCTTTTGCATTTTGTTGCATGTTTACAATGATGTATGTTTTGTTTTCTTTACTGGCTCTTTATATTTAGCTCTTCAAACAATTTGATCAGCAGCTATGGATATATTTAATATATTTCATCCTTGTCTAATAAATCGAAACCATGTGAATCTCTCTGTTCTATGTCAAACCTTAGTTCATCAAACTAATGGAAAACAATATTTGATCAAAAGAGATCGATTTGGTCTTTAATATTGTCTGTTATTCCATCTTCCTAGTCCACATACTCTGACATAATTTCAGCTTCGTGTTATTTTAATGGGCTTAGGTGAGATCTTAATGTAGCCCACCATCGATTATTTAGATGTCATATTCGAATTATAACCTACAACAAATTGTTGTTGAATTTATTGATTATTATTTTATAAAATGATTATTTGGCAAATATTATTGAAAATTAACTCAGTAATTTTTAGTTATGTAGTAATAAATAGAACATTATTAAAATAAAGTCATACGATATCATAATAAATTTATAATCATATTTTATCATACAGGGTGTCTGGAAAATACGTGTACAACATTTCATGGGAGACTTTCGATGAAACTGTACAGAGATGAAGAGAAGGTTCTCAGGAGTGATATAGGCTGCTATTTTTGCTGTATGTGTATCTGTCTGTTTGTACAAACTAATCTTTTTTAATTGTTTATAGTTAATAATAATTGTATTTATTGATTAGTTCCCAAGTTTTCCAAGGACGAATTCGCAGGTAAAAGCTGCGTTAAAATAAAATTATTTTCAAGCAATAGAGACAAAAAAAATATTTGATAATTTTTCCGACGAATATAGATCTAAAATATTTATCTTTCAATTTAATTTAGGAACAATTTGTTTTGTTTCCGACGAAACCTAGCAGTTATTAGATAAGCATTAGAAAAAGTAGTATAATCTTTATTAATTACAAAAAAAAATTGGTGAATTTTCGCGTTCAAAATATAACATTGTCACGTAATATAGCACCATCAGCGTCTATAGTCACGAAAAGCAAAGTAACTAATTTGGCAAGATATTGGCGAGTGTTCACCATTTTTTCATATATTTATAATCGGTCAACTTTGCTTAGAAATGTAGTTCGAAGATTTTTCAAACCCTTTTAATGTGCCATAATTTACCCGTTTCTCCTTTATAGTTTGAAGTAAGAAATACCTAATCTTATTTTGACCTATCCTGTATATCAAATTATGACATATTGCATTGAATAACTTTTATGCAGAGTATACTATTTTAATGATGTTATCTGTTTGTGCATCGTATAATCATTAATTAGATCGGTCTAAATCATTGGTTTGACTAATAAATATAAATATTCATATATTTTGTGCAAACGATCCTTGTACAGGGCCATAATAAATTGTAGAACATGTGTATTTTAGTGCCCTGCTAAAACAGATGCATAAAAAACTAAAGACCATCATATTGTCAGTTTACTTCCAGAATCACATTAAAAATTTTAGCACGGGTAAAAACGTAAGTTCGAAAAAAATCTAGGTTAACTTAAAAATAATTAAATGCATATTTGGTAGAAACCAACTGAAAAAGCCCTACATTAAAAGGACAGGCGTACTTTGTTTTAGTTAGGAATAAAAAGCACTACTTCAAATTACAAAAAACTATCAGAAAAAGGTGGAAACTTTTCCCACTACTAGTGTACCGCCATCTGTAGACCGGTTTCGACATAATTGGTTCTCGCCAATACAGAACAGGCAAATATACCTATGTTGATCTACTAGGAGACATAGTTATTAAGAAATACTCGCCTAATTGTCATTTCCAGAAAATCCCAATAAACAAATCTAATTTAAAACTAAATTACTAGATAATACGTCAGGAATAATTATCATTTTGAGACAAATAATTATTACTGAAAAAATTAATAATGTTCATTGTTTGATATGACCTTTGTTGCGCCTACTTCATATGATTATCAATTGGTTTTAAATACATTGTAAAATTTCATTCAGTTGTTGGGCCAAATTTGTTTATATTGACTAAGTATCTTCGTAAAACTGTTATGTCGAGATTTCAAGAAAATATGTCAGGATATAGAAATTAAATATTATCTAAAAGTGCGGCATTTTTGTTTGGAGGAGTGTTGACTTCATATGTATTGTTATTTTTTGTACGAGTCATAACTAAATATTGTGTAAAGTGTCGGCGAATGAAATAATATGTTGTATTTTCTTATTTTCAAATGGTTTGTGTGGTTCGTTACTTTTATAAATCAAATCGAACTTCCTCTCATCTTTGGTATTAATTGATCAATGTTGGAAAAGACATGTTCATGGAAATATTTATTAAATTTCTATACAAAAAATACGTATTGATGAATTAAATTACTCAAACGCTGTTTTTTATGAAATATAGTTCGACTTAAAAAATTTTGAGTGAAAAATTTTAAGCTAATATGAGAAGAAAGTGGTGAAAAAAATTAATACTAAATGTTATGAAAATTAAAAATATCTATAAATTAAATTGTTATTAGAACAGGGAATATTAGTCTTTTGATTAAAATTAGAGTATTCACTCCTCGAGGTCTAAGAACAGCCTGCATTCAACTTGACATGTTACTAAGTAGAGTTTGAATGTATTCTTAAGGACTTGCGTCCCCTCCTATTGTGCTGCGAAATTTTTACAATTTTTCTGATTTCATTTATAGTGGTTTATTTTATTTAGATGATCAAGATTATTTTTAAATCGGGACTGCATTGTGGTAATTAGTCATCTTAGTTTTATTATGCAGTAATAAGGATTTTTCATTTCCAACATGTAGAATTTATAGCAAAACATAATCTTACAGGATATTTTCGATATAAAAGTTAATGTAATTGATCCAGTCACTTTCACTAGTTCAGCACGTCCCTCCCAACTAGTATATCCCGATTTGTGAAAAGAATATTTTTCCGTCTCTTGATATCCTTATGGGAAAATGTGGTACAGATATTCGTCATTAATATAAACTAAACGTCCATATTTTTAAAACAAGTGAATACATCCGCCTATTAGATGAATAACATCAGTGCGTGTATAATTTTGCAGCACTACTGTATATTTATTTTCAAGCAATAATTATTACTAAAGATTTTCAATAATTTTCTCCATGTATCTCTATCTATCAAATCTTAAGTAATGTTCATATAAATAAACTGATTAAATTATAAAAAGGCAAATTTTAATATTCGTGCTATATTTAAAACAATTATTTTTACAAAGAAAAACACAACGAAATGTGATAATATAAGAAGAAGAATTGTTTACATTACAAAATACGTAATTGGGAAGAAAAATACGTTGTGTTAATAATTGTCAGTAGACATAAAGTTTGTCGCACTTACGCCTGGTAATTTATTTTAAATGTTGGCAACTTCTCCATGGCGACATAGAGCTTCAACCTTGAATGAACTTTAGTGTATAGTTCATATATATTATTATATCTATAGTTCAATGTCCAAACCTCTCGGTTCGATATCTACAAAAGTATAAAAGTAAATTTTAAAAAAATTGCGTGGTTTATGTGTGACCCTTTAATATTGGCGCTGTCAAACTGCAATAATTACAAAACAAAAAGGTAACAATAGAGATTGTTTACTTGTATTGTTTTCATTGTAGGACGATTATTCGTCAGATGAATATAGTAACGAAGAAGGCAAGGATGGTGTGTACAATCAGCCTTCAAGTGCCAATAGTTCGTATGAAGAAGATGAAGATCGTTCAGGTACAAGACAAAGATTTGAAGAATTGGCGTTACTTAAACCCAGTACCAGCGGAATGGTGCCAAATTTTGACAGCGCTAAATCATTAATTCCAAAGGAAACACTATACGGACATATGGATCAGGTAAGGTTGCTCTATGAATTTTTCCTTGTAATCGAAACGCATAAAGTCAGACTTTTTGAGGGTTTAGTTTTCTAGCATATATCTATTTGAAGGTACAGATTTATTTAGACTAAACAAGATTAAAAAATAATTTCTTTGGAAAAAAATTTTAAAAAATTCAACAATCTAAAATATAAAGTTTTCCAAGCACCACCTTTTACAAACATATTTTGAATCTTATTCTTAGTCTTTTAAAGAAAATACGCCTTTAATGTTACTCCTTTGCAGGGGTTTTGAATTTACACAAAAGTCGGATTTGCACACAGTATTAGAAATTCGACTAGATTTTGATGGGATCATGGATAAAGACACACATCCAGTTATTGTAAACAACACAAATAGTGTTCCTATGTCAAAACGTTCTGAGTACGTATACTGACTAAAATGTCAAACTTTTCAAATGACATATCAAATTGCACCCAGCAACCTCAGTGTTGCCAGTTCTCAAAATATAAACGGTTACCTTCAGGAAAAGTGAAAAGTTTGAAAAGATTTTATACGAACGAACAGTTTAGGATTAATAAAAATTCTGTATTAATAACTTTTTGCATTTAAGATATAGTCAAAAGTGGCAAAAAATAAAGGATTGTGGGTTTTCCATCAGAATTACCATTTTTAAGATATTTCTTAATAACAATTGTTTCAAATACCGTATTTTTATTAAAATACCAGGAGACAAGTTTTATGGAAAATACACGTCTCTAAGAATCTTAACTAGTCATCCTGCAAATGATAAAAATGTGTTCATTTGCGTTATGTACAAACAATGATTTTGCAGTAACATACTTGAGGTATTTTAGTAATATTTTAAAATGGATACACCTGCTGTGTCTAAATAAGAGTGTTTAATCGAGCATCAATCTATTTTGAAGTTTATTTTTTGGTTACTCCCAGAACTTGATTATACACAATTAGATTAAAACTTGTAATCCTTTGAAATAAAATGTGATGTTGCCGACCACATCTATTTATTGATTAAGATTTTTTAATTTATGCGTTTTTTGAGAACATAAACTCAAAAGAGTCTTTTATGCGAGGTGACTGTTTCCTCATTATTAGTACGTAGATGGAAGTTATCTTTACTCAAATATGTACAAGGTGAACACTATAAAATGGGTCATAGCGTAGTGATTTCATGATGACTTTTTGACGTAAAAATAAGACGAATGGTTATATGACTTCATGTATCCATCTCGGCATGCTATGAAGTAAAGTTTGAATATATTTTTGACAACTGCTACAAATCGAAGTACATTTATCGTATTACAAAATTTTTTCATCGTATGCGGCATTTTTCCTGATCTCACATGTGCTGTTTTATATTCAAAGGTCAATTTAATTCTTAAATCTGGACAACATTGGTGGTAATTAGTCACTTTTCCAGCTTTGTGTTATCGAGAGTTATTTTATACTAATTCAAATTTTTTATATCCAGTATTAACGACGAGCAAAATATTACTTTACAGGACGTTTTCCGTAGAAAAGTTACATATAATTCGTCCAGTCACTTCTACTGATTCGTCACGTCCCGTTGACTTTAAACGTGATTCTTTTAATCTTCGTGTGACTGTTTTCCAAACTAACATTAAATTGTATTATATTTATTAGCTCATTTTAATCATATGAATGTAAGTAAACGTGTGATTTTGTGTAAAATTAAGTATTAGAAAATGGTCATTACAGTCTTTGTACGAGATTTTCAGTCTCTTAATATCTTTTTCAAATTTTCTATAGTGAATAATCACTTCTCCGTGTCAAATCATTCTGTCTACATTGTTAGCTTCTTTATAGTGGCATATTTTTGTTTTAAATAGAAAAGAGAGCAAACGCGAATCAATTGCACGGTTTATATGTGGTTTCTTAATAATGGCTTTGTGGGCGTTATTAGAAAATAAAAATGTAACAATATTGATTGTTTATTTTTATTGTTTTTATAACAGGAAGAAAGCAGTGATGATACAAGTTATCAGTTTTCAAGTGCCATTAAGCGTCCTAATGAAGATCTTGAATATTACCCATCTAAAAGGCTTGGAGAGGAAGATCCAGAGTCAGATGAACCGAGTACCAGTGGAATTAGGTCAGCTTACAGCGTTGAATCATCGAACCTACACGGAAATCCGGTAAGGCTGCTCTGAAAATTTTCCCTTGCAATCAGGATGCACAAAGTCGGACTATTTGAGGGTGTAGTTTTTAAAACATCCATCTTTCTGGAGGTGGAGATTTCTCCAGACTAAATATAAAATTGATTACAAAAATAAAAAAATCTTGTTGCCTTTTTAAAGAAAATGCTTCCTTTAATCATGCTCATTTGGAGGTGTTTTTTAATTTCAAAGCTGTTAGTTTTTCACACGATGTTTTAATTCATTTTGGATGATGAAAACCCGATATTTGTAAATCGACTTTTGATTTTGATGAGATCATGGAGAAAGACATAAAATGCAGATAAAGACAGGAAATGCTCTTGATTTAAAACAAAATATGAGGTCTAAGAAATAAATAGTCAAATAGTTTTAGAACCCAAAAAACTGTTGAAATAATGTTTTAAAGCGTATTTCTAAAGTCGCGGTTTTAGATGGTTTGAGAATTATCAAGATGAGAAAAGTGAGCATTTGTTTGTTAAAGATAAAAAGAAGTTTCTAAAATCACTGAATTTTGAATCAATGGATTCGGGGCAAATTTTCCCATAAATTATGTCAAACTGTATAAGTTTATCAAGCACATCCATACTGCGCCATTCAATAATTTTTGCCCTTAAAATTAAATGTTTATCGTTTAATTAATTTATGACCTTTTAAATATAAAACATGTTTTAAGCTGGTTTAAAATTGATTTTACTGTGACATTGTCTATATATGATTCATATCTGACAGATCGATACTTAAGCTCCAAAACCCATTCGGCAGTTGTACTTTGGTTGTCAATTTATTCCCAATATAAACCGAGAAACACCTGCATATTCTATTTGTGTAAAAGTGTCAGATTTCGATGTAATGTGCGTATAGCATATAAAATTTGGTTAAAGAGAAGGCTCCCGTGCTTTATTTTCTATGTAGTTGTCACATGTTCGAATGGATTTTTCATTGATTTTTTATATAAATCGAGGTAAAAAGAACAATTGAGAAGTGTGGTTTTAGAGCGCATTGTGAGTGATTATGTTCCAGAGTTATTGCCATTCAAAGACTCTTCATACGTGACCTATTTTTAGACTATGGTAGAGGACAGCTTTTTAATTTTTTAATATTTGAAATTTAAGGTTGATTCTAAACAGATTTTAAATTACATTAGTTGCTGAGATATTATTACTCAAAAAAATATGCGACAAGAGCGACAACATTCACATAACCAATTCTTGATTTCCGCTGTGGAATGTGATCGTCCTTTTTGGTTTTAAACCTTCTTCTTTTAATATTCGTTGCACTGTTTTTGAAAATAACATTATTTGTATTGAATTTAAAGCTCATTTTTGAGATGTGTTAACGTCAGCATTCGATTAAGTGTAAAATTAACCCACGGCCATCAAAGATTTTTATACATATACGTATACTTTTTGCGAGCTCGACCAAGTCTTTGTATAAAATTTCCAGTCTCTTGTTATAATATAAGACATTTAATGCTGTAGATTAACCTCTTTTGGAACGTTGTGCGACATCGTTTTGTCCATATCTTTCATTGTACAGAGTTATGATTTGTATCGCTTCAGCTTCCTTATAGTAGCATATTATTGTTCTAAATAATTTAATTTCCTTTCATTTTGTAAGAAATATTTCATGGGAAAATGCGTAAGAGGTAAACATCATTAATATAAATTAAACATCAATATTTCCAAAATAATTGAATATATTCGCCTACTTCCTGCAAAACATCGGCATATAAGTTTATGGCACCAATTTAAAATTACATTCAATAAATAGTAATAATAAGAATTTTCGATAATTAACTTTAATTAAGGTTTGAAAATGGAATTGTAATTTGCGAGGAAACTGAATCTGGATACATATTTGGGAAATTATGCGAAAATAATACAAAAAATGTTTATTGGTTAAAATATATAAAAGAGGAACTTTTAATTATGAACTTTAGAAACGGGACCGATATTCTTAATAAACCAGTGCAAGTCCTCAGAAACCAAACTGATCAGATGACTTCTTCAGTAGAATGCTCTGATCGACCTAATCAAATGTCTTGTGAAAATCAGTGTAGATGACAACGATCTGACTCTTGTCGTTAAAAACGTCGTGGACATAAGATGAAAAACCGCAAAGATTAGTCATGTATAATCTTTTAGAAAATAAATCGTGTTAATAAATTGATCGCCTGTTCTGGATTTTGGAAAATAGAAATTATTATATTGTAATTTCGAAGACTTTTGCAAAAATACATATTACTTACTTAGTTCAAATAATTTATCAAATAATATGTCATAATAAATTTCAAAGTAAAAATCGAAAAAAAAATTGAACCGACTTGTAAAAATGCGCGAAAAAGTGAAAAATAACTATAAATTTTTATATGAATTTAAAATTTTTTAAATCGCCAGATTATTTCTAAATGAAACAAATAAGAACTTGTACTAAATATATACAAACTATGGTAAGAAAGCAATTACAAATAAAGTATTTTTAGTCTGTTTATGCGAATTACATTTTGTCAGGTATTAGATTCTCGCCAACTTCAAAAATTTCAATTTCATTCAAAAATTTAGAGTTATTTTTCACTTTTTAACGCATTTTTAGCAGTCGGTTCAAATTAAAAAAAAAACTTTATTGTAAATGGAATACTCTGTATATTCTTTGCTAGAATAAAAATGTTTTACTTCTGATTTCAAAAATGTATAATAAATTAGATTCCAACTAGTCATTATTTGGTGTAAATTATTAATAAACTGATCTAAAAAAAAACCTAGGAAGCCTAAAAAACCAATGCTTTATTTTAATTTTCATTGTGACGTCTTAATATGGTTTCGAATACTTATTATCTTGACATATTATATTGACTAACACATATTTTGACGTGGGCTATTCAGATGAAGAAAAGTATCATTACTATTTTAATAATAAAAAGATATCCTGAGTACAACATGAATACCATAATATATATTCTTGACGTCGAGTACCATATACTGGTACAATAAGATACAATATCAAAAAAATGTAATGAAAAGTCTTAGGTGAAAAATCAAAACCGAAATTAGAAATGAAGAAGTTATTTTTTACTCTAGTATTGTAAAACAAATTATTACTAGTTCATATGAGTTTTAGAAGATCCGGAAAAATCTATTCCTGATGCCGCATCATATTTCAATAAATCTTGGTATAAAATTTACACTACACTGCAGTTTTATAAATATCATCCTTATAAGTTCACGCCGGTACAGAATTTAACTGAAGGAAATATGATGCAACGGTTGCAATAGTGTGTTTAGCAATGGTACGCCATATTGGACAAGATGAGAAGTTTGCAAATAAAATGATTTTCACGGACAAGCCGATATTCATGATGTCTAGGTTAGTCAAGAGAAAGAATAAAGTTTATTGGGCAACTGATAACACCCACAAAATACAAGTCGTAAAAATACTTGATCGGCAATCATTTCATATTTGCCGAAGTATGTTGGCAAATAAGATTATTGGGCCAATTATTTTAAATGGAATTTTAAATGGTGAGCGATATTTATATTTAATTGAAAATAATGAAGATCATTTAGAGAATACCCAGTTCAGCGATACAATTGTCTGATCTGGCACACCACACCACAATATGATGCCAATTAGTAAGTGCCTTAACAATCGATATAACTTTTAGTTTGGTAGGCATGGCACAATTAGATGACCGACAAATGGCCTACATTTAAGTCCATTAGATCTTTTTTATGGGGCTCTTAAAAAATCAGATAATGAAAGACCCCAAAACATAGAAATATTAAGGAAAAAAACTGAACGCACAGCAATATTGCTTAACCATGACCACAGAGATTTTATTTGAAACTTTATTAATAATAAAATGAAAGATAATATTTTTAATCGTGAAGAATAGGTGGAAAATGTATAAAGATTTTTCTAATTTATTTTTTTTTGTTAGTATTATTGAGTGTCCAATATTTATACTAAAAATATCTACTTGTTTATCTTATTACTATTATTGCCGTTATTATAATTATTTCCAAAAAAAATTATTTGATACTTTTCCTCTTCCGAATAGCTCACGTCAAAACGTGTATTAGTCAATATGATAAGAATTCGAAACTGTATTAAAACGTCACAATGCCAATTAAAATAAAACATTTGTTTTTCAGATCTTCTCGTTTTTTTATATCAGTTTATTAATAATTCCAACTAAAATAATTAAATAATGGCTACTCCCAACACTACTTATTATACATTTATGAAATCAGGAAGAAACGCAGTTTTATTTTAGCCGAGAATATACAGAGTGTTTCATTTAAAGAATTAAAATTCCTTTTTCTTGTCAACTTTACAACAACAAATTTGAAATATAATATCGAAGAAATATTACAATTTTCCTACTTAAAGTTTTTTCCATCTCTCGTAATAAAGCCTTTAGATATGGTGCTAAATATATAAAAGCCTGTGCGGGGTGTCCCATTTTCGACTCTTTTGGGGGGTATTCGAGTTATTATCAAAGATAGAGTGCTGCGATTTTAACTTTAGTGTTCTACTTTTTAACGAAACAAAAGATTCCGGTGTCAAATTTGTAATGGCTCTTTTAGTTTTTAATCTAAAGGGTGATTTTGAAAATCTTCGTATTAATACATAACGTTAATTCATCAAAAAGGTGAAAACTGATTTTTATAGAGTTTAGTGGCTCAGTCAGTTTTATTCTACAAATTTAGTTTTGGAGATAATAACTAAACATCATTTTTTAAATAGGACACACTGTATATTATTTTAGATATTGAATAAGAATAATTTAGGCTTTTAAAAAATATATAACGTGTTTATTTTATTTTGAAAAACAAGGTCAAAATTTGTAACAGTAGGTTATGGCCAATTTATAGGAAACAAAAGGCAGGTATCCAAAATTTGACATTTTTTTGTCAGATTGTTACCAGTTATGAAATATTTTTGTTAAGTGGGTATTTTTTATTTTACTTTTTATTTATTTTACATTTACAATTACCGTTTATGATAATTATAAAAAGTATATGTTAGAATGTTTTATACGAAGCAGTGCAAGTCCTCAGAAATCTTCTGAATTATATTTCAATGAGTAATGTACTTAAATCGTTATCATTAGGATAACTTCCTCATATCTGGTGGGATCGTTTTTGTTCATGTGAGATATCCAAAAAGGAGGCACCCCATTCCACACATATTTGCTCGTTTAAAAAGGAATCGGATCTTTTATTCAACCTCGTCTCAAAACATACGTCAAAGAAGACAGGGAGAGAAAATAAACAAATGTGTTATTTTACGCAGCAGCAACAATTTCATCATCCTTCAGAAAAATAGAGGAAGAAGTTGAAAAAATTTTGAAAAAATATAAATACCGTCCATATAAATTTAAAATAGTGCAACATTTACACCCCGGAGATGATCAGCGCCGAGTAACGTTTTGTCAGTGGTTTATAGAACAAATCCGCACCAATGAATCTTTTGGCAGATTTGTCATCTGATCTGAGCAATGTTATTTTTCAAGTGTGGGAATTTTAATCGTCACAACACGAGACATTGCTCTGCAGAAAATCACCATTTAAATTTCGAAAAGGTACACCAGGGGTGCTTCGCAGTTGGTGTCTTGTGTTTTATTTTCGAACGACTTATAGCTTATAGGATGTATGAAGAGGGCCTCATGGCACGTAGATACCTAGAACTCCTTAAGGAAATTATTCCAGAATTGCTTGAAAATGTTTCATTGGCCCATTTCATTTCCATTTATCTTCAACAAGGCGGTGCTCCGAGCCACAACTCGGGACTGTAGAGGCCATTTCTGGGCAATAACTTTCCTCCCCGGTCTCTATAGCAGAATTTCGTGGGGCAATTGCTTAGGCCTTCCAAACTTTTCATAATAGATTTATGATTCTTTGAAATGTAATTAGAAGAATAACAAAACTTTCCCGATACTGCGTTCGAGAAAACAACCGACATTTTGAAAACCATCTTTAAAAAAATTCGTGGTTCTTTTTTATTTCAATGTTTCATTTTGTTTTCGAAATAATGTTGTTCTTGTTTCTTTGCAATCAAATTTCAATATTATGATTTTATAATAACAGTGTTGTTTAAAGAAAAAAAAATGTATTAATAATTAAGTGTTTACAATTGAAAATGTAAAAAAACATTAAAATTAACTTTTAAAATGTCCAGTTATTGGTATATTTATTATCGTTAAAATTTTGCATTTGTTTCTTATAAATTAGTCATGATTTACTATTACAAGTAAAGCAAATTATTGAAAATATCGAATTCTGACCTTTTTTTCTTAGTAAACACATTATATATTTTTGAAAAGTCTAAATTACACTTAATCAATATCTAAAATAATAAACAGGGTGTTCTGTTTAAAAAATCATAAGTTTGGTTAATAGTTCAAAAATTAAACTTTTTAGAAAAAAAAATTGACTATGCCACTGAACTCTGCATAAAAACTTTATAAAAATCAGTTTTTACCTTTTTGATAAATTGACGTTATGCGTTAATACGAGATGTGCCTAAAAAACGATGATTTTCAAAATCACCTTGTGGATTTAAAAACTTAAAGAGCTATGACAAATTTGACACGGGAATCTTTCGTTTCGTCAAGAAGTGGGAAACTAAAGTGAAAACCGCAACGTTATATCTTTGGTAATAATTCCGATACCCCCAAAAAGTGTCTAAAATGGGACATCCCGTACATATGTATGATTACAATTCTGAACATTTGGAAAAAGTTTAGAGGTGTTACTATTTCTACAAACGAAATAATATATAAAAAAAAGTAAATTGCCAATCGCTATACAGGAATAAAGAGTTTGCGAGTTAGATTCTAAATACTAATATAACGTCATCAGAACTATTTCGAACAGTCAAGGAAATATTTGAAACTATATTGACAAGTTTCCTGACTTGAATGATGTCACTCCACCTACACAATGTTTATGTTAATGTATCAACAATTAATTAATTTAATCAATCTTAAACATAAAAAAATTAACAATTTATTTTTGTTTTAATCCCGACAGATACAACAAAACTAGGATGAAAACTTAAATGACCATAACTTTCAAATGTAACTGTTTATTTAATCAGTTTTTATAGGTTACATATGAAGAAGACTGGTGCGGTTCACATCCAGGGATTCTAAATTTTATTTCTCACGTTTGAAAATTTAGCTGATTGTTGGTTTTCGACAAAAACAAAACGAGTTTCAACTGATTAAGTCAGATCGGAAATTAAACATACACGGGAAGCAAAAAAAAAATTAAACACTCAGAATGCTCTTCTAATTCACGGAGCTAAATTTAATGCAGTATCTATTCAAATTTTAAGCAATAATTTCGGAGAGAAAGCGTGGGAGTTGCTCTCACAAACGAATGTTAATATTTTTGACGTTACATCGAAACTTGATACTTTAAGACAGATATGGAGGCGTTCCTCGGTTTGAAAGAGGGGAAAATAAACAATTGTTGAAGATTTAAACAACCCATGTTTTTCGATTCTTTCGAAGATTTTCTTGTTCCTTTGATTAGACTTGACCAAGAGTTTTGTAACTTTTGTATCGGTGTAAGTCCAAATGCAGTTTAATATGAATCATCAGCAGACTATCAACGAACTTAAAACAATTTTGATATTTCAAAAGTTTGAAAATAGTTGTATGTTGAAATATTTTTATTTTGAAATGTAAAACCTTTTAAATGACGCAGCAGAAGTATTTTGTTGCATACGGATAAAATTGAAACAGTTTGATACACAGCGATATATGGGAAAATAGGAACGGAATCCACTGATACACGTTCACTTGTGTCATGCAATGCTTTTTGGTTGGCAAAATTGATTAATTAGAAAAAGCTGTTTATTAGAACAAATAATAAATCGAAAAATAATCAGTGAGCAAATTAATTAATTTTCCGATTATGTGAAAAACAGATTAATCGAATTTTGTTATTAATCAATTAGTCGAGAATCATCGATTATTTTCGGTAATTGAAAACCAAAATTTGACAAAACTTCCAACAAGGGAAAATTGTTAGTATTGCAGGCAACATATTCAGATGCCATTTTTCCATGACAGTCCTTTTTAGATAAAAATAAATTAAATACTTCGGGAGTGGTGTTGTTTTTAACAAAACTTAACAAATAAGTCAAGATTTCTTTATTGTCATTGGTTTGACAGAGTGTGTGCAATCCTGTACGACCTTCTTGATCACATTTAAGTATAAGGTTGGTGAACATTTCTTGATCGCACTGTGATTTAACGAAATCAAGGAAGAATTTTAACATTTGAAAGTTATCAACACTATAATGTAGTACAGTTTGTCCGTTATTATCAGGTTTTAATATAAGTATATCGCGTATTGCGATGTTATCCTGCATTGCATATAATAAGTACTTTAAGCTTTCTTCATTACTGTGTTTACAAGCAAAGTGCAACAAACTTAATCCTGTACTACTCTCTTTTAATAAAAGTGTGTTTAACATTGTAAAATCATAATTTTTTATAAAATCGAGTAAAATCTTTAATAAAGACGCGTTATCAAAGTCACGGACTGTATAATGCAGTGGAGTACAGCCGTAGTTGTTGCATGTTTTCAATAAAAGTTCATTTATTAGTGTATCATCGTCTTTTATAAATTTTAATAAAGATTTAAGATGCTCTTCATATTCTGTTTTATCTTCTAATTCCATGCAAGCAAAGTGCAACACGTTGAGACCTTCATTATTTGCTTCGCATAAAAGACTTTCAAATATTTCTTTTTTACAATTTAATTTAACAAAATTCAGTAATTCACTCATCATTGAAGAATTTTTATAGTTAAAAACAATATAATGCAATGCAGTGTTTCCTTTTTTGTCGGTCTGGAGGAGAAGTTTATTAAGTGTTTCTACATCATCTTTAATTTTATGTAATAAAAAAGTTAAGTTATCTGTGACATTTCGACGACAGACAAGGTGTAATATACTGGCTTTATCATTATCCAATTTAAGTAATAGTTCAGTTAATATATTTTCACTACAATTTCTTTGAACAAAATCCAGCAATTCTTTTAGTAAAAAAGGATATTCCAATTTATACCAAGTATAGTGTAGTACAGTTCGCCCATCCTGGTCAGTTGTTAATAAAAGCTTATAAAATATCTCTTTGTCATTCCCAACTAAACTAAACAAATAAGTCAGGAGAGGTGTCAACGAGTTATGATCATGTGTTTCTTGGAAATTTTGTACGGCCCTGTGTAGAATAGTTTGTCCGTATTTTGTTCTTTTACACAAAATTGTATGCAGCGTTTCTGCATCACAGTTTAAATTAACAAAATCTAGTAATATTTTTAACATATCAAGATAGAAGTAATCATCCAAGGTATAATGCAATGGAGACAGTCCATCTTGGTCAGTGTCTAACATGAGTGTTTTAATTAATTCTGGGTTATCTTTAATGGCATTTAAAACTATAACGAACATATCTTTGCCTACTTCATTACAAGCAGCGTGCAGCAGGTTCTTTGAATTACTTTTTATTGAAAATAAATAATTAATTTCTTCAGAGTTACAAACTGATTTAATAAGGTTAAGTAATGTTGTTAGCAGAGAAGAGTTATCAGAGTCCCAAATAGTGTTAAATAAGGCTGTTCGCCCCCTAATGTCAGATTTTAATAAAAGGTCTTTCATTGTGTCTCTATTTTCCTCAGATACTTCCAACAAATCAGTTATATCAAATCCATCCCAACAAGCATGGTGTAATACGGTCTCTCCTTCTTTATTGACTTGAAGTAAAAGCTTATAAAATAACTCAGAAGTACAATTAAGTTTAATAAACTGCAATTTTTGATTCGCTGCTGAATTTTTTCCGTAAAAACCAATGCAATGTAATGCTGTACGTTGTTCGTTATCCTTTTTAGAGAAAAGTTTTTTAAGTGTTTCCGAGGAAACACTCTCTTTTATTGTTTTTAATATATTTTCTAAAATTTGATCGTCTTCTACATATTGAAAAATCATGTGCAGCACTGTTATTACTTTATTATGTACATTAAAGAAAATAAAATGTTCAGATAAGTCGAGAGGCAAATTTTCAAGAAACTTCATGAATAAATTGTACAGTCCTTCTTCCAACATTTGATTAAGTAAGATGGAATTACTGAGTCTAATTAATTCATTCATTTGTTGCGTTTTGGAACCCAATTTGCCAAGAAATACTTCGTTATTATTTAAAAACGTTCGTATTAATGAGTAATTTTCATTTATTAAAACATCTGAAAAAACTGTTTTCTGTACATTCCGGCAATGAAAATTTTCAGCAAAATATTGACTGACAAAATACTCTGCAAAACTTCGATGCACAAATTCGAGACGATCGTCATGAATTACGAGCAGTCCGGCCCTCGTCAATTCTATTTTATTCTTTACTTTCCTAAACTGTATATTATCATAATGAGGAAACAGAGTTTGTAAAGCAATTTCTTGGTGAACTGTTGTTAAATATTCCAAATGTGTTTCGAAGAAGCCCCGACCTGCAACGGACTTTCCAGCAGCATCTTTATCGTCACGAAAAACCCTCAATTTGTAGTTTATAAATTCTTCATATAACGAAAATATGTCCAAATTGTCCAAAGAGTTGAACTTTTTAAAGAAAATTATTTCAGCCAACATTTTAATTTGTAGAGGATTATCGGTAAACTCGGACATTTTATATTTGTTTTCGAAGTAATTTATTAGATGTTCTGCAATGACTGAAAAGTTAACATTACTTAATAAATGTTCTACTTCATAATCTCTAAGATTAGGCAGCAACTGATTTTGAAAGTCCCGAAAACTGTCTTTAATATAGTCATCGTCACAATTACTGATGTTATTTGTTATTTCTGTCAGATACGCTAAGATATCTTTGCTATCAGGTTTAGGTTTTATATCATCAAAATGCATCAAATTGTATTTCCATGATTTTTGTAAGAAATCAACTTTCTCTTTCCGATCAAGAGATCTAAGAAAGAAAGAAGATGAGTGAAGAGCCATTTCCAAGTCCAGTTCTTCATGATTTCTTGTTGTAACCCACATTTGTTTAACATTCGAATTTCGGAGCGCTTGAAGTAAAATCAGAGTTTTTTCTTTAAATGTGGGACTTATTTCATCAAAACCGTCAAACAAAAGTACTATTTTAAGAAATTTCATGTTTACGTTCAGCGACTGGATAAAAAGTTCTCTTACAAAATGTTTATTCTCACTTTCATTTTCTTGTGGAAATAACAGATGAGCCATAAATTCTGCTGCTTTCTTAGTTTCACTGTCTTTAAATTGAATATCTTTCAAAGATTTCATGACTTGTTGCCGTCCTTCTTGCTTGTATGCATAAGATGAAAGATTAATTCTCAAAACCCATATATTTGACTTTTTTTGCTTGAGTTGACGTGCAACTCTCGTCATAAAAGTGGATTTGCCACAACCCGGCCCATCAGCGACAATCAGAATTTTTTTATTCAATATTTGTTTCTTGTTTAACTCATGTTCCTCAAAACAAGTAACTGGTTTATAAAGAATATCGGTCCCGTTTCTAAAATTTATAATAAAAAATTCCTCTTTTATATATTTCAACCAATAAACATTTTTGTTATTATTTTCACATAACTCCTCAAATATGTTTTCAGATTCATTTTCCTCGGAAATGATAATTCCATTTTCAAAACTTTTTCCGTATTTCCACACGAAAATCAATTCATTGTTTATACTTAAATTTTTAAGTTGATCCCTGTTTACACCTGAAATAATAAACAAACATCTTTTTAAAACCTCCACATCTTGTAAAATGTCGACTCTTAACTTTTTTCGAACTAATTTTCTCAGAATATAACACTCCTCTATTAGGAAATCTGATTCGAACTCATCATTATTTCCTATTTTCATACTTTTAGTGAGAATATTTTCTAATGTATGCTCATCAATAATTTGCTTTCCCGAATTTATGTCTATCAATTCATTTAAATTGATATTCTTCCCTTGAAATACAATTTTCTTTTCCAATATTTTTTCTTGTGATTTTGGCGTCAGATTCTCGAATGAATTATTTTCATCATAAAAACACGACGTGTCGAAAGTCAAATATTGTCTAAATTTCAAAACATGGTCTTTTCGGCCAATTATTACGACTCTCTTTTCATTTTCCATTTTTGAAATTTTATTCAACACTTTTCTGCTCAAATTTATTTCCTTCTGTTGACACTCAATCGCCAGCCATTTGTAACTTTCTGCGGCGAAAAATGTGGTGGAGATTTTTTTGTTACTCCGTAATTTATCTGCGTCCGTAAAAATAAATTCATCCTCCTTTAATTCCAGTGCGCTAAAGAGTTGATTCAATTTAATAACACTTAATTTTGGGGTTGTGGTTATAATAAACATTATCTTGTCTTTTTTTTTATGTTTGAAAAATTTACGCAGGGGTGAAATATCGTTAAATACTATTTCGCAACCCTTTAACTCCTCAACATAAAAAGTGGAACATCCTGCCACCAGCAGGGAGTCAATGTTAATTTTCGATGATTTAAAAAACTCTTCTTTATCTTTAAAACGCAAATATCCACTTTTCTTATTTTTATAACTTTGAAACCATTCAAGAACACGTTTTTGCAAATCTGCCTCAACTAAATCTACATTTTCCATTTTAAAGCATTTTTTTAAACAATATTTAATGTTCTTATTTAATACATCATCACCATAATCGGGCAAAAATCTAAACTTTGCGACAAAATTCAGAAACCATTTTTCATTTTGATCATTTATTTCAAATTCTTCTCTTAATTCAGATAATTGTTCTTTTTTCTTTGTTAATCTGTATTTAACTAGATTCGTATCTTTTTCGTTCATCTCTTTGAAATTTAATAATATCGAATCACTTTTTTCGGCACACTCAAAATATTTCTTAACATCATCGTCAAAACCGACATTTGTGCAGATCAAAAACTCCTCCAAATTAGCATTTTCAAATTTAATATTTTGTTCAATGTCGCAGTAAGATTTAAAATACTTCTTTAAGAGATACGGTTTAGCTTCCCCTGCATTTTTAGAAGTTCCGGATTTTATTTTTGATTTTGTTTTTTTATTAAAGAGATCACTTATCCCTATTTTATATTGATCATCATTTTTATGTTTTGCCTGAAGAAATCTATACGCCCAAACACCACCTTCACCTAAATACTGTAAAACTATATCGTTAAAAAGGCCGGCCTCGTGCATCTCAGTCGAAAGGTAAAATTCCTGTCCATCAGGAACCCGTTGCACAAAAAGCATCAGCAGCCTTAATTGATAAATATTTCCATGTAAGGTTCTCTTTGGAGCTGATGACTCGACATTATAAAAGTTCGATACTCTTCCGCTGGTACTGGCTTCATCTAACTCAAATTTCTTAACATTGCATTCATCGTTACTAGATTCTTCCGAGGAATAATCGTCCTACAATAAAAAACAAAAAAATTAACAATCACTATTATTACATTTTTATTTTATAATAACTTCATTTAAACACACATGTGCAATACTGACAAACCATCCATATATAATTTATGACAAATATAATGTGTGCTAAACATTATTAACACGGGCTACTTTTCGTCTTAATTAAGTATTTTTGGTATAAATTGTTTTTCCTTTTATATCATTAGATTTCATCGTATGTCTTTTTCTGTATAAATAATTGTTTTAAATATTAAAATTTATCTTTTTTACCTAATACGATTTATTGATATGAACCTTAATTACGGTTAATTATCGAAAATTCTTATTATTACAAATTATTGAAAGTAATTTTAAATTGTCGCCATAAACTTAGGTGCCGATGTTTTTTCAGGTAGTAGGCGAATATATTCAATTATTTTAGAAATATTGATGTTTAATTTATATTAATGATGTTTACCTCTTACGCATTTTCCCATGAAATATTTCTTACATAAAATTTTTATAAAAAAATTGAACCGACTTCTAAAAGTGCGCTAAAAAGTGAAAAATAACTATAAATCTTTATGTGAAATTAAACTTTTTGAAGTCGGCGCCAAACTAATACCTGACAAAATGTGATTCGCATTAACAGAATAAAAATACTTTATTTGTAATTGCTTTCTTACCATAATTTCTATATATTAATAGTTATTTATTTCATTATTCATAATTTGGCGCCGACTTCAAAAATTTCAATTTCATACAAAAATTTCTAGTTATTTTTCACTTTTTAGCGCACATTTAGAAGTTGGTTCAATTTTTTTATAAAAATTTTATTTTGTGATTTTCAGTTTTGAATTCATTATGATATTCATAAATTATTTGAACTAACTGCTAATCGAAATTAGTGTACCCGCAATGACTCCAAGGTGGCAAAAAAGTACCCATTTTATCCATAATTGTAAATCGCCCTAAAATGAACTACTAAAAATTCTTTGATTCTTACGATTCTCCAAATACCAATAAAATTGTGTCAAACAAATATTTAGTCTGTCATAGTAAATCCCCAATCTTAAATTTCAAATTAATTTTGGATTGGTAATATAGGCACCAAAACCTTCCAATATCGATATTTAAAGAATTTGAGACGTAAATTTCTTAGCCTGATATATTTTATATCGCATATTGAGCTTGTATACGCCCCAAGAATCCCGAAATATCAATTTTAGATAAAACCGGAAAATGAAAAATTTTTAGTCCCTCATATTGTATCTAATTAACCTAGTAGTTGTTAAAAATTAACTTCATATTCGTAATACACCACCCCCAACCCCCTAATACCAAATCTGAAAAAATGCGAATAAGGTAAAATTTTCAACCCACCATATTGGATCCGCCATATTGAATTTCAAAAAAAATAATTTTAACGTCTTAATCTAATCTAAATTCAAAGCCCCCTAATACCAATTTTAGATGAAATCCAGAAATTTAAAATTTCTAAACGGTCATATTGCATCTGACGTATTAGATTTTCTTAAAATAATTTTATATTCGCTATTTACATCCTCAAAAACGATTCAGTTCCACATTTCAACAAAATCGAAAATTGTAAAATTTTTAGTCAACTATATTGCGTTCGCCATATTGAATCCAGAAAAAATACTATTAAATTCATAATTTACACCCTCAAGAACCCTCTATATTAGTTTTGGAGAAAGTCGAGATATGTAAAATTTTTAGGACACCATGTTGAATTCGTCAGATTGAGTTTTTCAAATAATATTTTAATTTCGTAATTAACACTAACAAAAATCTTCCAATACTGAATCTTGACAAAATTGAGGGATGTGGAATCTTTAATCCTCCATCTTAGATCTGCCATATTTAATTTTTTTTAATTAATATCAAATTCGTAATGTGCTATTATATCAATTTTGAAAAAAATCGAACAAAATTCATTTTTTATCCACCATATTAAATACGCCATATTGAATTTTTTAAAAATAATTTTAGATTCGTCATGTTTGACCCCGAAAACTCTCCCGTACCAATTTTGGAGAAAATTGGACAAAATTAATTTTTCGTCCGCCATATTGATTTTTTTAAAATTATTTTAGATTCGTTGGGTACAACCCCGAAAATTCCTCCATACTAATTTTGGAGAAAATCGGACAAAACTATTTTTTTTGGCCACCATATTGTAAGCGCCATCTTGGATTTTACTGCACCAATTTTATCTAAACAAATATGGGACCACCGCAGCAACTTTCTGAATATAACATAAAAATTTCATTCAAATCGGTGCAGCCATTCCGGAGTAATCGGTGTACATACATAGAAAAAAATACATACTCGACGAATTGAGAACCTCCTATCGGTTAAAAATGAAAGGAAATTAAATTATTTAGAACAATAATATGCTACTACAAGGAAGCTAAAGCGATACAAATCATTACTCTATACAATAAAGGATATGGGTAAAATGATGTCGCACAACGTTCCAGAAGAGGTTAATCTACAACATTGAATATTTTATATCATAACAAGAAAGTGGACATTTTATACAAAGACTTGGTCGAGCATGCAAAAAGTATATGAATGTGTATAACCATCTTCGATGACCGTGTGTTAATTTTACATAAAATCGAATGCTGACATTAACAGATCTCAAAAATAAACAATAAATACAATACAAAAAAATGTTATTTTCAAAAATAGTGAGACGAATATTAAAAGAAGAAGGTTTAAAACCAAAAAGGACGATCACATTCCACAGTGGAAATCAACAATTGGAAAAGTGTATTTTTTCACAGATGGCCACGAAATACTTGAAAGTATATTTACGAGATATAGGTTAGGTCAGGTTATGTGAATGTTGTCGCATATTTTTTTGAGTAATAATATCTCAGCAAGTAATGTAATATAAAATCTGTTTAGAATCAACCTTAAATTTCATACATTAAAAAATTAAAAAGCTGTCCTCTACCATAGTCTAAAAATAAGTCACGTATGAAGAGTGTTTGAATGGCAACAACTCTGGAACATAATCAGGAAGACCGACCAAAAGCAAAAAAAAACACAATTGAATCACTCACAGTGCGCTCCAAAACTACACTTCTCTATTGTTCTTTTTAGCTCAATTTATTTAAAAAATCAATGGAAAATCAATTCGAACCTGTGGCAACTAAAAAGAAAATAAAGCACGGGAGCCTTCTTCTCCTTAACCGAACTTTATGTGTTATATGCACATTACATCGAAATTTGACACTTTTACACAAATAGAATATACAGGTGTTTCTCGATTCATACTGGGAATAAATTGATAATGAGAGTACAATTGTCGAATGGGTTTTGGAGCACAGTAAAAACAATTTTAAACCAACTTAAAACATCTTTAATATTTAAAAGGTCATGAATTAATTAAACGATAAACATTTAATTTTATAAAGAAAAATTATTGAATGGCGCAGTATGGATGCGCTTGATAAACTTATACAGTTTGACTGAATTTATGGGAAAATTTGACCTGAATCCATTGATTCAATATTCGGCGATTTTAGAAACTTCTTTTCATTTTTAACAAACAAATGCTCACTTTTCTTATCTTGATAATTCTCAAACCATTTAAAACCGCGACTTTACAAATTCGCTTTAAAACATTATTTAAACAGTTTTGTGGGTTCTAAAACTGTTGGACTATTTATTTCTTAGAGCTCACATCTTGTTTTAATTCAAGAATATTTCCTGTCTTTATCGGCATTTTATGTCGTTCTCCATGATCTCATCAAAATCTAGTCGATTTATTAATATCGGGTTCTCATCATTCGAAATAAATTAGAACATCGACTAAAAAACCAACATTTTTGAAACTAAAAAACACCTCCAAATGAGCATGACTAAAAACGCATTTTCTTTAAAAACGCAACAAGATTTTTTTATATTTGTAATCAATTTTATATTTAGTCTGAATCTCCAGAAAGATGGATGCTTTAAAACTGCACCCTTTAAAAGTTCGACTTGTGCATCCTGGTTGCAAGGAAAAATTTTTAGAGCAGCCTTACCTGATCTTCGTGTAGGCTCGATGATTCAACGCGGTGAGTTGACCTAATTCCACTGGTACTCGGTTCATCTAACTCTGGTTCTTCCTTTCTAAGCCTTTTAAAAGAATAATCTTCATGATCTTCATTAGAACGCTTAATGGCACTTGAAAAATGATAACTTGTATTATCACTGCTTTCGTCCTGTAATAAAAACAAGAAAAGTATACAATCAATATTGTTACATTTTTATTTTTTAATAACATCCCACAAATTCAATATTAAGAAACCACATATCAACCGTGCAAGTGATTCGCGTTTGCTCTCTCTTCTATTTAAAACAAAAATATGCCATTATAATGAAGCTAAAGTGGTGCAAATTGTAATTTTGTTTAGCAAATAACGAAGACAAAATGATTTGACACGGAGAGGTGATTATTCACTATCGAAAATTTGGAAAAGATATTAAGAGACTGAAAATCTCGTACAAAGACTGTAATGACCATTTTCTAGAACCTTATTTTACACAAAATCGCACGTTGACATCCATATGATCGAAATGAGCTAATAAATATAATACAATTTATTGTTAGTTTCGAAAACAGTCACACGAAGATTAAAAGAATCACGTTTAAAGTCAACGGGATGTGACGAACTAGTAGAAGTGACTGGACGAATTATATGTAACTTTTCTACCGAAAACGTCCTGTAAAGTAATATTTTGCTCTATGTCGTTAATACTGGATATAAAAAATTCAAATTAGTATAAAATAACTCTCGATAACGGGAAGCTGGAAAAGTGACTAATTACCACCAATGCTGTCCAGATTTAAGAATTAAATTGACCATTTGAATACAAAACACCACATGTGATATCAGGAAAAATGCCACATACGACGAAAAAATTTCCCAATACAATAAAAAAACTTCGATTTGCAGCATACTACTCCACTTAGTAGCTTGCCGAGATAGATACATAGAGTTTTCAGATCTCGAGGAGAGAATAATCTTAGTTTAATCAATACACTAATATTTGTTATGTTAATTAATATCGCCATATAAATATTCGTCTTATTTTTACATCTAGAAGTCATCATGAGATCACTACGCTATGACTCATTTTATACTGTTCACCTAAAACATACTTCAATGAAGAGAACTTCCATCTACATACTAATAATGAGGAATCAGTCACCTCGCATAAAAGACTCTTTTGAGTTTTTGTTCTCAATAAACGTTTAAATTTAAAAATCCTAATCAATAATTAGGTGTTGTCGGCGCCGAATTTCATTTTAATTCAAAATATTACAAGTTTTAATCTGATTGTGTATCATCAATTTCTGGGAGTAACCAAAAAGTAAACTCCAAAATGGATTGATGCTCGATTAAACTCCCTTATTCAGACACAGCAGGTGTATCCATTTTAAAATTTTACTGAAATACCTCGAGTATGTTACTGCAAAATGATTGTTTGTACATAAAACAAATAAATACAAGTGTATTATTTGCAGGATGATTAGATAAGGTTCTTGGAGACGTGTGTTTTCCATATATCATTTTTTTGGTATTTCAATGAAAATAGTTATTTGAAACAATTTTTATTAAGAAAAGAAAAAAATATCTTAAAAATGATAATTTTGATAGAAAGCCCACAATCCTTTATTTTTTACCACTTTTTACTAAATCTTAAAAGTTATTAATACCGAATTTGTATCAATCCTAAACTGTTCGTAGGTATAAGATCTTTTCAAACTTTTCACTTCTCTGAAGGTAACCGTTTATATTCCGGGAACTGGCAACACTGGCGTTGCTGGGTGTAATTTGATATATCTATTGTAAAGTTTTACATTTTAGTCAGTATACGTACTCACAACCTTTTGACATATGAACACTCTGTGTGTTGGTAACAATAACTGAATGTGTGTCTTTATCCATGACCCCATCAAAATCTAGTCGATTTACTAATATCGGGTCATTATTATTTTCTTCGGCACACTCAAAATAAGTCGTAGAATCGTGTGCAAATTCGACTTTTGGGTAAATTGAAAACCGCTGCAAAGGAGCATTATTAAAGGCGTATTTTCTTTAAAAGACGTAATAAGATTCAAAATATATTTGTAAAAGATATTGCTAAGAAACCTTTTTATTCTAGATTGAGCTTTTTTAAATTTTTTTCCAAAGAAATAAATTTTTAATTTTATGTTTAGCCCAAATAAATCTGTACCTCCAAATAGATATATGCTAGAAAACTAAACCCTCAAAAAGTCCGATTTTATGCTTGTCGATTGCAAGGAAAAATTCACAGAGCCACCTTACCTGATCAATAAGTCCGTATTTTGAAGTTGATGGTTTAGCGCTGTCAAAATTTGGCACTATTCTGCTGGTACTGGGTTTAAGTAACGCCAATTCTTCAAGTTTTTGTCTGATACCTGAAAAATCTGCATCTTCTTCATAACAACTGTTGTTGGTACTTGAAGGCTGATCGTGTACACCATCCTTGCCTTCTTCATTACTGAATTCAATCGACGAATAACCGTCCTACAATGAAAATAATACAAATAAACAATCTCTATTGTTACATTTTTGTTTTGTAATTACTGTAGCTTGACAGCGCCAATATTAAAGGGCCACGCATAAATCATGCAATTTTTTTTTATTTGTAGATATCGAACCGACAGTTTTGGACCTTGAATTACAGATATAATAATATATATGAACTATACACTAATGTTCATTCAAGGTTGAAGCTCTATGTCGCCATGGAGAAGTTGCCAACATTTAAAATAAATCACTCGACATAATGGGCGACAAGCGTCATGTCTGCTGAAAGTTATTAACACGGAGTACTTTTCTTTCCAATTATGTATTTTTTAGTTAAAACTATGTTTCTTCTTATATTATTAGATTTCGTTGTGTTTTTCTTTGTATAAATAATTGTTTTAAATATAGCACGCATATTAAAATTTATCTTTTTATAATATAATCAATTTATTTATATGAACATTACTTAAGATTTAATAGATATAGATACATGCAGAAAGTTATTGAAAATCTTTAGTAATAATTATTGCTTGAAAGTAAATGTACATTAGCGCTGCAAAATTGTACATTCACTGATGTTATTCATCTCATAGGCGTATATATTCACTTGTTTTAAAAATATAGACTTTTAGTTTATATTAATGATGTTTGTCTGTAGCGCATTTACCCTTAAGGATATCAAGAGACTGAACAACTCGTTCAAAGACTGATGGAAGTATTTTCATACTAAATTTTATAATAAATCGCAGGTTAACATCAAAGCATCTCAAAAATGAGCTATTAAATATAACACACAATAATGTTACTTTCGAAAACAGTTACAGAAAGATTAAAAGAGACAGGTTTAAAGTCAATACAGCCTATGGAAATTCCACAGCTCATCCAAAATCAAAGGATACCTAGAATTGGAAAAATATTCTTTTCACGATTGGGGAAGTACCAGTTGGGAGGAATGTGCTGACCTAGTGAAAGTGACTGGATCAATTACATTAACTTTTATATCGGAAACATCCTGTAAGATTATGTTTTGCTATAAATTCTACATATTGGATATGAAAAATTCGTATTATTACATAATAAAACTCGATAACAAGCAGCTGAAAAGGTGACTACCACAATGCGTTCCCGATTTAAAAATTATCTTGATCACCTAAATAAAATAAACCACTACTAATGAATCAGAAAAAACGGCGCAAATGATGTAAACATTTCTCAGTACAGTAGAAGAGGACGCAAGTCCTTAAGAATACATTCAAACTCTGCTTAGTAATGTCAAGTTGGATACAGACCTCGAAGAATGAATACTCTAATTTTTATCAAAAGTCTAGTATTCGCCGTCCTATTAACAATTTTATGTATAGAAGGTACCTTTAATTTTCATTACATTTAGTATTAATTTTTTTCACCATTTTCTTCCCATATTAACTTAAAATTATATACTCAAAATTTTTAAAATGAACTATGTTTCGTAAAAGACTGCGTTTGAATGACTTAATTCATCAACACTTAACTTTTTTATAAAAATTTCTAAATATTTAATAAATTTATCCATTTTTTTGTAACACTGGTCAATTAATACCAAAGAACTTATGACACGATATTAGATTTGATTTATAAAATAACGGACCACAGAAACTATTTGATAATAAGAAAATACAACATATTATTTTATTCCCCAACTCTTTATCCAATTTTTAGTTATGACCTGTATAACAGAAAACAATCCGTATCAAGTACAATCGAATTATGATGACGAAAAGTTTTTAGGTGTTTAATTTATATATCCTGATATATTTTCTTGAAAGCTCAAAATTTCAGTTTAACCATAATACTTAATCAACCAACTTATAATCATACGCAATTGGCACTTTTTCTGATAGTTTCTTGTAATCTGAAGTGGTGCTTTTTATTCCTAACTAAAACAAATCACGCCTGTCCTTCTGATGTAAGGCCTTTTCAGTTGGTTTCCTTAAAATATCCATTTAATTATTTTTAGGTTAACCTAGCTTTTTTTCGAACATGCGTTTTTACCCGTGTTAAAATTTTTAATGTAATTCTGGAAGTAAAGTGACAATTCGATGGCCTTTAGTTATTGATGCATTCAGGGCACTAAAATACACGTATTCTACAATTTATTGTGGCCCTGTACAAGGATCGTTTGCACAGAATACATGAGCATTCATATTTATGAGTCAAACCAATGATTTAGACCGATACGATGAACAAACAGATAATATCATTCAAATAGTATACTCTTCATAAAAATTATTCATTGCAATACATCACAATTTGATATACAGGACGGGTCAAAATAAGATTAGTTATTTTTTACTTTTGACGTTGATTTGTTGTTAACTATAAAGGAGAAACGCGTAAATTATAACACAGTAAAAAGGCCTTGAAAAATCTACGAACTACATTTCTAAAGAAAGTTGACCGAGTAGGAGCATATAAAAAATCTTGCCAAATTCGTTACTTTGCTTTTCGTTTCTATAGACGGTGGTGGCGCTATATTACACGACATTGTTATATTTTGGACGCAAAAATTCCCCAATTTTTTGATGTAATTAATAAGGATTAAACTACTTTTTCTAATGCTTATTGAATAACTGCTAGGTTTCGTCGAAAATAAAACAAACTACATTAAATTGAAAGATAAATATTTTAGATATAGTCGTCGGAAAAATCATCAAATATTTTTTGTTACCCTATTGCCTGAAACTAATTTTAAATTAACGCCGATCTTATTAATCTAATAAGCGGACATATTTACATATTTCTAAAATGTTGACTTTTGCTTCATACCAACTTTTACCTGCGAATTCGTCCTCGAAAAGCTTGGGCAATAAATAATAAATACAATTGTTATTACCTATAAATAATTAAAAAGCATTAGTCCGTACCGACAGATAGACATACAACAAAAAAAAACAGCCTATATCACTCTTAAGCACCTCCTTTTCATGTCTGTTTTCAACACAAACAGAAAAAGCAATCAATATCAATTCTGACAACTTGCTCTTTATATCTGTACAATTTAATCGAAATCAGTTCAGCCATTTTGGAGATTAGTTCATGGAGACAGACAAACAGAAAAAAAGCAGCATATATGACTCTCAACAACCTTCTTCATGTCTGTAAAGTTTTATCGAAATCGGTTCAATCGTTTTGAAGATTAGCCTATAAAGACAGACAGACAGACAGAACCTACAGAAAAAAGTACTCTTTATCATTTTTGACAACCTCCTCTTCATGTCTGTAAAGTTTCATTGAAATTGGTTCAGCCGTTTCGAAAGTTAGCTCGTGCAGACAGACAGTCAGACAGACACTTCAATTTTATTTATATGTATCTATAAAAGATGTATAAATGTTTAGATATAGATGTATAGAAAATGTTATTTTTTTTATTTTGATGTACCTACTTATCATTCTTTCGTCTAGCCGAAAACGTCCAAAAGCGAACACAAATTTTGCCGAAATTAAGAGTTAAACTAAGAAGATGAATATGTGTGAACTTTTCAGATGTTAACTGTTTATTTTCAGTTGCAATTATGAACGGAAAGTGTATCATTTAACTTGCAGGTGAAAATTATTTATATAAATTCTTAGTGTGAATTGTTAATTTTGGAACGTATAAACCAACCAATAAAGACTTACCTTTATGTAAAGCCCTTTATTTCCAATTATTTATAGGTTATTAAAACACGTTCATGAATATTTTTGTTCCATAAATATATTCGGTGATCACACCAATAACTACGAGAGAATTTTGCTTTTGTCGAACTAAACGCTTTAGGAAACTATGATATTATGTAGATAATTTAGTATTTAGAGAAATTTACTAACAATTTTATACAATTAAAAATTTGCTTCGGAACTGGTAATAATATTGGATATTGGGCACCGCCTAAACGAAGCAATATCGGATATCGCTAAGTGCGCTTAAATCGACCCATTTTGAAAATATGATTATAAATTTATTATTATACCGTATGACTTTATTTTAATAATGTTCTATTACTGAGTTAATTTTAAATGATATTTTCCAAATAATCATTTTATAAAATAATAATCAATAAATTCAGCAACAATTTGTTGTAGGTTATAATTCTAATAGGACATCTAAATAATCAATGGTGGGACATATAGATGGGTTACATTAAGATCTCACCTAAGCCCATTAAAATAACACGAAGCTGAAATTATGTCAGAGTTTATGGACTAGGAAGATGGGATAACAGACGAAATTAAAGACCAAATCGATCTCTTTTGATCAACTATTTTTTCTATTATGAACTAAGATTTAACATGGAACAGAGAGATTCATTCGGTTTCGCTTTATTAAGCATGGATGAAATATATTAAATATATCTGTAGCTGCTGATCAAATTGTTTGAGGAGCTAAATATAAAGAGCCAGTAAAGAAAACAAAACATACATCTTTGTAAACATTCAACAAAATGCAAAAGAGAAAGACGGTACTTTAAACATAAAAATGCAGTATTATTTACTCAATTTTGTGTTCTTTCTCTAATAACTAAAGCAATCAGGAATTTACATTTGAAAAGTACATAAACATGATTATAATTCCCGACACTGGAGACACTCTATAGTTGTTATTATTTTTACAAAAAAGGGAGTAACAGATTGCTAGTCAGGTACAAGAAATTCACGAGTTGCTTTTTAATTGGATTTTGAACGTTCCAACTATATTTCTTTTGTTAGTATCTCAAAAATGAATTAGTTTAATTACATGTAATCTAAAATCTGTTTAGAATCAATCTTAAATTTCAAACTTAAAAAATTAATAATTTGTTGTCTTCCCCATAGGTAACAAACACAAACCAAGTCGTACTAACTCCCATGTTTTAAGTTTTTATCACTTGTGAAAAATTTAGCTGATTGTTGGCTTTCCACAACAACGAAGCGATTTTCAACTCACTAAGTTAAATAAAAACGAACTTCACAAACATTAACATTATGTATATGTATACATATAAATTTAATTAGATTAATTTTAAATGAATTTATAACATTTTTGATATTGTTGCGATTTTCTCTCTCCATATTCTCACTGGATTTTAATAAAAACAACACTTTTCACTAATTACCATACTCTCAACTATTTAATAACTACTTGCTTACCCATTCATTGTTCACGGTTAAAAGTCTAGAATTCTACTTGAAGCATGAAAAACAATGATGATACATTGATATAATATGTCTATAAAAACGCGGCTGAATTTTCCTAGCTCTTCGTTACAATGTTTACAGAGCATAAAAATAGTTATATGAAGGAATATTTAGTTTGCAATATAAAACCCAATAAATGACGCAATGTAAGTATTCTGTGGCATAAAGATCAAGTTAAAACAGTTTAATAGTCAACGATATATGGGAAATTACGATCAAAATCCACTGATAAATGCTCCATATACAAGCATTAAGAATAATTGAAAAAGGAATTAATAAATCAAAAAATAATCAGTCAACAAATGAATTAATTTTCCGATTAATATAATATATTATATTATTGATTAATCGAATTTGCAGATTAGTCAACTAGTCGAGAATCGTCGACTATTTCCGGTAATTTAAAATCGAAATTTAACTAAACTTCCTACAAGAACTGTTAGCTTTGCAGGCAATTTAGTCCAGTGTTAACCTTTTTATAACGGTCCTTTAAAAAAAAACATGTATTAAATACTTTAAGAGTTGTGTCGTCTATAACTGAATTAAACAATTAGATTAGGATTTCTTCATTGTTACCAGTTTGACTGAATGTGTGCAATACGGTATGACCTTCTTTATTAGATTTAAGTTTCAACTGAGTGAAAAACATTAACACAAAGTTGAATCGCAGAAGTGAATGAGACAGAAATACCACTGAAAAACTTAACAGAAATTCCTACAATGGCTTCAAGATAACGGAGCAGGAGCAGATTCAGCCTCTCTTTTTAGACGAGTGGGGGGGGGGGGGTGTCGGCAATAGTATGATAAACAAAAGCGAGTTGTGGACGGGGGGAGGGGGGTGTCAGCGACATTAACGTTTCTAATATAGCAGGCGGGAGCAAGTCTATTTTTCTGAATTTGAATCTCTTGGGGGGCGACCGTTCCCTCCTAAATCCGCGCCTGCAACGGAGGTAACTAGAATAAGAATTTATGGATCCAGTACCAAACACCTAGAAAGTTGGGATTAGTCACCAATCGTCTTTTAAGGGAAAATACACGCCTTCAGGAAATGCATCCAAATCAGCAAAAAGAAAAACTATCGCGGACAAGAGATTATTATAATGTCGGATAGTCAAGCAATCATCAACGCGCAGAGTTCTTACGTAATCAACGCCAAGATAGTCTGGGAATGCCTAGAGGAACTAAACGAATTAAGCAAGAATAATAAGGATACGGCTCGTGAGAAAAGGGGCTGAGACACCATTTCTGGGGCCTGAACACTTCAGTGGAATCAGTAGCAGCGTAATGCTGGAAAAATTAAAAAAAAAGAGGAAGAGAGCTGAAGATCCAATTACTGAACGAGCCTGCAAGGAATAAGACAAGCGAAGATACTTCTTAAGAACTACAACTAGTAGAGATTCAAGGAATGCATAAGCTTAAGTAAAAACCAATTTAGAATTCTGACCGGATTCCTGACAGGGCATTGCCACTTGAAGGAACACTTCAAGAAAATCGGATTAATAGAGAGAGAAGAGTGCAGATTTGGTGAAGAAAAGGACGAAACTTTTGCCTACATCCTTTCAGAGTGCAGCGCTTTAGAAAATCCTAGAATGCGGTTCTTGAGAGTGCACCAATAAACTTCCTAAATGAAATAGGACTGTAAAGCCTGCTCTAGTCGGTAAAGTATCCCTAACAACTTGGCAGCAGAAGGGGAACACAATAGATCTATTAGATCGTAAAGTCTTCATCCACATCCTCACATACATACGTACATAGGTGTGGTCGGCAATATGTCACTTTAATTTAAACGATTATAGTAATTAAAGATAAGAACAGTAAAACTTTTTAAATTCAATAATATATAATTAGGTTCTGGGAATGATCAGACAATAAATTTAAAAATTAATTGATGCGTGATTGACCACCCTTATTTAGATACTGTATTACTTACCGAACTCATTTCTGGTGTATTCATTTTAAAATTACACTAAAATACTTGAGAATATACGTACTACCGTAAATATGTCACTGCATAATGATTGCACATAACGCAAATAAACACATTTATAGTATTTATGAAACGATTAGATAAGATTCTGATGAAACTTATCTCTTAATGCTTGCCATATTTCTACTAAAGGAAAAATCATTGAAAAAAATTGGTATTAAGATAACAAAAAAAAAGACTATTTTGGAAATAGTAACAGTAAGGAACAACCTGTAGTCACTTATTTTGACATAGAAAACATAAGATTCATACTATTTCGCGTTATTAAGCAAGGATGAAATATATTATGTATATCCATAGATGCTCAGAAAATATTTGGAGAGCTGAATATAAACAGCCAGTAAAGAAAACAAAACATATTTTGGTTACGAGTTCAATTTCTGATTTCAGTCAGATCTTCAAAAATATTCAGCAAAATGCAGAAGAGAAAGAGGATTACAAAAACTAGGCATAAAAAATGTATTATTCATTCAATATTGTGTTCCTTCTGTAAGAACCATAGTAATCAGAAATTTACATTTGACAAGTACATACGCATCATTATAATTCCGGGGACATTTCTACAAACATAATAAAATAAAATGGTAATAACCGATTGCCATACAGGAACAAGAAATTTACGAGTTGTTTCCTAATTAGATTTTGAATCCAGTAATATAAAGCCACCGCAATTTTTTAGAACGATCAAAGAAACCTTTGAAATTATATTCACGGCATGTAGCATCGTTCTCAGACTTGAATGGTGCCGCTCCACCTACATATTTTTTATGTTAATATCTCAAAAATTAATTAATTTAATTACATGTGATTTAAAATGTATTTAGAATTGATCATAAATTTCAAACATGAAAAAATTAACAATTTGTTCTATTCCTTACAGGTATAAACACAAAATAAGGCGCAACTTTGAATGACCATAATTTCCAAATTTTTTAATCAATTTTTATAGGTTATAAATGAAGCGTCCCTAAAGCAGAATATCCCCGGGTACGCAACCAGAAAGACTTGCGCGATTCACATCGAGAGATCCAAATTTTACATTTCCATCACTTCTGAAAATTTAGCTGATAATTGGCTGTCCACAACAAAAAAGCGATTTTCAACTCACTAAGAAAAACAATAAAATAGCATAGTAAACATATGATCAAAGCAAAAACGCATTTGAATCACTCACAATGGTCTCTAAAACTACGGCCATAAATTGAATAGAGCATCTATTCAGACTTTAGCAACAATGTAGTAAAGGAAGGGAAGGGCCTTCTCCTTCACGAACAGTAATATTATGCATGTTACATCAAATTATACACTGAATTCAAATAAAAACAATCCTTCGCACTAATTATGCTCAATTATTTAATAACTTTTTGCTTACAGTTTCACTGTTCAAATAAAACTAACGTTCTTAATCGTACCTTAGATATTTATATACACTTATAAAATATACTCGATTAAAAGTCTAGAATTTCATAAAACATGAATAACAATGACGATTCAATAATATTTCTATAAGGACGCAGCCAAATTCTCCAAATCTTTTGTTACAATATTTAAAATGCTTTTAAATAGTTAGATGATGGAATATTTAATTTGAAACATAAAATCCAATAAATGATGCAATGTAGTTATTCTGTGGTATAAGGATAAAGTTAAAATAGTTTAATAGTCAACGATAGTATGATCAAAATCAATGTTCAGAATATATGTACCGCATTTAGTTAGCAAAATTGATTAATCAGGAAAAGCTATTTAAGAAAAATTGGCAACGAAATTAACAAATCGACAACTAATCAGTCAAATGAATTCATGAATTCATTTTTCGATTAATAATTAATGGTTTAATCGAATTTTCAGATTAACCAATAAAGTTCCTCATAGAAATAGGACTGGAAGGCCTGCTCTTGTCAGCAAGGTATCCCTAACAACTTGGCAGCAGAAGGCGAACACAATAAATCTATTGGGTCTTAGTGTATTCATGCTCTCTCTCTCTCTCTCTCACACACACAGACACACAGACACACATACACATGTATATATATATATATATATATATATATATATATATATATATATATATATATATATATATATGTGTATTGTCAAACTATTACAACTTGCGTCAACGAACTCTCGAAATATACTGACCAAGAAAGTCGATCTGGACCCTTTATATACCCTTTTGGTTGATACCGGAAGATTCCCTAATTCTCTAGAAGGATTTCCATACTACATGGGGTAATCAAAATAAGAAAAAGGAATAATCCGGCGATTGCTAGACCTTCCATCATAGGCGTTCCATGTTAAAAATAAGGAAATCGAATTCTCTAAAAAGTTCCAGATCTTCTTTCATAGTCGTCTCCTGAGAAAATTAACAAAGGTAAAATTACTTAAATAAATTATGAACTCGTAGAAAATATACCTAAAACCCTACGAACTACAAACACAAACCAATATGAAATGTACAACGCTATAAAATTCGTAACAATATATATATATATATATATATATATATATATATATATATATATATATATATATATATATATATATGTTATATCGTGACCGAGGAAAATTGCTTTTTAAAAAAAGAACTTTATTTATTTAATAAAATAATTAGATTTTATGAAGTTTAATTATTTATTTTATTTTTAGAGTTTAACTGGACAGAATCTTACGTTAAGAGTATGAAATTCGAATTTAAAATAATATTACTTTATGTTAAGGATGAATAGATCGAATTGACAAGAATAGTACGTTACTTTAAGAATAACTAAATCGAATTAACCTTAATTAGAGGCTGCAGGTATTTATAGGTTCTGCACATTATGATGACACGTCTGTTTCTTTGTTGTATAACTTCTAGGGAAGTCTGATGCTAAATCAGCTATTAATGTGAGAAACTGCGTCTTAGTTTAATTATGTTGACGTAGCTTAATGTGAATTACTGTAATACGATATCTAAAGATAAACACCTGCATCCGGTTGATAACGGACTACAATGTATGAATAAAAGGGGCATTTTCCCTTATTATGTTATATATATATATATATATATATATATATATATATATATATATATATATATATATATATATTCGCGACGAAATTGAGAACCTCCTTCTTTTAGAAGTCGGTTGAAAAGAAAGAAACAAACTTATTAAACTCAAACGTTTTCCGATATCAGAGGAATTAAAACAAAATAAATAAATATACATATCAGGAGTATATCAAGACAAAATTTACATCATTGGATCATCACATTGACAATAAAGAATCTGGAAAATAAAATCCCAAAAGATATCCAAACCACAATAAAGAAACTCTGCACTGTTGGAAGACAAACAAACAGTAAATTATCACAACAGACCAAATACCTGATAAATAAACTACGAAACATGGAAAAAGGCACAGCAGACTACGTCCAACTAAACAAACAAATCAGAAAAAATCTTAGACACGATATCAAGAAGCCTAACACGGAAAATATTAGAACGATCATAGAAAACAACAAAAATATGATTGTATTAAAGTCCATAAACTCAACTGATAAATTCAGTTGATAAACCAACTTAAAGATGCAAGGATTGACTCCAGATACAGAAATCCTCTAAAATATATTTACGACAAGGCCACACTGCAAATAAAGATACCAGATAACTCAACTGGGAGCCTAAGGGCATGAGAGAGAGAAAGAGAAAGAGAGAGAGAGAGAGAGAGAGAGAGAGAGAGAGAGTCTTCACCTACAAAATGTTAAAAATGGGTATTATAGAATGTGAAATGTTCCAAATTTAAAATATAGAAATGTAGCAAATAATCCATTTTTATTAATTTCATCAAAGGTATAGTAAATCTTTTGATTATAGAAGCGTCAATAAAGATTAAGATTATTTGATTGAATAATGTATAAAAATAACTTGTTTTATTTTCGTCGAAATGAAGCAAATGTGATAAAACAAATTTTAATTACTGTTTGTTATTCGTATCATCAGCGATTTTGACCAATGAAAATACTAATAGATATTACTTATAATCATAAACACTCAGATATTGTGAACATGTTTATTCGATTTTGTATAATGTAATGAAATAACCTTGGTTCAGTTTCATAATAAATTGTAGACGTATTCATGTTTGTTATTTTACTGTAACATGTGCAGTCATATTTTAGACTCACATTTTAAGGCACTCTCAGAATTACGCCCATAATGGGTCAAAACACAGTTCAAAAGCTACGGTAATGGTAACTTAAATTAAACTAGGAGACGAGGGCTGTTAAAAATTACTGACTCAATTGTCATTCTCATAACATCTCACACCATTTAAAATGAAATTTATACATGTTATAATCTGGGATAAATGATATTTTGAGGGAAATTATTCTTTTTGAAAAGATAAAATATATTATGAATTTTTCTTGTCCATTTCTTATGAAGACACACAGTGCCGCCTTTACGTTTCCTAGCATCCTCAGGCAAGAGTTATTTCGGCGCCCCTTCTAACATGCGATATATAAGGGGTGGGACAAAGCAACTTGATTAGTTGAATTTGGCGGCCTGAAGCGATGGATGCCCCGTGGGAGGTAGGGGTAGGTACTGTCGTATTATTATCCATATTTTAAGGCAAAATATTAAATTTTAGATTAAATATTTCTCAAACCACCTATACTCTATTCAAGAAAAGATATTGCTTCCGCCTCTATATTTATTCCAAAAACCAGATAGGAAATCTATTCTTACGGATCGCCCGGAAATTGTTCTTTGGAGAAGAAAATATCTCCGAACAATTAAGCAACATCGCGAAGTTTGAAAATATATTTATTATTTAGACGAAACATGGCTGAATGAAGGACATATTGTATTGAAAGTATGATGTTGAAAATGTTCAAAGCTACCGACAAGTCTCATTGGAAGGTTAGTCTCCTGGATTACAACAACCGACAGGGAAAGGACATAGGCTCATAATTATACACAAAGGTTTTGTTAACTTTTCTGTCCAACACACGAGGATATGAACGGGGACGCCTTCGAGGAGTATTTTCAACAAATGTCGGATCATATACCAAAGAGATTATTAATAGTTATGGATAACACCCCGGTCCACTCGCGAAAAAGTGAAAAACTGCCAACAAATGTATGGAAAAAGATGAGTTAAAATAGTGGTTGCTTTCCAAGAATTTAGGTCATCTGGTTACAATTAACATGGTCAAAAGAGAGCTTTTAGATATTAGACCGGCGAAGTTAGTCTCAAAAGGAGTTGATTTTAAAATTTAGTGTTAGTAGACTTCTGAGTACGTGGAAACCTTCAGAATGATTATAGTAATTATGTAGTATCTTGTGTCTCATTTTCTTTTTTAGTGAAATTTTTTTATTTACAATTAAGATGTGACAAAGCAGTTTTTTCGAGTTCAAGGAAAAGCTATTATTTTTCAATAAAAAAGTTCCAAACAAAAGTTGTACGCATTAAAAATATCTATAAAATGAGCTAAGACTCATTTGATTCCGATAATTTCTTCGTTAGTTATTGCAAAAAAACTTGCTAAAATGGCTGTTTATTCAATAGTTAATAAAAAATAGAAAAATATGTTGCATTAACTTTATTTTGTATAAATTTTTTTTGCAATTAAATTTTGATAAAATTGGTTGTCCTTGACCATTACCATTCCGAAGATAGTCAAATGCCATACGAAAAAATTACGATTGATTTTCCACTTGTTTCAATCTGCTTCAGTGTGTACTGTTGCAGAACATTATAAACGGTCGTCAGTTTCTTGTGTATAATGTTTTTACTTATTTATTAGGTTGTTTATGATGAGTGACTTAATTAATTGAAAGCTAAGGTAAGTATTTTCGACAATTACAGTTCATTGTTGATATGACTGTAACTTGTGGCAGGTGAAGTTTTGTATATTTTGTGGAAATATGTAGTTATATAAATAACATTGTTGTAAACGTAATTTTATTCTGCAACAGCCAACAATCAGAGCTACGATAAAAATTATAAGCAACCAAAAAATTTACGAAGGGCTTATTTAAAGCTTAGAGGGCGTCTTTAAAAAATTCAATATGGTCGAAAGCCGGAGAAAAATCAAATTTCAAGCAAAAAAAGCTTCTAAAAATAAAAATTCGAAACTGATCGGGTCATTTTTGGCTTAAATTGTACCTGTTGGATGCTTCAAAAAGCTGGTGTAGTGGGTTGACAAAATCCAACATGGTGGATTCAATATGACGGTTAAAAATTCAATATGATGGCCGAATTTTTGAAAATCAGCTGATTTGCACCAAATTTAGTATAAAGGGGTTTTTGTGGTAGCTGATCACGAATCCGAGGTAGGATTTTCGAAAACCAAGATTGCGTACTTAATATAAAAGATTGGGTTATTGAGTTTCCACTATATTAGGTCTACCATCAGGAATTTTTAAAATCTGATCTAAGGTCAGTAATCAGTGATCCCAAAAACCCCCGTATAACAAATTTTGTACAAATCGAATGATTTTTACCAATGTCGTCCGCCATCTTGAATGTGGCAAACCTGACCTCGGATTCGTAATCAGCAACCCCTAAAACCTCCGTATACCAAATTTGGTGCAAATCCGTTGATTTTCAAAAATTCGGTCACTATATTATATATATATATATATATATATATATATATATATATATATATATATATATATATATATATATATATATATATATAAATATATATGTGAGATGCAATAGCAGTGGATATATCCACATTATGCCGTTGTAGTGCAGCAAACGTACAACTATATGCAGCTCCTTATATGAAGGAAGTAAAATGTGGACAGTAAATGCAAACTTCTCTCCGTCATATCCTTTTTGTCTTAAAGGTTGCACAGTTAGAATAAATTGTTATAGAACGCAATTTATCCTATTCCACCACCATCTATATGATGGTCTATCCTTTTTTCTCGGTATGGTGGTACGGATACATACTCAGAACGTTTTGACATAAGAACACTATATGTGTTGTTTACAATAACTGGATGTGTGTCTTAATCCATGATATCATCAAAATCTAGTCGATTTACTAAAATCGGGTCGTTATTATTTTCTTCGGCACACTCAAAATAAGTCGTAGCAACGTGTGCAAATTCGACTTTTGAATAAATAGAAAACCCCTGCAAAGAAGCAACATTAAAGGCGTATTTTCTTTAAAAGACGTAATAAGATTCAAAATATATTTCTAAAAGATATTGCTGAGAAACCTTTATATTTTAGATTGAGCTTTTTTAATTTTTTTTCCAAAGAACTAAATTTTTAATTTTATGTTTAGCCCAAATAAATCTATACCACTAAATAGATATATGCTAGAAAACTAAACCTTCAAAAAGTCCGATTTTATGCTTGTCGATTGCAAAAAAAAAATTCACAGAGCCACCTTACCTGATCAATAAGTCCGTATTTTGAAGTTGATGGTTTAGCGCTGTCAAAATTTGGCACCATTCCGCTGGTGGTGGCTTCTTCATTACTGAATTCAACCGACGAATAATTGTCCTACAATGAAAACAATACAACTAAACAATCTTCATTGTTAAATTTTTGTTTTGTAATTACTGTAGTTTGACAGCGTCAATTTTAAAGGGCCATGCATAAATCATGAAATTTTTTTTATTTACTTTTATATTTTTGTAGATATCGAACCGAGAGTTTTGGACCTTGAAGTATAATATATATGAACTATACACTAAAGTTTATTCAAGGTTGAAACTCTATATTGGCATTGAGAAGTTGCCAACATTTAAAATAGATCACCAGACATAAAGTAGGACAAGCGTCATGTCTGCTGAAAGTTATTAACACGGAGCGCTTTTCTTCCCAATTATGTATTTTTTAGTTTAAACTATGTTTCTTCTTATATTTTTAGATTTCGTTGTGTGTTTTTCTTTGTATAAATAATTGTTTCAAATATAGCACGCATATGAAAATTTATCTTTTTATAATTTAATCAGTTTATTTATATGAACATTACCTAAGATTTGATAGATATAGATACATGCAGAAAGTTATTGAAAATCTTTATTAATAATTACTGCTTGAAAATAAATGTACACTACCGCTGCAAAATTATACATGCACTGATGTTATTCATTTAATAAGCAGATATATTTACTTGTTTTAAAAATATAGACTTTTAGTTTATATTAATGACGTTTGCCTGTAGCGCATTTACCCTTAAGGATATCAAGAGACTGAACAACTCGTCCAAAGACTTTGATGGAAATCTTGTCATACCAAATTTTATACGAAATCGCAGGTTAACATCAACGCATCTCAAAAATGAGCTATTAAATATAACACACAATAATGTTACTTTCGAAAACAGTTCCAGAAAGATTAAAAGAGACAGGTTTAAAGTCAATACAGCCTATGGAAATTCCACAGCTTATCCAAAATTCACAGAATATCTAGAATTGGCAAAATATTCTTTTCACGAATGGGGAAGTACCAGTTGGGAGGGACGTGCTGATCTAGTGAAAGTGACTGGATCAATTACATTAACTTTTATATCGGATAAGATTATGTTTTGCTATAAATTCTACATATTGGATATGAAAAATTCGTATTATTGCACAATAAAACTCGATAACAAGCAGCTGAAAAGGTGACTACTTACCACAATGAAGTCCCGATTTAAAAATTATCTTGGTCACCTTAATAAAATAAACCACTACTAATGAATCAGAAAAAACGCCGCACATGACGTAAACATTTCCCAGTACAAAAAAAGAGGACGCGAGTCCTTAAGAATACATTCAAACTCTGCTTAGTAACATGCCAAGTTGGATACAGCGTATTCTTTGACCTCGAAGAGTGAATACTCTAATTTTTATCAAAAGACAAATATTCGCCGTCCTATTAACAACTTGGTGTATAGAAGATACTTTTAATTTTCATTACATTTAGTATTAATTTTTTTCATCATTTTCTTCCCGTATTAACTTAAAATTGTATCCTCAAAATTTTTAAAATGAACTATGTTTCGTAAAAGACAGCGTTTGAATGACTTAATTCATCAACACTTATTTTTTGTATAAACATTTCTAAATATTTAATAAATTTGTCTATGAACATATCTTTTGCAATACTGGTCAATTAATACCAAAGAACCGACGACAGGATATTGGATTTGATTTATAAGAGTAACGGGCCCCAGAAATCATTTGATAATGAGAAAATACACCATATTATTTCAATCCCTGACACTTTATACAATTTTCAGTTGACCCGCACAACAGAAAACAATACATATTAAGTCGTCCATTTCCTCAAATAACACTTTCACACTTTTATATAATATAATCGAATTATGATCGATACGATGACGAAAAGTTTTTAGATGTTTAATTTATATATCCTGATATATTTTCTTGAAACCTCAAAATTTTTATTTAACAATAATACTTAATCAACCAACTTATAATCATACGCAATTGGCTCAAACAAGGACATTTCATACAATGAATATTATTCTATTAAATATTATCTAATAACTTAGTTTTAAACTAGATTTGTTTATTGGGATCTTCTGGAAACGACAGTTAAGCGAATATTTCTTGATAACTTTGGTCTCCTAGTTGATCAACATAGATGTATTTGCCTGCTCCGTACTGACGAGAACCAATGAGTTCGAAACCGGTCTACAGATGGCGCTACACTACCAGTGGGAAAAGTTTCCACTTTTTTCTGATATTTTCTTGTAATCTGATGTGGTGCTTTTGTTCCTAACTAAAACAAAGCCCGCCTGTCATTTTAATATAAAGCCTTTTCAGTTGTTTTCTTCTAAATATGCATTTAATTATTTTTAGGTTAACCTAGATTCTTTTCGAATTTGTGTTTTTACCCGTGTTAAAATCTTTAATGTGATTCTGGAAGTAAACTGACAATTTGACGGTCTTTAGTTTTTGATGCATACGTTTTAACAGGGCACTAAAATACACATCTTCTACAATTTATTATGACCCTGTACAAGGATCGTTTGCACAAAATATATGAACATTCATATTTATGAGTCAAACCAATGATTTAGACCGATACGATGAACAAACAGATAATATCATTCAAATAGTATACTCTTCATAAAAATTATTCTTTGCAATACCTCATAATTTGATATACAGGGTCCGTCAAAATAAGATTAGTTATTTTTTACTTCTGACGTTGATTTGTTGTTAATTATAAAGAAGAAACGGGAAAATTATGGTACATTAAAAGGCTTGGAAAAATCTTCGAACTGCATTTCTAAGCAAAGTTGACTGAGTATAAATATATGAAAAAATGGTGGCAAAAATCTTGCCAAATTCGTTACTTTGCTTTTCGTGATTATAGACACTGGTGGCGCTATATTACGCGACACTGTTATATTTTGGACGCGAAAATTCCCCAATTTCTTTTGTAATTAATGATAGAATTTTTATAAAAAAAATTGAACCGACTTTCAAAAGTCCGCTAAAGAAAGAAAAATAACTAGAAATTTTTATAGAAAGTTGAAATTTTTGAAGTCGGCGTCAAACAAATACCTGACAAAATGTGATTCGCATATTCAGATTAAAAATACTATATTTGTAATTGCTTTCATACCATAATTTGTATATATTAGTAGTTATTTATTTCATTTAAAAATAATTTGGCGCCGACTTCAAAAATTTCCATTTCATATAAAAATTGCTAGTTATTTTTCACTTTTAGCGCACTTTTTGAAGTCGTTTCTATTTTTTTATCCGTTTAGTGCTAATCGAGATTAGTATACCTTGCAATGTCTCCAAGGTGGCAAAAAAGTACCCATTTTATATAGAATTGTAAATCACTCTAAAATGAACCACTAAAAATTCTTTGATTCTTAGAGTTCTCTAAATACCAGTGAAATTGTGTCAAACGAATATCTAGTCTGTTATTGTAAATCCACTAACTTAAATGTCAAATTAATTTTAGATTTGTAAAATAGACCCCAAAAACCTTCTAATATCGATATTTAAAGAACTTGAGACGTAAATTTCTTAGCCCGATGTATTTTATATTGCATATTGAGTTTATATACGCCCCAAAAACCCCGCAATACCTATTTTAGATGAAACCGGAAAATGTAAAATTTTTAGTCCCTCATATTGTATCTTATGAGCCTAAAAGTTGTAAAAAATTAACTTCATATTCACAATACACCACCCCCCCAACCTCCTAATACCAAATCTGAAAAAATGAGAATAAGGTCAAGTTTTTAATCCACCATATTGGATTCGCCATATTGAATTTCAAATAAAGTAATTTTAACGTCTTAATTTAATCTAAATCTATACCCTTCAAAGCCCCCTAACACCAATTTTAAATGAAATTCAGAAATTTAAAATTTCTAAACGATCATATTGAATCTAACATTAGATTTTCTTAAAATAATTTTATATTCGCTATTTACATTCTCAAAAACGATTCAGTTCCACATTTGAACAAAATCGAAAAATGTAAAATTTTTAGTCAGCTATATTGCGTTCGCCATATTGAATCCTGAAAAAAATACTATTAAATTCACAATTTACAGCCTCAAGGACCCTCTATATCAGTTTTGGAGAAAATCAAAAAATGTAAAATTTTTAGGACACTATGTTGAATCCGCCAAATTGAGTTTTTCAAAAAATATTTTAATTTCGTAATTAACACTGACAAAAATCCCCCAATACTGATTTTAGACAAAATCGAGATATGCAGAATCTTTAATCCTCCATCTTAGGTCCGCCATATTTATTTTTTTTTAAATAATATCAATTTTGAAAAAATCGGAAAAAATTCATTTTTTTGTCCGCTATATTGGATCCGCTATATTAAATTTTTTAAAAATAAATTCAAATTCGTTATGTGAGGCCCCGAAAACTCCCCCATACCAATTTTGGAGAAAATCGGACAAAATTACTTTTTTTGGCCTCCATATTGTAAGAGCCATCTTGGATTTTACTGCACCAATTTCTTCCAAAAAAATATAGAACCACCGCAGCAACTTCCTGAATATAATGTAAAAATTTCATTCAAATCGGTGCAGCCGTTCCGAAGTAATCGGTGTACATACATAAAATATATATATATATATATATATATATATATATATATATATACATATATATATATATATATATATATATATATATATATATATATATATATATATATATATATATATATATACGCGACGAATTGAGAGCCTCCTTCTTTTAGAAGTCGCTTAAAAAGGAAACTACTTTCTTAAATACTTATTTAGTAAGGGCTAGGTTTCGTTGAAAACAAAACAAATTGTTTCTAAATTAAATTGAAAAGTAAATATTCTAGATTTATATTCGTCGGGAAAATTATCAAATATTTTTTGTTACCCTGCTGACTGAAACTAATTTTAAATTAATGCAGATCTTATTCATGTAATAAGCGGACATATTTACATATTTCTAAAATGTTGGCATTTGTTTCATACCAGCTTTTACTTGTGAATTCGTAGACGGAAACCTTGGAAAATAAACGATAAATAAAATTGTCATTGACTATAAATAATTAGAAAAAGATTAGTCTGTACAAACCGACGGACAGGCATACAGTTAAAAAACAGCCTATATCACTCCTGAGAACCTTCTCTACATGTCTGTAAAGTTTCATCGAAATCAGTTCAATCGTTTTGAAGATTAGCCTCTACAGACAGACAGATAGAACAGACAGTAACAAAAGAAGTCTATATCATTCCTGACAACCTCCTCACAATGTCTGTAAAGTTTCATCGAAATCGGTTCAGCCATTTCAAAAGTTAGCCCGTGCAGACAGACAGACAGGACAGATAGAAAAAAATACAGCCTATATCACTCCCGATAACTTCCTCTTCATGTTTCTAAAATTTTACAAAATCGGTTCAGCCATTTTGAAGATTAGTCCGGATAGACAGGCAGACAGACACATCAATTTTGTTTATATGTATGTATAGAAGATGTATAAATGTATGGAAAATGAAAATGTTATTTTTTTTTATTTTATATACCTTCTTGTCCATCTTTTGTCTAGCCGAAAACATCCGAAAGCGGACACGAATTTGGCCGAAATTAAGAGTGAAACTCGGAAGATGAATATGCTTGAACTCTTTAGATGTTAATTCTCAGTTGCGACTATGAACAGAAAGTGTATCATTTAACTTGCAGATGAAAATTATTTACATAAATTCTTAGTGTTAGTTGTTAATTTTAGAACGTATGAACTACCCAATAAAGACTTACCTTTATTTAAATTCCTTTATATCTAATTATTTTCAGGTTATTAAAACATATTCATAAATATTTTTGTTCCCTAAATATATTCGTTGAACACACCAATAACTACGAGAGAATTTGGCTTTTGTCCATCTAAACACTTTAGGAAACAATGATATTATGTAGATAATTTGATATTTAGAGAAATATACTAACAATTTTACACAATTAAAAATTGCTCCGGAACTAATAATAATAACGGAGAAAAAACTAAACGTCAAATATTTTGATGTCATCGTAAAAGCCCGCTTAACAAAAATAGAATGGTTTTAACAACAGAGAATTTAAAAATTGCAGTCAAAGCCTACTTCACAGTAATGAAAAATGTTTCAGTCAGATTCATTAAGGAAATCTAAAACCGATCTAGTTGCTGTGAAAAATAGATCTTCAAGTCGGCAAGTTTTGTTTTGTTTATGATATTATTATAATTTATATTACATATGTCAACAAATTAAGACTAATATAAGGAATATTAAGGAAAAGAACAAAGCGGTAAAGTCTTGAAATATGTAAGAGAAATAGTTGTATCCCTAAAATAAACGAAATTCTCCATGTTTTTTTTGGTTCAGTTATAAAAGCAAATGATTCTTTATGTTTGTAATTTTAGAACTTAAAACTGGCTTGACATTGTTCAGGTTATCAATTTAAACATTCTGCTATCAATTTAAAACGGTTTTCAGGTTAGACCATTGTGTCAGTGAATTTGGGCATTAATGTTAAGCATTTATATCCAATAAAGGACGAAAGCTTTCAGAGCCTTGGGTTTAGATCGAGACAAATTGGAATTATTATTTGACGTTTCGCCTACGATTACACGAATTTCAGGAATTTGTACTCCACGAGATTAGAACACTGAATGAACATATTATTATCGGATAATCGGATGTATTTACAAACTTTCTTATCTCTTGAAAAATTTTCGTTGGATGAGCGGTTTCACCAGGAAAAAAATATTTTCAGTTATTTGCATTTAACATGTAATAATAAAAAATACCTGTAACAATAATTTTCCGAGTGACTTTGTGGCATTTAATAATTGGACTACTGACAAATTGCCATCACTGTCTAAGAAGTCGATTAAAGTAAGATCAACATTCAAAGTTTCTAAGCCTATTTTTAACCGACTCCTAAAAGAAGGACGTTCTCAATTCGTCGGCTATGTATTTTTTTTACGTATGTACACCGATTACTCCGGAACGGCTGGACCGATTTGAATGAAATTTTTTGCCTTATATTCAGGAAGTTGCTGCGGTGGTGCCATATTTTTTTGGATGAAATTGGTACAGTAAAATCCAAGATGGCGCTTACAATATGGCGGCCAAAAAATTAATTTTGTCCGATTTTCTCCAAAATTGATATGGAGGAATTTTCGGGGTTGTACCCAACGAATCTGAAATTATTTAAAAAAATTCAAAATTGCGGATCTAATATAGCGGCCAAAAAAACTTAATTTTTTCCGATTTTCTCCAAAATTGGTATGGGAGAATTTTCAAGGTCGCGCATAACGAATTCAAAATATTTTTTAAAAATTCAATATGGCAGATCCAATATGGCGGATAAAAAAATCAATATTGTCCGATTTTCTCCAAAATTAGTACGAGAGAGTTTTCGGGGTCGCACATGACGAATCTAAAATTATTTTTGAAAAACTCAATATGACGGATCTAATATTGCGAACGAAGTCATCAATTTTGTCCGATTCTCTCCAAAATTGGTATGAGGGAGTTTTCGAGGAGATATGGTAGGTAAAAATTAATTATGTCCGATTTTTCTTAAAATTGATATGGGGGAGTTTTTGGGGTAGCACATTACGAATTAAAAAAATAAATATGGCGGATCTAAAATAGCGGACTAACGATTTTACATCTCTCGATTTTGTCTAAAGTCAGTATTGGGGGATTTTTGTCAATTACGAAATTAAAATATTTTTTGAAAAATTCAATCTCTAAATTATGAATTTAATAGTATTTGTTCAAGATTCAATATGGCAAATGCAATCAATATAGCTGACTAAAAATTTTTTATTTTTTGATTTTGTTAAAATGTGAAACTGTATCGCTTTTGAGGATATAAATAGCGAATATAAAATTATTTTAAGAAAATCTAATACGTCAGATGCAATATGACCGTTTAGAAATTTTAAATTTCTGGATTTCATTTAAAATTGATACTAGCGGATTTGGAGAGTGTAGATTTAGATTATATTAAAACGTTCAAATTATTTTTTTGAAATTCAATATGGCGGATCCAATATGGTGGGTTGAAAATTTTACCTTATTAGGATTTTTTTAGATTTGGTTTTAGGGGATTGGGGTGGTGTATTACGAATATGAAGTTAATTTTTTATAACTGTTAGGCTGAAAAGATACAATATGAGAGACTAAAAATTGTACATTTTCCGGTTATATCTAAAATTGATATTGCGGGGTTCTTGGGGCGTGTACAAACTCAATATGCAATATAAAATATATCGGACTACGAATTTTACATCTCAAATTTTTTAAATATCGATATTGGTTTTGGGGCCTATATTACCAATCTAAAATGAATTTGAAATTTAAAATAGAGGATTTATTATGACAGGCTAAATATTTGTTTGACACAATTTCATTGGTATTTGGAGAACTCTAAGAATTAAGGAATTTTTAGTGGTTCATTTTAGGGTGATTTGCCACTTTGGATAAAATGGGTACATTTTCGCCACCTTGGAGTCATTGTGAGGAACACTAATCACGATTAATACTTAGTTCAATTAATTTATGGATATTATAATGAATTCAAAACTAAAAATCGAAAAATAAAATTAAAAAAAAAATTGAACTTCTAAAAGTGCGCTAAAAAGTAAAAAATAACTATAAATTTTTATATGAAGTTGACATTTTTGAAGTTGACGTCAAATTATTTCTAAATGAAATAAATAACTACTAATACATAAAAATAATGGTAAGAAAACAATTACAAATAAAGTATTTTTAATCTGTTTATGCGAATCACATTTTGTCAGGTATTAGTTTGGGGCCGACTTCAAAAATTTTAATTTCATATAAAAATTTCTAGTTATTTTTCACTTTTTAGCTCACTTTTAGAAGTCGATTCAATTTTTTTATAAAAATTTTTACTATTAAATATGGACAACTACACGCATTGCCGGTGTATGGATTTTGTGAAGGAAATGGGCGTAGAAGTATTAGGGTTTACATAGATGGAAAAATTTTCTAACCACTGAAAACCATCAAACATTTGCCAATATTATACGTCATTCCGAGAAACAGACAGCTTTATGAAAAAATGTGAAAGTAGGGGTCGTATTCGCACAACTCAAACAATCGAAGAAGAGGAAATTTTGCAACTCCGTGTATGAATGAAGTAAAATGCAAATAGTTGTACATTTCCTGACTGTGATTTCAGCACTAAAACGACATTGCTATTGCATCTCACACAGGGGAATCCGTAAAAACCCCATAAACATATATATATATATATATATATATATATATATATATATATATATATATATATATATATATATATATATATGTAAATATATATATATATATATATATATATATATATATATATATATATATATATAATTTATTTTTGTATCTTAAACCTTTTGTTAAATATTTTTTTCTAATATTTTCTTGGGTATAGGTTTTTCATTAGAGAAACAAAGGACAATAATTTTCTTTCTGACGTTTCGCTCTACATAGCGAGCTTCTTCAAAAGAGCTTGGTATATTTATTTTACATCTACAAAAATTATAGAATTTTTTATATAATAAACATATATCACAGTAATTACATTTTTACATTTTTAATTTAATTAAAATTAATAAAAACAAAACAGATTTTAAAATAGTCTTAAAGTTTAAAATTCAAAATTTAAAAACAATACAAACAGGTTAAAATAGTGAAAATTATAAAATAGTACATACCTTGAAAGTAGTTTTGTGTGTATGTTTAAAAATAAATTCAAATATGATCTTTGGTATGCAATTTGTATGGGTAGATTTATTTTTATAAAAAGCAAAAAATAGGAAAAAAGATTATTATTTATTTTTTAATGACTACTTTCAAGGTATGTACTATTTTATAATTTTCACTATTTTAACCTGTTTGTATTGTTTTTAAATTTTGAATTTTAAACTTTAAGACTATTTTAAAATCTGTTTTGTTTTTATTAATTTTAATTAAATTAAAAATGTAAAAATGTAATTACTGTGATATATGTTTATTATATAAAAAATTCTGTAATTTTTGTAGATGTAAAATAAATATACCAAGCTCTTTTGAAGAAGCTCGCTATGTAGAGCGAAACGTCAGAAAGAAAATTATTGTCCTTTGTTTCTCTAATGAAAAACCTATACCCAAGAAAATATTAGAAAAAAATATATATATATATATATAAATCAGCGCCAAGATGGCCTGTGAATGCCTAGAGGAACTAAACGAATTAAGCAAAAATTATAAGGTTACGCCTTTGTTGGTACCGAGACACACCGCAGTAGAGGGAACTGAAATAGTAGACAAGCTGTAAGAAAAGGGGTTGTGTCAACATTTCTAGAGCCCGAACATTTCTGTTGAATCAGTAGCAGTGTTATGCTGGAAGAACTAAAAAGCCAGGAAAAGAGCAGAAGATCCAATTACTGAACGAGACTGCAAGGAATAAGACAAGCGAAGATAGTTCTTAAGAACTAAAACCAGTAGAGACTCAAGGAATGCATACGCCTAAACAAAGAGCAATTTAGAATTCTGACGGGATCCCTGACAGGGCATTGCCACCTGAAGGAACACTTCAAGAAACTCGGATTAGTAGAGAGAGAAGAGTGCAGATTTTGCGAAGAAAAGGATGAAACTTCTGTCTACATCCTTTCAGAGTGCAGTGCTTTAAATAACTCTAGAATGGGCTTCTTGAGAGCACACCAATAAAGTTCCCAAAATGAAATAGGACTGAAAGGCTTGGTCTATATATAATCAAGTTCTGGGAACGATCAGAAAAATAAAAATCAAAATTGATCGATGCATGATTGACTACCCTTATTTAGACACTGTATTACTTACCGAACTCTTCTGTGGTGTATTCATTTTAAAATTACACTAAAATATCTGAGAATATACGTACGACAGTTAAGTATTTCACTGCACAATGATTGCACATTACGCAAATAAACATATTTATATTATTTATGGGACGATTAGATAAGATTCTGATAAAACTTATCTCTTTATACTTGTTATATGTCTATTAAAGTATAAGTTATTAAAAAAAATTGGTATTAAAATAACAGGAACACAAGATTATCTTGGAAATGGTAACAATAAAGAACCCCTCCCCATAGTCATTTATTTTTTTGTCAATTATTACTGAATTTTAATTACGAAAAGTAAATAATACGATACATTTATCAGTCTTAAACAGCGTGTAGATATAATATATTTTCTAACACTCCTTAAGGGGCTGGCGTCATCATTAATTACGGGAATAGACAATCCCGAGGGATCCGAGTCACATTTGTGAAATTTTGTAATCGTCCATTTCATGTATAAATGTAACTTTCCAGTGTTAGTAACCGTCCAAATGAGTTAAATCGCTCTGCGTAAGTGATTGCAAATGGTACCTGCCAGATACTGGGCGTCCTCTAGTAGAGATTGGCCTTACTCAGTATACTGGCTCTGCTGTAGCTGACTTTTATTTCCAAGGCTTCTCGTGATATTTGCATTAATAATTTTGATTTTTCTCCTAGCAACGGACCCTTTAAAAAACCCAGGGTAGAGTCTCCAATACTGTCAATAATTTTTTTCTTAAGTTTTCCGTATTAAAGATATCTTAGAGTTATTTTAAAAACATCTTTCCAGTTTTGTTGTTTAAGGCTACATAGCGCTGAATGTGCTGTAGCATCGTCCGGCTGGAACCATGCATCTGGTTGAGTGTTGGCAGGAAAAACTTCTGATTCATATGGATATAACGCTCAAAATTCACTGAAACGACCTGTTCATTTACTTAAAAAAACCATGGATCAATTATTCAAACTTGCGAAAGTGCAAACTAAACAGTTACGTGTTGTGATTGTAGGGGACAACGATGAAATTATCAGGGGTTATCAGGGCTCCAATAACGCATGTTCCGCTTATTTAAAAATTCCGAAAGATGAAAGTTATCCTCATCATTGAAGAAAACTAGTGTGTCGTGAGGCATGTTAAGAAGCGCCTCACATGCATTTTCTCGAGCAATAAAATCGCGTGGATTAAGTTCCTTAAACACAGTCAATTTGTAGGGATTAAATGTTAGTTGTTCATGAAGAATTCGCCTCACAGAACGAGTAGACAATCTAATGGCAAAACAGAAAGCCTTACCATGTCAATATTTTGGGGTGACTTTGTTGTTCGTGGAAGGCCAAGTTTTTTTTAACATCACCAGTTTGCATGAACTTGTTTACTCATGAAACAATTTATTGCCGGAAGGAATATGATCACAGGGCGCAATATTGAAATGAGTAGGAATTGCACGTTACGTGGCTATGATAGAGTAACCATTAGCAAATTATGCCTCTACAACGAACACGTCCTCCTCCTTCGTCTACTCCACGACGCCTACTAAACCAAGCGGAGCTACAATCCTACGCTCTGCTCTCTCCAATGTATTGCTGTATTAATGAACGATGGATACTCGTTTTTAATTCATTATTTGCGCAACGTCAATAACAATCATGTTCGTTGTTTGGATTCCATGTTGTGTTAACGGATTTTATTACCGAATTTTTTATTTCATTTATTCCTTTTGTGTCATATATTTTTTTCGTATTCATTTCCGAAAATATGGATCTACTTCCGCAATTATCGGATGTACCGGATTATTCTTATTCTTTAAAAACGTGGAAGTTCGTTTCCATCGGGATTAATTATTTTAAGATTTTTCAATTATTTCTGTTAATCTGCAATTTAACATAAATTAGGGTTTGTTGGTGAGGTTTCACCAAACTTCCCGACTAGACTGAAAACCCTAGCAACCTTACCTGTCCTCCCTTACCGGGATAGAAGGTGTATTAGTGAAGCTCAGAATGAACGAAAATTTATTGTTTTCTTTTATCAGTGAACGCTTCTAGAAACTGAGCCAATTAGGAAGAGGCTATCAAGTAACACTCATCCTTGACTCTTAGTTAGTTTATTTTTCTTTTTATTTCGCTATTTCAGGATCTTATTTTATCTATCTTTTCGCTACGAAATTAAAGTTGATTTTCTAATTAATAAATAATGAATTATTTATTTACGCAATTATTTATAACTAAGGTTATCATTGTTTCTAAAAATAATAACGCCCGATGATTATTATTATTATTTAGCACTTATTCCCTATTATTATTAATTTTCCGCATTTAACTTTTCCTAACTTCTTCCGCTAATTTATTATTCTAAATTCAGTATTGTTTTCCACATGTCACGTTCAGGATTTGTTTGTCAAGATCGGAATTATCACAACTTTATAGCCCACACGAAGCTGACTATTAGTTACAATGTTAAATCAGGTTGGTCACGTTTTGGTAATTATTTTTAAGTGAGAAAGCATTTTTTTGGGACTACTAAATCCTTCAGGATCGGCAAGAAATCTTTGATATTTAGCTCTGCCGAGCATTGACTCGACTAGTAGCCTTTTCTTTCCGAACATGCAGTCGTCACAGCTTAATGAAAGATCCCTACTAAACTAGATTCAATCTCCAAATCCTGAATTATTTACCTTTCCAGTAAATCTAAAGTCATTCCTACACGCCACTAATTCCGCCTTTTTATCGATGGTATCAATTTCAGGAATTAAGATACGTGTATGGTTTTTATTGTCAGAAGATGGTATATTGTCCACACAACCTACATGAGAACCACGATCTATCTCGTGGCTCCCAAGAGCCAAGCTCGATCGGAAAAAGAACGAGTTAACTCCAAAAGAGCAATCAATAATATCCTTAATTTCGCAGCTGACGTTTCTCTTGTATAGTGATAGTGTCTAATCTAAAATTTAATATTTCGCCATAAAATATGCGTAATAATATGACATTACCTACCTCCACCGCCTCAGAGAACGCTTCAGGGCGCTAAATTCAAATAATCAAGTTGCTCTGTGCCACCCTGTATATATCGTATATTGCAATTTTATTCCTTAAAAGGGCGCCGAAGGAAATCTTGCAGGAGGGTGCTACGAAAGGTAAAGGTGGCACTGTGAGTCTTTATAAGAAATAGACAAGAGAAATCCATGTGTCCTTTCAAAGAGAATCATTTCCCGCAAAATATCAATTATTCCAGATATCAACATCTAAAAATTTCATTTTAAAAAGATGTACTTAGTAACGTCTTATGAGAATGACAACTGAGTGAGTATTTTTTAACACCTCTGGTCTCCTTGTTTAATTTAGGTAACCATTACCGTCGTTTTCGAAGCTGTGTTTTGACCCATTAGAGAAGTGATTCTGACGGTGCCTTAAAATATGAGTCTAAAAAAAGTCTTCATATATTACACTAAAATAACCACCTCTACAATTTATTATGATACTTTACCAAGGTCAAACGTACAAAATACGAATAAACATGTTTATGATATTTGAATGTTTATAAGTATGAGTGTTTTAATTGGTCGATATCGCTGATCATACAATCAAACAACTTGTTTTATCATGTCTGCTTCATTTCGACAAAAACAAAAAAGGTTATTTTTATATATTATTCAATCAAATAATCTTAATCTTTATTGCCGCTTCTATAATCAAAAGATTGACAAAACACTTGATGAAAATATTGAAAATGGATTATTTGGTATATTTTTATATTCTTAATATGGCAAATTTGACATACAATACAAACTTTTAACATTTCGTAGATGAAGACATTTTTAGTTTTTACTTTAATATCTAATAAAAAAACTATTTGCTGAAAATGAGCCATACGTTATGGCGAGTATTAGTTCTATTAGTATAAATATATAGTTTAAGTTGTACAAGAACTAAACCGTAATAAATTATATTTATATTTATACAGTGTCATCCAAAAGTCGCGATACGGCAGAATATTTTCTTAGCAAAGGATTTTCGGAAAAAATATTTGGGGCAAAAGTTGTAGGAAATTGTTGGTGATTTTTAATTTGACCTTGACCTTGACCTTCAAGGTCAATCGAAAGTCATATTGATTTTTTCAAATGGAAATTTCCAGTTTTTATTGCAAAAATGGACTCTCAAACTTTTGATCCCGGAAATAGAGAGAGCAGATAATTTTACGTTTTGATATGACCTCGAAATGACATTGAATATAGAGTCATTTCCAGGTCAAATATCAAAAAATCCTGTAATGGCAGGATTTTTGGGAATATTCAAGAGTCGCTGATTACGATTCTGACATCGGATTTTCAAAACTAAAAACGGCTGATCTGATATCCGAGATCAGGGAGGGTACCCTTGAAGGTAATTTTCAAATATAAAAATTTTTCGTTCACATCTAAACCTCCAGTACTCTATTTTTTCCACCTGAATATTCCCAAATATCCTGCCATGGCAGGAGTTTTTTGATATTTCCGAAATCAAAAATTCGGGGTTCCTTTTAAAAAATGTTCCGTGACCTTCATTTGACCTTCAAGGTCAAGATCAAGGTAAAATTCAAGGTAAACTTAAGACACGCCGTTTAATTTCCTACAACTATTGTAAAAAACGTTTTGCACCAGCACTCCTTGTCTTGGAGTTTTTAACTGGTTCACATCAATTCATGGTGCAAAGATATTTCACCCTCAAATGACCTCCGGATGTGGTTCGACCCCCAATGTTCTTTATTCCGTTGGAAAATAAATTTTTCTCGCTTTCCAATTTTTGCAATAAAAATGGAAATTTTTATTTGAAAAAATCAAATTGATCTTCTATTGACCTCGAAGGATATACTCAAATTCAATTTCATTATCAGCACTCTTAATCCTCGAGTTATTAAATGGTCAATATCAATCCATGGTGTTAGGATATTTGACCTTCAAATGACCTCTGGATGTGATTTGACTCCTTATGTTCTTTATACCTTTGGAGAGGAAATTTTTCCCACTTTCCATTTTTGCAATAAAAGATGGAGGTTTCTATTTGAAAAATCAACATTACCTTCGATTGACCTTGAACTTCGAGATCAAAGTCAAATTCAAGGTCGCCGTTCAATTTCCTTCAACTTTTGTCTGATAAATGGTGCTCATTTTTTCTATTACCTCCCAAATCAAATTGTTGTGCTACCGCTGGAAATTAACTTTTCCATCGTTCTAACTCTAAAACAACGAATGGAGCTGTGAATTTACAATGTCTCACCTTAAACACTTCGACTATAAAAAATTCATGTTTCGCAAGTTTCAGTTTATGAAAAATCATCTGGCTCACTCGCCTATTCTCAATTCTTTTATATTACACACGACGACGTGAAATTCGTACATTGAATAAGAATAGTCGTTTATTGTAGATTTTAAAATTGCTCCATTACATCAGGTTTTGTAAATATCGTAAGTTGAAAGTGCGCTATTTTGACCAATATTTAAGGTTATGTATCATGGCGACATTTTTTTTTCTTGTAAAACTATCCACAGCATCTTAAAGTATATCTTACTCTTTCAAATGCCGCTGAGTTTGTAGAACTATCTTCCCTTTTTTTCGAGATATTCAATCTTGAAAATTTCAAATTGCATGAATTTTTCAAGTTCTGAAGACGTTCACCTTTCGTGACCGATAAGCTTTAAGCGACAATTTTAATAAACCATGGTTGTTTTAGAGCTATCAAGAAATAGACGGGTTTTGTATTTCAGTGTATGTTTTATTAATATCGGCCAAGCGCTTTCGGTCTAACAGACCATCCTCAGGGCACACCTTAACCCTGCCAGTTTGAGAGCAGTCGCCAGCCGTAGCCTACACACAGAACAAATTTTATACAATTAAAAAATTTTTTTAAAAAACTTTGTCACGAATTAAAATTAAAACCAAAACATTCAACATACTAGTACATTAACACTGATAAAACAATAAACCTCTTTAATAAAAACCCAAGAGAGTGAGGTTATGCCACCCAGTCATAGCATAGCATAGCAATAAAACTGTCCAAAAACCAAAATTATATACAAGTATGTGTAAGCCTGAGTAACGATTTTCTGTATTAGTTCTATTTCAATTTCTTGTCAATTGTATTTCAAATCAATAATTCATTGACAATGAGCGAAAAGAGAAAAAAGGGCAGAAAGAAAGGGCCGCAAAAGTTTATTAATCTACAGCGTTACTGTTATCGGTAATTCTGTGATATATTTCGAACACTCGGGTTCAGTGGCGTGAAATGATTTCCATTTTTGTAAAAAAGTAACAAATTACACGAACATAGGCGTAGTTGAAATTTGTTGAAATGTGTTAACTATTAATATATATATATTATATATATATATATATATATATATATATATATATATATATAAATATATATATATATATATTATTTATATTAATAGTTTTTTCTTTATATTAATAGTTACTTTTTTACAAAAATGGAAATCATTTCACGCCACTGAACCCAAGTGTTCGAAATATATCACAGAATGACCGATAACAGTAACGCTGTAGATTAATAAACTTTTGCTGCCCATTATTTCTGCTCTTTTTTCTCTTTTCGCTCATTGTCAATGAATTATTGATTTGAAATACAATTGACAAGAAATTGAAATAGAACTAATACAGAAAATCGTTACTCAGGCTTACACATACTTGTATATAATTTTGGTTTTTGGACAGTTTTATTGCTATGCTATGCTATGACTGGGTGGCATAACCTCACTCTCTTGGGTTTTTATTAAAGAGGTTTATTGTTTTATCAGTGTTAATGTACTAGTATGTTGAATGTTTTGGTTTTAATTTTAATTCGTGACAAAGTTTTTTAAAAATTTTTTAATTGTATACAATTTGTTCTGTGTGGAGGCTACGGCTGGCGACTGCTCTCAAACTGGCAGGGTTAAGGTGTGCCCTTTGACGAGTGAGTATGGTTGGTGAGTACCGAGTAAGCTTATTTGCTGACCATATTCTCTTGTTTCTAGGGTCTGAGCCCTGAGGATGGTCTGTTAGACCGAAAGCGCTTGGCCGATATTAATAAAACATACACTGAAATACAAAACCCGTCTATTTCTTTATTTCTTCGGTGTACAACCTGTTAATAACTTAGTGCTATCAAACCATCGATTAATTCAAATTTATCATTAGTTTTGGGAAATAAATTTTTTTAAACAAATTATTGCAAAATTCGTTATTTTATATATCCGTAGATTCTGATTAAATTGTTTAAAAAGCTGAATATAAACAGCCAGTAACGAAAACAAAACATACTTTGGTTGCGCCATCTATTTCTGATTTTAAACGACATCTATTGTTGCCAGATCTTTATAAATAATCAACAAAACACGGAGGAGAAAGAGAAAAGAATTTATTATATACTCAATATGTGTTCCTTCTCTAATAGCCAGGAATTTATATTTGACCAGTACAAGGTTTTTTTTTTATAATTAGCACCATACCTACAGGCTCTATTATAAAAGATGGAAAAAACTTTATATATGAAATTGTAAGATTTCTTCCATATTATCTTTTAGATTTATTTACAAAAACAATCACGCATCGTAAAATTGAGAAACAAAAGAAATTTATTATTTTTTTAAATAAAAGACATATATTTTCTGTTAGAATGAGAGTTATTTTCCCACTGATTTCAAAAATTTATAATAAGTTAGTGTTCGGACTAGTTGTTGTTTGAATATTTAAGTTTAAATTATTAATAAACGGATGTAAAAAAAAAACGAGTAGGCCTATAAAGGAAATGTTTTATTTTAATTTGCATTGTGACGTTTTAATATAGTTTCGAATACTTATTATATTGACATATTATGTTGACTAATATAATTTTTGACATAGGTTATTCGGAAGAAGCAAAATAATTTTTTTTTTCGAATAATAAAAATATATCCAGAGTACAACACAAATACCGTAATATATATTCCAGACGTCGTGTACAATCTACTAGTACAATAAGTTACAATGTCAAAAAAATGTAATAAAATGAAAGGTCTTAGCTGAAAAATCAAAACCATAACTAGAAATGAAGAAGTAATTTTTCACTCTAGTATTGTAAAACAAATTATTATTAGTTGACGTCATTTTTAGAAGATCCGGAAAAATTAATTCCTGATACCGCAGCATATTTCAATAAATCTTGGTATAAAATTTACACCACACTGCAGTTTTATAAATATCATCCTTATAAGTTTATTCCGGTACAGAATTTAACTGAAGAAAATATGATGGCAACGGTTGTTTAGCAATGGTACGCCATATTGGATAAGTTGAGGAGTTTCTAAATAAAATTATTTTCACAGACGAAACAGCATTCATGACATCTGGGATGTTCATTAGAAGGAATAAACATTATTGGGCATCTGACAACCCCTACAAAATTCAGGTCGTAATTTAAATGGTGAGCGATATTTAAATTTAACTGGAAACAACGTAAAAAATCATTTAGAGAATATCCCAGTTCAGCAATACAATAATCTGATTTAGCAACAAGATGGCGCACCGCCGCACAATGTGAAGCCAGTTATTAAGTACTTTAACAATCGATATAACTTTTAGTTTGGAAGGCATGCAACATTCGATCTTTTTTATGGGGATTTTTAAAAAATCAAATTTAAAATGAAAGACTGCAAAACATAGAAATATTAAGGAAAACAATTGAACACACAGTAATATTACTTAACCAGGACCACAGAGATTTTATTTGAAACTTTATTAATAATAAAATGAAAGATAATATTTTTAATCGTGAAGAATATGTTGAAAATGTATAAAGATTTTTCTAATTTTTTTTTATTAGTATTATTGGGTGTCAAATATTTATAATAAAAATATCTACTTGTTTATCTTATTACTGTTATTCCCATTATTATAATTATTTTCAAATAAAATTATCTGATATTTTTCCTCTTCCGAACAGCCCATGTCACAACGTGTATTAGTCAACATAATATTTCAATATAATAAGAATTAGAAACTGTATTAAAGCGCCACAATGCAAATTGAAATATGTCACTTGTTTTCCAGGCTATCTCGTTTTTTTATCAGTTTATTTATCATTCCAACTAAAATATTTAAATAATGGCTACTCCCAACATTACTTATTATTCATTTATGAAATCAGGAAGAAAAGAACTTTTATTTTAGTAGAGAATATACAGGGTGATTCATTTAAAGAATTAAAATTCGTTTTTTAACCGACTTCCAAAAGAAGGAGGTACACAACTCGTCGACTATGTCTGTTTTTTTTATGTATGTACACCGATTTTTCGATAACGGCTGCACTTATTTGAATGAAATTTTTTGCATTAATTTCAGGAAGTTGCTGCGGAGGTCCCATATTTTTTTAGGTGAAATTGGTGCAATAAAATCCAAGATGGCGCTTAGAATATGGCGGCCAAAAAAATAATCATAATCAGATGCCTCTTTTGCATGACAGTCCTTTTTAGATAAAAATAAATCAAATACTTTATGAGTAGTGTTGTTTTTAACTAAATTTAACAAATAAGTCAAGATTTCTTTATTGTGACTATTTTGACAGAGTGTGTGCAATCCTGTACGATCCTCTTGATCACATTTAAGTATAAGGTTGGTGAATATTTTTTTACAACAATGTGATTTAACGAAATCAAGGAAGAATTTTAACATTTGAAAGTTATTAACACTATAATGCAGTATAGTTTGTCCATTATGATCAGTTTTTAATATGAGTTTATCGCGTAGTGTAATGTTATTCTGTATTAAATATAATAAACACTTTAAGTTTTCTTCATTACTGTGTTTACAAGCAAAGTGCAACAAACTGCATCCTGTATTGGTCTCCTTTAATAAAAGTGTGTCCAACATTGTAGAATCATAATTTTTTATAAAATCGAGTAAAATCTTTAATAAAGACGCGTTATCAAAGTCACGGACTGTATAATGCAGTGGAGTACAGCCGTAGTTGTTACATGTTTTCAATAAAAGTTTATTTATTATTGTATCATCGTCTTTTATAAATTTTAATAAATATTTAAGATGATCTTCGTATTCTGTTTTACCTTCGATTCGCATGCAAGCAAAGTGCAACACGTTGAGACCTTCATTATTTGCTTCGCATAAAAGTCTTTTAAATATTTCTTTTTCACAATTTGGTTTAACAAAATTCAGTAATGCACTCATTATAGAGGAATTATCACAGTTAAAACAGTACAATGCAATGCAGTGTTTCCTTCTTTGTCGGTCTGGACTAGAAGTTTATTAAGTATTTCTGGATTGTCTTTAATTTTATTTAATAGAAGAATCAGGTTATTTACGCTATTTTGACGACAGAAGTAGTGTAATATATTGAATTTAGTAATATCTAATTTAAATAATTGCTCGTCTACAATATTTTCACTACAATTTGTTTGAACAAATTGAAAGGAAGTATAGTTTAGGACAGTTTGCACGAACTTGTCAGTTGTTAATAAAAGCTTATAAAATGTTTCTTGGTCATTTCCAATTAAACTAAACAAATAAGTCAGGAGAGGTGTCAACGAGTTATGCTCATTTCTTTGTTGGAAATTTTCTACGGCCATGGTTAGAATAGTTTCTCCACATTTTGTTCTTTTACACAAAATTGTATGCCGGGTTTCTGTACCACAGTTTTTATTAATAAAGTCTAGTATTATCTTTAACATATCAAAATTGAAGTCATCATGCACCAGGGGCGGATCCAGCCTCTCTCCTTGGGGGGGCGGTGATATTACAAAAGTACAGTATGGCAAGCGAAAGCAAGTTGTACCCGGGGGGGGGGGGGCACCAGCAACATTCGAAACTCTTTGAGAGGGGGGAGGGCGATCACAAGAAAAAACAAGTTTCCGACAGGGGGTGGGAGATCAACATACACATTCCTCGTATAAGAGGCAGAATCGGGTCTATTTTCCTGAGTTCAAAGCTCCTGGGGAAGAGGGTGCTATCGCATCAAAAAAACAAGTTGTCAACGGGGGGGGGGGGGTTGCCAGCAGCATACACATTCCTAATATAAAAGGCAGAATCGGTTCTATGTTCCTGAACTCAAAGCCCTTGGGAAGGGGAGGGACGATCGCAAGCATACACATTCCTATACTCTATTCAAGAACTAGAGGGAGTAATAAAACTGTTACCGAAACCTCCAACGTACCTGCTTCAGTGCCCCCGGTAACTGAGAACTGCCGTAAATCTAATTATATTTAAATATTATAAGCTTGTATAAATTTACTGCAACAATAAAATTTCTGATAATTCAATTTAATTTCTGTCAGTGAGCAAAGTACACCTTACAGTGTGTCCTTAGTGATTTATTTTGTTTGTGCTTGTTTTTATACATTATTTGAGATTAGTGAGATACCTAAAAGATGGAGGGCATTTTTTCCTCAACGAAAAACTTAGTACGATGAATGTTTATGATGCCTTAAGATATTAATATCTAGATAATAATGTTAAAAGCTCTGTTGAGATGTATTCCAATATAACAGGAGTTTGAAAATATATCATGTACCGAACACTGACAGAAAAAAAACGACTGGAATTGTTAGTAATTCCAAGCTATATTCGAACACAGGCAGACGAAAAACCTCGTTGGAAGAAGAGATGTAAACTGTAATAAAAGGAGTTGTACATTTTATTATGACAAGCAGATCTCAACCGTCGTCAAAATTCTAACTAAAATCAAAGAAGATCGGGATTTGCCTGAAATTAAAAGAACTGAGCTCTGGAAATTGCTCAGAGAACTTAATTTTTGTTGGGAAAAACCAGATAGGAAATCTGTTTTTATAGATCGTCCGGAAAATGTCCGTTGGTGAAGGAAATATCTCTCTCAAATAAAAGGTAGAGTTGCTGGAAATAACACAACTTACAAAATTAATAATATAACTGGACTTTTGAAAGATTTTTTTGAATAAAGTTACTGCAGATAACTGCGAAAAATCCATATAATAAAAGAATAAAAGAAAATGTGGAAACTCGATCTCATGATTGGTGAGAGAGGAATCAATTATAATTAATTTGAGCGAAGATAGCTTCACTGACTTTAAGCGTTAACACAATTTATTATTTAAATTTTCTGTAACATATAAAAATTAATGACATTTGAATCCCCTTTTTGTGTTTAAATTGTAATTCTGCAGATGGTTTAAGAAATAAATAAACTGGAATGTCAAATATCCCAAAAATGTTTTTAATTAATAATAAAATGACCGATAACCCCAAAAAAATTTTAATATTATATTGACGAATTTATTTTTTTTTATATATATGTATGTATTTTTGATAATGGGTATTTTGTAAGTATTTAAATTATAACTTAGAATTTTTTGAGAGAAAAAGGCTACGTTTTAGTCTGAATGTGCCTAAAACTGTTTCTATGCCAAAATTAAAAATAATTAAAATACAGTTGTGATTTGTGTTAAATATGTCAAAATTATCTATATTTTCTAATAAATGTGAATTATTTAAAAAAAAAACATAAGAAATAAAATAATATTATAAAAACTTTTTATTTTAAGTTTATTACTGAAGTAATACTCTATGCCATAAATATTTAATGATAAAATAGATCTCCTTTTGACGCCTTCCGATGCCTATGACAAGGATTAAAATCCTTTTTAACACGTCACACATCCAAATATCTATTGCTATCCAACCCAAATAGTCCATTATTATAGACCAGTATTTTTGATTATAAAATTTCTAACCCATTCCTATGAAAAATATATGTGTCTAACAGATTTTGCCAAATACACCGGACTAAAGAACACAGGTAGTTTGCGAAGAAAAAAAAGGTAAAAAATGAAAAACCCTCCCTAGTTTTTGAATAAACTTTAGTATAAGAGGCAAAATCGGGTCTATTTTCCTGAACTCCAAGCTCTTGGGGGGGGGGGGGGGCGATCGCCCCCACCGCCCCCCCCCCCCCCTTGGATCCGCGCCTGTCATGCACAGTATAATGCAATGGAGACAGTCCATCTTTGTCAGTGTCTAACACAAGTGTTTTAATTATTTCTTAGTTATCTTCAATGCCATTTAAAAATATAACTAACAAATCTTTGTTCCTTCCACTACAAGCACGGTGCAGCAGGTTCTTTGAATCAATTTTTATTGCAAATAAATTATTAATTTCTTCGGAGTTACAAACTGATTTAACAAGTTTAAGTAATGTTGTTAGCAGAGAAGAGTTATCAGAGTACCAAATAGTGTTAAATAAGGCTGTTCGCCTGTCATTGTCAGTTTTTAACAAAAGGTCTCTAATTGTGTTTTTATTTTCATCAGATACTTCCAATAAATAAGTTATATCACGTCCACATTCACAAGCACGGTGTAATACGGTCTCTCCTCTTTCATTGACCTGAAGTAAAAGTTCATCAAATAACTTCGTATCACAATTAAGTTTAATAAACTGTAATTTTTTTTCACTATTGAATTTTTTCCGTAAAAACTAATGCAATGTAATGGTGTACGTTCTCTTTTATCCTTTTTAGAGAGAAGTTTTTGAAGTGTTTCTAATGAAACATTCTCTTTTATTGCTTTTAATAAATCCTCTACAATTTGCTCGTCTTTATATATTCAAAAATCATGTGTAGCACTGTTGTTCCTTCATTATTTTCATTAAACAAAATAAGATTTTCAGATAAGTCGAGAGGCAAATTTTGAAGAAACTTCATGAATAAATTATACAGTTTTTCTTCCAACATTTGATAAAGTAAGATGGGATTATTGACCCTGATTATTTCATTCATTTGTTGCGTTTTGAAACCCAGTTTGCCAAGAAATGTTTCGTTATTATTTAAAAACGTTCGTATTAATGAGTAATTTTCATTTATTAAAACATCTGAAAAAACTATTTTCTGTACATTCTGGTCATGAAGATGTTTAGCAAAATGTACTGACAAAATACTCTGCAAAACTTCGATGTACAAATTCAAGACGACCGTCATGAATTACGAGTAGTCCGGTCCTCGTCAATTTTATTTTATTCTTTACTTTCCTAAACTGTATATTATCATAATGAGGAAGCAGAGTTTGAAAAGCAATTTCTTGGTGAACTGTTGTTAAATATTCCAAATGTGTTTCGAAGAAGCCACGACCTGCAACGGACTTTCCAGCAGCATCTTTATCGTCACGAAAAACCCTCAATTTGTATTTTATAAATTCTTCATATAACGAAACTATGTCCAAATTGTCCAAAGAGTTGAACTTTTTAAAGAAAATTATTTCAGCCAACATTTTAATTTGTAGAGGATTTTCGGTAAACTCTGACATTTTATAGTTGTATTCGAAGTAATTTATTAGATGTTCTGCAATGACTGAAAAGTCAACATTACTTAATAAATGTTCTACTTCATAATCTCTAAGATTAGGCAGCAAATGATTTTGAAAGTCCCGAAAACTGTCTTTAATATCCTCCTTATCACAATTACAAATGTTATCTGTTATTTCTTTAAGATACGTTAAGATATCTTCGCCATCAGGTTTAAGTTTTATATCATCAAAGTGTTCCAAATTGTATTCCCATAATATTTGTAAAAAATCGACTTTCTCCTCATAATCAAGAGGTCTAAGAAAAAAAGAAGATGAGTGAAGAGCAATTTTTAAACTTTGTTCTTCGTGATTCCTTGTGGTGATCCACATTTGTGCAATATTTGAATTCCGGAGCGCCTGAAGTAAAGTAAGAGTATTTTTTTTAAATGTGGGACTTATTTCGTCAAAACCGTCGAATAAAAGTATTAATTTAGGAAATTTCATATTTCCGTTTAAACAGTCCAGCGACTGAATAAAAAGTTCTCTTACAAAATGTTTATTCTCACTTTCATTTTCTTGTGGAAATAACAGATGAGCCATAAATTCTGTTGCTTTCTTAGTTTCGCTAACTTTAAATTTAATATCTTCCAAAGATTTCATGACTTGTTTCCGTCCTTCTTGTTTGTATGCATAAGATGAAAGATTAATTCTCAAAACCCATATATTTGACATTATTTGCTTGAGTTGACGTGCAACTCTCGTCAAAAAAGTGGATTTGCCACAACCGGGCCCATCAGCGACAATTAGAATTTTTTCATCCAATATTTGGTTCTTGTTCCTCGAAACAAGCAACTGGTTTATTAAGAATATCGGTCCCGTTTCTAAAGTTCATAATTAAAAATTCCTCTTTTATATACTTTAACCAATAAACATTTTTTGTATTATTTTCGCATAATTTCTCAAATATGTATCCAGATTTAGTTTCCTCGGAAATTATAATTCCATTTTCAAAACTTTTTCCGTATTTCCACACGAAAATCAATTCATTGTTTATACTTAAATTTTTAAGTTGATCCTTATTTACACTCGAAATAAAAAACAAACTTTTTTTTTAAAACTTCCACATTTTGTAAAATATCGAGCAAAAATTCTCTTCGAATTAATTTTCTTTCCATATAATAATCCTCTATTAGAAAATCTGATTCGAACGCATCATTATTTCCAATTTTCATAGTTTTAGTGAGAATTTTTTCCAATATATGCTCATCAATAATTTTCTCTCCCGAATTTGTGTCTATTAATTCATTTAAATTGATATTCTCCCCTTGAAATAAAATTTTCTTTTCCAATATTTTTTCTTGTGATTTTCTCGTCAAATTCTCGAATGAATTATTTTTATCATAAAAACACGACGTGTCGAAAAGCAAATATTGTCTAAATTTCAAAACATGATCTTTTCGGCCAATTATTACGACTCTCTTTCCATTTTTCATTTCTGAAATTTTCTTCAACACTTTTCTGCTCAAATTTATTTCCTTCTGTTGACACTCAATCAGCAGCCATTTGTAACTTTCCGCGGCGAAAAATGTGGTGGAGATTTTCTTGTTACTCCGTAATTTATCTGCGTCCGTAAGAATAAATTCATCCTGCTTTAATTCAAGTTCGTTAAACAGCTGATTCAATTTAATAACACTTAATTTTGGGGTTGTTGCTATAATAAACATTATCTTGTCTTTTTTTTTATGTTCAAATAATTTATGCAGGAGTGAAATATCGTTAAATACTTTTTCGCAACCCTTTAACTCCTCAAAATAAAAAGTGGAACATCCTGCCACCAGCAGGGAGTCAATGTTAATATTCGATGATTTAAAAAACTCTTCTTTATCTTTAAAACGCAAATATCTACTTTTCTTTATATTTTTATAACTTTGAAACCATTCAAGAACACGTTTTTGCAAATCTGCCTCAACTAAATCTACATTTTCCATTTTAAAGCATTTTTTTAAACAATATTCAATGTTCTTATTTAATACATCATCTCCATAATCGGGCAAAAACCTGAACTTTGCGACAAAATTCAGAAACCATTTTTCATTTTGATCATTTAATTTAAATTCTTCTCTTAATTCAGATAATTGTTCTTTTTTCTTTGTTAATCTGTATTTAACTAGATTCGTATCTTTTTCGTTCATCTCTTTGAAATTGAATAATATCGAATCACTTTTTTCGGCACACTCAAAATATTTCTTAACATCATCGTCAAAACCGACATTTGTGCACATCAAAAACTCCTCCAAATTAGCATTTTCAAATTTAATATTTTGTTCAATGTCGCAACAAGATTTAAAATACTTCTTTAAAAGATACGGTTTAGCTTCTCCTGCATTTTTAGATGTTCCGCATTTTATTTTTGATTTTGTTTTTTTATTAAAGAGATCATTCATTTTTATTTTATACTGGTCATCATTTTTATGTTTTGCTTGAAGAAATCTATACGCCCAAACACCACCTTCACCTAAATACTGTAAAACTATATCGTCAAAAAGGCCAGCTTCGTGCATCTCGGTCGAAAGATAAAATTCTTGTTCGTCGGGAACCCGTTGCACAAAAAGCATGAGCAGCCTTAACTGATACGTAAGTCCGTGCAAAACCTTTTTTGGAGCTGATGACTCGACATTATAAAAGTTCGATACTCTTCCGCTGGTACTGGCTTCATCTAACTCAAATTTCTTAACATTGCATTCATCGTTACTAGATTCTTCCGAGGAATAATCGTCCTACAATAAAAAACAAAAAAACTAACAATCACTATTGACACTTTTTTATTTTATAATAACTTCATTTTAACACATGTGCAAAACTGACAAACCATCCATATATAATTTATGACAAATATAATGTGTGCTAAACATTATTAACACGGGCTACGTTTTGTCTTAATTAAGTATTTTTGGTATAAATTGTTTTTCCTTTTATATCATTATATTACATCGTATGTGTTTTTTTCTGTATAAATAATTGTTTTAAATATTAAAATTTATCTTTTTTACCTAATACGATTTATTGATATGAACCTTAATTACGGTTAATTATCGAAATTCTTATTATTACAAATTATTGAAAGTAATTTTAAATTGTCGCCATAAACTTAGGTGCCGATGTTTTTTCAGGTAGTAGGCGAATATATTCAATTATTTTAGAAATATTGATGTTTAATTTATATTAATGATGTTTACCTCTTACGCATTTTCCCATGAAATATTTCTTACATAAAATTTTTATAAAAAAATTGAACCGACTTCTAAAAGTGCGCTAAAAAGTGAAAAATAACTATAAATCTTTATGTGAAATTAAACTTTTTGAAGTCGGCGCCAAACTAATACCTGACAAAATGTGATTCGCATTAACAGAATAAAAATACTTTATTTCTAATTGCTTTCTTACCATAATTTCTATATATTAATAGTTATTTATTTCATTATTCATAATTTGGCGCCGACTTCAAAAATATCAATTTCATATAAAAATTTCTAGTTATTTTTCACTTTTTAGCGCACATTTAGAAGTTGGTTCAATTTTTTTATAAAAATTTTATTTTGTGATTTTCAGTTTTGAATTCATTATGATATTCATAAATTATTTGAACTAACTGCTAATCGAAATTAATGTACCCGCAATGACTCCAAGGTGGCAAAAAAGTACCCATTTTATCCATAATTGTAAATCGCCCTAAAATGAACTACTAAAAATTCTTTGATTCTTAGGATTCTCCAAATACCAAGAAAATTGTGTCAAACAAATATTTAGTCTGTCATAGTAAATCCCCAATCTTAAATTTCAAATTAATTTTAGATTGGTAATATAGGCACCAAAACCTCCAATATCGATATTTAAAGAATTTGAGACGTAAATTTCTTAGCCTGATATATTTTATATCGCATATTGAGCTTGTATACGCCCCAAGAATCCCGAAATATCAATTTTAGATAAAACCGGAAAATGAAAAATTTTTAGTCCCTCATATTGTATCTAATTAACCTAGTAGTTGTTAAAAATTAACTTCATATTCGTAATACACCACCCCCAACCCCCTAATACCAAATCTGAAAAAATGCGAATAAGGTAAAATTTTCAACCCACCATATTGGATCCGCCATATTGAATTTCAAAAAAAATAATTTTAACGTCTTAATCTAATCTAAATTCAAAGCCCCCTAATACCAATTTTAGATGAAATCCAGAAATTTAAAATTTCTAAACGGTCATATTGCATCTGACGTATTAGATTTTCTTAAAATAATTTTATATTCGCTATTTACATCCTCAAAAACGATTCAGTTTCACATTTCAACAAAATCGAAAATTGTAAAATTTTTAGTCAACTATATTGCGTTCGCCATATTGAATCCAGAAAAAATACTATTACACCCTCAAGAACCATTTATATCAGTTTTGGAGAAAGTCGAGATATGTAAAATTTTTAGGACACCATGTTGAATTCGTCAGATTGAGTTTTTCAAATAATATTTTAATTTCGTAATTAACACTAACAAAAATCTTCCAATACTGAATCTAGACAAAATTGAGGGATGTGGAATCTTTAATCCTCCATCTTAGATCTGCCATATTTAATTTTTTTTAATTAATATCAAATTCGTAATGTGCTATTATATCAATTTTGAAAAAAATCGAACAAAATTCATTTTTTATCCACCATATTAAATACGCCATATTGAATTTTTTTAAAATAATTTTAGATTCGTCATGTTTGACCCCGAAAACTCTCCCGTACCAATTTTGGAGAAAATTGGACAAAATTAATTTTTCGTCCGCCATATTGATTTTTTTTAAATTATTTTAGATTCGTTGGGTACAACCCCGAAAATTCCTCCATACTAATTTTGGAGAAAATCGGACAAAATTATTTTTTTTGGCCACCATATTGTAAGCGCCATCTTGGATTTTACTGCACCAATTTTATCTAAACAAATATGGGACCACCGCAGCAACTTTCTGAATATAACATAAAAATTTCATTTAAATCGGTGCAGCCATTCCGGAGTAATCGGTGTACATACATAGAAAAAAATACATACTCGACGAATTGAGAACCTCCTATCGGTTAAAAATGAAAGGAAATTAAATTATTTAGAACAATAATATGCTACTACAAGGAAGCTGAAGCGATACAAATCAATACTCTATACAATAAAGGATATGGGTAAAATGATGTCGCACAACGTTCCAGAAGAGGTTAATCTACAACATTGAATATCTTATATCATAACAAGAAAGTGGACATTTCATACAAAGACTTGGTCGAGCATGCAAAAAGTATATGAATGTGTATAACAATCTTCGATGACCGTGTGTTAATTTTACATAAAATCGAATGCTGACATTAACAGATCTCAAAAATATACAATAAATACAATCCAAAAAAATGTTATTTTCAAAAATAGTGAGACGAATATTAAAAGAAGAAGGTTTAAAACCAAAAAGGACGATCACATGCCACAGTGGAAATCAACAATTGGAAAAGTGTATTTTTTCACCGATGGCGAGGAAATACTTGAAAATATATTCACGAGATGTCGGTTAGTTCAGGTTATGTGAATGTTGTCGCATATTTTTTTAAGTAATAATATCTCAGCAAGTAATGTAATATAAAATCTATTTAGAATCAACCTTAAATTTCATACATTAAAAAATAAAAAACTGTCCTCTACCATAGTCTAAAAATAAGTCACGTATGAAGAGTCTTTGAATGGCAACAACTCTGGAACAGAACCAGGAAGACCGGCCAAAAACAAAAAAAAACGCAATTGAATCTCTCACAATGCGCTCCAAAACCACAATTCTCAATTGTTCTTTTTCCTCGATTTATTTAAAAAATCAATGGAAAATCCATTCGAACCTGTGGCAACTAAAAAGAAAATAAAGCACGGGAGCCTTCTCCTTAACCGAACTTTATGTGTTATATGCACATTACATCGAAATTTGACACTTTTACACAAATAGAATATGGGAATAACCAGAGTACAACTGTCGAATGAGTTTTGGAGCTTTTGTATCGATCTATCAGATATGAATCATATATACACAATGTCACAGTAAAATCAATTTTAAACCAACTTAAAATATCTTTGATATTTAAAAGGTCATGAATTAATTAAACGATAAACATTTAATTTTATAAGCAAAAATTATTGAATGGCGCAGTATGGATGTGCTTGATAAACTTATACAGTTTGACTGAATTTATGGGAAAATTTGACCTGAATCCATTGATTCAATATTCGGCGATTTTAGAAACTTCTTTTCATTTTTAACAAACAAATGCTCACTTTTCTTGTCTTGATAATTCTCAAACCGTCTAAAACCGCGACTTTACAAATTCGCTTTAAAACATTATTTAAACAGTTTTGTGGGTTCTAAAACTGTTGGACTATTTATTTCTTAGAGCTCATATCTTGTTTTAATTCAAGAATATTTCCTGTCTTTATCGGCATTTTATGTCGTTCTCCATGATCTCATCAAATTCTAGTCGATTTATTAATATCGGGCTCTCATCATTCGAAATAAATTAGAACATCGTCTGAAAAACCAACATTTTTGAAACTAAAAAACACCTCCAAATGAGCATGACTAAAAACGCATTTTCTTTAAAAACGCAACAAAATTTTTTTATATTTGTAATCAATTTTATATTTAGTCTGAAGAAATCTCCACCTCCAGAAAGATAGATGCTTTAAAACTACACCCTCTAAAAGTTCGACTTGTGCATCCTGGTTGCAAGGAAAAATTTTTAGAGCAGCCTTACCTGATCTTCGTGTAGGCTCGATGATTCAACACGGTGAGTTGACCTAATTCTACTGGTACTCGGTTCATCTAACTCTGGATCTTCCTTTCTAAACCTTTTAAAAGAATAATCTTCATGATCTTCATTAGGACGCTTAATGGCACTTGAAAAATGATAACTCATATCATCACTGCTTTCGTCCTGTTATAAAAACAAAAAAAGTATACAATCAATATTGTTACATTTTTATTTTTTAATAACATCCCACAAAGTCAATATTTAGAAACCACATATAAACCGCGAAAGTGATTCGCGTTTGCTCTCTCTTCTATTTAAAACAAAAATATGCCATTATAATGAAGCTAAAGTGGTGCAAATTATAATTGTGTTTAGCAAATAACGAAGATAGAATGATTTGAGACGAAGAGGTCATTATTCACTATAGAAAATTTGAAATAGAAATTAAGAGACTGAAAATCTCGTACAAAGACTGTAATAGCCATTTTCAAGTACTTAATTTTACACAAAATCGCACGTTGACATCCATATGATCAAAATGAGCTAACAAATATAATACAATTTAATGTTAGTTTCGAAAATAGTCACACGAAGATTAAAAGAATCACGTTTAAAGTCAACGGGACGTGACGAACTGGTAGAAATGACTGGACGAATTATATGTAACTTTTCTACCGAAAACGTCCTGTAAAGTAATATTTTGCTCGTCGTTAATACTGAATATAAAAAATTCAAATTAGTATAAAATAACTGTCGATAACGGGAAGCTGGAAAAGTGACTAATTACCACCAATGGTGTCCAGATTTAAGAATTAAATTGACCATTTGAATACAAAACAGCACATGTGATATCAGGAAAAATGCCGCATACGACGAAAAAATTTCCCAATACAATAAAAGAACTTCGATTTGCAGCATTCTACTCTACTTAGTAGCTTGCCGAGATAGATACATAGAGTTTTCAGATCTCGAGGAGAGCATAATCTTAGTTTAATCAATACACTAATATTTGTTATGTTAATTAATATTGCCATATAAATATTCGTGTTATTTTTACATCTAGAAGTCATCATGAGATCACTACGCTATGACTCATTTTATACTGTTCACCTAAAACATACTTCAATGAAGAGAACTTTCATCTACACACTAATAATGAGGAATCAGTCACCTGGCATAAAAGACTCTTTTGAGTTTTTGATCTCAAAAAACGTTTAAATATAAAAATCGTAATCAATAAATAGATGTGGTCGGCAATATTTCATTTTAATTCAAAATATTACAAGTTTTAAGCTGATTGTGTATCATCAAATTCTGGGAGTAACCAAAAAGTAAACTCCAAAATGGACTGATGCTCGATTAAACTCCCTTATTTAGAAACAGCAGATGTATCCATTTTAAAATTTTCCTAAAATACCTCGAGTATGTTATTGCAAAATGATTGTTTGTACATAAAACAAATAAATACAAGTGTATTATTTGCAGGATGATTAGATAAGGTTCTTGGAGACGTGTGTTTTCCATATATCATTTTTTGGTCTTTCAATGAAAATAGTTATTTGAAACAATTTTTATTAAGAAAAGAAAAAAATATCTTAAAAATGATAATTTTGATAGAAAGCCCACAATCCTTTATTTTTTACCACTTTTCACTAAATCTTAAATGCTAAAAGTTATTAATACCGAATTTGTATCAATCCTAAACTGTTCGTAGGTATAAGATCTTTTCAAACTTTTCACTTCTCTGAAGGTAACCGTTAATATTCCGGGAACTGGCAACACTGGCGTTGCTGGGTGTAATTTGATATATCTATTGTAAAGTTTCACATTTTAGTCAGTATACGTACTCAGAACGTTTTGACATATGAACACTATTTGTGTTGGTAACAATAACTGAATGTGTGTCTTTATCCATGATCCCATCAAAATCTAGTCGATTTACTAATATCGGGTCATTATTATTTTCTTCGGCACACTCAAAATAAGTCGTAGAATCGTGTGCAAATTCGACTTTTGGATAAATTGAAAACCGCTGCAAAGGAGCATTATTAAAGGAGTATTTTCTTTAAAAGACGTAATAAGATTCAAAATATATTTGTAAAAGATATTGCTGAGAAACCTTTATATTTTAGATAGAGCTTTTTTTAATTCTTTTCCATAGAAATAAATTTTTAATTTTATGTTTAGCCCGAATAAATCTGTACTAGAAAATAAATATATGCTAGAAAACTAAAGTCCGACTTTATACTTTTTGGTTGCAAGGAAAAATTCACAGAACCACTTTACCTGATCAATATGTCCGAATAGTGTTTCATTCGGAATTGGTAATTTAGCGCTGTAAAAATTTGGCGCCATTCCGCTTGTACTGGGTTTAAGTAACTCCAATTCTTCAAATTTTTGTCTCATACCTAAACAATCTCCATCTTCTTCGTTAGAACTATTGGAATTTGAAGGTTGATCGTACACATCATCCTTGCCTTCTTCGTTACTATATTCATCTGACGAATAATCGTCCTACAATGAAAACAATACAGGTAAACAATCTCTCTTGTTACCTTTTTGGTTTTGTAATTATTGCAGTTTAATAGCGCCAATATTAAAGGGTCACACATAAACCAAGCAATTTGTTTTAAATTACTTTTATACTTTTGTAGATATCGAACCAAGAGTTTTGAACATTGAACTATACATATGATAATATATATGAACTATATACTAATTCTACTATTCAAAGTTGAAGCTCTATATCGTCATTGAGAAGTTGCCAACATTTAAAATAGATCACCAGGCATAATGTACGACAAGCTTCATATCTGCTGAAAGTTATTAATACGTGGTACTTTTCTTCCCAATTAAGCATTTTTTTATGTAAACTATTTTTCTTCTTATATTATTAGATTTCGTTGTGTTTTTCTTTGTAAAAATAATTGTTTTAAATATAGCACGAATATTAAAATTTATCTTTTTATAATTTAATCAATTTATTTATATGAACATTACTTAAGATTTGATAGATAAAGATACATGGAGAAAATTATTGAAAATCTTTAGTAATAATTATTGCTTGAAAATAAATGTACAGTAGCCCTGCGAAATTATACATGCACTAATATTATTCATTTAATAGGCAGATATATTCACTTGTTTTAAAAAAAGAAACGTTTAGTTTATATTAATGACGTTTATCTGTACCACATTTTTTCATAAGGATATTAAAAAACTGCAAAACTCGTCCAGAGACTTTGATGGAAATCTTTTGATACTTAATTTTTATTCGAAATCGCAGGTAGACATCAAGCATCTCAAAAAGGAGCTAGTAAATGTAACACACAATAATGATACTTTCGAAAACAGTTCCAGAAAGATTAAAAGAGACAGGTTTAAAGTCAATACGGCCTATGGAAATTCCACAGTTTATCCAAAATTCAAAGAATATCTAGAATTGACAAAATATTCTTTTCACGAATGGGGAAGTACCAGTTGGGAGGAACGTGCTGATCTAGTGAAAGTGACTGGATCAATTACATTAACTTTTATATCGGAAACGTCCTGTAAGATTATGTTTTGCTATAAATTCTACATATTGGATATGAAAAATTCGTATTATTGCACAATAAAACTCGATAACAAGCAGCTGAAAAGGTGCCTACCACAATGCAGTCCCGATTTAAAAATTATCTTGACCACCTAAATAAAATAAACCACTACTAATGAATCAGAAAGAACGCCGCATATGACATAAACATTTCCCAGTACAAAAAAAAGGACGCAAGTCCTTAAGAATACATTCAAATTCTACTTAATAACATGCCAAGTTGGATACAGGGTATTCTTAGACCTCGAAAAGTGAATACTTTAATTTTTATCAAAAGACTAGTATTCGCCGTCCTATTAACAATTTGGTGTATAAAAGATACCTTTAATTTTCATTACATTTAGTATTAATTTTTTTCACCATTTTCTTCCCATATTAACTTAAAATTATATACTCAAAATTTTTAAAGTTAACAATGTTTCGTAAAAGACAGCGTTTGGATGACTTAATTCATCAACACTTATTTTTTGTATAAAAATTTCTAAATATTTAATAAATTTATCCATGAACGTATCTTTTGCAACACTGGTCAATTAATACCATAGAACTTACGACAGGATATTGGATTTGATTTATAAAATAACGGGCCACAGAAACTATTTGATAGACAGATGAAAATACAACATATTATTTCGTTCCTCGAAACTTTATACAATTTTTAGTTATGACCTGTACAACAGAAAACAATAAATATTAAGTTGACTATTTTCTCAAATAACATTGGCACACTTTTAGATAATATATTCGAATTAAGATCGATACGATGACGAAAAGTTTTTAGGTGTTTAATTTATATATCCTGATATATTTTCTTGAAACCTCAAAATTTTAGTTTAACCATAATACTTAATCAACCAACTTATAATCATACACAATTGGCACAAAAAAGGACATTTCACACAATGAATATTGTTGTATTATATATTATCTAGTAATTTAGTTTTAAACTAGATTTGTTTATTGGGGTCTTCTGGAAACGACAATTAAGCGAGTATTTCTTAATAACTTTGGTCTCCTAGTTGATCAATATAGATGTACTTGCCTGCTCTATACTGACGAGAACCGGTGAGTTCGAAACAGGCCTACAGATGGCGGTACACTACCAGTGGGAAAAGACTACACCTTTTTCTGATAGTTTCTTGTAATCTGAAGTGATGCTTTTTATTCCTAACTAAAACAAATCACGCCTGTCCTTTTGATGTAAGGCTTTTTCGGTTGGTTTCCTCCAAAATATGCATTTAATTATTTTTAGGTTAACCTAAGTAGTGAACATAACCCGATCCTCTCTATCCCCCCACTCCTCGATCTTGACCTTGACCTTGCCTCACCCCTCTTTGGCCCCGCCCACATGTCCTTGTCATTGACCTTGAAAGTGCACGTGTGCTTTGGCCTTGACCTTGTGTTCATGGTCGTGTGTGTGACCTTGACCTTGACCTTGGCCGAGACGACCTTGACTTTGTTGAAGGTCATCTTGGGTGTGTGACCTTGAAGATATGTTACGTGGTTGGGGGTGACCTTGAATGGTTTTATATAGGGTATGGGGCAGTTTCATTCATCAGTTGGCTCTGACTTGTATAGGTAGTACATGTATTAATATTTGACAAATCATGGCATATGTTTGTGAAAATTGCGGTTCTAAGTTTACTAATAGTTATAATATGATACGTCATCAAAGAGAATCGTGTGCGGCGAGATTTAATGAAGTGCCTGGAGGAAAACGGCTCCGAATTGAAGAGTATACATCGACGATTCCGGTAATTAATTGCGCTACATGTAATGTAGATGTTCCAATAAATCATATGTCAGCGCATAAACGAACACAACATAAAAATAATTCATGTTTGCCGGTATGTCATGGTGTGCAACTCGTTGAATGTGCCTTCAAAAGGAGAATTGCAACCTATCGGGTTAGCAGTGATATGGAGCATTCCGATTACGTAATGTTCTTTGCAGACACTAAATCCAAGGTGGTGGAACTTGTTAATAATTTATTGCGTGTGCATCATGCTTTAAAAGTTAACATGACAGCTGTTGGCGAGTACATGCTTCAATCACAAGAAATATTCAGTGAAAAATCCTTCAACACTGCTAATCAAATAATTAGTGTAGAAAGTGATTTGGATGCCGTTTACCATTCTTTCACCGAATTAATAAAAACGCAGGCGACAGAGTTCCAGGAGAAAGATTCAGGTATGGAAAAATCAAAACCCGATATACTAAACTGATTTTTATATATTATTTTTCTTGTTATAGGATGGGCTCTTGTGCGAATTTTATACTTGGAAGTTGGTATCAACAAGTATATGCCTATGGGTAGCTCATCATACATCAAGTTGCCGTGTTCTATTGAAAAGAAAGGAGCTGTCGTCAATGTGATTAACCAGGACGAATTTTGCTTTGCGTGGGCTGTAACATCAGCATTGTTTCCTCCAACAGCAGAGCCTTCACAGAAGACATCCTACCCCCATTTTTCTAGAGTGCTAAATGTAACAGGTATGGATTTTCCAGTAAAATTACGTGACATTAAAAAATTTGAGGAAATGAACAACATATCAGTTAACGTATACGGTCTGGAATCTAAATATGAAAATAATGAAGTAATACATGAAGTTATTGGTCCACTGAGGTATGCGTCAAAAAAGTTGGATAGGCATGTAAATTTATTGTTAATTACAAAAGACTGTAGTAGTAAAGATGGCGGTGAACATTTTTGCGATACGACTTGTTCAAAGAGTCATTATTGTTGGATTCGGGATTTATCACGTTTAGTTTCAAGTCAAATTAGTTGTCAACAACATAAAATATATTTCTGTGATGGTTGCCTCATTTATTTTAGTACACCGTCAGCTTTAACTTTACATCAAAGCTACGATTGTAACCACATTTTCACGCAAATACCCTCAGTGGATTTAAAAATCGATAAATTGTGTGTGCCGGAAAATATTTTAAAATTCGAGGGTATAGAAAAGCAAATGCGCGTTCCATTCGTGGTTTATGCAGATTTCGAATCTGTTTTAAAACCCGTTGAAACGGTACAACCAAACCCACAAAATTCTTACACTGTAAAAAGTTTTAAACATGAACCATATTCTTTTGCTTATTTAATTAAATGCTCTTTTGACGACTCACTTTCGAAATTTGAGCTATTTCGGGGGAATAATGCAGCTCAAGTCTTTGTGGATCGTATCGAGTGTGATTTAAGGGCTCTATACAACACATATTTAAAAGACATTAAGCCTATGAAACCGTTAACGCCTGAAGAAAAAAGGGAGTTTAATGATGCTAAAATATGTGGTATATGTGAAGGCCCTTTTGAAGAGGGTGAGATTAAAGTACGAGACCACTGTCACATAACTGGTGCAAAAAGATTTGGTGCTGCACATTCCGTTTGTAATTTAAATTATAAATTACCCTCTTTTATCCCTATCATATTTCATAACTTAAGCGGCTACGACAGCCATTTATTTATAAAAGAGTTATGTAAATATGGGGATACAATTGGTGTTTTGGCTCAAAGTAAGGAAAAGTACATATCATTTACCAAAAGCATTTATGTGCACGATTATTTTGATAGTAAATGTGGAAAAGTCAAGAGGAAATATTTAAAGTTGCGATTTCTTGATAGTTTTAAATTTCTGTCAACGTCTTTGGAAAATTTAGGCGGCGGTTTAAACGACGACGATTTTATTGAAACGCGGAAACATTTTTCAAATATCAACCAATTTAATTTGATGCGTCAAAAGGGTGTTTTTCCCTATAGCTTTATTGACTCTATAGAAAAAATGGAAAATACATGTCTTCCAAGTAAAGATGAATTTTATGATAATTTACGGGAAGAACATATTAGCGATGAAAGCTATAGAAGAGCAAAAGAAGTATGGCGCTTGTTTGGGTGTAAAACTTTGGGGGACTATTCGGACGTGTATTTAAAATCAGATGTGTTGCTATTGTGTGATGTTTTTGAGCAATTTCGGAATAATTGTTTAAAATTCGATAAACTTGATCCAGCACATTACTATACCCTTCCACGTTTATCATTTGATTGTATGCTACGTATGACTAAGGTAAAGTTAGAGCTCTTAACTGATATAGACATGATACATTTTTTTAAGAAAGGTATACGCGGCGGCATAAGTCAGTGTACAGAAAGGAAGCACATCGCTAATAATATTTTTTTACCAGACTATGACCCAACAAAACCTTCTTCATTTATAACATACCTTGATGCTACAAATCTATATGGTCATAGTATGTCACAAGCATTACCATATGGTGGTTTTCGATGGTTAAGCGAGCGCGAAATTCTGGATTTAAATATTATGGCTGTTGGTGATGATAGTTTACATGGCTACGTTTTGGAAGTGGATGTGCATTATCCGACTGAGTTGCATGATGCACATTCTGATCTTCCATTTCTAGTAGAAAATATCATACCGCCAACAGAAAACGCTAAATTACCGAAATTAATTCCTAATTTACAAGATAAAGAAAAATACATTGTACACTATAGAACTTTAAAACAAGCCATCGCCAACGGCTTAGTGGTAATGCAAACCCATCGAGTATTACAGTTTAAGCAATCAAAATGGCTAAAATCGTATATTGATTTTAATACCAATTTACGTAACAAGGCCACCACAAAATTTGCGAAGGACACTTTTAAATTAAAAAATAACCCGATATTTGGTAAAACTATGGAAAATGTGGAAAATCGAAAGGATATAAAATTAGTAACACATTGGGATAACAGTGTAGGCAGAAATGGAGCTAGAGCACTAATATCCCGCCCCAATTTCAATAGTAGCTCGATATTTACCGAGAACTTTGTTGCTATACATATGAATAAAGTTAAAATATTGTACAATAAACCAATTTATATCGGTTTTTCCATATTAGATATATCAAAGACTGTAATATACGATTTTTATGATAATTTTATTAAATCCAAGTTTGGCGATGATGCTTCGTTACTTTACACCGATACTGACTCGCTTATATTAAAAGTGTATACGGAAAACTTTTATCAAACTATATCAGAAAACCCCGAAAAATTTGATACATCAAATTACCCCGAAATTAATAATTTCAACATAATTAAAAGTAATTCTGTAGTTGGTAGAATGAAAGATGAGTTTCCTGGTGATCCGATAATAAGTTTTTATGGTACCGGCGCGAAGGCTTATTATGTAAAGTCCATTAATAATGAATTAAAAAAAGCCAAAGGTATCAAAAAATGTGTTATCGAGAAAGACCTTCATCAGGAAGACTACCAAAGAATTGTTGAACGGGGTGGTTTGATATTAAGAAAGATGAAGACATTTAGAAGTGAATTACATAACATTTATACCAACATAATAAATAAAGTAGCATTGTCACATAGCGATGATAAACGTTATGTAATTCCCAGTTCAACCAAAACTCTACCTTGGGGGCATGCAGACATAGATTTTTACAAAACAGACCCGGAAGAAAACTTAGCAAATTTAGTCACCGTGTTGGAATCATTTCTAAGTCAGGACAGCACGTAATCTGGAAAATCCATATTTCATTATTTGTATTGTTTTTATTATTTCTATTAAACATACAACATTAATATGTAACGATAGTATTGTAATTTTTTTTTTTTTAAATAAAAAACATGTATTCATTACTTGATTGCTTTTTTATTGAACCTTTATTTTAAAATTATAAATATAATGAAGTGTCGACAAATAACAAACTGTAAAAGTTATTGTTGAAAAATTTGTCTAATAGTAAATTAAACGCACAGGTCTACGAGTAAATGTTTAATGTGAAACAGGTTTGCTGACAAGATCCTCCATAGTCTTTTCAATTTTCAACATTCTAGAGTTAAGTTCATCACGCAGTTCGTCTTGCCTAAGTTCATATATTGCAATAACAGTATCATCAATGTATCCTCTAAGTTCTTGACCGGTTTCAATTAATTTCTTGCGTACGTAACCTTCAAGTTGGTTTCTGAATATATCTTTAATAACAATTGTTGAGTCATGTAAAGCTTTCTGCGTATCTTGCACACACTGAGCAAGGTTATTATCAACATAATTTCGTGTGGTCGCATCGTCTCCTTCAAGAGGTTCTGCTAAATAGCACAATCTTTTGCTTCCCATGTCGTAATCTCCATTAGGTGTAAGTTTAAAACCTATTCCTGAAGGACCTCGCATAAAGTTAAAATCCTTAAATTTTCTTTTGCGACCGAACTTATCAATAGTGTTTACTTCTGACATTGTTATGTGAGACTGATTTGAAACCATTAGATTTCACCCTAATATATGGTTCTATTTCATTAATAAACGGACTCTGCAGAAAAATATGGATTGCAAAACGTATTTTAGGTGATGTTTAATAAATACACATACAGATTCATTTTACTATTGTTTTATTGAAAAAAAAAAAAATTAAAATATAACAAAAGATTGAGTTTACTTTTTATTAAAAAAAAAAAATAAAAAATATAACAAACAAAAAAATTAAAAATTAAGAAATAAAATACATGTTAATTTCTTCTGTACAGGTAAGCTTCTTCTATGACCCAATTTCTTCTCTGGATGGCGCGTTCATTAATGTCCTTGAACTGGTAGTAAACTAGTCCACAAAAGCCGCATTGTACAAATTTAACCCTGAAAAGGTCAATGTAGTTGAAGTCGTACGTAAGATCATTTCGCCAGCAGATACCTAGTCTTTTACAATGATGACAAGTTAAATAAAAAGCTTTTGGTATATGACTGTATCTTTTGGCTGCTTCACTAGGTTGTTCATCAGTTGGCAACATGATGTTTGAATATGTTGTACTTTTCAATCGCGGTACTCTAATTATGTATTACTTTTTAAAATAACCTTGACAGGACCAAAAAAAAAATCCTTGAAAATTACAACCTCGAAAACGACCCTGACATTGACGGGTACTTTGACCTTGGCCTTGGCCTCGCATCTAACAAGTTTAGTACTATATTTATATGCTTCTTTAAAATAACCTTGACAGGGACAAAAAAAAAATCCATGAAAATTACAACCTTGAAAACGACCCTGGTATTGCCGGTTACGTCGGCCTTGGCCTTGGCCTTGCATCTGACAAGTTTAAATATTATACTTAATGCATCGAACAAAAGGAATAAAGGTGGTGTAGTGGGGGAAATGGGCATAAAAGCAGACTTGCTGGCTCGAGCTCTTCACAGTTCGTCAGAACACCAAACAGTACAGTGCTAAGATAAAGTAAATAGTGTGAGTTTTAATATCGAAGATGTCGAGTGTACGGTCTCTTTTAGATGCTCTTGACGTGAGCTGCGGTTCGCAGCAAGGCATGCTGGATAACATGAGTGGTTTGGAAGTGTTAAGTCCGGGGGTATTCGAGAACTGGAATGGCATGGAGCATGAAGATGCCGAAGACCGAGCCCTCAATGATGGTCGCGACGAAGAGATAGTTCAGTCGGCAGCGCAATTCCTCGAATGCTGGACGGAGGAGAAGGAGCCAAAGATAAATGTGATTAGTGATGTGGTTGTGCGAAAAGCATCGCGGCCTAGGGAATCTTCTCCGAAAGCTTCGAAATTGAAAAAGCTCTTGACTATGCGGAAGTCGGAAATCGCCGATAAAAAAATATTTTATTCGGCGATTAAAGGTGTGGGACAAGGGAAGAAGAAAAAGTTTAACTTTAAGCGTCCCTCCACCCCTGTTCCATTACCCGACTTCCTAAAAACAGCACCAAAAGAGCCATTGTCGGTAGAAGTTGAAGTGATAGAAGGCCCCGATGGACCAACACTACCAACGTTACCAACACCAGCCAGCGTAGAGAAGGAAATAGTGTCGGAGGTGAAGTCTTCCCCAGCACCACTGTCGCCGATATTGGGGTGCCGGAAACCCATGAAGAAGCGGTTTAAGCGGTGTTTTGAAGGCGATGAAGTTTCCGCTGCTTCGTCGTCGTCGTCGTCATCGTCATCGTCTTCACCAAATAAAACCGCTTCTTCTTCGTTAATATATTCGGAGCCATCGCAACCGGAGTGGGTCGAAGACTTCACCAACTCTCAGAAGAGCAAATTGACAGACATTTACGAAATGAAAAAACGCTTAGTGAAAGAAGTGAACGAGTGTGACAGTGACATTTTAGAACTTGAAAGACAATTAGAGATAAAAAAGGTGAAATCTGCGCGGTTAAAAAGACAATTAGAGGACTTTAATAAATTATGTAGTAGGTGTTAGGTAGTTGTAGATATTAGCTTTTAATTTATAGTATTAAGTTTGTAAATATATATATATATATATATATATATATATATATATATATATATATATATATATATATATATATATATATATATATATATATATTGTAGTTAATAAAAAAAAGTGTTTGATCAAATTTTTATATTTAATGAGAATAAAAATGACTTGAAAATTTATTTTTGTGTGTTATTTCATATAGGCCCTGTCCCACATAATATTAGGTAATAAAAAAAAAAAGAGTGAATAATCCACTAAAACTACGCAATAGCAATAGTTGTAAATATTTTCTGATAATATTTACAAGTATGCTAAAACATGGTTCGGTTTAAGAAGTTAAGGTTCTGTCGCCAGAACTTCTAATACTTTGTATCTCAATATTGTATGTTTTTATGAAAAAAACATAAAATATTGGTTACAAAGTATTATAACCAACTAAAACTACGATCAAATTATTTTGTGGTCCTGAAAAGGACCGTTTGGTTGTAAAACATGCGACTCTTTTATTGTGTTGTGGAGTCGCACGGCCCGTCATCATCAGCGGGGGTGGCGGTGCTGTCCTCTGTATATTCGATGATGAACCGCCAAAGTTCATCCCATCTAGGATCGTTCGACTCCCACTCCAAACAATTCTCTGTGGTAGAATCTACCACAGGGCATTGGATGGGTTGTTGTTGTTGTTGAGTCGCAGACATGTTGAACTAAAATGATTGTAATAAGTATTGGTGGTCGTATATATAGAGACAAATTAATGGTGGGGGGTGAAAACAAATGTCGTATTACGTATTGAGACCAAAAGTTGTTTGTGGTCTCAAATACGAACGAACGATTTAGCTGGGTTCCACCAGCACTTAAAGTTTTAATACTTTGTATCTAATATTGTATATTCTATACATACAATATTAGTAACAAAGTACTAATATGTACTAAAACTACCATCAAAGTATTTTGTGGTCCTGAAAAGGACCGTTGTTGTGTGCCCTTAAAAAGGGCCAGGGAGAGTGTGGGGCTTATGGTGCCCCATCCTCGCTGGTCGACCACCAGCTTGACGAATCGCAGGGGCCTTGCGGGTCGTCGGGTGTTGGTGATGCTGGAATTTCCAGCACCGCATCTTCCGTCAAGTCCGGCTCTGGCTGCGGCGACGGAGTTTCGAGTATTTGTAAGACCCAATCGCCCGCATCGTCTAATTCCACTAGACCCGGATCATGGTCATATACTAGCGGAATCGGCTCATCCAAGTCGTCCCAACGTAGGACGTCAATTTCAAAATCCACCTCGTCGTCGTCGTCGAAGACTTGCAGGTCTCCAACGTTGTCGGCTACGGTGTCATCACTAAAGATGGATGAGCCTCGGCTGGCGGGTCTTTCTTCCTCCATGTTTATCGTATGAGGGTTGATGAATATATGACTGTGTAACTGGCCCAGTCTCATATATATAGAACTACCCCCACCCCACCAACGGATTCTAAATGTTATGTATTGGTGAGAGCTTATAGAATTATTGATTTTTTCAAAAACTTTAAATAAGGAATTAGATTTGTTTAGACAATAAGACTTATTCTTAATATTTTGTGAAGAATACATTACAAAAAAAATAATAGAAACCTTGTTTGAACTGTTAACATTTTCATAGGTTCTCAAGCATATAACGACAAATCGTCGTTAAACGAATATCTCGCCCCATAAGTGACGATTACTAAACTACGATCAAAATATAATGTGGTCCTGAAAAGGACCGTTTTTGTGGCCCTAAAAGGGCCTGGGGGGAGGGTGGGGTGCCTACCGTGGAGTAATACCCAACGATATTAACACCGACCTAGGTGCAGCCCTTGGTCTTCTCATTGGCGGCACCGTCGTCGTCGCTGGTGGTGTCGGCGTTGCAGGCGGTGCCGAAGGTGCCGCTCCTGGTGCGGTACCCCCGCACTCCTCACACTTGCATATTTTGCCGGGCACGAATGGCCTGACAATGCCAATGATCCTTTTTGGTATATCTTCCATCTTGCCGATCGAATGTGTAATGATGAAATAATTCTAATACCGGCCTCTATATACATTCAAAAAGTTGGAGGGGGTAAGGTGGAGTGCATATATGCATTATATAAGTTTGAGAATAATATGATTTTATAACTCATCGTATCTCTGGTATGGACACAAACTACCCCCCTCCACTTTTCTAGCATATAGTACTAGACTTTCTTTACATTTTTTTCAAATAATTTTTTTTGATATTTCTAACCATTACTTTGCTACATATTTACAAAAAATGCAAATTATGCATATATTTTAATTATTTTCAGGCAAGGTAAGGAAAATTTTGAAAATGTTTTGACGGAATCGTAATAAGGAAGAGTTGAAATATATCACACTATTTTTCCCGATTCGCTAATATAAAAAAAAACTCCCCTACAACTTCCACACACTCCCGTTCGGCGGCCCTAGCCTCCTAACTCGAGAATTTCAATTTTTTCGTCTAAATTTTTTGTCATTTTTAAGATTTTCCAATTTTTTTTTCACCATTGTATTCTACTCAAAATTCTAGGTAATTAAAGTGCTTTTATTTTTTCTCTATCTTGAACGGTTCCCGAGCTACAGCGCTTTAAAAAATTCAAATTACCAACTTTCTATAACCCTTTTTTTCAAATTTCATTTTTTCGAATTTTCAAAAATACTACAATATGTAGAAAAAAATTCTCTCTTTAATTTCCCAATACCGTTTTTCTCTAAATCTTCAACTTTAGCGCGTATTCAGCATTTTCAAAAAAAAAAAAAAATTATAATTTTTTTTACACCATCGCATTCTCCTCAAAATTTTGGGCTATCGAAGTGCTTTTATTTTTTTTCTATCTTGAACGGTTCCCGAGCTACAGCGCTTTAAAAAATCCAAATTACTAACTTACTATAACCCTTTTCTTAAAATTTCATCTTTCCGAATTTTGAAAAGTACTACCATATGTAGAAAAAAATTCTCTTTCTAATTTCCTAATATCATTTTGCTCCAAAACTTCAACTTTGGCGCGCATTCACCATTTTTCAATTTTTTTTTTGAAAAAAATTTTTTTTTCGTTTTTACTATCGAGAAAAATGCTTGCTTATAGTACTCGATTTCCTCTAAAATTTTTTCTTATAACTTTTTTCCCTATTCCTAACCGTTACTTTCCTACAAATTTTCTAAATCGTTGTTTTCATATTTAGCCTTAAAAATTTTTTCTTGTGTTATTCAAGCTCTTTTTTCCACTTAATAAACCACCATTTTCTAAATTCCCGTACTCTTCTCTTAAAGAGCGGGCTTTTCCGCCAGCTTTTTTTTTTGGTTGGGTTTCAAATAAATATAAAACTACTACTTCACTCATTACAAATTTATTGATTCAAGAACATTATTTTGTGTTACATATAATAGATACATTAAAATATAGATTTATTGGTCACCGAACCGTTTAATACATTATAACTAAAAAATGAGTCGTGAATAACTAATGCGTACACTTTAGTGTCTTTGGGGAATTTATTCTTTCTCGTTTGGAACTCCAATTTTACATCCACTGTCGATGAGTTAATCGCCTCTGGTTGATGACTGCAATTGATAATAAAAACGGGGTTTTTCATATATTCCGCGAACGTTATCATCGGATCGTTTATTTCGCGCCCGTAGTAGCTGCTTTGGAAGTTTTCGTAATTATAATAGGCTGCTGCGTACAGTTTCTTGGCGAAATCTAAATTCCATCTTTCGTATGGATAAACGGTTGAATTCAGATACAGTCTAATGTCGCATACGTCGGCGTGGGTAAACTGGGTTGCGTTTTTTTCTTTCTTGTCGCAATTATTGCTGTCTTGAAACCCGGCGATTATATAGCGCGGTCTTTCCAGACTTGTACTCGTTCTCAAGGCCCACACGTCGGAAGATGTTTGCCTTAAAGCTGGTAATTCGTACAGATCCCATTTACGATATGCCATTTGAATACTGGCATTGTTTCCTCCTTTATTAATGCGAGACGGTATTTTCAATTTTTGCTTGTCGTCTGGAATGATGTGACGAATTTTCCATTCGATTTTGTCGATACTAATTTCTGCCTCTACTTCGCCGACGTAATAATTGGTAAAAGTGCGAGCTATAATCATAATAAGCTCTTGTTTTACGTTGAAAACACCTTTTGCGTAATCTTCGGCGAATCCCATAAGATATTTTAAGGGTAATTTCCCGGAGAATACGTTACTTGCCGTGTCTACGATATCTTGGTTTGCTTCGTCGAGACCCCATCCGCACGTCATGAGAGATCTTTGTTGCAAACTTCCGAATGAAACCATGGTTTTTAATGTCGTCGTAACTCCAGGTTTACGAACCACGGCGACCTGCTCACCTCCCATCTCGTAGCGAATTTCATCGAACAAAAATGCGAGGGCATTATTTGATAAAAAACATCTTTTCGTTGCGTCTATGGGTTTAAATTTTCCTTCGATATATATGTAACTTTCGGCGATATCCAGTATAATATCTTGAAAATTAATGGGGATACGGACTTCATCCGAATTGTTGAATGATGGAGATCCGTATGGTTTATACGTATGCTCTTCTAGACTAATAATGGAATTGTCCAAGATGGGCTCGGAGAAAACCTCTATTTTATCGCTGGTGGTGGAAATCATTTTCGCACTTTAAGACCGATTGATTTTAAAAATTTATAGTCTTCGGCAGATAACTGTTGAGATGTTTGTGATCTAACGTCTGGACGACGACTAATCTTGACGTTAACTCTTCTTTTACTTTTATTATGTTTCGGCGGTTCCCCCATCTTAGTCGACAGCACACACAATTGACGATTGAAGCAAAAACCCATTTCTATGAAAGTTTCTTCAGTTCCAATTTCACGATTATTTTCTCGCCTTGAAAATTGATTAGATCACCGCTATCGTCCAAGATGCGAAGAGTAATGTTGTCGATAAACTGACGTCCTGCCGGCATTAACGGCATATAAATATTATTTTGTGGTTCTTTACTGATTTTGTAACCGGGCTCCACGTCGATATCGAATTCGAACAAGGTATGACCTTCCACCGAATTCATATATGCTCCGGAAATTATATTACAATCTACGCGTATGATACGTACTTTCATTATTTCCACCATCTCGGTTGATTCGTGCTTTTTGTCTCTTTTTAACACTGTATGATTAAATCCTAACATTTTACCGATACTCGCCTCTCCCCGGAAATCTATAGTATATTGGGATTTCAGTTCACATTTCAGCGTATTATTATTAGCGACCAAGTAAAAGATTCCATCGTTCTTTTCTTCAGTTGAAATCCTCAAAGCCTCCAACATAGCTTTACCTATCTCATCTATTTCATAGGCCCCAGGTGGAATCTGCAATTGTATCGACTCGGTGGTGTAACCCTCCTTCATGTAGGCAAACTTATTGTTGCTTTCGTCCACATTAAAAATTGAATTGTATGTGTAAAATCCCAGCAATGCCAGACCATATTTGTTTTCTCTATTTAATTCGACTGGTGGATAAAAATCGGCGCTTAAGACGCTCGAGTGTCCTGTTAGTGTGAACGTATAAGACATGACTAACCATTAAAACATCACACATCTCGGTTTTATTCTTAGCGGCAACATTTAAAAAGATTCATCTTCACACCTTTTCTCACTGCATTAGATAGTGATGTTTTTATGCTATTTTCTGCTTTTATGCGCACATCGCTGATTTTGCAATAACAACAAAATATTTTTCTAGCCGTAAGATCCTCATCAGTCATAACCTCGTTTAAATTGCTGCTGCTGCTGAAATAATGTTTGCAACCGCACTGATATTTTAATATATCGATATCGCTTTTAAGGTGCTCGGGCAACTTTTCCCAAACGAATGGAATTTCATTTGGGGCTAATGCAATCATTACTTCCTTGGGCATGTTTTCTAACTGTTTCACGGTCATTTTCCTTAATCCACCGGCTAGATGAAATGCTTTCAGTGATTGCAACATTTTAGTATAGTTATTGCGATCCATTTGCGGTGTTAATGGTGACGATGATGATGATGACATCTTTTACGCTGATGATTCGACAAGAAACTTTAAGCACAAATGTCCACACCAGACTGTTCCAAAATCCTGCTGACGATCGTATGTATAGTATATAATTTTTGATGGTTCCGATCCCGTTTGTAGATATCGTACCAATTCGATCGGTGGGGGTAAATCGCCGAAGCTGTCATAATATGTTACTTTAGAATTATTTTTTCTATAAGCTACCCAATGAGTCCCTGCACCACGCGTACTATCCAAATTCACTATTGCTGCTTCGTAACGTCGAGGACCTTGTCTAGGTAATAAATCCCTCATATAAACGCCTCGAAAGTGTCCTATTCTTTTCTTTTTGGCATATTTTTCTATATCGATGTTAAATAGTGGTCTTCGAGGTAGGGATTCAATTAGTTTTTTGATCTACGATTTAAAAATAATCCCATACCTTTACGATATGGCTTTAGAAACAAACCATTTCCTTTCGATTTTAAATACAGGCCGGCACCGGTTTTATCTTCGCTGCTTTTTTTTACTGCTTTTATGGCGCGCACAATTCCCGCTGCCCCACCGGCTAATGAACCCAAAGCTGATAACCCGGCAAAAATTGGTATTAATGGTAATATTCCACCAGTTTTAGGAATCGGTATTATTCTCGGTGTACGAACCTTCCTTTTGCCACCTGCCGCTTTTACCGATCTACGTGCTGCCGACAGAGCTATTTTAGATGCATTCATGACATTTTTTTCCAACACATTTTTACTTCCGGCTTTTAATAATTCCCTTCGAACTGCTTGTCGAATAGCTGTTCCGAAACTGGCTTTCCGAACATGTCGATTTTTATTAACACCTTTCCTTTTTGTATGACGCGTGCCTTTACTAGATGTTTTTTTTGTTGATAATGATGATGGTACACCCATACCAAAACGTTGTTTTCCTTTCATAATGTTTGTAACTAACCAAGCTGCTGTTTTTTCACCTAAACTGGAATCTTTCGATTTTACTCTATTCCAAGCACTTTGTTCGAACTCGTAATCCGCTCGATGTCTCGCACTTATGTTGTCTTTATTATGTAAATAGGCTAAATCGTGTTTTTTGCATGCGGCATCCAAAGGATTAATGCCTGGATCACCTCTTGTTACACGTTTTATTACTTTTGTTCCGGGTCCGCAATATTGATAACCAGGAATGTGTACCTCGAATGGTAATTTATTTATTAACGAATTCACAATACCGTATCCAGTTTTGTTGGAAACGTGAGACCGTCCACTTCGTTTGACGCTCGGCATCTGAATGACAGTTTTTGTGAAAAATTGCCTATAAAATATCAAATTTTCCTAAGATGCGCGTTATCGATCTTAAACAAAAACTTCCTATTGACAATCTCGATGAAAAAGTCGGACTTGGATTTGAAAAGAAGATAATGAAGAGACACGGTCCTCTACTTCCTTCCTCTATTCGCGGCCTGTTAATTGGTCCATCCAATTGTGGAAAAACTAATGTCATGATTTCGCTGCTTACACACCCCCTTGGGCTACGTTTCGAAAATGTCTATATTTACTCGAAATCTCTGTATCAACCGAAATATGAGTATTTAAGGAAAATTTTAGCGCCCATCAAAGGTTTAGGCTGCTATGCCTTTAGTGATTCCAGTAATATTGTGGAACCGTCCGATGCAAAACCAAACTCCATATTTATCTTTGATGATGTTATATGTGAAAAACAAGATGTTATAAGATCGTACTTTAGCATGGGACGTCATAAAAATATCGACTCCTTTTACCTAGCGCAAACATATTCGCGAGTGCCTAAACAGCTTGTGCGAGACAACGCCAATTTTATTATTATGTTTAAACAAGATGAGTTGAATATGAAACACATATTTTCCGACCACGTTTCACCGGATCTAACTTTTACTCAATTTCAAGAAATGTGCTCAAAATGTTGGGATAATAAGTATGGATTTTTAGTAATTGATAAAGACAGCGATGTGAAATCGGGAAGATACCGCAAAGGATTTGATAGCTATATATTACTGTAATAATAAGAGAAAACGCTCATTTGATTGTTGAAACGTCCTTTGTTAACATCATGAATAACGCGATCGACTTAAAACGTAAACTAGTGGAAGCTACCAATGCCGTCAGAAAAAAATTTAAACAAATTAAAGCGGCTAAAGAGTTTAATGTTGTGAAATTGGAAAAGTCTTACGAACCCATTTCTAAGCCATTGACAACTATATCTGATGTGGTTAAGCAACGTCAGCAGCAGCAGCAGCAGCAGCAACAACAACAGCAACAACATTATCCAGCTACAAAGTCACATAGTCTGAGTACATCAGTGCAGTCGACTCAAATATCAGGTTTTCCCCAACCTACACATTCCTTTCAAACCTCCACACCTATTCAGCAGCAGCAGCAGCATCGCATTTCAAAAGAAGATATTAGCCAATCGGTGTTTGATACACCCTCGACATCAACTAATACATCTCTCGCATCCGCTGACACCACAACTTCCGATACTTTAAACGCACACCTGAAAGGATTACGTTCGAAACCATCTCTATACGATACTGTATATGGTGTACGTTTTGGTTCAAAAACAGATTATAACAAAAATTTTATTGGTAATTTAGAGGTGCGTTTTCGAAATGGAAATATTGTCTTATACAAAAAAGGGAAAAATATTGCAGAATATGGTGGATCACCGGCACTTTATGATTTGTTATTTCTTAAAACACCCCCAAGTGTAGGCAAGGAACAACAACAATTAAGTGATAATGTACTTTCAACGTACAAGGAAATTTTGGAATCAACGAATGCTGTCTACAACAATTTTAAAAAAAGTGATGGTTTACGGGAGACCAGATGGAACAAATATTTACGAATTATTAAACCTCTGATAATGGGCACAAAATTAGGTGGTACTATTACAAGAAAAAATCTCTCGGAAAAACTACAGTTACCCACAAAAAAGAAATTATCTTCGAAAAAATTTCAATATGTCTACTGGAACAAAGCTAAAGAGTTGGTGGATCGTTTACGTTTGTTGTGGAGTTCCAAAATGGCCGGTCACACTGGACACGAAAATGAAATTATGTCAATCATAGAGGAATTACGAGAAGAAGATATAATATATTAAGCTCAATATTTAATGATATTATTCAGTTCTTTCTTCGATCTGAAACCTTTAGTATTACTAATAATATGGAGCCCAGTCTAGAAAAAATCAAGATTGTTAATGAACTACATAGAACGGCTAGAAAAAATTTTGTAAGACGGCGCACGATAATAAAAGGATACAGAGATTTGTGGCAAATTGATTTGGCTGAAGTGCAACAGTATGCTGATGAAAACGATGGTTATCGTTATATTTTGGTCTGTATAAATTGTTACTCGAAATTTGTCTATACCAAAGCCATAAAAAACAAGACTGGTATAGAAGTTACTAATGCGATGAAAAGCATCATTGAAGAGGCATCATATACACCAACAAATCTGCAAAGTGATCAAGGAAAGGAGTTCTATAATACAAACTTTCAAGCCCTGATGAAAAAATATAATATAAATCATTATTCCACTTACAGCACAAAGAAAGCTGCAATTGTTGAGCGAGTCATAAGGACTTTAAAAAATAATTTATATAAACAATTCTCGACAAGAGGATCTTACAAATGGATACATATATTATCGGCAGTAACAAAAACCTATAACCATTCGAAACATCGCACCATTGGAATGAAGCCTGCAGACGTGCAAGAAAAAACACATATTAAAGCATATGATTATTTAAAAATTGTACCTAAAAAATTTAAGTTTTCCATGGGTGACATTGTGCGTATTAGCAAGTACAAAAGCTTATTCGAGAAAGGATATACGCCCTCTTGGTCAACCGAATTGTTTAAAGTTGTAAAAGTTAACGTTACAAATCCACCTACTTACTTGTTGGAATCGTTAGAAGGTCAGCCTATAAGAGGGTGTTTTTACGAATCAGAACTACAAAAAACAAGCAGTCCTGAAAAGTAGAAAAGGTCCTTAGACAACGCAAGAAAAATCACATCGAACAATTATTTGTCAAATGGCTAGGATTTCCCAACCACTTCAACTCTTGGATAGATAAAGCTAATATTGTTTAAATAACATATTGTATGACTATATTTTTTATTTAAAATGTAAAATAAATAAACAATATATTGTAAAATAAAGTTTTTTATTTCAATCTTCATCATTAAAAACAATGACAATAAAACATCATACACATAAATAACATTTCAATATTCTTGGAGGGAAGGTCCAATTCACCGACGACTACGACGTTATCTTCAAGGCTATGCCACTCGGAGTGCGTTCTCCTATTCTTTAACCTGCTTTTTTTAGATTTTTTTTGAAGTCGAGTCGTACGACAGTGCGCTTAATGAGTCATTTAAAGGCTGATGATAGAGTATTTTCTGCATAACTTCAATTTTTGTTTAAAGCTCACTATTATTTTTGTATATCATGGGGAGGACATCCTTGTTAAATATGTCACATATTACAACTGCAAAATTGTAAAATTTTCTATTAACAAAGTGTTTTGTCACAGCATCGTCATCATCTTTAGGTTCGCCTAAGTTGGTTATGATTTTTCCACCCATATCATACTGCCCATCCGCTGTAAGTTTAAAACCAATCCCTTGTGGCCCAGATAATATATGATATTTTTCATTATATTTCTGACGACCAAATTTATCAATTGTGTTGTTTCCTCGACTCATTTTCAATCTTTACTAAACTATTTTATTTTTATTTGCCCTACTTATATTAAATATTTCAGCTGAGAAAAAGAAACACTGACTATGATCTACTGGGTTGGTATGTTTATAAAAGAAATAAAATAAAACTGTGATTGTAATAGATATTTATTTACAGTTATTTAATTGCACAAATACAAAAATTATAAAAAATTAATTTTCCATGTCTTCGTTTTCGTTGCTCAAAATTCTATCCCATCCGACACTATTTCGATCGTCAACGTCTTGGGCTGTTGCTGTTGCAGAAACCAATTCATATTTTGCAGCAAGCTCACCTGGTAAATGTGGAATATTGACGAGGTATTCTTTTAATTCTTCTTCAACCATTTCAGCACAAAATGTATCCATGTCTATGGAACCATATAAAAATTTGTCGCACAAGTGTGCCCCAGCCATAAAATTGATTGTATCCCTGATCTCGTTCTTATATTGATCTTTGGTTACATCAATATGCGACCAATCATTTACGCTATCTAACATATCGTGAGCCCTATTTCTTAATTCTCTCCCCAACCAAAATATGTATCTATCTACACATTCGTTGGCGGTCGTCGTCGTCATCGCATCAGCAGACATCTTTAACAGAAATAATGAACACGCGTAAGTATTCTGACATGTGCAACTATATTTTAAATTTAATTACATCCTTTTTTTTCAAACAATTTACATACAATTTACTCCAATGAGCCAAAACGTAATAATGTTCGAGTATTGTTTCCAAAAACTCTAGTGCCCTGCCCCAAATAAGTTAGAGTGTATTTATCTTTAGTTTTACTCATAATATCTACAATATCGTCAGATAGTGTTTCGGCAACACGTTTTGGTAAAAAAGTCTCAAATGTGCTATTATCACCGTCATCGTGTAAAGCCACTAAAAGAGTTTTACCAAATCGTGTAGTCATTGAAACCATCTTTACAATTTTATACACTTTGCCTACAATCATTTCGGTAACCTTTTTTCTCTCTAAAACCTCGAAATCTTTGCTAAACATTTCATTAATTTCATCTAGAGTTTCTTTTGCAATACTCATTATTGAAAAAATGGTATATAAATCCAAAAATTACCGTGAATATAAAAGCACTTTCAGAACACTACACGAACACAATATTTGATGTTTATGCCACTGATATCTGCGACTGTTTGAAGTCACTTCTTTTCCCACGAACCTTTATAGCGGGGTTTCAAGGTCGAATTGTAACAATGGTGGGGGTAGCTTAACGATAGAAATAGTGGGAGGAGTATTCAAGGTCAAATGACGTCACACATTTAAATTAGTATAAGGATAACTTCAAGGACAAAATATAATGAAACAAATAACTACATTTTATGTACTTTATTCATTGATTTTTTTCTGCCATTCTTCTATGCGTGTAACATTATCACCTAAACCTAATTTCCTTAATTTGTTCAATAATAATTGTTTGTTTTTATTTCTTAGAAAATTCTTACAAACTATACTAGCTAAAAGACACACTTCGGCATGGTCCATATACTTAAAAAATACACTAAAGTCCTGAGCCTCCGAATCTTGCATTTCATATGCGTAAAATTCCGAACAGGCTGCAGAAATTAGAAATTCCTCGTACATTTCTCGCACTAAACTTTCCATATTAACTACTACTACGTTAAACTTAAGTCCTACACTCTAATTTCATCTAACACAACCGGATCTGCAATGAACCTAATCAGTTTTTCCAAACAGTCACCAAACCCCAACTTTTTTATCTCACGAACAAAGTCTTGTAAATTTATTGTTTTGCTGCAATATTTACGACATGCATTCGCAGCCTTTTCATATTCATAAGCCAAATCACAATAGCGCGACGCCCATTCTGCTCGACTTTTCATTGCATCATTGAAATAATTATTAGCCGTTTCAGTGAACTCATCGCCCAATTTTTTTACTGTCTCTTGCAAAGCACTATTCATATTATTCACTCATTTTTACATTCACGACACTTTTTTATTGCTGGTGGTGGCCCATCTATATAATGACGATATATTTGTTCATAGTGAATGTAACAGGGTAAGCTTAACTGTAGTTCCTTGTTACACCGATATGACGCTGGCAGCTTATCCCAAATTTGGCGTAAACTCAGCGTATCAACGCAAGTTTTTAAATATTCGAGAGGAAAAAATGCTAGATCCTTCTCTTCAAAATCACACAAACTTTTTAAATTACTCTGATATAAACAAATTACTCTACCGACTTGCTCTATAATTTTTTCTTTAGATAGTTCCGTATCTGACATTTCACACTGAATGAATGCAAATAGACTCACACAATTTATAGAACAATTTGCAAGGTCAAAATCATTTCAAGATCATCCCACACTATTACAATGCACAAATAATTACTTCAAGGTCACACATCCAAGATGACCTTCAACAAAGTCAAGGTCGTCTCGATCAAGGTCAAGGTCGCACCCACAACCTTGAACACAAGGCCAAGGCCAAAGCACACGTGCACTTTCAAGGTCAATGACAAGGACATGTGGGCGGGGCCAAAGAGGGGTGGGGCAAGGTCATGGTCAAGGTCGAGGAGTGGGGGGATTGAGAGAATCGGGTTATGTTCACTACTATTAGTCATGCATAATCTTTTAGAAAATAAATCGTGTTGATAAATTGATCGCCTGTTCTGGATTTTGGAAAATAGAAATTATTGTAATGTAATTTCGAAGACTTTTGCAAAAATACTTATTACTTACTAAGTTTAAATAATTTATCAAATAATATATCGTAATAAATTTCAAACTAAAAATCAAAAAAAAATTGAACCGACTTCTAAAAATGCGCTAAAAAGTGAAAAATAACTATAAATTTTTATATGAATTTAAAATTTTTTAAATCGCCAGATTATTTCTAAATGAAAGAAATAAGAACTTATACTAAATATATACAAATTATAGTAAGAAAGCAATTACAAATAAAGTATTTTTGGTCTGTTTATGCAAATCACATATCATCAGGTATTAGATTCGCGCCAACTTCAAAAATTTCAATTTCATATAAAAATTTATAGTTTTTTTCACTTTTTAACGCATTTTTAGCAGTCCGTTCAATTTAGAAAAAAACTTTATTGTAAATGGAATACTCTATATATTCTTTGCTAGAAAAAAAATGTTTTACTTCTGATTTCAAAAATGTATAATAAATTAGATTCCAACTAGTCATTATTTGGTGTAAATTATTAATAAACTGATCTAAAAAAAACTAGGAAGCCTAAAAAAATCAATGCTTTATTTTAATTTTCATTGTGACGTTTTAATATGGTTTCGAATACTTATTATCTTGACATATTATATTGATTAATATATGTTTTGACGTGGGCTATTCGGATGAAGGAAAGTATCATTATAACTCTAATAATAAAAATATATCCTGAGTACAACATGTATACTGTAATATATATTCTTGACGTCGAGTACCATATACTGATACAATAAGATACAATGTCAAAAAAATGTAATGAAAAGTCTTAGGTGAAAAATCAAAACCGTAATTAGAAATGAAGAAGTTAAGGTTCTATCTACGAGATTTCTTATAATTCCTTGTTTGGTGTTGTTGGAGTAATTTGATGAGTAGTTTGAGTATTGTCCGGAGTATGTGACTTTTCTGTAAACTGAGGTTCGAATTTGTCTGCCATGTCTTTAAACCAAAACATCCGAGTAATTTATTTTTTTGTACCTTTTTCTCCATGGTGAGTTTAATGGTTGGGCTGATATCGTTAAGATGAGAAAGGAAATTTTGAAATTGTTCGTCATTTTCATTCCAGATAAGAAAGGTATCGCCTACGTAACTAAGCCACAACTTTGGTCTCTTAATTGCGGATTCAACTGCAAAAGTCTCGAACCATTGAGAGTGACGATCTCATCGGTAGTCCATCATCCTGGATGTAGAATTTTTCCTTTTCCTGAAAATAGAAATTAGTTAAACAACTTTCCAACAAATTCATGATGGCGTGTGGTAGTAAAGATGTTCTTTCTGCTAAGGTCTGTTCTTCTTCAAGTTTCTTTCTTATGATTTTTAGTAACCCCTTAACTGGAACGCTGGACAACATTATGTCGTTAAATAATGACCGTTACATGAAAACATTGTTCCCGGTCTGAAAATTTAGGGCTTATAAAAAATTTTGTTAAAGCGTTAATAGAAAAGAAAATGCTTTTCTTCATTTGAGACGGAAAACGCCCACATAAGTGAGGCAAGCTCGAAGAAGGAATATTCGTTGGGCTGCAAATACGAAAACTCTTTAAAGACGAAAATTTTGAAACTATCCTTTCGAGAAAAGAAAATAGGGCGTGGACTGCCTTCAAAAATGTATGCAGCAACTTCCTAGATAACAAGAAATTTTTGAACTGCAAAGATTTAGTTAAAGAGCTTATTCATTCTTACAAGTTGTTAAGTTGCAACATGTCACTTAAGCTTCATTTTCTTCACTCTCATTTGGAATTCTTTCGTGCCAATTTAGGTGCAGTTTCAGATGATTACGGCGAAATATTACACCAGCAAATTGTTCAAATTGAGAAGCTGTATAGTAGAAAATGGACCCCAAACATGTGTGATCCTCAAACGTGAAACCGATTCCGACGAATACAAGCGAAAATAAACAACCGAATAATTTATTTGATTGTATTATACTTTTTTCAATACAAAATAAAGTATATTTTGTAAAAAAGGTCCAGTTTTTTTTTTAATTTTTGAAAATTCACTAAAATGCTTATGGTTTTCATATATTTTATATTCTTCTTTCCTTCTCTAAAAACTTATGGGTGATAGGTAAAAACCTAGCTCATATTTGAATTCAGCATATTACAGTAGACACAAAAAGCCCAAAAAAATATCAGGGAACAACAAAAAATGCAGCACAGTGTAATCCGAGTTTTTTAAAGTTTATTAGAAGAATTTTGATTTCCTTAAGAGAACCTCACAAAATTTGTGACTAGGGCCCCATAGTCTTTAAATCCGGCCCTTTATAGTTCTCTAGAGACTCATATTTCTTCAAGGATTTTTAATTTTGTTTTGCATTACATGCTGTCTGGTACGAAACCGCTACGTCATGGTCATTTTTAAGAGGTAGTAATAAGAAGCTTTGATAACAATATAATCTGGGTAAGCTTAACGTTTAATCTAAGTTTACAGACGTGTCAAGTTTTAGTTATGTCCTTTATAAAAAGTTTAAATCTGTTAACAAATAAAATACGAATTTATTAGTCATATATAAATACGTATCTCGAGCAAAAAGAACAAAGTACTTGTATGTAATTGTCAAAATGGGCGGACGTAGTGTATCAATAAAGTATTTTTCCATGAAACACTAATTACCTATTACGTTCTTTTCAGATTCTGTGAATTGCATGGTGTAGTCCGGCCAGATGAAGTTCCTGCAAGTTGCCACTTTTGTAATTCTAGCCGTCTTGGTCACCGATACTCTAGCCAGGCGCGGATCCAAGGGGGGGGGGGGGGGCGGTGGGGGCGATCGCCCCCCCCCCCCAAGAGCTTGGAGTTCAGGAAAATAGATCCGATTTTGCCTCTTATACTATAGTTTATTCAAAAACTAGGGAGAGTTTTTCTTTTTTTACCTTTTTTTTTCTTCGCAAACTACCTGTGTTCTTTAGTCCGGTGTCTTTGGCAAAATCTGTTAGACATATATTTTTCATAGGAATGGGTTGGACATTTTATAATCAAAAATGCCGGTCTATAATAATGGACTATTTGGGTTGGATAGCAATAGATATTTGGATGTGTGAAGAGTTAAAAAGGATTTTAATCCTTGTCATAGGCATCGGAAGGCGTCAAAAGGAGGTCTATTTTATCACTAAATTTTATGGCATAGAGTATTATTTCAGTAATAAATAGTTTTTATAATATTATTTTATTTCTTATGATTTTTTAATAATTCACATATATTAGAAAATATAGATAATTTTGACATATTTAACACAAATCACAACTGTAGTTTTATTATTTTTAATTTTGGCATAGAAACCGTTTTAGGCACATTCAGACTAAAACGTAGCCTTTTTCTCTCACGAAATTCTAAGTTATAATTTAAATACTTACAAAATACCCATTATCAAAAATACAAGAAGTTAAACATATATATAAAAAATAAATTCGTCAATATAATATTAAAATTTTTTTGGGGCTATTGGTCATTATTTTATTAATTCAAAACATTTTTGGATTTGACGTTCCAGTTTATTTATTTCTTAAACCATCTGCAGAATTACAATTAAACACTAAAAAGGGATTCAAATGTCATTAATTTTTATATGTTACAGAAAATTTAAATAATAAATTATGTTAATGCTGGTAAGCATTACGTATCTTATTCGTCATCAAAGTCAGTGAAGCTATCTTCGCTCAAATTAATTATAATTGATTCCTCTCTCACCGATCATGAGATCAAGTTTCCACATTTTATTTTATTCTTTTATTATAAGGATTTTGCGCAATTATCTGTAGTAACTTTATTCAAAAAAATCTTTCAAAAATCCAGTTAAATTATTAATTTTGTAAGTTGTGTTATTGCCAGCAACTTTACCTTTTATTTGAGAGAGATATTTCCTTCACCAACGGACATTTTCCAGACGATCTATAAGAACAGATTTCCTATCTGGTTTTTCCAAACAAAAATTAAGTTTTCTGAGCAATCTCCAGAGCTCAATTCTTTTAATGTCAGGCAAATCCCGGTCTTCATTGATTTTAGTTAGAATTTTGTCGACGGTTGACATCTGCTTCTCATAATAAAATGTATATACAACCCCTTTAATTGCAGTTTACATCTCTTCTTCCAACGAGGTTTTTCGTCTGCCTGTGATCGAATGTGGCTTGGGAGTACTAACAATTCCAGTCGTTTTTTTCTCCTTTAGTATTCGGTACATCGTAGATTTTCCAACTCCTGTCATGTTAGAACAAATCTAAATAGAGCTTTTAACATCATAAACATTCATCGTAATAAGTTTTTCGTTGAGGAAAAAATGACCTCCATCTTTTGGGTATCTCAATAATCTCAAATAATATATAAAAACAAGCACAAACAAAATAAATCACTAAGGACACACTGTAAGATGTACTTTGCTCACTGACATTTTATTGTTGTAGTAAATTTATAAAAGCTTATAATATTTAAATATAATTAGATTTACGGCAGTTCTCAGTTACCGGGGGCACTGAAGCCAGTACGTTGGAGGTTTCGGTATCAGTTTTATTACTCTCTCTAGTTCTTGAATAGTGTATAGGAATGTGTATGCTTGCGATCGGCCCTCCCCTTCCCAAGGGCTTTGAGTTCAGGAACATAGAACCGATTCTGCCTTTTATATTAGGAATATGTATGCTGCTGGCACCCCCCCCCCCCGTTGACAACTTGTTTTTTTCCATAGCACCCTCCCAGAAGCTTTGAACTCAGGAAAATAGACCCGATTCTGCCTCTTATACGAGAAATGTGTATGTTGATCGCATCTTCCCACCCCCTGTCGGAAACTTGCCTTTTCTTGTGATCGCCTTCCCCCCTCTCCAAGAGCTTCAAATTCAAAAAAATAGCCCCGTCCCTGCCTGTTACACTGGAAATGGAAATGTTGCTGATGTACCCCCCCCCCCCGGGGACAACTTGCTTTCGCTTACCATACTGTAGTTTTGTGATATCACCGCCCCCCCCCCCAAGGAGAGAGGCTGGATCCGCCCCTGACTCTAGCTGATGGTAAACCAGTGAGTATATTTCTTATGCTCGTTCACTTTCCTGGTTCCAGATTTGGACATGTGGCCTTCACTTTCTTCCAAGTATATGATTTTTTCACTGTAATATTCGTATAGATATAAATCATATCGAAATTTCGTTAGTTAGAAGGGTGGCCGAAAAACATTTTGACCGAGGGTGCGACGAAAAGTAAAGATCGCACTGTTCAAATGAAATAGACAAAAAAATTTTCCTCTAATATTGTTTGGCTTTTCAACGAAGATCACTTTTCGCAAAATATTAATTATTCCAGATATAACTTCTAAAAATTTAATTTTAAAAAAAAAAGATATATTTAGCGAGGTCTTGTGAGAATGACAATTAAGTGAATATTTTTTGACAGTTTTGGTTTCCTAGTTTAGCTGGTTTTCGTAGCTTTTTCGTTCGAACTTGGGTTTTTTAACGATATTAAAATTATTGGCGTGATTTTGAAAGTGAACTGAAAATGTATTGATTTATTTATTTATTTATTCATTTATTTACGTTAAAATGTGTCTCTATGAAATTACTTATAATTTTTAGACACTGTATTACTTATCGAATAGTTTTCAGTTTTATCCATTTTAATATTACACTAAAATAACCAATATGAGCAGATCTACGATTTATTATGATGGCACTGTACCAGGGTCATTTGGACAAAATGTCAATAAGCAAGTTTATAATATTTGGATATTTATAATTATGGGTCAGATCTATTAGTGATTTAATTGAACCAAATATGGTTGGTCATAGGATGAACAAAGAAATAATCTCGTTAAAACTTGTCTTTTCTTATCTGCTTTCGTTCAATGAGAGCAAAATAAGTTATTTTTAAACATTACCTCAAACAAGACACAATTCGATATACAGGATGTATCATAATAAACCTAATTATTTTTCACTTCTGACATTAATTTATTTTTAACCATAAAGGGGAAGTGGGTACATTGTGGCGTAGTGGAAGACTTGAAAAACTTTTGAACCCCATTAACCTATTCACTAAGACGAATCAAGGCTACCTAAGCAGAAGAATGCGAAAAAATTGTAAAAACCTTTAAGGATCATGCCTAGGTCGATACCTTGCGAGTTTCATGGTTACGTACGCTAGTGGCTTTGTATCACGTGACATCATATTTTTGAAGCTTTTATATTTATTAAATATAAAACTACTTTCTCAAATACCTATAAATATCTGCTACATTTCAAACAAAATTAAATGAGTTATTTTTAAATAAAATGAAAATGAAAGGTTAAAATTGCCCGCGGAGAAGAGCATCGAATGCTTTTGTTACCTCTGTTGCTTGAAAACAATTTCACTGGTAAATTAACCTCGTAGTATATATATATATATATATATATATATATATATATATATATATATATATATATATATATATATATATATATATATATATATCATCCCGAGAAGAAAGTCAAAACTTAGCCTCCTCGCCACAGTGACACGGCAGAGGTACATGTTTCGTCTATATTAGATTCATCAGGGTACCGACATGCACCTGGCTGTGCAAAGGACAGATCGAAAGAAAGCATGCAAATACTGAACGCGGCTTCGCCGACCTCCCGCCGGATAGATTTCAGCACTACAACAGCATCATGTGGATATATCCACTGCTATTGCATCTCACACGGAGGAATCCGTGAAAGCCGCATAAACATATATATATTTTAAGAGCCATTAAGCCAAATTTTTTCAGATTTTTAATATTTACAATTGGAAAATTGGAGAGGTGAAAACCTCATTAGAGGTTCATTGTTCGCGAATGATGCGACTAAATAAAAAATATTACTTTCTTTTGTCTATACCCTTCAAATATCAACATTTTGACATATAACCCTTTACTATATGAATATCTGCCCACATATATAAAAAAGTTTGTCATCTCACCAATTTTTCAGTGGTAAATATTAAAAATCTGAAAACAAATTTGGACGAAAAGCTCTTACTAAATATATTCAATGAAAATTATTATGTTGAAGTTATGTCTACTAATTAATAATATAAAAAAAATAGTTGAAAATTTAATTTCGTCTTTTTGGTGTGATATATTTAGTGAGATTTTATGGGAATGACAATTTCTTAACAGCTCTGTTCTCCTCATTTAATTTTCTTTCGTACTTGGGTTCTTTTCCATATTAAAATTATTGGCATGATTCTGAAAATAAGCAAACAATTTACGTTAAAACATGTGGGTAGGCGTGGGTTCACTTCAACGGTCAGGCTATCTCACCTCTGATCACATCACGGAAATTAACCAGGCCAGGCGCAGTTAATACTTGATTGGATATAATAGGTTCAAACAATAACTATCTCTTTCTACAACAAAAAATCGCTCTTTCTTGTTTTAGATGACTGAGTAGTGGGAATAGGGGGCTCCTAGTTGACCCCCCCACCACTTTTTTGATTGGTCAGCCAAGAATGACCTTGTTTCTGATTGGCTGCCCAAGTTCGCCCCCTATTCCGATTGGTTTCATAAACTCCGCCTCTTTTTGCTCCACCTCCTACCTCCTTCCTAACCACCACAGTAGTTGGAGGGGAGCTGGTAGCAGTTGGAGGGGAGCTGGTATTTTAAAGGACTGAATCTGAGCGAGCTACATTCATTTACAACTAGTCTTAAGCTTATATAGAAGATTCACCACTAATAAAGAACAGTGTTAAATTAAAAATAAGTGGTAGTTATGAACAGTGATTTGCAAAATGAAATAATCAAATTAGGTAAACAGTTTACTAAACTTCAAAATTCCGAATTAAAGAATGCAATGCTAAGGAAAACACACCCCGAGTGGGCACAGGTATATTATGAGACTGCCTTCCAATACCAATTAGCTGCAGAAGCCTGTTTAAATTATAGAAAAACCCAAAATTTGCCGAAGTTCTTTCATGAAATAAAGAAAATAGGATTCAGTTACTTTTTAAGGATATTGAAGGATTATATAAAAGATCCTGATATATTAAAAGAAATCGTGGAAGAGGAAGAGAGAGATAAAGAGATATTGAGAAACAGGGAGGTTTTAGTGTAGGATTTATTATGGAATTATTAATAAGAGAAATGTATGAAGAGTTTTTGATGTCCGCAGCCTGTTCCGAGTTTTATGCATATGAAGGTCAAGAAAGTGAAGCGCAGAATATTATATTGTTTTTAAATTATATGGAACATGCGGAATTATGTTTACTAGCAGCTAAATGTTGTAGCGAATATTTAAAAAATAAAAATATAGATATTTTAATATGTAAACTTCAAGAACTAGGATTAAATAATAATATTTCATGTATTAAAACAATGTTAGAAAATAAAACACATAATTTGTAATCAAGTCTTTTATTACATAAAAAAATTGTTGTAAAGGTAATAAACATTTGATAATGCACATACACATGGTATTTTTTGATGATAAAAGCAGCAAGGATCCATTTTCTTTAGGGTGGGTTGTTCATCAATCTCGATAACTGGTTTCATGGAATACTTCTTTACGAAATCTGCCTTTTCTTCCCCTTTTACATAAACATAGTCTACCTTAGCGCTTAAATCTCTTATGATATCTCCACATTTGTGTAATGGTGTAAATCCTTCACACCATTCAATGCAATGGTAATTTTTTATTAACCACAGAGCTTGTTTGTGTAAATAGGATGGTAAATGACCCATCGGAAATGGAGCTTTGAAAATAAAATGACTTGTCTTTTGCCCATCGTACGCTGCTAATTCCTTTACAATAAATTTATTATTTTCAATTTTGAATCCTTGAAGATCTAGAATAAGTTTCATATTTTCAAATATTTGAATTTCTTGATCATTTCTACTTTTAATTGATATTCACTTATTTGTTTTTTTAATTTCTGCAACTGAAGTTGAAAATCTAATACTCGAACTGAAATCTCGTAAGACATTATATAAATGAAGAATTCTGGTTTGGCTACGTTAATAAATATCAAAATTGACGCGTGCGCTCTTAAGCGTAAGTAGCGGTTTGTTTAAAAAGAGTATTTTATCTTAAGGAAATTGTATTACAACTGTTTCACAATTTTTGTTAATGGATTGTAACTGAAAACTTTATCATGAATTATAACACAATATGCCGCTGTTTTAGGGGGAATTTTTTCCTTGGTTTCAAATTCAATTCTCATGGTTACTGGACCTGTTTGTAGTAAATCTCTTTGATGTGAACAATTAATGTAAACTATAGGAGCATTTTCTTTAAATTCTTTCGGATTAAAAATTGGTTCCACTGGAGAGTTATAATACCCTTGACGAAAGTCTGTAAACATTTCATACAGAGTAGCAAATTTATTATTTTCAAAATCAAGTTGAAGATCGTTGTAAGGATATCTTTCTGAATTTAAAAAGACATTCATATTTCTTAAATTACAATGATCAAATTTACTCATATCCATTTTTAGATTACCACGTCTATTTTTCTGAAAAGCAATTAGAACATGACGTGGCGTTTCGACTTTTGTAGATGTTTTTACGGGCCAGTTGTGCCTCGTAGTTTCCAATAACTCTGGATATTCAACTAATTCCCAGCTTCGGAAGGTTATTAGTATATCACTATTTTTGTCAATAATTTTGGTAAGTGCTAATTCTTGCGGAATCGCTACAGTAAGATGAGGAACTCTCCAACACAACTTGGTAATTTTAACTTTGGGTTTTTCATCTTCATTACTGGATAATAATGCATTTGTATCATCATTACTTCTTATTAGAATAAGTTCTTGTTGTGAATTAAGAATAATCTTATTATAATCTTCAAAAAATCCTGAATACATCTTTAATGGTATACATAATGAAACATTACCTTTGTCATCAGTCATAATTTTTTCTTTAGATTTTGTTTTCGGATACCAACCGGCATTTTCCAATTTAGCACTTTCATTTTGATTAAATGAAATATATCCCTTAAGAGTTGAAGTTATACCAATATCCCGAACGGAGTCAATAGTAACACCATTTAAAATATAGCGTAATTCTTTAAATAAAAATGCCGGAGCATTATTAATTAAAACAGTATTAGCTAAAGGGGAATCATCTTCTTTAGTTACTTGCAATTCCACATAAATTTCACTTTTGCAAGGTAAAGGATATTTTCCTGTTTGTTGCAAAGCAATTCTGATTTCATCATTTGGTCCGAGTTTTGTAGGATTAAAAGGATCGAAAGAAAGAATTTCCCAGCTTAATATTGATTCATCAACCAATACATTTTCTCTTACATTTAAATAATCCATTTTTATTTAAGTTTAAAACCCAAACTTTGAAGAAATTTTCTATTAGAAGGTGTTAACCTTTGGAAGTTTGATTTCCTACTAAAGGAAGTTGGTTTCTTTCTTGTCTTATTAATGTTTTTATTATTAAATTTTCTAGTAAAGTTTGCAGATTTATTGTTATATAATATTACCATCTTTAATCTACTTTTTTAAGATGTAGTCTGATGGTTATGGTTTCTTCTCTAAAATTAACCAAATCACCTTCCTGATCTATTATTTTAATGGCTATTTTATCAATTACTTTAACGGTGACTGGGAAATATATGACGTTTTGAGGTGACTCAATTATTTTGAACCCTGGAGCAACGCTCGGGAAAAATTGGTGTATTATATGAACAGGTTTCCCGTTTAAATATGATCCCTCTGCAATACTGCAGTCTATATTTATTGAATTTACTTTAATTATTTCCGCGGGAAAATCTGATATATGTTCAATGTTGGCTTCCAATCGCCCATTTTTAAACCCTAATAATTTACCAATAGTTCCTTCACGAAAAGTTATGGGGGCTGAACATTTAAGATGTGTACGTAAAGTATTATTATTTGCATAAAGACTAAAACTAATTTTATCCTCATCCAAGTGTTTTTTTAAAAAATCTTTTATGTCTTCTAATTCGTAGCTACCTGGGGGTATAGCTATTTCTAAATTTTCATCATGAATTAATACATTATTCCCAACATCAATATTGGGAATTGCATTAAAAGTTTCGAAATTTACAAGACCGATAACATATTCAACATCTTCATCTAAATATATTGGAGGATGTAACTCTGATGTTAAAATAGCGGAATTGCCGCTAAGAACAAAACTATATGACATTTTACTTTAAAAATATGTTTAATAATAAACTAAAATTAGGTGTTACATATGGTTATAAAGAAATTTTAGACACAATTGACCACAATTTGTTTTGTTAAAGTTTTGATAACTGTTATAATTATAATTAACAATATTATTATTTTGGTCGCTATAAAAATATTTAATTAATTCAGAAGGGGGTCGCAAATTACCATAACTATCAAAATATATTATGTTTTTTCCTTTTTTTGTATATGCTATCCAGTGAGTACCAACACCACTGTGATTATCTAGATTGACAATTGCACTTTCAATTAACTTTATCTTTTTTGGTAATTTATCCCTCATAAAAATACCACGAAAGTTGGGAATTTGTAAATATTTAGCGTATTTAAGTAAATCGTAATTTGTAAGTGCTTTTCGAGGTATATGTTTTAGCAGTTTTTTGAATAAGGTTTCAAGTATAATCCACATCCTGTTTTATAGGGTTTTAAATAAAGTCCACTTCCTTTTTTTCCTACCGCAATGGACTCCATCATTTGATTGTGTCGTTTAGATTCTTCTAATTTCGCTTTGGCTGCTTTTGCATCATTTACTGCTTTAGCAATACCTGCAGCCCCTCCTCCAAGAGCACCAAGAGCAGACAAACCAGCAAATAAAGGTATAAGTGGAAGAAATCCGCCAGTCTTTGGGATTGGAATTACCCTTTTCTTTGGAGGTAACACTTTACCAGTTTTTTTAATAACTTTTAAAGCAGTTTGAATACTTTCATTTAGGTCTTTAAAACGTTTCCCCTTAATTCCTTTTCTAGCTTTTGAAATTACCTGAGATAATGATAGTCCTCGTCCTTTTCGAGTTTTTCGCTTGAACTTTCTTCTCGTTCGAAGTCCCATACCTAATTTTCTTTTAATTTTCATAGCACCAGTAATTCCTAGTGCAGCAGTTTTTTCCCCAAAACTAGAATCTTTAGCTTTGAACCTTGATAAAGCTTTGTCAGCTAATACTTTATCAGCTAAATGCCTTCTTTTTATATCATTTGATTGTGAGTAAGCAATATCGTGTTCTTTACAAGCCTCATCCAATAAATTTATACCTTTATCACCTCTTGACAATCGTTTTTCCAATTTTGTTCCAGGTCCACAAAAATTATAACCAGGAATATGCAATTCAAAGGGTAATTTATTTATTAATGAGTTTACTAAACCACTTCCTTTCCTTTTGCTGTTTGTCTTGTAAATGATTCGTTTATTATGTGATGGAAACATTATATATAGTTGCAATCCTAGTGATAACTAACCAGTTACATCACAATACTGAATATTAATAGTTTGTTTTATATATAAAATGAGAGTTGAGAAACAACCATACTCTATAACAATTAAGGATCATGGAAGTTCAGTGAATGGTTTTAGAAAACATGGAAAACTGTTTGAGGGAAATAGTAAAAGAGGGTTAATTATTGGCCCGTCAGGCTGTGGCAAAACCAATGTTATTATTAGTTTGATTGAAGATCCGAATGGTTTGCGATTTGAAAATCTGTATGTTTATTCAAAATCCTTATATCAACCAAAGTATAAATATTTGAGAACACTTTTTAAACCTTTGAAAAAAATTGGATACTATGAATCTGAAAATGAAGAAACAATTGTTTCACCAAAACAAGTTAAACCAAACTCTATAATAATATTTGATGATATAGTGTGTTGTAATCAGAATGTTGTAAAGGACTATTTTTGTTTCGGAAGACACAAAAATACTGATTGTTTTTATTTATGTCAAACATATTCTTCTCTTCCGAAACAATTAATTCGTGACAATGCAAATTTAATTGTTATATTTCAACAAGATCGAACAAACTTAAAACATATTTATGATGATCATGTTAATGTTGATATGTCATTAAACCAATTTAATGAGTTGTGCTTAATATGTTGGAAAGATAAATTTGGATTTTTAGTAATAGACAAAGACTCTAATGTGAAATCTGGCCGATATCGAAAAGGATTTGATTCATATATTTACTTATAAAAATAAACGTTTGATGGTAAATTATACCAATCATGGATGAACGTTTAGCAAGAGAGTTAGTTAAATCAAGAAAAGCTGTTAAACAAAAATATCAGAGTTTAAAAAATGCGGAATTTGAGGCGCAAACTAAATTGGAGGAAACATATAAACCGATAACTCAACCCTTACAAGAATTAATTTCAACGATTGGTAAAATTGAACCTGTTGAAATAAAGGAAGAGCTACACACACCAATTAAAAAAATTTATGAAACACCACAGAAAAGATCAATTCAAACACTAACACCAAAGAGAAAATTACAATATGGAACATCAACACCAGAAAAAAGAAAGACGGGAAAAACTCCACTCCTTCCTACAGAAATACCATCGATTATTGACTGGGACGCGAGTTTAGCTTCAGCAAGTCAAATGCCATCTATACAACAAACAAGTATTATTGCAGAAACAAACCCTTCTTCAGGTTCACACTCCACAATAGGAAATCTTTCAGATATACTGGAACAAACACGGCAAACAGTTAGAACATTTGTTGATACAGATTTATATAAAGAATATTTATTAGGATTTGATGAATTACCTCGCCAATATATTGATAGCGGTGTAAAAGATGTTGAACATGAGTTTGATCACCAATATGGAATAGTTCATGATTTGGAAACCGAGAAATTCTTTTTGGGTTTAACTCAAAAACCTGTCGAAATTATTGGTAAAAACATCAAAATTGAAGGAATAACCTATACAGGTACACCAGGTTTATATGAGTTATTATTTAAAAAAGAACCAATAGGGTATAAAAAACAAGATTTGGAAAATTATATGGATATTTTAAAAAGAACCAATGCATACCGTAGAAATAATGATCCAAATGAGCAGGTGCAGGGGAATGGATCACATAAATATATTTCTATAATAGGACCTTATTTGCAAAGCAAAGGAATTACAAAAACTAAAACTCTAAATCCCGAATCTCAACAAGCAGTCCAGGGATTTTTTGAAAGACGCAAAGCTCCATATAGAGAAAGTCGAGTGTCTTCAAAAAAAACCGGATTTGGTATAACTTTAAAAGTTAATAAACCTAATACAGATTACATATATTGGGATAATGTAAACGAACTTGTTGAGAGACTTCGACTATTGGTAGCATCCATGCTTGCGGGACACACTGGTCATAACAATGAAATTATTTCTATTATTGAAGAACTAAGAGAAGCGAATATTATTATATAAAAGGACATAATAGATACTTTTAAACATTTCTAAAATGACCATCGATAAATTTGGTCGTCATATTTCAAAAAAATCTGCTCTAAACACATTATTATCACTAGAAAATAAAATATTATCAAATGTTGAAGAGAAAATAATAAAAATTTTTAAAAGCGATGTCAAATATATTGAAAACAAATTAATTCAAAATTTAGATCCCGGGTTGAAAAGCGATGTTAATAATTTAAATAAGAGAATAAATGAATATGATAACAATATACAAAATATTGCAAAAAAGATTAAGTTATTTGAGGATAAAGTTATTCCTGAATATAATGACAAGATAATTAATTTGAAAAATACTGTTGATGGAAATGATGATGTAGTAGAAAAATTTTCTCAGAAAGTTTCTAAATATGCAAATGACTTTGACGTAGTGAAGTTAAAATATGATAAAGTTGATGATTTTGAAAATGAAATAAAAAATGAAATTACATCAATTAAATCAATAATTAAGGATACTTCAGCAATTGACAATGTCAAGAACAGTATTTCCAAGGAAATTACATCAAAGTTTCAAAATTTTACTAAGTTGCTTAATGATAGAGTAGCAGAAGAAGTAAGGAATTTTAAGAAAATACATGACGTTATGGATAAAAATACACAAAATCTTGAAAAATCAATGAACACTCATTTCCTAATTCACAAAAAAGATACCGACAAAGTTAATGAATTTAAAGAACAAATTAAAGAATTTGAAATTAAAATCAATGCATATAAATCAAATTTACAATATTTAGAAGACAAATTGAAGGAGGATTTTCAAAACGAAAATGAAAAAATTGAAACAAAATTCAAAGATCAAATTACAAAAGATAATGAAAAAATCGAGGATATACTAAAGCAATTAAACAATCTGAAAACCAAATCTGAAACGTCTTTTGACGAGGGAAATTTTACAAAGGCAATCGATGAGAAATTACAAAAAGAATTAGAATCCTTACTAGAAGTAGTGCAAGCTATAATAGAAGTTTCTAAAAAGGATGTATTAATTAAAATTAAAAATAATAGTTCAAAAATCGAGGAGACTTCTTTACTCATAAAAGAACTTGAAACATCTTATACAGATATACTACACAAAGCTGAAAAGACAGCGTCAGACATAAAAAATATAGAAAAAAAAATTGTGAAAATGACATTAGATATTACAAATGCAGAATTTCAATTAGGAAAAGATATAAAAAATCTAGAAGATAAATTAACAAAAGAAATAAAATCTTTAAACGAATTAGTTCAAAGAGCTGCTGAAGTTTCTAGAAAAGAATTTAATGATACAATGAATTATGCAAGAGAAGAAATGAATTCAACATTAGGTGGTTTCAAAAAAGATTATACGTTATCAAATGTTCTTTTGGAAACTAAATTTAATGTAAAAATGTCTGATCTTAATAACAACATCACCCAAATAAATTCGTCAATAAAAGAAATTAGAAATGAAAATAACAAATCATTTGAAACAATGGAAAATAAATTTAATGTAAAAATTTCTGATCTTACTAACAACATCACCCAAATAAATTCGTCAATAAAAGAAATTATAAATGAAAATAAAAAATCATTTGAAGCAATGGAAAATAAAATTAAAGAACTTACTAAAAAAAACTGAGATGATTTTTTTTATATTTTACAACATCAGCGATAAAGGGCTTTTATAAACGGTTTAGAAGGAGGTAAAGTTATTTGTGGGATTTATTTTCGAGAGTAAGGTATAAATTAATAATGAGTAAAATTAAGCAAGACGTTGTAAATGAATTACATAAACCGGCGAGAAGGCGATATAGAAGGAGACGAACAATTGTAAAAGGGCTTAATGATCTATTTCAAGCTGATCTGATAGAAATGCAGCCATATGCGAAATTTAATAGGGGTTTAAGATATATTTTAATGGTAATAAATGTGTTTTCTAAATTTGTATGGGCAGAACCTGTAAAATCCAAAACTGGTAAAGATGTAGCAGCTGCAATGAAAAAAATTCTATTAACTTTAAAAACTCCCCCAACAAATCTGAATACTGATCAGGGTAAAGAATTCTTTAATCAAGACTTTCAGAAACTTATGGAGCAGTTCAAAATTAATCATTACAACACATTTTCTAATATGAAAGCTAGTATTGTAGAGAGAGTAAATAGAACGATAAAAAACAAAATGTGGAAAAAGTTTAGTTTACTAGGTAATTATAAATGGATCAGCTTTCTTAAAGAAATAATTACAGAATACAATAATACTAAGCATTCAACAATCGGAAAAAAACCAAACGAAGTTAACAAAAAGAATGAAATGGAAATCTTGAAATCAGCTTATACTCATAGGAAAACTGTGGATCCCAGATCACCAAAATTTCGTGTCAGTGATAGAGTACGAATAAGCAAGATTCGCGAACAATTTTCTAAAGGTTACACGCCCAACTGGTCAAACGAAATTTTTCAAATAAAAAAAATCCAGCTTACTAATCCAACAACGTATTTGATTCAAGATGGAAATGGGATAGATATTCAAGGAGGTTTCTATGAAGAAGAACTTCAAAAAGTAAGACACCCAAATGTATATCTGGTGGAAAAAGTGTTAAGAAAGAAAGGAAACAAAGTATTTGTAAAATGGTTAGGATTAGATAAATCTTATAACTCTTGGATCTTCAAGAGAGATGTGATGTAATAGTAATTAATGCTGTAATAATAATTGATGTTTGTAATAAAAAAAAAATGATTTTTTATATATATTTGTTTTATTTAAAAATAAGCTTATTACATAAACATTTTTTTAAATACAATATTCCTATAATCAGAGTCTAATATGGGATTTAAAATTTCTTCAGTCAATTTAATCCTTCTTCTAAAATGTTTTTGATTTATAAACTCTTCAGAAGTCATACGAGCTTTTCTGTAGGCGAAGTTCCAAGCAACCATCAGATGAATTTGGTTTCTTGATTCATCAATAGATACTGTCTTCTTCATAATAGTGCTTAGACTTTAATTTTTGTTCTAGTTCTTCGGGATGATTCAACAGCAGTTCCAGCATGGAGCACACATTTTCACTATTTAGATTTTGTTTTGGAGAAAGGACATTATATATTTTGTCAAAAGAATCTCCGTCGTAAAAATTGTTATTTCTAAAAACGTTGAAATAACGTCGAAAGTTTTGTTTTTGTAAAACATTTAGTCTATATTCTATAAGTGGAATTTGTTCCCATAGTCTGCACACAGTTTCATTTCCATAGTAAATAAAATCACAGCTTTTCACAATCTTCACTATTGGTAATTCACCAATCTTTTCAAAATGAATAGATAAATTTTGCAAATATATCGGTTCATTGAAAACATTTGGTGAAAACATATAATTTGTTATAACTCCTTGATATTGCAATAAGTTCTTCCAATCATCTTCATTTAATATCACAGACTGACCATTTTTACCACCAAGTTCAATGCATGGTAGAAAATCACTTTCCACCCACAAACCAATCACAGCATATTTAGAGTTAGAATTATTTAAATTATATTTTGTAGAATTTATAATTGTTTTTTTTATTTTCTTTTTTAATGGTGAATTTTCAAATATATTTTTACTCTGATTACTGAACATTTTAAATGATGTATTTCAAAAACTAACTGGCTATCTGCTTGCTCTCAAAAAACTAACTATCAATCCGTTTGCTCCTAAATTTTATACATTTTCCCTCTCCTCTCAAGTGGAGGGGTAAACTTATTTTCCCTCTCCATTTAAGAGGAGGGGATAAACTTTAAATGTCTTTATACTAACGAGAATCAATAAAAAACAAAATTTATATTATTTTTTTAACATTTATTAAATATTTTTATAGATATTTTTTCATGAAATACAATAAAATTAAACATGTACAAATAAATATTGCTGCTGTAAATATAATAACAAATATATAACAACAGACACAATGACAAGATTCTTCTTTTTTATTATTGAAAGGAATCCAATCTGAATATTGTAATGGTTTGTTTGTCATGGAATATTTAATTTTTATGTATGTATTTTCACACAAAGCAGAATCAGTTACATTATAGGTAAAAAAGTGTGAATTTCCAACAAGATATGTCATTTTCATCTGTTTGTAGCAGTCGGTTTCATTTTTGAGGGCATTTATACATATATCAGCCCTAACTGTATTAGGAATGTAATTTACATATATCACATTTCCAACAAGGGAAACTAAAACTATTAAAGATGCAGCAGTCATTGTTGTAATATTACTAACAAATAATGGTATTTCTATACAATATATATGTTTTTGGATTCAGTTCCCCCTCCAACTTTTAAAGCTTCAAAAACGACTTACATAATTTATCATCATATAAAATGATGTCTTTATAAAGATGAAAAATTACTTGGAGTAGTTAATTCTAATCGCGGTTTTTTATTTTTAGATCCATTTTCGTTTCCAGAACTTAAAAAAGTTAGAGTATCATACATCATTTTCATATCTTTATCAAAAAAATCTGTTTCCAAAATATCCTTATGTCCCCATGCAAGAGTTTTTGTGGAATTTGGTATACAATATCTTTTATCATCATGAGTTGTTAATGCCAATTTATTTAACAAATTAGTGTATATATTATGCATATCTGACTTGAATACATACATGGTGCAGAATATTTTGTCACCTTTCTCAACAACATCTTTATAATCTGATAATGTTAATTGATTTTTTATACATGATCTACTAACGCCTTTTGCTTTTTTATCTACACTATTTTTGGATTTTATACAATATGCTTTAGCACCAGTTCCATAAAAACTTTCAATGGGAATCCCTTTGTACTCATCTTTAAATTTACCAACAACTGATGTTGTAATAGGCATGCAATGAATATTTTGTTCAGAAAAATTAGAAGTATCAAATTTATCCAGATTTAGCTTCATATCTTCATAAAAGTTTTGGGTCTGAACTTCAAGAATTAAGGAATCAGTATCCGTATATAATAAATTTAAATTATTACCATATTTTACTTTTAAATACCCATAATAAAAATTATACATTACAGTTTTTGCAATATCCAGAATACTCATCCCAACATAAATTGGTTTATTGTATTCAATGCAAACCTGTTGAAGTTGAAGAGCAACTAGATTTTCAGAGAAAATTTTAAAATCCTTTAATTGAGGTTTAGAAATAAGTTTTTCGGCACTAAATTTATTACCCTGTCTTTCCCATTGAGATACTAATTTAATATCTGCTCGCCTATCAACATTTTCCATGGTTTTACCGAAAATTGAATTATTTGCCAATTTATAACAATTTTTATCAAATTTATTTTTAGATAAATTTCGTAAATTTGTATTTAAATCTATATATTCCGCTAACCATGGTGATTGTGTAAACTTAACTGCTCTGTGTATTTTTATGATTTTGAGTCCAAATTGTAGACATTGTTTCAGATATCGGTAGTGAATGATATAGTTATATTTATTATGTAAGTTTGGAATTAATTTTGAGTGGTTTGAAATTGGTGGTGTATATTGTTCAGGACAAAATGGGAAATCATTATGACTATCATGTAAATAATTTGGATATTCTAAATCAACTTCAAATATGTATCCTATAGATGATGTATCTGAAAGTTCGGATATATTTAAAGTTTCTATTTCGAGCTTAGGTACCCAAGCAAAATTTTTTTCAGGCAAATATTGTTTCATAGCATAACCATACAAATTTGTGGCGTCTAAGTAAGCGATATATGTTGTAGGTCTTTCAGGATTAAAATTTTCTAAGAATGGATTATTTGCTTCAGATTTGCGTTTGGAACAAGTGCTAACCCCACCACGAACACCTTTTTTGAAAAAATGAAGCATATCTGGTTCCGTTAATAATTCTAATTCTACATTAGTTAATTTCATCATTGCATCCCAGCACATAGAAGGGCTAGTGACATAATTAACAGGATCTAACTTATAGGTTTTAATACATGTGGATCTATAATTTTCAAAAACATCAGCCAAAAGTAAAACATCTGATTTTAAGTAAATATCGGAATAAGCCCCTATTGTAGAACACTTAAATAGATTCCACACTTCTACAGCACGACTGTAGTCTTGAGGAGAGATATTTTCATCGGTTAAGTTATTATAAAATTTATCAATCAATGGTAGAGATTTCTCATTTAATTTTTCGTTGGAATCTATGTAAGAGTATGGAAATACCCCTTTTTGTCTAATGTATCGAAATTCATCAGCATTTGAGAAAAACTTTTTAATTTCAAAACATTGTGAATCTTGTAGAGTTTGTGATAGTGACTCTAAAGACTCTGGGAGAAATTGAAAAGAATCTATAAAGCGTAGTCGCAAAGCAACTGGTTTCCGCTTTTCTGACACATCAACGAAAATTTCCTTACTAAAAGAAATATACTTTTCTTTATTTTGAGCTATAACACTAATATTTTCTTTATTATAGCAAAGCGATTTAATAAATAGGTGAGAATCATAGTTTTTTAAATTATGCAATACTATTGGTATATATTTTGGAGGTTTAAAATGCAAATTACATATTGAGTGGGCGGCTCCTCGATATTTACCTGTAATATGACAATGATCCCTACACTTTATGAAATTTCCTTTTGAAAAAGGTTTTTCACATACATAACAAATGCTAGAATTTTCATATTCAATCTGTTCCACAGATGATAAATCTTTCAATGGTACTTGATATTTTAAATATTTTTTATAAATTTCTTTTACATCATTTTCAATGTATTCAATAAATTTTATAGCACAATCTGTACCTCTATAAAGTTTAAGACACACAACATTCTCATCAAATGATGATTTAATATAATAAGCAAATGAATAGGGTATATGTTCAGCAGTTTTAATAGTATATGAGGTTGTCGAATCAGGTGTAGATTGTTGGCACTCAATGTTTTTCAAATAACATTCAAAATCGGCATAAATAACAAAAGGAGATTTATACTGTTTCTGAATATTTTGAAACTTTAATATATTTGCAGGAATATAATTGCCAAATTTATCCAAAATCAAATTATCTGAAGGAAGCTCAATTCGAACAAAACTACAATCACGTTCTAAATGTGTGTTAAGTTTTTCATATGTTCCAAAATATTGAAGGCATCCATCACATAAGTATTTTTTTATTTTCTTTTTTGATAATTGTTTGGATACCAAGCAACCTAAATCCTTTATCCAACAGTAGTGGTTATTTCCATCATCAGAACTTATTAAAAGCAAATTAATATGTAATTTTTTCTTTTCATTATTATAATGTAAAGGACCGACAATCTCATATACCTTTTTATTATCCCTTAAAAATTTTTCAACTCCATATACATTTATGGACAAATTATTTTTTTCCTCAAACTTTTTTATATCTAATAATTTTACTGGAAATTCAATACCTGTAAAATCGAAAGCGTCTCTGAAGTCTGGATATGATGAAGTCTTTCGAGGATTACCGGTTGGCTGGTATGCTGCTGAAACCACTGCCCAGGCGAAACAGCAATTGTCCTCATTCATCACATTCACTATTGATTTAGAAAAGTGATGCATCTTAATGTAGGAGGAGGCATTCAATGGGTTGTACTTATTGATGTTGACTTCCAAATGCAGAATTCTTTGTAGAGCCCACCCTGTAATAGGAATTAAAAAATTAGTTCTGAATAATATTTGTTAGAGATGTACAAGTGATATTAAGAAAACTTAGCTCTTGAGATTAAGAAAACTTAGCTCTTGAGATTAAATAATAATTACCTGAGTCTCTTTCCGGCAATTCATCTGCTTTGGTTTCAATAATCTTGAATAAATCATCGTAAAGCTGTTGTAGATCAGTTGTATGGGTTACAATGAAGAACGGTGTATTAAATGACTTAATTGAAGTAGAGGTTAAAGTTGGAGAATAATATATTCCAAATAATTCCAAATTTACTTTAGCACATGTAAATTCCTGTTGACGCTGGCGTATTAATGTTTGCACTTTATTACCAACATCTTGCTGAAACTTTTTGATGTCGATGTGATAATTCTGCGAATATATTCTGTAGGAAGCTATTCGACATTTAAATGCACTCCTGATAATGTCAATTCCATTTCCATATTTTATGCAGCTCCTGTTTTTATGAATATTTGTCCTCAAGTGTGTGCTCCAGGAATTAGATTTGACATTTACTTCACAATCTTGGCAAAATCGCATTGGAGGTCTTGAAAGTAGTTCATCAACTGAAACAATTATTATTTTTTAATTCCTCTGTAAACCTTTATTAATAATAAAAAGAAAAATTAAAAGGAAAATTATAGCTAAATATGTTATAAAAAAATACTTACGATTAATTATATAATCTTCCAAGTTAAAGGTGTTTTCGTTATTAACAACATTTTCTCGAAGGTGGCGTACAATATGTGATTTTCTTTTAAATTCTCTTAAGCAGTGTGTGCAAAGGAGAGTCATTTTAAAATGGAATCGGTTAGGGCCGTGTCGCTTTTAAATAAATACAATTTCGATCTATCAAGACCCAATGACATAGAATAATTAGCAATTTTTTCAGCTCGCGCAATTTAGAAAACTTTTGGATTTACTTTTGAATTAACTTTTGGATTCACTTTTTAATTTGAAGAAAAACATGGATTTTTTTTAAAAAATATATTTCCCAAATTTAAAAGAAGATCGCCTTGTCGTTGAATACAATTTTTAACGTCTTTTAAAGTCGAATTAGATAAATTATTACATATATTATCTAAGTTTAAATAGGAATAAACCATTGACTTAAATCTAGATGTGGCACACCTTGTTTCATTCCTATTTAAGCTCGGCTTAGTTTTCTTATGTAGAAACTTATCTAATTCTCCAATAGCGACTTTATTTGTTGGATTGATTTTCGGAGCTGTTGTTACAGCGACTGGTAAAGAATTTTTTGAAATTTGTGCCCCTAAAGTTTGGGAACTAGAAATATCACCGTCCAATTTTGACTTTTTTAAATCTGAACAATCATTTGTTTCTGATAAAGAACGTTTTTTGGGTAAATTTTTTTCAATTAAATTTTCAGAACTTTGTTCTAAATTTAGGCCAGAAGGATTTTTCAAAAATTGATTTTGATTACAGGAAGAAATTAAGGGACATTGAGGCTGCTCATCTTCAAAATTTTCAGTATAAGTATATACCTCAATGTCCCCCACAATTTCGCCACAACTCAAATCAAAAACATCTACCGAATTTACTGAATTTCTGGTATAGCCAAATTTGGATGGTTGTTCAAACCCCTGAATAAAATTTTGATCCAACCCTTCAATTAAATTTTGATCCAACACTTTAATAAAATTATGCTGAGCTTTGGCTGAGACGTTTATAACAGTCTCAACGCTGTCGTTGGAATCCTCTGATGAATCTGACGATGCATCTGAAATTGGCGAATAGTGGGGGCGATAAACCTCTTCCATATTATTTTTCGAAAAACCCCCAATGCCAATCCTCTTATCATTATTTAAAGCTCCCTCGTTACCAACCCCATTATTATTATTGTTTAAAACCCCCTTATTATTTTGTTCCTCACAGCTCTCAAAAGTCTCCTGATATTCCACATCACCCTTAATTAAATTTTGCCCTGAGCTATTTTCACAAATTTCACCCCCTTCTAATATATCTAAAAGTTGTTCCAAATTATATCCCTCATTTATTTCAGAATTGTTAATTAAATTTTTCCTTAATATATCATTATTTAAATCATCGAAATTAATTGTTTCAAGAGGTTCTTGAGGAATATCAGGGATAATAGATTCATCCAAAACTTTTAAGAGCTGTGTCAAAATATCGCTTTCACCAATTTCGGAAGAATCGCCAGATTCAGATGAATTGTTAAATGTATTAATATCAATTTCCCTAAATTTAATATCTAGCTCCTCGTCGCTTAGCCCACAAAATGAACAATCAATCAAATCATGCACAAGGCAAGCGTCGTTTAAATCGAAGGCTGTTAAGTCGATGTTTTCAATTTTTACATTTAAAAATGACATTTTAAATTATAAATTAAAAAATAAAAAAATTATGAATCAATAAAAAAATCAAAAAATCAATAAAAAATCAAAAAAAATCCACAAAAATGAAAAATCAACAAAAATCAAAAATTGGCTTTTAGAAGATTAAGTAAAAATGAATGAAAATCCAAAGTATTAAGTCAAAAATATTAAATCAAAAATATTAAATCAAAAATATCAAATCAAAAATATGAAATCAACAATACAAACCAAATAAAAATTAATATGTCACTACGTCACACAATTCGAAATAAATCGGACTATCTAGATATATTCACAACAGATTCGATAATTTTACAAGCGTACGCTAATAGCGAGATGTAAACTGAAGAGACGCTTCGTACCCAGCCGCCTTTTAAAGCAGCCAAGAGCCTGGTACCGGCTGGTACGGCGTGGCACTGCATGGTACGACGGGAACCGTGAGACCGTGAACTCGAGAGAGGTCGTTCAACGGTTGTAAGTTGTTTTGTTCTTAAGAAAATGACGAGTAAAGAGGAGAAGAAGAAAAAAAAAAAAGTTGTTTTTGGAATAATATAAAAAACAGTTTTTTTTTTTTTTTTTTTAAATTTTTTTTTTTTTTTTTTTTTTTTTTTCGTTTTTTATATTATTCCAAAAACAACTTTTTTTTTTTTTTTCTTCTTCTCCTCTTTACTCGTCTTTTTCTTAAGAACAAAACAACTTACGACCGTTGAACGACCTCTCTCGAGTTCACGCTATCTTTGCCTTCTTCTTCTTCTCATTCTTCGGACTGGTTTTGCCGCTGGAGGTAGGAAAAGTGGTATTTCAGTATTGTATATAAGGATTTACAGCGTCTTGACTTAGCATTCATTAAGTTTAAAGTCTCAAAATGAGTACGTTCATAATTATAACACTACAAGAATTTCTGGGATTCTTGGAAAATCAAATTAATCTGATGGATCGTCAGAGTCCAAATTCCGAGAACACGGTGATGTGGCCGCCACCATCAGAGGCTGACTATTTAGATGAAGAATTTATCCACATGTTTGAGCCAGACCTGGATCCCGAGCCTATCGCCTTTGATTGGGATCCAGACCGAGCAATGGATCTTCAACCTTTGATGATGGAGCAACAGCCTATGGAAGAAGATCGGCCACAACCTATGGCAGAGCAGCAGCAGCAACAACAGCAGCAGGAGCAGCAGCGGGAGCAGCAGCGGGAGCAGCCACAACAACAGCAGCAACAACAGCAGCAGCAGCAGGAGCAGCCACAACCACAGCAACAACAGCAGCAGCGAAGGCAGAGTTACCCTCGAAAGTGCAAGAGGCCACAGCAGCAACAGCAACATCAACAGCATCAGGAGCAGCCACAACAACAGCAGCAGCAGCGAAGGCAGAGTTACCCTCGAAAATGCAAGAGGCCACAGCAGCAACAGCAACATCAACAGCAACATCAACAGCATCAGGAGCAGCCACAACAACAGCAGCAGCAGCGAAGGCAGAGTTACCCTCGAAAATGCAAGAGGCCAATAAATTATAAATTATAAATTGGCCTCATGCAGAGCAGCAACCTCTGGCAGACAACAACAACCGATGGCAAAGCAGCAACCTATGGCAGACAACAGCAACCTCTGGCATGCAGCAGCAACCTCTGGCATGCAGCAGCAACCTCTGGCAGACAGCAGCAATTGGCAACCCAAAATGGTATAAATTATAAATATGTATTTATGTATATATGTATATTTGTATTTTGGATATAGGAATAATAAAAAACAAAGTCGTTGAAGAAAATATTTTATTTTTTTCTATTTCTTATACAGAATCACACCTAATAACCAAGTTTCTTTAACTTGAAAGAATTATTATGAATAGGATGAATATAATTTTTTTTACAAGCACAGTAATGAAAACTAGGTTTTTTTTTTTAACATGGAAGAATAAATCATAGTCTGTTGTCAGGGAATTAAACCTAATTGTTCTTTATCTTATATATAAAATCTTATTTAAATGTCTTAGTTGACATTTTAAACTTAATATTAAAAAATACTAGGGTGAATGAATAAATTCAAGTGCAGTATCAAATTCATTTATTTAAAATTCAATTTATCGATAGGATTGATTGTGCATATTATGTAGAAAAAATTATTCTACACTGAAAGAACAACATCATTAGTTCTTCGAATCTTAATATAAACAAATTTCTATTTATTTAGATGGCACCCTTATATTTATTTAACTTAAACTTAATATATATCTTATAACTTATATCTTATAACTTATATCTTACAACTTATATTTTATATGAAATCTTATTTAAATTAGTTGACATTTTAAACTTAATATTCAAAAACTACTAGGGTGCATGAATAAATTCAAGTGGAGTATCAAATTCATTTATTTAAATTTGATTTATCGGTAGGGTTGTTGTGCATATTATTTGAAAAGAATTATTCTACACTGAAAGAACAAATTATAATTTCTTTCAATGGGAATAAATACAAATTCTTATTTATTCACATCATTCCCTTATATTTATTTACATCATTCCCTTATATTTATTTACATAGTTTCTTATATTTATTTAACTTAGCAGAACAAAATCTAAATTCTTATAAAATATTTTAAACTTAAACTTAATATTAAAAACGCCATAGTGCATGAATAAGTGCAAGTGAAATAAATTTATTTAAAATTTGATTTTTCAATTAGATGGTTTTGCATATTCTTTAGTTCTGGTTTGTTACATATTATACATGCTTGTGAAGGAGTTGTTATGAATAAATCGTTTTCACACGTGTTGCATTGCAGATCTTTTTCGCAACATATAAAGGATCGTTTATAGTGGCTATTAACAAAATTATTTTTCCCATTTGGGCAATTTAGAGCATGTATATAGTAACATTCACAACATAAATTATATGCACCGCCAGAAGATGAAATAATTACGACATAAGATTGAAAAACGCACACTTCTCGCGTAAGGTAATTTGGTGTTAATGTATCACTTGCATTTATTTTTGCCACTTTCACGAGCCCCTCTTCTCCACACCCGTTTGGAACGCCATTATCCTCTATCCCATCATCTTCTTCATCTTCATCGTCGTCTTCGAAATTATTTCGATCAATAGTGATCAGAGAATCCTGTCTTGCGTGAAACTTTCCTCTTCCAGCCAAGTTAAAATGAGTTGTTTCATCTTTGTACATTGACTGGATCGTTTCATCGCAAGCAGAATCTAAATATACATGTGTCTGATCCATTTCGAAGACTGTCCGATGAAACTCGATTCACTTGTTCACACTATTTTTTAATTTTACAACACTTTTTTATTGATAATGGTGGGCCGTCTATGTGGTGTTGATATATTGGATAGTGTTTAAAACACGGCAAATTTAGCTGCAATTCTTCGTCACTTCTATAATTTTCCGGCAACCTGTTCCAAATTTGTTGTAAACTAAGTGAATCGACGAATGTTTTCAAGTAGTTGATGGGAAAGAAGGCCAAGTCTTGATCTTCAAAATCGGTAAGATTTTTTCCGTTATTTTGGTAGGAAATTATTACTTGGCCTACACGTTCAATGAGTTGCTGTTGTTGTTGTTGTTGGTCGCTATTTGACATCGCGCACGAATGACTGAAGTTCGCTCAGATTCGATGGTTTAAAATACCAGCTCCCCTCCAACTGCTACCAGCTCCCCTCCAACTACTGTGGTGGTTAGGAAGGAGGTAGGAGGTGGAGCAAAAAGAGGCGGAGTTTATGAAACCAATCGGAATAGGGGGCGAACTTGGGCAGCCAATCAGAAACAAGGTCATTCTTGGCTGACCAATCAAAAAAGTGGTGGGGGGGTCAACTAGGAGCCCCCTATTCCCACTACTTGACTGGTTAATAGAAAATATTCAATAGAAAAGGGAAAATAAGGTATTACTGTAAAACAATATATTTAACGTTAATTTTTCAGTTTTGAATTTCCTCAGATTCAAAATTTTTCTGTTCAAAGCAATTCTTGTAAAGCTAATTTTTTGAATTATTTTGGAAAAGCGTATATAATGTTGCAATTTAACTTATGAGTTATATCTACTTATGATTTAATTGGACTAAATGGCTAATTATTCGATGAACAAACAGAAAATACAGTTAAAACTTGTCCTTTCTTACCTGTTTCCTTTCAACGGAAATAAAACAACCTATTTTAATTAAAACTGGGAGATAAATATTGTAGATTTACACTTGTTGGGAAAATTATCGCCTATTTTTCGTTATCCCTCTTGCTTGAAAATAATTCTAAATTGGCGCGGTATATTCAAATATGAGTCGATATTATTCATCTCGTAGGCGGATACATTCTTTTATTTCAAAAATGTTAGCCATTATTTCATATTAACGGCTTTTATTGTCTCTTAAGAATTTTCCTGACATTATTGAAAAGTGACTTAAGTTTGACTTTTATATTGAAAATATCTTGTAAATATTTTGCCATAGATCGCACATATCGGATACGAAAAAATTCGTATTAATTACAATAATTGATCATCAACTAGTAAGCACAGAAGATGCCAAATGAAATTTTTCCGAAATATCCACCAGTTTTCATAAAAAACCGAATCAATAAACGGACGTACTCTCGGATTAAATTTATTCATGGAAAATTGAACTACTTTTGTTCTAACTAACTGGATTTATTTCCAAGAAATAATTTATCAAAAAACTTATCATATGTAAAAAAGAAAGTTAAAAAAATGATGAATATAATCGACTAACAATAAATACAATTGCGGCTTTAGTTCCATAGTAGTCTTTTTTTCCTAATTTTGTTAACAAGCTCATAATTGAAAAAAAAAGGTGTCTGTTCTCTAATTAATATTATCTGACGGTTCCTACTTGCGATAATAAGGACATAACGAAAACTGAAAAGATATTTGAGCAGTAAATTATAGTCTTTCTGCATTACAGACAAATTTAAAGTACCACTAGTAATCAATAGACCAATTTGAATAAGTAAAGCAATATAAACTACACAACTTTTACATTTATTTATTTCTTTTTAGTAACAATACATTATAAAATACAATTACATATTATATATACATATTCATTTATTTACCCATTTATCTATTTATTCAGCATTACATTTCTAATAGGCAAAAGTCCAATTACAAGTGATTCGACTTCATAAATTTTATATTTTATTTTAAATTATAAATCTTAACTAACCCTAACACATCCGAAAAATGCAACACTATAATAATAAGATTCAAACAACTAAACCAAGACTTACAGATAACTCAACATCTCTTGTAGATGCCTTAAAATTATTGGAAGATTGTCAAAATACATGTCACAAGGTACGAAAACTGTTTTAAAAGTTTGACACATATCATAAATTGAGTTCTGACAAAGAATATTTGATCTTAGGCACTTAAGAGAAAAAGTAGGCTGACGCCCTGATAACTATACAGGGTACCTGAAAAGATATTTGCTACAGTAAAAATGAACAATCAATTTTTGCATGTAGGAAATTGTATAAAAATGTTACAGACTGGGAATCCGGGCCAAAGGTCAGAATCAATTTTTGGTCAATACCCCTTTCAGAATAAATGCCGTCCTCCCTAAACCTTAAATATTCCATAAAATGCTTGTGACAGTGAAATAGAGGAAACCATGTGACTAAACAATCATCTAATTTGATTTTAACGAAGCAGTAATACAATAACTTAGATGTAGATAGATCAGAAAAGTATTTACAGTTTCTTAATGTGAATTCTGATGATCGAGATGCAATGCTTATCATGTAATCAATCTGTGAAATAAAGAAAGATTTTTCATTAAAAAGAAATCCCATATCTCTTATACAAGCGAGCCTGTTCAAGGTAGAAGCATTAATTAAATAATTAAATAGTATGTGCGACTGAAAGATACCTAATTGCATTTAGAGATATTCAGATCGAGTTTATTAGACACACCATTGACAAACTGATTCGATGCCTGCCTGAAAAGACGCACAATCAGAGACCACATCGATGAGGTAATAAACTGTGATATCGTTAGCGTAGGCTATTTTTTTTCAATTCACTTCAACGAGAAGATCGTTTACATATATTAGACAGGAGTGGCTCAAATTGGAGCCCCAAGGTTTATCCGAGGTCGGCACAAACCAATCTGGCCAGAAACTCTCAATCTCTACGAACTGGTTTGGGAAGTAGGATTTTAATATTCTAATAAGTGCATTAGAGAAACCAAACTGATCAGATGACTTCTTCAGTAGAATGCTCTGATCGACCTAATCAAATGTCTTGTGAAAATCAGTGTAGATGACAAAGATCTGACTCCTGTCATTAAAAACGTCGTGGACATAAGATGAAAAACCGCAAAGATTAGTCATGCATAATCTTTTAGAAAATAAATCGTGTTAATAAATTGATCGCCTGTTCTGGATTTTGGAAAATAGAAATTATTATAATGTAATTTCGAAGACTTTTGCAAAAATACATATTACTTACTTAGTTCAAATAATTTATCAAATAATATGTCATAATAAATTTCAAACTAAAAATCGAAAAAAAAATTGAACCGGCTTCTAAAAATGCGCTAGAAAGTGAAAAATAACTATAAATTTTTATATGAAATTAAAATTTTTTAAATCGCCAGATTATTTCTAAATGAAACAAATAAGAACTTGTACTAAATATATACAAACTATGGTAAGAAAGCAATTACAAATAAAGTATTTTTAGTCTGTTTATGCGAATTACATTTTGTCAGGTATTAGATTCTCGCCAACTTCAAAAATTTCAATTTCATTCAAAAATTTAGAGTTATTTTTCACTTTTTAACGCATTTTTAGCAGTCGGTTCAAATTAAAAAAAAACTTTATTGTAAATGGAATACTCTGTATATTCTTTGCTAGAATAAAAATGTTTTACTTCTGATTTCAAAAATGTATAATAAATTAGATTCCAACTAGTCATTATTTGGTCTAAATTATTAGTAAACTGATCTAAAAAAAACTAGGAAGCCTAAAAAACCAATGCTTTATTTTAATTTTCATTGTGACGTTTTAATATGGTTTCGAATACTTATTATCTTGACATATTATATTGACTAACACATATTTTGACGTGGGCTATTCGGATGAAGGAAAGTATCATTATTACTCTAATAATAAAAATATATCCTGAGTACAACATGAATACTATAATATATATTCTTGAGGTCGAGTACCATATACTGGTACAATAAAACACAATGTCAAAAAAATGTAATGAAAAGTCTTAGGTGAAAAATCAAAACCGTAATTAGAAATGAAGAAGTAATTTTTCACTCTAGCATTGTAAAACAAATTATTACTAGTTCATATGATTTTTAGAAGATCCGGAAAAATCTATTCCTGATGCCGCATCATATTTCAATAAATCTTGGTGTAAAATTTACACCACACTGCAGTTTTATAAATATCATCCTTATAAGTTCATGCCGGTACAGAATTTAACTGAAGGAAATATGATGCAACGGTTGCAATAGTGTGTTTAGCAATGGTACGCCATATTGGACAAGACGAGAAGTTTCCAAATAAAATGATTTCACGGACGAGCCAACATTCATGATGTCTAGGTTAGTCAAGAGAAAGAATAAAGTTTATCGGGCAACTGATAACACCCACAAAATATAAGTCGTAAAAATACAGGGTCGGCAATCATTTCACGTTTGCCGAAGTATGTTGGCAAATAAGATTATTGGGCCAATTATTTTAAATGGAATTTTAAATGGTGAGCGATATTTATATTTAATTGAAAATAATGAAGATCATTTAGAGAATACCCAGTTCAGCGATACAATTGTCTGATCTGGCACACCACACCACAATGTGATGCCAATTAGTAAGTGCCTTAACAATCGATATAACTTTTAGTTTGGTAGGCATGGCACAATTAGATTACCGACAAATGGCCTACATTTAAGTCCATTAGATCTTGTTTATGGGGCTCTTAAAAAAATCAGATAATGAAAGACCCTAAAACATAGAAATATTAAGGAAAAAAACTGAACGCACAGCAATATTGCTTAACCATGACCACAGAGATTTTAATTGAAACTTTATTAATAATAAAATGAAAGATAATATTTTTAATCGTGAAGAATATGTTGAAAATGTATAAAGATTTTTCTAATTTATTTTTTTTGTTAGTATTATTGAGTGTCCAATATTTATACTAAAAATACCTACTTGTTTATCTTATTACTATTACTGCCGTTATTATAATTATTTCCAAAAAAAATTATTTGATACTTTTCCTCTTCCGAATAGCCCATGTCAAAACGTGTATTAGTCAATATGATAAGAATTCGAAACTGTATTAAAACATCACAATGCCAATTAAAATAAAACATTTGTTTTTCAGGTCTTCTCGTTTTTTTATATTAGTTTATTAATAATTTAAACTAAAATAATTAAATAATGGCTACTCCCAACATTACTTATTATACATTTATGAAATCAGGAAGAAACGCAGTTTTATTTTAGCAGAGAATATACAGAGTGTTTCATTTAAAGAATTAAAATTCCTTTTTCTTCTCAACTTTACAACAACAAATTTGAAATATAATATCGAAGAAATATTACAATTTTCCTACTTAAAGTTTTTTCCATCTCTCGTAATAAAGCCTTTAGATATGGTGCTAAATATAAAAAAGCCTGTACGGGGTGTCCCATTTTCGACGCTTTTGGTGGGTATTCGAGTTATTATCAAAGATAGAGTGCTGCGATTTTGACTTTAGTGTTCTACTTTTTAACGAAACAAAAGATTCCGGTGTCAAATTTGTAATGGCTCTTTTAGTTTTTAATCTAAAGGGTGATTTTGAAAATCTTCGTATTAATGCATAACGTTAATTCATCAAAAAGGTGAAAACTGATTTTTATAGAGTTTTTTTACGTAGAGTTTAGTGGCTCAGTCAGTTTTATCCTAAAAATTTATTTTTTGAGACATTAATCAAATATCACTTTTTAAATAGGACATCCTGTATATTATTTTAGATATTGATTAAGAATAATTTAGGCTTTTAAAAAATATATAGTGTTTATTTTATTTTGAAAAACGAGATCAGAATTTGTAACAGTAAGTCATGGCCAATTTATAGGAAACAAAATCAAGTGTCCAAAACTTTTTTCAAATATTTTTGTTAAGTGGGTATTTTTTATTTTACTTTTTATTTATTTTACATTTACAATTACCGTTTATGATAATTATAAAAAGTATGATACGTTAGTACGTTTTATACGAAGCAGTGAAAGTCCTCAGAAAACTTCTGAATTATATTTCAATGGGTAATGTATTTAAATCGTCATCATTAGGATAACTTTCTCATATCTGGCGATCGTTTTTCTTCATGTGAGGTATCCAAAAAGAAGGCAACCCTTAACGTTAGATTCTGTCCAGTTAAACTCTAAAAATAAAATAATTAAACTTAATAAAATCTAATTATTTTGTTATATCTGTTTTAAATAAATAAAGTTCTTTTTTAAAAAGCAATTTTCCTCGGTCACGATATAACATATATATATATATATATATATATATATATATATATATATATATATATATATATATATATATATGTGTGTGTGTGTGTGTGTGCGTGTGTGTGTGTGTGTGTGTCCATGTGAGGATTCGGATGAATACACTACGACCTAATAGATTTTTTGTGTTCGCCTTCTGCTGCCAAGTTGTTAGGGTTGTTAGGGATACCTTGCCGACAAGAGCAGGCCTTCCAGTCCTATTTCTATGAGGAACTTTATTGGTTAATCTGAAAATTCGATTAAACCATTAATTATTAATCGAAAAATGAATTCATGAATTCATTTGACTGATTAGTTGTCGATTTGTTAATTTCGTTGCCAATTTTTCTTAAATAGCTTTTCCTGATTAATCAATTTTGCTAACTAAATGCGGTACATATATTCTGAACATTGATTTTGATCATACTATCGTTGACTATTAAACTATTTTAACTTTATCCTTATACCACAGAATAACTACATTGCATCATTTATTGGATTTTATGTTTCAAATTAAATATTCCATCATCTAACTATTTAAAAGCATTTTAAATATTGTAACAAAAGATTTGGAGAATTTGGCTGCGTCCTTATAGAAATATTAATGAATCGTCATTGTTATTCATGTTTTATGAAATTCTAGACTTTTAATCGAGTATATTTTATAAGTGTATATAAATATCTAAGGTACGATTAAGAACGTTAGTTTTATTTGAACAGTGAAACTGTAAGCAAAAAGTTATTAAATAATTGAGCATAATTAGTGCGAAGGATTGTTTTTATTTGAATTCAGTGTATAATTTGATGTAACATGCATAATATTACTGTTCGTGAAGGAGAAGGCCCTTCCCTTCCTTTACTACATTGTTGCTAAAGTCTGAATAGATGCTCTATTCAATTTATGGCCGTAGTTTTAGAGACCATTGTGAGTGATTCAAATGCGTTTTTGCTTTGATCATATGTTTATTATGCTATTTTATTGTTTTTCTTAGTGAGTTGAAAATCGCTTTTTTGTTGTGGACAGCCAATTATCAGCTAAATTTTCAGAAGTGATGGAAATGTAAAATTTGGATCTCTCGATGTGAATCGCGCAAGTCTTTCTGGTTGCGTACCCGGGGATATTCTGCTTTAGGGACGCTTCATTTATAACCTATAAAAATTGATTAAAAAATTTGGAAATTATGGTCATTCAAAGTTGCGCCTTATTTTGTGTTTATACCTGTAAGGAATAGAACAAATTGTTAATTTTTTCATGTTTGAAATTTATGATCAATTCTAAATACATTTTAAATCACATGTAATTAAATTAATTAATTTTTGAGATATTAACATAAAAAATATGTAGGTGGAGCGGCACCATTCAAGTCTGAGAACGATGCTACATGCCGTGAATATAATTTCAAAGGTTTCTTTGATCGTTCTAAAAAATTGCGGTGGCTTTATATTACTGGATTCAAAATCTAATTAGGAAACAACTCGTAAATTTCTAGTTCCTGTATGGCAATCGGTTATTACCATTTTATTTTATTATGTTTGTAGAAATGTGCCCGGAATTATAATGATGCGTATGTACTTGTCAAATGTAAATTTCTGATTACTATGGTTCTTACAGAAGGAACACAATATTGAATGAATAATACATTTTTTATGCCTAGTTTTTTAATCCTTTTCCTCTTTTGCATTTTGCTGAATATTTTTGAAAATCTGGCTGAAATCAGAAATTGAACTCGTAACCAAAATATGTTTTGTTTTCTTTACTGGCTGTTCATATTCAGCTCTCCAAATATTTTTTGAGCAGCTATGGATATACATAATATATTTCATCTTTGCTTAATAACGCGAAATAGTATGAATCTTATGTTTTCTATGTCAAAATAAGTGACTACAGGTTGTTCCTTACTGTTACTATTTCCAAAATAGTCTTTTTTTTTGTTATCTTAATACCAATTTTTTTCAATGATTTTTCCTTTAGTAGAAATATGGCAAGCATTAAGAGATAAGTTTCATCAGAATCTTATCTAATCGTCCCATAAATACTATAAATGTGTTTATTTGCGTTATGTGCAATCATTATGCAGTGACATATTTACGGTAGTACGTATATTCTCAAGTATTTTAGTGTAATTTTAAAATGAATACACCAGAAATGAGTTCGGTAAGTAATACAGTATCTAAATAAAGGTGGTCAATCACGCACAACCAATTTTTAAATTTATTGTCTGATGATTCCCAGAACCTAATTATATATAATTAAATTTAAAAAGTTTTACTGTTCTTATTTTTAACGACTATAATCGTTTAAATTAAAGTGACATATTGCCGACCACACCTATGTACGTATGTATGTGAGGATGTGGATGAATACTTTACGATCTAATAGATCTATTGTGTTCCCCTTCTGCTGCCAAGTTGTTAGGGATACTTTACCGACTAGAGCAGGCTTTACAGTCCTATTTCATTTAGGAACTTTATTGGTGCACTCCCATGAACCGCATTCTAGGATTTTCTAAAGCGCTGAACTCTGAAAGGATGTAGGCAAAGGTTTTGTCCTTTTCTTCACCAAATCTGCACTTTTCTCTCCCTATTAATGCGATTCTTGTAGTGTTCCTTCAAGTGGCAATGCCCTGTCAGGAATCCGGTCAGAATTCTAAATTGGTTTTTACTTAAGCTTATGCATTCCTTGAATCTCTTCTGGTTGTAGTTCTTAAGAAGTAACTTCGCTTGTCTTATTCCTTGCAGGCTCGTTCAGTAATTGGATCTTCAGCTCTCTTCCTCTTTTTTTAGTTCTTCCAGCATTACGCTGCTACTGATTCCACTGAAATGTTCAGGCCCCAGAAATGGTGTCTCAGCCCCTTTTCTCACGAGCCGTATCCTTATTATTCTTGCTTAATTCGTTTAGTTCCTCTAGGCATTCCTAGACTATCTTGGCGTTGATTACGTAAGAACTCTGCTCATTGATGGTTGCTTGACTATCCGACATGATAATAATCTCTTGTCCGCGATAGTTTTTCTTTTTGCTGAATTGGATGCATTTCCTGAAGGCGTATATTTTCCCTTAAAAGACGATTGGTGACTAATCCCAACTTTCTAGGTGTTTGGTACTGGATCCATAAATTCTTATTCTAGTTACCTCCGTTGCAGGCGCGGATTCAGGAGGGAACGGTCGCCCCCCAAGAGATTCAAATTCAGAAAAATAGACTTGCTCATGCCTGCTATATTAGAAACGTTAATGTCGCTGACACCCCCCTCCCCCATCCACAACTCGCTTTTGTTTATCATACTATTGCCGACACCCCCCCCCCACTCGTCTAAAAAGAGAGGCTGAATCTGCTCCTGCTCCGTTATCTTGAAGCCATTGTAGGAATTTCTGTTAAGTTTTTCAGTGGTATTTCTGTCCTATTCACTTCTGCGATTCAACTTTGTGTTAATGTTTTTCACTCAGTTGAAACTTAAATCTAATAAAGAAGGTCATACCGTATTGCACACATTCAGTCAAACTGGTAACAATGAAGAAATCCTAACTTAATTGTTAAATTCAGTTATAGACGACACAACTCTTAAAGTATTTAATACATGTTTTTTTTAAAGGACCGTTATAAAAAGGTTAACACTGGACTAAATTGCCTGCAAAGCTAACAGTTCTTGTCGGAAGTTTAGTTAAATTTCGATTTTAAATTACCGGAAATAGTCGACGATTCTCGACTAGTTGACTAATCTGCAAATTCGATTAATCAATAATATAATATATTATGTTAATCGGAAAATTAATTCATTTGTTGACTGATTATTTTTCGATTTGTTAATTCCTTTTTCAATTGTTCTAATAAATAGCTTCTCTTGATTAATTAATTTTTCTAACTTAATGCAGTGCTTATATATGGAGCATTTATCAGTGGATTTTGATCGTAATTTCCCATATATCGTTGACTATTAAACTGTTTTAACTTGATCTTTATGCCACAGAATACTTACATTACGTCATTTATTGGGTTTTATATTTCAAACTAAATATTCCTTCATATAACTATTTTTATGCTCTGTAAACATTATAACGAAGAGCTAGGAAAATTCAGCCGCGTTTTTATAGACATATTATATCAATGTATCATCATTGTTTTTCATGCTTCAAGTAGAATTCTAGACTTTTAACCGTGAACAATGAATGGGTAAGCAAGTAGTTATTAAATAGTTGAGAGTATGGTAATTAGTGAAAAGTGTTGTTTTTATTAAAATCCAGTGAGAATATGGAGAGAGAAAATCGCAACAATATCAAAAATGTTATAAATTCATTTAAAATTAATCTAATTAAATTTATATATATACATATACATAATGTTAACGTTTGTGAAGTTCGTTTTTGTTTAACTTAGTGAGTTGAAAATCGCTTCGTTGTTGTGGAAAGCCAACAATCAGCTAAATTTTTCACAAGTGATAAAAACTTAAAACATGGGAGTTAGTACGCCTTAGTTTGTATTTGTTACCTATGAGGAAGACAACAAATTATTAATTTTTTAAGTTTGAAATTTAAGATTGATTCTAAACAGATTTTAGATTACATGTAATTAAACTAATTCATTTTTGAGATACTAACAAAAGAAATATAGTTGGAACGTTCAAAATCCAATTAGAAAGCAACTCGTGAATTTCTTGTACCTGACTAGCAATGTGTTACTCCCTTTTTTGTAAAAATAATAACAACTATAGAGTGTCTCCAAGTGTCGGGAATTATAATCATGTTTATGTACTTTTCAAATGTAAATTCCTGATTGCTTTAGTTATTAGAGAACGAACACAAAATTGAGTAAATAATAATGCATTTTTATGTTTAAAGTACCGTCTTTCTCTTTTGCATTTTGTTGAATGTTGACAAAGATGTATGTTTTGTTTTCTTTACTGGCTCTTTATATTTAGCTCTTCAAACAATTTGATCAGCAGCAATGGATATATTTAATATATTTCATCCTTGCCTAATAAAGCGAAACCGTATGAATCTCTCTGTTCCATGTTAAACCTTAGTTCATAATAGAAAAAATAGTTGATCAAAAGAGATCGATTTGGTCTTTAATTTCGTCTGTTATCCCATCTTCCTAGTCCATAAACTCTGACATAATTTGGGCTTCGTGTTATTTTAATGGGCTTAGGTGAAATGTTAATGTAACTCATCTATATGTCCCACCATTGATTATTTAGATGTCCTATTAGAATTATAACCTACAACAAATTGTTGCTGAATTTATTGATTATTATTTTATAAAATGATTATTTGGAAAATATCATTTAAAATTAACTCAGTAATAGAACATTATTAAAATAAAGTCGTACGATATAATAATAAATTTATAATCATATTTTATCATACAAAGTGTCCGGAAAATACGTGTACAACATTTGATGGGAGACTCTTGACTTCAAAATGGGTCGATTTAAGCGCACTTAGCGATATCCGATATTGCTTCGTTTAGGCGGTAGAAGACATCAAAGTTTTTAGAATATATTGATTTTTCTCCAGTTTCTTGAAAACGTGGTAACTGAATTTAATGATTTTTGGTGTGCCGTCTAACACTATAAAATGTGGTATTGCGACCGCTATAAAGTAGTGTAAGTGTTATAAAAGTGACGTCATTTGTAAACATCGCTTCTAATTTTTAATATCATCAACGTTGTGACAGTCCAGATATTTATATCGGCTAACCGCATGTATTTGAAAGCTTTTTTACCTCTTGAAAAAATGTTCATTCGGTTTGGAGAGGAAAAAGTATTTTCAATTATATGTATACACCAGTTTCCTGTAAAAATACAATAATTTTTAAAACAAATGTTGGAGATGCGTGCATGTAATTTCAAAAAATTAAAAAAAAAAAAAAAAAAACATTAATTAAGCAAATGTGAAAAATAGCATCCATTTTGCTGAATACACTTATTAACACTTTAATAAAATTTTTATGAAAAAATTGTGAACCGACTTCTAAAAGTGCGCTAAAAAGGGAAAAATAACTAGAAATTTTTATATGAAATTGAAATTTTTGAAGTCGGCGCCAAACTAAGACCTGCCAAAATGTGATTCGCATAAACAGATTAAAAATACTTTATTTGCAATTGCTTTCTTTCCATAATTTGAATATATTAGTAGTTATTTCTTTCATTTAGAAATAATTTGGCGCCGACTTCAAAAATTTCAATTTCATATAAAAATTTATAGTTATTTTTCGCTTTTTAGCGTACTTTTAGAAGTCGGTTCAATTTTTTTATAAAAATTTTATTTTTGGATTTTTAGTTTTGAATTCACTATGATATTCATATATTATTTGAACTAAGTGCTAATCGAGATTAATGTTCCTCGCAATGACTCCAAGGTAGCAAAAAAGTTTCCATTTTATCCAGAATTGAAAATCACCCTGAAATGAACAACTAAAAATTCTATGATTCTTAGAGTTCTCCAAATATCAATGAAATTGTGTCAAACAAATATTTAGTCTGTCATAGTAAATTTACTATCTTAAATTTCAAATTAATCTTAGATTGGTAATATACTCCCCAAAACCTTCCAATATCGATATTTAAAGAATTTGAGATGTAAATTTCTTAGTCCGATATATTTTATATTGTATATTGAGCTTGTATACGCCCCAAGAACCCCTCAATATCAATTCTAGATAAAACCTGAAATTGTAAAAATTTTTAGTCCTTCATATTGTATCTTATCAACCAAATAGTTGTAAAAAATTAAATTCATATTATTAATACGCCACCCCCAACGCCCCAATAACAAATCTGAAAAAATGTGAATAAGGTAAAATTTTCAACCCACCATATTGGATCCGCCACATTCAACTTCAAAAAATTATTTTAACGTCTTAATTTAATCTAAATCTAAACCTTTCAAAACCTCCTAGTATCAATTTTAGATGAAATCCAGAAATTTAAAATTTCTAAACGGTCATATTGCATCTGACATATCAGATTTTCTTAAAATAATTTTATATTTGCTATTTGCATCCCCAAAAACAAACAAAATCGAAAAAGGTAAAATATTTAGTCAGATATATTGCATTCGCCATATTTAATTCTGAAAAAATACTATTAAATTCCTAATTTACACCCTAAAGAACCCTCTATATCAGTTTTGAAGAAAGTCGAAAAATGGAAAATATTTTGGACACTATATTGAATCTGCCTGATTGAGTTGTTCAAAAAATATTTTAATTTCGTAATTAACACTAATAAAAATTCCCCAATACTGACTTTACACAAAATCGAGAGATGTAGAATCCTTAATACGGGATCTTAGATCCGCCATATTTATTTATTTTTTAAATAATATCAGATTCGTAATGTGCTGTCCCAAAAACTCCCCCATATCAATTTTGAGAAAAATCGGACACAATTAATTTTTTATCCACCATATTGGATACGCCATATTGAATTTTTTAAAATATTCCTAGATTCGTCATGTAAGACTGAAAACTCCCCCGTACCAATTTTGGAGAAAATTGATTTATTGTCCGCCATATTGGATCCGCTATATTAAATTTTTTTAAAAATATTTTGAATTTGTTATGTGCAACTTCGAAAACTCCTCCATACCAATTTTGAAGAAAATCGTACAAAATTAATTTTTTTGTCCGCCATATTGAATCCGCCATATTTAATTTATTAAAAATAATCCCATATTCGTTATGCGAGACTCCGAAAACTCCCCCATATCAATTTGGGAGAAAATCGGACAAAATTGATTTTTTGTCGGCCATATTGAATTTTCTAAAAATATTTTGAATTCTTAATGTACGACCTCGAAAACTCCCTCATTCCAATTTTGGAGAAAATCGGACAAAATTTAATATTTTTGTCCGCCATATTTGATTCGCCATTTAGAATTGTTAAAAAATAATTTCAGATTCGTTGGGTACAACCCCGAAAATTTCTCCATACCAATTTTGAAGAAAATCGGATAAAATTATTTTTTTGACCGCCATATCGTAAGCGCCATCTTGGATTTTACTGTACCAATTTCATCTAAAGAAAATATGGGACCACCGCAGCAACTTTCTGGACATAACGCAAAAAATTTCATTCAAATCGGTGCAGCCGTTCCGGAGAAATCGGTGTACGTACATAAAAAAAAACATATATGGTCGACGAATTGAGAACCTCCTTCTTTTAGAAGTCGATTAAAAAATGAAATTGAACTCTATCTCATATCTCAGGATTATTGAAAAGGTTGATTATTCGTGGGTGTTCACTGGAGTCTTGTATACTTCTGTTTTAAGCGCGTCCCACAAAAAGAAGTCACACATATTTAATTTTGGAAAACATGGAGGTCATCTTACTGGGGCCTCTTCCAATCCATCGACTGGGACATCGTGTAAATTTTTCCGAACAGCAACGGAAAAATGACGTGGGGCACTATTATGCATATAACATGGCTGTTGCAAATAGGCAAATTTTCCGGAAGAACTGGTATTGTTTTGCAAAAAAATTGGATAAATATTTACATTTATTCTATCTGGAATCACAACAGGACCAATAATAATACCTGCCCAGACATTTATTTTGAAGTTATGCTGATGGTGTGCAACTTTAATGGAATATGGATTTTCATTTGCATTAACATATTTTTTGTGAAGGTTGGTAACTCCAGATCTTGTAGAGCACTCTCGTCAGGAAACGAAATTTTTCTACAAAAATTTGAATCATGAATTCTTTTGTTTCGAATAAATTCATAAAATGTAAAGAGCATGGGGGGATCAATCGGTAAAAGTTTCTGAACTTTCTGAACGTGATATGGATGTGGCAGTTATCTTTTACAGTAGTTTTAGATATATTCAACTCACGTTCTAATCAGCTGATACTAACACTTTGTTCTTCTTCTACTCTTGCCAAAATTTCCTCTTCTTTTTCGACTGTTCGAATAAGATCCCTACTTTCAAATTTTTTCTCAAAGCTGCCCGTTTCTCGGGGTGACCCTCAATGTTGGCAAATGTTGGATAGTTTGGTATTCGGCGGTTAGAAAACCTCTCCATGTAAACCGATGCTCATTTCCTTCACAAAACCCATACACCGGGGGTGCGTGTAGTTGTTCACGTTTAATAATAAAATATGCTTAGAAACTTTGAATGTTGATCTTACTTTAATCAACTTCTTAGACAGTGATGGTAATTTGTCAGTAGTCCAATTATTAAATGTCACAAAGTCACTCAGAAAATTATTGTTACAGATATTTTTTATTATTACATGCATGTTACATGCATGTAATGGAAAAAAAATCCTGTCGAAATCGCTCATCCAAAGAAAATTCTTCAAGAGGTCACAAGCTTGTAAATATATGAGATTATCCGATAGTAATGTATTCATTCAGTGTTCTAATCTGGTGAAGTACAGATCCTGAAGATGCCTGGTACAATTGTAGGGAAACGTGGGATAATAATTTCAATTTTATATGGTCTAAACCCAAGAACTATTATTTTCGACTTGACCAAAGATGTGAAAGCATTTGTCCTTGACTGGATATAAATACCAAATTTAACGCCCAAATTCACTAACATAGCCCAACCTTAAAACCATTTTAAATTGACAGCAGAGTGTTTAAACTGATAAGATTAACAATTTCAAGCCTTAAAGATACTGACATAGAAAATCATTAACTTTTATAAATGAACCAGAAAAAATGAAGAATTTCATTTATTTATGTATCTAACATACTTCAAGGTTTTATCGCTTTGTTCTTATCCTTAATAACCCTATATTAGTATTAATTTGTTGATATATGTAATACAAATTATGATAATATCATAAGCAAAATAAAACTGGTCGACTAGTAGATCTATTTTTCATAGAAACTAGATCGGGTTTCGATTTTCTTAATGAATCTGGATGAAACATTTTTCATTATTGTGAAGTAGGCTTTGGCCATAATTTCTAAATTTTCTGTTGTTAAAAACATTCTATTTTTGTCAAGCGGGCTTTGACTATGACATTAAAATATTTGACGTTTAGTTTTTTCTCCATTATTATTACCAGTTTCGAAGCAAATTTTTAATTGTATAAAATTCTTAGTAAATTTCTCTAAATACTAAATTATCTACGTAATTTCATGGTTTAGTAAAGCGTTTAGTTGGACAAAAGCAAAATTCTCTCGTAGTTATTAGTGTGATCAACGAATATATTTATGGAACAAAAATATTCATGAACGTGTTTTAATAACCTATAAATAATTGGAAATAAAGGGCTTTACATAAAGGTAAGTCTTTATTGGTTGGTTTATACGTTCCAAAATTAACAATTCACACTAAGAATTTATATAAATAATTTTCACCTGCAAGTTAAATGATACACTTTTCGTTCATAATTGCAACTGAAAATAAACAGTTAACATCTGAAGAGTTCACGCATATTCATCTTCTTAGTTTAACTCTTAATTTCGGCAAAATTTGTGTTCGCGTTTGGACGTTTTCGGCTAGACGAAAGAATGATAAGTAGGTACATCAAAATAAAAAAAATAACATTTTCTATACATCTATATCCAAACATTTATACATCTTCTATAGATACATATAAATAAAATTGAAGTGTCTGTCTGACTGTCTGTCTGCACGAGCTAACTTTCGAAACGGCTGAACCAATTTCAATGAAACTTTACAGACATGAAGAGGAAGTTGTCAAAAATGATAAAGAGTACTTTTTTCTGTAGGTTCTGTCTGTCTGTCTGTCTTTATAGGCTAATCTTCAAAACGATTGAACCGATTTCGATAAAACTTTACAGACATGAAGAAGGTTGTTGAGAGTCATATATGCTGCTTTTTTTCTGTTTGTCTGTCTCCATGAACTAATCTCCAAAATGGCTGAACTGATTTCGATTAAATTGTACAGATATAAAGAGGAAGTTGTCAGAATTGATATTGATTGCTTTTTCTGTTTGTGTTGAAAACAGACATGAAAAGGAGGTGCTTAAGAGTGATATAGGCTTTTTTTTTTGTTGTATTTCTATCTGTCTGTACGGACTAATGTTTTTTAATTATTTATAGGTAATAACAATTGTATTTATTATTTATTGCCCAAGCTTTCCGAGGACGAATTCGCAGGTAAAAGTTGGTATGAAGCAAAAGTCAACATTTTAGAAATATGTAAATATGTCCGCTTATTAGATTAATAAGATCGGCGTTAATTTAAAATTAGTTTCAGGCAATAGGGTAACAAAAAATATTTGATAATTTTTCCGACGACTATATCTAAAATATTTATCTTTCAATTTAATGTAGTTTGTTTTATTTTCGACGAAACCTAGCAGTTATTAAATAAGCATTAAAAAAAGTAGTTTAATCTTTATTAATTACATCAAAAAAATTGGGGAATTTTCGCGTCCAAAATATATCAATGTCGCGTAATATAGCGCCACCACCGTTTATAGAAGCGAAAAGCAAAGTAACGAATTTGACAAGATTTTTTATATGCTCCTACTCGGTCAACTTTCTTTAGAAATGTAGTTTGTAGATTTTTCAAAGTCTTTTTGCTGTGCCATAATTTACCCATTTATCCTTTATAGTTAACAACAAATCAACGTCAGAAGTAAAAAATAACTAATCTTATTTTGACCGGTCCTGTATATCAAATTGTGACGTATTGCAATGAATAATTTTTATGAAGAGTATACTATTTGAATGATATTATCTGTTTGTTCATCGTATCGGTCTAAATCATTGGTTTGACTCATAAATATGAATGCTCATATATTTTGTGCAAACGATCCTTGTACAGGGCCACAATAAATTGTAGAATATGTGTATTTTAGTGCCCTGTTAAAACGAATGCATCAATAACTAAAGGCCATCGAATTGTCACTTTACTTCCAGAATCACATTAAAAATTTTAACACGGATAAAAACGCATGTTCGAAAAAAAGCTAGGTTAACCTAAAAATAATTAAATGGATATTTTGGAGGAAACCAACTGAAAAGGCCTTACATCAGAAGGACAGGCGTGATTTGTTTTAGTTAGGAATAAAAAGCATCATTTCAGATTACAAGAAACTATCAGAAAAAGGTGTAGACTTTTCCCACTGGTAGTGTACCGCCATCTGTAGACCTGTTTCTAACTCACCGGTTCTCGTCAGTATAGAGCAGGCAAGTACATCTATGTTGATCAACTAGGAGACCAAAGTTATTAAGAAATACTCGCTTAATTGTCGTTTCCAGAAGATCCCAATAAACAAATCTAGTTTAAAACTAAGTTACTAGATAATAAATAATACAATAATATTCATTGTGTGAAAAGTCCTTTTTTGTGCCAATTGTGTATGATTATAAGTTGGTTGATAAGTATTATGGTTAAACTAAAATTTTGAGATTTCAAGAAAATATATCAGGATATATAAATTAAACACCTAAAAACTTTTCGTCATCGTATCGATCTTAATTCGATTATATTATCTAAAAGTGTGCCAGTGTTATTTGAGAAAATAGTCAACTTAATGTTTATTGTCTTCTGTTGTACGGGTCATAATTAAAAATTGTATAAAGTGTCGGGAAATGAAATAATATATTGTATTTTCTTATTATTAAATATTTTCTGAGGCCCGTTATTTTATAAATCAAATCCAATATCCTGTCGTAAGTTCTATGGTATTAATTGACCAGTGTTGCAAAAGATATGTTCATGGATTTATTAAATATTTAGAAATTTTTATACAAAAGTCAAGTGTTGATGAATTAAGTCATTCAAACGCTGTCTTTTACGAAACATAGTTCACTTTAAAAATTTTGAGTACATAATTTTAAGTTAATATGGGAAGAAAATGGTGAAAAAACTTAATACTAAACGTAATGAAAATTAAAGGTATCTTTTATACACCAAATTGTTAATAGGACGGCGAATACTAGTCTTTTGATAAACATTAAAGTATTCATTCTTCGAGGTCTAAGAATACCCTGTATCCAACTTGGCATGTTATTAAGTAGAATTTGAATGTATTCTTAAGGACTTGCGTCCTCTTCTATTGTACTGGGAAATGTTTACGTCATATGCGGCGTTTTTTCTGATTCATTAGTAGTGGTTTATTTTATTTAGGTGGTCAAGATAATTTTTAAATCGGGAACGCATTGTGGTAGTCACCCTTTCAGCTGCTTGTTATCGAGTTTTATTGTGCAAAAATACGAATTTTTCATATCCAATATGTAGAATTTATAGCAAAACATAATGTTACAGGACGTTTCCGATATAAAAGTTAATGTAATTGATCCAGTCACTTTCACTAGATCAGCAGGTTCCTCCCACCTGGTACTTCCCCATTCGTGAAAAGAATATTTTGTCAATTCTAGATATTCTTTGAATTTTGGATAAGCTGTGGAATTTCCATAGGCTGTATTGAATTTAAACCTATCTCTTTTAATCTTTCTGGAACTGTTTTCGAAAGTATCATTATTGTGTGTTACATTTACTAGCTCCTTTTTGAAATGCTTGATGTCTACCTGCGATTTCGTATAAAAATTAAGTATCAAAAGATTTCCATCAAAGTCTCTGGACGAGTTTTGCAGTTTTTTAATATCCTTATGGAAAAATGTGGTACGGGTAAACGTCATTAATATAAACTAAACGTTTCTATTTTTAAAACAAGTGAATATATCTGCCTATTAAATGAATAACATCAGTGCATGTATAATTTTGCAGGGCTACTGTACATTTATTTTCAAGCAATAATTATTATTAAAGATTTTCAATAATTTTCTCTATGTATCTCTATCTATCAAATCTTAAGTAATGTTCATATAAATAAATTGATTAAATTATAAAAAGATTATTTTATTTTTTTTACAAAGAAAAACACAACGAAATCTAATAATATAAGAAGAAAAATAGTTTACATAAAAAAATGCTTAATTGGGAAGAAAAGTACTACGTATTAATAACTTTTAGCAGATATGAAGCTTGTCGTACATTATGCCTGGTGATCAATTTTAAATGTTGGCAACTTCTCAATGACGATATAGAGCTTCAACTTTGAATAGTAGAATTAGTATATAGTTCATATATATTATCATATGTATAGTTCAATGTTCAAAACTCTTGGTTCGATATCTACAAAAGTATAAAAGTAATTTAAAAAAAAATGCTTGGTTTATGTGTGACCCTTTAATATTGGCGCTATTAAACTGCAATAATTACAAAACCAAAAAGGTAACAAGAGAGATTGTTTACCTGTATTGTTTTCATTGTAGGACGATTATTCGTCAGATGAATATAGTAACGAAGAAGGCAAGGATGATGTGTACGATCAACCTTCAAATTCCAATAGTTCTAACGAAGAAGATGGAGATTCTTTAGGTATGAGACAAAAATTTGAAGAATTGGCGTTTCTTAAACCGGGTACCAGTGGAATGGGGCCAAATTTTGACAGCGCAAAATTACCAATTCCAAATGAAACACTATTCGGACATATTGATCAGGTAAAGTGGTTCTGTGAATTTTTCCTTGCAACCAAAAAGTATAAAGTCGGACTTTAGTTTTCTAGCATATATATATTTGGAGGTACAGATTTATTCGGGCTAAACAAAATTAAAAATTTATTTCTTTGAATAAAAATTTAAAAAAGTTCAATCTAAAATATAAAGGTTTCTCAGCAATACCTTTTACAAATATATTTTGAATCTTATTACGTCTTTTAAAGAAAATACGCCTTTAATAATGCTCCTTTGCAGCGGTTTTCAATTTACCCAAAAGTCGAATTTTCACACGATTCTATGACTTATTTTGAATGTGCCGAAGAAAATAATAACGACCCGATTTTAGTAAATCGACTAGATTTTGATGGGATCATGGATAAAGACACACATTCAGTTATTGTTACCAACACACAGAGTGTTCATATGTCAAAACGTTGTGAGTACGTATACTGATTAAAATGTGAAACTTTACAATATATATATCAAATTACACCCAGCAAGGCCAGTGTTGCCAGTTCCCGGAATATAAACGGTTACCTTCAGAGAAGTGAAAAGTTTGAAAAGATCTTATACCTACGAACAGTTTAGGATTGATACAAATTCGGTATTAATAACTTTTAGCATTTAAGATTTAGTGAAAAATGATAAAAATAAAGGATTGTGGACGTTCTATCAAAATTATCATTTTTAGGATATTTTTTTCTTTTCTTAATACAAATTGTTTCAAATAACTTATTTTCATTGAAATACCAAAAAAATGATATATGGAAAACACACGTCTCCAAGAATCTTATCTAATAATCCTGCAAATAATACACTTGTATTTATTTGTTTTATGTACAAACAATCATTTTGCAGTAACATACTCGAGGTATTTCAGTAAAATTTTAAAATGGATACACCTGCTGTGTCTACATAAGGGAGTTTAATCGAACATCAATCCATTTTGGAGGTTACTTTTTGGTTACTCCCAGAAATTGATGATACACAATCAGATTAAAACTTGTAATATTTTGAATTAAAATGAAATATTGCCGACAACATCTAATTATTGATTACGATTTTTAAATTTAAACGTTTTTTGAGAACAAAAACTCAAAAGAGTCTTTTATGGCAGGTGACTGATTCCTCATTATTAGTATGTAGATGGAAGTTCTCTTCATTGAAGTATGTTTTAGGTGAACAGTATAAAATGAGTCATAGCGTAGTGATCTCATGATGACTTTTAGATGTAAAAATAAGACGAATATTTATATGGCGATATTAATTAACATAACAAATATTAGTGTATTGATTAAACTAAGATTATTCTCTCCTTGAGGTACGAAAACTCAATGCATCCATCTCGGCAAGCTACTAAGTACAGTTGCTGCTGCAAATCGAAGTTCTTTTATTGTATTGGGAAATTTTTTCGTCGTATGGGGCATTTTTCCTGATCTCACATGTGCTGTTTTATATTCAAATGGTCAATTTAATTCTTAAATCTGGACAGCATTGTGGTAATTAGTCACTTTTCCAGCTCCCCGTTATCGAGAGTTATTTTATTCCAATTTGAATTTTTTATATTCAGTATTAACGACATATTACTTTACAGGACATTTTCGGTAGAAAAGTTACATATAATTCGTCCAGTCACTTTTACTAATTCGTCACGTCCCGTTGACTTTAAACGTGATTCTTTTAATCTTCGTGTGACTGTTTTCAAACCTAACAATAAATTGTATTATATTTATTAGCTCATTTTGATCATATGGATGTCAACGTGCGATTTTGTGTAAAATTAAGTATTAGAAAATTGTTATTACAGTCTTTGTACGAGATTTTCAGTCTCTTAATATCTTTTTTAAATTTTCGATAGTGAATAATGACCTCTTCGTCTCAAATCATTCTATCTTCATTATTTGCTAAACAAAATTACAATTTGCACCACTTTAGCTTCATTATAATGGCATATTTTTGTTTTAAATAGAAGAGAGAGCAAACGCGAATTACTTGCACGGTTTATATGTGGTTCTTTAATATTGACTTTGTGGGATAAAATGATGGTATTAGAAAATAAAAATGTAGCAATATTGATGGTTTACTTTTCTTGTTTTTATAACAGGAAGAAAGCAGTTATGATACAAGTTATCAGTTTTCAAGTGCCATTAAGCGTCCTAATGAAGATCTTGAATATTACCCATCTAAAAGGCTTAGAGAGGAAGATCCAGAATTAGATGAACCGAGTACCAGTGGAATTAAGTCAACTCACTGCGTTGAATCATCATCCCTACAAGGAAATCAGGTAAGGCTGCTCTAAAAATTTTTCCTTGCAACCAGGATGCACAAGTCGAACTTTAAGAGGGTGTAGTTTTAAAGCATCCATATACTAAATATAAAATTGATTACAAATATAAAAAAATCTTGTTGAGTTTTTTTAAAGAAAATGCGTTTTTAGTCATGCTCATTTGGAGGTGTTTTTTAGTTTTAAAAATGTTGTTTTTTTCAGACGATGTTTTAATTTATTTCGAATGATGTGAACCCGATATTAGTAAATCGACTAGATTTTGATGAGATCATGGAGAAAGACATAAAACGCCGATAAGGACAGGAAATATTCTTGAATTTAAACAAGATATGAGCTCTAAGAAATAAATAGTCCAACAGTTTTAGAACCTACAAAACTGTTTAAATAATGTTTTAAAGCGTATTTGTAAAGTCGCGGTTTTAGATGGTTTGAGAATTATCAAGATAAGAAAAGTGAGCATTGGTTTGTTAAAAATGAAAAGAAGTTTCTAAAATCGCTGAATTTTGAATCAATGGATTCAGGTCAAATTTTCCCATAAATTCTGTCAAAGTGTAAAAGTTTATCAAGCACATCCATACTGCGCGATTCAATAATTTTTGTTTATAAAATTAAATGTTTATCGTTTAATTAATTTATGACCTTTGAAATATCAAAGATATTTTAAGTTGGTTTAAAATTGATTTTACTGTGACACTGCCTACATATGATTCATATCTGATAGATCGATCCAAAAGCTCCAAAACCCAATCAACAGTTGTACTTTGGTTGTCAATTTATTCCCAATCTAAACCGAGAAACACCTGTATATTCTATTTGTGTAAAAGTGTCAGATTACGATGTAATGTGCATATAACACATAAAGTTCGGTTAAGGAGAAGGCTCCTGTGCTTTATTTTCTTTGTAGTTGCCACAGGTGCGAATTGATTTTCCATTGACTTTTTAAATAAATCGAGGAAAAAGAACAATTGAGAAGTGTGGTTTTGGAGCGCATTGTGACTGATTATGTTCCAGAGTTATTGCCATTCAAAGAATCTTCATACGTGACTTATTTTTCGACGATGATAGAGGACAGCTTTTTAATTTTTTAATGTATGAAATTTAAGGTCGATTCTAAACAGATTCTATATTACATTACTTGCTGATATATTATTACTCAAAAAAATATGCGACAACATTCACATAACCTGAACTAACCGACATCTCGTGAATATACTTTCATATATTTCCTCACCACCTGTGAAAAAATACACCTTTCCAATTCTTACTTTCCACAGTGGAGTTTAACAGGCCTTTTTGGTTTTAAACCTTCTTTTTTTAATATTCGTCTCACTATTTTTGAAAATAACATTTTTTTATTGTATTTATTGTTTATTTTTGAGATCTGTTAATGTCAGCATTCGATTTTATGTAAAATTAACACACGGTCACCAAAGATTGTTATACACATTCATATACTTTTTGCATGCTCGACCAAGTCTTTGTATGAAATGTCCAGTCTCTTGTTATGATATAAGATATTTAATGCTGTAGATTAAGTTCTTCTGGAACGTTGTGCGACATCGTTTTACCCAGATCCTTCATTGTATAGAGTTATGATTTGTATCGCTTCCGCTTCCTTGTAGTAGCATATTATTGTTCTAAATAATTTAATTTCCTTTCATTTTTAACCGATAGGAGGTTCTCAATTCGTCGCGTATATATATATTTTTTTCTATATATGTACACCGATTACTCCGGAACGGCTGCACCGATTTGAATGAAATTTTTACGTTATGTTCAGGAAGTTGTTGCGGTGGTCCCATATTTTTTTAGATGAAATTGGTGCAGTAAAATCCAAGATGGCGCTTACAATATGGCTGCCAAAAAAAATAATTTTGTCCGATTTTCTCCAAAATTGGTATGGAGGAATTTTCGGGGTTGTACCCAACGAATCTAAAATAATTTTAAAAAAATTCAATATGGCGGATCCAATATGGCGGACGAAAAATCAATTTTGTCCGATTTTCTCCAAAATTGGTACGGGAGAGTTTTCGGAATCACACATGACGAATCTAAAATTATTTAATAAAAATTCAATATGGCGTATCTAATATGGTGGATAAAAAATGAATTTTGTTCGATTTTTTCAAAATTGATATAATAGCACATTACGAATTTGACATTAATTAAAAATAATTAAATATGGCAGATCTAAGATGGAGGATTAAAGATTCCACATCCCTCAATTTTGTCTAGATTCAGTATTGGAAGATTTTTGTTAGTGTTAATTACGAAATTAAAATATTATTTGAAAAACTCAATCTGGCGAATTCAACATGGTGACCTAAAAATTTTACATATCTCGACTTTCTCCAAAACTGATATAGAGGGTTCTTGAGGGTGTAAATTATGAATTTAATAGTATTTTTTCTGGATTCAATATGGCGAACGCAATATAGTTGACTAAAAATTTTACAATTTTCGATTTTGTTGAAATGTGGAACTGAATCGTTTTTGAGGATGTAAATAACGAATATAAAATTATTTTAAGAAAACCTAATACGTCAGATGCAATATGACCGTTTAGAAATTTTAAATTTCTGGATTTCATCTAAAATTGGTATTAGGGGGCTTTGAATTTTGATTAGATTAAGACGTTAAAATTATTTTTTTTTAATTCAATATGGCGGATCCAATATGGTGGGTTGAAAATTTAACCTTATTCGCATTTTTCCAGATTTGGTATTAGGGGGTTGGGGGTGGTGTATTACGAGTATGAAGTTAATTTTTAACAACTACTTGGTTAATTAGATACAATATGAGGGACTAAAAATTTTTCATTTTTCGGTTTTATCTAAAATTGATATTGCGGGGTTCTTGGGGCGTATACAAACTCAATATGCAATATAAAATATATCAGGCTAAGAAATTTACGTCTCAAATTCTTTAAATATCGATATTGGAAGATTTTTGGGGCCTATATTACCAATCTAAAATTAATTTGAAATTTAAGATAGTGGATTTACTATGACAGACTAAATATTTGTTTGACACATTTTCATTGGTATTTGGAGAACTCTAAGAATCAAAGAATTTTTAGTAGTTCATTTTAGGGCGATTTACAATTCTGGATAAAATTGGTACTTTTTTGCCACATTGGAGTCATTGCGAGGTACACTAATCTCGATTAGCACTTTATTCAATTAATTTTTGAATATCTTAATGAATTCAAAACTGAAAATCACAAAATAAAATATTTATAAAAAAATTGAACCGACTTCCAAAAGTACGCTAAAAAGTGAAAAATAACTAGAAATTTTTATATGAAATTGAAATTTTTGAAGTCGGCGCCAAATTATGAATAATGAAATAAATAACTATTAATATATAGAAATTATGGTAAGAAAGCAATTACAAATAAAGTATTTTTAATCTGTTTATGCGAATCACATTTTGTCAGGTATTAGTTTGGCGCCGACTTCAAAAAGTTTAATTTCACATAAAGATTTCTAGTTATTTTTCACTTTTAGCGCACTTTTAGAAGTCGGTTCAATTTTTTTATAAAAATTTTATGTAAGAAATATTTCATGGGAAAATGCGTAAGAGGTAAACATCATTAATATAAATTAAACATCAATATTTCTAAAATAATTGAATATATTCGCCTACTACCTGAAAAACATCGGCACCTAAGTTTATGGCGACAATTTAAAATTACTTTCAATAATTTGTAATAATAAGAATTTTCGATAATTAACCGTAATTAAGGTTCATATCAATAAATCGTATAAGGTAAAAAAGATAAATTTTAATATTTAAAACAATTATTTATACAGAAAAAAACATGCGATGAAATCTAATGATATAAAAGGAAAAACAATTTATAGCAAAAATACTTAATTAAGATGAAACGTAGCCCGTGTTAATAATGTTTAGCACACATTATATTTGTCATAAATTATATATGTATGGTTTGTCAGTTTTGCACATGTGTTAAAATGAAGTTATTATAAAATAAGAAAGTGTCAATAGTGATTGTTAATTTTTTTGTTTTTTATTGTAGGACGATTATTCCTTGGAAGAATCTAGTAACGATGAATGCAATGTTAAGAAATTTGAGTTAGATGAAGCCAGTACCAGCGGAAGAGTATCGAACTTTTATAATGTCGAGTCATCAGCTCCAAAAAAGGTTTTGCATGGACTAACGTATCAGTTAAGGCTGCTCATGCTGTTTGTGCAACGGGTTCCCGACGAACAAGAATTTTATCTTTCGACCGAGATGCACGAAGCCCAATATTTTGACGATATAGTTTTACAGTATTTAGGTGAAGGTGGTGTTTGGGCGTATAAATTTCTTCAGGCAAAACATAAAAATGATGATCAATATAAAATAGGGATAAGTGATCTCTTTAATAAAAAAACAAAATCAAAAATAAAATCCGGAACATCTAAAAATGCAGGAGAAGCTAAACCGTATCTCTTAAAGAAGTATTTTAAATCTTACTGCGACATTGAACAAAATATTAAATTTGAAAATGCAAATTTGGAGGAGTTTTTGATGTGCACAAATGTCGGTTTTGACGATGATGTTAAGAAATATTTTGAGTGTGCCGAAAAAAGTGATTCGATATTATTCAATTTCAAAGAGATGAACGAAAAAGATACGAATCCAGTTAAATACAGATTGACAAAAAAAGAAGAACAATTATCTGAATTAAGAGAAGAATTTGAAATAAATGATCAAAATGAAAAATGGTTTCTGAATTTTGTCGCAAACTTTAGATTTTTGCCCGATTATGGTGATGATGTATTAAATAAAAACATTAAATATTGTTTAAAAAAATGCTTTAAAATGGAAAATGTAGATTTAGTTGAGGCAGATTTGCAAAAACGTGTTCTTGAATGGTTTCAAAGTTATAAAAATAAGAAAAGTAGATATTTGCGTTTTAAAGATAAAGAAGAGTTTTTTAAATCATCGAATATTAGCATTGACTCCCTGCTGGTGGCAGGACATTCTACTTTTTATTGTGAGGAGTTAAAGAGTTTCGGAAAAGTATTTAAAAAAATTAAACCCCTGCGTAAATTTTTCGAACATAAAAAAAAAGAAAAGATAATATTTATTATAACCACAACCCCCAAATTAAGCGTTATTAAGTTGAATCAGCTGTTTAACAAACTGGACTTAAATAAGGATGAATTTATTCTTACGGACGCAGATAAATTACGGGGTAACAAAAAAATCTCCACTACATTTTTTGCCGCGGAAAGTTACAAATGGCTGCTGATTGAGTGTCAACAAAACGAAATAAATTTGAGCAGAAAAGTGTTGAAGAAAATTTCAGAAATGAAAAATGGAAAGAGAGTCGTAATAATTGGCCGAAAAGATCATGTTTTGAAATTTAGACAATATTTGACTTTCGACACGTCGTGTTTTTATGATAAAACTAATTCATTCAAGAACCTGAGGAAAAAATCACAAGAAAATATATTGGAAAAGAAAATTGTATTTCAAGGAAAGAATATCAATTTAAATGAATTAATAGACAGAAATTCGGGAGAGAAAATTATTGATGAGCATACATTAGAAAATATTCTCACTAAAAGTATGAAAATAGGAAATAATGTTGAGTTCCAATCGTATTTCTTAATAGAAGACTGGTATATTCCGAGAAAATTAGTTCCAAAAAAGTTAAGAGTCGACATTTTACAAGATGTGGAGGTTTTAAAAAGATGTTTGTTTATTATTTCAGGTGTAAACAGGGATCAACTTAAACACTTAAGTATAAACAATGAATTGATTTTCGTGTGGAAATACGGAAAAAGTTTTGAAAATGGAATTATAATTTCCGATGAAACTAAATCTGAAGACATATTTGAGAAATTATGCGAAAATAATACAAAAAATGTTTATTGGTTAAAGTATATAAAAGAGGAATTTTTAATTATGAACTTTAGAAACGGGACCGATATTCTTAATAAACCAGTTTCTTGTTTCGAGGAACACGAGTTAAACGAGAAGCAAATATTGGATGAAAAAATTCTAATAATCGCTGATGGGCCCGGTTGTGGCAAATCCACTTTTATGACGAAAGTTGCACGTCAACTCAGGCAAATAATGTCAAATATATGGATTTTGAGAATTAATCTTTCATCTTATGCATACAAGTAAGAAGGACGGAAACAAGTCATAAAATCTCTGGAAGATATTCAATTTAAAAAAACTGAAACTAAGAAAGCAGCAGAATTTATGGCTGATTTGTTATTTCCTGATAAAAGTTTTGTAACAGAACTTTTTATTCAATCTCTGTACCGTTCGAAGAAAAATAAGAAAAATATGAAATTTCCTAAAATAATACTTTTATTCGATGGTTTTGATGAAATAAGTCCCACATTTAAAGAAAAAACTCTCACTTTACTTAAGGCGCTCCGGAAATCGAATGTTAAACAAATGTGGGTTACAACAAGAAATCATGAAGAACACAGTTTGGAAATGGCTCTTCACTCATCTTCTTTCTTTCTTATACCTCTTCTTTGGAAGGAGAAAGTTGATTTCTTACAAAAATTATGGAAATACAATTTGGAGCACTTTGATGATATAAAACCTAAACCTGATGGCGAAGATATCTTAACGTATCTGACAGAAATAACAGATAACATTTGTAATTGTAATGATGAATATATTAAAGACAGTTTTCGGGACTTTCAAAATCGTTTGCTGCCTAATCTTAGAGATTATGAAGTAGAACATTTATTAAGTAATGTTAACTTTTCAGTCATTGCAGAACATCTAATAAATTACTTCGAATACGACGATAAAATGTCCGAGTTTACCGATAATCCTCTACAAATTAAAATGTTGGCTGAAATAATTTTCTTTAAAAAGTTCAACTCTTTGGACAATTTGGACATATTTTCGTTATATGAAGAATTTATAAAATACAAGTTGAGGGTTTTTCGTGACGATAAAGATGCTGCTGGAAAGTCCGTTGCAGGTCGTGGCTTCTTCGAAACACATTTGGAATATTTAACAACAGTTCACCAAGAAATTGCTTTACAAACTTTGTTTCCTCATTATGATAATGTACAGTTTAGGAAAGAAAAGAATAAAATAGAACTGACGAGGGCCGGACTGCTCGTAATTCATGACGGTCGTCTCGAATTTGTGCATCGAAGTTTTGCGGAGTATCTTGTCAGTCAACATTTCGCTGAAAATTTTCATTGCCAGAATGTGCAGAAAATAGTTTTTTCAGATGTTTTAATAAATAAAAATTACTCATTAATACGAAGGTTTTTAAATAATAACGAAACATTTATTGGCAAATTGGATTCCAAAACGCAACAAATGAATGAATTAATAAGAGTCAATAATCCCATCTTACTTTTTCGAATGTTAATAGAAGAAGTGTACAATTTATTCATGAAGTTTCTGGAAAATTTGTCTGTCGACCTATTTAAAAATTTTATTTTGTTCAATGAAAATAATGAAGGAAAAACAGTGCTGCACATAATTTTGGAATATATGAACGATGAGCAAATTTTAGAAAATATATTAAAAGCAATAAAAGAGAATGTTTCCTCGGAAACACTTAAAGAACTTTTCTCTAAAAAGGATAAAAGAGAACGTTCAGCATTATTTTGCATTGATTTTTATGGAAAAAATTCAGCAGCTAAACGAAAATTACAGCTTTTCAAACTTAATTGTACTTCTGAGTTATTTTATAAACTTTTACTTCAAGGCAATAAAGAAGGAGAGACCGTATTACACGTTGCTTGTATGGCTGGATTTGATATAACTGATTTGTTGGAAGTATCTGACGAAAATAAAGACACAATTAAAGATCTTTTATTAAAAACGGCCAATGATGGGCGAACAGCCTTATTTAACACTATTCGTTCCTCTTATAACTCTTCTCTGTTAACAACATTACTTAACCTTATTAAATCAGTTTGTAACTCTGAAGAAATTAATTATTTATTTTCAATAAAAAGTAATTCAATGAACCAGCTGCACACTGCTTGTAGTGGAAGGGACAAAGGTATGTTAATTACATTTTTAAATGCCATTAAAGATAACCAAGAAATAATTAAAACACTTCTGTTAGACACTGACGAAGATGGACTGTCTCCATTACATTATACTGTGCGTTATAACTTCTATTTTGATAACCTAAAAATATTACTAGACTTTGTTAATTTAAACTGTGGTACAGAAACGTTGCATACAATTTTGTGTAAAAGAACAAAATACGGACAAACTATTCTACACATGGCCGTACAAAATTTCCAAGTAACAGATGATCATAACTCGTTGACACCTCTCCTGACTTATTTGTTTAGTTTAGTTGGGAATGACAAAGAGATATTTTATAACCTTTTATTAACAACTGACGAGAGTGGGCAAACTGTACTACACTATACTTTCTCTGAATTGGAATATCCTTTTTTACTAAAAGAATTGCTGGATTTTGTTCAAAGAAATTGTAGTGAAAATATATTAACTGAACTATTACTTAAATTGAATAATAATAAAGCCAGTATATTACACCTTGTCTGTCGTCGAAATGTCACAGATAACTTAACTTTTTTATTAAATAAAATTAAAGATCATGCAGAAACACTTAATAAACTTCTACTCCAGACCGACAAAAAAGGAAACACTGCATTGCATTATACTCTTCTCAACTGTGAGAATCCTTCAATGATGAGTGAATTACTGAATTTTGTTAAACTAAATTGTAAAAAAGAAATATTTGAAAGTCTTTTATGCGAAGCAAATAATGAAGGTCGCAACGTGTTGCACTTTGCTTGCATGGAATTAGAAGATAAAACAGAATATGAAGAGCATCTGAAATCTTTATTAAAATTTATAAAAGACGATGATACACTAATAAATGAACTTTTATTGAAAACATGCAACAACTACGGCTGTACTCCACTGCATTATACAGTCCGTGACTTTGATAACCCGTCTTTATTAAAGATTTTACTCGATTTTATAAAAAATTATGATTTTACAATGTTAAACACATTTTTGTTAAAAGAGACTAGTACAGGATTAAGTTTGTTGCATTTTGCTTGCAAACACAGTAATGAAGGAAACTTAAAGTACTTATTATATGCAATGCAGAATAACATTACACTACGCGATAAACTCATATTAAAAGCTGATCATAATGGACAAACTATATTGCATTATAGTGTTGATAACTTTCAAATGTTAAAATTCTTCCTTGATTTCGTTAAATCACAGTGCGATCAAGAAATGTTCACCAACCTCATACTTAAATGTGATCAAGAAGATCGTACAGCATTGCACACACTCTGTCAAACCAATGATAATAAAGAAATCTTGACTTATTTGTTAAGTTTTGTTAAAAACAACACCACTCCCGAAGTATTTAATTTATTTTTATCTAAAAAGGACTGTCATGGAAAAATGGCATCTGAATATGTTGCCTGCAATACGAACAATTTTCCCTTGTTGGAAGTTTTGTCAAATTTTGGTTTTCAATTACCGAAAATAATCGATAATTCTCGATTAATTGATTAATAACAAAATTCGATTAATCTGTTTTTCACATAATCGGAAAATTAATTAATTTGCTCACTGATTATTTTTCGATTTATTATTTGTTCTAATAAATAGCTTTTTCTAATTAATCAATTTTGCAATGCATGACACAAGTGAACGTATATCAGTGGATTCCGTTCCTATTTTCCTATATATCGCTGTGTATCAAACTGTTTCAATTTTATCCGTATGTAACAAAATATTTATACTGCGTCATTTAAAAGGTTTTACATTTCAAACTAAATATTTCAACATACAACTATTTTCAAACTTTTGAAATATCAAAATTGTTTTAAGTTCGTTGATAGTCTGCTGATGATTCATATTAAACTGCATTTGGACTTACACCGATACAAAAGTTACAAAACTCTTGTTTAAGTCTAATCAAAGGAACAAGAAAATCTTCGAAAGAATCGAAAAACGTGGGTTGTTTAAATCTTCAACAATTGTTAATTTTCCCCTCTTTCAAACCGAGGAACGCCTCCATATCTGTCTTAAAGTATCAAGTTTCGATGTAACGTCCAAAATATTAACATTCGTTTGTGGGAGCAACTCCCACGCTTTCTCTCCGAAATTATTGCTTAAAATTTGAATTGATACTGCATTAAATTTAGCTCCCTGAATTAAAAGACCATTGTGAGTGTTTCATTTTTTTTTTTACTTCGAGTGTATGTTTAATTTCCGATCTGACTTAATCAGTTGAAACTCATTTTGTTTTTGTCGAAAACCAACAATCAGCTAAATTTTCAAACGTGAGAAATAAAATTTAGAATCCCTGGATGTGAACCGCACCAGTCTTCTTCATAACTAACCTATAAAAACTGATTAAATAAACAGTTACATTTGAAAGTTATGGTCGTTTAAGTTTTCAACCTAGTTTTGTTGCATCTGTCAGGTATAAAACAAAAACAAATTGTTAATTTTTTTATGTTTAAGATTGATTAAATTAATTAATAGTTGATACATTAACATAAACATTATGTAGGTGGAGTGACATCATTCAAGCCAGGAAACTTATGAATATAGTTTCAAATATTTACTAGACTGTTCGAAATAGTTCTGATGACGTTATATTTGTATTTAGAATGTGACTCGCAAATTCTTTATTCCTGTATAGCGATTGGTGATTTCCTTTTTTTATATTATTTCGTTTGTAGAAATAGTAACACCTCTAAACTTTTTCCAAATGTTCAGAATTATAATCATACATATGTACGGGATGTCCCATTTTAGACACTTTTTGGGGGTATCGGAATTATTACCAAAGATATAACGTTGCGGTTTTTACTTTAGTTTCCCACTTCTTGACGAAACGAAAGATTCCCGTGTCAAATTTGTCATGGCTCTCTAAGTTTTTAAATCCACAAGGTGATTTTGAAAATCTTCGTTTTTTAGGCACATCTCGTATTAACGCATAACGTTAATTTATCAAAAAGGTAAAAACTGATTTTTATAAAGTTTTTATGGAGAGTTCAGTGGTGTAGTGAATTTTTTTTTCTAAAAAGTTTAATTTTTGAACTGTTAACCAAACTGTAATTTAGACTTTTCAAAAATATATAATGTGTTTACTGTGAAAAACAAGGTCAGAATTCGATATTTTCAATAATTTGCTTTACTTGTAATAGTACATCATGGCCAATTTATAAGAAACAAATGCAAAATTTTACTAATAATAAATATAACAAAAACTGGACATTTTAAAAGTTAATTTTAATATTTTTCTACATTTTCAATTGTAAACACTTAATTATTAATACATTTTTTTTTCTTTAAACAACACTGTTATTATAAAACCATAATATTGAAATTTGATTGCAAAGAAACCAGAACAACATTATTTCAAAAACAAAATGAAACATTGAAACTAAAAACAACCACGAGTTTTTTAAAGATGGTTTTCAAAATGTCGGTTGTTTTCTCGAACGCAGTATCGGCAGAGTTTTGTTATTCTTCTAATTACATTTAAAAGAATCATAAATCTATTATGAAAAGTTTGGAAGGCCTAAGCAATTGCCCCACGAAATTCTGCTATAGAGACCGGGGAGGAAAGTTATTGCCCAGAAATGGCCTCTACAGTCCCGAGTTGTGGCTCGGAGCACCGCCTTGTTGAAGATAAATGGAAATGAAATGGGCCAATGGAACATTCTCAAGCAATTCTGGAATAATTTCCTTAAGGAGTTCTAGGTATCTACGTGCCATGAGGCCCTCTTTATACATCCTATAAGCTATAAGTCGTTCGAAAATAAAACACAAGACACCAACTGCGAAGCACCCCTGGTGTACCTTTTCGAAAATTAAATGGTGATTTTCTGCAAGCAATGTCTCGTGTTGTGACGATTAAAAGTTCCCACACTTGAAAAATAACATTCCTCAGATTAGATGACAAATCTGCCAAAAGATTCGTTGGTGCAGATTTGTTCTAAAAACCAGTGACAAAACGTTATACGGCACTGATCATCTCCGTGGCGTAAATGTTGCACTATTTTAAATTTATATGAATGGTGTTTATACTTTTTCAAAATTCTTTCAGCGTCAGATTTTGTAGTGTCAACATCTTTCTCTATTTTTCTGCAGGATGATGAAATTGTTGCTGCTGCGTAAAATAACACATTTGTTTCTTTTCTCTCCCTGTCTTCTTCGACGTACGTTTTGGGACGAGGCTGAATAAAAGATTCGTATTCAACTAGATTCCTTTTTAAACGAGCAGATATATCTGGAAAGGGTTGCCTTCTTTTTGAATACCTCACATGAACAAAAAAGATCGCCAGATATGAGAAAGTTATCCTAATGATGACGATTTGAATACATTACCCAATGAAATATAATTCAGAAGTTTTCTGAGGACTTTCACTGCTTCGTATAAAACGTACTAACATATCATACTTTTTATAATTATCATAAACGGTAATTGTAAATGTAAAATAAATAAAAAGTAAAATAAAAACATCTGGGTAACAAAAATATCTGAAAAAACTGTCAAGTTTTGAACACTTGCTTTTTGTTTCCTGTAAATTGGCCATGACCTACTGTTATAAATTCTGACCTCGTTTTTCAAAATAAAATAAACACATTATATATTTTTTAAAAGCCTAAATTATTCTTAACCAATATCTAAAATAATATACAGGGTGTCCTATTTTAAAAATGATGTTTGGTTACTATCTCAAAAACTAAATTTTTAGAATAAAACTGACTGCGCCACTAAACTCTACGTAAAAAACTCTATATAAATCAGTTTTCACCTTTTTGATAAATTAACGTTATGCATTAATACGAAGATTTTCAAAATCACCCTGTAGATTAAAAACTAAGAGAGCCATTACAAATTTGACACTGGAATCTTTTGTTTCGTTAAAAAGTAAAACACTAAAGTCAAAATCGCAGCACTCTATCTTTGATAATAACTCGAATACCCACCAAAAGTGTCGAAAATGGGACACCCCGTACAGGCTTTTTTATATTTAGCACCATATCTAAAGGCTTTATTAAGAGAGATGGCAAAAAGTTTATGTAGGAAAATTGTAATATTTCTTCTATATTATATTTCAAATTTGTTGTTGTAAAGTTGAGAATAACAAGGAATTTTAATTCTTTAAATGAAACACTCTGTATATTCTCTGCTAAAATAAAAGTTCGTTTCTTCCTGATTTTATAAATGTATAATAAGTAGTGTTGGGAGTAGCCATTATTTAATTATTTTAGTTGGAATTATTAATAAACTAATATAAAAAAACGAGAAGACCAGGAAAACAAATGTTTTATTTTAATTTGCATTGTGACGTTTTAATATAGTTTCGAACTCTTATTATATTGATATATTATGTTCTATTCTATTTGGAAGAGGAAAAATATCAGATAATTTTATTTGAAAATAATTATAATAACGGGAATAACAGTAATAAGATAAACAAGTGGATATTTTTATTATAAATATTTGACACCCAATAATACTAATAAAAAAAAATTAGAAAAATCTTTATACATTTTCAACCTATTCTTCACGATTAAAAATATTATCTTACATTTTATTATTAATAAACTTTCAATTAAAATCTCTGTGGTCATGGTTAAGCAATATTGCTGTGCGTTCAATCTTTTTTCCTTAATATTTCTATGTTTTGGGGTCTTTTAATTTCCAATTTTTTTAAGAGCCCCATGAAAAAGATCTAATGGACTTAAATGTAGGCCATTTGTCGGTCATCTAATTGTGCCATGCTTTTCAAACTATAAGTAACTAGTATCACATTGTGCGGCAATGCGCCATCTTTTTGCCAGATCGGATTATTGTATCGCTGAACTGGGTATTCTCTAAATGATCTTGCTCATTATTTTCAGTTAAATATAAATATCGCTTACCATTTAAAATTCCATTTAAAATATTTGGCCCAATAATCTTGTTTGCCAACATACTTCGGCAAACTTGAAATGATTGCCGACCCTGTATTTTTACGACTTGTATTTTGTGGGGTTATCAGTTGCCCAATAATGTTTATTCTTTCTATTGACTAACCTAGACATCATGAATATTGGCTCGTCCGTGAAATCATTTTATTTGGAAACTTCTCATCTTGTCCAATATGGCGTACCATTGCTAAACACACTATTGCAACCGTTGCATCATATTTCCTTCAGTTAAATTCTGTACCGGCATAAACTTATAAAGATGATATTTATAAAACTGCAGTGTGGTGTAAATTTTATACCAAGTTTTATTGAAATATGATGCGGCATTAGAAATAGATTTTTCCGGATCTTCCAAAAATCACCTGAACTAATAATAATGTGTTTTACAATGCTAGAGTAAAAAATTACTTCTTCTTGATTTTTCACCAAAGACTTTTCATTTCATTACATTTTTTGCCACTGAGTCTTATTATACTTGTAGATGGTACTCGACGACCAGAATATATATTACGGTATTCATGTTGTACTCTGGATATCTTTTTATTATTAAAATAATAATGATATTTTTCTTCTTTCGAATAGCCCACGCCAAAGTATGTATTAACCAATATAATATGTCAAGATAATAAGTATTCGAAACCATATTAAGACGTCACAATGATAATTAAAATAAAGCATTTGTTTTTCAAGCGTCCTTGTTTTTTTTTTAAGATCAGTTTATTAATAATTTAAACTTAAATAATGTTTAGTCCGAACTCCAACTTATTCTGCATTTTTGAAATCGGAAATAAAATAATTTTCATTCTAACAGAGAATGTAAAGACGCCCTGATAGACCCCAGTGGCGTGAAGTGTGTGTCCCTGTTAAATCATTTTTTCAATATCTCAAAACCTACTGAAAAATTTGTTTTTTGCTATAAATATCAATATGTTTTTGAATAAAATAACACTTGGTTGCATGGCTGATCAGCCAATGCCAATAAATAAATAAAAAAAAACAGATTATATACAGAGTATTCCATTTAAAATAAAATTTATATATATATATATATATATATATATATATATGATAGTGTGTGTGTGTAATCGAAGATTTTCGGGCATATCGTGCATGTGTTGAGTCCCTCTCAGGACTGTAAGGCAGCTGACGTTTCGGTGAAATCTCATTCACCATTTTCAAAGCTCACTGTATGGATTCTACGAGCAAACGAATATAATATTTGATAAATTATTTGAACTAAATACTATGTATTTTTCAAAAGTCTTCGAAATTATACTACAAAAATTTCTATTTTCCAAAATCCAGAACAGCCTATCAATTTATCAACACGGGTTTTTAATAAAAGATCATGCATGACTAATCTTTGCAGTATCTTCTCCTGTGTCTGTAACGCCCTTAACGACAGAAGTCAGATCGGTGCCATCTACATTGATTTTCACAAGGCTTTTGATTAGTTCGATCAGTGCATTCTATGGAAGAAGCCATTTGATCAGTTTCGTTTCTTTAATACACTTTTCAGAATATTAAAATCTTATCTCCTAGACGGTCGCCAGTTCGTAGAGATTGAGAGTTTCATATCAGATTCGTTTGTGCCGACCTCGGATAAAGCTCAAGGTTCCAATCGAAACAGTTTGTCAATGGTTTGAGTCTAATAAACTCGCTCTGAATATCTCTAAATGCAATTAGGTATCTTTCAGTCGCACATACTATTTAATTATTTAATTAATGCTTCTACCTTGAACAGACTCGCTTGTGTGGGAGATATGGGATTTGTTTTTGATGATAAATTCTCCTTTATTTCACATATTGCTTACATGGTAAGCATGGCATCTCGATCATTAGAATTCACATTAAAAAACTGTAAATACTTTTCTGATCTATCTACATCTAAGTTATTGTATTACTGCTTCGTTAGAGTCAAATTAGATTGTGGTTCAGTCATATGGTCTCCTGTATATAACTGTCACAAGCATTTTAGGGAATCCATTAAAAAAAAAAATTTCTGAAATATTCAAGGTTTAGGGAGGACGGTATTTATTCTGAGCAGGATATTGACCAAAAGTTGATTTTGACTAGGTTTGGAAAACTCCCTCTAACCTTTGGCCCGGATTCCCAGTCTGTAACATTTTTATACAATTTCCTAAATGCAAAAATTGATTGTTCATTTTTAGTGTAGCAAATATATATTCTGGTACCCGGTATAGGTATCAGGCGTCAGCCTTCCTTTTTTTAAGTGTCTAAATTCAAACGTGCTTTGTTCCAACCCAATTTATGATATATGTCAAACTTTTAAAACAATTTCCGACCTTGTGACATTTATTTTGACAATCTTTCAATAATTTTGAGGCATCCAGAAGAGGTGTTTAGTTATCTGTAAGTCTTGGTTTAGTTGTTTGCATTGTATTATTATTTTAGTGTTGCGTTTTTTACATTTTTAAGATGGATTAGGGTTAGTTAAGATTTACAATTTAAAATGAAATATAAAATTTATGAAGTCTAATCACTTGTAATTGGGCTTTTGCCTGTTCGAAATGTAGTGCTGAATAGATAGATAAATAGGTAAATAAATAAATATGTATATGTAATATGTAATTTTATTTTATAATGTATTGTTATTAAAAAGAAATAAATAAATGAAAAAGCTTTGTAGTTTATGTTGCTTTACTTATTTAAATTGACCTATTAATTACTGGAAGTACTTTAAATTTGTATGTAATGCAGAAAGAGTATAATTCACTGCTCAAATATCTTTTCAGTTTTCGTTATGTCCTTGTTATCGCAAGTAGGAACCATTAAATAAAATTGATTAGAAAACAGACACCTTTTTTTCAGTTATGAACTTGTTAACAAAATTAGCATAAAAAAATGATTACTATGAAAGTAGAGCCACAATTGCATTTATTGTTAGTCGATATTCATCATTTTTTAAACTCTTTTTTTTCGACTATTTTATTTTACATATGATAAGTTTTTTGATAAATTATTTCTTGAAAGTACAATCCAGTTAGTTAAAACAAAAGTAGTTTAATTTTCTATGATTAAATTTAATTCGAGAGTAAGTTCGTTTATTGATTCGGTTTCTTAACAAAATTGGCTGATATTTCAGGAAAATTTCATTTTTCATCTGCTGTGCTTACTAGTTGAAGATCAACTATTGTGATTAATATGAATTATTTCGTATCCAATATGGGCGATCTAGGGCAAAATATTTACAAGATATTTTCAATATAAAAGTCAAACTTAAGTCACTTTAATTTTTCAATAATGTCAGAAAAATGCTTAAGAGACAATAAAAGTTATATATATATATATATATATATATATATATATATATATATATATATATATATATATTGAATAATGGCTAACATTTTTGAAATAAATGAAAGTATCTGGCTGCGAGATGAATAACATCAACTCATATTTGAATATACCGCGCCAATTTAAAATTATTTTCAAGCAAGAGGGAAAACGAAAAATATTCGGTCATTTTCTCCACAAGTGTAAATCTACAATATTTATCTCTCAGTTTTAATTAAAATAAGTTGTTTAATTTTCGTCGAAATGGAGCAGATCAGAAAAGATAAGTTTTAACGAGGTTTTCTGTTTGTTCATCGTATAATCAGCCGTTTAGTCCAATTAAATGATTGTATATATAACTCATAAATTAATTTACAATATATATATATATATATATATATATATATATATATATACGCTTTTTCAAAGAAATTCAAAAAATTGGCTTTAAAGGAATAGTTTTGAAAAGAAAAATTATGAATTTGAAGAAGTTTAAAACTGCAAAATTCAAGTTAAATATATTGTTTAACAGAAACACCTTATTTTTCCGATCTTTTCTATTGAATATTGCCTATTAATCATTCACTTAAAACAACAAAATGCGATCTTTTTAATATGGCCACCTAACCAAAGTACTAATTGCGCTTATCTCTGATTAATTTCAGTGATCAGATTGAGACAGCTTGGCCACTGAAGTGAACCCACGCCTAAATACATCTCTCTCTCTCTCTCTCTCTCTCTAGAAGCACAATTTCGTCCTCTCCTGGACATTGGCCTCCTCTAGTCTCTTCCATTCCAAGCTATTTTCTGCAATTCGGAGCCAGTTTCTACCTGCTTTCTTTTTTTATATCATCTATCCATTTTTTTGGGGGTTTTCAATACTTCTTTTGGACCACGTAGATCTCCATTGCAATATATGTTTTGTCCACCTTGTATAGTCTTCGTCCCTTATTCGGTCACATAGTGATATTCCCAGTATGATTCTTTCTATTGTTCGCTGCGTAGTACGCAGTTTATTGGCTGCTTTAATTGCTAATATAGTTGTTTCCATTCCATAGGTCATTTCTGGGAGAAAGCACGAGTTAAATATTCCTCTTTTCAAATTAATGGGAATATCAGGGTTTTTAAGAGCGTATCCCAATCTTCAGTAGCGTCAATAAAGATTAAGATTATTTGATTGAATAATGTAAAAAAAAATCTTGATTTATTTTCGTCGAAACAAAGCAGGTATGAAAAACAAGTTTTAACGACGTTATTTGTTTGTTCATCGTTTGATCAGCGATATGAACCAATTAAAACACTAATAGGTATCATAATCATAAACAGTCAAATATTAACAACATGTTTATTCGCATTTGGTGCATATGACCTTGGTACAGTGCCATAATAAATCGTAGAACGTGTTAATATTAGTTATTTTAATGAAATATGTGAAGTCATTTTTTAGACTCACATTTTAAGGTACTCTCATAATCACGCCCATAATGGATTAAAACACAGGTTGGAAAGCTACGGTAATCTAAACCTAAATTAAACTAGGAGACCACAGCTGTTAAAAATTATTCATTCATTTGTCGTCACTCTCATAAGCTCGCACTAAATAAACCTTGTTAAAATTAAATTAATAGATGTTATATCTTGAGTAATTAATACTTTGTGGAAAATGATTCTCTTTAAAAAGAAAAACAATATTAATGGTACTTGTGGGTTCTTCTTGTCTTTTCCTATGAAGACACACAGTGCCGCCTTTATCTTTTCAAGCACCCTCAGGTAAGATTTCCTTCGGCGCCCATTCTAACGAATGAAATTGCAACATACGGTATATACATACGATATATACATATATTAGGATGGCAAAGTGACATACCTAGGGGAAAAGGAGGTCACTTTTCAAACTCGCCAAATACGACATTTTTATTGTCGAGTTGTTGAAGGTGAGACTTTGTAAATTCACAGCTCGATTCACGTTTTTTGGACTTGATAAACTTAATTTTCAGCAATTGTTCCATGAAGTGATTTAGGGGTAAAAGAAAGAATCAGTGGCATTCGGTTAAAAAGGGGTACCCTGGTATATATAAACATAATTTGTTACGGTTTAGTTCTACAAACTACACCCAAAATTATAATAGTCAGTTTTACCAAGAAGGTTTAAGACTTGAATCAGATGTAGTTGCGATGGAAGTCAGATCTTCTAATTGGTCAGTTTTGTTTTACCTATGTTATTTTTATAAGTTGTATTATATAGAGTGTCCGAAATTGGTGATAAAGGCAATGCAATCTCGAAAACTATAAGAGATATAAAATTTTTATAAAAAAATTGAACCGACTTGTAAAAGTGCTCTAAAAAGTGAAAAATAACTAGAAATTTTTATATGAAATTGAAATTTTTGAAGTCGGCGCCAAACTTATACCTAAAAAAATGTGATTCGCATAAACAGATTAAAAATACTTTATTTGTAGTTGCTCTCTTACCATAATTTGTATATATTAGTAGTTATTTATTTCATTTAGAAATAATTTGGCGCCGATTTCAAAAATTTCAATTTCATATAAAAATTTCTAGTTATTTTTAACTTTTTAGCGCACTTTTAGAAGTCTGTTCAATTTTTTGATAAAAATTTTATTTTTCGATTTTTAGTTTTGAATTCATTATGATATTCAAAAATTATTTGAACAAAGTGCTAATCGAGATTAGTGTACCTCGCAATGACTCTAAGGTGGCAAAAAAGTATCCATTTTATCCAGAATTTTAAATCACCCTAAAATGAACCACTAAAAATTCTTTGAATCTTAGAGTTCTCCAAATATCAATGAAATTGTGTCAAACAAATATTTAGTCTGTCATAGTAAATCTACTACCTTAAGTTTCAAATTAATTTTAGATTAGTAATATAGGCCCCAAAACCTTCCTATATCGATATTTAAAGAATTTGGGAAGTAAATTTCTTAACCCGATATATTTTATATTGCATATTAAGTTTATATACGCCCCAAGAAACTCGCAATATCAATTTTAAATAAACTAGAAAATGTAAAATTTTTAGTCCCTCATATTGTATCTTATCAACCTAATAGCTGTGCAAAACTAACCTCATATTCATAATACTCCTCCCCCCCCCCAACCCCCGAATACCAAATATGAAAAAATACGAATAAGGTAAAATTTTCAACCCATCATATTAGTTCCGCCATATTGAATTTCAAAAAAATAATTTTAACATCTTAATGTAATCTAAATCTAAACCCTTTAAAGCCCCCTAGTACCGATTTTAGATAAAATTCAGTAATTTAAAATTTCTAGGCCGTCATAGTGCATCTGACATATTAGATTTTCTTAAAATAATTTTATATTCGTTATTTACATCCTCAAAAACGATTCAGTTCCACATTTTAACTATATCGAAAAATGTAAAATTTTTAGTCAGCTCCATTCGCCATTTTGAATCCTGAAAAAATACTATTAAATTCATAATTACACCGTCAAAAACCCTCTATATCAGTTTTGGAGAAAGTCGAAAAATGTAAAACTTTTAAGACACCATATAGAATCCGCCAGATTGAGTTAAATATTTTAAATTCGTAAATAACACTAAAAAATCCCCCAATATTGACTTCTGGAGAGATGTAGAATTTTTAATCCGCCATCTTAGATGTGCCATATTTATTTTTTTTTAAATAATATCAGATTTGTAATGTGCTATCCTAAAAACTCCCCCATACCAATTTTGAAAAAAATCGGACAAAATTAATTTTTTATCCACCATATTGGATACGCTGTATTGAATTATTTAAAAATAGTTTTAGATTCGTCATGTGCGACCTCGAAAACTGCCCCGTACTAATTTTGGAGAAAATCGGACAAAATTGATTTTTTTGTCCGTCATATTGGATCTGCCGTATTGAATTTTTTAAAAGTAATGTTAAATTCGTCATGTGAGACCCCGAAAATTCCCCCATACCAATTTCGGAGAAAATCGGAAGAAATTGATTTTTTTTTGTTTGCCATATTGGATCCGCCTTATTGAATTTTTTAAAAATATTTTAAATTCGTTTTGTGCGACCTCGAAAACTCCCCCAAACCAATTTTGGAGAAAATTGGACAAAATTAAATTTTTTTGTCCGCCATATTGAATTTTTTAAAAATATTTTTATATTCGTTATGTGAGACCCAGAAAACTCCCCCATATCAATTTTGGAGAAAATCGGACAAAATTAAATTTTTTGTCTGCCATATTAGATCCGCCATTTTGAATTTTTTAAAAATAATTTCAGATTCGTTGGGTACAACCCCGAAAATTCCTCCATACCACGTTTGGAGAAAATCGGAAAAAAATAATTTTTTTGGCCGCAATATTGGAAGCTCCATCTTAGATTTTACTGCACCAATTTCATCTAAAAAATATGGGACCACCGCAGCAACTTCCTGAACCTCACGTAAAAAATTTCATTCAAATCGGTGCCGCCGTTCCGGAGTAATCGGTGTACATACATAAAAAAAATATACATAGTCGATGAATTGAGAACCTCCTTTTAGAAGTTGGTTAAAAATCGAAAATAAAATTTTTATAAAAAAAATTGAATCGACTTCTAAAAGTGCGCTAAAAAATGAAAAATAAACATAAACTTTTATATAAAATTGAAATTTTTTTGAACTCGGCGCCAAATAACTTCTAAATTAAATAAATAACTACTGATATATAGAAATTATGATAAGAAAACAATTACAAAAAAGTATTTTTAATCTGTTTATGCGAATCACATTTTTTCAAGTATTAGTTTGGCGCAGACTTCAAAAGTTTGAATTTCATATAGAAATTTATAGTTATTTTTCCCTTTTTAGCGCACTTTTAGAATTCGGTTCAATTTTTTTTTATAGAAATGTATGGCCACTTTTAACGCAAAATACGTCTATTTGGTCAAATTTTAGTTACAACGTTTCGGTTTTCAGGAACCACCATCAATTTTATTTTTCTTATGACCCCAATATTTGATTCTTTACTCATCGAAAAGAACTTAATTTTTTCTATAACACTATGTAAAATACTAATGCAGAAAAACAACGCTTTAAACTAAAAAAAGTTTTTTAATAAATCCAACATCGAATTTTTAAATAATCCTTTTACTTAAGAATAAATTCAAACTAATAACACCCCTCTATAAGACCGAGTTCCTTATTCTAAAAATGTTGTTTAAAGCAGCTTATTTCTAGACTTTCGTAATAAGAGAATTTGTTACTTTTATCTAATACATGTAAAATTTTAGAGTTATCATTAAAGACGTATTTCCCTCGTAACAAATGTTGTACATATGCAGAGTCAGATAGACACAGACTTAAAGTTTTTAACTACTCTACCTTTGACTAAAATGTGGTCGCACTTGCATTGTCTAAGAATATTGGACCACGAAATGTCGTTAAAAAATATAGAAAATGACTCTGCATATGTACAATATTTGTTACAAAAAAAACATGCCTTTAATGATAAGTTTAAAATTTATATCTACTAAATAAAAGTAAAAAATTATCTCGTTATGAAAGCCTAGAAATAAATAGGATTAAAAATACTGGGAAATCCCTAAATGATCAATTAAAAATATATTCGTCACATTTATTAAATATGTAGAACACCAAATAACCTCTTAGGTCATAAAAGTAGGTACCGAAGTTCGATCATTTTTAAATCCCTATTTTTCCTTAGTTTATAAACAGTGCCCGAAGAAGCTATATTATAGCGAAATATATGTCGTTTAGGTTGTACGAGGATGGGTCACTCATTTTTACCTGCGCTAATTGAGTCACTCATTACTACTATATACACCAAACTTTGTTAAAATTGGGTCATTACTCACAGATATATCGTCAATTGAACAAGTGAATCCAGAAATAGACTGGCACTATGGAAAAAATGAAGTTTTGTTCAGTCATAAAGTTCCTGGCAGAGTAAGGAAAACCTCCTCAAACTATTTTAAAAGTGATGTATTAGGGCGACTATTGCTTTGGAAAAATCATGGTTTACAAGTGGTACAACTTATTCAAACAAGGGAGACATTTGCTTGAAGATAATACCAGGTCGGGACGGCCCATTGAGGCGACCACTGTCGAAAACATCGAAAAAGTAGAACAGTTAGAACTGGAAGATGGTCGTCTCAAGAAAAAGCAGCTCGCGGAAATGGTTGAAGTTTCACCTACAACCATTTTGAATATCCTTCATGACCATATTGGCATGTCAAAGGTGTGCGTAAGATGGGTGCTGAAAATACTCACGTCGCACCAAAAAGAGCGCCGGGTAGCGGGTAGCGGCGTTTTTTTGAACCTGTGAGCGAGCAGGGATGAAATTTTGGATCAGACTATTATTGGAGATGAAATACAGATATATCATTATGAGCCTGAGTCGAAGCAAGAGTCTATGCAGAAGTTCAAGGTGTCGCAGTCGACCGGAAAACGAATGGCTACAGGTTTCTGAGATTCAGAAGAATTACTGCTACGAAGACAAAGGCGTTTCTAAAACAGAAGAGTAGTATGCAAGCTTGTTGGAACGTTTAAGAAATGCTGTAAGAGAGAAAAGGCGAAGAAATCTGATCAAATGTGTGCTGCTTTTGTACGACAACGCACCCATCCATAAGGCTTCAGTTGCAATGTCTGCTATTCAAAAAGTTGGCTTACAAATCTTGGATCACCCTCCCTGTAGATCAGATTTGGCTCCCTGTCATTATTATTTATTTCCAAAAATTAAAAAAAAGGTCGAGAAAAAAGTCTTTCAGCGACGATGATGTAAAGGAAGCAATTTCTGCCTATTGTACAGAAAAGCGAGAATCATTTTTTTTTTGGTTGTATAAATAAACTCATTGACAGGCCTGAAAAATATATTAGAGATAGGGAGGAATATATTGAATAGGAAATAGAATTTTGAGTTCAAACATTGCATCATATTAGTTATATGATTTATTTAAAGCACTGAAATATCAAAAATGTTTCAACTTCATCTAAAATTATTTTACCATAATTCAATGAAGTATAGGAAATAGAGATAACTTCAAATGTGTGGAGTTTTTTTTTATAGAAGAGCTTTGTGCGATTGGTTTTCATTTGAAACTTCTATCAACAAAGAACTATCATTCAGTTTAATGACACTAGAAAGAGTACCAAAATAGGACTGCATAGTCTCATGCAACAAAAATGGTGACTTATTCTTTCAATAACTATAAATTATCTTTAAGGAAAAATTTTACAAAAATGTATTAATTCTATTGAAGACTCTCCTCTGGATCTTTAAATGGACCCGCTAATAAGGGTAAATCAAAATTCCTCATGCAAATATCACAAGAAATCTTGGAAATTAAAGTCTGCTACAGCAGAGTCAGTATACTGTAGTAAGGCTAATATCTATTAGAAGACGCCCAGTATCTGGCAGGTATCGTTTGCAACTCCTTACACAGAACGATTTATCCCATTAGAATGGTTACTAACATTGTAGGATTACATTTACAAATGAAATGGATTCCTCAAGGTGTCTCGTACACCTCGGAATTGTCTATTTCCATAATTAATGATGATGTCAGCCCTCAGTGGAGTGTTTGAATATAGATTATAACTATACACCGTTTAAGACTGATAAATATTCCGTATTAATTACATTTTGTAATTAAAATTTAATAATAATCGGCAAAAAAATAAATGACTACAGGTTGTTACCATTTCCAAGATAGTCTTTTGTTTCTGTTATCTTAATAACAATTATTTTTACAAGAAATATAGCAAGAATAAGGAGATAAGTTTTATCAGAACCTAATCTAATCGTCCCATAAATAATATAAATATGTTTATTTGCGTTATGTGCAATCATTGTGCAGTGACATACTTACTGTAATACGTATATTTTCAGGTATTTTAGTGTAATTTTAAAATGAATACACCAGAAATGAGTTCGGTAAGTAATACAGTGTCTAAATAAGGGCCGTCAATCATGCATCGTTCAATTTCATTTCTAGAACCTGATTATATATAATTAAATTTAAAAAGTTCTACTGTTTTTATCTTTAATTACTCATAACCGTTAAAATTAAAGTGAGATATTGCCGACCACACCTATGTATGTATGTGAGGAACGAGATGAATACCTTGCGACCTAATAGCTCTATTGGGTTCCCTTTCTGCTGCCAAGTTGTTAGGGATACCCTGTCGACTATAGCAGGCCTTCCAGTCCTATTTCATTTAGAAACTTTATTGGTGTGTGTGTCCCAAGGATCGCATTACATGGTTTTCTAAAGCGCTGCACTCCGAAAGGATGTGGACGGAGGTTTCGTCCTTTTCTTCGCAAAATCTGCACATTTCTCTCTGCTAGTACGAGTTTCGCGAGGTATTTCTTCTGGTGATAATGTCTCGTCAGGATTCCTCTCAGAATTCTAAGATGTTTTTTTCTCAGGCTTATGCATTCTTTGAATTTTTTCTGGTTGAGGTTGTTAAGAATTATTCTTCTCTTGTCTGTCCAGTGGTTGGATCTCCTGCTCTCTTCCTCTATTTTTAGTTCTTCCAACATTACACAGCCACTGATTGCACAAAAAGGTTCGGGTCCCAAAAATGGTGTCTCAGCCCCTTTTCTCACGAGCCTGTCTACTATTTCATTCTCCTCTATCCCGGTGTGTCCCGGTACCACAGGAGCTTGACTTTATTATTCTTGCTTAATTCTTTTAGTTCTTCTAGGCATTCCCATACCATCTTGGCGCTGATGGCATGAGAACTCAGTGCAATGAGGGCTGCTTGACTATTCGACATGATAATAATCTCTTGTTCGCGATAGTTTTCCTCTTTGCTGAATTGGATGCGTTTCCTGATGGCACATATTTCCCATTGAAAGATGTTTGGTGACTTTCTCAAACTTTCATGGTATTTGGTACTGGATCCATATACCCATATTCTAGTTCCCTCTGTTGCAGGCGCGGATTCAGAAGGGGGCGATTACACCGCCCCCAAGAGCTTCGAAATCAGAAAAATAAATTCGTTTCTGCCTGCTGTATTAGAAACGTGATAGTCACTAATACCCGTTCCCCTAGTCGACAACTCGCTTTCGTTTGTCATACTGTACTCTTGTGATATCCCCGCTACTCCTCCTCGTCTAAAGAAAGAGGCTAGATCCGCCTCTGCTCCGTTATTTTGTAGCCATCCGTATAACATGTTAAGGGAATTTCTGTTAAGTTTTTCAGTGGTATTTCTGCTCCTTTCAGTTTTGCGACTGAACTTTGTGTTGAAGTTTAAACTTGAATTTGATAAAGAAGATCGCATGGTTTTGCACACATTCTATCAAACTGGTGACAGTGAAGAAATCCTAACCTAATTGTTAAATTCAGTTAAAGACGACACTACTCTTGAAGAATTTATTACATGTTTTTCTGAAAAGGACCGTCATGAAAAATTCGCATTTCATTAAATTGTCTGCAATTCTAACAGTTCTTCATCGTTGGAAGTTTTTTAAATTTCGATTTTCAATTACCGTAAATAGTCGACAATTCTCGACTAGCTGATTAATCCGAAAGTTCGATTAAATCATTGATTATATATTATAATAATCCGAGAATTAATTCATTTGTTGACTGATTATTTTCCGATTTGTTAATTCCCTTTTCAATTGCTCTAATAATTTTTCCTGATTAATCAATTTTTCTAACTTAATGCAGTGCTTCTATATGAAACATTTATCAGTGGATTCTGATCGTAATTTTCCACATATCGTTGACTATCAAACTGTTTTAACCTAATCATCAGAATACTTACACTGCGTCATTTATTGGATTTTATGTTTCAAACTAAATATTCCACCATATATCTATTTTAAATCTTTTTAAATATTGTAAGCAAGTACTAGGAGATTTCAGCAGCGTCCTTATAAAAATATTATATCGATGAATCATCATTGTTATTCACGTTTCAAATGTAATTTTAGACTTTTAATTGAGTATCTTCTATAGGTGCATAGTCCTAAATATGTAGGGTACGAGCTAAGAAATTAGTTTTATTTTACCAGTGTAAGCAATTAAATAACTGAGACTAATTAATGAAAAGTATTGTTTTTATCTGAATCCAGTGAGAATTTAGGGAGAGAAAGTCGCAACAATGTGTACAAAATTTTAAATTCGTTTAAAATTAAGCTATAAAACTCTTATTTGATACTGATCTACTGAATAAGAAAATTTTAATATATTTTGTATGAATATAAGTTGGTTAAATCTGTTGTACTCTGGTTGTTACTTTTTCTCTATTTTAAACCGAACAATGCATCCAAATATGTCTTAAAGTGTCAGATTTCGATCTAATGTGCATAATATGAATGTTCTTGGAGGGAAAGATTCCACGTTTCCTCTCTGCTATTGTTGATAACGGTCTAAATAAATCCTCCATTGAATTTAGGGCCGTAGTTTTTGAGACAATTGTAAGTAATTCAAATGCGTTTTTGCTTTGAGCATTTTATTGTTTTTCTTAGTGAGTTGAAAATCGCTTCGTTGCTGTGGAAAGCCATCAATTAGCTAAATTTTTTGAAGTGTGAGAGACTTAAAATTTGGGATCCCTTAATCTGAAAAAAAAAGTTATGGTTATTTAAAGCTGCGCCATAGTTTGTGTTTGTTACTGTGGGGCATTATATAACAAAGACAAATTTTTAATTTTTTGATGTTTGAAATTTAAGATTGATTCTAAACAGATTTTAGATTACATATTATTAAATTAATTAGTTGTTGAGGTATAAACATAAAAAAAAGTGTAGTTGGAGCGTCCCCATTCAAGTCTGAAACTGAAAACATCTCGTGAATATAATTTCAAGTATTTCCTTTATCGTTCTGAAAAACTGCACTGGCTTTGAATAGAACGTTTAGAATCTAATTAGAAAGCAACTCGTAAATTCCTTGTACCTGAATAGCAATCTGTTATTTCCTTTTTATTACATTATTTTGTTTGTAGAAATAATAACAACAATAGAGTTTCTCCAAGTGCAGGGAATTATAATCATGCGCATGTACTTGTCAAATGTAAATTCCTGATTGCTTTGGTCATTAGAGAAGGAACACAAATTTGAGTAAATAATACTAAATTTTTATGTCTAGTCTACGTAATCTTCATTTTCTTTTGCATTTTGTTTAATATTTACAAAGATGTACGTTTTGTTTTCTTAACTAGCTCATCATATTTATCTATTCAAACAACAGTAGCTATGGATATATTTAATATATTTCATCCTTGTCTAATAACACGTAACCGTATGAATGTTTCTCTTTCTATGTCAAACGTTAGTTTATTAAAGGAACAGAAAAAATAATTGGTCAAAAGAGATCGATTTAGTCTTTAATTTCGTGTTTATCCCATATTCCTAGTCCATATACTTTGATATAAATTTGGACTTCAAGTTAGTTTAATAGGCTTAGGTAAGATCTTGATGTAACCCATTTAATTGTCCGATCATTGATTATTTAGATGTTCTATTAGAATTTATTGAATATTATTTTATAAAATGATTATCTGGCAAAAACTATTTTATATTAACTGAGTAATTTTTAGATGTGTAACAGTAAATAGAACATTACTGAAATAAAGTCATACGATATCACAATAAATTTAAAATCATATTTTATCATACAGGGTGTCCGGAAAATTCATCTATAACGTTTGATGACGGACTCTTGACGTCAAAATGGGTCGATTTAAGCCAAGTTAGTTATATCCGATACTGCTTTGTTTAGACGGTAGAAAACGTCAAAGTTTTAAGAAAATACTGATTTTTGCAAAATTTATTGAAAACGCGGTAACTGAATTTAATGATTTTTGGTGTGTGATCTAACACTGTAATATGACGTTTTTTAGTGCTATAGCGACAGGCCTTAAAATAGTGTAAATATTATGAAAGTGACGGTAACTGTTAAACATCGTTTTTGATTTTTTTTTGTCATCAATGTTATGGCAATCTTGATGTTTTTATTGAATAACGGCATGTATCTTTTGAAATTTTTTTTTACCTAAATCTTTCTATCGCGTATTGTATTTGGAAGCTCTTTTATCTCTTCAAAAATTTCCATTTACATGCATACATAAGTTTGCTGTAATAATAAAACAATTTTTAAAAAAATGTTGAAAGAAATGAGCAAAATGGCCATTTTGCTGATTACACTTGTTACACTTTCTAAAAAATTAAATTGGACTGATATGTCAGGATTATTAAAAAGGTTGCCAGTATTTAAAATGTGCCTCAATACTCTTTGAAGGTGTTCACCAGAAGCACGATATGGAAATGTGTACAGCTATACCCATATTATTAGATTGGAAATAACATTGAGATATTTAGCTGATGGAATCAGCATGTGAAAGCAACAGTGTTAATTCCGAGTCAATTAACTGTGTTTCTGAAATTATTCAGGTTACTTGTGCCGTAATAATAAAACTTTTAACAATCATTTTAATAATTACAATTGTTTGTAGTTTGAAGAAGAATATATCGCATATGATAATAACTGGATTTCTATTATTAAATTTTCATCAATGTTATTTTGCATGTCTAAAATTTTAGCCCCCTGTTAGGGAAACAGGAAAAAATTGCAATTGTTAGTATTTTTTTGAAATTAAAAGAGGAAAATATAAATAATAAAAAAGTATTTATTAATCATTCTAGTCAGAAAAAATAAATTGATTAAACATTAAGAAAATGAGTGAATTTTTAATTTAATATATTAACAAATTTAGTTTCATACATTTCACTCCTTGATGTTTCTTTTGGCAATTGCTGGTCTTTTATAACTATTTCATGACATTTTTCACATGATATGTTCTTTTCATTAAGTTGTGTCAAAAGTAGAACCTTAACATAGGATATTGTTGAAAACCAACTGTTCTTACATAATTATTAAATTACTATATATAAATATTTTTGAGTTATTCTTCTGGATTAATAGATAATTATAGTCTAATGTTTAATACTCTCTTAAGAAGAAGTTATATCTTAAGTAAATTTATATTCTAATCGGCTCAAACAAAAGCATGCCTTAATCTCCGAATCGTTCCATAAATTCACACTTTTTCATTTCAGCAATCATGTAAATAAATAGTTATAAGTTATATTTGTTAGTACGCCTATGAGTGTAAAATAATAAGTTAGATACAGAAATAGAATATAACTAGGACATGAACATAGAGACGAGGAGAACTAAAATTAAAAAACTACAATAGTGATATGAAATTAGTAAGTAAGAAGAAAAATTATTACCTCCTGATTTAGTGAATATTTTAATAAATTATTAAAAGTGATATTAGAAGATTTATTTGAATTTATTGAAACCAGTGATAAACTAAAAGCAGAATCAGCAACGTTATAACATTGGTGGCAGCGAAAAGCAAAGCTTATAACAATATAGATAGCCTATTTCCCTCCTTAGTCCACTAAGCTCCCATTAATGAGAACACTCGCTTGATATTCGCATTTGGTGCTTCGATTGCAAATATTTTGATAATCTTACTGCCTTAACATACTACATATAACATTCAGGCAAAATGTCCCGATATTTACTGAAAAGTGAGGGATATTGTCAGGAAAACTCATTAGTTGATCTGGTAACTACAGCTAAGAATATGTCTGTGGATTAGCGTCTCGATATCAGAGATGGTCGTTGAATAGAAATTGTATTATATAACGGCCATTATTTTATAAGCTTTAATTTGTATAACGAACAACTGTATTATTGCAATTGTTACAAAATTAATAAAAAAATTAATAAGAATTGTTTTTTTTTTGAGGACGAAGCAGTAATGATCTTCGTTAACAACCATTTCTAATAAATTAAAACAATTTAACATAGTTCATAAATATCTGTTATCTGAAAGCTGGTAAAATAAAAATATATAAATAAAACAACAAACTTCTGAAAAAAATATAGATTATGTTCATAAAAAATATTAAAAATAAACATTTTCGACCATATTTAAAGCAGTCCGTTGAAAAGTTATACATCATCTTGCGTAATGACCTTGGAAAAGGCGGATTTAGGAGGGAAATCTTCGGTCTTTGTAATTTTTTAAATTTAACAAATCACAATGCTTGAAATTTGACATATGTCTTATTACGTTACGCTGACGTCCAGATTTTTCTTATCGTGTGGACCCACTTTCACAAAACCCATACACCGAGAGTCAGGGGCGGATCCAGCCTCTCTCTTTGGGGGGGGGGGGGCGGTGATATCACAAAAGTACAGTTTGGCACGAAAAAAAAGTTGTCAACGGGGGGGGGGGGAGGGGGTGCAGCAGCATACTCATTCCTAATATAAACGGCAGAATGGGTTATATTTTCCTGAACTGAAAGCTCTTGGGAGGGGGGGGGGGCGATCGCAAGCATACACATTCCTATACTCTATTCAAGAACTAGAGAGAGTAATAAAACTGTTACCGCAGGTAACTGAGAACTGCCGTAAATCTAATTATATTTCATTAGATTTAAATATATTTTATAAATTTACTGCAACATAAAATTTCTGATAGTTTACTTTAATTTCTGTCAGTGAGCAAAGTACACCTTACAGTTTATTCTTAGTGATTTATCTTGTTTGTCCTTGTTTTTATTTGCGATTAGTGAGATACCCAAAAGATATGGCTTTCACCTCTATAATTTATTAAAAAATCGTTAAACCAGGGCATTTTTCCTCAACGAAAAACTTATTACGATGAATGTTTATGATGCCTTAAGATATCAGTATCGAGATAATAATATTGAGATGTGTTCTAACATGACAGGAGTAGGAAAATCTACTATGTACCGAATACTGAAGGAGAAAAAACGACTGGAATTGCTAGTACTCCCAAGCCGCATTCGATCACAGGCAGAGAACCTCATTGTAAGAAGAGATGAAAACTGCAATTAAAGGGGTTGTATATACATTTTATTATGAGAAGCAGATCCCAACCGTCTACAAAATTTTAACTCAAATCAATGAAGATCGCGATTTACCTAAAATTAAAAGAACTGATCTCTGGAAATTGCTCAGAAAACTTAATTTTTGCTGGGAAAAACCAGATAGAAAATCTGTTCCTATAAATCATCCGGAAACTGTCCGCTGGAGAAGTAAATATCTCTTTCAAGTAAAAGATAGAGTTGCTAGGAATAACACAACTAACAAAATTAGTAATTTAACTAAACTTTTGAAAGATTTTTTTGAATAAAGTTACTGCGGAAAATTAGGAAAAATCCATATAATAAAAGAATAAAACTAATGTGAGAACTCGATTTCATGATCGGTGAGATAGAGGAACCAATTATAATTAATTTGAGCGAAGATAGTTTCACAGACTTTGATTAGGAATAGGATACGTAATGTTTACTAGTGTAAACACAATTTATTATTTGAATTTTTGTTTTTGTTGTATTTTATTGTTTTATGTTGTTTATATGTTTTTTTTATTTTTTTTATATATTTTTATTTTAGTTGTCCGACTCTTTAATTTTATATATATTTAATTCCAATTAGCCGTAAGTTTTTAATTATTTAATTATTGTATTTGTGTCTTTTTCTTAAGCGTGTAGAATTAACATGTTTATCTTATTTTTTTTTGGGCTCTCGTATTTCCATATAATAAAGTAAATTAAATTAAGATATCAGTACAATAGAAATAAAAATAAGTAGTTCTAATTTTAATTACAACATATAAAAAGTAATTACATTTGAATCCCTTTTTAGTGTTTACTTGTAATTCTACAGATGGTTTAAGAAATAAATAAACTGAAACGTCAAATACTCTAAAAATGTTTTTAATTAATAATAAAATGACGAATTTTTTGAGAGAATAAGGCTACTTTTTAGTCCATTATTATAGACCGGTATTTTTGGGTATACAATTTTTAACCCATTCTTATGAAAAATATATATGTCTAACAGATTTTGCTAAAGACACCCGACTAAAGAACACAGGTAGTTTGCGAAGAGAAAAAGAGTAAAAAATGATTTATTACTCTTTCTAGTTCTTAAATAAACTGTAGTATAAGAGGAAAAATCGGGCCCATTTTCCTAAACTCAAAGCTCTTGGGGGGGGGGGGGGGGCGATCGCCCCCACTGCCCCCCCTTGGATCCGCGCCTGCCGAGAGTGCATGTAGTTGTCCATGTTTAATCGTAAAATATGCTTAGAAACTTAGAGTGTTGATCTTACTTTAATCAACTTCTTAGACAGTGATGGCAATTTGTCAGTAGTCCAATTAAATGCTATAGCAACAAAGTCACTAAGAAAATTATTGTTACATATACTTTTTATTATTACATCTTATATGCATGTAATTGAAAATATTTTTTTCTTGGCGAAAAACAACAGAAATTTTTCAAGAGGTAAAAAAGCTTGTAAATACATCCGATTATCTGATAGTAACATGCTTATTCAGTGTTCTACTAATCTCGTGTAGTAAAGATCCCTGAAGATGCCTCGTGCAATCGTAGGCGAAACGTCGGATAATAATTCTAATTTCACACGGTCTAAACACAAGAATTATTATTTTCGACTTGGCTAAAATTGTGAAAGCTTTCGTACTTTACTGGATATAAATGCTTAACTTTAACGCCCATATAATAATATAATATTCTGAGGTATTTTAGTAAGATTTTAAAAAGGACATATCCATTGTGTCTAAAAAAGGGTGGTCAATCGAACATCAATCTATTTTGAAGTTTACTTTCTGGTTACTTCCAGAACTTGATTATATACAATTAGATTGAAAAAATTGAATCGTTTTGAATTAAAGTGAGATCTTGACGAGCACAAATATGTATTGACTATGACGTTTAAATTTAAACAGTTTTTGAGAACAAAAAATCAAAGAGTTGCTTATGCGAAGGTGACTGATTTCTCATTACAAGTATGTAGATGAAAGTTATTTCCACTCAAGTATGTACAAGATTAACAGTACAAAATGAGTTTTAGAGTAGTGATTTCACGATGAGTTCTAGACGTAAAAACAAGATACGACAATATTATTAGCATAGCAAATATAAATCTACTAATTAAACTAAGACTATTCTCCCTTCGGGGTATAAGAACTCCAAGCATCAATATTGGCATGCTACTAAAAAGTTCTTTTATTACATTGGTAAATTTTTTTCGTCACATGCGGCTTTTTTTTTTATTTCACGTGTGCTTTATTTTATTTAAATGAGCAATTTAATTTTTAAAACTGGACCGCTTGGTGGGAATTAGTCACTTTTAGAGTTCCCCGTTATCGAGAGTTATTTTATATCAAGTATGGATGATACAGAGCAAAATATTACTTGATAGGACGTTTTCGACAGAAAAGTCACATGTAATTCGGTCAGTCACTTCCAGTTATTCGGCACGTCTCTCCCAACTTTCCTGTCCGTGAAAAAAAAACATTTTTTTCAATTCTAGATATCCTCTGAATTTTTGGACAGCTGTGGAATATCGATGGGCCGTGATGACTTTAAACCTGCTTCTTTTAATCCTCGAAATTAACATTCAATTGTATTATATCTAATACCTCATGACCATATGGATGTCAAAGTGTGATTTCGTCTGAAATTAAGTATCAGAAAATTGTCATTGCGGTCTTTGTATGAGATTTTCAGTTTCTTAATATCCTTTTGAAATTTTCGATAGCGTAGATTGACCTCTCCGTGTGAAGTTATTTTGTCTACATTGTTCGCTAAACAAAGTTGCAGTTTGTACCTCTTTAGCTTCATTATAGTGGCACATTTTTGTTTAAAACGCGAATCACTTGCACGGTTTATATGTGGTTCCTTTATATTGGCTTTGTGGGCTAAAATTATGTTATTAGAAAATGAAAATGTAAAAATATTGATTGTTTACATTTATTGTTTTTATAATAGGACGAAAGCAGTAACGATGCAAGTTATCAGTTTTCAAGTGCGAACAAACGCTCTAATGAAAATTGTGACGATTATCCGTTTAAAAGGTTTAAAAAGGAAGAACTAGAGTTAGATGAACCGAGTACCAGTGGAATTAGGTCAACTGACAGCGTTGAATCATCAACCCTACACGGAAATCAGGTAAGGCTACTGTAAGAATTTTTCCTTGCAAACAAGATGCATGAAGTTGGATTTTTGGAGGGTGTAGTTTCATAACATCCATCTATTTGGCAGTTCAGATTTTTTTAGGCTAAATATAAAATCGATTACAAATACAAAAAAAAACTCAACAGTCTAAAATATAAATGATTCTAAGCTTTTGATTTTAAAAACATGATTGAATGTTATTGAGTTTTTATAGAAAATACTTCCTTTAATAATACTCACTTGGAGATGTTTGCGTATTTGTAAAGTCGCGGTTTTTGGATGGTTTGAGAGTTATCAAGATAAGAAAAGTGAGCATTTGCGTGTTAAAAATAAAAAGAAGTTTCTAAAATCGCTGAATATTGAATCAATGGATTCAGATCAAAATTTCCCATAAATTCTGTCAAACTGTATAATTCTATCCAGAATACCTTTTTTTGTCTTGTTATATCATTTAACTAATTTAAGGCCCATTAAATATCAAATAATTTTACTGTATTACTGCTTATGATTCATATCCGACTAACCGATACAAAAGCTGCAAGACTCATTCGACAATTGTACTCTTGTTGTCAATTTTTTCCCATTATTAACCGAGAAACACCTGTATATTTTATTTGTGTAAAAGTGTCAGATTTCGATGTAATATGCATATAGCATATAAAGTTCGATTAATTGGAAGGCTACCATGCTTTATTTTCTTTTTAGTTGCCACAGATTCGAATGGATTTTCCATTTATTTTTTAAATAAATCGAGGTGAAAAGAACAATTGAGAAGTGTGGTTCTGGAGAGCATTTTGAGTTATGTTCCGGAGTTATTGTCATTCAAATACTCTTCATACGTAACCTGCTTTTGAATTATGGTGGAGGACAACTTTTAATATTTGAAATTTAAGGTTGATTCTAAACAGATTTTATATTACATTACTACAAATTCAAAAAAATATGCGACCAGAGTGACAACATTCATATAACCTGAATTAACCTACATCTCGTAAATATACTTTCAGTATGTCCTCGCCATCCCTGAAAAAAAAAACATTTTTCCAGTTCTCGATATCCGCTGTAGAATTTGACAGGTTTTTTTGGTTTTAAACGTTCTTTTTAAATATTCGTCCCATTTTTTTGAAAATAACATTATTTGTTTGGTATTTGTAGTTCATTTTTGAAATATGTGGATATCAACGTTCGATTTCGTATAAATTAATACACTGTAATATACATACATACACTTTCTTCGTGCTTGACTGAGTCTTTATACGAAATGTCCAGTCTCTTGTTATGACTTTAAGATATTCGATGCTGCAGATTGACGTTTTCTGGAGCGTAAACTGATCTTTTCTGGAACGTTTTGGACATATCATTCATTGTATCGAATTTGTGCCTCTTCAGCTTCCTTCCAGTGGCATATCATTGTATTAAATACAGGAGAGAACAAATGTCAACCACTTTCATTCAATGATTTTATCACAAATAATTTAATTTCCTTTCATTTTTTAAGAAATATTTTATGGAAAAATGCGTGCCAAATAATCGTCATTAATATAAACTAAACGTCAGTATTTCCAAAACAATTGAATATATCCGCCTACTAGATGAATAATGAATAACATCGGCAATAGTGACAAGAATTTTCGGTAATTTTGTTGTTTGTAAATAAACCTATTAAACTGGAAAAGATAAATTTTAATATTTAAAATAATTATTTATGTAAAGGAAAACATACGACGAAGTCAAATGATATGAAAGGAAATAGAGTTTACACCATCAAATATTTAACTGGGGCGAAAAGTACCCCATTAATTTTCAGCACACATGTCGTTTGTCATATATGGTGATTTTTTTAAATGTTGGTAGCTTCTTGATGACAACATAAAACTCTAACCTTGAATAAACTTTAGTATGCAGTTCATCTATATTATTTTTTTTGGTTTTTGTTGTAGGATGAATTCAGTAACAAAAAAAGCAGTAATAAAGAATTAAAGTCGGACTATTACAGCGTAAAAGGATCAGCTCCAAAGGATACGTTACATGGACATACTTATCAGTTGAGGCTGCTCATGCTGTTTGTGTTACGAGTTTCTGATGAGCAAGAATTTTGCCTTGCGACGGAGATGTCTGAAGCCAAAGGTTTTGACGATATAGTTTTGAAGTACCGAGGTAGAAATGATCATAAGTGGAGGTATAGATTTCTTCAAGCCAAACATAGACATGATGACGAAAAGAAAATAAGCAGAAATGCTCTCTTTCAAAACAAAGACAAGGACTTTCTGTTAAAAGAATATTTTAAATATTATTGTCACATTAGGCAAAATAATGAGTTTGAAAGAACTGATTTGGAGGAGTTTTTAATTTGTACAAATATCGATTTTAATGATAAGGCTAAGGCCTATTTTAATCCTGTTGAAGAAAATGATCCCATATTATTAAATTTCAATGACATAAATGAAAATGACGTAATTCCAATTAAATACAAATTAAATGAGGAAACAATTTCTGAGAAAGAAAAAAAAATTGTAATAAACGATCAAAATGAAAATTTATTTCGGAGTTTTGTCGAAAAGTTTAGGTTTTTACCTAATTATAAAGATGTTATTTTAAATAACGACATAGAATATTGTTTAAAAAAATATCTTAAAATGAAAAATTTCATTTTACCTTATGGTGATTTGCAAAGACGGATTCTTGATTGGTTTGAAAGCTATAACAACAATACAAGTAAATATTGGAAATCTGAAGATAAAAAAGAGTTTCAGGAATCAATAAATATTAACATCGATTCTTTATTGGTAGCAGGATATTCTACTTTTCATTTTGAGGAAATAAATAGTTGCGGAAAAGTATTTAACGATATTTCACTCCTGCATAAATTTTTTGACGATAAAAAAGACAAGATAATGTTTATTATTACTGCAACCCCAAAATTAAGTGTTATTAAGTTGAATCAGCTGTTTAACGAATGTGAATTAAAGCAGGATGAACTTATTCTTACGGACGCAGATAAATTACGTGCCAACAAGAAAATCTTCACCACATTTTTTGCCGCAGAAAGTTACAAGTGGCTGGCGGTTGAATACCAGAACGAGATAGAAATGGATGAAATTTTGGATACAATTTTAAAAACGGAAAAAAAGAAGAAGATTGTAATAATTGGACGGGAAGATGACATTTCGAAATTTAGACGAGGTTTGTCTGTCGACGCACCAGAATTCCATGACAAAAATAATTCATTCGAGAACCTGACGACAAAATCACAAGAAAAAATATTGGAAAAGAAAATTGTTTTTCAAGGGGAGAATATTAATCTAAATGAGTTAATAGACATAGATTCGGGAGAGAAAATTATTGATGAGTATACATTAGAAAAAATTCTCACTAAAACTATGAAAATTGGAAATAATGATGCCTTTGAGTCAGATTTCCTAATAGAGGATTATTATATGAAAAGAAAAGTAATTCAAAGAGAATTAAAGCTTGAAATTCTTCAAAACGAGGAAGTATTAAAAAATTGCTTGTTTATTATTTCAGGCGTAGACAGAGACCAATTGAAAGCATTAGATATAAGCAATGAATCGGTTTGCGAATGGAAAGGTGGTGAAATCCCTAATAAGGGAATTTTATTATACTCAACACTGGATTCTAAAGATATGTTAAATAATTTACACAAAAGTTACAAGAAAAACCTTTGTTGGTTAGAATATAAAGACGGAAAGTTTTTGATCAGGGATATCATAAAAGAAAACGAAATTCTTCATGAACTTTGTGTCGAAGAAGATGATTTAAACAACGAACACATATTAAAGAATAAAACTATAATACTTGCTGATGGTCCTGGTTGTGGCAAATCCATCTTTATGACGAGAGTTGCACGTCAGCTTAAGCGAGTAATGTCAAATATATGGATTTTGAGACTTAACCTTTCTTCTTATACATACAAACCTAAAGGAAAGAAACAAATTATTAAATCTCTGGAAGATGTTGAATTTAAAGACAATGACATTAATGCAGCAACAAAGTTCATAGCTGATCTCTTATTCCCTCAGACATATAAAAATGAGAATAAATATTTTGTGAGAGAACTTCTTATCCAATCGCTGGACTGTTTGCAGAAAAATATGAAATTTCCGAAAATAATACTTTTATTTGACGGTTTCGACGAAATAAGTCCTGATTTTAAAGAAAACACTCTCACTTTACTTAAGGCGCTCCGGAATTCAAATGTTGCACAAATGTGGATCACAACAAGAAACCACGAAGAATTGAGCTTGGAAGTGGCTCTCGATTCATCTTCTTTCTTTCTGAAGCCTCCTAATTATAAGGACAAAGTTAATTTCTTGCTAAAATTTTGGATATACAATGTCAACAATTTTGATAAATTAAAACCTAAACCTGACAGCTATAATGTTTTAATATATCTTACAGAAATAGAGAAAAACATTAAAAACTGTGTTTCTGACTCAATTGAGAATAATTCCATGAACTTTAAAAAGTATTGGTGTCGTACTTCTTATGGTTCACCACCTACTGATAATAATTTTAACATGCCTTACGTAAGTCCTACTGACTTTTCAGTCATTGCAGAATATGTAATAGATTACTTCAAACATGACAACGAAGAAAACCTAACAGAGTTTACTGACAATCCTTTACAAATTAAAATGATGGCTGAAATAATTTTTTTTAGAAAGTTTAGTTTTTTGGACAAATTGGACATATTTTCGATGTATGAAGAATTTATAAAATACAAATGGACAGTCTTTCGTGATGATAAAGATGCTGCTGGAAATTCCATAGCAGGTCGTGACTTTTTCAAAAGATATTTAGAATATTTAACAACATGTCACCAAGATATTGCTTTTAAAAATTTATTTCGTCCAAACGATGATAAAGTGGTTTGCAGAGACGGCGATAAAATGGAATTGTCTAGAGCGGGACTACTCGTAATTCACGACGATCGTCTTGAATTTGTGCATCGAAGTTTTGCAGAATATTTTGTCGGCTATTATTTCGCTGAAAATTTTCATTGCGAGAATGTACAGAAAATTGTTTATTCAGATGTTTTAATAAGTAAAAATTACTCACTAATACGAAAATTTTTAAATAATAACAAAACATTTCTAGATAAATTAGGCTGTAAAACCCAACAAATGAATGAAATAATAAAGGTCAATAGTTATTTCGACTCACTTAATGAAATGTTGAAAGAAGAGCAGTACAATTTATTCATGAAGTTTCTCGAAAATTTGCCTCTTGATTTTGCTAAAAACAGTATTTTGTTTAAGGAAAATGTTGACGGAACTACAGTACTACACAAACTTTATCAAAATACAATTGACGAGCAAATTTTAAAGAATATATTAAAAATAATAAAATACAATGTTTCATCGGAAAATCTTATCGAAATTTTGTTGAAAAGAGATAATCAACAACGGACACCATTACATTGCATTAATTTTGAAAAAGATTCAACCGTGAAACAAAAATTACAGTTTTTTAAATTGAATTGTGATTCTAAGTTATTTTACGAACTTTTACTTGAGATCAATAAAGCAGGAAAAACCACATTACATCTCGTTTGTGAATATGGACATGATATAACTGACTTATTGGACGTAACTAACGAAAATAGAGACGCAATTTCTAAGCTTATATTAAAAACTGACAACGATGGAAAAACAGCCTTGTATAACATTATTTATTACTCTAATAATACTTCTATGCTAGCAAAATTCGTTAACTTTGTTAACTCAGTTTGTAACTCCGAAGAAATTAATTATTTATTTTCAATAAAAAATGATTCACGTAACCTGCTGCATACTGCTTGTATTCAAAATGACGATATTTTGGTAAATCTTTTAAATGCCATTAAAGATAACAAAGAAGTAATTAAAACACTTTTTTTACGCACTGATGATGAAGGACTATCTCCATTGCAATATACTGTGCATGATCTTCTAAATTTTGATAGGCTTAAAATATTATTAGACTTTATTAATTTAAACTGTGGTACAGAAACGCTGTATAAATTTTTGTTTAAACAAACTTTGTCTGGGGAAACTATACTACACATGGCCGTGGAAAATTTTCAAGTAATTGATGGCCCAAACTCATTTATACCCCTCCTAACTTATTTGTTTAGTTTAGTAGGAAATCACAAAGATATATTTGATAAGTTTTTGTTAACAGAGGATGAATATGGGCAAACTGTACTACACTATACTGCCTCGCAATTGAAATACCCTTTTTTACTAAAAGACTTGCTAGATTTTGTTCAAACAAATTGTAGTACAAATATTTTAGATGAATTGATACTTAAATTGAGTCATAATAACCGCAATATATTACACTACGTCTGTCGCCAACATAATGAAAGTAACTTAACCTTTTTATTAAATAAAATTAAAGATAATAAAGAAATACTCAATAAACTTGTACTCCAGACCGATAATGAAGGAAACACTGCATTGTATTATACTGTTCTTAACTTTAAAACTGCTTCGATGATGAGAGTATTATTGAATTTTGTTAAAATAAATTGTGAAAAAGAAATATTTAAAAGTCTTTTATGCGAAACAAATAATAAAGATAGCAACGTGTTGCACGTTGCTTGCATGCAAATAGAAGATAAAACAGAATACGAAGACCATCTGATATCTTTATTAAAATTTATAAAAGATGATGATACAATAATAAAAGAACTTTTATTGAAAACATGTTGCTACGGATATACTCCACTGCATTATACTGTCCTTGACTTTGATAACCCGTCTTTATTAAAGATTTTATTCGATATTATTAAAAAATACAATTCTAAAATTTTTGATACAATTTTATTAAAAGAAAGTAGTACAGGATGCAGTTTGTTGCACTTTGCTAGTAAACAAAATAATGAAGAAAGCTTAAAGTACTTATTATATACAATGCAAGATAACATCGCATTACGCGATATACTTATATTAAAAGCTGATCATAATGGAAAAACAATATTGCATTATAGTATTAATAACTTTCAAATGTTAAAATTCTTACTTGATTTTGTTAAATCACATTGTGCTCAAGAAATTTTCACTAAACTTATACTTAAATGTGATCAAGAAGGTCGTTCGGGATTGCACACATTCTCTCAAACTAGTCACAATGAAGAAATCCTAACCTATTTGTTAAATTTAATTAAAGACAACACTACTACCGAAGTATTTAAAACATTTTTATCTATAAAGGACTGTCATGGAAAAGTGGCATCGGATTATATTGCCTGCAATGATGATAGTTCTTATTTGTTGGAACTTTTGTTAAATTTCAATTTTTAATTACCGAAAATACTCGACAATTCTCGACTAATAGTTAAATAATACAATGTATATTAATTTACACTATATTACATGAACCATAATAATTATTTCAACACACCGTGTCTTTTTCAGATGGTAGATAACATCTAAACAAAGACCACTCTAAATTTTACATTCATAAAATTTTTATAAAAAAATTGAACCGACTTCTAAAAGTGTGCTAAAAAGTGAAAAATAACTTTAAAGTTTTATATGAAATTGAAATTTTTGAAGTCGGCGCCAAAGTAATACCTGACAAAATGTGATTCGGCATAAAAATGCTTTATTTGTAATTGCTTTCTTACCATAATTTGTATATATTAGTAGTTATTTATTTCATTTAGAGATAATTTGTCGCCGACTTCAAAAATTTCAATTTCATATAAAAATTTCTAGTTATTTTTCACTTTTTAGCGCACTTTTAGAAGTCGGTTCAATTTTTTTTATAAAAATTTTATTTTTTGATTTTTAGTTTTGAATTCTTTATGATACCCATAAATTATTTGAACTACGTGCTAATCGAGATTAATGTACCTCGCAATGACTCCAAGGTGGCAAAAAAGTACCCATTTTATCCAGAATTGTAAATCACTCTAAAATGAACCACTAAAAATTCTTTGATTCTTAGAGTTCTCCAAATACCAATGAAATTGAGTTAAACAAATATTTAGTCTGTCATAGTAAATCTACTATCTCAAAATTCAAATTAATTTTAGTTTGGTAATATAGGCCTCAAAACCTTCTAATATCGATATTTAAAGAATTTGAGATGTAAATTTCTTAGCCCGATATATTTTCTATTGCATATTGAGTTTGTACACGCCCCAAGAACCCCGCAATATCAATTTTAGATAAAACCAGAAAATGTAAAATTTTTAGTCCTTCATATTGTATTTTATCAACCTAATAGTTGTAAAAAATTAACTTTATATTCGTAATACACCACCCCCCAACGCCCTAATACCAAATCTGAAAAAATGTGAATAAGGTAAAATTTTCAACCCACCATATTGATTTTCAAATAATTTTAACGTCTTAATCTAATCTAAATCTAAACCTTTCAAAGTTCCCTAGTACCAATTTTAGATGAAATCCAGGAATTTAAAATTTCTAAACGGTCATATTGCATTTGACGTATTAGATTTTCTTAAGGTAATTTTATAATCGCTATTTACACCCTCAAAAATGATTCAGTTCCACATTTGAACAAAATCGAAAAATGTAAAATTTTTAGTCAACTGTATTGCACTCGCCATATTGAATCCTGAAAAAATACTATTAAATTCATAATTTACACCATCAAGGACCCTCTATATCAGTTTTGGAGAAAGTCGAGAAATGTAAAATTTTTAGAGCACCAGATTTTTTCAAAAAAATATTATAATTTCGTAATTAACACTAACAAAAATCCCTCTATACTGACTTTAGATAAAATCGAGAGATGTAGAATCTTTAATCCGCCATCTAAGATCAGCCATATTTATTTTTTTTTTAAAATAATATCAGATTTGTAATATGCTATCCCAAAAACTCCCTCATATCAATTTTGAAAAAATCGAACAAAATTAATTTTTTATCCACCATATTGGATCCGCCATACTGAATTTAAAAAAAAAATTTTAGATTCGTCATGTGCGACCCAGAAAGCTCCCCTGTACCAATTATGGAGCAAATCGGACAAAATCGATTTTTTTGTCCGCCATATTGAATTTTTAAAGATGTTTTGAATCTGTAATGTGAGACCTCGAAAACTTCCCCATACCAATTTTGGAGAAAATCGAATAGAAATTAAATTTTTTTGTCCGCCATATTGGATCCGCCATTTTGAATTTTTTTAAAATAATTTCAAATTCGTTGGGTACAACTCCGAAATTTCCCCCGTACCAAATTTGGAGAAAATCGGACAAAATTAATTTTTTTGGCCGCCATATTGTAAGCGCCATCTTGGAATTTACTGCACCAATTTCATCTAAAAAAATATGGGACCACCGCAGCAACTTCCTTTATATAACGTAAAAAATTTCATTCAAATCGGTGCAGCCGTTCCGGAGTAATCGGTGTACATATATATAAAAAAATATATATATACGCGACGAATTGAGAACCTCTTTCTTTTAGAAGTCGGTTAAAAAAGATATCACCCAAATTAACAAATCTATAAAATTATGGAAAAACCAAATTTTTTTTATTAGTTCAGTTTATTGTAAATGCATATTTAATAATGGGGAATAAAATGTTTAATTTTTTATGTATATAGATAGACTAGTTAATATTCCTATGTTATAAGAAAATTATAATGAAGAACTAAATATAACTAAACAAATAGCAATAAACAATGGATATCAGGCCAATTTGATTGACCAAATCATCAATAATAAACAATACAATAAAGCAATTAAATTAGCGTATTCAGTAACAGAAATCAAAACTAACATAGTGTATAAAACTCTTACGTATACCAGTAAACTTACGAAACAAGTAACCAATCCCTTATCTGGTCTAATATGACGTACCATTTCTAAGAAGTGTTACAACCGCTGCGTCATATTTTCATGAGTTAAGTTCTGCACTGGCATAAATTTATAAGGATGCTATTTATAAAACTGCAGTGTGGTATAAATTTTATATCAAGATTTATTGAAATATGATGCGGCATCGGGAATATATCTTTTCGGATCTTCTAAAAATTTCGTCAACTAATAATAATTTTTGCGAAGTAGTAGATATCTGTTGGAATTCCATTGTCTTTATTTTTTTGTTGAATATCACGACATTTCGGCTAGTAGTTATCTCTAGCCGTTTTCAACTGAAACTAAATAAATCCCTTAGCTACATGACTATTTATACTAAAAGTAAATGCAGTAGACTATGACTGAGATGGGTGCAGTCATGCCTGCTATGGCAAAATCATATTTTTTATGCTGCATTTAGTTTTAGTTTACAATTATTAAGAAGTGGTTTCCACATTTCTCTTATATCTAAAGATGGTTTATTAAAACAACTCGGGTTCTGATGTATAACCGCGGCTTCTTTGAATTTCTGTTTTCTCAATGTTGTTCTCGGTTTAGTATTTTAGTTTCAGACCATTTTATGTGGTGTCCATGAGTCCAGGCATGGTTGGCAGGCACCAGATTTTTCTGTTTCTTCTCGAGATGTGCATTTTTGGTGTTCTTGGATCCTTACGTCAAGAGGTCTCTTTGATTCGCCAATGTAGGAATTGCCACATTCACATGGTATTTGATATATACAGTTCTTCATGTCTCTTTGAGTTGTTGGTTTGACCCTAGTGAACCGACTTCTTAGAAAGTTATTTGATTTGAAAACAACGTTGATTTTATATCGTTTTCCTATCCTTCTAACCTTTTGTGAAATGCCTTTAACATAGGGGATGTTTAATACTGGTTTTCGTTCTTCATTCGTTATCTTTATTGTCCTATTTCTGCGTTGTTCAAGAGATTTATCCACTAGATATACTGGGTATCCGTTGGCTGTCAGATCATTTTTAATATAATCTATCTCTTTCATCAAGTTCTCGTTGGAGTTGCAGAGAGTTAAGCCTCTATCTACGAGATTTCTTATAATTCCTTGTTTGGTGTTGTGAGTGATTAGATGAATAATTAAGATATTTTCCTGTGTGCGTGGCTTTTCTGTAATCCGAAGTTCGAATTTGTCTGCCATTTCTTTCAACCAAGACATCTAAGAATGGTAATTTATTTTCTACTTCTTTCTCCATGGTGAGTTTAATAGTTGGGCTGATATTGTTGAGATGAAAAAGGAAGTTTCGAAGTACTTCGTCATTTCCACTCCAAATAATGAAATTATTGTCTACGTAAAGGCATTTCAGAAAAGGTTAGAAGGATAGGAAACCGATATAAAATCAACGTTATTTTCAAATCAAATAACTCTCTGAGAAGTCGGCTCACTAGGGTCAAACCAACCACTCGAAGAGACATGAAGAACTGTATATATCAGATACCATGTGACTGTGGCAATTCCTACATTGGCGAAACAAAGAGACCTCTTGACGTAAGGATCAAAGAACACCAAAAATGCACATCTCGAGGAGAAACAGAAAAATCTGGTGCCGCCAACCATGCCTGGACTCATGGACACCACATAAAATGGTCTGAAACTAAAATACTACACCGAGAACAACATTGGAGAAAACGGAAATTCAAAGAAGCCGCGGTTATACATCAGAACCCGAGTTGTTTTAGTAAACCATCTTTAGATATAAGAGAAGTGTGGAAACCATTTCTTAGTAATTGTAAACTAAAACTAAATGCAGCATAAAAAATATGATTTTGCCATAGCAGGCATGACTGCACCCATCTCAGTCATAGTCTACTGCATTTACTTTTAGTATAAATAGTCATGCAGCTCAGGGATTTATTTAGTCTCACTTGAAAACGGCTAGAGATAACTACTAGCCGAAACGTCGTGATATTCAACAAAAAAATAAAGACAATGGAAATCCAACAGACATCTACTACTTCGCAAGAAACATCATTGTCTATGACCTTCAAACAAACACTAATAATAATTTGCTTTACAAGACTAGAGAGGAAAATTACTTCTTTATTTCTAACTACGGTTCTGATTTTTTGCCTAAGACTTTTCATTTCATTAAATTTTTGACAGTGTATCTTACTGTACTAGTCGATGGTACTCGATGAACAGAATATATATTACGGTATTCGTGTTGTACTCTGGATATATTTTTAATATTCGAATTAAAAAAAATTATCTGATGTTTTTCATCTTTCGAATAACTCATGTCAAAATGTGTATTAGTCAATATAATATGTCAATATAATAAGTATTCAAAGCCATATTAAAACATCACAATAAAAATTAAAATAAAACATTGGTTTTGTAGGCCTCCTAAGGGCAAGTTCGAACATTAAATCATTATACATTTTTGAAATCAAGAGGAAAAGAACTTCCAGAGAGTAAACAAGGTTTTCTATTTAAAGAAAAATTTTCTCAACTTTACGATTCGTCACTGTTTTTGTAAACAAATCTAAAAAATAATATGAAAGAGATCCTTCAACTTTCATATTTGAGGTTTTTTTTCATCTATTATAATAAGCTCTCTAGGTATGGTGATAAATATAAAAAAACCTGTATTTGTCAAATGTAAATTTCTACTTGCTTTGGCTATTTGGGAACCACACAATATTGAGTATATAATACATTTTTATACAATCAAAATTTCAGTAAGAAATAAAGAAATCTTTCTGTCGTATTTAAACAATTTGTTATATATGTAATTCTCCTTTACTGGCAGAGAATATGAAAAATATATGTACAAACAGTTTATTTCCTGCAAATATCGCTCTGGTTCTCTCTCCATACGCGTTTCGATCAGCTCATGATCTCGTCAGTGGAGCTGCCTGTAAAGGAGAATTACATATATAACAAACTATTTAAATACGGCAGAAAGATTTCTTTATTTCTTACTGAAATTTTGATTGTTTAAAAATTTCACGTTACTCCATTGATTCATAGATGTCGTTCGACTGGAGATATTTTTCAGTCTGACATCGAAGTTGGTAGACGGCAGGTGTAATATCCTGCCGACACACCTTGAAATTTATGGGTCATATATCAGTTATTTCCTGCTAATGTTGCTCTCGGTCTGATACAGCTCCACTGACGAGATCATGAGGTGATCGAAACGCGTATGGAGAGAGGACCAGAGCGTTATTTGCAGGAAATAAACTGTTTGTACATATATTTTTCATATTCTCTGCCTGTAAAGGAGAATTTCATATATAACAGTACATTTTTATGTTTTATCTACGATTTGCCATCAGTTTTCTTTATTGGCTCTTTATCTCCAGCTCTTTAAACAATTTGATCAGCAACTATGAATATATTTAACATATTTTATTCTCGCTAAATAACGCGAAACCGCATGAATCTTTCGCTTTCTATATCAAACTATAGTTCATTAAACGAATAGAAAAAAATAATAGATCAAGAGAGATAGATTTAGTCTTTAATTTTCTCTGCAATCTCATCTTGCGAGTCTACACTCTGATAAAATTTAGACTTGAGGTTCTTTTAATGAGCTTATATAAGATGTTAATATTATCAATTTGTTGTTGTCCGATCTTAGGTTATTTAGATGTTCTATTAGAATTGTAACCCCTAACAAATTGCTGTTGAATTTATTGATTATTATTGTATAAAATGATTAAAAATATAATAAAATTTCATGCAACATTTAGCAAATATTGTATAAAGTAATTTCTAGGATATTTAATAAAATAAAGTTATATGATATCATAATTAGTATATAATAATTTTTTATGATGCATTGTTACTATAAAGAAATAAATAGATTTAATAACTCTGTTATTTTTGTTGTTTTAATTGCTTAAGGTGACCTTTAAGTTACTAATGCGACATTAAATTTACTTGTAAAACGCAGATATTATAATTCCCTATCCAATTACCATTTTTAGCTTTTTTTAGGTCCTTGTTATCACCAAAAAGAAGTGTATGATAATAACGACTAGAAAGTAGACGTTTTTATTTCAGTTGTACGCGTGTTATCAAAATGATGGAAAAATGGAGATTATTATGAAGCTGCGATCATGTACTTTCTTATTTTTAACAGACTTCTAAAAGAAGGAGGTTCTCAATTCGTCGAGTATGTATTTTTTCTTTATGTATGTACACCGATTCCTCCGGAACGGCTGCACCGATTTGAATGAAATTTTTTGCGTTACGTTTAGGAAGTTGCTGCGGTGGTCCCATATTTTTATAGATGAAATTGGTCCAGTAAAATCCAAGATGATACTTACAATATGGCGGCCAAAAAAATTAATTTTGTCCGATTTTCTTCAAAATTGGTATGGAGGAATTTTGGGGTTGTACCCAACGAATCTAAAATTATTTTTAAAAAATTCCATATAGCGTGTCCAATATGGCGGACAAAAAGTACATTTTTTCCGATTTTCTCCAAAATTGGTACGGGGGACTTTTCGGGGTCGAACATGACGAATCTAAAATTATTTAAAAAAAATTCAATATGGCGGATGAAAAAATTAATTTTGTCCAATTTTCTCTAAAATTAATACAGGGGAGTTTTCGGAGTCTCACATAACGAATCTGAAGTTATTTTTAAAAAATTCAATATAGCGGACAAAAAAATTTGGTTTTGTCCGATATTCTCCAAAATTGGTATGGAGGAGTTTTCGAGGTCGCACATAACGAATTTATAATATTTTTAAAAAATTCAATATGGTGGATCCAACATGGCGGACAAAAGATCAATTTGTCCGATTTTCTCCAAAATTGGTACGGGGGAGTTTTCGGGGTCGCACATGACGAATCTAAAATTATTTTTCAAAAATTCAATATGGCATATCCAATATGGTGGAAAAAAATTAATTTTGTCCGATTTTTCTCAAAATTGATATGGGGGAGTTTTAAGGATAGCACATTACGAATCTGATATTAATTTAAAAAAAAAATTAAATATGGCGGATCTAAGATAGCGGATTAAATGTTCTACATCTCTCGATAATGTCTAAAGTCAGTATTGGGAAATTTTTGGTAGTGTTAATTACGAAATTAAAATATTTTTTGGAAAACTCAATTTGGCGGATTCAATATTTTTCTTCTTTAGGTGCCACGTCTGTATTCAGACATTGGTAGTCATCATGTTTACAATTTCCTGAATTCTTTCTCTATCGGCTGCTGCGCGAAATAGTTCTTCTACCGTGCAATCACACTACTGCTTGATGTTACGCAGCCATGAAAGCTTCTTTCGGCCTATCCATCTTTTTCCCTCCACTTTTCGTTGTATTATAAGGCGAAGTAGCTGATATTTAGGTCCTCTAATTATGTGACCGAAGTATTCTGTTTTCCGCCTCTTTATAATGTTCAAGAGCAGTCGATCTGCATCCATTATTCTGAGAACATCCTCGTTGGAAGTGTGCGAAACCCATGATATCTTTAGGATTCGACGGTAGCACCACAATTCGAATGCTTCCAGTTTGTTTAGGGTTGTGGTTTTTAGTGTCCATGTCTCGCAACCGTATAACAGAATTGATTGATAGGTTCCTGTTATATAGAACTGGTTTCCATGTCATAAAGGCCTTCCGCGATATTTCTGTCCTAGCTATTATCTCTTCATCTGAGTCCCCATTTACATTTAACCAACTGCCAAGGTATTTGAAATGGTTTACATGCTCCATCCTCTTCCCATCGAGCCAAAGTTGACATTCATCTACAGCAACCTTTCCAACTGTCATCCATTTTGTTTTTGAGATGTTGATTTTAAGGCCTCTTCGGTAGCTCGCTTCTTTGACTAGGTTTACGCATGTTTGGAGATCCTCGATGCTTTCTGCAAGAATGGCCGTATCATCAGCAAATCTAATATTGTTGATTACTTCTCCGCCTAGTCTTACTCCTTCTTGTCTGTCATCCAACATGGTGTCCTAAAAATTTTACATTTTTCGACTTTCTTCAAAACTGATATAGAGGGTTCTTGAGGGTGTAAATTATGAAGTTAATAGTATTTTTTTCAGGATTCAATATGGCGAACGCAATATAGCTGACTAAAAATTTTACATTTTTCAATTTTCTTCAAATGTGGAACTGAATCGTATTTGAGGATGTGAATAGCGAATAGAAAATTATTTTAATCTAATATGTCAGATGCAATATGACGTTTAGAAATTTTAAATTTCTGGATTTCATCTAAAATTGGTACTAGGGGGCTTTGAAGGGTTTAGATTTAGATTAGATTAAGACGTTCCAATATCCAGTATAGTGGGTTGAAAATTTTACCTTATTCGCATTTTTTCAGATTCGGTATTAGGGGGTTGGGGGTGGTGTATTACGAATATGAAGTTAATTTTTTACAACTATTGGGTTGATAAGATAAAATATGAGGGACTTAAAATTTTACATTTTTTGGTTTTATCTAAATTTGATATTGGGGGGTTCTTGGGGGGAATACAAACTCAATATGCAATATAAAATATATCGGGCTAAGAAATATACATCTTATATTCTCGATATTGGAAAGTTTTGGGGCATATATTACCAATCTAAAATTAATTTGAAATTTAAGATAGTGGATTTACTATGACTAAATATTTGTTTGACACAATTTCATTGGTATTTGGAGAACTCTTAAGAATCAAAGAATTTTTAGTGGTTCATTTTAAAGTGATTTACAACATTGAATAAAGTGGGTAGTTTCTTGCCACCTAGGAGTCGTTGCGGGGAAAAATAAAATTTTTATAAAAAAATTGAACCGACTTCTAAAAGTGCGCTAAAAAGTGAAAAATAACTAGAAATTTTTATATGAAATTGAAATTTTTGAAGTCGGCGTCAAACTATTTCTAAATGAAATAAATAACTACTAATACATAGTTATGGTAAGAAAACAATTACAAATAAAGTATTTTTAATCTGTTTATGCGAATCACATTTTGTCAGGCATTAGTTTGGCGCCGACTTCAAAAATTTCAATTTCATATAAAAATTTATAGTTATTTTTCACTTTTTAGCGCACTTTTAGAAGTCGGTTCAATTTTTTTATAAAAATTTTATACATATATTAAAATCTTTATCTGAATATTTTCAAGAAAGAAAAAGTTCTTAGCCAGTTATTAAATGACAGATCTATTTTGTATCTAGAAAGGTATAAGACCTTATGTAGTTTAATTAAAACTCAAACTCAACGGGCATATAAAGATTTCATTGGCGTTGCTGAGTCAGGTATAAATAATAATCCTTTCAATCTTTAGTTTTTTATTCGTAGTAGAAAAACGCATTCGAATATTGAAGTTACTGTGAATTACATGAACAATTCCTTCCATGAGTGTGGTAACATTATTATCATTTTTGCACGCTGTTTTACAAGTGTGTGTCATCATCATCATCATATCAGCCCGTTTTCATCCACTCCTAAATGTAGGCCTCTTCCATATTTTTCCATTTCTGTCGGTCCGTAGCTATCCCCATCCCGTTTTTTTCCGGCAATTTTCTGGATGTCGTCACGCCATCTCTTTTGGGGCCTGCCAACACTTCTCTTGTTCTCTCTTGGCCGCCATGCTGTTATCTTGTATGTCCATCTGTCTATGTCATGTCTTGTGATATGTCCAGCCCATCTCCATTTTAGCTGCGCTACTCGTTTGCTCACATCTGTTATTTTCGTTCTTCTTCTGATTTCTTCATTTGGAACTCTATCTCGTAAACTAATTCCCAGCATAGCCCTTTCCATTGCTTGTTATGTAACCCAATGGCTTTACATGTTAGGGAGGTTGTTTCAATACCATAAGTAAGAACTGGCGGGATGCACGACTCGTAGACTTTTCTTTTCAGACTTACGGGGGTGTTCCTGGATTTAAGAATGAATCCGAGCTGCCCAGCTGAGACTTATTCTTCTAGGAATTTCAGCCGATTGGTTTTCCTTCCCTATTTGTATTTTATGACCTAGATATATGTATTCTCGTTTTCTATTATTTTATCTTCAACTTTAATTTGTATTTGTTCTAGTCTCATTATTTTTGTTTTTGACAAGTTCATTTTGAGTCCTATCCTAGCTGATGCTTGATGAAGTTCTTGTATCATACATTGGAGTTTTTCTGGTGAATCACTGATTATAACAATATCATCAGCAAATCTTAAGTGGTTTAGTCGTGTTCCGTCTATGTTAATTCCCTTGTCATGCCAGTCCAAGCCCCTAAATACATCTTCAAGTGCCAACGTGAACAATTTTGGAGAGATTGTGTCTCCCTGACATACGCCTCTTTTTATAGGTATCCTCGAGGTTTTTATATCCCCGTCTATTGTAATTTGCATGTAAGCGTTTTCATATATATGCTGAATCAGAGCAGAATATCTTGAATCAATCCGAGCATTGTCCAGTGCTTTGAGAACTGCCCATGATTCGATAGAATCAAATGCCTTCTGGTAATCAACGAAAGCCAAATGCAGAGGTATATTATATTCCGTGGTTTTTTTCGATAAGCGTGTGTACTGTCTGTAGATGGTCTATTGTACTGAAGTTCCTGCGAAATCCGGCTTGTTCTGAAGGTTGGTATGCGTTCAACTTTTGCGTCAGTCTGTTAGTTATTATTTTTGTAAGAAGTTTGTACAAGTGGAACAGTAAGCTAATTGGCCGATAATTTTCTATGTTATTTCTATCGCCTTTTTTGTATAATATGATGACTTCTGTGTTTTCCCATGCCTCGGGTATTTTTCCATATATTAAGCACTTGTTCAACAAAATTCTCATGCTTTCTCTTAGTTGTTCTCCCCCTATTTTTAACATTTTGGTGGTTATACGATCCTCGCCAGGGCTTTTATTATTTTTCATTTGACTAAGCGCTTTCATTAACTCTGCGGTATTTATTTCGGGCATCTCTTCTGAACCGACATTTCTTACTTCCTTTCTTTCGTAGTAAGGACCTTGAGTTTTTGGACTGTATAACTCTGTATAAAAGTCCTGGACAGCCATCGTGATTTCCTCCCGGGTACTAATTAATTGGCCTTGTTTAGTTTTAAGTCCGGAAATTTTTGTCCGGCCTCTACCCAATTGAGATCTGAGAACCTTCATTGATTTGCTAGCTTCTATCGTGTCTTTAATCACTTTTGTATTATGCTTTCTTATGTCCCTCCTTATGTTTTTGTTAATTTCTTTATTTATGTCCCTATATTCTTCACAGTTTCGGTCCACATTTCTTCGTTTTTCTTGGTATACGGGCTGATTTTAATACTTTTTTTTTTATTTTTAAAGCATGTCTCTTTTGTTGCTGCTCGTATGCTATTATTAATGTGTTGTGTTAATTCATTGATGTTCATTTCTCCCTGGTTTTCTTTACTTTTAAGTTTATTCTTTGTTACGTGTTCGAATTTTTCCTTGTTTTTCTTCTTATCAATTTATTTCTTTCCCATCTAGTGTTAATGGTACTCGCAGCTCTGCGCGGTGATCGCTATTGGTGTCGAATTGGTTAAGGACAGTGATATCTTCACAAATGTTTTTTTGGTTAGTTATAATATAGTCGATTTCGTTTTTTGTGATACCATTCGAGCTTTTCCAGGTCCATCTCCTATTTAAAGGTTTTTTGAAGAAAGAATTCATACAATACAAGTTTTCATTTCTACAGTAGTTAATCAGCATATCTCCTCTGGAGTTTCTCTGACCCAGACCAAAGCGACCTATATTTGGGATATTGTTGTTGTCGTCGTGACCAATTTTTGCATTAAAGTCTCCCATTAATATTACGAATTTAGCTTTTTCTCTCGTTTTTGCTGTAGTTATGTCCTCATATATCTGTTCAACCTCTGAGTCTTCAGAAGCGCTTATTGGGGCATACACCTGTATTACCTGAATGCTATACCTATTATTAATTTCTATTACTATGTAGATAACTCTGTCAGACATTGCTTGCCTCTTTGTTATTTTGTGTTTTAAACGTTTATTAACAAGTATTGCCACTCCTCCTTCGTAGTCTTTTATTTCGCTGTTATTTTGATATGGCAAATGTCCCGATTTCAATAAGGTAGTTATTTCTCCTTTGAGTCTCGTTTCACTGAGACCTAAGACGTCCCATTTAATGTGATTAAGTTCTTCCTCCAATCTTTCGAGGTGTTCGTCTTGTCTCAGTGTTCGTATATTATAAGTAGCGAAGTACATTTTTCTGCATCTAGAGGATTTGTTGTTGTTTTGCCGGGGTTTATGGTTAGTCGAGTTTCTGCCTCCCCCAGAATCCATGAGGCTGACTGACGAATCAGTGTGGGATTCAAAATGCCGTGCGCCACCCACCTGGGGTACTTTATTTTTGAAGTTCGACATGTTACCATGGAGTTTTGGAAGGTAATTGGCCTTAAGACGCCACGCTGGCCGTGCGTGTTGGCGAATTTGGGGGTAGGATGGTAGTGGGAAGATAATTTGGATTTGGTTAGGTTGAAAGGGGGATAGGACATGAGTATCTCCCGGGGTTAGGAAGGGAGATATTTCATGGCTCACGTGGGTAGGGTCGCATCCCTGAAAAAGACCTGTCTCTGCCAGGACCGCAGAGAGTGTCTATCCGTTACCCTAACAAGTGTGTGTAAGACCTCGCAACAACCCGAATGGGAACATTTTTAACTCAATAAATGTCTTGAAACCAATCGAAATTCCCACAATTTCTTGGAATGACGTTACGGCCTCCTACAAGAAGCTTAAAAACAAACTTTTCATTAATAGTCTAAGAGCTGAAGGGCAAAAAAATATTATTTTTAGCTGCTTAATTTCATCTCGTTTCGTTAGAAACGTGTTTTCTAATAACAAAATGAAAATCCGATCGCGCAACTGCGTCGTTGTTAATAACGATATCGTCATCAATGAAAAAAAAAAGAGGAAAAATTTAAATTATCTAAAGCCGGCATTGTTTATGATTGATGATAAACATAAAAAGTATCGTTAGATCCATTATTGATGTCATCTTAATCGAAAGACCGATATGTAACAGCGTAAAAGAAATGATTATATATCTTCTTAAAGTGCCTATCCTCTTTGGATGTTGGCTATCACATTGGTCCATATTACTTTATTCACTGCTGCTCTGAACAGACCTGTTGATGTCATTCCAGTCCATGTTCGTAGGTTGCGCAGCCATGATATTCGTCTTCGTCCAGCTGATCTCTAGCCTTCCATCTTCCCCTGCAGGATAAGTTGGAGCAGGCGATATTTCTCATTCCGCATGATATGTCCAAAGTACTCCAATTTTCTGCGTTTGACATTTGTAAGGTATTCCAGTTCTCTACCGATACGTTGTAAAATGTTTTCGTTTGATACGTGGTGTATCCAAGGAACCCTAAGCATGCGGCGGTAGCACCACATCTCAAATGCATCTATACGTTTACATGAAGCATCGGTAAGGGTCCAGGCTTCTGCTCCTTATAAGGGAGTTGAGAGTACATAGTATTTCAAAATCCTGATCCGCGTATGTATATTGAGGGATAGGTTGCAGAGTATGTTGCGCAGCTTATTAAAAGTACCTCTTGTTTTCTCGATTCAGCTTGATGATAGTTACATGCCCCTCCCCAAATCAGTGCGCCATATCTCAACAAAGACTCAACAAGTGCTCTATAAATCATTATTAAATTATTTTTTGACAGAAATTCTCTCAACATATAGAATTTATAAATTAAACATCTAATCTTTTTAACTAGGTAGAGCAAATGTTGATCCCTAGTGAGATGTTTATCAATCACTACACCAAGATATCAAGTACTAGTACTTTCTCGCAGAGGTTCACTTATACCCTCTAAAACTATCTGAGAAAAATTTAGTCTGTTCGCATCGGTTAGGGAAAAAGCAATATAATGTTTTTTTTTGATGTTCAAACTTAGTTTAATGATATCTGAAAGGTGTTTTATTATTTTAAAGCCTGATTTTAGCTTTTCTCTTATATCTTCCCATGTTTTCGCAAAAAAACCATAGCAGTATCATCAGCATATGACACTATTTTCCCCTCCAAAGTAAGACCGCAAACATAATTGATATATAAATTAAAAAGAACAGGTCCGAGCACAGTTCCCTGCAGTATGCCATGCTCCACCATTTTAGTTTCGCTGATAGTTTTCCCAATTCTGACTCGCTGAGGATGATCCCTGAGATAATATCTGAAGACCTCAGACACGATTCCCCTTACTCTATATGCTTCCAACATTTCGAGAAGAAGAGCATGGGAGACTGTGTCAAAAGCCTTCGCCAGATCAAGGAAAAGAGCAATACACCTATCTCCACCATTCAAATGTTCCGTGACACTATTTACTAGCTCAAACACTGCATCCGTTGTACTGTTATTCTCTCTGAATCCAAACTGGTTATTTGACAGTACATCATTTTTATTGAAAAAATCTACAAGACGCGTCTTTAAGCATTTCTTAAATATTTTCGCAACATTGGAGACCAGACCAGGGGCGGATCCAGCCTCTCTCTTTGGGGGGGGGGGCGGTGATATCACAAAAGTACAGTATGGCAGAAAAACAAGTTGTCAACGGTGGGGGGGGGGGAGTGCAAGCAGCATACTCATTCTTAATATAAAAGGCAGAATGGGTTCTATTTTCCTGAACTCAAATCTTTCGGGAGGGGGGGGGGCGATCGCAAGCATAAAGCCTCCTATATTCTATTCAAGAAATAGAGAGAGTAATAAAACTATTACCGAAACCTCTAACGTACCTGCTCCAGTGCCGCAGGTAACTGAGAACTGCCGTAAATCTAATTATATTTCATTATATTTAAATATATTTTATAAATTTACTGCAACATAGAATTTCTGATAGTTTAATTTAATTTCTGTCAGTGAGCAAAGTACAACTTACAGTTTTTTCTTAGTGATTTATCTTGCTTGCGCTTGTTTTTATATATTATTTGAGATTAGTGAGATACCCAAAAGATATGGCTTTCACCTCTACGTTTATTCCAAAATCGTTAAACCAGGGCATTTCTTCCTCAACGAAAAACTTATTACCATGAATGTTTATGATGCCTTAAGATATCAATATCTAGATAATAATGTTAAAAGCTCTGTTAACATTTGTTCCAACATGACAGTAGTTGGAAAATCTACTATGTACCGAATACTGAAGGAGAAAAAACGACTGGAATTGTTAGTACTCCCAAGCCACATTCGATCACAGGCAAACGAAAAACCTCGTTGGAAGAAGAGATGAAAACTGCAATTAAAGGGGTTGTATATACATTTTATTATGAGAAGCAGATCCCAACCATCTATAAAATTCTAACTAAAATCATTGAAGATCGCGATTTACCTGAAATTAAAAGAACTGATCTCTGGAAATTGCTCGGAGAACTTAATTTTTGCTGGGAAAAACCAGATACAAAATCTGTTCTTATAAATCGTCCGGAAACTGTCCGTTGGAGACGTAAATATCTCTCTCAAGTAAAAGGTAGAGTTGCTAGAAATAACACAATTAATAAAATTAGTAATTTAACTAAACTTTTGAAAGATTTGTTTGAATAAAGTTACTGCGGAAAATTGGGAAAAATCCATATAATAAAAGAATAAAACAAAATGTGAGAACTCGATCTCATAATCGGTGAGATAGAGGAACCAATTATAATTAATTTTAGCGAAGATAGTTTCACTGACTTTGATTAGGAATTAGATACGTAATGTTTACTAGTGTAAACACAATTTATTATTTAAATTTTTGTTTTTGTTGTATTTTATTGTTTAATGTTGTTTATATGTTTTTTAATTTTTTATATATTTATATTTTAGTGTGTCCCACTCTTTAATTTTATATATATTTAATTCTAATTAGCCGTAAATTTTTTATTATTTTATTATTATGTTTGTGTCTTTTTCTTAAGCGTATAGAATTAACATGTTTATCTTATTTTTTTGGGGCTATCGTATTTCCATATATAAAAGTAAATTAAATTAAGATATCAGTTCAATAGAAATAAAAATAAGTAGGTCTAATTTTAATTACAACATAAAAAAAAGTAATTACATTTGAATCCCTTTTTAGTGTTTAATTGTAATTCTGCAGATGGTTTAAGAAATAAATAAACTGAAACGTCAAATACCCTAAAAATGTTTTTAATTAATAATAAAATAACTGATAGCCCCAAAAATATTTTATTATTATATGGACAAATTTATTTTTTTATACATGTTTAACTTTTTGTATTTTTGACAATGGATATTTTGTAAGTATTTAAATCATAACTTAGAATTTTTTGAGAGAATAATCCTACGTTTTAATCTATTATTATAGACTGGTATTTTTGATTATAAAATTTCTAACCTATTCCTTTGAAAAATATATGTGTCTAATAAATTTTGCTAAAAACACCGGGCTAAAGAACACAGGTAGTTTGCGAAGAGAAAAAGGGTAAAAAATGATTTATTACTCTCTCTAGTTCTTGAATAAACTATAGTATAAGAGGAAAAATCAGGTCCATTTTGTTAAACTCAAAGCTCTTGAGGGGGGGGGGCGATCGCCCCCACCGCCTCCCACCTTGGATCCGCGCCTGGACCAGACTCACTGGTCTATAGCTTCCCACATAATTCTTACTACCGTACTTATAGATCGGAGTGACAACAGATTCCTTAAAATGGGAGGGCACCCTTCCAGATTTAAAGATTAAATTTATTATATGAACAAGAGGCATCCTAACGTATTCATGCAGAAACTTAAGTGTTCTGGCAGAAATTTTATCACAGCCTGAGGAGCAATTGTTCTTTAGGTTATTTATATGCATAGAAACCTCGTCTGAATTTGTAGGTCTTAGAAAGATAGATGAGTCAGCAGTACTTTTGATTTTATAAGGGTTTTCTGGACAATTTATTGCCTCTGACATTGTTTTTCCTATGTTTATAAAATAGTTGTTAAATCATTCGGATATAATCCTGGGATTTGTGGTGCTTTCATTGTTGTCATTTATTTGTGTGATAATTGTGTAAACAATAACCATTGTTTACATATAGCCCCTTGACTGAATCTTTGTACGATATTTCCAGTTTTGTGATAAATTGTTAAAAAAATCAAAGCTTAGTTATATATAATTTGTACATCTACAACTTCATTACAGTGTCTAACAAGTGGCGTACTGTAGTCTCAAATCGAGGTAAAAGCAAACGAGAATCACGACAACTCATTTATTTTACCACCAGAACTTAATCTAGTTTAACTATCAAAATGTAAGAATTTTAAAAATAAAATAAACGGCATTAATATGAAATAAACGTCAACATTAATATGAAATAAATGTCAACATTTTTGAGACATGTAAGTATATCCGCCTACTAGATGAATAACACCGGCGCTGATTTAAAATTACTTTTAAGCGATAGGGACCAAAAAAAATATTCGGTAATTTTTCTGACGAATGTGGATCTGCAATACTGATTTTTCAATTTTATTTAAAAAGAACTTCTTTTATTTTCGTCGGTATGTAGCAAATATTAATAAATAGTTTATAAACTAATTTCATGTTTATAAATTACAAACAAATCCAGGAATTTTCGCCTCACAAATATAACAATTCTGCGTAATTTGGCGGACACCACTAGCGTCTGTAGTTACGAAACCCAAAGTAACGAATTTGGCATGATTTTTACGTGTGTTTACATTTTTTCACATTCTACTGCTCAGTCAACTTTACTTAATAATGTAGTTGAAAGATTTTTCAAAGCATTTTACTATGTCACAATTTATCCATTTCTTCTTTATGGTTAACAACAAATCAATCTCTGAAGTAAAAAATAACTAGCCTCATTTTGACTCACCATATATATCAGATTATGACGTATTTCAGAGAATAATATCTAAAAATAACTCGTTTTTATTTCGTCGAAATGAAGCCGATAGCAAGTGTTATGGAACACAGTCGCATATTATCAACTTGTTTATTCGCATTTTGTGCAAAATAATCTTGGTACAGTGCTATAATAAATTGTAGAACGTGTGTATATTAGTTTTTAGAGTGCCCTGTTGAAATGGATATATCAGAAAACTACTCGGTAAGTAATACAGTATATTAAAAATGGAGTCCACAATTATTTTTTACATAAATAATCTGTTTACTCCGACAACTACGCGAATAATTTTAACACTGGTAAAAAAAGCACAAGTTCGAAGATAATAAAATTTTTATAAAAAAAATTGAACCGACTTCTAAAAGTGTGCTAAAAAGTGAAAAATAACTATAAATTTTTATATGAAATTGAAATTTTTGAAGTCGGCGCCAAATTAATACCTGACAAAATGTGATTCGCATAAACAGATTAAAAACACTTTATTTGTAATTGTTTTCTTACTATAATTTGTTTATATTAGTAGTTATTGATTTCATTTAGAAATAATTTGGCGCCGACTTGAAAAATTTCAATTTAATATAAAAATTTATAGTTATTTTTCATTTTTTAGCGCACTTTTAGACGTCGGTTCAATTTTTTGTATAAAAATTTTATTTTTCGATTTTTATTATTTATTTATTTATTGATACTCTTACAAACACCTAAACATAACATGCTACAAGGTAATTATAAGTAAGAGAAATTTTACAGACTTAACTAACACAGAACAAAGACAGCACAGACAAGAACCTGAATAAACCTAAAGGTCATTGCATAAGTTGCAATAGCAATTTCTTGGTACAATTAAAAAAGTCAATATCATTATTCTTATATAGTATGTTGCACTCAGTTAACAATAAATTCATTGGAGAACGACTACCAATGGAGACATGAAAGAATTTTTCCTTTTGTATCCTTAATCCTATCTTTGGTACATGAAGAGGTATATAATTAATCAAAGAACAATTGTTAAATTTTATATTATTGATAATACAATAAACAAATATCACAGATTGAATTTGCCTTCTTTTCTGAAGAGTTTGAAATTTAAAGCTTTCTAACATACTGCTATAAGAGATCAAATATGGATATAAGTTATTTTTCCTAACATATAAATATCTCAAAAACCTTTTTTGAACACGCTCAATAGCATCACAATGCACATTTGCACTAGGAGACCATATATTAGATGCATATTCTAGATGAGGACGAACAAGTTTATACAATTTTATTATTATATTATGGTCATTAAACTGACTTGTATTTCTAATCACAAAACCAAGCACCCTAAAAGCCTTATTAATAATATTGCGGTAGTGGGTATTAAATTTCAAATTAGACTGGAAGTGCACCCCCAAATCCCTACATTCAGTCTTTTTTTGTAGTTTTGCTCCATCAATAAAGTAATTAAAATTAATAGGATTTATTTTATTTGTATAAGACATAAAGAAGCATTTATTAGTATTTAAAAACATTTTATTTAATTGAAACCATTCTGTTACTGAATTTAAGTCTGCTTGCAGTGCACTACAATCATTACTGTTTGTTACTTTCTTAAATATTTTAAAGTCATCAGCAAATAAGAGACCATCAGAATGTTTAACACTATTAGGTAAATCATTTATAAACAATAAAAATAACAGTGGGCCTAGGTTGCTACCCTGCGGTACACCAGATGTTGCCATAAAAGCCTTTAGTTTTGAATTCATTATGATATCCATAAATTATTTGAACTAAGTACTAATCAAGATTAGTGTACCTCGCAATGACTCCAAAGTGCAAAAAAGTACCCATTTTATCCAAAGTTGTAAATCACCCTAAAATGAAGCACTAAAAATTCCTTGATTCTTAGAGTTCTCCAAATACCAGTGAAATTGTGTCAAACAAATATTTAGTTTGTCATTGTAAATCCACTATTTTAAATTTCAAATTAGTTTTAGATTGGTAATATAGGTCCCAAAACCGATATTGAAATCGATATTTAATTAACTTGAGACATAAACCCGCTACTACCAAATCTGAGAAAATGCGAATAAGGTAAAATTTTCAACCCACCATATTGGATCCGCCATAGTGAATTTCAAAACAAAAAGAAAATCTACCGTCTTAATTTAATCTAAATCTAAACCCTTCAAAGCCCCCTAGTACCAATTTTGGATGAAATACGACAGGTTGAAATTTCTAGACCGTCATATTGCATCTGACATATCAGATTTTCTTAAAATAATTATTATATATTCTCTATTTACATGTTCAAAAACTATTCAGTCCCACTTTTGAACAAAATCGAAAAATGCCAAATTTGTTAGTTCACTATATTGGATTCGCCATATTAAATCATGAAAAAATACTTTTGAACTCATAATTTGTACCCTCTAGAACCCCCTATATCAGTCTTGGAGAAAATCGAAAAATGTGAAATTTTTAGGACGCCATATTGACCCGCAAAATTAAGTTTTTCAAAAAATATTTTAAATTTATCGTTAAGACTAACAAAAATCCCACAATACTGATTTTAGACACAATCAAAAGATGTAGAATTTTTTAATCGAGAGGTGTAGAATCTTTAATTCGCCATTTTGGATCCGCCATATTTAATTTTTTTTTAATAATTTCGAATTTGCAACGTGTGATTTCAAACCAAAAAATGAAATATCTACTGTTTCTCAACACTTTTTCAAATATAAATAAAAATATTATTACATTATTCAGCGTTCAAACAACCGGGCCCTAGTTCTGACGTTATGCTACTTCTACAGGGGTAGGTTCGAAGATTTTTAAAGTATCCGATACTCTCCTGAGACTTCTAGCTATATCTATTTTTCTCATTGAATGGGGCTACATTATGTACCTCTTCAGATTCATTACGATTTTAACTAGTGGCATAATACTGCTTCGAATTAGATTTTTCCTTTTATGGATTTCGGTCATAATGTTATTTCATAAGAAATTAACACATGTTTTTTACGTTTCACGTTTATTATTTAAATCATCTTCAGAGAATTAAACTGTAAATAGAAACAGGAATTTGTATTTTGTTGTTATATAAATTGGAAAATTATTTTCTTGCCTGATGTTAACTAATGGTAAGCTCAGGGGAGGATCCAGCAGACTCGATGGAGGGGGGGGGGATTAGTGATATTCACGATCGTAATGAAGCAGGCAGGGGCGAGTGTATTTTAACAGACTTCTCATAGAAGGAGGTTCTCAATTCCATACGCAATTTAATTCTAAATATTACGAAATTTAATGGAATTGTTTAAAAATATTTTTGTCACGAATACCATATGTAACTTAAGTCGATGTGTTTCGGGTTTTCTAAAAATAAACTAGTTAAAGAGGGTGAACCACCCCTCAAATACTTTTTTTAAGTCTTAAGTTAAGTATTTGAAATGATTTTGAACTATGAACTGTGGTATTTTCTTTATTTTGTATTAGGCTAAATCATATATTTATGCACGTGATTAAATTCTAAAATTTATGAAACTTAATAGAATTGTTTGAAAATAATTTTTCAGGAACCAGAAGTAACGGATTTTCCAGATACTTTTTTCTTAAATCTCTAGTTCGATTAAGATAACTTTACTAAAGAAAATGGAAATTACTTGTTATTTGAAATGGAGTTAAACTATAGTAGTTTGGCCCTCAAGGATATCATAATAATATTAAAGATATTAAAAAAAAGTATTTACGGATGACTCACTCTGTTTTACTTATTTATTTTTGGAAACTCCGAAATATGTCAACTTGAGTTAATTATGGTATTCGTGAAAAAAATATTTTCAATTTCATTAAATTTTGTAATTTTTAGAATAAAATTACGTGCGCGAATAGATGTTTTGCTTCTATAAAAAATAAGGGATGATATCCTTCGGGTGAAAGTACCATAGTTCAACATCATTTCCAATAACAAGTAATTTTCATTTTCTTTTGTATATAGATCTCAACTATAACTTAAAATTTTAAAAAAATATTTGGGTTTCGGTCATAATGTTATTTCATAAGAAATTAATACATGTTTTTTACGTTTCACGTTTATTATTTAAACCATCGTCAGTGCATTAAACTGTAAATAGAAACAAGAATTTGTATTTTGTTATTATATAAATTGGAAAATTATTTTCTCACCTAATGTTAACTAATGGTAAGCTCAGGGGCGGATCCAGCAGCCTCGATGGGGGGGGGGGATCAGTGATATTCACGATCGTAATGAAGCAGGCAGGGGCGAGTGTATTTTAACAGACTTCTCTTAGAAGGAGGTTCTCAATCCCACCGCTATGAATGAATTTTTTACATTATGTTCAGATATATCCCATATCATTTTGGATAAAATTGGTGCAGTAAAACCCAAGGTGAAGGTGAAAATATAGCGAACGAAAAAAATAATTTTAGGGGTCGCACATAATGAATCTGAAATTAAAAAAAAAAAAACATTATACATGTCTCGATTTTGTCCAAAACCGGTATAGGGGGATTTCTGAATGAACTAATTACGAATTTAAAATTATTTTAAAAAAATTCAATTCGACGGATTCAAAAATTTTTACATCTTTCGATTTTTTTCAAAATTGGTTTAGGGGCGTTCTTAAGGGTGTAAATAAAGAAATTAAAATTATTCAGTATAGCGAATCCAGTGTGGCAGAATAAAAATTTTCCAATTTTCGATTTTATTTAAAATTGGTACTGGGTCGTTGTTGAGGTTTTAAACAGTGTATTTAAAATTATTTTAGGAAAAATTAATGTATCAGATTCAGTATGACGATCTAAAAATGTTAGATTTCCGGATTTTGACCAAAATCGATACCAGAGGGGAAAATTTTTTTGAAACTCAATATGGTGGATGACTTTTTCATTATTCATATTTTTTCAAATTTGATATTAGGGAGTTTTCGACATCGTAGGTTCCTTTTTATATTTAATATGGAAGATACTATATGGTGGACTAAAAATTTAGCATTTTTCCGATTTTGTCCAAAATTGAAATTGGAGGTTTTGAGAGAGAATACAAACAAGATATTCAGGAAAAAATATGTCGGAGTAAAAATGTACGTTTCAAGTTTTTTAAATATCGGTATTGGGAGGTTTTTAGGACTATATTATTAATATAAGATTAATTTAAAATCCAAGATTGGAGATTAAATATTTATTTGATACAATTTCATTCAAAACTTGTATTTGGAGATTTCTCAGAATGAAATAATTTTTATTTGTTTTTTTAGTGTTGTATGCAAATTTGTATAAAATAAGTAAAATTTTCCGACCTTGAAATTATTGCCAGGTACATTAGTCTCGCTTGGTACTTCGTTCAAATAATTTATGGATATCATAACAAATTCTTCAATTACTGCTGTGTTACAAAAATGGGCCTAACAAATAAATAAACTAAAGTAGTATTATTACTGCAAACACTAGTTTCCTGTTCTAAGGACTGCATGCATCTATCTCGTCATGCTACTAACAAGAAAAGAATCATCCTGCTTCGATTTCATTGAATCTTCAATATGTTTTAGAGGATACAAAAATAAGAGACCCGTGTTTTTTTTTTATTTGCGAAGATTCATTATAACGTGGTGAAAACTGCCTATAAATTTCAGGCCTAAAACAGTGTTTTTGATATATCTCAGGTTCTAATTAAGATATCTTTACAAAACAAAATGGAAATTACTTGCTATTCGAAATGATGTTAAACTATGATATTTTTACTCCCAAGGATATCATCCCTTACCTTTTATTAGGATAAACCATATGTTTGTCCACGTAATTTAATTCTAAAAATTACCAAATTTAATGGAATTGTCTGAAAATAATTTTTTCACAAATATTGTAAGTATCTTAAGTTGACGTGTTTCAGGGTTTTTAAAAATAAACAAGTAAAAGAGGGTGAGCCACCCCCAAATATTTTTTTTAAATCTTAAGTTATAATTGAGATTTATTTACAAAAGAAAATGAAAATTACTTGTTATTGGAAATGATATTGAACTATGGTACTTTCACGCGAAGGATATCATCCCTTATTTTTTATAGAAGCAAAACATCTATTCGCGCACGTAATTTCATTCTAAAAATTACAAAATTTAATGAAATTGAAAATATTTTTTTCACGAATACCATAATTAACTCAAATTGACATATTTTGGAGTTTCCAAAAATAAATTAGTAAAACAGGGTGAGTCATCCCTAAATACTTTTTTTAATATCTTTAATATAATTATGATATCCTTGAGGGTCAAACTAATATAGTTTAACTCCATTTCAAATAACAAGTAATTTCCATTTTCTTTTGTAAAGTTATCTTAATCGAACTTGAGATTTAAGAAAAAAGTATCTGGGGGTAGCTCACCCTCTTTTACTAGTTTATTTTTAGAAACCCCAAAATTCGTTACTTATGATTCCTGAAAAATTATTTTTAAACAATTCTATTAGGTTTCATAAATTTTACAATTAAATCACGTGCATAAATATATGGTTTAGCCTAATACAAAATAAGGAATGATATCTTTGGGGGTGAAAATACCATAGTCCATAGTTCAACATCATTTCAAATACCAAGTAATTTTCATTTGGTTTTAATAAAGATATCTCAATTAGACCTAGAGACTTAAAAAAAGTATTTGGGGGTGGCTCACCCTCTTTAACTAGTTAGAAAACCCGAAACACATCGACTTAAGTTACATATGGTACTCATGAAAAAAATATTTTCAAACAATTCCATTAAATTTCGTAATATTTAGAATTAAATTGCATATGCAAATATATGGTTTACCCCAATAAAAAATAAGGGATGATATCCTTGGGAATGAAATGCCTTTTTTTTAATATCATTTCGAATAAAAAAGTTTTTCGTTTTGTTTTCTAGAGATATCTTAATTAGAACTTGAGATTTTAAAAAAAGTATTTGGAAATTCCGAAACACGTCAACTTAAGTAACTTATTTTAATCGTAAAAAAAAATATTTTCAAAGAATTCTATTAAATTTCGTAATTTTTAGAATTGAATTACGTGCGCAAATATATGGTTAACCGTAATAAAAATTGGATGATATCCTTGGTGGTGAAAATACCATAGCTTAATACCATCACTTCGAATGACAAGTAATTTTCATTTTGTTTTGTAAAGATATCTTACATAGATTTCGAGATATTTCAAAATACTATTCTTGTGGTGTACTTCAGGGGCGGTTTTCACCACGTTATAATGAATCTCCGCAGATATAAATGTCCCCTATTTTTTTTATTCTTTACAAAATATTGAAGTTACATTAAAATAGGAAACGGACACTTCAGGTGCCTTCCTTGTAAGTAGTATTATAATGTTTTCTTGAGGACTTGTATTCATTCTGCTGCAAACCGAAGCATTTCTGTTGTATTTGGAAATATCTACGTCATAGGCGGCTCTCTTCCTGCTCTCATATGTGCTTTATTTTAATTACATAGCCAATTTAATTTTTAAATCTCGACCGCATCGTGGTAATTTGCCACTTTTTCAGGATGTCGATGGAAAAGTCAACTATAATTCATCCAGTCACTTCCATTACTTCAGTACATCCCTTCCAACTATCACTCTTATTTTTCCGATTCTAGATATCCTTTGAATTTTGGAAGAGCTGTGGAACTTCGATAAGCCGTGTTGGTTTTAAATCTGCCTTTTTTAATCCTGATGTGATCGTTTTCGTAAATAACATTACTTTTTATTATATTTAATGGCTCATTTTTGAGATGCGTGAATGTTAAGGTGCGAGTTCGCGTAAAATTAAGTGTCAAAAGACGGTCGTCAAAGACTTTATAGGAGAGAGAGAATGCGAATCATTTGCATGGTTTATATGCGGTCTTTTAATATTGGTTCTATTGGTTAAAATAAAGACATTAGGAAACAAAAATGTAACAATAGTGAGCCTTTACTTTTACCGTTTTTATTGTAGAACGATTATTCGTCGAATGAATCCGATATTGAAGAAAGCAATGAAGTTGCATGTTATAAATATTCAAGTGCAGGCAAGCGACCTTATGACGATCATGGAGATTACCCAGTTAAAAAGTCCAGAAATGAAGAAGCAGAGTTAGATGAACCCGATGCCAGCGGAATAGCATCTACTTCTTTCAACATTGAAACATCATCTTCAAAAAACACAGTACATGGACATCAGGTAAGACTGCCCTAAAAATTTTTTGTTACAACCAAGATATATGAATCCGAATATTTTAACTTTATAGTTTTATATCATCTATCTATTTGGAAGTACAGATTTATTCATACTGAACATAAAATTAATTGCAAATATAGATTAAAAAATTGCTTTCTTTGATTAAAAGTTAAAATTAAAAAAATCAACAATTTAAATTATAAAGGATTATAAGACATACCTTTTAAAAACATGTGTCTACTTGAAGGAATTTTCAATTTGCACAAATGTCCGTTTTACAAACAGTATATATATATATATATATATATATATATATATATATATATATATATATATATATATATATAGGAAAACTCTAATTCTTGGGATAGCGGTCCTAGGGCTGAATGAAACTCTGTTTTTTTACAAACGTCAAGCTTTCAGAAGTTTGTTATAACCTTCTTCAGGGCTACAATACAGAACAGTTCTGTTGATTATAATTTTAAATTTTACAATATATGATATTTAATAATAAAAAGAAAATGATTCTAAATTTAAAGACTTACGTGCAAATTGAGTCCATTTGTGGCTTTTAGAAAATGAAACGGAAAATTCATGTAGAAACTGTTGATTTTTGCATGATTATCACATTTTATTATTAAAATGGTTTTTTAAACACTAATATATAATTAAAAAAAACATTTTAATAATAAAATGTGATAATTATGCAAAAATCAACAGTTTCTACATGAATTTTCCGTTTCATTTTCTTAAAACCATAAATGGACTCAATTTGCACGTAAGTCTTTGAATTTAGAATCATTTTCTAGGTCTAGAAATCAGTGGTGGTTAACTAGTCTTTTGATTTTCAAAATATGGAAGTTGAAGTTCTCGCCGGATTCGAGCTTGGGCATCTAAAAGACCTTTAGGATTTCCAGTATTAATAATTTGTCTAAGGTGTGGTTCTAAACTAGTTAGAAGGGTAGTAAAAGCCATGGTATCGATTAAGTTGGCTTGTGCTTTCTTTTCATTAGCACTTAAGCTACTTGATTTTTGGATCTTTGCGTGCATCTTGGGATTAAGCATCGATTGAAAAAGTTCAAAAGTGATTCATTTTGGCGTTGTTTTAAACGCTGAAGATCTTAAATGACGGATGATAGATCTCTGGAATCGCCAAAATGAAGGTTTAACAAGTTTATTTACTTCTATATATGATTGTGGATTTCGCGAGTTAACTAATTGCGCGGTTCTCCCTGTTAATTTGTTTTTAATATGAATAACTAAAAGAATTTTTTGATTATCTATCGCCATGTCATTAGCATAATCGCACCCGTTTAAAAATGTACCTAATGAAATCTGATCACCGTCAAATTCGGGGACAATAGAAAATATTTTTGAAAGTTTGTAAGGTTCTAAACTTTATTTTTCCTAACTATAAAATGTTAATTTTGAGATAAAAATATGAAATCTTGTGAGAATATCGGATAATCAACAGATAATTCCAACAAATCACTTTACAAAATGTAAATAAACGAGATGATTGGATTTATTTACGCAACTAAGTGCTTGAGCATCGGTCGTCTTCACTATTTGCAACCAGGGACTTCACCAGGTATTCCTTCCGTTGCCGTTGAGTGAGAATGTCTTATTTGGTTCGTTCGTTGCTTCAAGGGATTAGGATCTACCGTCAACAGTGATAATATCTTCGTATTCTGCCAACGTGAACGAATCCTACCGACTGCGCCAATTTTTATATTTCTTTTTTCTTAATTTACTTTTTAAAAACTTTATTTTATTTATTTACCTATTACTTTATTTTTCAAGTTAATTATTTCAAGTCTTAATCTAGCAGAGTAGCAGCATTAGTATTCTACTTGTTTACTATCACTACTTAAAAATAAAAATTGGAAAGGTATTTATAATTTCCCTATAACAGCGTCAGCAAGTTGCATCATTCAAGAAGACACATAGTCTGTGTTACAATGTTGCTTCGCCGATTTTGATTTAGTTGGAAAATTGTTATTGTGACCTTGAACACCGTGGTCAAGGAACAGGCTGTTAACAGTTATTAATTATAACATAGTCGTAGAATCGCATGTAACACACATATACAGTGTGCGACAAAACATATGCACGAACTTGTGGGTATTAAAATATGCCTTAATAACAAGACAAAAACACATTGCTTTTCAAATTGTTTTATTTATTTATAAAATTAACAAACTAAATTTATTAAAGCAAAACAAAAATTTCCAACATTTGTTATGAAAACCAACGAAAACCATATTTCATAATTAACAATACTTTCTTTATGCGATAAAACAATAGCACATTTCTAGGTTATTACATTTAAATAAAAATTTAACTAAAATTTAGTTGCGTAATCCTTATTTTTTAAAACCTCCTCGCATCTGCGTGGCATGGACTTTATAAGGTTAGATAAAATTTCATCGGAAATTCTATTCCATGCAATTTCCGCTTGTCGGAAAAGGTCATCCGCATTTTTGCAATTATCGCGATTTATTTTGCGATCTACAATATCCCATGGATTTTCTATGGGATTGAGATCAGGCGATTACGCTGGCCATTTCAAAACGTCAATCTTGTTGTATACGAACCACTCTTTCACACATTTAGCAGTGTGTTTTAGGCCGTTATCATGTTGATACCTCCACTTAAGTGGCATTTCTTCCTCTGCGTGTGGCAACATAACATTACTTAGGATATCTTTATACACAAAACGATCCATTATATCATTAATTTTGTGAATTGGTCCGATTCCATGTCCGGAAAAGAATCCCCAGAACAAAACATTTCCTCCTCCGTGCTTAACTGTGCCTTGCGTATAGCGAGGGTTAAGACGTCGCCCTTTAGGTCTGCGTACTAGCCGAAATCCATCCGAATTTTTCAAGTTGAACTTCGACTCGTCAGAAAAGGGTACGGTTTTCCATTGGGTTGTACTCCAATTTAAGTGTTCCTTTGAAAATTGAATTCTAGCTAGTCTATTTTTGGCGGAAATAAATGGTTTTTTGGCTCTTCGGTATGATTCCAATCCACCTTCAACAGCTCGTCTTTGGATGGATCTTTCAGAAATATATAGTGGTTATCGATTTGCAATTGACCTCTCTGATATGAACGGATCTTTTCTTATTAATCTAATTATTGTCTGGTCGTCTTGTTTACTGGTTTTCCGTGGACGACCTCCTTTGTGGATACTGGCCAACGAGCCTGAAGAACGAAAGCGGCTTATAATTCGCGAAATTACGCTATGATGAATTCCAAATTTCTTTGCAATTGATGTCACTGATTCACCACTGTTATAATATTTAATTATTTTTTCCTTTACTTGCACTGAGTACTTATTATTAGCTATTTTTTTCATTAAAAATTTGTACCATATGACCGATGACTTTGAAAGACCAGGAACGACTATAAATACGTGGAAGTTTTCTATAAACATTCTTAATGTTCGAATGAGAGTTATTAGTTATTTAACGGTACTTGTTGATAATTTTTTATAATTCATAAAGAATGTAAATTCCTGTTACTCGTGCATATGTTTTGTCATAAACAAAAAGTGATGTTGTACACAAAACTAATTTCTGATAAAAAACAATTAGTTTTATTTGTGTCTTTTTTTTTGGCAGAAGAGTCCATCGCGATCATAAATAAGTAAAAAGAATTTAAATTTAAGTGCATTTGACTATGTTATTTAGCCATATATTAGCGAGTAGAAGTTCGTGTATTTGTTTTGTCGTACGCTGTATATATATATATATATATATATATATATATATATATATATATATATATATATATATATATATATATATATAGTTTTTCTTTTTTGTTATCGACCGTACCTTAATAATTTTGGAAGGAGTTTATCGGGTTGCGGTCTGTAGGATAAGAATAATTAACTCATTTTTTCTTTTAATACTCAATATTTCGACATTTATTTTATGCCTTCTTCAGGAGTAGAAACTAAAAATCAAACACACAACATGTAGTTCACAAACAGTCAAACAAAACTAATATGTAATTAAAATACTTACAAATTAGAGTTTCCTTCTAAGAAATCAACCCTAAAAACACACTCAACATCGTACGAAGTGTAAAACATCAATAAAACATTTAGGTTTGTATATTTATACAGTGATACATCATTATTATTAACGAGACGAAAAAGAGTTCTTTCTGATAACAAAAAATTTTTCTTTTAAGGTAGTATATACAATTTAGATTAAATTTAAAATATTACAGTAGATGTTGCTAAGTTGGTTAGTATCAGATTTATAGTTTATGGTGTTTTTTGTTTTTTTTAATATGATACATTTCCAGGAATAGGCGACTTTTATAATTGTTTTGATGTTCTAAAATTTTTATGTTTCATCAAAGTGATGAAGGAAGTTGTTGGATCCTTAGGAAGTTGAGTGTAAGTTGTCTGGTCTTGTAATATATTTTCCGTTTTTTGAATATATTCATTTTTGTCCATAGCTACTGTACATCCACCCTTGTCTTGTCACACAAAAGAATTACAATGACATTATAAAACCAATAAAAATTAAAAACAAAATAGACGAACAAACAGCAAAACATCTTACAATTTACAGTTCATCCTTAGCTAAACTTTATTGCTTACCAAAGATACACAAGCTAGAGGTTCCACTACGACCCATTGTGAGTTCAATAAATTCGATTACATATACTTTGTCAAAATTTTTGTCAGATATTCTAAAAAATGAATTTAAAGATCAAAATGACTACAACATCAAAGACACTTTTACGTTCGTTAATAACATTAAAGGACTCATACTACCTCCAAACTATGTACTAACTTCTTTGGATGTTGTCTCACTGTTTACAAACATTCCTGTTGACTTAATAGCTGGCATCTTAGATTCAAAGTGGACAATTATCGAACAACAAACCACTTTATCCAAAGATAATTTTCTAAAACTAATCAATTTCATATTTAACAATACATATTTTATTTTTAACCAAACATTTTATAAGCAGATTTATGGCACACCTATGGGTTCTCCAATAAGTCCAATTCTGGCAACTATTGTTTTGGACCATTTACTAGACAATGTTATGCCGACTTTGCCGTTTTAGTTACCTTTTATATACAAATATGTTGACGATTTGATTTGCGCGGTTCCTTCCGACAAGATTCGTACTCTTTTAGATACATTTAACTCATTTCATGACAGACTTCAATTTACCATAGAATTGGAAAAAGAAAACAGTGTCCCATTTTTAGACACAAAAGTAATTCGAACGTCGGGCAATAAGTTAATTCTTGATTAGTATATGAAACCGACTGCATCCGGTAGATTTTTGAATTATTTCTCTAATCATCCAAAAACTCAAAAATTTAACACCGTTATCGCCATGAAAAACAGGATTGTCCATATTAGCGATGAAACTTTTATAAAGGATAATTTGAGAAAGCTTTTTAACATCTTCTTAAATAATGGTTATCCCAGACACATCCTCAACAAACTCATATACAACTCTAATATATACCAGGGCCCAATTGAAGATTCGCCAATACAATATAAATATAAAAAGTTACCATACTTTGACAAAATTACACAATCCATTACGTCACTGTTTAAAAGTTTTCCTGAGATTAGAATAGCTAATTACAACATAATAAAAACCGGTAACTTATTTTCTAAAGTTAAAGACAGAACACCGCTGTTAATGAACAATAATGTAATTTAAAAGATGTCATGTTTGGGTTGCCAGGGTTGTTACGTGGGTCAAACTGGACAGTGGCTCAAACAGCGGGTTACCCAACACAAAAGCGATTGCCAATTGGGAAAAAACACGTGTGCTGTAGTTGGACACTATTTGAATACAGGTCATCACTTTGATTATAACAACATAAAAATTTTAGAACATCAAAACAATTATAAAAGTCGTCTATTCCTGGAAATGTATCATATTAAAAAAACAAAAAACACCATAAACTATAAATCTGATACTAACCAACTTAGCAACATCTACTGTAATATTTTAAATTTAATCTAAATTGTATATACTACCTTAAAAGAAAAATTTTTTGTTATCAGAAAGAACCCTTTTTCGTCTCGTTAATAATAATGATGTATCACTGTATAAATATACAAACCTAAATGTTTTATTGATGTTTTACACTTCGTACGATGTTGAGTGTGTTTTTAGGGTTGATTTCTTAGAAGGAAACTCTAATTTGTAAGTATTTTAATTACATATTAGTTTTGTTTGACTGTTTGTGAACTACCTGTTATGTGTATTCTTATCCTACAGACCGCAACCCGATAAACTCCTTCCAAAATTATATATATATATATATATATATATATATATATATATATATATATATATATATATATATATGTTATATCGTAGATTTTCACGGATGGTAGAATGAATAGTTTGGTTATTCCGGGTTTCAATCCGTTCGTTCAAAAAATCGTTTTCACGACATTTCGCCAAAATCTCATTTGGCATTTTCAAGTGCGGTTCGTCTCGTTACTCAGTTTTCAGCGAGTAACGAGACGAACCGCACTTGAAAATGCCAAATGAGATTTTGGCGAAACGTCGTGAAAACGATTTTTTGAACGAACGGATTGAAACCCGGAATAACCAAACTATTTTTATATATATATATATATATATATATATATATATATATATATATATATATTTATTTATTTATTTTATATTATATATTATATATACTATATAGTTTTAAGACAACTGAGGATTTATAAGAAAATCCCATGCTTCAAAACTCGATAAAAATGCGAAAAAATGCAAATAACTGCCGTTTTTTGCAATTCTGACTGTCTCACCTCTTTAAAAAATCTGAAAAAATTCATAGATATAGTTTGGTGTCTAAAAGACAACTTTTTTTTTCGGCCCTGCCTGTGTCTTACTTTTTATTTTATTGAATTTAAAAATTTTCGCACACCCATAAAAATTTGAATTTCGCGCCGACAATTTTTGTAAAAATATCTTGTTTTAGACAATAAAAAACCTACAAAATGAAAAAAAAAAGAAGTTTCTACAATAATTACAAATCAAGATATCGTCAAAAAACGAAAGACGTTTTAATTTTTTTTGAGGTTATGTGACGATAAAAGTGGCTAAAATTTTTTTTATGTGTTCTTTGTGATCTAGAACAAATTGATGTTTTTTATTTTTTTATTACTAAGGGGGCAATTTCGACCCTCTTGATCTGCTAGACCCTGTAAACGGAATTTAAAATTTATGATTGTTAAAATACTAGTTGTATTAAAGAAAATTAAATATTTTCGGCTACATATGCATGGTTTTAAACCCTTTCCCAAAAATAGTCAACATCCCAATTGTACTTGGATTGATCAATTTTCCACAGTATAAACCTAGATATACTTCCATATTTATCTAAAACCATCAGGTTGTGATGTGATATGCATAATACATATGTGTAAATGTTCAGATAAGAGGATCTTATGCTTTATTTTCTATGCCTAATGGTCCGAATAATTCATTCGGGCCATTAATTTATTAAATAAATCGAAGTCAAACGAATAACTGGATACCATTGTGAAAGATTCAATTGTGTTTGTTGTTTTAGGCCTATATTTTGTTTCCTATTTCACTGTTTATTAAGTGATGAAATTTAAAATTTTGAATCACTGTTTGTGGCGCCGGTCTTCCTGGTGATTTTCCGGAGTTATTGTAATTCAAGGACTTTTCATATATAATTTATGATCGTTTAAAATTACGTCTTAGTGTGTGTTTGTACTTGGTGGTACAGAATAACTCGTCGATTTTTTAATATTTGAAATTTAAGATTGATTCAAACAGGTTTTCTATTACATTATTTGTTAAAATATTACCATTCAATAAAATTTTTATAAAAAAAATTGAACCGACTCCTAAAAGTGCGCTAAAAAGTGAAAAATAACTTTAAAGTTTAATATGAAATTGAAATTTTTGAAGACGGTGCCATACTTATACTTGACAAAATGTGATTCGCATAAACAAATTAAAAATACTTTATTTGTAACTGCTTTTTTACCATAATTTGTATATATTAGTAGTTATTTATTTCATTTAGAAACAATTTGGCGCCGACTTCAAAAATTTCAAATTCATATAAAAATTCATAGTTATTTTTTACTTTTTAGCGCACTTTTAGAAGTCGGTTCAATTTTTTTTTATAAAAATTTTATTTTTCGATTTTTAGTTTTGAATTTATTATGATATCCATAAATAATTTGAACTAAGTGCTAATCGAGATTAATGTACCTCGTAATGACTCTAAAGTGGCAAAAAAGTACCCATTTTATCCAAAGTTATAAATCACCCTAAAATGAACCACTAAAAATTCTTTGATACTTAGAGTTCTCCAAATACCAGTGAAATTGTGTCAAACAAATATTTAGCCTGTCATAGTAAATCCACTATCCGAAATTTCAAATTAATTTTAGATTGATAATATAGGCCCCAAAAACTTCCAATATCGATGTTTAAAGAACTTGAGACGTAAATTTCTTAGCTCGATATATATGCTATACTGCATATTAAGTTTGGATACGGTCCAAGAACCCCGCAATATCAATTTTAGACAAAATCGGAAAATGTAAAATTTTCAGTCCCTCACATTGTAATTCATCAATCTAATAGTTGTAAAAAATTAACTTCATATTCGTGGTACACGACCCCAAAAAAACCCTAATATCAAATCTGAAAAAATGAGAATAAGGTAAAATTTTCAACCCACCATATTGGATCTGCCATATTGAATTTCAAAAGAATAATTTTAACGTCTTAATCCAATCTAAATCTAAACCCTTCACAGCCCCTTGGTACCAATTTTGGATGAAATCCGAAAATTTAAAATTCCTAGACCGTTGACATATTAGATTTTCTTAAAATAATTTTCTATTCGCTATTTACATCCTCAAAAACGATTTTTTTGAACCTTTGAACAAAATCGAAAAATGTTAAATTTTTAGTCCACTATATTGGATTCGCCATATTGAATCCTAAAAAAATAATTTTAAATTCATAATTTACACCTTCAAGAACCCCTTATTTCAGTTTTGGAAAAAATGGAAAAATATAAAATTTTTAGGACGCCATATTGTATTCACTCGATTGTTTTTCAAAAAATATTTTAAATTCGTAATTGACACTAACAAATATCCCCCAATACTGATTTTAGACAAAATCGAGATATTTAAAATCTTTAATCCATCTTGGATCCACCATATTTAATTTTTTTAAAATAATTTCAGATTCGTAATGTCCGATCACAAAAACTTCCCCGTATCAATTTTGAAAAAAATCGGACAAAATTAATTTTTTTGTCCGCTATATTGGATCCGCCATATTGAATTTTTAAAAAATAATTTTATATTTGTTATGTGCGACCCCGAAATCTCCCTTGTACCAATTTTGGAAAAAATCCGGCAAAATTGACTTTTTAGCCGCCTTATTGGATCCGCCACATTGAATTTTTTAAAAATATTTTGGATTCGTTATGTGCGACTCCGAAAACTCCCCCACATCATTTTTGGAGAAAATCGGACAAAATTTAATTTTTTTTGTTTGCCATATTGGATCCGCCATATGGAATTTTTAAAAAATAATTTCAGAATCGTTGTGTACGACCCCGAAAATTCCCTCATATCAATTTTGGAGAAAATCGGACAAAATTAATTTTTTTGGACGCCATATTGTCAGCGCCATCTTGGATTTTACTGCACCAATTTCATCAAAAAAAAATATGGAACCATCGCAACACCTTACTGAATATAACGTAAAAAATGTCATTCAAATCGGTTCTGCCGTTCCTGAGTAATTGGTGTACATACATAAAAACATGTTGCGAGAGTTACAATATTCAGAAAACGAACCTATATATTTTGCATATATTTTCAAGTTTTTTCTCCAAATTTATGAAAAGAACATTTTTCCAATTCTTGAAATCTTTTAAACCTTCTTCTTTTAATATTCATTTGACTTTTTTAAAAAATAACATTATTGGTGTTACGTTTGGTATTTAAGTTTTCAGGTAAGTTGATGTCAGTGTGTCATTTCATGTATAGTTAAAGCACGGTTATCAAAGACTGTTTGCTATAGACATACATACAATATTGTTCCAGTCCTAGGTGTCCTTTGAATTTTGGAAGAGCTGTGAAATTTCTATAATCCGTGTTGACTTTAAACCTGTCTCTTTTAATTTTCCTGTGATTGTTTTCGAAAGTAACATTAATTTGTGTTACATTTAGTAGCTCGTTGTTGAGATGCGTTGATGTCAACTTGCAATTTTGTATAAAATTAAGTATCAAAAGACTTCCATTAAAGCCACTGTACGAGATTTTCAGTCTCCTGATATCATTTTAATTTGTGCCTCTTTAGTTTCATTATAATGACATATAGAGGACAAATAGATGAGAAAGCGAACACGAATGCTGGTGGCCACTTATTTTACCACAAATAATTAATTTACTTTCATTTTATAAGATATATTTTATGAGAAAATTTACAGATAAAAGTCATTAATATAAACTAAATGTCTATATTTTAAAACAAGTAAATATATCTACCTATTAAATAAAGAACATCAGTGCATATATAATTTTGCTGCGCTACTGCACATTTATTTTCAAGTAATAATTATAACCAGAGATTTTCGATAATTTTGTCCATGAATGTATTTATATTGTTCCGGACGGCCGATCTTCGGACACACACTGTATTATAAAACACACTATTCTTTCAAAATAATTTTTATTGTCAACCTTACTTTTGACACTTGTCAAATTAATTCAAGTTGCGTCGACAAGCTCTCAAATTACACTGACTGAGAAAGCAGATCTGGACCCTTTATATACCCTTTTGGTCGATGCCGGAAGATTCCCTAATTCTCTAGAAGGATTTCCATACTACATGGGGTAATCAAAATAAGAAAAAGGAATAATCCGGCGATTTCTAGACCTTTCATCATAGGCGTTCCATGTTAAAAATAAGGAAATCGAATTCTCTAAAAAGTTCCAGACCTTCTTTCATAGTCGTCTCCTGAGGAAATTAACAAGGATAAAATATACCTAAAACCCTACAAAGTACGAACTCAAACTAATACTATGAAATATAAAACGCTACAAGGTTCGTTACTTTAGAAAATATACCTAAAACCCTACAAACTACGAACATAAACTAATATTATGAAATGTACAACGCTATAAAGTTCGTAACATTGCCCCCCTTTCAAGCCTTGATCGTCCCGATCAACCATCTTGATCTCGATAATGGGCCAATCTGTCCAGATGCACGACTTTCATCTTCGCATGAGGGCTTTTCTGAATTCGGTACATCAGATCGTTTAGTCGAGTCACTACGTTGTACGGACCTTCCCAAGAATGGCCTAGAAGATGTTTTCCTTCCGGAGTCTCTTTCACCGTCGCGGTCACTCTCAACGCGGTCCCTTCTCGTGGATGACCTGTAGAACGTTCTTCTTCCGTAGCCCCATTCGCGGTCACGGTCCCTCTCGTCACGTTCTCCTCGGTCACCGCGAGTACTCCTTCTAGGTCTTCCGGAATGGTCCTTTCTTCTATCGTTTCCACCAACAGTAATTTCCGGGCAATCTCTGTAAAAGTGATCCTTGTCTCTGCACTGGTAACAACGCAAGGTATTCAAATGGTACCGGCGACCCTGATCCCTTCTTCTCGGTCTGGCATAAGTTACTCTAATACGACAATCGCATACTTCAACTCCATCGCAAGCCTTGACAGCAACTGTAGCATTTCTTTTATCTTTGTAAACAGCAAATCCAAAACAGGGAATACTATTACTTAACCAGACTTCCTTAAGTTCACCATATGGAGCAAAGACTTTCTCCAAGTCGCTCCTTCGAACATCATCACCTATATTAGCAATATGAAGCCGATAGCCATCAGAGCCTCTGTCAGGAACATTATTGCGAGTATACTGGCTTTGTAGATGCCCCTCCTGACCACACTTCCAACAACGAATTCTATTTCTGCCACGAAAGGTTGTATTTTTGTTATCTTGTGTTTTCGCTTCATTTAAAAATTCTAGCAACTCCCTCATAAGCCTCATGAAAGTTTTCTCGTTGATCTTGCGATAATCTCGGGAAACATTGACTCCTCTTATGATTCGTTCTTGGTTCCTTAATGTCTGTTTGGCTATCTCAAACTGCAGAGCGTAAGCAAGAGCCTCAGAAATTTTCTTTAGTCGGGCCATTCTTAGTGTCTGACTTGTTTCTGGGTCGCATAAACCTTCAATAAAACTATTCACTGCTAACTCTTGCTTTATTTCTTCTGGGTATGTTGGGTAGGTCAAATTTATTAACCTCATTATATCCGCCTCGTATTCTTGAAGACTTTCGTTGTATTTCTGTCTTCTTCCTTGGAGTTGGGCTTTATAAACTTCTTAGAGGTGGGCTTCCCCATAGCGCATCTCCAGAAAAGTAACAATGAACTCGTAATCATCCTGTTTTTCTTCAGGAATGTTACGTAGGACCTCCATAGCTTCACCTCGTAGTGCTAGAACAAGAGCACGTGCTTTCTCCGGTCAACTCCAGTTATTGCCGGTGGCGGCGGCTGCGAACTGACGGACATAGGTAAGCCAAGGTACCTTGCCGTCGAAGGTAGGTGGCTTCATCACACTGGTTGCAGGAACACCATCTACTTTTATTATACCTGTACTGGCTACCTTCTCTATTTGCAAATGTAATTGCTGCACCTGTTTGTGCATTCCTGTCATCTCATGTTGTACTTCGTCAAGTACGTCTTCTTTAATTTGTAGATGTAGTTGTTGCATCTGTTTCTGGATGCCCGTCACTTCGCCATGTACGTCTTCTCTAATTTTGCTAATCTTCTGTTGCATTTCTTGTTCCATGTGCTTCAAGTCTTCTTGATTTTTTTTAAGTTCCTGTCTCATGTCTTCCAGACTTGTTTTTACTTCTTGTTTTATATCATCTTGGCTTGTTTTTAATTCTTGTTTCATATCGTCTAGATTTTTCGTCATACCTTCTTGGCTTGTCTTTAATTCTTGTTTCATATCGTCTTGATTTTTCGTCATATCTTCTTTCAATTTTTGTTTCATCTCTTCTTGGCTTTTCTTCATATCTTCTTGGCCTTTCTTCATATCTTCTTAGCTTTTCTTCATATCTTCTTGGCTTGTTTTCATGCCTTGAATCATTATCAGTATTTGATTCAAACTAGCTTGAAGTTGTTCTTCCATTTTTGCTTTCTGGCTTCTACTTTCCACTGGCATACAATTTCAGTTTACTTTTTTTTTCCTTCTTTTTCTAATTTTCTAACCTAAACCAACCTCTTCTGGATTTGATCCCATTTCCGACACCAATTTGTTCCGGACGGCCGATCTTCGGACACACTGTATTATAAAACACACTATTCTTTCAAAATAATTTTTATTGTCAACCTTACTTTTGACACTTGTCAAATTAATTCAAGTTGCGTCGACAAGCTCTCAAATTACACTGACTGAGAAAGCAGATCTGGACCCTTTATATACCCTTTTGGTCGATGCCGGAAGATTCCCTAATTCTCTAGAAGGATTTCCATACTACATGGGGTAATCAAAATAAGAAAAAGGAATAATCCGGCGATTTCTAGACCTTCCATCATAGGCGTTCCATGTTAAAAATAAGGAAATCGAATTCTCTAAAAAGTTCCAGACCTTCTTTCATAGTCGTCTCCTGAGGAAATTAATAAAGGTAAAATATACCTAAAACCCTACAAAGTACGAACTCAAACTAATACTATGAAATACAAAACGCTACAAGATTCGTTACATTAGAAAATATACCTAAAACCCTACAAACTACGAACACAAACTAATATTATGAAATGTACAACGCTATAAAGTTCGTAACAATATTTATAAAATCTTAACTAAAGTTCATAAAAATAAACTGTCTAAATTTTGAAGGATACATTTTAATATTCGTACATACGACAAAATCTAATGATATAACAGGAAAAATAGTTTACACTAAAAAAGACATAATTGGGAAGAAAAACAACCCGGGTTAATAATTTGCTGTAGACGTGACGTTTGTCGCATATTATGTCTGGTGATCTATTTCAAATATTAGCTATTTCTCGATTAGAACCTTGAATAGACCTTTATATATAGTCCATTTATATTATTATTTCTATAGTTCAAAATTCAAAATTGCATGGTTTATGTGTGGTCCATTAATATTGGCGTTGTTAAACTACAAATATTACAAAAAAAATGTTACAATTGTGAATGTTTACTTGCATTGTTTTCATTGTAGGACGATTATTCGTCAGATGAATTCTGTAACAAAAAAAGCAATGATGTTATATATGATCAGCCATCAAGCGCGAACAATACTTCTTATGAAGAAGATGGAGATTGTTCGTGTATAAGACAAAAACTTGAAGAATTGGCCTTACCTAAACCCAGTACCAGTGGAATGGCTTCTAATTGTTACAACGTTAAATCGTTAGCTGTAAAGAAAGTACCATATCGATTTTGTGATCAGGTAAGGCTGCTTTAAGAATTTTTCTTTGCAACTAAAATGAATGAAGTCGGAGTTTTATTAGAGTGTATAGTTTAATAACATCTATCTATTTGTGGCGGTGCAAATTTCTTCAGACTAAATACAAAATTGATTACAAATACAAAAAAAAAACAATCCAAAATTAAACAATCCTAAGCTTTAAAAACATGACTGGAATCTTGTGGAGTTTTAAAAAAAAATGCTTCCTTTAATAATGTTCACTTGGAGGTGTTTTTTAGTTGCACAAATGTCGTTTTTTCAGATGATGTTTTAATTTATTTTGAATGATGATAACCTGATATTAGTAAATCGACTTGATTTTGATGAGATCATGGACAATGACATAAACCGCCAATAAGAACAGGAAATTAAAACAAGATATGAACTCTAAGAAATAAATAGTCCAATAGTTTTAGAACCCACAAAACTGTTTGTTTATTGTTTTAAAGCGTATTTATAAAGTCGCGGTTTTATATGGTTTGAGAGTTATCAAGATAAGAAAAGTGAGCATTTGTTTGTTAAAGATAAAGAGAAGTTTCTAAATTCGCTGAGTGATAATATTGGAACAATGGATTCAGGTCAAATTTTCCAAAATTCTATCAAATTGTATAAGTATATCAGGAACGCCTATACTGAGCCATTCAATAATTTTTGACTAAAATGTGGTTATCGGACTTGCATTGTCTTTATTTTTATTTATTTTTACGACGTTTCGATTAGGTTGTATCTCTAATCGTTATCAAGTATAAATTGAATGTTTTGTCTTAAGACTACGAGCTTATATAGGGACTGTGTCCACTGAAGCGCAAAGTTTCGTTTCACTGTATACACCTCAATGATTTGATGTTACAAAGTAGTGGTTGCCAAAGATTAGGTATCTCAACACTCGGTTTACTGAAGATTCCATTATTGTTTTTAATGTATGCTGCTTCTAGAAATTTTCTTTTTTTCATATTGGGTTCCATATAAAGGGTATAGAACTTTTAAATGGAATAAAACAAAGATGAATTTTTTAAATTGACATGAAATTTACTTTATTCGAAAGATAACCTTCTGGCATTATAATTTAAATATGACTTCTGGCATATGACCGCCACGGCTGGCTCGGACGTAGTCTAATCTGGAGGTCCAATTTTCGATGAGTTTTTCCAACATTTGTGGCCGTATATCGCCAATAACGCGGCGAATATTGTCCTCCAAGTGACCAATCGTTTCGGGCTTATCGGCGTAGACTAGCGATTTCACATATCCCAACAGAAAATAGTCTAGCGGCGTTAAGTCGCACGATCTTGGAGGCCAATTCACGGGTCCGAAACGTGAAACTATGCGGTTACCAAACGTTTCCTTCAATAAATCAATTGTGGCATGAGCTGTGTGACATGTTGCGCCGTCTTGTTGAAACCACAGCTCCTGCACATCATGGTTGTTCAATTGATGAACGAAAAAGTCAGTAATCATGGCTCTATAGCGGTCACCATTGACTGTAACGTTCTGACCAGCATCGTTTTTAAAGAAATACGGACCAATGATTCCATCAGCCCATAAAGCACACCAAACAGTCAGTTTTTCTGGATGTAACGATGTCTCAACATACACTTGAGGATTATCATCACTCCAAATATGGAAGTTTTGTTTATTGACGTATCCATTCAAACAAAAGTGAGCTTCATCGCTAAACAAAATTCGCTTATGAAAATCGGGATCAACGGCAATTTTATTTTGGGCCCATTCACTGAATCTACGCCTTGCTAGGTGATCGTGTGGCTTCAATTCTTGTACGAGTTGGATTTTGTAAGCACGCAAACCAAGATCTTTCCGCAAAATCTTCCATAAAGTGAATGGACACATATCCAATTCCTGTGCACGATGGCGGATAGACTGATTCGGGTCTTCCTCTACGCTACGCTCTACAGCAGCAATAACTTCTTCTGTACGCACTGTACGACGTCTCTGTGGATGCGTATTATCATTTAGAGTAAACGTGGTGCGAAAACGTTCCATAGTTAATCGAATTAATTGCTCTGATGGACGATTATGTTGACCGTAAAATGGACGTAGTGCGCGATACGTATTTCGAACAGAACCATGATTTTCAAAATAAATTTACACAATTTGGAAGCGTTTTTCAGGCGTCAGTCTATTCATGTTGAAATACCAAACCAAACTAAACATAAATCACTTGACAGCTGACAAAATGACCGCCAGTTAAAAAAGTGTTGCCAACTTAAAGTTTTATACCTCTATAAAAAACACCCTTTATATTGCTGCAGCCTCAGACCATTTTATATGGTGTTGTTTATCTCAGGCGTGTTCTGCAATACCTGATCTCGACGTTTCCCCTTTTTGTCCATGAGTTTTATGTTCCTTAATTCTAACTTCTAGTGGTCGTTTGGTTTCTCCAATAAACATTTCACCACACTCACATGGAACTTTGTAAACATATTCTTTCTTATTGGTTGTTTTAGGTTTTGCTTTTGTTAAATGAGCTCTAAGTGTATTTCCTGATTTAAAGGCTGTTTTTATATTATAACTACTGGCAATTCGTCTTATTTTCTTCGACGTTCCCTTAATGTACGGAATTGTGAAGAAGGAATGTGTTTCTTGCTGTCCAGTGTTCATTGTTCTAAAATTATTTATGACATCGTCAATTGGTTTTAAAGGATAACCATTCTGTTGTAAATCGGATTTAATATTTGCTACCTCTTTTTCCAATGAATCGGCATTATTGCATATAGATATAGCGCGATTATAGAGGTTGCGTATAATTCCCCGTTTTGTTAGAACAGAATGATTGAAACTATGATTAAGATATTGTCCGGTATGTGTTGGCTTTCTGTATACTGAAGTTTTAATAGTTTCGTTTGAGCGATTCACCATGACATCTAGAAAAAGCAATTGATCATTTACCTCTTTTTCCATGGTAAACTTAATTGTAGGTCGAATGTTATTTAGATGTTTCAAGAAATCATTAAATTCTTGATCATTGCCCTTCCATACAATGAAAGTATCATCGACATATCTTAACCAGACTTTCGGTTTTACAGTTGCCTTTTCTATGGCATATATATATATATATATATATATATATATATATATATATATATATATATATAAGGGGAAGAGTAGTTCTTGACCGACTAGTTAGAAAGGAAAACTCAAATTCTTGGGATAGCGGTCCTAGGGCTGAATGAAACTCTATTTTTTAAAAACGCCGAGCTTTCGGAAATATATTGTTTCCTTCTTCAGGGCTACAATATAGAACAGTTCTGTTGATCATAATTTTAAACTTAACAATTTATGATATTTAATAATGAAAAGAAAATGATTCGAAATTCAAAGACTTACGTGCAAATTGAGTCCATTTATGGCTCGTGGAAAATGACACGGAAAACTCATGCAGAGACCGTTTATTGTTGCATCATTATCACATTTTACTGTTACATGGTTTTATTTAATTTTTTAAAAACTAATATTTAAATCTACTTTATGGGTTATTTTGGTTGTACTGAGAGTAAGTTAATCTGATAAGAAAATCCTTGAAACAACTTTTTTTGGTGGAAGTGATGTGTCAGAAATGTCTAACTTTATTTTAGCGGCAATTTTGAATGTGGAATCATTATGTTTTACAGGAACTGTTATTTTAATTTTAATTTTGAAGATGTGTATTTGATAAAATTATTATTTTATATATATACCTTGATGAGATTTATGATTATTAATGAGTATTAGTGATTATTTTCTATAAAGTGTAATTACATTTAAAAATTAATATAATTGTAGGAAAGTATTAGGAAATGATTAATGAACATTATTCTGTAGAACAAAGGTTAGAAAAAAGGTTAGAAAAAAGTCTCCCGACCTTTCGCCTTCTAAACATTCAAAATTGTAGAATAACTATTGGCGAAACAGTTGCTATAAATTAGTGACAAATATGCATTTACATAATTTGTGGAGGATTATAGAGAAAATTGTGAAGTCAAGAGGCAGGGAGGCTCGTTGTCTAGTGTTATTATTTTATATATATACTATTGAAGAGATTTATGATTATTAATGGGTAACTATGACTATTTCTTGAAAAGTATTATTACATTTTGAAAATTGATATAATTATAGGAAAGTGTTACGAAATGATTGATGAACATTATTATGTGGAACAAAGAAGGTTAGAAAACAGTCTCCCGACCTTCCGTCCTCTAAACATTCAAAAAATTTTTTTAAAACAACCATTGACGAAATAGTTGCTATAAATTAGTAACAAATATGAAACTACGTTCGCCAATATATATATATATATATATATATATATATATATATATATATATATATTGGCGATGACTGGAGAGAGTGAAGAACCAATCGGAAGCCCGTCGTCCTGAGCGTAGAACTTGTCGTTTACTTGAAAGTAAGTACTACTCAGACAACATTCCAAAAAGTCCATCACCCCGCCCAGTGGTAACGTGGTTCGATCCGATAAAGTAGTATCATTTGATAGTCTAGTTTTGATTATATCTATTGATTCCCCTAATGGTACATTAGTATACAGACTTTCCACATCAAAGCCTATTAATCTGTCGTCTGGCTCTAGATTGATACTACAAATAATATTCACGAAATGTGTGGAATTTTTAATTATGTGTTTGTCTTAACTTCTAAAGGTTGTATGATTTTTAAGAGAAACTTCGCCAGTACATTTGTTGGAGATCCTCTGGAGCTGGTTATTGGCCTCAATGGTATGTTTGTTTTATGAATTTTTGGTCGTACGTAAAGATGTGGTGGCTTACTGTAGTGTGGTGTGAGCACCGATCGTAGATTGTCAGGTATATTATCTTAGTATTTCCTTAGTGTTCTGTAGATTTTTGACTCTATAGATTTAGTGGGGTCACGAGCTAATTGTCTATATTTTCATTTTTCCAGGATATCTCCGATTGAGATATGTCGACGATACTTTCATCATATGGAAGGGCAATGATCAAGAATTTAATGATTTCCTGGAACATCTAAATACCATTCGACCTATAATTAAGTTTACCATGGAAAAAGAGGTAAATGATCAATTACCCTTCTTAGATGTCTTGGTGAACCGTTTAAACGAAACTATTAAAACTTCAGTATACAGAAAACCATATACATACTGGACAATATCTTAATCATAATTCTAATCATTGTATTGTAACAAAACGAGGAATTATACGCAACCTCTATAATCGTGCTATATCTATTTGCAATAATGCCGAATCATTGGAAAAAGAGGTAGCAAATATTAGATCCGATTTACAACAGAATGATTATCCTTTAAAACTAATTGACGATGTTATAAATAATTTTAGAACAATGAACAGTGGACAGCAAGAAACACATTCCTTCTTCACAATTCCGTACATTAAGGGAACGTCGGAGAAAATAAGACGAATTGCCAGTAGTTATAATATAAAAACAGCCTTTAAATCAGGAAATACACTTAGAGCTCATTTAACAAAAACAAAACCTAAAACTACCGATAAGAAATAATGTGTTTACAAAGTTCCATGTGAGTGTGGTGAAATGTATATTGGAGAAACCAAACGACCACTAGAAGTTAGAATTAAGGAACATAAAACTCATACACAAAAAGGGGAAACGTCGAGATCAGGTCTTGTAGAACACTCCTCGGATTAACAACACCATATAAAATGGTCCGAGGCTGCGGCAATATAAATGGAACCCAATATGAAAAAAAGAAAATTTCTAGAAGCAGCATACATTAAAAACAATAATGGAATCTTCAGTAAACCGAATGTTGAGATACCTAATCTTTGGCAACCACTACTTTGTAACATCAAATCATTGAGGTGTGTACAGTGAAGCGAAACTTTGCGCTTCAATGGACACAGTCCCTATAAAAGCTTGTAGTCTTAGACAAAACATTCAGTTTATACTTGATAACGATTAGAGATACAACCTAATCGAAACGTCGTAAAAATAAATAAAAATAAAGAAAATGCAAGTTCAACAACCACATTTTAGTCAATCTTCAACATTGTCTACAACCTTCAAACAAACATCAATAATTTTTGCCTTTAAAATTAAATGTTTTTCGTTTAATTAATTTATGACCTTTTAAATATCAAAGATATTTTAAATTGGTTTAAAATTGATTTTACTGTGATACTGCCTATATAGGATTCATATCTGACAGACTGATACAAAAACTACAAAACTCATTCAACAATTGTACTCTGGTTGTCAATTTATTCCCAATATAAACCGAGAAAAACCTGTATATTGTATTTGTGTAAAAGTGTCAGATTTCGATATAATGTGCATATAACACATAAAGTTCGGTTAAGGAGAAGGCTCCCGTGCTTTATTTTCCTTTTAGTTGCCACAGGTTCGAATAGATTTTCCATTGATTCTTTAAATAAATCGAAGTAAAAAGAACAATTGAGAAGTGTGGTTTTAGAGCGCATTGTGAATGATTCAATTGTGTTTTTTTTTGCTTTTGGTCGGTCTTCCTGGTTCTGTTCCAAAGTTATTGCCATTCAACTCTTCATACATAACTTGTTTTTGAACTATGGCAGAGGACAACTTGTTAATTTTTTAATATTTGAAATTTAAGGTTGATTATAAATAGATTTGGATCACATTAGTTGCTGATATATTATAATTCGAAAAAATATGCGACCAGAGTGACAACATTCACATAACCTGAACTAACCTACATCTCGTGAATTTACTTTCAAGTATTTCCTCGCCGTCTGTGAAAACAAAACATTTTTCCAATTCTTGATTTCCGCTCTCGCTGAAATTTGATCGTCCTTTTTGGTTTTGAACCTTCTTCTTTTAATATTCGTCTCACTATTATGGAAATAACATTGTTTTTAATGCATTTATTGCTCATTTTTGAGATGTGTTAATATCAACATTCGATTTCGTGAAAAATTAACATGCGTTCATCGAAGATTGCTATATACATTCATATACTTTTGCGTGCTTGACCGAGTCTTTGTACGAAATTTACAGTTGTTGTTATGATATATCATATTCAGTGTTGTAGATTAACCTCTTCTGGAACGTTGTACGACATCGTTTTGCCCATATCATTCATTGTATAGAGTTACAATCTGTGCCTCTTTAGCTTCTTTACAGTGGCATACTATTGTTTTAAATAGAGGAGAAAGAAAATGTGAATCGCTCTTATTCAGTTATTTCATCACTAATAATTTAATTTCTTTTTATTTTATAATACATTTTTAATGGGAAAATGCGTGACCGATGAGCGTCAATAATATAAACTAAACGTCAATATTTCCAAAACAATTGAATATATCCGCCTACTACATGAATAATTTCTATAATTAATTTTAAATAAGGTTCATATTAATAAACTGATTAAACTATAAATGATACATTTTAGTATATTTATTATATTTAAAACAGTTATTTATATAAAGAAAAACACATGACGAAATTTAATGATAGAAAAGAAAAAAAAATTATACCAAAAGATACTTAACTGAGATGAAAAGTGCCCCGTACTGGTAATTTTTAGCACACATGACATTTGTCATATATTATATCTGGTGATTTTTTTAAATGCTGGCATGGAATAAACTTTAGTATGCAGTTCATTTATATTTTTATATTTATAGTTGGATAGTTTTACTCCAAAACTAGTGACTCGATATCTACAAAAGTATATAAAAGTAATTTAAATTTAGTATTGCCCCTCTGTGATGAAATGAAGCTATTATAAAATAAAAATGTAACAAAAGTGATTGTTAATTTTTTGGTTTTTATTGTAGGATGAGTATTCCTCGGATAAATCCAGTAACGAAGAAGTCAATGTTAAGAAATTAAAGTTAGATGAACCCAGTACCAGCGGAAGGGTATCAAACTTTTACAACGTTGAATCATCAGCCCCAAAAAAAACCCTGCATGGACTTACGTATCAGTTAAGGCTGCTTATGCTTTTTGTGCAACGGGTTCCTGATGGAGAGGAATTTTATCTTTCGACCGAGATGCACGAAGCCGGCCTCTTTGACGATATAGTTTTACAATATTTAGGTGAAGGTGGTATTTGGAGGTATAGATTTCTGCAGGCTAAACATAAAAATGACGACCAATATAAAATAGGAATAAGTGATCTCTTTAATACAAAAACAAAATCAAAAACAAAATCTCGATTATCAAAAAATACAGGAAACAAATCTCAATCGACTAAAAATGTAGGAGAAGCTAAACCATATCTCTTAAAGAAGTATTTTAAAACTTATTGCGACATTGAACAAAACGGTGACTTTGAAAATGCTAATTTGGAAGAGTTTTTAATTTGCACAAATGTCGGTTTCGCAGAAGAAGCGATAATTTATTTTGAGTGTGTAGAAGAAAATGATAAGATATTATTAAATTTTGAAGACATAAATGACAGATGTACAAAACCAGTGAAATACAAATTAAAAACGGAACATATTTCTAACCTAATTGAAGAATTTGAAGTAAACAATAAAAATGAAAATTGCTTTCAGAATTTTGTCGAAAAGTTCAGAATCTTGCCTGATTATGGAGATGATGTATTAAATAAGAACATTGAATATTGTTTAAAAAAATGTTTTAAAATGGAAAGTGTAGCTTTAGCAGATGCGTATGTGCAAAACTGCGTCCTTAAATGGTTTGAAAGTTATAAATATAAGAAAAGTAAATATTTTCATATTGAAGATAAAGAAGAGTTTGTAACATCACTGAATAGAAACATTGATTCTCTGATGCTGGCAGGATACTCCAGTATTTATATCGAGGAGCTAAAGCGTTACGGAGTACAATTTAAGGATACTTTACTCCTACGTGAATTTTTCGACAATAAAAAAGACAAGATAATGTTTATTATAACCGCAACCCCAAAATTAAGTGTTATTAAGATGAGTCAGGTGTTTTGGGAGGTTAAATTAACGCAGGATAAATTTATATTCACAAACTCCGATCAATTAAATTATAACGAAAAAATTTCTACTACATTTTTTTCCGAACCAAGTTACAGATGGCTGATCATTGAGTGTCTTAACGAGATCGAATTAAGCATAAAAGTGTTAATTAAAATTTCAGAAATGGAAAATGAAAAGAAAGTTTTAATAATTGGTCGGGAAGGTCACGTTTTGAGATTTAAGAAATTCTTGGGTTTAATCACGCTACCTTTTTATGATGAAATTAATCTATTTAAGGACTTGACGATCGATTCACAAGAAAAAATGCTGGGAAAGAAAGTAATGTTTCAAGGAGAAAAAATTGATCTAAATGAAATCGTTGACATACATTCGGGTGAGAATATTATTGACGAGCTAACATTAGAAAGAATTCTCACTGAAACCATTGAAATAGGAAATAATAATGCTTTTGAATCAGATTTCCTCATAGAGGAGTGTTACATACGAAGAAAATTAATTAGAAGAAAATTAAGGCTCGATATTTTACAAAATGTGGAAGTTTTAAAAAAATGTTTGTTTATTATTTCAGGTGTAAACCGAGATCAACTTAGACATTTAAAAATAAACAATGAATGGATTTTCATGTGGGAAAACGGAAAAATTTTTAAAAATGGAATTATAATTTCCGAGGAAACTAAATCTGAAGATATATTTGAGGAGTTATGCAAAAATATTACGAAAAATGTTTACTGGTTGAAATATATTAAAGAGGAGTTTTTAATTATACATTTTAAAAACGGAACCGATATTCTTCATAAAACTGTTATTTGTTTCGAGGAACATGAGTTAAACAAGAACCAAATATTGGATGAAAAAATTCTGATTGTCGCTGATGGGCCGGGTTGTGGCAAATCCACTTTTATGACGAGAGTTGCACGTCAACTCAAGCAAATAATGTACAATATATGGATTTTGAGAATTAATCTTTCATCTTATGCATACAAGCAAGAAGGACGGAAACAAGTCATGAAATCTCTGGAAGATATTCAATTTAAAGACAATGAAAGTGATGAAGCAATAAAATTTATGGCTGATTTGTTATTTCCTCCAGAAAATGAAAGTCAAAATAAACATTTCGTAAGAGAACTTTTTATTCAATCGCTGGACTGTTTGAACCGAAATGTGAAATTTCCTAAAATAATACTCTTATTTGACGGATTTGACGAAATAAGTCCCACATTTAAAGAAAAAACTTTAATTTTACTTCAGGTGCTTCGGAATTCGAATGTTGCTCAAATGTGGATTACAACTAGAAATCACGAAGAACACAGTTTGGAAATGGCCCTGCATTCACCTTCTTTCTTTCTTAAACCTCTTGATTATGAGGAGAAAGTTGATTTTTTACAAAAATTATGGAAATATAATTTGGTGCACTTTGATAATCTAAAACCTAAACCTGATAACGAAGATGTATTAAGCTATTTTATAGAAATAGTAAATAACATTTGTAACTGTAATAAAATCTTGATTAGAAAGAGTTTTTGGGACTTCCGAGATCATTTGCTGTCTAATCTCAGTGATTCTGAAGTACAACATTTATTAAGTAGTGTTGACTTTTCAGCCATCGCAAGACATCTAATAATTTACTTGAAATACGACTACAAAATGTCAGAGTTTACCGATAATCCTTTACAAATTAAAATGTTGGCTGAAATAATTTTTTTTAACAAGTTCAGCTCTTTAGACAATTTGGACATATTTTCGTTATATGAAGAATTTATAAAATACAAATTGAGAGTTTTTCGTGACGATAAAAATGTTGCTGGAAAGTCCGTAGCAGGTCGTGGCTTCTTCGAAACACATTTGGAATATTTAATAACAGTTCACCAAGAAACTGCTTTTCAAACTCTATTTCCTCATTATGATAATATACAGTATAGGAAAGTAATTAATAAAATAGAATTGTCAAGGGCCGGACTGCTTGTAATTCATGATGATCGTCTTGAATTTGTCCATCGAAGTTTTGCAGAGTATTTTGTCGGTCAATATTTTGCTGAACATTTTCACTGCCAGAATGTACAGAAAATTGTTTTTTCCGATGTTTTAATAAATAAAAATTACTCAGTAATACGAAAGTTTTTAAATAATAATGGAACATTTCTTGGCAAGTTGGGTTCCAAAACGCAGCAAATGAATCAAATAATAAGGGTTAATAATCCCATCTCACTTAGTCAAATGTTGAGAGAGAAACTATATAATTTATTCATCAAGTTTCTCGAAAATTTGCATCTCGACGTATTTGAAAATTATATTTTGTTTAATGAAAATAATGACGGAAAAACAGTGCTGCACATAATTTTTAAATATACAAACGAAGAGCAAATTTTAGAAAAGATATTAAAAGCAATAAAATACAGTGTTTCATCGAAAACACTTAAAGAACTTTTCTTCAAAAGGGATAACAAACAACGTACAACATTACACTGCATTAATTTTTATGGAAAAAATTCTGTAGTGATACAAAAATTACAGTTTTTTAAACTTAATTGTGATTCGAAATTATTTGGTGAACTTTTACGTCAGGTCAATGAAAGAGGAGAGACCATATTACATATAGCTTGTCAGGAGGGATTTGATATAACTGATTTGTTGGAAGGGTCTGATGAAAATAGAGACACAATTAGAGACCTTTTATTAAAAACTGACAATGATAGGCAAACAGCCTTGTATAATACTATTTATAACGCTGGAAATCTTTCCTTGCTAACAACATTACTTAACCTTATCAAATCATTTTGTGATTCTGAAGAAATTAATTATTTATTTGCAATAAAAACTTATTCAGAGAACCTGCTGCACACTATTTGTATTGAAATGAATAAAGATATATTAGTTATATTTTTAAATGCCATTAAAGATAACCAAGAAATAATTAAGACACTTGTGTTAGACACCGACGAATTAGGACTGTCTCCATTGCAATATATTGTATGTGATTACTTCGATTTTGATATGTTAAAAATATTACTAGATTTTGTTAATTTAAATTGTAATACAGAAACACTGCATACAATTTTATGTAAAAGAACAAAATATGGAGAAACCATACTACACCTGGCCGTGAAAAATTTCCAAGAAACACATGATCATAACTCGTTGACACCTCTCCTGACTTATTTCTTTAGTTTAATTGGGAATGACAAAAAATTATTTTATAAGTTTTTATTAACAACTGACAAGAATGGACAAACTGTACTACACTATACTTCCTCTCAATCGAAATACTCTTTCTTACTAAAAGAATTGCTACATTTTGTTCAAACAAATTGTAGTGAAAATATATTAACGGAACTAATACTTAAATTGGATAATACTAAATCCAATATATTACACTTTGTCTGTCGTCAAAACGATGAAAATAATTTAATCATTTTATTAAATAAAATTAAAGACAATACAGAAAGACTTAATAAACTTCTACTCCAAACCGACAGCGAAGGAAACACTGCATTGCATTATACTGTTCTCAACTATAAAAATTCTTCAATGATGAGTGCATTACTGAATTTTGTTAAATTAAATTGTGAAAAAGAAATATTTAAAAGTCTTTTATGCGAAGCAAATAATGAAGGTCTCAACGTGTTGCACGTTGCTTGCATGAGTATAAAAGATAAAAAAGAATACGAAGACCATCTGAAATCTTCATTAAAATTTATAAAAGATGATGATACAACACTAAATGAATTTTCATCGGGAACATGTAGTAGCGATGACTTTACTCCATTGCATTATACAACTCGTTATTTAGATAATTCGTCTTTATTAAAGATTTTATTCGATTTTATAAAAAATTATGATTCTACAATGTTGGACACATTTTTATTAAAGGAGAACAATACAGGATGCAGTTTGTTGCACCTTGCTTGTAGACACAGTAATGAAGAAAGCTTAAAGTACTTATTATATGCAATACAAGATAACATTGCATTACGCGATATACTTATACTAAAAGCTGATCATAATGGGCAAACTATACTGCATTATAGTGTTAATAACTTTAAAATGTTAATATTCTTCTTTGATTTCGTTAAATCACATTGCGGTAAAGACATGATCACTAAACTTATACTTAAATGTGATAAAGAAGGTCGTACAGGATTGCACACATTCTGTCAAAATAGTCACAATAAAGACATCTTAAACTATTTGTTAAATGCAATTAAAGAAAACACCATTCCTGCAATATTTAATACATTTTTAGCTCTAAAGGACTGTCATGCAAAAGTTGCATTGGATTATATTTCCTGCAATGCTAATAGTTCTTCCTTATTAGAAGTTTTGTCAAATTTTGGTTTTCAGTTACCGAAAATAATCGATGATTCTCGAGTAATTGATTAATAAGAAAATTCGATTAATCTGTTTTTCACATAATCGAAAAATTAATTAATTTGCTCACTGATTATTTTTCGATTTATTATTTGTTCTAATAAATAACTTTTTCTAATAAATCAATTTTGTTAACCCAAATGCAATGTATGACACAAGTGAACGTGTATCAGTGGATTCCGATCCTACTTTCCCATATATCGCTGACTATCAAACTTTTTCATATTTAACTATATGTGACAAAATACATATACTGCGTCATTTAAAAGGTTTTGCGTTTCAAACTAAATATTTCATCATTTAACTAATTTCAAACTATTGAAATATCAAAATTGTTTAAAGTTCGTTGATAGTCTGTCGATGATTCATATCTAACTGCGTTTGGACTTAAACCGATACAAAAGCTACAAATCTCTTGTTTAAGTCTAATCAAGGGAAAAAGAAAATTTTAATATATTTTATATGAATCGAAAGACATGGGATGTTTAAATCTCTGAGAGTTGTTAATTTTTCTCTATTTTAAACCGAGAAACGCCTCAATATGTGTCTTAAAGTATAAAGTTTCACAGTGCATAATATTAACGCTCGTTTGTGGGAACAACTCCCATGCTTTCTCTCCGAAATTATTGCTATAAATCTAAATAGATGCTGCATTCAATTTAGGTCCGTGAAATAGAAGAGCATTGTGAGTGATTCAAATGTGTTTTTTGCTTTGCGCGTTTGTTTACTTTCCTATATCACTCTTTGAGTTGAAACTCGCTGCGTTGTCGAAAACAAACAATCCGTTTAATTTTCAAAACTGATGGAGACTTAAAATTTGGGATCCCTGGATGTGAACCGCACCAGCCTTCTTCATAAGTAACCTATAAAAACTGATTAAATAAATAGTTACATTTGAAAGTTATGGTCATTTAGATTTTCGTCCTAATTTTATTGTACCTCTGAGTTATACAACACAAACAAATTTTTAATTTTTTTATGTTTGAAATTTAACATTGATTCCAAACAACTTTTAGATTACATGTAATTAAATAAATTAATTGTTGAGATATTAACATAAACATTATGTAGGTGGAGTGACACCATTCAAGTCAGGAAACTTGTGAATATAGTTTCAAGTATTTCCTTGACCGTTCGAAATAATTGTGATGACGTTATATTAGTAGAGTCAAAATCTATTTAAAATGTAACTCGTAAATTTTTTATTCTTGTACATCGATTATTTATTTCCTTTATTGTTACAATAATTTCATTTGTAGAAATAACAACATTAGCTTATTCTAGAACTATAACCATATATGTGTAAGGGGGGTTCCATTTTCGACACTTTTAGGGAGTATTGGAGTTATTGTCAAAGATAGACTGTGACGATTTTCATTTTAGTGTCCTACTAAAAAATTCCGGTGTCAAATTTGTCATGACCCTCTCAATTTTTATTCTACAGGGTAATTTTGAAAATCTTCATTTTTAAGGCACATCTCTTATTTTTGTTATGCGTTAATTTATCAAAAAGGTAAAAACTGATTTTTATAGAGTTTTTACATTGAGTTCAGTGGTGTAGTCAGTTTTTTTCTCAAAATGTTGTTTTTCAGATATTAACCAAACTTACGATTTTTTAAATAGGACACCCTGTATATTATTTTAGATATTGATTAAGTAAAATTTAAACTTTTCAAAAATACATAATGTCTTTATTTTATTTTGAAAAACAATGTAAGAATTCGATATTTTCAATAATTTAATTTATTTGTAACAGTAGGCCATGGACAATTCATAAACAATTGCAATATTTTGACAATAACAACTAAACCAAAGAATAGACACTTTAAAAGTTAATTTTAATGTTTTTCTATATTTCCAGTTGTCATCACTTTATTATTTCTTACTTTAAACAACACTGTAATTAAAAAATCAAAATATTGAAATTTGATTAGTTTTTACTTTTTTGGGTTTCGGTCATTTTATTACTTTATAAAAAAATTAACATATGTTTTTTTCTGACGTTTCGGTTTATTTTATTGATTAAACCATCTTCAGAGAATTACTGTAAATATGAAAAGGAATATGTAAATTTATGCTATATAAACTGAAAATTTTACTTTCTTACCTAATGTTAACAGGTGGTTCACTTTAAAAACTTACATTTAACTATTTTATTACTTTAATACAATATAATTAAACACTTCTTATTTAATATAAATATAACTATAGAAAACTATTATTTTTTGAATGCATTTTTTTTCCACATCTGGTTTGTTTTGCTTTTGACAGAGTACTACCAAAGGGTTTGAAAGTTTCTGGACCATCTGCAATTTTATTGCCCTATTAGATTGGTATATACATTACTCAGGTCATTTGTGTCCGTTCTAAAATTCATTGTACCGGGTGTTCTTTTAATATGGATCATTTCTTTAATTGTTCTTTTTTTTGTAATTAATTTCTTTGTCTAAAATCTCCACGTTGTTAAAATCGATGTCTAATGCTGTATTTGTGATTTTGTATTCTATTTTTTAAATACTGCTTGGTTTGACCGACATATGTTTGGTTGCAATCTAAGCAACTGATCTTGTAAATGACATTTGTTTGTTCGTCTTTAGGGATATCAGGTTTAAGTTTTGTGTAAAGGTTTTTGAAATTATTCGCAGGTTTTTCAGCTATTTGGATATCATATGGTTTTAGCACTTTTTTAATGGGATTAGTAATTTCCGGTATATACGGCAATGATATGTATTTTTGGGTTGATGGAACATTGCTTTTTGTTGGCTGATTGTTGTTATAGATTTTATCTACTCGGCTTTTTATTATGGGTTCAACAAATTTCTTTGGGTAATTGTTTTTCGCTAAAGTGTCTTTAACTTTTTTTAAATTTTGCGGTCTAAATTGTGGATGGGAAAATTTGATAGTTCTATCGGTTAGTGCTATGACCACACTCTTTTTGTATTTTATGGGTGCTACAGAATTGTAATTTAGGTATCTCCCTGACCATACCGGTTTTGTGTACCAGTTTGTTTTTATTTTACCATTGTGATCATATTGAATAGTAATGTCGAGGAAATTAATGGCTTAATTATTTTCTTTTTCTAATGTAAATTGTATTTCATTATGATAGCTATTAAATTTATTGAGGGTGTACTGAACTTTGTCTTCCGGTATGCATAATATACAGTCGTCGACGTATCTTTTAAAGAAAAAAGGTTTGTAATTTAGTTGTTTAATTACACTTTCTTCTAGAAGTTCCATGACAAGGTTTGCTATTGTTGCAGATATTGGTGAACCCATGGCAACACCGTAGATTTGTGAAAAGAAAGAATCTTGAAAACGAAAAAAGGTTTGCGTTAAACATAATTTGGTAGCTTCAATAAAATCATTTTTTGTTAATGGTGTGAAGTTTTTTATTTTTTCCCAATAATTTTCTATGCTTTGAATAGCTAAGTTAATAGGGATATTAGTGCATAGGGATACCACATCAAAAGATACTAATATGTGACCTTGAGGGATAGTTTTATTTTTAATATAATCGCAAAATTCCCATGAGTTTTTGACATAATAATCATTTTTACCTAGAAGTTTACTGATAATATCCGATAAGTATTTTGATAAATTGTATGTGGGTGACTGTATGATATCCAAATAGCTGAAAAACCTTCGAATAATTTCAAAAACCTTTACACAGAACTTAAACCTGATATCCTTAAAGACGAACAAACAAATGTCATTTACAAGATCAATTGCTTAGATTGCAACCAAACATATGTCGGTCAAACCAAGCAGTATTTAAAAAATAGAATACAAAATCACAAATACAGCATTAGACATCACAATAACGATAATAAAACCGCCTTAGCCAAACATGCAATTGATAACATGCACAACATCGATTTTAACAACGTGGAGATTTTAGACAAAGAAATTAATTACAAAAAAAGAACAATTAAAGAAATGATCCATATTAAAAGAACACCCGGTACAATGAATTTTAGAACGGACACAAATGACCTGAGTAATGTATATACGAATCTAATAGGGCAATAAAATTGCAGATGGTCCAGAAACTTTCAAACCCTTTGGTAGTACTCTGTCAAAAGCAAAACAAACCAGATGTGGAAAAAAAATGCATTCAAAAAATAATAGTTTTCTATAGTTATATTTATATTAAATAAGAAATGTTTAATTATATTGTATTAAAGTAATAAAATAGTTAAATGTAAGTTTTTAAACTGAACCACCTGTTAACATTAGGTAAGAAAGTAAAATTTTCAGTTTATATAGCATAAATTTACATATTCCTTTTCATATTTACAGTAATTCTCTGAAGATGGTTTAATCAATAAAATAAACCGAAACGTCAGAAAAAAACATGTGTTAATTTTTTTATAAAGTAATAATATGACCGAAATCCAAAAAAGTAAAAACTAATTAATAACTACACGGTCAACAAATAGAAACAAAATTGAAATTTGATTGCAAAGAAACAAGAACAACATTATTTCATAAAACTAAAGTAACAAAAACAAAAAGAAACACCGACACTCAAAACAACCAAGAGTTTTTATAAAGATGGTTTTCAAAATGACAGCCGTTTTCTCGAATGCAACATCGGCACAGTTTTGTTATTTTTTTAATTGCATCATGCATCTATTATGAAGAGTTTGGAAGACCAAACCAATTGCTACAGAGATCGGGGATCTTGAGGGTCATCTCACTGGCCCATTGGTACTTATCCATCTTTGAGAAAAGTTATTGTCCAGAAATGACCTTAACAGTCCAGAGGTGTGGCTTGAGGCTTCGTATTGTTGAAGATAAGTGGAACTGAAATGAGCCAATAGAACATTTTCAAGCAATTCTGTAATAATTTCCTCAAGGATTTCTAGGTATCTACGTACTGTGAAACCACCTTCATACATCCTGTAGACTATGCATCGACCCAAAATAAAACACGAGACATCAACTCTGAAGCGTCCTTGTTGTCCCCTTTCGAAAATTAAATGGTGATTTCCTGCAGACTAATGCCTCGTGTTGTAACGATTAAAAATTTCCGCACTTGAAAATTAACATTTGTCACACCAGAAGACAAATCTATCAAAAGATTCTTTGGTATGGATCTAAATACAATTGACATAAGATTACTCGGCGCTCATCATCTCCAGAGTGTAAATGTTGCACTAGTTATAATTTACATGGATGGTATTTATACTTTTTTAAAATTCTGGCAGCGCCAGATTTTGCTACACCAACTTCTTCCCCTATTTTTTTACAGGATGATGAAGTTGTTGCTGCTGCGTCAAATAACACATTTGTTACTTTTCTCTTCCTGTCTTCTTTGATGTATGTTTTGTGACGCAGCTGAATAAAAGATCTGTGTTAAACTAGATCTCTTTTTAAACTAGCAAATATGTCTAATATCCCACCTCCATCCATGGAAGAGACCATTAGAGCCATTAAGAAGCTTAAAAATAACAGAACGGCAGGTCAAGATAATATTTTGGCAAAAAGTCTGAAACATGGAGGGAACGACCTAATCACACAAATACATAACCTCGTGAAACAAATTGGGAATCAAGAAATCATTCCTGATGAATGGAAAGAAGGGGTAATAATTCCACTCCACAAAAAAGGGGACCAAATGCAATGAAAAAATTACCGAGGTATTGCTTTACTAAGCCACGCCTATAAATTATTCTCCAGCATTCTCCTTCAACGTCTCTCTCCGTATACCAAGGAGATTATCGGAGACTACCAATGTGGTAGCGGAAGATCAACAGTTGACCAGTTGTTCACTATCCGACAGATGCTAGAGAAATGTTGGGAATTTAACAAAAACCTACATACCTTGTTTATAGATTTCGAGCAAGCATATGACAGTGTTATTAGGATAAGGTTGTGGGAAGCTATGGAAGAATTTGGAATCCCGCACAAGCTGATTAGACTGTGTAGAGCGTGCCTGGAGGGGGCAAAAAGCTGTGTCAAAATTGAAGGAGAGTATAGCCAAACATTTTCTATCAACAGAGGATTAAAACAGGGAGATGCTTTGTCGCCAGTACTATTTAACCTTGCACTGGAGAAAGCCGTAAGAACAGTATCAGTTGACGCGGAGGTTTTTGGGCCAAGTGGCCTTAAACTTATTTTGGCCTATGCGGATGATATGGGCGCGATAGGAGAAAGCACAGTCAGTGTGAAGGAAAACTTCATAAAGATAGAAAAAGAAGCTCAGAGAATAGGGCTCCGAATAAATGAAGGAAAGACCAAATACATGCATGTCTCCCGCAACCCCGCCTGAGACAGAATCAGGCAGAACATCACCATGGATGACTATAATTTTGAGCATGTGCGAGTTTTCAAGTACCTGGGCGCAGTGATAACGGCAAACAATAACATGCAGGAAGAGGTTAAACAGCTCATCACACAAGCAAATAAATGTACATTTGCGATACAAACCTTGCTTAAGTCAATATTTATCACTAGAAAGGCAAAAACCGAAATTTATCGAACAATAATACGACCAGTAGCAATCTATGCCAGTGAAACATGGACCCTGACAGTCCACGAAATGGAGCTGCTAAGAAGGTTTGAGAGAAAAATCCTGCGCATAATATATGGCCCATACCGAGACCTTGAAACAGGCCGTCACAGAATGAGAAGCAACATAGAGCTTGCGCAAATATATCAAAGCCCTGATATCATTCAAGAAATATAGTCGAGAAGACTACGATGGGCAGGTCATATACAAAGGAGTCAAAACGATCGACTAATAAAACGGGTATGGGACGAAGCACCACAAGGAAAAAGACCACTGGGAAGACCTAGGCTTAGATGGAGAGATAACATCCACAAAGATCTAGCTATCCTTGAAGTTGACCAGCGAGAATGGAGGGAGCTGGCACGAGATCGTTCTAGGTGGAGGCAGATAGTCGAGACAGCCAAGACCCACCCTGGGTTGTAGTGCCACTGAGTCAGTCAGTCAGTCAGTCATATATATATATATATATATATATATATATATATATATATATATATATATATATATATATATATATATATATATTTACGCAAATATATCAAAGCCCTAACATCATTCAAGAAATAAAGTCCAGAAGACTACGATGGGCAGGTCATATACAAAGGAGTCAAAACGATCGACTAATAAAACGGGTATGGGAGGAAGCACCACAAGGAAAAAGACCACTGGGAAGACCTAGGCTTAGATGGAGAGATAACATCCACAAAGATCTAGCTATCCTTGAAGTTGACCAGCGAGAATGGAGGGAGCTGGCACGAGATCGTTCTAGGTGGAGGCAGATAGTCGAGGCAGCCAAGACCCACCTTGGGTTGTAGTGCTACGGAGTCAGTCAGTCAGTCAAATATGTCTGGAAAGGATTTCCTTCTTTCTGGATACCTAACATGAACAAAAACGATCGCCAGATATGAGGAGTTATCCTAATGATGCTTTAAATACATTACCTATTGAAATATAATTCAGAAGCTTTCTGGGGACTTTCATTGCTTCGTATAAAACATACTAATATATCATACTATTTATAATTATCCTAAACGACCAATGCAAATGCAAAATAAATAAAAAGTAAAATAAAAACACTGACGTAACAAAATATTTCATAAATAATAACAATCTGTCAAAACTGAAGTTTTGGACCCCTGCCTTTTGTTTCTTATAAATTGACCATGGCCTACCGTTACAAATAAAGTAAATTATTGAAAATATCGCCTTCTGACTTTGTTTTTCACAATAATCATACTCATAATCAACATCTAAAATAATATACAAAATATCCTATTTAAAAAACCATAAGTTTGGTTAATACCACAAAAACTAAATTTTTTAGAAAAAAACTGACTACGTCACTGAACTCTATGTAAAAATCAGTTTTTATCTTTTTGATAAATTAAAGTTATGCGTTAATACGAGATTTTCAAAATCACACTGTAGATTAAAAATTAAGAAAGCCATGACAAAATCCAGTACCCCCTAAAAGTATCGAAAATGAGACTCTCCGTAGAAGTTTTTTTATATTTAGCACCATATATAAAGGCTTTAATACGAGACATGGAAAAAACTTTAAATACGAAAATTGTAGTAGTTATTTCATATTATATTTTAGATTTGTTTACAAAAACAATGACGCATGGTAGTGTTGAGAAAAAAAGAAATTTTAATTCTTTAAATGAAACACCCTATATATTCTCTACTAAAATAAAAGTTCTTTTATTCCTGATTTCATAAATGTATAATAAGTAGTGTTGGGCTAACAACCATTATTTAAATATTTTAGTTGGAATTATTAATAAACTGATATAAAACGAGAACGCCTGGAAACAGATGTTTTTATTTTAATTTGCATTGTGACGTTTTAATATAGTTTCGAATACTTATTACATTGACATATTATATTGACTAATACACGTTTTAACGTGGGCCGGAAGAAGAAACATATCAAATAATTTGTCTTGAAAATAATTATAACGAGTAATAATAATAAAATAAACAAGTAGATATTTTTTATTATAATAAAATATTGGACACCCAATAATACTAATAAAAATAAATAAATTGGGAAAATCTTTATACATTTTCAACATATTCTCCACGTTAAAAATCTTATCTTTCATTTTATTATTAACTAGCGACCCGCCCCGACTTCGCACGGGTGCAATGCTGATACTAAATACACTATAGAAAAACTGTGACTATTTATTTTATTTTTACAACAATTATTACATCGGCCTCCGACGCGCTATTTATAGGCACGCTGCCGCCGCCCCGGTCGGCCAGTACCGCCGCAAGCGCTACTTCCCGCAATTTTAAATCTGTAATATCTTCGAAAATATTCATTTAAATCTTGTGCTGTAAAGGACCATATAGATCTATATTAAATCAACAATGTATTTAAGCTATTTAATTGGATAAGGATTAATGCTGTATTGGTTAAAATCGCTTCAAAATTTGCCATTATTTGTCGTAAAAACTAAATGACAAAAAAATGTTATTGTGGGATATCCATGAGAGATAGACATATACCATCGCGGAGTTTTCTGTAGACCTTTTCAATGTGTACAAATAATTAGTACATTATTTTGATAAATCTCGTAGGGTTCAGCCTGCGTTTGCAATGTAAGCGGAAAAAAATATGATAATTAACGACATCACATTAGAAACCTCAAAAATAACAGTATTTCTCCACTATTTAATGGATGTTATTATACATATAAACCTTCCTCTTGAATCACTCTATCTATTGAAAAAAACCGCATCAAAATCCGGTGCGTAGTTTTAAAGATTTAAGCATACAAAGGGACATAGGGACAGAGAAAGCGACTTTGTTTTATACTATGTAGTGATAAAGTTCAAATAAAATCTCTGTGGTCTTGGTTAAGCAACATTTCTGTGCGTTCAATTGTTTTCCTTAATATTTCTATGTTTTGGGGTCTTTCATTTACTAATTTTTTTAAGAGCCCCATAAAAAAGATCTAATGGACTCAAATCTAGGCCATTTGTCGGTCACCTAATTGCGCCATGCCTACCAAACTAAAGGTTATATCGATTGTTAAGGCACTTACTAATTGGCATCACATTGTGCGGCGGTGTGCCAGATCAGACTATTGTATCACTGAACTGGGTATTCTCTAAATGATCTTCTTAATTATTTTCATTTAAATATAAATATCGCTTACCATTTAAAATTCCATTTAAAATAATTGGCCCAATAATCTTATTTGCCAACATACTTCGGCAAACGTGAAATGATTGCCGACCCTGTATTTTTACGACTTGTATTTTGTGGGGGTTATCAGTTGCCCAATAATGTTTATTCTTTCTATTGAATAACCTAGATGTCATGAACATTGGCTCATTCGTGAAAATATTTTTATTTGGAACCTCCTTATCTTATTCAATATGACATACCATTGCTAAACACTATTGCAACCGTTGCATCATAATTTCTTCAGTTAAACTCTGTACATAAGCTTACAAGGATGATATTTATAAAATTGCAGTATAGTATCATATGAACTAATAATAATTTGTTTTACAATACTAGAGTGAAAAATTACTTCTTCATTTCTAATTATGGTTTTGATTTTTCAGCAAAGACTTTTCATGTCTTTACATTTTTTGACATTGTATCTTATTGTACCGGTAGATTGTACTCGACTTCCAGAATATACAGGGTGATTCAAAAATTGATCACGAAACTTAAGGGGGTGATTCTACTTGACAAAATAAGAGTAGAGCTTCATATAATTTTTTTTCAAAATGTCATTCGTTTTCGAGTTACAAGCCGTCCAAGTTCAAGTTTTTATTTTTTGTTTTTTGAATTACTCGCTTACAGGAAAACCGATTTGACTAATATTTGAAAGATAGGCTAAGTCTTCTGCGCTTCATCATTTTAGTAACAATTCACATTGATTGTTTGCCGCTAGAGGGCACTTTACCTACATTGAAAATTGTTTTTTTGTCATAATTTTTTAGTGTTGACAGCTACAGTAGTTTTTGGCATAATTTCTGAAAGACTGATGTCAGGCCTTTAAAAAAGGTGCTCTTTATTTACATCGCTAAACCCAACGGTTTAGACGTAAATCACCCTTAAAAATTAAGTGGTAAATTTACTTTTCTCATTTCATTACCACCAGCTACCAGGTAAATAGCTATCAAAGTATACTAGAGCTGTCAGTTTAACATCAAATAAATTCGCTTTTTAAACTATTTAATTTATAATCTTAAAATAACTAATAATGGCTAATCACCAATATTCAAATATCGAATATTGTGATATCCATTTTTGTTATGGAATAGCAAATGGTAATGCAGAGTTGGCAAGAAGATATTATATGGAGAGTTATCCGGAAAGAAATATCCCTCATGCTCAAACATTTTCCAGTGTGCACAGGAGGCTTGCGGAATGTGGTTCCTTTAAAAGTTATAATGGAAATAGGGGAAGACCTAGAACTGCTAGAAACGTGCAACAAGAAGAAAGAGTGCTTGAAATTATTGAAGATAATCCAGATATTAGTACTAGAAAAATTGGGAATGAAGTGCGGCTCTGTCAGGCTAGTTCATGGAGGATACTAAGAGAAGAACAACTCTACCCGTTTCATTCAAAAAAGGTGCAGGCTCTTTATGACGATGATCGGCCGAGACGGTTGGAAATGTGCAATCAGATCCTAGCTAAGTATGAACACGATAATCGATTAATTGGCGTCATATTATTCACTGACGAAGCTGGTTTCACTCGTGATGGCATAACAAATCTACACAACATCCACACATATGCTTACGAGAACCCAAACAATGTGGTAGAAACGAAACATCAGCGTAGATTTTCACTAAATGTGTGGGCAGGGATAATAGGAGATTACCTTATTGGTCCTCATTTCTTTGATGGCCCATTAACTGGTGACGTATACTTAGATTTTATCCAAAATCGTCTCCCATTGTATCTGGAAGATGTGCCATTGGAAGTAAGGGCCAACATGTGGATCCTCCAAGACGGAGCTCCGCCCCACTTTAGTATACGTGTCCGACAGTATTTGAATGCAACGTATCCTGAGCGATGGATAGGACGAAGTGGACCATTGGCATGGGCAGCGAGGTCACCAGACCTTAATCCTATGGATTTTTTCTTTTGGGGTCATTTGAAACAATTGGTGTACGATATTCCAGTAATCAACGTCGAGGATCTTCGCTTCAGGATAATCGAAAAGTGCCAAATTATTAAAGAAACACCAGAAATTTTTCATCGAGTTAGGCGACATTTTTTGAAGAGTGTTAGGAAATGTATTGAAGAAAATGGGGGACATTTTGAGAATCTTTTTTAGTTTGTTTAGTACTGTTTCATTAATTTTTATCAATTAAATGTATATCGCAATAATCCATAATATGAATATTTACTGATTAGCCATTATTAGTTATTTTAAGATTATAAATTAAATAGTTTAAAAAGCGAATTTATTTGATGTTAAACTGACAGCTCTAGTATACTTTGATAGCTATTTACCTGGTAGCTGGTGGTAATGAAATGAGAAAAGTAAATTTACCACTTAATTTTTAAGGGTGATTTACGTCTAAACCGTTGGGTTTAGCGATGTAAATAAAGAGCACCTTTTTTAAAGGCCTGGCATCAGTCTTTCAGAAATTATGCCAAAAACTACTGTAGCTGTCAACACTAAAAAATTATGACAAAAAAAAAACAATTTTCAATGTAGGTAAAGTGCCCTCTAGCGGCAAACAATCAATGTGAATTGTTACTAAAATGATGAAGCGCAGAAGACTTAGCCTATCTTTCAAATATTAGTCAAATCGGTTTTCTTGTAAGCGAGTAATTCAAAAAACAAAAAATAAAAACTTGAACTTGGACGGCTTGTAACTCGAAAACGAATGACATTTTGAAAAAAAATTATATGAAGCTCTACCCTTATTTTGTCAAGTAGAATCACCCCCTTAAGTTTCGTGATCGATTTTTGAATCACCCTGTATATTACGGTATTGATGTTGAACTTTGGATTTATTTTTGTTATTCGAATAAAAAGAACAAATTATTTGATGTTTTTTTCTTCTGAATAACCCATGTCAAAACATATATTAATCAATATAATACGTCAAGATAATAAGTATTCAAAACCATATTAAAACGTCACAATGAAAACTAAAATAAAGCATTTTTTCAGGCTTCCTCGTTTTTTTTAAGATCAGATTATTAATAATTTAAACTTAAATAATGACTAGTTCGAACTCTAACTTATTCTACATTTTTGAAATCAGAAGTAAAAGAATTTTCATTCTAGCAGAGAATATACAGAGTATTCCATTTAAAACAAAATTTTTAAAAAAAATTAAACCGACTTATAAAAATGCGCTAAAAAGTGAAAAATAACTATAAATTTTTATATGAAAATGAAATTTTTAAAGTCGGCGCCAAACTAATACCTGACAACATCTGATCCGCATAAACAGATTAAAAATACTTCTTAATTACTTTCTTACCGTAGTTTTGTTCTTATTTGTTTCATTTATAAATAATTTGGCGCCAACTTCAAAAGTTTCAATTTCATATAAAAATTTTTCACTTTTTAGCGCATTTTTAGAAGTTGGTTCAATTTTTTTCTTGATTTTTAGTTTGAAATTCATTATGATATTTTATTTGATAAATTATTTGAACTAAGTACTATGTATTTTTTCAAAAGTCTCCGAAATTATAATACTAAAATTTCTGTTTTCCAAAATCAAGAACAGGGGATTAATTTATTAACATGATTTTTTTCTTAAAGATCATGCATGACTAATCTTTGTGGTTTTTCCACACGCCCTTAAACACAGGAGTCATATCGTTGTCATCTATACTGATTTTCACACTTGCACTTCTTAGAATATTAAAAGCTCACTTCCTAAACCGTCGCCGGTTCGTAGAGATTGAGAGTTTCAGGTGAGATTGGTTTATGCCGACCTAGTATAGACCTCGGGGCTCCAATTTGAGCCACTCCTATTTAATCTATATGTAAACGATCTTCTCGTTGAGGTGGATTGGAAAAAACAGCATACGCTGATGATATCACAATTTATCACCGCATCGATGTAGTCTCTGACTGTGCGTCTCTTCAGGCAGGCATCGAAACAGTTTGTCAATGGTGTAAGTCTAATAAACTTGATCCGAATATCTCTAAATGCAATTGGGCATTTTTCAGTCGCACCTACGCACTTTTGTGAGAGTTATGGGATTTGTTTTTGATGATAAATTCTCATTTATTTCACATATTGATTACATACGTAAGCATTGCATCTCGATCATTAAAATTCACATTAAAAAACTGTAAATACTTCTCTGATCTATCTACATCAAAGTTATTGTATTACTGTTTCGTTAGAATCAAATTAAATGATTGTTTAGTCATATGGTCTCCTGTATACAATTGCCACAAACATTTTGTGGAATCCATTAAAAGAAGATTTCTGAAATATTTAGGGTTTGGAGAGCCCGGATTTTATTCTGAGCGGGGTATTGACCAAAAATTGATTCTGACCTGGTTTGGAAAGCTCCCTCCAATCCGTTGATCCGAATTCCCAGTCTTCACATTTTTATACAATTATCTATATGCAAAAATTGATTGTTCATTTTTACTGTAGCAAATATCTTTTCAGGTACCCCGTATAGTTATCAGGGCGTCAGCCTCCTTTTCCTCTTAAGTGCCTAATATCAAATTTACTTTGTCACAACCCAATTTATGATATGTGTCAAACTTTTAAAACAATTTCCGTACCTTGTGACATTTATTTTGACAATCTTCCAATAATTTTAAGGCATCTATAAGAGGTGTTTAGTTATCTATAAGTCTTGGTTTAGTTGTCTGAATCTTATTAATACAGTGTTACATTTTTGGATGTATTATGGTTAGTTTAGATTTACAATTTAAAATGAAATATAAAATTTATGAAGTCGTATTACTTGTAATTGGGCTTTTGACTGTTAGAAATGTATCGTTGAATAAACAGATAAATACGTATATAAATAAACATGTGTTTGCAATATGTAATCGTATTTTATAATGTATTTTTACTAAAAAGAAATAAATAAATGTAAAAGTTCTGTAGTTTATATTGTTTTACTTATTCAAACTGGCCTGGTGGTACTTTAAATTTGTTTGTAATGCAGAAAGACTATAATTTACTGCTCAAATATCTTTTTAGTTCTCGTTATGTCCTTATTTTCGCAAGTATATATATATATATATATATATATATATATATATATATATATATATATATATATATATATATATATATATATATATATATATATATATATATATATATATATATATATATATTGTAATGAAGTTGCTATATTTTTGGGCGTGAGTATGTTCACCGGGATTTAATTTATTTATTTAACATCCGAAAAATCTGATTATTGCGGCAAAAGATTGCATAAACTTTCAGTATTACCGGAATATAATTAGATTTACCGCGCTATGCCGGGAAATATAATTTTCCGAGATTTTCAGAGCGTCCGACCATAGTAAACGCGCGCCGCATACAGCAGAATTGTATGCGCGATCACCGCACGCCGTCACACGTCAGCGTAGTGGGAGCTCGGGCCGTCTATTTAAGCCTGAGCAGACCATTATTTCGTGGAGAACTACACGTTCTTCACCCGGGTCAACGGTCCAAACGGACTGGACTGGGTCGCCTGCCGGGCCGCGCCTTCCTGGTGTAGCAATGTAGGTGAGGCTAGGCTTGTGTGTATATGGTGTTTTACGATACACTTCCTTCCTTACGTCCTACCCCTCTAATAGCCAGTATTGCCGAGGACCCTTATAAGAACGGGCAATGTTGTGTCATCCTACCGTCACTGCCGAGGTCCCTTATAAGAACGAGCAGTGTCGGTTTCTTTCCTAATTTCCTACCGCTATTGGTCGGTATTGTCGAGGACCCTTATAAGAACGGGCAATGTCGTTCCATCCTGCTGATGGTGTCGAGGACCTTTATAAGAACGGGCAGCGTCAGTTCCTTTCGTTCCTTCCTACCGTCACCGAAACACACACGCACTAAATGCCGTCAATATTATCTTTGTTTCCGTATTGACCAGGAATGTGTTTTACCGCCAGGTGCCCTCCGATGTCCGTTGATAAGGGCGCTAAACAACTGCCGCCCCGACGCTTGTTGCCGCCGCCGCATATAGAGATCACCGTCGCCGTGTAGAGACGCCGCTATCGTCGAACGATGCCGAGTTATTGTTACATACCGTGTATACCGCCGTAGGTCGAATTTTAGTACGAAGCGCCGTGAACCGTGAACGCGGATTTTAGATACGAGGCGCGATAATTTGCGTACAAGCCGTCGTGAATAGCGTTGCAACCGTATAGTACGAGGTACGTCAATAGCGTCATGAATGAAATCGCCGGGTTACCGTCTTCAGCGCAACCGAACAGTATGAGCTACCGTGAACAGCTCTCATAACATACTCTTGCCATCCAGACCGTTTTATTTGTTTACATTATTGTCCATCTTAGATTGTAAGTTAATTTTAGGTCATGTCTTTGTATAAAAGAATGGAATAGAGGATACAGGATGTTTTATAACCGTTTCTTTTACCATTACATGTAACAATTAGCAGCCGGCAGTCAACACTAATACGCACATTTGACCCCTGGCTTGCCGTTTCTCCACTGTAACAAGCTGCCCGGTGCATAAGTGGGCCCTCGACCACATGAATCCCGAGGGTGGCACCCGAGAACCGACCACCGAGTGGATGTTTTGACCTTCAGGCAGTCAAACCATTGATCAGTTGAGAGAGCAGGGATATCCCGAATATACGTAAATACCGCCGACCCGATACCCCTGCGCTGAGCATTTAACCGATGACTGTTTGCATGAGAAATATCCACTGACCGATGTTCCGCTGCCGTGAACGAAGTAGAGCCAAAGAGCACGACCTGCTCCCTTGCTTCCCCGCCTATACGTAAAACGCGTCACAATATATATAAATTTTTAGTTAATTTCGACGTAACGTCACCTTTTACGCAAATGCCAGTCATAGAAGCTCAATATAATCTGCCAAAATATATCATCGAGTTGGCTAGACACTGCTTCGATAACACATTTTACTTATGAAGGCCAGCGATATAAACAAGTCGAGGGAGTCCCTATGGGATCACCGCTATCTCCTGCATTCGCCAACTTATTCATGGAAGACTTCGAATGAACAGCTTTAGATCCCTCCTCACACAAACCACGACTGTGGCTGCGTTACATGGATGACATATTCTTTGTCTGGCAATATAGAGAATAAAGTCTCAAGAATTTCCTAAATCCATAAACTGTATACACCTAAAATTCAAATTCACCATGGAGACAGAACAGGAAAGAAAACTACCTTTTCTAGATATCCTACTGAAAAGGAAAGAGGATGACCTGTTTTTGTACATTGTCTACAGAAAACCTACTAACACCAACAGATACAGCAACACCGATTCACAACACCATCCCGCACAATTATTTGCAGTAGTAAAGTCACTGGCATTTCGATCGCAGTCCTTTACAGATCAAGGAAATTACCGCAAAGAAATGAACACACTGCCAGATGCTCTAACAAAAAACGATTATAAATAAAATTTTTATAAAAAAAATTGATCCCACTTCTAAAATTGCTCTAAAAAGTGAAAAATAACTATATATTTTTATATAAAATTGAAATTTTTGAAGTTGGCGACAAACTAATGCCTGACAAAATGTAATTCGCATGAACAGATTAAAAATACTTTATTTGTAATTGCTTTCTTACCGTAATTTCTATATATTAGTAGTAATTTATTTCATTTAGAAATAAATGACTACCGTGTATTATATATATTATATATATTGTATATAGTATTAAATCATAACGTATTTCAGACACTGACCTCTACTATGGATCCCTACTCTTGTCGGCTGCTAAAGCCAAAAAAATGGCAAACCATGGGCGAAAAAATGCGTTTCTGCACATCGGGCGCCAGTCATATTTTTGGACGTAGGTCAGATAAGGGCATGCGCATAAGCGACTTCCTGTTATCGATCGGTTGTTTCGTAGTGCCATCCGTAAACAGAACAGTATCGGCTTAACGCCATTTTTGTGTTTATTTTTGCTTAGTAAGTTACGTGCGATTTAAACGGATTTATAGTGTTTTAAGTGATTTATTTTATTTGTTTTTGTGTTTTTATTTAATATAATGGAATGTGTACATATTTTATTTGTTTTATTTTCCTTTTTCTCTATCGGGTAAAAAATAATGTTGCTTTACAACGTTTTTGGATTTATAGTGTTTTCGTAAAACATTAAATTTCCAAAACATGTAGTATGATATATTTTCAGCACTTTCCAAAAGATTACCAAAAGATAAACTGAACTTTTAAGCAATCAATTCTTAAAAAAAAATCTGAAAATTCGCTTTAAACCATAGAATAGTTTATTCTATCATATGAAAAAGTACATTCATCAATATGTCAAGAAATGGTACAATTTCTCCGTCTATTCTATTACATAAATAAAAACATACATCCTCAAAATGAAGTTGGAATATTTTAAAACATACATATATTACAATAATTATAATGCATTATTATTTTGTTATATACATAAAATATTTCAGTACAAGGTTTATATTTTAGCCAGAATCGGCTATTGCCTCTATAATTTCTAAGCTCTGTTTGAATTATTTTTCCAAATTGCCAACGACTTTTTTCCAGTTACTAATTTGCACAATGTCCATATTCTTGCATAACTTCATCTACCTTATATTTAACCGATGTTTCCAACCAGCTCAAATGTTTTTTTTTGTTCTGCAGCCAATCTGATTTATAGTTTTGTATGTCTGAAGATTGAGGACATGACGTTAAAAAGCGTTTTGGAAGTAAATTCAGATTAGTTATGTCCGTACTCATTTTATGACATTGTCATGAATCATGTTGTCATGGAAATCCTCACTTTGAAATCGTCAAATAAAAAATTCATTAATATGTTAACAGAAGCAAAATATTACGAAATAAGTTAGACGAATGTGAATTTCTTTTGTTGGTATATTTTTTTTATTCACCCCCAGCAATGACCTTGTTCACTTATTTTATTTGAAATAACATTTTCATCATTTTGTCGAAAAAAATTAATGAGATAAGAAAATATATGCTCCGTTCACCATTACGGCAGAAAAATATTATTATATAAAATTATTTTCAAATCCTGCATATCCGTTAAAAAACCCATTTCGTATGAATATTTTCTTAAAAAATTTAAAAAAAAGATAAGAAAAAGATGGTAAGTATTTTTTCATAATTAGAGAATAAATTGCCGAACCTTAAAAATGTTAATTATTCACTCCCACCCCACAACAAGAAAGTTAACGCACACAGACGGAAACAATAGATTACAGAAATATTAAGATACATTTTTTTCACAATTTTACTTTCACAGTATAAGAAATGACTAAACTAACTCCCATCGGTACACTGATCGGATTATTCCCTTCTGCTTCAGATATTATTTGTGCCCATATGATATAACTCCCAGAACAAGAAAGTTACATGAGACCGACTTCTTTACTAAAGATTGCAACTTTGATAATTTGCTTCATTTAGTCACCATTTATGACTAATTGAACTAACTAAATATATTTTCGAAGTTCGGTCCTGTCGATGGTCACCTGATCATTTTGTAGTGCGCATGCCGACATCTGTTCTAGGATGTTTACATTTTATTATCGTAAATTTGCCGTTTTTGGGATTAAGCTTTGCGGATCTATAAATATTTTATCTATGATTTCAGAGAATAATATTTAAAAATAACTCGTTTATGTTTCGTCGAAATGAAGCATATAAAACAGAAAAAGCGTCATAGAACACTGTCGCACATTATCAACTTGTTTATTCGCATTCGAGGCTCAAAAAAATTGCCTTCTTGTTTTTAACTACTCTACCTTTGACTAAAATGTGGTCGCACTTTCATTGTCTAAGAATATTGGACCACGAAATGTCGTTAAAAAATATAGAAAATGACTCTGCATATGCACAATATATGTTACAAGAAAAACATGCCTTTAATGGTAAGTTTGAGATTTATATCTATTAAATAAAAGTAAAAAATTATCTTGTTATGAAAGCCTAGAAATAAATAGGATTAAAAATACTGGGAAATCGCTAAATGATCAATTAAAAATATATTCGTCACATTTATTAAATATGTAGAACACCAAATAACCTCTTAGGTCGTAAAAGTAGGTACCAAACTTCGATCATTTGTAAATCCCGATTTTTCCTTAGTTTATAAACAGTGCCCGAAGAAGCTATATTATAGCGAAATATATGTCGTCTAGCGCTAATTGAGTCACTCATTACTACTATATATATCAAACTTTGTTAAAATTGGGTCATTATTCATAGATATATCGTCAATTGAACAAGTCAATCCAGAAGTAGACTGCAACTATGGAAAAAATAAAGTTTTGTTCAGTCATAAAGTTCCTGGCAAAGTAAGGAAAACCTCCTCAAACTATTTCAAAAGTGATGTATTAGGGCGACTATTGCTTTGGAAAAATCATGGTTCACAAGTGGTACAACTTATTCAAACAAGGGAGACATTTGCTTGAAGATAATACCAGGTCGGGACGGCCCATTGAGGCGACCACTTTTAAATTATACTGAAAAGTAATCTAACCTAAACAACGTTTTTACGGAATACTGTGAGCCAAGAAAGACTTTCTGCTTTGGCAATGCTTTCTAAAGAAAGGGATCTTATCGAAAGCATACCTGATTACAATCAGCGGATTATTAATAGGTTTGCAAATGCCAAAGATCGACGAATAGATTTTCTTTATAAATAATTCACACAGTAAGTTATACGTGCATTTTGTTTTGACTTATAATTTTAAAATTTACTGACTTCTCTATGTTTAGTTATTTAAAATACACTGCTTTGTTTCATACTGACTCAATTTTTAAAGACGTCTATTTTTTCATCCATCGGTGCCTATAGCAGGTTTTATACATATCTACGTTTTTAATATACCACTATTTTTTTAATGCACCAGTTGCCACTGTTTTGGCGTCTTTTTTGAATACAGTTTAATCTTTTTATAAAAATTTGATTAGGATTTAAGTTGAATACATCGAACGGAAAACATATTTTTCATGTTGGAAACGATCAAAATTGAAATCGCAATTGACAAGTAAGAAAACAGCTGATTGAACTTATTCCATATCGTCGAAATTATAAAAAGATTCAAGGAGAAGTATTTTTCAATTTATATGTTTCTTGAGGCAATAAAAACAAAAAATGTAATATAGATCGTTGCAACTCTTTTAAGCTCGAAAAAATGAGGTTATTTTTAGTCCTCGACTATTTTGGATCTAGTGCTAGAAATTACAAAATATTGGGTCGTTTTGATATATTTTCAAAAATAAGAAAATAGTTTCGTTCGACCAGTCCATTTTTTGAGCAGTATCACTTAACTGCAACGAAATGATGATGGTATTCCAGAGAAAGGTCATATGCTCCTATACGGTCAACTACGATTAGTTTTCGCGAGCATGTGAATGACCTCACCAATGTAATCATTTTTACTATGAATGTTAATAAAAAATTATCAGAAGTATGTCGAATGACAACGTATTTCAAGGAATAAAACAGATTTATCTTCCGTTATTTTTAAAAATGATTAGTTTTCATTTTCGCCGAAATGTAGCACATACAAATAATCAAGTTTTATGGGAAGTACCCAACTCTATTCATTATAAGTGTTTATTTATAATCAGCAGCGGTTTGGTCCAACTAGGGATGCGCGATACTCTTAAAAGTATCGATATTTGGTATCGATCCGTATCGCAAGAAGTGGTATCGATACAGGAAAATATCTTTGTCAAAAAAATCGATACCTAGAATATCGATATCTTTACGATACGGGTATTTGCACAAAAATCTTTGAAATCGCGTTTGAATTTAGACAACTACTATTACAATGAATGAATACCGCGTTCCTAAATCAAATACATATAAAATACAAACAGAAAGCGAGAAATACAATAATTGTTTAAGATAAAGTTGCACAGTAACGTTACTATCTATTATCGCAACGTCGTCGGTCGGTCGGTATCTGATTCGCGTACTTGTTCTAAGGGTATGCCGGTGCCATGATCTGATACGATCGCCGCTAAATCTGACATAACTTCTGCGCTAGTAACCGTTTCTGATATTTGAGAATTATTTGTCCTGCAGAACTCGTGAGTTGTTTCACCAGGAGTTGTCTCTTTAGGTTGTGTTTGGTGAAGCCTAAATGCCAATGCTTCTTGGTTAGCTGGCATTAGGTTAAACTCTATGCTACTATCATCAATGAATCCCGGATATCGCTTAAACTCCACATCAAAGGATGACGTACGCACAGGGTTAGTTTGAAAATTTTGGAACATCGGACGTTGTTCCGGAAATTGAAAGGTAGGGCACCGCGCAGGCGGTGCCGGAGAGGACCCACCATAACCGCCCGACCCGGTGAAAAGCCAAGCCGCCTCACCTTTCTTGATGTTTTTCGAGGGCACCTGAGGAAGAAGAGCCATGCTCTTAAATTTGGAACAAGAAAAACTTTTATGCCGACATTTATAAAGGGGCTATGGGGTTGTGCGTTTGGGAAGCGAAGAAAAAAATTTGAAGTTATTTTTTTATTTTATAAGAGTTCAGGGTTTATACCAATTATCGTTTGAAAAAATAATTCGTATGGGGCAAGGGTCAAGTATACTTTGTCGTGGCCAAATATTTTTGAAAACGCAAAGATCCTAACTTTTTCAAATAATTATTTATTTATTCTAAGCCGATAAATTGTTTAACTCAAGTCGAAAACCGCAAGTCGCAATTTATTTATTTATTGTTAAAATCCTCAATGATTTTCAACACCTAAATTTTAACGCAGAAAAAGTATAAGTAATTGGACTTTATCGTAAAATTTTAAAAATTCGCAAGAAAAGTCGAAAAAAAGTAAAGGTAACAGATGTGTTTTCAAGAAGAAATTTTTTGTTAAAAATTAGATTATCCCGAAAAACTAATAAGGGGTTTCCGCAAGTAAATTTAGAAAATTTAACGAGCGTAATGTCTCTGGAGGATGATGTTTTTCAATCTAATTTTTTTATTTTTTCCCGAAAATTTGGAATGTCTTTTTCATTAAATTTCCGTGAAAAATCTTTTTTATCTTCTGACTGAAAGAGAAATTATTTTATTTTGTTTGTTGAGTATTGGAAACTCAAGTTAGAATAGTTACGCGATCTTTATGACGGTGATCCGAGATTGCAACACCAGTTCGCGTATACAATCCCAAATACCGCCCGTATTTCGAACTGTAGTGTACCGGGCTCTGGGAAATAAAACCTATCTTACCTAGACACTATTTATTTTTATTCAGAGGACTCCCGATACACCGTATTTAAACCGATTTTTTTGCATTAGGTTTACGATTTTTAAAGTCTTCAAGCGCCCCAGCCTTTGGCAATTACCCGGGTAAAAGCTACTAGTTCGTTTAGGAGCCTCGGAGGTACTTTATTTTAAATAAGATTGTAACAAACTTATACTACTCCACTTCTATGTCACACATCTGTAGCCACTTCCAGAGATGTGTGCAATCATACCAGCCCCGTGAATCTTCTTATGAGAGTTAGCGCAACATTGAGGTCACGTGACCCTTTCCAGGCAATTTCAGAAGTGCCAACAGCACAGACAAACTAATTAGTTTATAGGTATATTCTTTTGAGTAATTATCAATTTCAGTTCTGTCACTTAAAGTAATCATGATCACTTCGACCCAATGACAAGTCAATACATATTCAAAAGAACATGAAGTTTTCAGTTTCACTTTGATCAATGATAATTACTCAAAAGAATACAGCCAATGCTCATAAGTGGTTGTTATGTTCTTCTCTTTTTAATAACCGCTATGAAGAGAAACAAAACCATAATCGGAGTGGCACTGAGAATTTTTTATTATATATCAAATTATGTTGGTATACATTTCGTCCATAACCTAGTTTTGTAGAGGTAAGTAGTGGCTCTATATTATGGTTTTACCTCAATTTTTACTTATTTTCACTAATTTTTTATTTAACACTTGTGTTTTTCTGTTGCAGATAAGGTATTTGATCAATTTATTATATAGTTTTATTAATAAATCGCTGCAATTAAAAAAAAAAGTCAAATAGTTGCTTGGCGTCATCTAAATTATTGGCGCCAAAATTGCAGCCAATTAAGAAGGGTAAAAATAGTAAAATTTTTATAAGTAAATAGTAAAATAGACTAAAATCATAGAATTCTAGAGTTGTATTGAAGTTGTGCATCAAGTAGCTAAAGAACAACAAATGTTTTCTCTTTGAAAGTACGAAATAACTATATATCTTTATTATTTAATCGTTCAGATTTTTTTTGGAAAAAATTCGTAAAGAGTGAAATGATAGGAAAATGACATTTTTTTGAAAAAATTTTGATACATACCCCCTATTTCGAGGTCGTAGAACACGATTCTGACCTCGGTTTTCCATAATTTTTCCTCAATTTTGAAAACGGAAAATAACTTTTCACTTTAGGTTCAATTTTTTTCACTAAATCGTTAAACTTTTGTTATAACAACGAATTCTACAGTGATAGAAGCTTCTGCATTATACAAAAATTCAAAAATATGCACTTTTTTTATCAAAAAAACCCGAAAAATTACCACGACAAAAATCACAACAAAATCAAAAGAAAACGCCGGCTCTCAAAATAATAGTTAGCATAGTTCGCTAAAGATGGCGTACTGTTAAAGTCGGCGATGTTGCCAGATTGCAAAAACGATTTCTTTAAATAATCTCTTTCTGTTTGAATTGGAAAGAAAAGTTTCCAAAAAGAATGTTTTCCTTTCCTTTGATTATTGAAGAACTATTAATTACTCTTATGTCTATGTCTTCGATGTGCGATTTTGACTCTAAATAATAAGGGTTTTAAGGATTATAGTTGCTTTTGTTTGTCTCCCTCCAAATACCAGTACTTTGATGTGCGATTTTGACTCTAAATATTAAAGGTTTTAAGGATTATAGTTGCTTTTGTTTGTTTCCCTCCAAATACCAGTAGTTTTAAACGGATAATATGAATTGATTATATTGCTTATGTCCGTTAGCAGAAAGTGTCGAGTGGCAGAGCTTGTCCCGCCTCCACGAGGTTTCTGCTGGACAATGACATTTTTTAATTATTAAATCTAGGTCAATTTAGGTTAGTTCAGGATAGGTCAGGTTAGTTTAGGTTAGTTCAGGTTAGTTTAGGTTAGTTCAGGATAGTTTAGGTTAGTTTAGGTTAGTTCAGGTTAATTTCAGTTTTTTAAAGTAACCAAGACCATAGACGTAGAAGAAATTAAATAAAATACATTTTATTTAATCTAGACTGCGGACCCTTATGGAGAAAGTTGGCTCACGCTTAAAAAGAGATGGGGCGTTTTCGCGCAACGGACCTTTCTTTCTATAGGCGGAGCCAAGAGGCTGCGTAGACGTGATTCCCCTCTAAGAGGGGATAGAATCATTTCCGCAAAAACGATTTGACAGTTGTCAGCTGTATTTTTTGGTTGTCAGTGATCGGGTAATGAGAAACGTATTAACTTTAAATTTTAGTTCTTTTGCGTTAATTTTCTGTAATAAAACTTGTTACTTAATGTAAAAATACTACAGGAAAAAGACAAATCATGCATTGGACCTCAATGCAAATCGAGGAAAGGCCAAGGAATTAAATTTTTTTCAAGTTGCCGTTACATGATACTTCAGGTAAGTCCACACGTTATTTCATATCTGCAAGAACAGGTTTTCCTAATATTATCTTGAAAAACATGTACATTTTATAAACTATTTTAAAACCCGCCTATCAATAATTTGTATTTGTTTTGGTCTAATCAAGGCTTGTAATTTAAAAGCCTTTTTTTCTTGTATAATAAAGTTAACTACTTATATAGTTATTTTTCATGTATGTTTTTTATAATTAGCATTTATTTTTAACAAAATGTGTGGCTAAAATTAGACTCTTTTTTTTAGGTGCAAAATTTGGTTTGCTCCAGACAAGGTTTACTTGAAAAAGACCCTAGAGATGTTTTTCAAATTTAGTATGCGATTTTGAGAATAAAAACAAAGTCATGAGTAATATTTCTACAATATGGTTTGCCAATGCTGTACCTATCATATTCCCAGCTTGTACAATTATCGCTTTTGTCTCAACTGATGGGTCATTTGAGGGAACACCTACCAGATTTTTGACATATACTGGTGAGTATGTATATAGGTCTTCTATTCATTAAATTTTGATTGCCATGATATTACTATTTTTCTTTTTGCGCAGGTTCTTTTTGTATGTAAAAAAAATTCTTGAAACAAATTACAGTAATTATTTGATATAATGGAAACACTGAATTTTTCTCTGATCTTTTGCATACCCACATTGGGGTCATAGAACATGAATCTGAAGTTTTTTTTGGCAGTTGCACATAGTTAATCTAGAAAAATATTTTCCCTTTCATATGTTTTTTGAACTATTTTTTAATTTTTTCCCCTCTTATTAAAACACATTTACACATTTTGAACTATAACACAGTTTATATAAAACTACATAACATTCTATTAACAAATAGTTGAAAATACTAAAAATTGAGCAGAATAAAAAAAGCAAACAAGTGTAGGCTATATCGCCAGACAAATGCAATGTTGACGTGTAGTTCATCCTTGTTGCATGTTTTTTTATAATAAATCCTATGATCGAGAATGTAATAAAACGATGCATCAGATTGATAGGAATAGAGATGGACGCACCCTAATAACCAGTTTAGATTTTGGTTTTTATTTTGTCTTCTTTTTATAAGCCATTTTTACATACATAAATACTGTAAAAATCTGAACTAACCTGGCTCCTACTTATTGTTTGAGGGAGGATAAATTTGTTCTATGTATAAAAGAAATATATAGTACATCTCTTAATTTGTGTAAAATTTGACTTACGCCAAACAATTTCAGAACGGTTTCTCTAATTTCGACTTTATGTACTCTCTTTTTAATAGTCAACTGGTTCTTTACTTAATATTCAGTTTTGTGATTAAAATAATAAATGGAGCGAGTTGCTGTTCAGACAAGTGCAATTTGATGGTCGTTGAAAATCGCAAAGTATCAATTTTACTGCAAAATTCAAAGTTCTTCACGTTTCGTTTCAGCTTGATTTTTAGTGTTTTCTGCTATATTATTTTAACCAAATTTCATATTTATTCTTATCCAAAATGTTCAATTGTGTTTTAGTGCGAGTGTAATTATTCCAAGAAAAAGTTAAGAAAATACAATATGAAATTGAAAGTATTTTTTGGGAAAATTATATGTGACCGCCAAAAGAAAACTTCAGATTCATATTTTACGATCCCAAATAGCGGATATGCAAAAAATTAGCGAAAAATTCGGTGTTTCCACTAGTTCGTGTAATTACCCAAATTATTAATACTAAAAAGACACAGACACAAAAGTTTAAATATTTATTTGTTACTAATAATAACAACAACAATCTTTATTTCTGATCTTGTTAAATTTGTCCCATGAAATAAAAACAAAATAAAAAAAACAGCGTCACTATACTGTTAATAAATCTACACAGAAGATAATTTTTTTTTAAAATAAACTACTTCTAATTATTTGTTTTATCCATACATAAACTCATAAATTTGACTATTATTTCATAGTAAAAAAAATACATTCAATATGCTCCCTAAGAGTATATAAAAAAATGTTAAAAATATTTCTGCTATTATGAAAGTATATTTTTTATCCAAATATAAAATTTATTCACCATATGTCTTATTACAGTTAAGGAAAGTCCATATTGGAAACGTTCTGTTGATTCTGATCCACTATCAAGTATAAGGGAACTTTTTCTTTTATTATTAGATGATAAAGAAAATACAGGCGAGTAAATAATTGTAATAATTCTGCCAAAAAATTATTGCTGAAATATGTTAAGAAATAATTTTCCTGTCAAATTAAAATATAATTTCAGTTGAATTTGTACATACAAAAAATGCCTATTATATTTCACTCAGCACAAATATTAGACTTGTTCGTACATAAATCATAATTAACAATAATAGTTGGTCGACAGATTGCCAACTGGTGTTAGACAATTTAATTGACTGGTTTCTGATTGTTCTGTGATTGGAGAGAATATTTAAATTGATTTTTTTAAATAAATATGTTTATTTTAAAAAGTGATATGTTGCATATTTTAGGTGGAGCTCATACTGATGAAGTGTAAAAGCAAATAGGTTGGATTTTATTGCACAAATACCCCTTTATAATAAAGACTGACTTTCACCCAAAACCTCAAATGAAGTGTTAAAAAAAGATCCACAACAATTATAGGTGACATCATATGACTAAAAAAATGTTTCGCCCTGGCATTAACAACAATGCTACATTTAAAGCATAACATCATAAATTGCTTCAGTGTATGAATTGGACAGATATTGTATGTTATGTATACATGAGATGGCCATCAAAGCAAACTAATATTATAATTATTATTATTTATTATTACAGCAAAAAAAAATTAAATTACATTATTACAGCAAAAAAAAAATTAAATTACATTATACATTTATAAAATAAGCAGAGATGAAATTATTACTCTATATGATTTTGGCAATGAGAAAAAAAAAATTGGACCTAAAACGCATTTGATATAATGGTTAGGGAGACAGACCACTGTCAACTTTTTTTTTTTGTAAATACACCCCTAAAAGGTAATGAAATCATTTTGATCTTAGAAGAATGTGTAAAAAAATTATATATTATAGGTCTAAATATACACGCCCTGTCAACAGACATGGAATTTTTTCCAGTTATCTTGAAATACATCCTAAAAATTATGAATTTGAAATTGCTGGTATTAAATAGTTCTATCTATTTGATCCAGTACATTTACAAAAAGCCACAAATAATATGGTTATTCATATATGTTAACTTATAAAATAACGCACATAAGTTGTAGGTCTTATTTTTTTTTTGTTTGTTACCTTCATATATATATATATATATATATATATATATATATATATATATATATATATATATATATATATATATATACATACATTTTTAAAGTTAAGAAATGGTTGCGTATTGTATTTCATTGTAAATTTTCTGTAATATACTGTTTCTTTTGAGTTCATACTGTTATTTCATTAGTATATTAGTTCCAGTACTTGGACACTACTGCAAAAAAAGGACAGACATAATAGAACTGAAAGTTAAAAACATTTATAATACTGTAGAAAGGGGTATTAATTTTTTAATCTACAAATTCTATATCCTTAAAGAAATTTTGTTTGAGATTTCTTATCATATAACGGTCTTGATTCACTATGGAATTTTGGTCTGGAGTGGGCTGTACAGTAATGTTCTGAATAGACTGAATATAACACAAAAATTTATTTTAAAACAATATATAAGAATAATAAATTTTATTCAGTGAACTGTTATTTTCTGATGATATTTGCAAAATAAGAACTTTATAGGTAATAATTGTAGCATTTATTCAATAAAACTCTTGCTAGAGTGAAAAATGACATACAGATCACAAGTCATAATAACATATTTTCTTCCCACAAAAAAGAAAAAATAATTTTTGAATTATTAATAAGAAAACTTCTTGACAACTACAACTGTTTTAACATTATATCAAAAAAACTAAAATTAAGTCTTCTAGATTCTGTCTGTTCCCCTCAGAGAAGCTACTATTTTAATTTCAACTGCACATCCTGGCAACAAAATCCTATAATAAAAATGAAAATTAGTTTCATACATTTGATAAAAGATCTTTTTCAATATAAACTTGAATCATAAGTTTAAGAGCTAATTGTTAAAATTGAGGTCAAAATATGTTTTTTAAATCAAACATGATTTTAGATGAATATAATTTACTAGTATTTTTAAAACAGAGTGTTACATTTTATTGTTCTATTTGAAAAACCACTATTACATATTTCCTTGTATGATATTTAACCTGGATATTTATTTATATAAGATTTATACAGGTTGTTATCTTTTTAAAAAAATGTTACAGATCATGGAATTAGTAATGAAAACTTTTATTCTGAGCTTTATACTTGGTTACGTATGATAGGATCAAGGGAAACTGTTTAATCAATTAACTATATCTCAAAAGGAACTTCTTGGAGTTTTTAACAGCATGAAAAATAAGAAAACTAGTTCCAGATGGAATATTAAGATTCTTTTTAAAGGGATGCAGAGACTTTCTGCAACTTCAATGATATGTCTGTATCAACCTGTGATGGTATTTGAAATAAATAATAAACATATTACCTTTCTTTATCAGCATCATCTTTAGGGGAACCAATATCTTGTTTTGGTATAGATATTTCCGAATATGTATAATCCATGCTGACAGGCCTTCAATAAAAAAATTTATTGTATTTGTTAAAAACAGTAACATCAACATTTAGAGTGTTTTTTTTTCTACGGGTAAGACAAATATGATTATTGGAAGAAAATTAATATTATTTAGTAACTATACAAAAAATACTGAAAATGCGTAGAAGTTAAATTTTATTAAATTTCTAATTTCAGTAATATTATTTATTATAACCTTATTTTTAAAATGTAAACCAATAAATTCTTACTCTTTGGTGGCAAAATAATCTCTCGAGGTACAAGGAATATGTGTAGGTCTGAAAATATATTCCTTTTACAAATTGAACCATCAGGTGATGACAAAATCATCTCTCGTAATACCAGGAATTTTTGCAGGTCTGAAAACATTTTATAAATTGTACCATCAGGAAAAAAGTTTGATAAAATATCAAGTAGTGCAAGGTGTTATTTTTTTTAAATGTTAGTACATTATTGTTTTAAATAAGTTAGAAAAAACAAATAAATGGTTAAAAGCAAATATATTTAAAGTGATATACCGAAGACACATTTTTTCATGCTATTAGATCAACAAATTATTGCAACTTGACTTAAGCCTGTGAGTTTTACTTATGCTCTTCTGACATAAATGTCTATACACAGTAGCTAGGAAGTGCTCTTTAGTTATTTATTTGGATAGTATTCACTAATCTACATGATATAATTTCTTGAACTCGAAAAGTGCTACCTTAAAGTTTCAATTTTACAAAACCACGCTCTTGAAATAGATACTGACTTGAGACAGAAAGAAACATATATAAATACTTATAAGTTGCTTTTGAATATAACAATTAAAAGAAGAAAATCAAAACTTACAGTTCAGCTTGAACTCCTTTTTGTAATAACAAAGATTTTCTTTGTTTTACGTTGAGCCCAAGGTTAAGGCTAGAAATAGCTCCACATTTTAATGACATCCTTCCTCTTAGTGTTACAGTGTATCAGTTTTAATCCAAAGGGCATGACATATGCAATTAAAATGAAAAGATTTCTTTGCCTCAGGATATGACCAGCAAGTGTTTATTCAGACACGATATCTATTCTTTGTTAACCTATAAGAGACAAGAAAATAATCAGCCCAAGAAGTTTTTAGTTAATTACATTCAAAATATCACAAAAATGAGAAAGGCCTGCAATGTTGAAAGTATTTCTGACTTTTTACGATTGTTGCCCAAAATGTATAACTGGATTTTGTTTTATAATATAGAGAAACTTTATAAATCATGCAATCCATTTTTTTTAATCTAAATATCTAAAATATTACACACACACTATAAATCTAGACATGTTAAAAAAATTAGATTACTAAAATAGTATGAGAGACAATTAAGATAATGCAATAGAGAATTATAAAAAAAATTTTAAAGGTAAAAATGATAATTACAACACCAGGCAACTTATATAATTTTATTGTGAAATACCTGGGCTAAATTCTTTACTGATAAGTCATTACATCTACGACAAATAAAAAATAAAGACTAATTATGAAGTACATAGGTAATAGCATGCAAAAACTAGAATATGTATCACCTAATAGTTTTTGTCAGCTCGGTTCTATTAACATGACTGTTAATAATGCTTACTGAGCATTTTAACCCTCACGACCACTATTAAAATCATCCAGTCAGAACTAGACCAACATTTAAATGTTTTATATTAAAATAACTTATTGTATGTAAAAATTTATATTTTAATTGGAAACTTAAAACTGTCAACTCTTCTTTCCAACAATAGATTAACTTTTGAATCCTTTAATAAGCAACTACTTAAAATTATTACTGCAGTCTTTATAAGTTCTGTTATGATAAAAATACTGTTGAAATATTTTTACAGCAAAACTTTTTTCTAAAATATACGCCACAAAATATGAACGCCGCCTGTTTAAAAAACTTCAAAACAAATATGTTTGCGATGAATACTTCAAAATTAAAAATTAAATAATAAGTACTTACCTAAACGTAAGTAAAGTATCCCATTAATATCCAACAGGTTTTTCACTATGTTAAACACAAACAAATAATAAATTACTCAATAAACTTCTTTCAAACTAAAACGAACCACGGCGGCACAATTTTGACAATCCATAATACAGCTGTTTTGTCGGCGTCAATTTATTTCAACCAGATTCAAGGAATTTTAAAATGGGTGCATTTTGGCGATGAAGTAATGACGTCACATTAAAATTGTTTGCACATATTTTGAAACAATTATAGACATGCTTTCAAATAAGTGAGCATGCGCACTTCGTCATTCTAGTATTCGCGCGTTCGGAAATAGTAACGTCATTTCAAAAGTTTTTCAAAAAAGATCTACCACATGTTTTAAACCAGGTTCCCCACGAGAAAATACCTCATGATTCAACAAATAGGCAGAATCCTTCTAATTGGTCCATTTAATTTCACTTTTTGGTAGGGATCCATCATGGCGCTCAGGCGAGAGGGGAATCGTATTTAGCTCCACCCATAGAAAGAAAATTCCGTTGCGCGAAAACGCTCCATCTCTTTTTAAGCGTGAGCCAACTTTTTTGTACAGGATCCGCGGTCTAGATTAAATAAAATGTAATTTTATTTAATTTCTTCTACGTCTATGACCAAGACTAATGTTAACCTGTACTTACCAGAACTAACCAAAAATTTTGGAAGGTTAAGATTCATTGTAGCCCTTTTTATACGTTACAAACATTAAACTATGTTGTTAACTGTAATGGGTAAAGTTTATACCAGGAAACTTTAAATCTAGGTTAATTTAGATTAGTTCAGGTTAGTTTCTGTTTTCCAAATTAACCAAAATCAAGCTAAACCTGAACCAACCTATTTTAACCAAAACCAACCAATAATTTTGAAGGGTTAAGATTATTTTTACTTAGAAACTGTTCTGAATATTAAAAAAAATTAAACCATGTTGTTGACTGAGAAAAACAGATCTTATAATTTATATTATGAAGAAATTTTAAATCTGGCAACGTTGCACCTTTTTACGTGATTCGGCGGCCAGTTTAGATGGTCTGACCGTCGATGACGTTTTTGAGACGTGTTTTTGATTTTTCACTGAAAATATAAGTTTTTCTAAATTGGTTTGCTAAAATTTGTTCAAAAATAATTGAAATATATTATGTACAATATTTTTTAACTAGTTCCATTGAAAATGAAGACGTAAATTCGGTTTTTAATTGAAAAGAAAGTGCTTTGTGAAGTGACGCTTTTCTTTTTTTGAGTTTTCCGGGAAAGTGAGGAAAAATAGTGAAAAATCAAGGCCTGAATTGTGTTTTAGGACGTCGAAATAGGGGGTGAGTATCGAAATTTTTTCAAAAAAACATCATTTTCATGCTTTTCACGCTTTGCAAATTTTTACCATCATGATTAAATCTACATACATTTTGAAGAAATTTTATTGTAATATTGTATAACATTATGGCCTTGGTTGTGATCTTCATAAGTGACAGGGTATTAATTGAATATAATTATTTTAGGTCAGCTGTTGGAGACATGCAGGATATATAGGTTGAAACTAATATTGGAGAAATAGACAGGAGACTAATAGGTAATGTAGCTTGTATTATACTTATTAATATAATTTTTTTCATTGATATATTTTGTATATGTCTGAGGTAACTATTAGTTGTTTGATTGTAGTCAAAGATTTTAAAGATGCCAGGTCTAGGTACTAAAACAGCTAAAATTGGACACGTGAAATATTCTTGTAAATATCCTTCATGTAAGAGTTCTTATTATAATAAAATTGTATTGCAAAATCATAAAAATAAAAATTTTCATCGTTTTCCGAAGAATGTTGAGGTTTTGAATGCTTGGAAAAAAACTTGTCAGCTAAGTTCTAATGAAAATTGTCAATATTTTTATGTCTGTCAAGATCATTTTACCATTAAAGACTATGCAAATCCAAATTTTCCTACTAGACTTAAGTATGGAGCAGTGCCCCATTCTCCTGAAAAAAGTCTATTTGGTAGTCAATTTTCTAATAAAAGTTCTCACTCTTGTATTCTGTCTCCTGAGGGAGAAGCTTCTACCTCATACGAACATGAAAGTGATATTGAAAATTGTAACTCCACTTCATTAACAATTTCTGTACCAATGCCCGATATGTTCCTTAACCATAATTCTCAAACTGAAAATACCTTTAATGTAGAATTTTCCCCCACTATGGTGATAGAACACTCACCATCTCAGGCTCCGCCAGACTCTGTTCTTAATGTTCCTGAGGTATTTTTAGAGGAAGTTGTAGTAACTGAAGACCTTGCTGAAGATGTAAATAATAGTTACAATGGTTACTTTGACCACTCTTATTGTAAACCATCCACGAGCTTCTCTAAATGTTCTAAAATGGCCATACAAGATCAATATTCATTTTTGAATCAAAATCCCATAGGCATATTATCAAAAGCAGGCTTGAGTAAGAAAGATTTAACTCCCGAAGAACAGATTATGTATAGTTATCACAGAAATGTTGTTTCAAAGCTTTCTAAGTTAAAATCGTTGCTGAAAAATAAAAATTATGGACTTTGTGCAATTAAAAATCTTTATGAAGATGGTCGTTTTGAATACATAGAGGAGAATTTGAACCAAGTTACTCAAGATTTTATAAATTGTCAATTAAGAAATGTAAATGTACATCCTAATGCTCGCCGATGGACTATTAAAGATAAATCTTTTGCCCTTTCAATTTACAAAAGGAGTCCTCGGCTTTACAGATACCTAAGATCATTTTTCCAACTTCCATCCATTAGGACACTTAAAATAGTTTTATCTTCTTTCCCTGTAGAATCTGGCATTATCGAGCCAGTTTTAGAACATTTGAAGAGACAAGTGGAAAAAATGGACGATTTAGATCGATGCTGTACTCTTATTTTTGATGAAATGTTTCTTAGTGCTGGTTTGCATTATGAAACCAAGACACAAAAGATATGTGGATATGAAGATATGGGTACATTGGGTCGATCTAAAGAGTATGCAAACCATGCTTTGGTATTTATGATAAGAGGAATTAAAAGAACCTATAAAATGCCGGTTGCCTTTTTTTTCACCAAAGCTACAGTTAAAGCAGAAATTTTAAAACAACTAGTAGTTATTATTATTACTAGATTACAAGAGATAGGACTTAACATTGTTGCTACAGTTTGTGACCAGGATCCTACTAATCAAAAAGCTATTAAGCTATTGACTGAGCAGAATACTGATGACAAACCTAGCCCCTATCATTTTGTGATTAATGGAGCTCCAATTGTAACGATTTTTGATGTACCACACCTTCTTAAATGTACCCGTAATTCTCTTTTAACCTGCAACATAAAATTTGAAACTAATAAATTTGCAAAATTTAGTGATATTATAAACACATATAATTTAGATAAAACTAAAAGAACTTATAGATGTTTAAATAAATTAAATGATTGTGATTTTAACATGAAAGATACATTTATGAAAATGAAGGTGTCTGTTGCTGCTCGTCAATTAAGCCATACCATGGCAGCAGCTATTGAAACTTTTTATTGTTCTGGATACATTTCTGAAGTTGAGTCCTTACATACTGCTGAATTTATTCATACTATAGATAATCTTTTTGATTCTTTAAATAGTAACCATTTTTATCCACTGGAAGGGAAAAAATTTAGGTGTGCTTTATCTGATGGGTCTCCCCACCTAGAGTTTTGGTCAGAAATGTTGTCAAAGTTAAATAGATGGATCATTCGGGACAATAAAGATGGGAAAATTAGAAATGATTTTCATTTTGTTCAAGGCTGGCAAATTACAATCAGGGCTGTCATGCTACTTTGGAAAAATTTAAAAGAAAAGGGTTTTAAATTTCTTTGTTTAAGACATTTAAATCAAGATCCACTAGAAAATTTTTTTGGTCAGGTTCGTCAACATGGCATTACTAATACTAATCCAACCTGTTTCCAGTTTAAACCTGCTCTTAAAACATTAGTAATAACCAACTTTAGTTCGCCTCTGTCTAAAAATAGTAATTGTGAGGAAGATTTTTGTAGCACTTTAGGAGATTTCAGTAAATTTTTAGAAAAATACAATAATGTGGATAAAAACGAGTCTTTAGAACAAACAAATGATATTAATGAAAACCTTGACTCTAGTTTGGAAGATCAGTCATTTATAGAAACCAATCCCGCCAATGCTCATGTTGCAGGATATCTTTTAAAAAAAGTAAATCCCAATACAGAATGTGACCGTTGTAAGCAATTTTTTACACCAGATATATCTAATAAACATCTTTTTGTAAGCTTCAAAGAGTATGATTCTCAGACACGTTTAATGTATGTTAATGAAAATGTTATTAAACTACTAGAGGCAGTAGATAGTAGGTTATTTGACTTTTTGGAAGAGTTTGGGACAGGTGACAATTTGGAAAATAAATTTAAACAAAGATATTCTAAATGTTTTGAAAAATATGAAGTCTGTCAAATTCATAATCATTTGGATAATATTATTAATAAAGCTATTCGTTTAGGTATTTTTAAATATGTTAAAAAATCTTTTCAAAATTCAAAGTATAATCGAGATTTAAGTCGAGGCCATAAAAGCAATGTTAAAAAATTTAAGTCTGCCTAAATTTAGATTTTATATTCTAGCATTTTAACTTTCTGTCTGTGATATTATCCCTCCTAAAATATTTAGTACCTTAGTAAGACCCTAAAGTGTTCCTTTATTATAAAGTAGATAGATAAAAATAAATGTACCTGATCTGTGATAATGTGTTATAATAACCAAAGACATAATGTTCCTTATTTGTGACAAAAACCTGATCTGTGACGTTATACCTGATTTGTGATAATGTACCTGATTTATGACGATAACTTTTATATGGAAATGTACTAACCATTTTTTCTTTTTCCATGATTTCAAATTGAAAACATGTACCTATTTGGCAAGAGATAAAACCAACAACTATAGATCAAGTTGCCTACCAAAAGCTATCAAGCAGCAAGTTTTTAGAATATTAGTTTTATTTTAGTTTTTTTGTCGAAGGAGTAATATTTAAGTTATTTTATCTTAAAAACGTATATGTTTATTTTTCTTTTTAGGAAAAAATGCTTTTTTTTATAAAATTTATTTTATATGATATATTTTTATATTTGTATGTACATATTTTGCAGAAATAGTATTTCAGTTGTTTTGTTTTTTTATATATTTTATTGCTTTTTGAAAATATATTTTAATTTTTCTGTATATTTGCAGTCTGTCAACAATTAAGTAATTTCAAAATTATCAAAATCTCTCTGCACTATTTTTGTATAAATTTACTTTACTTAATTGTTGTCTCACTGTTACACGAATTAATAATACATAAGAATATTTACCTTGTTCAGATTAATAAGAGGTTATTCTTTTATTTTCGCGTTTTATAAATAGCAATTTTTTTTAATGAAGGAAACAGATTTTTTTTGTGTAAATATTTAAAATTTTTAGCATGATGCTATTTTATTTTTTTTCCCGTGGCCAACAGTCCATGTAGCAAGTGCTAGCTATTAGCTTGATATACAAGACTAAAGGCCTAGATCAAATTGTAGAGGTGTTACTGTTGACTGAGTGAGTTTAGCTTCATAACCTAACCTAATATTCACTTGATAAGTAACATACACATAGTTAAACATAAATTGACAGTTATTGTAGAAAAATACCTAAAGTATTATCAACATGTGTTTCTATAGTTTATAAATATTACTGATTGTAATAGCCACTAGTCCGTATAGCAAATATTATTAATTTGGTATATAGCACTAAAGGCCTAGATCAAATTACATGTGTTATTGATGGCTAGGTTTAATACCTGGATCTGAAATTACCCTCTCTTATTTAATAAAAAATATATAACTTTGTTCGAAAATTGATGAAATTGTACGTGTTCATTTTTAAGGCAAAAATTATTAACGTACTTTAAGCAGTAGCAGTTTGTGACTTTCATGGAAACAAATAGTATTTGTGAAACTATTGTTAATATTAGGATTTGTTAGTACTTTAAAAATATAGTTTTCAAAGAAACCATGGTTACTAGTTTCATGGAAGTTAACGTGCTGTTAGTGCCAACAGGACTATACGAATTCTAGCCTAAGGTAGTTGTATTAATATAAAGTGACAAATTCTTGCTATTACAAAAAGTAACTCGTAATACTTTTCAAAACTAAATTTTAGTTTATTACTTTAAAATAAACTTATTTATTTATTTATGCCTGTTCCTTTATGGTTTTTATTTATTTTTTTATTTGAGAATCTTATAACTACTTAATTTTTTTCCAATAAAACTATTTAAATCTTTAATTTTTGATATTTTATTTTTGCTTTCACATCTTTTTAGAATATTTGTTTTAAAGTGGTATATAAAACTCAAGAATCTATTTAAAATTTTGATATTTAGCTTATATACTTAAACTAAATTCGAAGTTTTAAACAGATTTTTGGGTTTATTACCACTTTGTGATATTAGAAATAAGAAAAAATAAAAAGAATTAAAAAAAGGAAAACTCGCCAAATGGTGTATTCTTTTATTTCTAATATAGAGGTTGTCCTTGTTTGGTTAAAGTAGTTAGAAAAGGATATATTTCACTCTGAGAGCTAGATTGGAGTAGCTCAGGAGTGCCAGGCATAATGGCGGTTTGACATATGTCATGCGTGTTGCGTTTGTTTAGCACGGGGTTACCCTTCTTTCTGTCTGTATTTTTTGAATCATACAGTAGGAAGAAGTAATATATAGGTTATGTAACAGTAAATTTAGTAATGTCAAGTTTCAGTTAAGAAAAGTTTTGTTAATAATCTTTTTTTTCTAAACAGTAAATAAATGTAGTGTTGTGTTACGTATGTTCTCATTATTAAGTCCAACCTCAAGCGAACTAAAATACTATTGAAAATGTAGTAAATCTAATGGTAGAGTCTCGGAGAAATCCCCGCCACAAATTGACGCCCAACGTGATGCCATGTGAAGATTGAGACATTTTTCAAGACAATAAGTGTATTTAATGTGACTGAACATTAAAATGACTGTGTTTTAGCTTGCCTTGTGACAGTAATTAGTGAAAAACTCATTTTTTTCATCGTAAAACGTTCGTCTCCGAAATTGCATTGTTGCCAAGCGATCGTTTCTCATTTTTAAAGTTTGACACGGAAATCCATTGTTGTCAGCTTTCGTTACTATTTTGCATCTTTCGTACCAAAGTTGCCAAGCGTTTATCTCTTTTGCAACCCAAGATTCCATTGTTGCCAAATAAACATCTCTTCTGTGATCAAGGTACCAACGTTGCCAAAAAATAATCAGAACCAGTCTACACCGAAGTTACTCCGAAAAACAAATCGAATATACCACTGTTTTACACTAAAATAGAGAGTATTCGCAAATTTAACGTTATTTTTTGAATTTTTAGATTTCTTTGAATTTGAATGCTTTTAAGATCTGGTAAAATTCTTGAGCTTAAGAAAATGTCAGAAGAAGAGAGAAGTGTTCCTGCAGTCCAACAAATTGTTATGACGCCAGAAATGCTTCAGACATTGTTAGCAGGTGTTCAAAACATGAATGTTAATTCGCAGGTAAATCAAGCTGCAAATATACAACAAAATGTAAGTACCGTTTCCAATTTCTCTGCATGCAAATCTCGATTTAATGGAAATCGTGATGAGAATGTAGAGGCATTCATCGATGCAATCACAGTATACAAAGATTGTTTAAATATTCAAGATCAACATGCTCTCAAAGGTTTATCAATGCTACTACATGACTCTGCAGCTACTTGGTGGCAAGGGATAAAATCTTCCGTTAATAGTTTCGATGAAGCTATTTTATCATTACGACATGCTTATGGTTATTCAAAACCACCACATCAAATTTATAGAGAACTTTTTTCAAAAATACAAGGAGAAGAAAAAACTGATATTTTTGTTAGTAGAGCTCGCGCTCTTTTAGCTTACTTAAAAGGTGATTCGGCAATCACTGAACATGTTCAGCTTGATATGGTATATGGTTTACTTAATGTTCGAATCAAAGAAAAAGTATTACGAGAGAGTGTGAAGACTTTTAAAGAACTCATTGAAGCAGCTCGTATAGTTGAACAAACGCTTTCAGATAATTCTCTTGACAGCTTGACTCAAAATGATTTTACACGTAAGCCAAAAACTCAATGTGTTTACTGTAAGAATTTTGGACATTCCAAAGAACAATGCAAGAAATTAGCTCGAGTTCGCGCTGAAGCTAATAAAACTAATGTTCAAAGTACTCCTTCCATGCCTTTAAATAAGTCAGCAAATCATTCAGCTTCCAATAGTAACATGTCTACTAAACCATTTTCTGTAACTTGTTACGGTTGTAAAGCACCTGGCTATATTAAAAGCAACTGTCCAAATTGTTCTAAGCAAACTGTTCCTAATTCAGAAACTTCCACGATGTTTACTGAATTTCTAAGCACATATTTAGTCAATTCTGAGGGTACTAATAACACTCGACCGCTTACCTTCGTTAACATCCAAGGTCATAATGGATTAACTTATCTTGATTCTGGTGCACAATCAAGTATTGCTGGTGCTCAGTTACGAGAAATCTTATTAAGAGAGAATGTACCTTATCAAGAAAAACCTTTAAATATGACTTTAGCAGATGGTAAAACTACAAAAGTAAATGCCTACTTTTTCGATGTTTCAGTGAATTTAAAAGATAGAGATCATCATGTGACTCTTATTTCAGTTCCAGACCATACAAACAGCAGAACTCTTTTAGGCACAGACTTTATTAAAACAGCCAACATTGTATTGGACATTCCTAATGATGTTTGGTTTTATGGAGATGCTCCTCACATCAGTTACAAGTTTGAAACGGAACCAACTTTAACTGCATACACTCAAGTTACTACAACAAAAGTGACAGATAGTACTAACCCGCTTACACTACGTGAAGATGAAGGAAGTAACTTGACTAAAGAAGAAAAACATACCCTTAATGAGATTCTTACAGCAAACCAAGACCTTTTCGAACCTAGTAATGAACCTACTCCGTTTGCTGAACACGTTATTACTTTGACAGATGACGAACCGATCTCAGTACCTCCTTATCGTCTTTCGGAAATGAAAAAGCAAGAATTAAAGAAAGAAATTGACAAGCTTCTTAATGAGGGGATAATAGAAGAATGTGAATCTCCGTATGCAGCTCCCGTTGTTCTTGTTCCGAAGAAAGATGGTGAGATAAGATTGACAGTTGATTATCGCCGTCTGAATGCCAAGACACGCCCAGATAGGTATCCGTTGCCTCGTATCGACGATACCCTACATGCAGCGAAGAAAACATGCTATATGACAACTCTAGACTTGAGATTTGGCTACCATCAGGTATCAGTCAAACCAAGTGATAGAGACAAAACAGCTTTCATTTGCCCTTTTGGAACATTTCGCTACACCAGAATGCCATTTGGACTTCGCAATGCTCCTTCAACATTTCAAAGATTGATTGACAGATTTCGTTCTGGTCTTCAAGATATAAATCTCCTAGCATATCTCGATGACTTGATAATCTTATCTGAATCTTTTGACACCCATATTAAACATTTACAACAAGTATTTGAACAATGTAAACTTTTTAAACTCAGATTAAATCGACAAAAGTGTAATTTTTCATGTTCCTCAGTGAATTATCTTGGACACGTCATCACTCCGCAAGGTATTGCGCCAAATCCAAATAAAGTATCTGCTATTACTAAAATTCCATCTCCTAAGAATGTCAAAGAACTATTATCGTTTCTACAAACCTGTTCTTGGTATAGACGATTCATAGAAAATTTTGCACAAATTTCGAAGCCATTAACTATTCTAACCAAGAAGAAAGCCAAATGGACTTGGGGCCCTACTCAAACACAAGCATTTGAAAAGCTTAAAACTCTACTTACATCAAGCCCTATTCTTCAGCAAGTCGATCCTGCTCAACCTTACATTCTGAAAACTGACTCGTCCTCGTATGCAATTGGTGCTTGTTTATTGCAGGGGGAGGGACCTGAAGAAAGACCTATTGAATATGCAAGCCGACTACTGACGTCAGCAGAGCAAAATTACACAACTACAGAAAGAGAAGCTTTAGCAGTAGTTTGGGCGGTAACTAACAAATTTCGTGGTTACCTAGAATGTGCTCCAGTCGTTGTTAAAAGTGACCATCAACCATTAAAATGGCTAATGACCTTAAAATCTCCTACAGGCCGTCTAGCAAGATGGGCATTAGCATTACAACCATTTGATTTACAAATTGATTATACCCCAGGCCGAACAAATATAATTGCTGATATGTTATCAAGACCTCCAATCTCAGAAACAGAAGCCAATTTAACTACTGTTGAATTGCCTAGACAGAATGCCGCTGACATTCGACGAGAACAATTAAATGATCCCGATGTTTCTAAAATCATCCATTGTTATGAAAACCTTGATAATGATAGTCTTGATTACAAGAAATGGACTGAACGAGGATACATAATGCTAAATGGTGTACTATACCGTTATGTTCCTGAACTAGATGAAGAAGAAGCTCAACAAGTTGTACCCAAATCGCAAATTCCCACTATTCTAGCAGAATATCATGACTCGCCGCTAAGTGGACACTATGGAATAGAACGTACCTACCAAAAGATAGCAAGTCGTTACTTCTGGTCTGGCATGCGCAGAACAATTACTGATTACGTCAATAAGTGCATTGAATGTCAACGTTATAAAGTTTCAAACCTAAAGCCCGCTGGACTATTACAAACTCCTGTACAATGCCAACGCTTCGAGACCTTATCCATTGATCTTTTTGGTCCTCTACCTGAAACACCTGAGAACTACAAGTGGATATTCATTGTAGAAGATACCACAAGCCGATGGGTAGAATTGCTCCCACTTAAAGTAGCATCCGCCGAAAATTGTGCCCGCGTCCTTATAGATGAAGTCATTTTACGTTATGCGTACCACGAAGAGTTATAAGCGACAACGGTGTACAGTTTGTCAGTGCTGTAATGCAGCAAGTTGCTCACTGTCTTGGATTCAAACGATCTCTTACTCCATCATATCATCCGGAAGCTAATCCAGTAGAACGTAAGAATCGTGACCTGAAAACTCAATTATCCATTTTAGTAGCCAATGATCATACCGAATGGAAAGATAAATTACCAGCTATTCGTTTTTCCATGAATACTAGCCAAAGTCAAGCCATTGGTTGTACTTCAGCATATCTTACTTTTGGACGTGAATTACGAACTCCAGATGATGTCAACCGAGACCTACGTGCTATTGTGGACAATGAAAATTTTGTAAGTCAAATCACTCCATACTTGCGTAGCCTTGGTAAGACAATTCGAGAAGCCCGCGATACTCATGAATTACAACAGGACCGAACTAAGAAGTATGCTGACAAACACCTTCGTGATATACCCAGTTATAAATATGGTGATAAAGTACTTGTTAGTACACATGTCCTCAGTAAATCCAAAGATTCCTATTCATCTAAATTTGCACCCAGAAGAGATGGACCTTACATTATTACAAAGATTGTATCGCCAACCACTTATGGAGTTTCATCACCAAGTTCCCCAGATGTCCCTCTAGGAAAATATCATGCATCAGCTTTGACGGTATACAAAGCTCAGCAAAATGATGACCCAGCTCCTGTTAGGCCAATTAGAAAACGTGGTCGACCACCTCGACTAGCCACACACAGTCAAGAACAGCAAAACGAAATTGAAGATTCCAATGTTACGTTGCCTCCACTCGTCACTAATCATGAAGACAAAAACTGTCCAAAGATGCCAACTGTAACCCGATCAAAAAGATTAGTTTCCAAGCCAAAATGTCCCTGTTGTCCTTAAGAATTTTTAGTTACTTCTACTCACGGGACGTATCGTGAAGTAAAGGGGGAGAATTTGTAACAAACTTATACTACTCCACTTCTATGTCACACATCTGTAGCCACTTCCAGAGATGTGTGCAATCATACAGTAGGAAGAAGTAATATATAGGTTATGTAACAGTAAATTTAGTAATGTCAAGTTTCAGTTAAGAAAAGTTTTGTTAATAATCTTTTTTTTCTAAACAGTAAATAAATGTAGTGTTGTGTTACGTATGTTCTCATTATTAAGTCCAACCTCAAGCGAACTAAAATACTATTGAAAATGTAGTAAATCTAATGGTAGAGTCTCGGAGAAATCCCCGCCACAAGATTAAAAAACACTATCACTTTCAGCAACGCAGCCCTCCAAAAGATCGTCGATGTTGTAACCTCCTCTTGGCTGTTCAGCCGTCCTAAAAGCGATGAAAGTTCTGAAATTTATCGTCTTTATTTGAATTTCTTTTATAAAAAACGAATTTTTTTCCTAAAAATCCCGAGATCCGACAAATTCGACGTTTTCTGTAACTTTCTTCTCAACTTGCAACCATTTCTTAAGGCAGCTGAATTCCGCTACTCCTCTTGAATATTCTCTTTCCTTAGATCTGATCTGCTACTACTTAATACTACTTATTGCTGATTTTTGCATAAAATCTGACGGTTATTATACTTTCCAGGAAGTCACGTCCCAAAATCAGGTGATGTGCCGACAAAGTAACGTGATATTCAAGCGCAAATTTTAACGTTGAATTTCGTCACCGGATATGCATAAATTCTTTTAAAAAATGCTTTTATAATATTTAGGCAGATAAGAAAAACAATTTACAATTGTTTTTTCCGCTGTTTCGTTTTTTTAAAAAAGTACAATTTCAACAAACGGTATGGAGGGAGTACGACCATGAAATTGCGTGTGACAGGTGCGCCGTCGAGACCCTTAAAGGCCAACGATAAAATTCTAGAAATGGTAAATTCTCGAAGAGAATTTGCAAAATTTAATTAAAGAAAAATTTTAATTTTGTCAATAAAACAACGAAAATGTGATGATGAGAAATTATACAAATAATATGCGAATACAAAATACGGCGACAGCGTGACACCAATACTAAATTGGCCTATCTTGTAGTTGAAATCACTTCACTAATTTCCTCTTGGTGGCCACCAGGACAATTTCATGCTTCACAATGCAGGAACTAGAAATCGAGGACACTGTCAATATATTTCGAAGTAGTACACTATATGACTACTACTGTACTACTACTCTGTCTCTTTTTACATTTGTATAAATGCGCGAGGGCCAGTGAAATGTGTCACGTGTAAACGCGAATAAAATTAAACTGCAAAGTAATGATACCTAAACAACGTTTTTACGGAATACTGTGAGCCAAGAAAGACTTTCTGCTTTGGCAACGCTTTCTAAAGAAAGGGATCTTATCGAAAGCATACCTGATTTCAATCAGCGGATTATTGATAAGTTTGCAAATGCCAAAGATCGGCGAATGGATTTTCTTTATAAATAATTCACACAGTAAGTTATACGTGCATTTTGTTTTGACTTATAATTTTAAAATTTACTGACTCCTTTATGTTTAGTTATCTAAAATACACTGCTTTGTTTCATATTAATTCAATTTCTAAAGACTTTTATTTCATCATCCACCGGTGCCTATAGCAGGTTTTATACATATCTACGTTTTTAATATACCACTGGAATTGCAACTCCTACTTTTTTAATGCACCAACTGCCACTGTTTTGGTGTCTTTTTCGAAAGCAGTTTAATCTTTTTATATAAATTTGATTGGGATTTAAGTTGAATACATCGAACGGAAAATATATTTTTCATCTTAGAAACGAACCGAATTGAAAATGGCAATTGGCAAGTAAGAAAACAGCTGATTGAACTTATTCCATTTCGTTGAAATTATAAAAAGATACAAGGAGAAGTATTTTTCAATTTATATGTTTCTTGAGGCAATAAAAACAAAAAATGTAATATAGATCGTCGCAACTCTTTTAGGCTCGAAAAAATGAGGTTATTTTTAGTCCTCGACTATTTTGGATCTAGTGCTAGAAATTACAAAATATTGGGTCGTTTTAGTATAATTTCAAAAATAAGAAAATAGTTTCGTTCGATCAGTCCATTTTTTGAGCAGTGTCACTTAACTGCAACGAAATGATGATGGTATTCCAAAGAAAGTTCATATGCTCCAATACTGTTAACTACGATTAGTTCTCGCGAGCATGTGAATGACTTCAAGTGTGTCTTAATGTACTCTTTTCTACTTGAATGTTAACAAAAAATTATCAAAAGTAAAAAATAATTGATTTCATTATGAATCACCCCGTATGTCGAATGACAACGTGTTTCAAGGAATAAAACAGATTTATCTTCGGTTATTTTTAAAAATGAATAGTTTTCATTTTCGCCGAAATGTAGCACATCCACATAATCAAGTTTTATGGGAATTACCCAACTCTATTCATTACAACTGTTTATTTATAACCAGCGGCTTGATCCAACTTATAGCCAGTACAATTTGTAGTTGTGAACGTTTACAAATTATAACAAAAATTATTTGCGTTTTCAGCGCTAAACTCTTAAAAAGTGTAGATTGTATGATATATTAGTTATTTTAGTGTAATATTAAAATGGCCACATCAAAAAACAACTCGGTAAGTACCAAAAAAATTGTAGTCGATAATCAATTCTAAAATAATTTGTTTGCATTCAAAATTTCGCGAATACATTTTTATTGATGATAATTAAAAAGTTCATCATTGTGCTTACCACCATTACTTTTACAATTTAAATTTTGCTTTTTAAGAAAAGAATTTGAAGTCACATCCACTTAAACTTATCCATTGATTTCGGTGATTTGAATCTGGGTTGAAAATCAATATTTTGAGCTTTAACTAATAAGAGTTTTCTTTATTTTTCATAAACAAATATTTTGTTTTAACTTTAACGCAAGAACCCTGCTTCTAACACGGGGAGGACATACACAGGTTTTTCCATAGGATATTATAATAGTTTTTCTTTAGCTACGTTTTTCGAAGAACCATCAAATTTAATAAATAAAAGAGCACCACACCGATTTCCTTGGTATTTATTAATAACAGTAAAAAGAAGAATTATAAAAATGGTTATTTACAGTATTTCTCTTGAAACTGTATAATACGTCACTGCACTACTTTTTTACTTTACATTTATTATTTCACTTTACTTTTATTCCATCAAATCTACGAGAGAGGGAGAGATTTTACCAATACAGGATTGTACACACCGTGCCTTTCTTTCCAGAGATGTATAACGAGCGTTTTCTTTTTCAACTTGAGAGAGCGAGATATTTCTTTTCTTCTTTACGCGAGCTGAGAGAGTTCTTATTACAAGAGCTGAGTAATTTCTGACCCTTTTCAAACACGGAGAAGATATCTCTTTTTTAATTCGAATTCACGCCCTTTTCGATCTTAAAAGCACCCGGTGGTTGTTAAAACTGCCAATCGCAATTTTTCCTGACGATGCCGAAAGTATCGGTTTATCTCTCGGTTTAATTCCACCGGTGTTCCGCTTTTCCTGCGGCACGGATCAAGTAGATCTATCAATCTTAGAAGCAATAAAAAATTAAAATATGATATTTCAACTTATTTAAAGGAATAAGCAACTTTTAAAAAGGTTTTAGAATAACATTTTCTTGTGAATGTTATAGAGAGTTTTGGCATGGCCAGATTTGTTTATTAGATTCAATTAGTGGAATTATCTTCTGATCCCGTTGTGAACGTTTTCACAACAGTTACAATTATATACTAGATCCTTACTTTCACCGATCTGAAGTTTTAGCAATTATTAACTGCAGCTTAAACCATCCACATGATTTTTTTTATTTTAAATTGATGACTTCAATAAAAAAAATCAAAAATAGAAATATAGGTGTAAACATTGTTTAATATAAAATTAAGATAAAACATTACAATATAATCCTAAATAAGAAACATTTCTTAAAACAGGCAGGTACTTGTAAGACACATTTCAAATTTCATTGTAATATCTATAAAGAAACACTAATTTTCCTGCTTTTTCTATTCCTAATTTATTTCAAACATGCGAGTGAACGAGCCCAAATATAGAAAAAACCCTTTCTACTGAAGCTGACAGCAGATAAAAACTTCTTCAGAATTGGGAGAAAACATTCAATATCGGAAATGTTTTTTTGTGAGACCCACCACTGTAAGGCACGAACATTAGATAAAACCTCCTCTGAAAACATAATTGTTAACAATGGTACCATTTTAGCTTGGAGTTCTAAAATAAATGAAAGAAATCCAACATTTTCATACATTTCTACACACTATTTAAAGCTTGGTAGTTCTCCACATCAGTCAGTTCATATTTGGTTTTAGTTACATCTAAAATATAAGCGATAAAGTGACAGTCCGTAAGTTCCCGTTTATATCGTTATCAAATTGGGTTAACGATAATTTTAATTCATCCTCGAACATACTACTCAATTTCTTCCATATTTCTTCTGCGTCCGATAGAAAACAATTTTTTCTTTGTAATTTATTAATTGCCACGGGTATTGGTTTCAAGATTTTCAGATATTTCTCAGCTGATCTTTTAAGACCAATGTTTTAAACTTTTTGGTATATGGTCGAGTCTATTTCTTTTCTATTTTCTTCACAAATTTTTAACAGTTTCTCCCATTGGCTTGCATATACATCTAGACATCTGCCATATGTTCCATCTTACGTTACTCGGAAGTACTATTGCTTTTCCATCAGCCTGTTTGTATTTGGCTCCTGCCAAATGTTTATTTCTGAAATATTGAATGACTTGTGCAATATTTTCTTTAACGTCTCTTATTTCTAAATCTTTGCAGGGTAGGTTTAGAAGGTGAACTAAGCATCCATATATTATGACTCTTCTATTAATGTCTAACTTGTCTTCTGTAGTTTTTGATTCGTGATTTAACATCACAGTTGTATTTAAATTTACAAGATGAAATCACATAGCAAGCAATCTCAGTTAAATAATGGTCAGTGTGAGGATTTCTCGAAATATCTATTTTTTTACCGACTTCTAAAAGAATGAGGTTCTCAATTCGTCGAATATGTATTTTTTAAATAAATGTACACCGATTATTCCGGAAATGCGGCACCCATTTGAATAAATTTTACGTTATGTTCAGGAAGTTGCTGCGGTGGTCCCATATTTTTTTGGACGAAATTGGTGCAGTAAAATCCAAGATGCCGCTGACAATATGTCGGCCAAAAAAAAAAATTTTTATCTGATTTTCTCCAAAATTGGTACGGGGAGTTTTCGGGGTCCCATATAACAAAAAATAAATTGTTTTAAAAAATTCAATATGGAGGACGAAAAAAATCAATTTTGTCCGATTTTCTTCAAAACTAATGTAGGGGGTTCTTGAGGGTGTAAATTACGGATTTAAAAGTATTTTTTCATTATACAATACGACGAATCAAATATAGGGGACTAAAAATTTTACATTTTTCAATTTTGTTATGACGGTCTAGAAATTTAAATTTCCGGATTTCATCCAAAATTGGTACTAGGGGGCTTCGAAGGGTTTAGATTTAGATTAGATTAAGACATCAAAATTATATTTTTTAAATTCAATATAGCGGATCCATTATGATGGGTTGAAAATTTTACCTTATTCGCATTTTTTCTGATTTGGTATAAGGGGATTTTTGGGGTCGTGTATTACGAATATCAAGTTAATTTTTCACAACTTTTGATGATAACATTGATAAGATACAATATGAGGGATTAAAAATTTTACATTTTTCGATTTTGTCTAAAATTGATACTGCGGGGTTCTTGGGGCGAATACAAACTTAATATGCAATATAAAATATATCGGGCTAAGAAATTTACATCTCAAGTTCTTTATATATCGATATTGGAAGATTGTGGGACCTATATTACTAGTTTAAAATTAGTTTGAAATTTAAGATAGTGGATTTACTATAACAGACTAAATATTTGTTTGACACAATTTCACTGGTATTTAAAGAACTTTATAAATCAAAAATTTTTTTTTAGTTCATTTTAGGGTGTTTTTACAACTAAAAGTGTGCTAAAAAGTGAAAAATAACTATAATTTTTTTTATGAAATTGAAATTTTTGAAGTCGGTGCCAAATTATTTTAAAATTAATTAAATAACTACCAACATATAAAAATTATGGTGAGGAAGGAATAACAAATAAAATATTTTTAATCTGTTTATACGAATCACATCTTATCAGTTATTGGTTTGACGCCGACTTCAAAAATTTCAATGTCATATAAAAATTTATAGCTATTTTTCACTTTTTAGCGCACTTTTAGAAGTCGGTTAAAATTTTTTTATAAAAATTTTATTTCATATAAGAAAGCAAGTCCATCTTCAGTCGTTATTGTGGCACAGAATACAGGCTCATTATGCATATTAGTCTAACCATAAATCGACATGTTACCGCCATGAAAAAAATCAAAATAATCATGATTTTTTTTTTAAATTTTTGATAAAAATCATTGATTTCTGATTTTTTTTAAATCATGATTTTTCAAACCGTGATTGCCTTGTACAAACTCACCCAAACGACAACATTTTTTGTTTTCTATTAAACATTCATCTATGCACCTTAAACACAGTACGAAAAAATATTTTTCTCCTTTAACAAACTTAATACCTATCCATGTAGAAAGTTGATGATAAAAATGCGTTGCATAAGTCTGCGTACACTATGTATATATGTAAGTTCTCAAGCCGGCTGTGACCAGCAAATATGGCGCTCTTTACTTCAGACGTCGCGTAGGGAATTTGGCAACAAATAGGGAAAAGGGAATTATATGTATATTTTGGGGAATTTTTGAATAAGATACAATTATTATATAAACTAAAAAATAATGTTTCTTTTTACGCGTTGACATACAAAACTAAAAACTAACTTATATTAAGAAATTTCAATGGTTTCCCGGGCTCCCTGGCATTTAGTCGGTAAACTACCCGGGAAATTCCGACCGCTTTATATTTTATGCAATTTTGGTAAAAAAAATACGATACGTTGCCAGACACATGGTATGGGATTTTGCATAGTAAAAGTTCGTTAAAGTCAAGCAATTGCTTTAGTTTCTGTGTTACTCGGAAATGGTTAAGATATTTAAATCAGAAATTTTGTATCGAGAGAACAACAATCCATCAAACATTTAAAAAAGTGCTCTTTACTTTTTTTAGAACAGGCTAGCGATTGGGTCTATTAAGTACACACTTTTACATTTTTTAAATTTTAGATTTATTATTTGCAGATAAATAAACTTAAAAAATAAATCAAAAATTATTAAAACTATAATTCACGTAAAGGCGTATAGGCGACCAATCACATTGCGGCGATGCCACATGTAGGATGTCAATTGTTTAATTTCAAATACCGCGCCGAATACGTGAAATATGGTAGAGGTAAAGAAGATAAAAGAAATGTAGAATAGATAAGAATTGTATCGTAAAATAGAGCGTGTCGTAAATAGAACGTCGTAAATTGGAGAGTTCAGAAAACTTGTCCAGGGAAATCTAGGGAATTTTTTGTCAAAAATCTAGGGAAATAAAACGAAATCATCTGGCAAACCTGGTATTGAATAATATTCACTTGTTTTGGCGCGTTTGCCCAGATAGCTCGTATTCAATTTAACGCATTAAAAAGTTACGGATAACAGAAAGAATAGCGAGTTATCAATTGCTTTGAGGAAAAATATATTAAAGCTGAGAAATGAAGGAAAGTCATACAGAAACATAGAAAATATACTCGGAAGAAGTCTTTCAACAGTTCAGCGCGTTATGGAAAATTATTAGAAAAATGATGCTTTACAAACTAAACAAAGAAGTAGACGTCCAAAGAAAATCGCCCATCCACTAAGAAAATTTTTAATCCGTGAAGTGAAGAAGGAACCTGCTGTTACTCTGTTTAGATTATCGACAAGACTCCAAACTTATTCAGGCACAACAGTGCATCGATCAACAACAAGTTTTATATTTAATAAATACAATAAAGCAGAACTTTTGGGTTCAAAAATTTAACATCACGTGATACAGCGCTACTAGCGAATATAATCACGAAACTCGCAAAGTAACAACCTAAGCTTGTGTGTTTAAATTTTCAAGGTTTTTCAAGTCTGCAGTTATGCCATAATGTAACCGTTTCTCCTTTATGGTTAAAAGCAAATTCATGTCAGAAGTAAAAAATTATTAGTTTCATGATGACACACATCCTGTATATCGAATTATAAGTTATTTGAAGTAATAATACTTAAAAATAACTTGTTTTACTTTCTTCGAAATGAAGCAGACATAGAAAGACAAGTTTTAACGACGTTATCTGTTTGTTCATCATATGACCAACAGCGATATTCAATTCAATTTAATCACTCTTAAATATGACTCATAATTATAAATATTCAAATATTATAAACATGTTTATTCGCATTTTGTGCAAATGACCATGATAAAGTGCCATAATAAATTATAGGGCTGTTTAAATTGGTTATTTAAATGTAATAATAAAATTGATACAGTAGAAAACGAAAACTATTCAATAAGTAATTCAGCGTCTAAAAAATAGAAGTCATTCCTTAGACACATATTTTAACGTAAGTAAATAAATAAATAAAGTTTCCGCTTACTCTCATAATAACGCCATTAATTTCAACATAAGTAAAAAAGAGAAGTTTGAACGTGAAAGCTACGGAAACCAGCTGAAATAGGAGACCAAAGATGTTAAAAAATACTCACTCAATTGTCATTCCCACAAGATCCCTTTAAATAATTTTTTTAATTAAATTAATTGATGTTATATCTGAAATATTTACTATTTTGCGGGATATGATCTTCATTGAAAGGACAACACAATATTGGTAGTAGTTTTTTATGTCAATTTCATTTTTATTTGAAAACACAGTGCCGCTTTTACTTTTCCCATCATCCTCGGTCAAGATTTCTTTCGGCGCCCCTTCAGGTAATTTTTCATTTATGGGTGCCCACCCCGGGTTTCGCCAGTGACCATAGAAGAAGAAGTATATCTTGTATATGCTGTGACACATCAGCTGATTTCAGGGATTCTTTACTAGAATTTTAATTTATAGTAATTTTTTGTTTTATACTTTTGATAATTTTGACATCTGAAGAATTGCTGACCAACGGGATTTAGGATTTGTGTCTTGTGACTTTTCAGTATGGATTGCACTTGTTTTGCAAGCCCCCTTTTTATATATAAACTGAAATAATGGCTAGCCTAAACAGCAAGTATTAAACATTTTTGAAATCAAGTGAAAAAGAGCTTCCATTCTAGCCGCTAATATATAAGATGTTCTATTTAAAGAATTTAAATTACTTTTCAACTCTATGATGTCAGTTTTTTAAAATAAATCTAAAAGATAATACCGAAGAAATAACACACCTTCTGTATTTAAAACTTTTTTTCCTCTTTTTATAATAAAGCCTCTTGGTATGGTGTTAAATATAAAAACAACCCGTATATGCTTTGGCTTTGTTACTTAATGTATATAATATAGACTATACATATATATATATATATATATATATATATATATATTGCGATATTGTAAAATTAATAAATAAATTAATATATGTTTTGAGACGTTTTTATTTATAGAAACCAAAAAAAAGTAAAAAGATATTAATTTGCTTCTTCCTCTTCATTTGCTTCAAAGATGGAGTTAATTATTACTTGTTTCAGTTTTCTTGTCCCATTTTTATTTTTAATTTATGAAAGTTCAGCTTCGAACAGTCTGAAAAAAAAAAAATTTTAAATTACCAAACTAATTGTGCATATGAGATAAAAATATATTCATATTTTATAAAGGTATATTGATGTAACCATGGACGAAAGTGTAGTAAGTTTAGACTAAAAATTGTTATATTTTATATTGAAACTGCACGGTTAGAAATGACATAACAATCATAAGAAATATAACAATTAGTTAATTTAGGTAAATAAAAACTTAAAATGTTGGTAACTACTCAAAACAGAAATAACAATAAATATAATATTATCTTGAAAATCTATAGAGGTCCTCTCTTCTACAACATTCTTATAAGATTTTAGTTGCATGGCTTATTACTGTTTGTGCTGAAGATTACACCTTGATTGTGTCATAAAGGCAGTGGAACATGTCTACTGGTTGCATTCCATATTCAGTTCTTCCACTAAGGCATCAAAAAGTATTTCTGAATTAGAGTTTTAGCCTGACTCTTTAATTGTTTCAATTATACCAATATCTATTATTTTTTAAGTTTCTTAATTTAACAATACTATATGAAATTGTTTCGATAGTATTTATACTTAGAAATTATTTAATCATTAGCTTACCAAATTACATAAACTTTAAAGGGAGGAAAATAAAAACAGAAATTCTAGTTAAATATTGTTTTTAGACAAACAATGATCCCGGTCTTTTCTATTAAATATACTCAAAAACCTGTCACCTAAAACAAGGAAGAGCGAGTTATTGTTTTAGATATACTGCAGAAAGAGATCGTTATCATTTAAACTTATTAGTTAGAATAATAGAATTGAGATTCATATCGACACATTCACGTCAATATAAGAAACTAGCAGGGAATTCAATGTTGCCATAGAAATAATTGCACGTAGTGGCACTCAATAAGGGGGTCAAAAATTATTTTCATGAGCAGTCCAGTTTTATCTGTCAAGTTAGTGACTCCAAGAGACTAACAGGTACGTACCACACACAATTTTTATTAAACCAGGATCTCGCTTTCCGCGCGAATACAATATCGCGCTAAGAAATTTACATCTCAGTTTCTTTAAAGATCGATATTGGAAGGTTTTGGGGCCTATACTACCAATCTAAAATTAATTTAAAATTTGAGATAGTGGATTTACTATGACAGACTAAATATTTGTTTGACACAAATTTACTGATATTTGGAAAACTCTAAGAATCAAAGAATTATTAGTGGTTCGTTTCAGGGTGATTTACAACTTTGGATAAAATGGGTACTTTTTTGCCACCTTGGAGTCATTGTGAGGTACACTAATCTCGATTAGTATTTAGTTCAAATAATTTATGGATATCATAATGAATTCTAAAACTACAAATCGAAAAATAAAATTTTTATAAAAAAATTGAACCGATTTCTAAAAGTACGCTATGAAGTGAAAAATAACTATAAATTTTTATATGAAATTGAACTTTTTGAAGTCGGCGCCAAATTATTTGTAAATGAAATAAATAACTGCTAATATATACACATTATGGTAAGAAAGCAATTACAAATAAAATATTTCTATTCTGTGTATGCGAATTACATTTTGTCAGGTATTAGTTTGGCACCGACTTCAAAAAATTCAATTTCATATAAAAATTTATAGTTATTTTTCACTTTATAGCACATTTTTACAAGTCGGTTCAATTTTTTTATTAAAATTTTATATAAATATAAAATAGGGGTTGCAACCCCATTGGTCATACATATGTCTCCTATTTGTGAGTCTGCTTTTTATATTAGGAATGTGTATTTTGCTGGCACTCCCCCCGTTGACAATTTATTTTTCTTGCGATAGCCCCCGCCCCAAGGGCTTTGAGTTCAGGAAAATAGACACGATTCTGCCTCTTATACTAGGAATGTGTATGCTGCTCGCATCCTCACCCCCTATCGGCAACTTGTTTTTTATTGTGTTCACCCCCCACCTCTCCAAGAGCTTCAAATTCAGAAAAATAGACCCGACCCTGCCTTTTACACTAGAAATGGGAATGCTGCTGGTGTCTCCCCTCCCCCCCCTCGCCGACAACTTGCTTTCGCTTGCCATACTGTACTTTTCTGATATCACCCCCCCTCCCCCCAAAGAAAGAGGCAGAATCCGCCCTGCATATACATAATGTAAATGTTTTCGTTTATCTTAGTTAGTTGAAAATCGCTTCATTGTGTGGAAAGCGAACAATCAGCTAAATTTTTCACAAGTGTTAAAAACTTAAAACATGGGATCCTTGGATGTGAATCGCACCAGTCTTCTTGGTTCTGTTTTAGAGAAATTAGATTTCAGGAACACTTCATACCCAGCTTATAAAAACTGATTAAAAAGGTTTGGAAGTGATGGACATTCAAAGTTACGCACTAGTTTGTGTTTGTCACCTATGGGGAAGAGAACAAATTATTAATTTTTTAAGTTTGAAATTTAAGATTGATTCTAAACAGATTTTAGATTACATGTAATTAAACTAATTCATTTTTGAGATACTAACAAAAGAAATATAAAGTTGGAGAGACACCATTCAAGTCTGAAAACGATGCTACATTTCGTGAATATATTTCTAATTATATCTTTGATCGTTCTGATGACGTTGTGTTAGTACGTCCAAAATCTAATTAGAAAGCGACTCTTGAAATTCTAGTACCTGAATAGCAATCTGTTACTTCCTTTTCTGTAAAAATAAAAACAACTATAGAGTGTCTCCAAGTGTCGGGAATTATAATCATGTTTATGTACTTTTCAAATGTAAATTCCTGATTGCTTTAGTTATTAGAGAAGGAACACAAAATTGAGTAAATAATACTGCATTTTTATGTTTAAAGTGCCATCTTTGTCTTTTGCATTTTGTTGAATATTTACAAAGATGTATGTTTTATTTTCTTTACTGGCTCTTTATATTTAGCTCTTCAAACAATTTGATCAGCAGCTATGGATATATTTAATAATTTAATGTTTCATCCTTGTCTAATAAATCGAAACCGTGTGAATCAATGTTCTATGTCAAAACTTAGTTAATCAAACTAATGGAAAACAATATTTGATCAAAAGAAATCGATTTGGTCTTTAATTTCGTCTGTTATCCCATCTTTCTAGTTCATATACTCTGACATAATTTCGGCTTCGTGTTATTTTAATGGGCTTAGTTGAGATCTTAATGTAGCCCACCATCGATTATTTAGATGCCATATTAGAATTATAACCTACAACAAATTGTTGTTGAATTTATTGATTATTATTTTATAAAATGATTATTTGGTAAATATTATTGAAAATTAACTCAGTAATTTTTTGTTGTGTAGTAATAAATAGAACATTGTTGAAATAAAGTTATACGGTATAATAATAAATTTATAATCATATTTTATCATACAGGGTGTCTGGAAAATACGTGTACAACATTTCATGGGAGACTTTTGACTTCAAAATAGGTCGATTTAAGCAAACTTAGCGATATCCGATATTGCTTCGTTTAGGCGGTAGAAGACATCAAAATTTTTAGAATATATTGATTTTTCTCCAATTTCTTGAAAACGTGGTAACTGAATTTAATGATTTTTGGTGTGCGGTCTAACACTATAATATGTGGTATAGCGACAGCCATAAAGTAGTGTAAGTGTTATAATAGTGAAGTCATTTGTGAACATCGCTTCTAATTTTTAATATCATCAACGTTGTGACAACCTAGATATTTGTATCGACTAACCGTATATATTTGAAAGCTTGCTTACGTCTTGAAAAAATGTTCATTAAATGAGCGGTTTGGAGAGAAAAATTTTTTTCAATTATATGCATACACCAGTTTGCTGTAATAATACAACAATTTTTAAAATAAATGTTGGAGGTACGTGTGTGTATTTTCAGAAGATTAAAAAAAACTAAAAAGAAAACATTAATTAAGCAAATGTGAAAAATGGCCGCCATTTTGTTGAATACACTTATTAACACTCATATCTCAGGATTATTAAAAAGGTCGATTATTCGTGGGTGTTCACTGGAGTTTTGTTTTAAGAGCGTCCCACAAAAAGACATCACACATATTTAACTTTGGAAAACAGGGGGGCCATCTTACTGGGGCCTCACTGCCTCTTCCAATCCATCGACTGGGATATCGTCTATATATTCCGAACAGCAACGGAAAAATGACGTGGGGCACCATAATGCATATACCATAGTTGCCGCAGAAATAAAATAGGCAAATTTTCCGAAAGAACTGGTAATGTGTTTAGCAAAAAATTTGGATAAATATTTACATTTATTCTTTCTGGAATCACAACAGGACCATTAATAATACCCGTCAAGACATTTGTTTTAAAGTTATGCTGATGCATATCTGCAAAAACATCTTTTTTGTGAAGGTTGGTAACTCCATATCTTGTAAAGCACCCTCGTTAGGAATCGAAATTTTTCTACAAAAATTTGAATCACGAATTCTTTTGTTTCGAATAAATTCATAAAATGTAAAGAGCATGGGGGGATCAATCGGTAAAAGTTTCTGAACTTTCTGGACGTGATATGGATGTGGCAACAATTGTTTTAAAATATCATTTACAATAGTTTTAGATATAGCCAACTTACGTTGTAAGCAGCGGGTATTAACACTTTGTTCTTCTTCAACTCTTTCCAAAATTTCCTCTTCTTTTTGGACTGTTCGAGTTGTTCGAATAAGACCCCTACTTTCAAATTTTTTTCAAAGCTTCCCGTTTCTCGGGGTGACGCTCAATATTGGCAAATATTGGATAGTTTGGTAATCGGCGGTTAGAAAATCTCTCCATGTAAACCCTGACACTTCGACGCTTATTTCTTCATAAAACCATAGAGGTGCGTGTAGTTGTTCACGTTTAATAGTAAAATAGGCTTAGAAACTTAGAATATTGATCTTACTTTAATCAACTTCTTAGACAATGATGGCAATTTGTCAGTAGTCCAATTATTAAACGTCACAAAGTCACTCAGAAAATTATTGTTACAGGTATTTTTTATTATTACATGCATGTTTTATGCATGTAATTGAAAAAAAAATTCCTGGCGAAATCGCTCATCCAACGAAAATTCTTCAAGAGGTACAAAAGCTTGTAAATATATGCGATTATCCGATAGTAACATATTCATTCAGTGTCCTAATATCGTGAACTACAGATCCTGAAGATGCCTGGTACAATTGTAGGCGAAACGTGGGATAATAATTTCAATATGGTATGGTCTAAACCCAAGAACTATTATTTTTAACTTGATCAAAGATGTGAAATCTTTTGTTTTTGACTGGATTTAGATGCTAAATTTAACGCCCAAATTCACTAATATAGTCTAACCTTAAAACAATTTTAAATTGACAGCAGAGTGTTTAAACTGATAAGATCAACAATTTCAAGCCTTAAAGATACTGAGTTAGAAAATCATTAACTTTTATAACTGAACCAGAAAAAATGAATAATTTCATTTATTTATGTATCTAACATTCTTCAAGGTTTTATCGCTTCGTTCTTATCCTTAATAACCCTATATTAGTGTTAATTTGTTGATATATGTAATATAAATTATGATAATTTCATAAGAAAAATAAAACTGGTCGACTAGAAGATCTATTTTTCACAGCAACTAGATCGTGTTTCGATTTTTTGAATTAATCTGGATGAAACATTTTTCATTATTGTGAAGTAGGCTTTGACCGTAATTTCTAAATTCTGTTGTTAAAACCATTCTATTTTTGTCAAGCGGGCTTTGACGATGACATCAAAATATTTGACGTTTAGATTTTTCTCCATTATTATTACCAGTTCCGAAGCAAGTTTTTAATTGTATAAAATTGTTAGTAAGTTTCTCTAAATACTAAATTATCTACGTAATATCATAGTTTCGTAAAGCGTTTAGTTGGACAAAAGCGAAATTCTCACGTAGTTATTGGTGTGATCAACGAATATATTTATGGAACAAAGATATTTATGAACATGTTTTAATAACCTAAAAATACTTGGAAAAAGAGGAATTTAAATAAAGGTAAATCTTTATGGGTTGGTTCATACTTTCAAAAGTTAACAACTAACTCTAAGAATTTATATAAATAATTTTCATCTGCAAGTTAAATGATACACTTTCTGTTCATAATTGCAACTGAAAATAAACAGTTAACATCTAAAGAGTTCACGCCTATTCATCTTCTTAGTTGCGCCAAATTCGTGTCCGCTTTCGGCTAGACGAAAACATGGACAAGTAGGTATAGTTAAACCGCTGTATATCTTTACGTCAAAATTTGACATATGCATCAAACTAGTGACATTTTTTTTTGAGAACTGTAACAGGATCGGAGTGGCTCATTCTACTATTTTCTTTTTCGGTTATATAACAAGAAATTTGTCGAATGGTTTATAAGCAAGTTTCACAAACTAAATATCCTTAAAAAATAAAAATGTTATACACAAAAATTTTAAAATCGAAGTTTTTCCTTCTGTTTAGACATATCGATAATTTTATATCCCATTTGTATAGGGCTATTTAATGAAGGAAGTTATGTGCTTATAATGGGTTTGATATTTTAAGTGAAATTTTAAATATGAGAGATTTTAAAAGCGGATTAAAATTTCCTATTTTATATTACTACACTAAGAGATGTACTACTGCTAAAAATAATTTACTTTACGTATTAGTACATTCTTTAATAAGCATTGCCTTTTTAATATGTTGTTAGCTGATAATTCTGAAATTGTAGAAACTATTGTACTAAAAATTTTAAACACACTCTTTTTAATTTTGGGATTAGTAGGGTGATGTCTGAAGGTACAAGTGTGGGGTGCTTACGTGTATGTTCACTTTTATAAGTGAACCTATGTTGTTGTAATGTTTCACCTATGAAATTTATGACAATAAAAGCTTTATTTATTTATTTTATAAAGTAAATCGTTTATATTCTAAATTATTGGTAACTGTTTCGGTAACAGAAAAAATTATACGCAATTTGTTGATAAAGTTCTATTTTTATTATAATACTCCAGTTAGGTATAACAATATTAGGGTAGTCTAACTGAAAACTAAAAATAAATTGACTATTCTAATAGAATCGGAACTAAAAAACAGTATTCTTAGAAACAGTGGGTAAGTATACAATATTCTAGAAATTATTCAGTGTTTTATGCTTAATGACTAACTTTATGATTTCTGACTGCAATAAATGAAGTAGTTAAGCTGTAAAAATATTGAATAAAAAGATAAATAATTAATCATCTTCATCAAATAGCCTAGTTTTCTTAAAAATAAATACATAAATTTAAAAAAAAATGTATGCTTCAACAAATAATAGTTAACACAACGCACGACTCATGGCTCCGAGTCTTTTACTGACTACATTTCAAGATTCCTCATGCCCTATCCTCACAGATAAATTTATAAACATATAAATGTGTATAATAATGAAAGGGGTTCGGTCCAGGGCATCCAGATCTAAGGCCCCAATATTGCATCAGGTTCACTGAAATAGAGTAATACATGCATAAAAAATAATACAGACATGGAACAATTGAAATCGTAAGTGAACTAATTACAATTAAGATTGATTATTTATTTATATACCTAACACTATTTTCAAAAATTATAGGTATATATACAATATCCTAGAAATGATAAGTATTTTATATTAAATTATTGTAACTTTATGATCTTTGACTGCAAAAACTAAGGTATTCAAGCTACAAAAATATTAAATAAAAATATAAATAATTAATTAGTTTCTTCTTCATTAAATAGCTAGTTTTCTTAAAAATAAATACATAAATTTAAAAAAAATGGTGCCCCAAAAGGTAAGATTTAATACATCGCACGACTCATGGCTCTGAGTCTTTTATTGACCTCATTTCAAGATTCCACATGCAACATCCTCACACATAAATGTGTAAGCATATAAACATGTAAAATAATGAAAGGGGCTCGGTTGGGGGCATCTAGATCTGAGGCAAAATCTAGGGCCCCTATGTTGCATCAAGTTCACTGAAACAGAGTAACACATATATGAAAATAATACTGCCATAAAAAAATAGAAATCGTAAATGAACTAATTACAATTAAGATTGATTATTTATATATAATAAATATAAAAAAAAATGGTATCATACTCTTTCTTGTTTTATATAATGCCATGGGCAAAAGAAAAAAATATCCCATATAGAAATGGAAAAAGAAAAGAAGTGCTTAAAAGGTGCCAATAAAAAATTTAAGTTAAAAATTTAGAAAATTTGTAAAAAATAATTTTATGAGAATACTTTAGAAGTGGTGAAATTTTTATGTATGAAAATGCCAAAAGAGATTAAAAAAAAAACACAAATGAAAATTATTAAAAATGTCTGTACATCCACATATTATCAAAAACTGAAAAGAGGATTAAGGGCCAAAATGACTTCTCTTATTCTGAGGAATCGCCATCACTCTCACCAACATTAATAATAAGTGATTGTAAAGGAACTCGAATTTTCTTTTCAATTTACCACTGCTTTTGAATAATATTATTTGTGTGTTCGACATAGTTAGCCCAATTCTGTTTTGTCACTGTTCCTAACGCCTTTTTACAAGCCTCTATTGGTTCTTTAACTTGTAGAATCAGTTGGTCATAATTTCTCTTTGCCTGACTCCATACCATTTCAATTGTGTTAAAATGGCAATGGTATGGAGGCAAGCGTAAAACTTTATGTCCAGAAGATTCTATTAGCTGATCTACTACAAAGCATTTTGCAGGCTTTGGTACCGAGATATCAAAGACCACAAAGTATCTTTTGTAGCATCTTCTCCAAAGTTGATATATTTTTCTTTCAGCCACGCTTTCATAGCGTCCTTGCTCCAACCCTTTGTTGGCCATTTTTGAAGTTGCCTACTATGATAAGGAGCATTATCTAAAACAATTAAAGGTGTTTCCAGTTTTGGCAAAATATCTTTTAACCAAGCTTCAAAGTTTTTCGAATTCATTTCTCCATGGTAATCTCCAGTTTTTGACTTTGATTTAAAAATCAGCATTGCATCTTCAACGAATCCATTTTCATTTCCTGCATTCAGTACTATATACCTGAAAAAAAGTAGAGTAGTATGTGGCAGTACAAATTATTTGAAATATTTTGCAGAAACACAAATCGGTCTTAACCAACGGAAGCTTTTATGGTTTTGGTCAATTGAGAAATAGTGGTTCTTGAGTTTAGACCAAGTCAAATTTGAAATGTTATGCAACTTTTTACCTAGATTGCTCGAAACATCTTTAGGGATCTTCATTTCACGTAATTAGAACACGGAACAGTGCATGTGTTGATGGTCTTAGTTAAAGGATAATATCAAAATTAATTTATTTTTTCAATTTTTATGTCATTAATGACTTGAAATTGGAAAATTTATTTCATCTGTTTATTTTTTAGAAATATGATGCATTGTTAAAAATATACTGTATTATACCCATTTTTGGTTTATTTTTAAGCACCTTTATGTTGTATAAATTATGGGTGAGGAGTGTGCAATTAAATAATTATAATACTTATTTCAAATCGGCTTTTTTTAGCACAATAAAACATGATACCATATCAGCAGTTTCGATTGCCGAAACATTGACTCGTCTGAGAACTTGGGCAAGAACACTGATGTACCATATTTTAATATAAAAATATTAGTTGTGTTTCCTTAAACCGAAACAAATTAGATTCTATGCGATACAGATTTACTTCACGTTTCAACAAAATACCTGTAAGCAGTTTTTATATTTTGATAATATATTTTTTTTTTCATAATTTTTAACGCCCTGTATTTTGAAAACGAAATATTTTAGATATATGTTTATATCAAATTCTTTTATAAAACCGCTTAAGAAATCACTACAAGATTTTTTTTTTTGGATTTCTGGAAAGCCTGTATCAAAGTAAGATGATCATTATTATTTTGTAAAATGTAAATTAAATTATTTGTTTAACTTTCATTTATTAAGGAAACATTTTTATCATATTAAGTAAAAATTTTTCCTAAAAAGGTTCAAACTTGTTTGATAAAACATACAGAAATTTAAGTAAGAAATTTCTCAATCTCCCCAGGAAATAAAGTATTAAAGTAAAAATGTAATATTTAACATCCTGCTAATAGGAAATGATCCAAGGATTATTTAAATAAAGCTTTTTGCAACCTGTTATAGATGAAAAAAATTCAAATTGTGTAGTGCAAATAACTGATTTATTACTTAAATTCCTCCCCAGATAATTTTCGTACTGATCGAGTGCTATTGTCCTGCCACGATCGTCTGTGGGTGCCATTTTGAAAAATCCATGTCTCGTCTATAAAGACTGGCTCAAATTTATTTTCCCCTTTTTCTTCGTTCTTTAAGTACTGTTCAAGAAAGTTTCTTCTCATTTTCTGAATTTGTGGTTTCTCCATTAAAGCTCTACGTGGGTCATCCTTTCTATATAAATATATAAATAAAAATGAAATGTGTATCCTCCAAAAATAAATTACACAGGTCTCCTGTGAAAAATTCTGCTTATTATTTTGGCCCAATTGCAACTGCTTTATATTTGTATCTAACATTTATTTGCTGTATGTAAATGATTGTTTACCTGTAGATAAATCCTATTTGCTTTAGTAATATGCCTAGACTTGTCCTTGCTCCATGGTATATTTCTTTTGCCTTTAATCGTTCCAACAATATTGAGACTGTTATTGAGGTACCTTCACAAATAAAAAATTGTTATGAAGAAATGACGAAATCTTAATATCCTATTTAATTTAGTAAAATTATGTTTACTTTTTGTATTCATTACAAATATTTTTTTGGGTTTTTTTATTTTTAAAACTTATATTTTCATTATACATACACCTTGACGGGTTAGAAAATGTAAACAAAACAAGTTAGAATAAAATATAACATATAAAATTTTTTAGAAATACTTACCCTCAGAAAACATCATATATATTTCATCTCTAATTTGTAATTTTGTTGCTTCATATCTTCAGTTTTTGGTCTCTTCCTTTTTCTTGTTTCCTTTATTGTCGTTATTGGGGCATTTAGGAAAGTTCTCACAGTTGTGTGGGATAAGTGTAAGCATTGGTTTCTAATTTGAATTTTAAAAATTCATAAAGTTGATTACCCAGACCTCCCCTGGCTACTTGTTTTAATTAGTAAATTAGCCTGTAAGGAAATTTTTTTAAATGTACATATTTCATTCTATAAACAAATATTTTTAAAGTGATTTTTGGATAAATGATGAGGGGACACATAAACTAGATTTAAACTTAAGAATTTTAAAAGTTATTTTTCTCTTATGACAATTATACCAGCTATATAAAATTTTGAAAAATGTTGGGGCTAAAATATGAATTAAGAGCTTCAAAATATATATTCCGGAAACGAAAAGTAAACCAAAACTAATTAGATGAAACAATCCTGTAACAAGACAAAATGAAAAGAATGGAAGTTAATATATTCCATGGGATTTATCCGTATTTTCAAAATATTTTGATGGTACTTGCTTACCTGAATTATAGCATTTAATATTTTACGAACAAGAGGTTGTTGGTAGATGGAGAAGTTTAATTTTGAATTTTCACTGTCATACGTTTTCAGGATTCTTGTGTACCAGAATTTAAAAATCATATCAACTGAATGATATGTATAATTATATCAGAATAAGAAGTTGGCACATGGGTGGAATATTTAGTTAAAATCAAAAATAGTGACTTGGCTTAAAAAAAATTGTTATACGAGTTCAACTGAGCAATTAAAGCACATCAAATTAATGATGAGGGAAGTTCTGGGTGAACAAATTTACTAATATTTTTATATGTGTACATTGATATAATTTTATTGACAACCGTGCAGTCACTAAGGTTTCACACTTTATTTTCAGGGTATTGTTCCTTTGTAGTCAGAAGTATGTTTTACTAAAACTGACAAACATTTTAAACACTTTCTGAATCACTTAAAAAACAAAAGTTAGAAACAAATATGACAAAAAAATGTTATGTAGTAGAAAATAAATAACAGTAGGGCTGGAGTCAACTATGTTGTTTTTAAAATCAACAATTCAATTTCTAAAAAGTGCCACTAATAACAATTAGGTATAAAAATAAGCATAACCCAAAATTTACCTCTATAGGATTACAATTAGGCAGCTTCCTTTTAACATAATCGTAAGTAAATTTAATCCAATCTTGGGCTATAGAACAGTTTCTTATGTGGCGGAATTTAGGACTCTGCATACCTGAAGAAGAAGGGTGATTCTCCATATCCTAAAACACAAATGTAAGTTGCTAAAAGTGGCCTCTTTCATATAGATTATAGGTTGGAAAAATGATAGGGTCCTGTATACTAGAGAGTACATTATACTAAGAATGGAGCTACGATTTCGTTTTCTTTTCCAAAAACTACCTTAAAGTACTCTAATAATCTCCTAAATCTTCACTAAATCCAATAAATACCTAGAAATCTAAAACGTTCCCTGTAAAAATAACTAAAAAATTTGTGCATGTGTACTATTTTGTTCATCTTATTTTTTTTCTTCCAAAATTAAGCATTTCAGGCATATGTTTCAAGGAACAGTTTCCCTTGTTTTCAGCTATTGTATTATTCTTTGTTATAATATTTTAAATATTTTTAATTACATTCTGTACAAGCTGTATTAACTAATCATAGTGTACACATTCGTTTGAAATACTGTGTATTTTCATAAAGCTCGACAGAATGTTGCTTAACGTTTTCGAAAGAGATACTACAAGAAAAAACCACTTTATTAGTTACTTACCGGTATATCAAGCTGATTAAAATTTTCCATATGTACATCCATACCCAGTTAGAAAACCTAAATAAATCCAATAAAAACAAGCACTAGTAAAGTGTTTTTATTATAATAACGATAGTCTAAAATTTATAGGCTATCAAGTGTTTAAAGTCACAAACACTAAACACTACAATATTAAATAGCGGCACAAAGTTTCTAAACTATTTTATATCGTAATATAATAAAAATATCGCAACGTTGTCGACAAAAATGCCTTTAGTAATATTGTTTGCCCTTATTATAGGACAAAATAAAGACACAGTTAGTCTGAGGCAAGGTTATGTAAATAACAGCGGCTTTCTTTTGTGTTCCTTGCTCCTGACCTGTGATATCTTTTATCTCTTTCATTATTATTAAGAGAAACAAGGAGGGAAAATCATCAGTTTTTTCCGATTTATGTTATGTCTGGAGTAGATACGGAGTAGGTAAGCGTGTTAACGTTCATATTTTTATACAAATATTAATGGGATATTTTGAAAACTTATAAACTTTTAGATAATAAAACATGTTAAAAATTATGAAATAAGTATAAATGTTGTTTCAATTGTAAAAATAACTTATTTTTCTCTACTCCGAGAGGAAGACAGAAAATCGAAATGAACGACCCTAGTTATATTTATGAGGAACATTTTTTTTTGATATATGGCAACTAAAAACCGTTACAATTACTAAATTTTTAAAGATATACAGCGTTTTGAGTATACATCAAAATAATAAAAATAACATTTTCTATATGTCTATTTTTATACATTTTTACTTCTATACATACATATAAATAAAATTGAAGTGTCTGTCTGCCTGTCTGACTGTCTGTCCGGACTAATTTTCAAAATGGCTGAACCGATTTCGATGAAACTTTAGAAACATGAAGAGGAAGTTGTCAGGAGTGATATAGGCTATTTTTTTTCTGTTTGTTCTGTCTGCCTGTCTGTATAAGCTTATCTTCAAGACGATTGAACCGATTTCGATCAAACTTTACAGACATGAAGAGAAGGTTGTCAAGACTCATATAAGCTGCTTTTTTCTGTTTGTCCGTCTATCACCACGAGCTAATCTTCAAAATGTCTGAACCGATTTCGATGAAACTGTACAGATATAAAGAGGAAGTTTTCAGAATTAATATAGATTGCTTTTTCTGTCTGTCCTGCCTGTTTGTCTGTACGGGTAAATCTTGGAAACGGCTGAACTAATTTCGATGAAACTGGACAGAGATGAAGAGGAAGTTCTCAGGAGTGATATAGGCTGCTATTTTTGCTGTATGTCTATCTGTCTGTTTGTACAAACTAATCTTTTTTAATTGTTGATAGTTAATAATAATTGTATTTATTGATTAGTTCCCAAGTTTTCCAAGGACGAATTCGCAGGTAAAAGCTGCGTTAAAATAAAATTATTTTCAGGCAGTAGGGCCAAAAAAAATATTTGATAATTTTTCCGACGAATATAGATCTAAAATATTTATCTTTCAATTTAATTTAGGAACAATTTGTTTTGTTTCGGACGAAACCGAGCAGTTATTAGATAAGCATTAGAAAAAGTAGTTTAATCTTTATTAATTTCCAAAAATAAATTGGTGAATTTTCGCGTTCAAAAATATAACATTGTCACGTAATATAGCGCCACCAGCGTCTATAGTCACGAAAAGCAAAGTAACTAATTTGGAAAGATATTGGCGAGTGTTCACCATTTTTTCATATATTTATACTCGGTCAATTTTGCTTAGAAATGTAGTTCGAAGATTTTTCAAAGCCTTTTAATGTGCCATAATTTACCCGTTTCTCCTTTATAGTTTGAAGTAAGAAATAACTAATCTTATTTTGACCCATCCTGTATATCAAATTATGACATATTGCAATGAATAACTTTTATGCAGAGTATACTATTTTAATGATGTTATCTGTTTGTGCATCGTATAATCATTAATTAGATCGGTCTAAATCATTGGTTTGACTAATAAATATAAATATTCATTTATTTTGTGCAAACGATCCGGGCCATAATAAATTGTAGAACATGTATATTTTAGTGCCCTGCTAAAACAGATGCATCAAAAGCTAAAGACCATCAAATTGTCAGTATACTTCCAGAATCACATTAAAAATTTTAACACGGATAAAAACGTAAGTTCGAAAAAAAATCTAGGTTAACTTAAAAATAATTAAATGCATATTTGGTAGAAACCAACTGAAAAAGCCCTACATTAAAAGGGCAGGCGTGCTTTGTTTTAGTTAGGAATAAAAAGCACTACTTCAGATTATAAGAAACTATCAGAAAAAGGTGGAAACTTTTCCCACTACTAGTGTACCGCCATCTGTAGACCGGTTTCGAAATAATTGGTTCTCGCCAATACAGAACAAGCAAATACACCTATGTTGATCTACTTGGAGACGAAGTTATTAAGAAATACTCGCCTAATTGTCATTTCCAGAAAATCCCAATGAACAAATCTAGTTTAAAACTAAATTACTAGATAATAAGTATCTTCGTAAAACTGTAATTTCGAGATTTCAAGAAAATATGTGAGGATATAGAAATTGACTTCATATGTATTGTTATTTGTTGTACGAGTCATAACTAAATATTGTGTAAAGTGTCGGCGAATGAAATAATATGTTGTATTTTCTTATTTTCAAATAGTTTGTGTGGTCCGTTACTTTTATAAATCAAATCGAACTTCCTCTCATCGGTACTTTGGTATTAATTGATCAATGTTGGAAAAGACATGTTCATGGAAAGATTTATTAAATTTTTATACAAAAAATACGTATTGATGAATTAAATTATTCAAACGCTGTTTTTTACGAAATATAGTTCGACTTAAAAAATTTTGAGTGAAAAATTTTAAGCTAATATGAGAAGAAAGTGGTGAAAAAAATTAATACTAAATGTTATGAAAATTTAAAATATCTATATACTAAATTGTTACTAGGACAGGGAATATTAGTCTTTTGATTAAAATTAGAGTATTCACTCCTCGAGGTCTAAGAACAGCCTGCATTCAACTTGACATGTTACTAAGTAGAGTTTGAATGTATTCTTAAGGGCTTGCGTCCCCTCCTATTGTGCTGCGAAATTTTTACAATTTTTCTGATTTCATTTATAGTGGTTTATTTTATTTAGGTGATCAAGATTATTTTTAAATCGAGACTGCATTGTGGTAATTAGTCATCTTAGTTTTATTATGCAGTAATAAGAACTTTTCATTTCCAATATGTAGAATTTATAGTAAAACATAATCTTACAGGATATTTTCGATATAAAAGTTAATGTAATTAATCTAGTCACTTTTACTAGTTCAGCACGTCCCTCCCAACTAGTACATCCCGATTTGTGAAAAGAATATTTTTCCGTCTCTTGATATCCTTATGGGAAAATGTGGTACAGATATTCATCATTAATATAAACTAAACGTCCATATTTTTAAAACAAGTGAATACATCCGCCTATTAGATGAATAACATTAGCGCATGTATAATTTTGTAGCGCTACTATACATTTATTTTCAATCAATAATTATAACTAAAGATTTTCAATAAAATAATTTCATATAAATAAACTGATTAAATTATAAAAAGATAAATTTTAATATTAGTGCTTTATTTAAAACAATTATTTTTACAAAGAAAAACACAACAAAATGTGATAATATAAGAAGAAGAATGGTTTGCATTAAAAATACGTAATTGGGAAGAAAAATAAGTTGTGTAAATAATTCTCAGTAGACATAAAGTTTGTCGCACTTACGTCTGGTAATTTATTTTAAATGTTGGCAACTTCTCCATAGCGACATAGAGCTTCAACCTTGAATAAACTTTAGTATATAGTTCATATATATTATTATATCTATAGTTCAATGTCCAAAACTCTCGGTTCGATATTTATAAAAGTATAAAAGTAAATTAAAAAAAAATTGCGTGGTTTATATGTGACCCTTTAATATTGGCGTTATTAAACTGCAATAATTACAAAATAAAAAGGTAACAACAGAAATTGTTTACTTGTATTGTTTTCATTGTAGGACGATTATTCGTCAGATGAATATAGTAACGAAGAAGGCAAGGATGGTGTGTACGATCAGCCTTCAAGTGCCAATAGTTCGTATGAAGAAGATGAAGATTGTTTAGGCATAAGACAAAGATTTGAAGAATTGGAGTTACTTAAACCCAGTACCAGCGGAATGGTGCCAAATTTTGACAGCGCTAAATCATCAATTCCAAAAGAAACACTATACGGATATATGGATCAGGTAAGGTTGCTCTATGAATTTTTCCTTGTAATCGAAACGCATAAACTCAGACTTTTTGAGGGTTTAGTTTTCTAGCATATATCTATATGAAGGTACAGATTTATTCAGACTAAACAAAATTAAAAAATGATTTCTTTAGAAAAAAATTTTAAAAAATTCAACAATCTAAAATATAAAGTTTTCTAAGCACCACATTTTACAAACACATTTTGAATCTTATCCTTAGTCTTTTAAAGAAAATACGCTTTTAATGTTGCTCCTTTGCAGGGGTTTTGAATTTACACAAAAGTCGGATTTGCACACAGTATTAGAAATTCGACTAGATTTTGATGGGATTATGGATAAAGACACACATCCAGTTATTGTAAACAACACAGTAGTGTCAAAACGTTCTGAGTACGTATACTGACTAAAACGTCAAACTTTTCAAATGACATATCAAATTGCACCCAGCAACCTCAGTGTTGCCAGTTCTCAAAATATAAACGGTTACCTTCAGGAAAAGAGAAAAGTTTGAAAAGATTTTATACGAACAGTTTAGGATTAATAAAAATTCTGTATTAATAACTTTTTGCATTTAAGATATAGTCAAAAGTGGCAAAAAATAAAGGATTGTGGGTTTTCCATCAGAATTGCCATTTTTAAGATATTTCTTAATAACAATTGTTTCAAATACCTTATTTTTATTGAAATACTAAGAGACAAGTTTTATGGAAAATACACGTCTCTAAGAATCTTAACTAGTCATCCTGCAAATGATAAAAATGTGTTTATTTGCGTTATGTACAAACAATGATTTTGCTGTAACATACTTGAGGTATTTTAGTAATATTTTAAAATGGATACACCTGCTGTGTCTAAATAAGGGCGTTTAATCGAGCATCAATCTATTTTGAAGTTTATTTTTTGATTACTCCCAGAACTTGATTATACACAATTAGATTAAAACTTGTAATCCTTTGAAATAAAATGTGATGTTGCCGACCACATCTATTGATTGATGAAGATTTTTTAATTTAAGCGTTTTTTGAGAACAGAAACTCAAAAGAGTCCTTTATGCGAGGTAACTGTTTCCTCATTATTAGTATGTAGATGGAAGTTATGTTTACTCAATTCCTTTTCCAAATTTTCTATAGTGAATAATCACCGCTCCGTGTCAAATCATTCTGTCTACATTGTTAGCTTCTTTATAGTGGCATATTTTTATTTTAAATAGAAAAGAGAGCAAACGCGAATCAATTGCACGGTTTACAGCTGGTTTCTTAATAATGGCTTTGTGGGCGTTATTAGAAAAAAAAATGTAACAATATTGATTGTTTACTTTTATTGTTTTTATAACAGGAAGAAAGCAGTGATGATACAAGTTATCAGTTTTCAAGTGCCATTAAGCGTCCTAATGAAGATCTTCAATATTACCCATCTAAAAGGCTTAGAGAGGAAGATCCAGAATTAGATGAACCGAGTACCAGTGGAATTAGGTCAACTTACAGCGTTGAATCATCGAGCCTACACGGAAATCAGGTAAGGCTGCTCTGAAAATTTTCTCTTGCAACCAGGATGCACAAAGTCGGACTATTTGAGGGTGTAGTTTTTAAAGCATCCATCTCTCTGGAGGTGGAGATTTCTTCGGACTAAATATTGATTACAAATATAAAAAAATCTAGTTGCCTTTTTAAAGAAAATGCTTCCTTTAATCATGCTCATATGGAGGTGTTTTTTAGTTTCAAAAATGTTAGTTTTTCACACGATGTTTTAATTCATTTTGAATGATGAAAACCCGATATTAGTAAATCGACTTTTGATTTTGATGAGATCATGGAGAAATACAGATAAAGACAGGAAATATTCTTGATTTAAAACAAAATATGAGGTCTAAGAAATAAATAGTCCAATAGTTTTAAAACCCACAAAACTGTTGAAATAAAGGTTTAAAGCGTATTTGTAAAGTCGTGGTTTTAAATGGTTTGAGAATTATCAAGATAAGAAAAGTGTGCATTTGTTTGTTAAAGACAAAAAGAAGTTTCTAAAATCGCCGAATATTGAATCAATGGATTAAGGTCAAATTCTCCCCTAAATTCTGTCAAACTGTATAAATTTATCAAGCACATCCATACTGCGATATTCAATAATTTTTATGTTTATCGTTTATGACCTTTTAATATCAAATAAGTTTTAAGCTGGTTTAAAATTGATTTTATTGTGACACTGTCTACATATGATTCATATCTGATAGATCGATACTTAAGCTCCAAAACCCTTTTGACAGTTGTACTTTGGTTGTCAATTTATTCCCAATCTAAACCGAGAAACACCTGTATATTCTATTTGTGTAAAAGTGTCGGATTTCGATGTAATGTGCGTATAACATATAAAATTTGGTTAAAGAGAAGGCTCCAGTGTTTTATTTTCTATGTAGTTGCCACAGATTCGAACGGATTCTTCATTGATTTTTTAAATAAATCGAGGTAAAAATAACAATTGAGAAGTGGGGTTTTAGAGCGCATTGTGAGTGATTCAATTGCGTTTTTTTTTTTTGCTTTTGGTCGGTCTTCCTGGTTCTGTTTCAGAGTTGTTGCCATTCAAAGACTCTTCATACGTGACTTATTTTTAGACTATGGTAGTGGACAGCTTTTTAATTTTTTAATATTTCAAATTTAAGGTTGATTCTAAACAGATTTTATATTACATTAGTTGCTGATATATTATTACTCAAAAAAATATGCGACAAGAGCGACAACATTCACATAACCTGAACTAACCGACATCTCGTGAATATACTTTCAAGTATTTCCTCGCCATCTGTGAAAAAATACACCTTTCCAATTCTTGATTTCCGCTATGAAATTTGATAGTTCTCTTTGGTTTTAAACCTGCTTCTTTTAATATTCGTTGCACTGTTTTTGAAAATAACATTATTTGTATTGAATTTAAAGCTCATTTTTGAGATGTGTTAACGTCAGCATTCGATTAAATGTATAAAATTTCTATAAAAAAATTGAACCGACTTCTAAAAGTGTGCTAAAAAGTGAAAAATAACTAGAAATTTTTATATGAAATTGAAATTTTTGAAGTCGGCGCCAAACTAATACCTAATAAAACGTGATTCGCACAAACAGATTAAAAATACTTTATTTATAATTGCTTTCTTATCATAATTTGTATATATTAGTAGTTATTTATTTCATTTAGAAATAATTTGGCGCCGACTTCAAAAATTTCAATTGCATATAAAAATTTCTAGTTATTTTTTACTTTTTAGCACACTTTTAGAAGTCGGTTCAATTTTTTTATAGAAATTTTTTTTCGATTTTTAGTTTTCAATTCATTATGATATTCATAAATTATTTGAACTAAGTCCTAATCGAGATTAGTGTACCTCGCAATGACTCCAAGGTGGCAAAAAAATACCCATTTTATCCATAATTATAAATCACCCTAAAATGAACCACTAAAAATTCTTTAATACCAATGAAATTGTGTCAAACGAATATTTAGTCTGTCACAGTAAATCCACTATCTTAAATTTCAAATTAACTTTAGATTGGTAATATAGCCCCCAAAACCTTCCAATATCGATATTTAGAGAAAATAAATTAATTTTTTATCCACCATATTGAATACGCCATATTGAATTTTTTAAAAAGAATTTCACATTCGTCATGTGTGACTCCGAAAACTCTCCTGTACCAATTTTGGCGAAAATCGGACAAAATTGATTTTTTTTTGTCCGCCGTATTGGATCCGCCATATTGAACTTTTTAAAAATAATTTCAGATTCTTTATGTAAGGCCCCGAAAACTTCCCCATACCAGTTTTGGGGAAAATCGGACAAAATTATTTTTTTCGTCCGCCATATTGAATCCGCCATATTGAATTTTTTTAAAATTATTTTAGATTCGTCATATGCGACCCCGAAAACTCCTCCGTATCAATTTTGGAGAAAATCGGAAAAAACGATTTTTTTGTCGGCCATATTGGATCCGCCAAATTGAATTTTTAAAAAATTATTTTAGATTCGTCATATACGACCCCGAAAACGCCCCTATACCAATTTTGAAAAAAATCGGACAAAATTGATTCTTTGTCGGCCATATTGGATCCGCCATATTGAATTTTTTTAAAATTATTTTAGATTCGTCATATACAACCCCGAAAACTCCCCCGTACCAATTTTGGAGAAAATCGGACAAAATTGATTTTTTCTTCCGCTATATTGGATCCGCCATATTGAATTTTTTAAAAATTATTTTAGATTTGTCATATCCGACCCCAAAAACTCTACCATACCAATTTTGGAGAAATTCGGACAAAATTAAATTTTTTTGTCCGCCATACTGGATCCGCCATTTTGATTTTTTTTTAAATAATTTCAGATTCGTTGGGTACAACACCGAAAATTTCTCCATACCAATTTTAGAGAAAATCGAAATAAATTAATTTCTTTGGCCGCCATATTGTAAGCGCCATCTTGGATTTTAGTGCACCAATTTCATCTAAAAAAATATGGGACCACCGCAGCAACTTCCTGAATATAACGTAAAAAATTTCATTCAAATCGGTGCAGCCGTTCCGGAGTAATCGGTGTACATTTATAAAAAAAATACATAGTCGACGAATTGAGAACCTCCTTTTAGAAGTCGGTTAAAAATTAATCCACGGCCATCAAAGATTTTTATACATATACGTATACTTTTTGCGTGCTCGACCAAGTCTTTGTATAAAATTTCCAGTCTCTTGTTATAAAATAAGATATTTAATGCTGTAGATTAACCTCTTTTGGAACGTTGTGCGATATCGTTTCGTCCATATCCTTCATTGTACAGAGTTATGATTTGTATCGCTTCAGCTTCCTTGTAGTAGCATATTATTGTTCTAAATAATTTAATTTCCTTTCATTTTGTAAGAAATATTGCATGGAAAAATGCGCAAGAGGCAAACATCATTAATATAAATTAAACATCAATTTTTCCAAAATAATTGAATATATTCGCCTACTACCTGCAAAACATCGGCATATAAGTTTACGGCGCCAATTTAAAATTACGTTCAATAAATAGTAATAATAAGAATTTTCGATAATTAACCTTAATTAAGGTTCATATAAATAAGTCGATTAAGGTAAAATAGATAAATTTTAATATTTAAAACAATTATTTATATAGAAACAAACATACGATGAAATCTAATGATTTTAAAAGAAAAACAATTTATACCAAAAATACTTAACTAAGGCGAAATGTACCCCGTGTTAATAATGTTCAGAACACATCATATTTATCATAAATTATATATGTATGGTCCGTCAGTATTGCACATGTGTGTTAAAATGAGGTTATTATAAAATAAAAATGTAAAAATAGTGATTGTTAATTTTTTGTTTTTTATTGTAGGACGTTTATTCCCCGGATAAGTCCAGTAACGATGAATGCAATGTTAAGAAATTAAAGTTAGATGAAGCCAGTACCAGCGGAAGAGTATCAAACTTTTATAATGTCGAGTTATCAGCACAAAAGAAAACCTTACATGGAACTATTTATCAATTAAGGCTGCTGATGCTTTTTGTGCAACGAGTTCCTGCTGGACAAGAATTTTATCTTTCGACCGAGATGAACGAAGCTGGCCTTTTTGATGATATAGTTTTACAATATGTAGAAGACGATATATCGATGTACAGATTTCTGCAGGCAAAACATAAAAATGATGATCAATATAAAATAGGACTAAGTGATCTCTTTAATAATAAAACAAAATCAGGATTATCTAAAAATAAAAGAAAAAACTCTCGATCGTCTAAAAATGCGGGAGAAGCTAAACCGTATCTCTTAAAGAAGTATTTTAAATCTTATTGCGACATTGAACAAAACGGTGACTTTAAAGATGCTAATTTGGAGGAGTTTTTGATGTGCACAAATGTCGGTTTTGACGATGAGGCTAAGAAATATTTTGAGTGTGCCGAAAAAAGTGATTCGATATTCAATTTCAAAGAGAAAAACGAAAAAGATACTAATCTAATTAAATACAGATTAACAAAGAAAGAAGAACAAATATCTGAATTAAGAGAAGAATTTCAAATAAATGATCAAAATGAAAAATGGTTTCTGAATTTTGTCGCAAAATTTAGGTTTTTGCCCGATTATGGAGATGATGTATTAAATAAGAACATTAAAAATTGTTTAAAAAATTGCTTTAAAATAGAAAATGTAAATTTAGCTGAGGGAGATTTGCAAAAACGTGTTCTTGATTGGTTTCAAAGCTATAACAATAAGACAAGTAGATATTTGCATTTTGAAGATAAAAAAGAGTTTTTTAAATCACTGAATATTAACATTGACTCCCTGCTGGTGGCAGGATGTTCCACTTTTTATTTTGAGGAGTTAAAGAGTTGCGGAAAAGTATTTAAAAATATTTCACCCCTGCGTAAATTTTTCGAACATAAAAAAAAAGACAAGATAAAGTTTATTATAACCACAACCCCAAAATTAAGCGTTACTAAGTTGAATCAGCTGTTTAACGAACTGGAATTAAAGCAGGATGAATTTATTCTTACGGACGCAGATAAATTACGGGGTAACGAAAAAATCTCCACTACATTTTTCGCCGCAGAAAGTTACAAATGGCTGGCGATTGAGTGTCAACAGAAGGAAATAGATTTGAGCAGAAGAGTGTTGAAGAAAATTTCAAAAATGAAAAATGAAAAGAGAGTCGTAATAATTGGCCGAAAAGACCATGTTTTGAAATTTAGACAATATTTGCTTTTCGACACGTCGTGTTTTTATGATAAAAATAATTCATACGAGAATTTGACGAGAAAATCACAAGAAAAAATATTGGAAAAGAAAATTGTATTTCAAGGGGAGAATATTAATTTAAATGAATTGATAGACATAAATTCGGGAGAGAAAATTATTGAGGAGCATGTATTGGAAAAAATTCTCACTGAAACTATGAAAATTGGAAATAATGATGCATTCGAATCGGATTTCTTAATAGAGGAGTGTTATATTCCGAGAAAATTAGTTCAAAAAAAGTTAAAGTCCGATATTTTACAAAATGTGGAATTTTTGAAAAATTGTTTGTTTATTATTTCAGGCATAAACCAGGATCAACTTAAACATTTAAAAATAAATAATGAATGGATTTTCGTGTGGGAAGACGGAAAAATGTTTGAAAATGGAATTGTAATTTGCGAGGAATTTAAATCAGAAACCATATTTGAGAAATTATGCGAAAATAATACGAAAAATGTTTATTGGTTGAAATATATAAAAGAGGAGTTTTTAATAAGAGAAGTTAGAGACAAGACCGATTTGCTTAATAAATCAGTTACTTGTTTCGAGGAACATGAGTTAAACAAGAACCAAATATTGGATGAAAAAATTCTAATTGTCGCTGATGGTGCGGGTTGTGGCAAATCCACTTTTATGACGAAAGTTGCAAGTCAACTTAAGCAAATAATGTCAAATATATGGGTTCTGAGAATTAATCTTTCATCTTATGCATACAAGCAAGAAGGACGGAAACAAGTCATGAAATCTTTGGAAGATATTCAATTTGAAAATACTGAAACTAAGAAAGCAACAAAATTTATGGCTGATCTGTTATTTCTTCAAAAAAATGAGAGTCAAAATAAACATTTTATAAGAGAACTTTTTATTCAATCGCTGGACTGTTTAAACGGAAATATGAAATTTCCTAAAATAATACTTTTATTCGACGGTTTTGACGAAATAAGTCCCACATTTAAAGAAAAAACTCTGACTTTACTTAAGGCGCTCCGGAATTCGAATGTCGCACAAATGTGGGTTACAACAAGAAATCACGAAGAACACAGTTTGGAAGAGGCTCTCGATTCATCTTCTTTCTCTCTTAGACCTTTTGATAAGGAGGAGAAAGTCGATTTCTTAGAAAAATTATGGAAATACAATTTGGCGCACTTCGATAATCTGAAACCTAAACCTGATGGCGAAAATATCTTAAGGTTTCTGACAGAAATAATAAATAACATTCGTAATTGTGATGATCACATGATTACGAACAGTTTTCGGGACTCTCAAAATCGTTTGCTGCCTACTCTTAATTATTCTGAAGTACAATATTTATTAAGCAGTGTTGTCTTTCCACGCGTCGCAGAATGTCTAATAAGTTACTTCGAAGACAACTATGAAATGTCAGGGTTTACTGATAATCCTCTACAAATTAAAATGTTGGCTGAAATAATTTTCTTTAAAAAGTTCAATTCCCTGAACAATTTGGACATATTTTCGTTATATGAAGAATTTATAAAATACAAGTTGAGGGTTTATCGTGACGATAAAGATGTTGCTGGAAAGTCTGTTGCAGGTCGTAAGTTCTTCGAAACAAATTTGGAAAATTTAATAAGAGATCACCAAGAAATTGCTTTTCAAACTCTGTTTCCCCGTTATGATAATAAACAGTTTAGGACAATAAAGAATAAAATAGAATTGACGAGGGCCGGACTGCTCGTAATTCATGACGATCGTCTCGAATTTGTGCATCGAAGTTTTGCAGAGTATCTTGCCAGTCAATATTTCACTGAAAAGTTTCATTGCCAGGATGAACAGAAAATTATTTTTTCAGATGTTTTAATAAATGAAAATAATTCATTAATACGAACGTTTTTAAATAATAACGAAAAATTTCTTGACAAATTGGGTTCCAAAACGGAACAAATGAATGAAATAATCAGGGTCAATAATCCCATCTTACTTTATCAAATGTTGAAAGAAAAACTGTACAATTTATTCATGAAGTTTCTTGAAAATTTGCCTCTCGACTTATCTGAACATCTTATTTTGTTTAATGAAATTAATGAAGGGAGAACAGTGCTGCACATCATCTTTGAATATATAGAAGACGATGAAATTTTAGAAAATATATTAAAAACAATAAAAGAGAGTGTTTCCTCGGAAACATTTAAAAAACTTTTCTCTAAAAAGGATAAAAGAAAATGTACACTATTACACTGCATTAATTTTTTTAGAGAAAATTCAGCAGCGAAACAAAAATTGCAGCTTATTAAACCTAATTGTGATACGAAGTTATTTATTGAACTTTTACTTCAGGTCAATGAAGAAGGAGAGACGGTATTACACCTTGCTTGTAGTGCTGGATTTGATATAACTGATTCGTTGGAAGTATCTGATGAAAATAGAGACAAAATTAGAGACCTTTTATTAAAAACTGACAATCATGGGCGAACAGCCTTAGTTAACACTATTCGTTACTCGAAAAACACTTCTCTCCTAACAACATTACTTAACTTTGTTAAATCAGTTTGTAACCCCGAAGAAATTAATGATTTATTTTTAATGAAAAATGATTCAGAGAACCTGCTGCACCATGCTTGTGGTGGAACGAACAAAGATAAGTTAGTTATATTTTTAAATGCCATTAAAGATAACCAAGAAATAATTAAAACACTTCTGTTAGACACTGACAAAGATGGACTGTCTCCATTGCATTATACTGTAAATTATTACTACTCTTTTCATAAGTTCAAGATATTACTAGATTTTGTTAATTTAAACTGTGATACAGAAACGCTGCATACAATTTTGTGTCAAAGAACAAAAGATGGAGAAACTATTCTACACATAGCCATGGAAACTTTCGTGAAATTATATAGATACATCTCGTTGACTCCTCTTGTGATTTATTTGTTTAATTTAGTTGGGAATGACAAAGAAATATTTTATAAGCTTTTATTAACAACTGACGAGAGTGGACGAACTGTACTACACTGTACTTCCTCTCAATCGAAATACCCTTTTTTACTAAAAGAACTGCTAGATTTTGTTCAAACAAATTGTAGCGAAAATATTTTATCTGAACTATTACTTAAATTGGATAATAATAAATCGAGTATATTACACTGGGTCTGTTTTCAAAAAGGCGTGGATAACTTAACTTTTTTATTAAATAAAATTAAAGATAATTCAGAAACACTTAATAAACTTCTACTCCAGAACGATAGCGAAGGGTACACTGCATTGCATTATTCTGTTCTTAACTGTGATAATTGTTCAATGATAAGTGCATTACTGAATTTTGTTAAATTAAATTGTGAAAAAGAAATATCTAAGAGTCTTTTATGCGAAGCAAATAATGAAGGTTTCAACGTGTTGCACGTTGCATGCATGCGAAACAGAGGTAAAATAGAATTTAAAAACCATCTGATATCTTTATTAAAATTTATAGAAAACGATGATACAATAATAAATGAACTTTTATTGAAAACATGTAACAACCACGGCTGTACTCCACTGCATTATACAGTCCGTGATTTTGATAACGCGTCTTTATTAAAAATTTTATTCGATTTTATAAAAAATTATGATTTTACAATGTTAAACACACTTTTATTAAAAGAGAGTAGTACAGGATGTAGTTTGTTGCACTTTGCTTGTAAACATAATAATGAAGAAAGCTTAAAGTACTTATTATACGCAATGCAGGATAACATCGCTCTACGCGATATACTTATATTAAAAGCTGATCATAAAGGGCAAACTATACTGCATTATTGTGTTGATAACCTTCAAATGTTAAAATTCTTCCTTGATTTCGTTAAATTACAGTGCGATCAAGAAATGTTCACTAAACTTATACTTAAATGTGATCAAGAAGGTCGTACAGGATTGCACACATTCTGTCAAACTAATGACGATAAAGAAATCTTGACTTATTTGTTAAGTTTAGTTAAAAACAACACTACTCCCGAAGTATTTAATATATTTTTATCTAAAAAGGACCGTCGTGGAAAAGCAGCATCGGATTATGTTGCTTGCAATATTAACAGCTCCCCTTTGTTGGAAGTTTTGTCAAATTCTGGTTTTCAATTAGAGAAATAATCGATGATTTTCGACTAATTGAGTAATAAGAAAATTCGATTAATCTCATTAATAATCGGAAAATTAATTAATTTGCTCACTGATTACTTTTTGATTTATTATTTATTCTAATAAATAGTTTTTTCTAATTAATCAATTTTACATTGCATGATACAAGTGAACGTGTATCAGTGGATTCCGTTCCTACTTTCCTATATATCGCTGTGTATCAAACTGTTTCAATTTTATCCGTATGTAACAAATAACTTATACTGCGTCATTTAAAAGGTTTTACATTTCAAATTAAATATTTCATCATACAACTATTTTCAAACTTTTGAAATAATAAATTGTTTAAAGTTCGTTGATAGTCTGTCGATGATTCATATTAAACTGCGTTTGGACTTAAACCGATACAAAAGTTACAAAACTCGTGTTTAAGTCTAATCAAAGGAACAAGAAAATTTTAGATAGAATCGAAAAACGTGGGTGGTTTAAATCGTCGACAATTGTTAATTTTCCCCTATTTCAAACCGAGGAACGCCTCCTTATCTGTCTTAAAGTATCAAGTTTCGACGTAATGTCCAAAATATTAACATTCCTTTGTGGGAGCAACTCCCATGCTTTCTTTTCGAAATTATTGCTAAAAATCTGAATAGATGCTGCATTGAATTTTGCTCCATGAATTAGAAGAGCATTCTGAGTGTTTCTTTTTTTTTTGTTTCGCGTGTATGTTTAATTTCCGATTTGACTTAATCAGTTGAAACTCGCTTCGTTTTTGTCGAAAACCAACTAAATTTTCAAACGTGAGAAATAAAATTTAGAATCCCTGGATGTGAACCGCACCAGTCTTCTTGGTTAGATTTCAGGGATATTATGCTTTAAGGGCGCTTCATAAGTAACCTATAAAAACTAATTAAATAAACAGTTACATTTGAAAGTTATGGTCATTTAAGTTTTCATCCTAGTTTTGTTGCACCTGTCAGGTATAAAACAAAAACAAATTGTTAATTTTTTATGTTTAAGGTTGATTGCAAACAAATTTCAGATTACGTGTAATTAAATTAATTAATTCTTGATATGTTACCATAAACATTATGTAGGTGGAGTGACATCATTCAAGTCAGGAAACTTGTGAATATAGTTTCAAATATTTCCTTGACTGTTCGAAATAGTTCTGATGACGTTATATTTGTATTTAGCATGTAACTCGCAAATTCTTTATTCCTGTACAGCGATTGGTGATTTGTTTATATTATTTCGTTTGTAGAAATAGTAACACCTGTAAACTTTTTCCAAAGAATTATAATCATACATATGTACGGGATGTCCCATTTTAGACATTTTTTGGGGTTATCGGAAATATTACCAAAGATATGGTGTTGCAGTTTTCACTTTAGTTTCCCATTTTTTGAAGAAACGAAATTTTCCGGTGTAAAATTTGTCATGGCTCTCTTAGTTTTTAATCTACAAAGTGATTTTGAAAATTTTCATTTTTTAGGCACATCTCGTATTAACGCATAACGTTAATTTATCAAAAAGGTAAAAACTTATTTCTATAGAGCTTTTATGCAGAGTTCAGTGGCGTAGTCAGTTTTTTTTTCTAAAAAGTCTAGTTTTTGAGAGATTAACCAAACTGATGATTTTTTAAACAGAACACCCTGTTTATTATTTTAGATTTGGATTAAGTGTAATTTAGAGTTTTCAAAAATATATAATGTGTTTACTGTGAAAAACAAGGTCAGAATTCGATATTTTCAATAATTTGCTTTACTTGTCATAGTACATCATGGCCAATTTATAAGAAACAAATGCAAAAGTTTACCAATAATAAATATACCAATAACTGGACATTTTAAAAGTTAATTTTAATGTTTTTCTACATTTTCAATTGTAAACACTTAATTATTAATACATTTTTTATTTTAAACAACACTTATTATAAAACCAGAATATTGAAATTTGATTGCAAAGAAACAAGAACAACATTATTTCATAAAACTAGAGTAACAAAAACAAAATAAAACATTGAAACTAAAAACAACCACGAGTTTTTTTAAAGATGGTTTTCAAAATGTCGGTTGTTTTCTCGAACGCAGTATCGGCAGAGTTTTGTTATTCTTCTAATTACATTTAAAAGAATCATAAATCTATTATGAAAAGTTTGGAAGGCCTAAGCAATTGCCTCATGAAATTCTGCTATAGAGACTGGAGAGGAAAGTTATTGCCCAGAAATGACCTCTACAGTCCCGAGTTGTGGCTCGGAGCACCGCCTTGTTGAAGATAAATGGAAATGAAATGGGCCAATGGAACATTTTCAAGCAATTCTGTAGTAATTTCCTTAAGGATTTTTAAGTATCTACGAGCTGTGAAATCCCCTTCATACATCCTGTAGGCTATGGATCGGCCAAAAATAAAACACGAGACACCAACTGGGAAGCACCCCTGGTGTGTCTTTTCGAAAATTAATGGTGATTTTCTGCAGACAATGCCTCGTGTTGTGACGATTAAAAATTCCCACACTTGAAAAATAACATTCCTCAAATCAGGTGACAAATCTGTCAAAAGATTCGTTGTTGCTGATTTGTTCTAAATACCATTTACAAAACGTTACTCGGCGCTGATTATCTCCGTGGCGTAAATGTTGCACTATTTTAAATTTATATGGACGGTATTTATACTTTTTCAAAATTCTTTCAACTTCTTCCTCTATTTTTCTAAAGGATGATGACACATTTGTTTATTTTCTCTCCCTGTCTTCTTCGACGTATGTTTTGGGACGAGGCTGAATAAAAGATCCGTGTTCAACTAGATTCCTTTTTAAACGAGCAGATATGTCTAGAAAGGGTTGTCTTCTTTTTGTATCCCTCACGTGAACAAAAAAGATCGCTAGATATGAGGAAATTTTCCTAATGATGACGATTTAAATACATTACCCATTGAAATATAATTCAGAAAATTTCTGAGGACTTTTACTGTTTCGTATAAAACATACTAACGTATTATACTTTTTATAATTATCATAAATGGTAATTGTAAATGTAAAATAAATAAAAAGTAGAATAAAAACACCTGGGTTACCCATAACTAGTAACAATCTGACAAAACTGTCAAGTTTTGAACATCTGCCTTTTGTTTCCTATAAATTGGCCATAACCTACTGTTACAAATTCTGACCTTGTTTTTCAAAAAAAAAAAACACATTATATATTTTTTAAAAGCCTAGATTATCCTTAACCAATATCTAAAATAATATACAGGGTGTCCTATTTAAAAAATGATGTTTGGTTAATATCTCAAAAACTAAATTTTTAGAATAAAACTGACTGAGCCACTAAACTATACGTAAAAAACTATAAAAATCAGTTTTCACCTTTTTGATAAATTAACGTTATGCATTAATACAAAGATTTTCAACCTGTAGACTAAAAACTAAGAGAGCCATTACAAATTTGACACCGAAATCTTTTGTTTCGTCAAAAAGTAGAACACTAAAGTCAAAATCGCAACACTCTATCGTTGATAATAACTCGAATACCCCCCAAAATGGGACACCCGTACAGGCTTTTTTATATTTAGCACCATATCTAAAGGCTTTATTACGAGAGATGGATAAAACTTTAAGTAGGAAAATTGTAATATTTCTTCGATATTATATTTCAGATTTGTTGTTGTAAAGTTGAGAAGAAAAAGGAATTTTAATTCTTTAAATGAAACACTCTGTATATTCTCTGCTAAAATAACAGTTCTTTTCTTCCTGATTTCATAAATGTATAATAAGTAGGGTTGGGCCAACAACGATTATTTAAATATTTTAGTTGGAATTATTAATAACCTAATATAAAAAACGAGAAGGCCTGGAAAACCAATGCTTTATTTTAATTTGCATTGTGACGTTTTAATAATTCTTATTATTGATGTATTATATTGATTAATACACGCTGTGACATGGGCTATTCGGAAGAGGAAAAATATCAGATAATTTTTTTTGGAAATAATTATAATAACAGGAGTAATAATAATAATAAGATAAACAAGTAGATATTTTTAGTATCAATATTGGACACCCAATAATACTAATAAAAAAAAAAATAAATTAGAAAAATCTTTATACATTTTCAACATATTCTCCACGATTAAAAATATTATTTTTCATTTTATTATTAATAAAGTTTCAAATAAAATCTCTGTGGTCATGGTTAAGCAATATTACTGTGCGTTCAATTTTTTTCTTAATATTTCTATGTTTTGGGGTCTTTCATTATCTGATTTTTTTAAGAGCCCCATTAAAAAGATCTAATGGACTTAAATGTAGGCCATTTGTCGGTCATCTAATTGTGCCATGCCTTTGAAATGAAAAGTTATATCCATTGTTGAGGCACTTACTTATTGGCATCACATTGTGGTGCGGTGTGCCAGATTCAACAATTGTATCGCTGAACTGGGTATTCTCTAAATGATCTTCTTTATTATTTTCAATTAAATATAAATATCGCTCACCATTTAAAATTCCATTTAAAATAATTGGCCCAATAATCTTATTTGCCAACATACTTCGGCAAACGTGAAATGATTGCCGACCCTGCATTTTTACGACTTGTATTTTGTGGAGGTTATCAGTTGCCCAATAAACTTTATTCTTTCTATTGACTAATCTAGACATCATGAATGTTGGCTCGTCCGTGAAAATCATTTTATTTGGAAACTTCTCATCTTGTCCAATATGGCGTACCATTGCTAAACACACTATTGTAACCGTTGCATTATATTTCCTGTAGTTAAGGATGATATTTATAAAACTGCAGTGTGGTGTAAATTTTATACCAAGTTTTATTAAAATATGTTGCGGCATTAGAAAAATATTTTTCCAGATCTTCTAAGAATTACCTGAACTAATAATAATTTGTTTTACAATGCTAGAATGAAAAATTACTTTTTCTTGATTTTTCACCTAAAACTTTTCATTTCATTACATTTTTTGGCATTGTATCTTATTGTACCAGTAGACGATACTTGACGACCAGGACATATATTACGGTGTTCATGTTGTACTCTGGATATCTTTTTATTATTAAAATAATAATGATATTTTTTCTTCTTTCGAATAGCCCACGTCAAAACATGTATTAGTCAACATAATATATCAATATAATAAGTATTCGAAACCATATTAAAACGTCACAATGATAATTAAAATAAAGCATTTGTTTTTCAGGCGTCCTTGTTTTTTTTTTAAGATCAGTATATTAATAATTTAAACTTAAATAATGTGTAGTCCGAACTCCAACTTATTCTACATTTTTGAAATCGGAAGTAAAATAATTTTCATTCTAACAGAGAATGTAAAGACCCCCTGATAGACCTCAGCGGCGGGAAGTGTGTGTCCCTGTTAAATCATTTTTTCAATATCTCAAAACCTAGTGAAAAATTTGTTTTTTGCTATTAATATCAACACGTTTTTGAATAAAATACCACTTGGCAGCATGGCTGATCAGCCAATGCCAATAAATAAATAAAAAAAAAGAGAATATACAGAGTATTCCATTTAAAATAAAATTTCATTAAAAAATTGAACCGACTTCTAAAAATATGCTAAAAAGTGAAAAATAACTAAAAATTTTTGAAGTCGGTGCCAAACTAATACCTGATAAAATGTGATTCGCATAAACAGATTAAAAATACTTTATTTGTAATTGCTTTTTTACCATAGTTTATATACCAATATATATATATATATATATATATATATATATATATATATATATATATATATATATATAATATGTAATCGAAGATTTTCGGGCATATCGTGTATGTGCTGAGTCCCTCTCAGGACTGCAAGGCAGCTGACGTTTCGGTGAAATCTCATTCACCATTTTCAAAGCTCACTGTATGGAGTCTACAAGCAAACGATTATAATATTTGATAAATTATTTGAACTAAATACTATGTATTTTTCAAAAGTCTTTATACTATAAAAATTTCTATTTTCCAAAATCCAGAACAGCCTATCAATTTATCAACACGGGTTTTTAATAAAAGATGAAATGACTAATCTTTGCAGTATCTTCTCCTGTGTCTGCAACGCCCTTAACGACAGAAATGAAATCGATGCCATCTACACTGATTTTTCACAAGGCTTTCGATTAGTTCAATCAGTGCATTCTATGGAAGAAGGCATTTAATCAGTTTCGTTTCTCTAATACACTTTTCAGAATATTAAAATCCTATTTCTTAGACGATCGCCAGTTCGTAGAGATTGAGAGTTTCATATCAGATTCGCTTTTGCCGACGTCGGATAAACCTTAAGGTTCCAATCGAAATAGTTTGTCAATGGTGTGTGTAATAAACTCGATCTGAATATTTCTAAATGCAATTAGGTATCTTTCAGTCGCACATACTATTTAATTATTTAATTAATGCTTCTACCTTGAGTAGGCTTGCTTGTGTGGGAGATATGGCATTTGTTTTTGATGATAAATTCTTCTTTATTTCATATATTGATTACATGGTAAGCATGGTATCTTGATCATTAGAATTCACATTAAAAAACTGTAAATACTTTTCTGATCTATCTACATCTAAGTTATTGTATTACTGCTTCGTTAGAATCAAATTAGATTGTGGTTCAGTCATATAGTCTCCTGTATATAACTGTCACAAGCATTTTATGGAATCCATTAAAAAAAAAAGATTTCTGAAATATGCAAGGTTTAAGGAGGACGGTATTTATTCTGAGCAGGATATTGACCAAAAGTTGATTCTGACCAGGTTTGGAAAACTCCCTCCAACCTTTGGACCGGATTCCCAGTCGGTAACATTTTTATACAATTTCCTAAAGGCAAAAATTGATTGTTCATTTTTAGTGTAGCAAATATATTTTCTGGTACCCAGTATAGGTATCAGGCGTCAGCCTTCCTTTTTCTTAAGTACCTAAGATCAAATGTATTTTGTCCCAACCCAATTTATGATATATGTCAAACGTTTAAAACAATTTCCGACCTTGTGACATTTATTTTAACAATCTTGCAATAATTTTGAGGCATCCACAAGAGGTGTTTAGTTATCTGTAAGTCTTGGTTTAGTTGTTTGCATTGTATTATTATTTTAGTGTTGCGTTTTTTACATTTTTAAGATGGATTAGGGTTAGTTAAGATTTAAAATTTAAAATGAAATATAAAATTTATGAAGTCTAATCACTTGTAATTGGGCTTTTGCCTGTTCGAAATGTAGTGCTGAATAGATAGATAAATAGGTAAATAAATAAATATGTATATGTAATATGTAATTGTATTTTATAATGTATTGTTATTAAAAAGAAATAAATAAATGAAAAAGCTTTGTAGTTTATGTTGCTTTACTTATTTAAATTGACCTATTAATTACTGGAAGTACTTTAAATTTGTATGTAATGCAGAAAGAGTATAATTCACTGCTCAAATATCTTTTCAGTTTTCGTTATGTCCTTGTTATCGCAAGTAGGAACCATTAAATAAAATTGATCAGAAAACAGACACCTTTTTTTCAGTTATGAACTTGTTAACAAAATTAGCATAAAAAAGTAGAGCCACAATTGCATTTATTGTTAGTCGATATTCATCATTTTTTTAACTCTTTTTTTTCGACTATTTTATTTTACATATGATAAGTTTTTTGATAAATTATTTCTTGGAAGTAAAATCCAGTTAGTTAAAACAAAAGTAGTTCAATTTTCCATGATTAAATTTAATCCGAGAGTAGGTCCGTTTATTGATTCGGTTTCTTAACAAAATTGGCTGACATTTCAGCAAAATTTCATTTGACATCTTCTGTGCTTACTAGTTGAAGATCAACTATTGTGATTAATACGAATTATTTCGTATCCAATATGTGCGATCTAGGGCAAAACATTTACAAGATATTTTCAATATAAAAGTCAAACTTAAGTCACTTTAATTTTTCAATGTCAGAAAAATGCTTAAGAGACAATAAAAGTTATTTATATTGAATAATGGCTAACATTTTTGAAATAAATGAAAGTATCTGGCTGCGAGACGAATAACATCGACTCATATTTGAATATATCGCGCCAATTTAAAATTATTTTCAAGCAAGAGGCATAACGACAAATATTCGATTATTTTCTCCACAAGTGTAAATCTACAATATTTATCTCTCAGTTTTAATTAAAATAAGTTGTTTAATTTTCGTCGAAATGGAGCAGATCAGAAAAGACAAGTTTTAACTACGTTTTCTGTTTGTTCATGGTATGATCAGCCATTTAGTCCAATTAAATGATTAGTAGATATAACTCATCATTGCAACATATACACGCTTTTCCAAAGAAGTTCAAAAAATTGACTTTAAAGGAATCGTTTTGAAAATAAAAATTATGAATTTTAGGAAATTTAAAACTGCAAAATTCAAATTAAATATATTGTTTTATCCCTGGCTATTGAAATGAACCCACGACTAAATACATCTTTCTCTCTCTCTCTCTCCCTCTCTCTCTCTCTCTCTCTCTCTCTAGCAGCCCAATTTGGTCCTCTCCTTGACATAGGCCTCCTCTAGTCTCTTCCATTCCAACCTATTTTCTGCAATTCGGAGTCAGTTTCCACCTGCTTTCTTTTTTTATATCATCTATCCATTTTTTGGGGGGTTTTCAATATTTCTTTTTGACCACCTAGATCTCCATTGCAATATATGTTTTGTCCACCTTGTATAGTCTTCGTCAATTATTCGGTCACATAGTGATATTCCTAGTATGATTATTTCTGTTGTTCGCTGCCTAGTACGCAGTTTATTGGCTGCTTTAATTGTTAATGTAGTTGTTTCCATTCCATAGGTCATTAGTGGGAGAAAGCACAAGTCAAATATTCTTCTTTTCAAATTAATGGGAATATCAGGGTTTTTAAGAGCGTGTCCCAATCTTCCAACTGCTACCCATGACATTCTAATTTTTCTATTTATTTTCGCTTCTTGGTTTTCTTTCCCAAGTCTAATTAGATGGCCTAAATACACATATTCCTCAAATCTTTGTTTTTCGTTGTTTCCTACATAAAGGAGCGTATCTTCTGGAGACCATATTTTGGTTTTTGCTAAGTTCATGCTTAATCCAACTTTCTTTCAAGCATTTTTCAACTCAGAGAGCATTTCTTGTAACTTGTCGAAATCTTCACTTATTAATACCACGTCATTCGCGAAACATAAATGGTTGAGATACCTACCATCGATACTAATGTCCTTATGTTCCCAGTTTAGTTTTTTAAAGATATCTTCCAGTGTTAAAGTAAAGAGGTTAGGGAAATTGTATCTCGTTGTCGCACCACTCGATCGATATTTATCTTCTGTGTTTCTAGGTCCTCTGTAATCTTTACATGCAGTGTGGCCTTATCGTAAAGATATTTCTGGAGATTTCTGTATCTGGAGTCAATCCGTGCATGGTCTATTGCTTAAAATATGACTCTTCAACTTCAAACTCGCTAAACACGGATTTTATATCGTGAAGATGTTTAAAGCAAGACTGTACATGCACAGCTCCATTCGTCGTTTTTGGACGTAGAACCACGGCAAAGTTAATTTTCAGCAATAGCCCAATGATTTGATTTATGGGGTATTAGAAAAAAAATTAGTAGCATATATATATATCATTTTTCTAAGCGTTCTAAGAACCTAAACCCAAGAAAAGACAAAATAAAAGAAAAATGATATAATCTATGGTTCAAGAATCAAGAAAATAAACATATATATATATATATATATATATATATATATATATATATATATATATATATATATACATATATATATATATATATATATATATATATATATATATATATATATATATATATATATATATATATATATATATGCATCTCACACGGACGAATCCGTGGAAACCGTATAAACATATATAAGCCAGCTGACGAGAGGTCGGCGAAGCCGCGTTCAGTGTTGCATGCTTCCTTCCGATCTGTCCTTTGCACAGCCAGGTGCATGTCGGTACCCTGATGAGTCTAGTGAGAGACGAAACATGTATCTCTGCCGTATCACTGTGGCGGGGAGGGTAAGCTCTGACTTTCTTCTCGGTATGGTGGTACAGGTAGGCCACCATTTCGATGGTGGTGGAATAGGATGAATTGTGTTTTATTACAGTTTATTCTAACTGTGCAACCTCTAACACAGAAAGGATACGATGGAGCGAAGTTTGCATTCACTGTTTCGCATTTTACTTCACTTACATACGGAGCTGCATATAGTTGTACGTTTGCTGAATGTGATTTCAGCACTACAACAGCATCATGTGGATATAACCACTGCTAATGCATCTCACACGGACGAATCCGTGGAAACCGTATAAACATATATATATATATATATATATATATATATATATATATATATATATATATATATTATATATATATATATATATATATATATATATATATATATATATATATATATATATATATATATATATATATAAACACAATTTGTTACGGTTTAGTTCTTCTACAACTAATATTATAAATATTTATACCAATGAAACTGACACTGGCCATAACCGTAGGTCTTATTTTTAACAAATAGTTTTTTTCTTAAATATCAAAATAAAAACCAAAAATTTATTCACCTACGACACGTTATAATTTGCGTCACCTAAAAGTGTGCATTTAACTAGCGCAAGAGGGGCTTTATCGAGAGAATTTATCAAATAGTTAAATTTTTCAACGTTGCTCAAATTGCAATTAGTGTGTATGAGCGAGTTCAATAAATCATAGAATGTTTTCCATGTTCGAATATCACCATAGAAAATCAGTATTTCCAATTTGGGCAACCGCTTGCTATTAAATCAACGATATTCGAGTGATTCTTATCAAAATCATGTTTAATACTTTCCAGCATTTTATAGCGCATTTTAAAATGTAAACGTACATTTTGATCTGTTCGAGCCTTTTCCGCGATATGCAATAATTCTTTGATGCGAGAATTTGCAGCATTTCTGCGAGCAGTATATACGTCAAGTTTTGACATTTTCAAATCTATTATTTACTTCTAATCGAACAATATTTAATAAACAACAAATCAATAAAAGATATTATTATAAAATTTCCACTTGAGCACCAGTTAATAAATATAAATCAATAAAAAATATTATTTTTTATTACTCTAAAATGAGAATCAAATACGCGGTTTCACTTGTTTCCAATGCGTTACAAAATTTAAGTATTTTATGCCTAAAATTTCACGATACTGATTCAGCTGGTCTGCCCTATCCTCGAAAGTGTGATGTGAAAGGTGATGTGAATGGCAATAGGGATGGCGATGTGACCTTTTTGACAGTAAAATCCGTATTCTTGGAAAGCCAATATTGCCAGATATGAACGTGCTAAAACCCAAGATTTTCAAAAAATAAAATGGATGACAGATTGAATTGACCTGTCAGACCGAAAATGTCCGTAGTATATGGTGTTGCCATTTTAGGTAAAAAGTAGTTTAGGTACTGTAAATTAATCGTCAAAAGTAAAAAAAAAAATAGTGCTGTTATTGTTTTTTTGTGAAGTTATTGATTGCTAATACAATATTTGTACTTTGCCTGGATTAAATTTATCTTAAATTGACACTCTAGAACTGCTAAACAAAAATGCATACAAAGAGCCAAGTACTGTAATATTCTAATATATAAAGAAAAAGGAATATCAAGAAAAGCAGCAATCATATATACAAAGTAATATACTGACAGTAATTGCAGAAAGTCAGCACTGATAAACCTTGAAACAGTGAAAATTACAACTCTGCTTAGTATGACTAAACGCCATCATCCCAATCCACTACGGAAACTAGCCAATCAGCCAGACAGAAGACGTCCATTAAAGATACTGGCGGATCTCACATTCAACTTTTAATGTATATATTTTTAATTTCATGTACCATAAATAAGATTTTTATGCTGAAGGACCTCATTCGTTGGTCTGTAGGGTTCATATTTATATGTCTCGATAAATTATAATCATTATATTTATTTAATGTTACTGTCGTATAGTGTTTAACACAGTCTAATTAAGTTAAGTGCTGTAGTTAACATAATTTAAATATAAAAATTGTTACTTATTTAAATAAAAGTTTCAGATAGCTTACAAATTGTGATTTCTCAAATTTATTATAAGTTGTGTCATGAAAAGAATTATGTTAGACTTAACGTTTAAAAGTAAGATATTCGGCTGTTATGGACACAAGTATTTATGTTAAATCCATAAGCAGAACTGGCCCTAGAAAAACATTTTTAAATAGCACGCTCATACAATTGAGTTATGAACAGAATCTCCTGTAATAATTTTATATGTCTGTAAAATTTGATTAAAATTTGCGAGACATGTTCAACTGTCTAAGGATATTTTATTAAAAAATTTGAAAATATTGAAATTATCGGGGTACCACCTAATTAACGTTTCAACTGTTCATTCCGAAAATAAAACGTCTTAAAGAAACGGTTCGTCAACATATTATTTTTTTAATGCGAGTTATTTTGAAGAACCAAAAATAAAATAAAATTTTTTAATTCTATTTTATATTTTGAAATCCCTGCGTTAAATATGTCATTTAGCGGCTGACATGTCATTTGCGCATGTTTCACCGTTCCCTTACCTTTCACCGGGCCAACGAAGATATGAGTGATGAACATTTCAAGAATACGCGTTCGCCACCTTTTCATCGTTCACTTCACGTTTCCCAGTTCGAGTATAGGGCCCCAGGACTAGTGGGTGCAACGGTATGGAGGGACTACGACCATGAAATTACGTGTGACAGGTGCGCCGTCGAGACTTTTAAAGGCCAACGAAAAAATTCTAGAAATGGTAAATTCTCGAAGAAAATTTTCAAAATTTAATTAAAGAAAAATTTTAATTTTGTGAATAAAACAACGAAAATGCGGCTCGAAATGACCAAAAAATATGTAGGGTATTGAGACAAAGCGTAATTAGTGGACTGTATATAGGTTGGTTGCGGAGATGAGAAATTATACAAATAATATGCGAATACAAAATACGGCGACAGCGTGACACCAATACTAAATTGGCCTATCTTGTAGTTGAAATCACTTCACTAATTTCTTCTTCGTGGCCACCAGGACAATTCCATGCTTCACAATGCAGGAACTAGGAATCGAGGACACTGTCACTATATTTTGAAGTAGTTTCTGAGTCGAGATCTAATATATTTGAGAGCAAAACGACAAGCCTTTTCGATAAGGCGAGGGACGTACAATACATCGAGTACTATACTATATGACTACTACTGTACTACTACTCTGTACCTTTTTACATCTGTCCAAATGCGTGAGGGCCAGTACAATGTGCCACGTGTAAACGCGAGTAAAATTAAACTGAAAAGTAATGACACCTAAACAACGTTTTTACGGAATACTGTGAGCCAAGAAAGACTTTCTGCTTTGGCAACGCTTTCTAAAGAAAGGGATCTTATCGAAAACATACCTGATTTCAATCAGCGGATTATTGATAAGTTTGCAAATGCGAATGGATTTTCTTTATAAATAATTCACACAGTAAGTTATACGTACATTTTGTTTTGACTTATAATTTTAAAATTTACTGACTCCTTTATGTTTAGTTATTTAAAATACACTGCTTTGTTTCATATTAATTCAATTTCTAAAGACTTTTATTTCATCATCCACCGGTGCCATGGCAGGTTTTATACATATCTACGTTTTTAATATACCACTGGAATTGCAACTCCTACTTTTTTAATGCACCAACCGCCACTGTTGTGGCATCTTTTTCGAAGGCAGTTTAATCTTTTTATATAAATTTGATTAGGATATAAGTTGAATACATCGAACGGAAAACATATTTTTCATGTTAAAAACGATCAAAATTGAAATCGCAATTGACAAGTAACAAAACAGCTGATTGAACTTATTCCATATCGTCGAAATTATAAAAAGATTCAAGGATAAATACTCTTCAATTTATATGTTTCTTCAAGCAATAAAAACAAAAAATGTAATATAGATCGTTGCAACTCTTTTAAGCTCCAAAAAATGAGGTTATTTTTAGTCCTCGACTATTTTGGATCTAGTGCTAGAAATTACAAAATATTGGGTCGTTTTGGTATATTTTCAAAAATAAGAAAATAGTTTCGTTCGACCAGTCCATTTTTTGAGCAGTATCACTTAACCGCAACCATAGGATGATGGTATTCTAGAGAAAGTTCATATGCTCCTATGCGGTCAACTACGATTAGTTTCCGCGAGCATGTGAATGACCTCACCAATGTAATCATTTTTACTATGAATGTTAAAAAAAAATTATCAAAAGTATGTCGAATGACAACGTATTTCAAAGAATAAAACAGATTTATCTTCCGTTATTTTTAAAAATGAATAGTTTTCATTTTCGCCGAAATATAGCACATCCACATAATCAAGTTTTATGGGAATTACCCAACTCTATTCATTATAAGTGTTTATTTATAATCAGCAGCGGTTTGGTCCAACTAGGGATGCGCGATACTCTTAAAAGTATCGATATTTGGTATCGATCCGTATCGCAAGAAGTGGTATCGATACAGGAAAATATCGTTGTCAAAAAAATCGATACCTAGAATATCGATATCTTTACGGTACGGATATTTGCACAAAAATCTTCGAAATCGCGTTTGAATTTAGACAACTACTATTACAATGGATGAATACCGAGTTCCTAAATCAAATATATATAAAATACACACAGAAAGCGAGAAATATAATAATTGTTTAAGATAAAGTTGCACAGTAACGTTACTATCTATTATCGCAACGTCGTCAGTCGGTCGGTATCTGATTCGCGTACCTGTTCTAAGGGTATGCCGGTGCCATGATCTGATACGATCGCCGCTAAATCTGACATAACATCTGCGCTAGTAACCGTTTCTGATATTTGAGAATTATTTGTCCTGCAGCACTCGTGAGTTGTTCCACCAGGAGTTGTCTCTTTAGGTTGTGTTTGGTGAAGCCTAAATGCCAATGCTTCTGGGTTAGCTGGCATTAGGTTAAACTCTATGCTACTATCATCAATGAATCCCGGAAATCGCTTAAACTCCACATCAAAGGATGACGTATGCACAGGGTTAGTTTGAAAACTTTGGAACATCGGACGTGGTTCCGGAAATTGAAAGGTAGGGCACCGCGCAGGCGGTGCCGAAGAGGACTCACCAAAACCGCCCGACCCGGCGAAAAGCCAAGCCGCCTCACCTTTCTTGATGTTTTTCGAGGGCACCTGAGGAAGATGAGCCATGTTCTTAAATTTGGAACAAGAAAAACTTTTATGCCGAAATTTAAAAAGGGATATGGGGTTGTGCGTCTGGGAAGCGAAGAAAAAATTTGAAATTTTTTTTTTAATTTTATGAGAGTTCAAGTGTTATACCAATTATCGTTTGAAAAAATAATTCCCATACGGTCAAGTATACTTTGTCGTAGCCAAATATTTTTGAAAACGCAAAGATCCTAACTTTTTCGAATAATTATTTATTTATTCTAAGCCGATAAATTGTTTAACTCAAGTCGAACACTAAAGTCGCACCTCAAGTCGCAATTCCCCGGTACCTTTTCTCCATGGTTGATATATGCTGATGGAATCGTTCGCCGTGCTCATCACTTACAGTTCCGCAGTTGTCGGAAAAAAAGTCCAGATGTCAGTGTAGGAAATGAATCTTTAGAGACATATTGCAACATATTTTTTGATAAGAAGGCAGCATATTTTCAACAAGAGTAACGTAATTGTCAGCTTTTTTATTTCCGAAGAAATTAACGAGCACAAGGCGAAAGTCATTCCAAACATTTTTGTGTTGTCTTTCAGAATATTTCGAATCTGTGGCCCAACAAAAATACCTTCTTTAATTTTTGCTTCGCTTAGCTGGGAATTTCTGACGCAGGTACTGAAAAGCTGGCCCATCTGTATTCAGTGTCTTAACAAAGTTTTCATTAGGTCCAATTTGATATGCAGTGGTGACAACAAGGTCTTTTTGAGTCTACCAATGGCATATGTTGTACATTCTTTTTACCTCATCCTCAACCGACCAGTCTTTTCTATTGTAATAAAGTGCATTTGTCTGACAATCCCATTCACATAAAAATAACAGCAAAACTCGATATAGCCTGGCTGCAACTCAAGTAAAAGTGCAATCACCTTTAAATCGCCACAGATCTGCCATTGGTGTTCATCATATTTTATACTTGTCAATATGTACTTCACTTTGTCATATGATTCTCTCATGTGAACTGCATATCCAACAGAAATAGACCCCTCTATTGTTTTATCACGTGCATTCTTGCATATGACATAACCTATCTCTAAAACTTGAACTAATATTAAAAAGATAAGTTTGGTTTCGGTTTTAGCACACCAAAAATATTAAGACTTATGATAAGTCGATATTATTTTAGATAAATTTTGACTGTTGTCCAGTGTAATTAAATAATTCGGGCGTCAAGGGAGGGTTTCTTAGCCACTTTTAAGTCCACTCAATATATTCATGCATTTTTATGTTTTTTGGCCCGAAGAACCGATTTTTCGCGAGTATAAAAAAGGATAAAATTATTATTAACAATTTAGTTGTTCAAATAGCTATATACAATTATCTTAGCTATTTATGGGTGCTCTACTCAGTCAAATCGATTGTGTTATTTATTAGAAACGTTCTGAATTTTTAATTTTTAAAAAATATTAATTACAAAAAAAGTAATGCACAAATAATCTAACAACATTGCAAAATAAAGTTCATCCCTAATTAAATCGATTATAACACGGCTAGAAGACTAGAAGTACAATAGTGGTCTATAAACGCTTAAATTGAAATAAATTGTTCAGACTCTTGAACGAAGTTTGGTAAATATTTTTCTGTTTGTTAATAACAAAGTTATTCATATAACATTTATAAAGATATTTGTTTATAAGCTTTTCTTAGTGATACTTATACAATACATTCAAGTATCAGTATGGTATCTTAAATTTCAATAAAGTAACTGAAAAGATATTTCAACTTTCTGTACAATAAAATTAATTCACATAGACCCTAATACTAAAGGAATTTACATTATTATTCAATAAACATTGCATGAGATTACGGGAGATGGCGCAACTTGTATTGAACTTTTTATTTAGTATGATATAAGTTGCTTAAAGAACTCAATTGTCTTATGATAAGATGTACAGGGTGAGTCAAGGATTGGATGAAGTAGGTTTGTACCTTTTCGGTGAAATTAACAAAGAAATTATATTTATTGTTTGATACCGTTTATTTTTATGCAGATTTTAAAAATATTTAGGACTCTACAGGGTGAGCCAAAAAACTGGGACAGCATAAAGTTGTATTTTTTTAAATAGAGCACCCTATATACGAATCGTATTTTCGATTTAGCTTATAATTTTAAATCTTTTTTATTAAGGATTTACTATAACAAAACTTTATAGTTTCTGAGATAATTAAGTTTAAAGAAAAAAAGTCACATTTTCAAGCATCAATTCAATCCTAAATAACGTTTTCAATTTTGTGACAAATATATTCAAATTTGGAATTTAGCAAGGCCAAGGACAAGTTAACATAATTTTTTCCTAATATTTGCAATAAAAGCTACAGGGTGTTGAACACATCGGCTCAAATTTGAACAAGTTTAAATGAATAAATATCTTTTTTTTTTCAATGGTACATCCTGTATATTTTCATGTTATTTAATAGAGTAATAAAAACCCTAAAAGTTTTGTTCAATATATCCTATACCTATTTATAATAGTTTTTGAGATATTTCAGTTTTTCTTATTTTCCATACTTTCTTACAGAAATAGTTTTCATTATCATAGTAGCCATGGCAAAAACAATGTAAAAGAACATTTTTCTGTGTGTCAAATTTATAACCGCAATAGCTTCTTTTGGTTTTTATGTAGTGTAGTTTGTTTTTTTTTTTCATTCATCTTATATTGTAAAATGAATTTTCCAAAGAATGAGTTAATAGATATGATTTATACAATAGGAGAGGCTCAAAAAAATTGCCTTCTTGCTCAAAGAATTTACAAAATGAAGTATCCTGATCGACGCCAGCCTAATACCCATACTTTTCAAAACTTAATGCAAAGATTTGATTCTTCTGGTACTGTTGATTATCCAAAACGTAAAGTGGTCAACAAACCAGTAACTAATGAAGAAAAAGAACTACAAGTATTGTTAAATGTTCAGGAAAATCCTTATATTGGTAGCCGTCAGTTAGCAGCATTATGTGAAACATCACAATCCACCGCTAATCGTACTACCAAGAAATATAGGTATCATCCATATCACATGGAATTACACCAAGAATTGCATGGACAGGATTTTGAAAGTCGTGTAAACTTTTGTCGTACAATAAATGCGGAGATTCAATTAAATCCAAATTTATTATGCAAGGTAATGTTTAGTGATGAAGCTACTTTTAGAAGTAACGGTGCCGTAAATAGACGCATCATGCATTATTATGCCACAGAAAACCCATTTTGGATTAGAGAGGTGCAACATCAAAACCACTGGTCATTAAATGTGTGGTGTGGTATTCATCATAATCGAATTATTGGACCCCACTTTTTTAATGAACCACTAAATGGCCATAGTTACCTGAACTTTCTACAAGAAGAACTACCCCAACTGCTTCAAGGTCTCGATAGGGATGAGCTCGACAGTATGTGGTTCCAGCACGATGGTGCGCCTCCGCATTACCATCGTGAAGTTCGTGCGTTTTTGGACCAACGATATCCGCAAAAATGGATTGGACGTGGGGGTTTCATTGAGTGACCACCAAGGTCTTGCGACATCACCCCATTAGATTTCTTCCTATGGGGTTATATTAAAAATAAGGTGTATGTTAATCCACCAACAACAGTGGAAGATATGCGAAACAGGATTAGGGATACCTGTAGAACAATAACGCCACTAATTTTGTCCAGGGTCCGAGAAAATCTGCAAAAAAGACTAAATTTGTGCATTGCACAAGAGAGTCGTTTATTCGAACATTTATTAAAAAGAAATAATTAATCTCAGTATTTAATAGGTAATTTTTTTGTTTCAATTTAGTATAAAAGTAAATATGTATTTGCCTTGTCGTTATTGTTGTGTTAATTTTTTCACATTATGTTTAATTAAACTATTGCCGTTGTAATATAACGAATAATGTATTTCATCATATTTAACCACATTCTGTTTGTTTCTGTAGTTTCTTTTTATTATTTTACATGGCTACTATGATAATGAAGACTATTTCTGTAAAAAAGTATGGAAAATAAGAAAAACTGAAATATCTCAAAAACTATTATAAATAGGTATAGGATATATTGAACAAAACTTTTAGGTTTTTTATTACTCTATTAAATAACATGAAAATATACAGGGTGTACCATTTAAAAAAAAAGATATTTATTCATTTAAACTTGTTCAAATTTGTGCCGATGTGTTCAACACCCTGTAGCTTTTATTGCAAATATTAGGTAAAAATTATGTTAACTTGTCCTTGGCCTTGCTAAATTCCAAATTTGAATATATTTGTCACAAAATTGAAAACGTTATTTAAGATTGAATTGATGCTTGAAAATGTGACTTTTTTTCTTTAAACTTAATTATCTCAGAAACTATAAAGTTTTGTTATAGTAAACCCTTAATAAAAAAGATTTAAAATTATAAGCTAAATCGAAAATACGATTCGTATATAGGGTGTCCTATTTAAAAAAATACAACTTTATGCTGTCCTAGTTTTTTGGCTCACCCTGTAGAGTCCTAAATATTTTTAAAATCTGCGTAAAAATAAACTGTATCAAACAATAAACATAGTTTCTTTGTTAATTTCACCGAAAAGGCACAAACCTACTTCATCCAATCGTTGACTCACCCTGTACATATCTGTCGGTACTGACGGAAACCAATGAATTCGAAACCGGTCTACAGAGGACGGTTCACTACCTATGGGAAAAATTTCCACTTTGTCCTGGTAGCACAATTTTTTGACCTCATATTAATATTGATGTATTAAATATGTGATAACATATCTTAAATTCAATGAACACTGGCAGTATATTTAATGTACAAACTCACTTTAAAAAGTAATAATCAAAACTTTAAATTTAATGTATGATTGCATTAGATTTGATGGAATAAATTAATTTAGATGAATGTAAATTATTAAATTTAATGCATTACATTAAACGCATTTAATAAACGTTTATGAAATTTGCTTCCAGCACATTTACCTTCAATTTAATACTTTTCTTTTTTAACCAACTTCTAAAAGAAGGTTTGCAAGTTGCTGCGATGGTCCCATATTTTTTTGGACGAAATTGGTTCAGTAAAATCCAAGATGGCGCTGACAATATTGCAGCCAAAAAATTAATCTTGTCCGATTCTCTCCTAAATAGGTATGAGAGAATTTTTGGGGTCGCACACAACGAACCTAAAATTATTTTTTAAAAACTCGATATGGCAGATCCAATATGGCGGACGAAAAAATTAATTTCGTCCGATTTTTTTAAAAATTGATGGCGGATCCAAGATGGTGGATTAAAGATTCTACGTCTCGCAATTTTGTCTAAAGTCAGTATTGGGGAATTTTTGTTAGTGTTAATTACGAATTTAAAATATTTTCTGAAAAACAATCTGGTGAATTTAATATGGCGTCCTAACTCCAAAACTAATATAGAGGGTTCTTGAGGGTGTAAATTATAAATTTAAAATATTTTTTCAAGATTTCATATGGCGAATCCAATATAGCGGACAAAAAATTTTACATTTTTCGATTTTGTTCGAAAGTGAGACTGAATCGTTTTTGAGGATGTAAATAGCGAATATAAAATTATTTTAAGAAAATCTAATATGTCAGATGCAATACGACGGTCTAGAAATTTTAGATTTCTCGATTTCATCCAAAATTGGTATTAAGGGGTTTGAAAGATTTAAATTTAGATTAGATTAAGAAGTTAAAATTATTTTTTTGAAATTCAATATGGGAGATCCAATATGGTGGGTTGAAAATTTTACTTTATTCGAATTTTTTCAGATTTGGTATTAGAGTATTTTCGAGGTCTTGTTTTACGAATATGAAGTTAGTTTTTTACTATTAGGTTGATAAGATACAATATGAAGGACTGAAAATTTTACATTTTCCGATTTTGTCTAAAATTGATTTTGCGAAGTTCTTGGAGCGTATCCAAACTCAATATGCAGTATAACATATAACAAGTTCTTTAAATATGGACATTCGAAGGTTTTGGGGCCTATATTACCAATCTAAAATTAATTTGAAATTTAAGATAGTGGATTTACTATGACAGACTAAATATTCATTAGACACAATTTCACTGATATTTGGAAAACTGTAAGAATCAAAGAATATTTAGTGGTTCATTTTAAGGTGATTTGCCACTTTGGATGAAATACGTGCTTTTTTGCCACCTTGGAATTATTGCGAGGTACACTAATCTCGATTATTCCTTAGTTCAAATAATTCATGGATATTATAATGAATTCAAAACTAAAAATCAAAAAATAAAATTGAACCGACTTCTAAAATTGCGCTAAGAAGTGAAAAATAACTATAAATTTTTATATGAAATTGAAATTTTTGAAGTCGGCGCCAAATTATTTCTAAATGAAATAAATACTAATATATACAAATTATGGTAAGAAAGCAATTACAAATAAAGTATTTTTAATCTGTTTATAACGCATTTTGTCAGGTTTGGCCAACTTCAAAAATTTCAATTTCATATAAAAATGTATTCACTTTTAGAAGTCGCTTCAATTTTTTTTTATAAAAACTTTATTACAGTATATATATATATATATATATATATATATATATATATATATATATATATATATATATATATATATATATATATATATATATATAATGTATATTTTCTACGGACGTGGATCTACAATATTAATCTTCCAATTTTATTTAAAAATAGCTCATTGTATTTTCGTCGAAATACAGTAGATATTAATAAGTATTTCGGAAAATAGTTTAATATTTAATAAATACAAAAAAATCAGGACTTTTGGCTTCAAAAATAGGACGTCACGTGATACAGCGTCACTAGTGTATATAACCATGAAACTCGCAAGGTAGCGACCCAAGCATGACCCTTGCCGACGTTTAAATTTTTTTACGTACTTCTGCTCGGATAGCCTTGCTTAGTCTTAATGAAGAGATTAATGGAGTTCAGAGGTTCTTCAAATCTTCAAATACCCTACAATATACCTATTTCTTCTATATGGTTAAAAACAAATTGATGTGTAAAGTAAAAAATAACTAGTTTCATGATGACACATCCTGTATATCGAATTGTGTCTTATTTGAGGTAATATTTAAAAATAACTTGTTTTACTTTCATCGAAATGAAGCAGACATGAAAAGACGATTTTTAACGACGTTATCTCTTTGTTTATCGTATGACCAACAACGGTATTCGATTCAATTTAATCACTTATAGATATGACTCATAATTATAAATATTCAAATATTATAAACATGTTTATTCGCATTTTGTGCAAATGACCCTGTCAGTGCCGTTATAACTTGTAAATATATTAATTATTTTAGTGTAATATTAAAATAGTTAAAACATAAAACTATTCGATGAGTAATACAGTGTCTAAAATACAAGTCATTTCTTAGGCACACATTTTAACGTTAAAAAATAAATGAATAAATACATAAATAAATAATGTACACCGATTACTCCGGAACGGCACCAGTGTCTTGAATGAAATTTTTTACGTTATGTTCAGGAAGTTGCCGCGGTAGTTCCATATTTTTTTAGATGAAATTGGTGCAGTAAAGTTCAAGATGGCGCAGACAATATAGCGGTCAAAAAAATTTATTTGGTCCGATTTTCTCAAAAATTTGTATGTGGGAATTTTCGGGGTCGTACACAACAAATCTGATATTATTTTTAAAAATTTCAATATGGCGAATCCAATATGGTGGACGAAAAAATCAATTTTGTCCGATTTTCTCCAAAATTGGTATGGAGGAGTTTTCGGGAACGCACATAACGAATCTGAAATTATTTTTAAAAAATTCAATATGGCGAATCCAATATGGCGGACGAAAAAATCAATTTTGTCCGATTTTCTCCAAAATTGGTATGGAGGAGTTTTCGGGAACGCACATAACGAATCTAAAATTATTTTTTAAAAATTCAATATGGCGAATCCAATATGGCGGACGAAAAAATCAATTTTGTCCGATTTTCTCCAAAATTGGTATGGGGGAGTTTTCGGGAACGCTCATAACGAACCTAAAATTATTTTTAAAAAATTCAATATGCGTATCCAATATGGCGAATCCAAGATACCGGACTAAAAATTTTACATATTTCGATTTTGTTCAAAGGTGGGACTGAGTCGTTTGTGAGGATGTAAATAACGAATATAAGCCTAGAAATTTTAAACTTCCAGATTTCATCCAAAATTAGTAGTAAGGGGCTTCAAAGGGTTTAGATTTAGATTAGATTAAGACATAAAATATTTTTTTTGAAATTCAATATAGCGGATGCAATATGGTGAATTGAAAATTTTGCCTTATTCGCATTTTTTCAGATTTGGAATTAGAGGGTTTTCTCGGTCGTGTATTACGAATATGAAGTTAATTTTTTACAATTATTAGGTTGATAAGATACAATATGAGGGATAGAAAGTTTTACATATTCCGATTTTGTCTAAAATTGATATTGAGGCATATACAAACTAAGTATGTAGCATAAAATATATCGAGCTAAGAAATTTACGTCTCAAGTTCTTTAAATATTAAAAATTGATGATGTGGGGTTCTGACGCGAATACAATATCCCGCTAAGAAATTTACATCTCAGTTTCTTTAAAGATCGATATTGGAAGGTTTTGGGGCCTATATTACCAATCTAAAATTAATTTAAAATTTGAGATAGTGGATTTACTATGATAGATTAAATATTTGTTTGACACAAATTTACTGGTATTTGGAAAACTCTAAGAATCAAAGAATTATTAGTGGCTCGTTTCAGGGTGATTTACAACTTTGGATAAAATGGGTACTTTTTTGCCACCTTGGAGTCATTGCGAGGTACACTAATCTCGATTAGTATTTAGTTCAAATAATTTATGATTATCATAATAAATTCTAAAACTACAAATCGAAAAATAAAATTTTTATAAAAAAATTGAACCGACTTCTAAAAGTACGCTATAAAGTGAAAAATAACTATAAATTTTTATATGAAATTGAACTTTTTGAAGTTGGCGCCAAATTATTTGTAAATGAAATAAATAACTACTAATATATACACATTATGGTAAGAAAGCAATTACAAATAAAATATTTTTATTCTGTTTATGCGAATTACATTTTGTCAGGTATTAGTTTGGCACCACCTTCAAAAAATTCAATTTCATATAAAAATTTATAGTTATTTTTCACTTTTTAGCACATTTTTACAAGTCGGTTCAATTTTTTTATTAAAATTTTATTTAAATGTAAAATAAAAATTGCTGATTTCATATATGCTTTATTTTAGTTACATAGCCAACTTAATTTTTAAATCTGAACCGCATTGTGGTAATTAGTTGCTTTTCCAGCGTCGTGTTATCGAGATTTATGCATTAATACGAATTTTTCATATCAATTATGGACGACATATAGCCAAATATTACTTTATATAATGTATTCGATAGAAAAGTCACCTATAATTCCTCCAGTCACTTCCATTAGTTCAGTACATCCGTTCCAATAAACCTTAATATTTTTCCAATTCTAGATATTCTCTGAATTTTGAAAGAGCGGTGGAACCTCGATACGCCGTGTTGGATTTAAACCTGCTTCTTTTGATCTTGATGTAACTGTTTTCGAAAATCGCATTAATATTTGTTATATTTATTAGCTCATTGTTGAGATGCGTGAATGTTAACGAGCGAATTTATGTAAAATTAAGTATCAAAAGACTCGTTAAAGTCTTTGGACGAGATTTTTATTTTTTTTGATATTCTTTTAAAATTTTCGGTACTGTCAATTGATGTCTTCGTGCGAGATCATTCGGTCTATCGTGTTCGCTATACAAAGTTACAGTTTGTGTAGCTTTAGCTTCATTACAGTGGCATATTGTTGTTTTAAATAGAGGGGAAAGCAAACAGGCATCATTGGCATGGTTTATAGGTGGTCTTTTAATATTGTCTTTGTTGGTTAAAATGAACTTATTAGAAAACAAATATGTAGCAATAGTGATTTTTTACTTTCATTGTAGGTCAACTATTCGACGAATGAATCCAGAACCGAAGGAAGTAATGAAGTTTCATGTGCAGGCAAGCATTTAAATTATTTGAACTACGTGCTAATTGAGATTAATGTATCTCGCAATGACTCCAAGGTGGCAAAAAAGTACCCATTTTATCCAGAATTGTAAATCACCTTAAAATGAACCACTAAATACTCTTTGATTCTTAGAGTTCTCCAGATAACAAAGAAATTGTGTCAAACAAATATTTAGTCTGTCATAGTAAATCCAATATCTTAAATTTCAAATTAATTTTAAATTGGTAATATTGGCCCCAAAACCTTCCAATATCTATATTTAAAGAATTTGAGACGTAAATTTCTTACCCCGATATATTTTATACTGCATATTGAGTTTGTACACGCCCCAAGAACCTCTCAATATCAATTCTAGATAAAACGGCAAAATTCCGCCATATTGAATTTCAAAAAATATAATTTTAACGTCTTAATCTAATCTAAATCTAAACCCTTCAAAGCCCCCTAGTACAAATTTTAGATGAAATCCAGAAATTTAAAATTTCTATACGGTCTTATTGCATCTGACGTATTAGATTTTCTTAAAATAGTTTTATATTTACATCCTCAAAAACGATTCAGTTCCACATTTGAACAAAATCGAAAAATGTAAAATTTTTAGTCAGCTATGTTGCATTCGCCATTGAATCCTGAAAAAATACTATTAAATTCATAATTTACACCCTCAAGAACCCTCTATATCAGGTTTGGAGAAAATCGAAAAATATAAAATTTTTGGATCACCATATTGAATCCGCCAGATTGAGTTTTTCAAAAAATATTTTAATTTCGTAATTAACACTAACAAAAATCTCTCCATACTAACTTTAAATAAAAATGAGAGAAGTAGAATCTTTAATCCTCCATCTTAAATCCGCAATATTTAATTTTTTTTATATAACAGATTCGTAATGTGCTATCCCAAAAACTGCCTTATATCAATTTTGGAAAAAATCGAACAAAATTTATTTTTTATCCACCACATTGGATACGCCATATTGAATTTTTTAAAAATAATTTTAGATTCGTCATGTGCGACCCCGAAAACTCCCCCGTACCAATTTTGGTGAAAATCGGACAAAATTGATTATTTTGTCCGCCATATTGAATTTTTTTTAATTAATTTCAGATTCGTTATGTGAGACTCCGAAAACTCCCCTATACCAATTTTGGAGAAAATTGAACAAAATTAATTTTTTCGTCCGCTATATTCAATTTTAAAAAAATAATTTTAGATTCGTCATGTGCGATCCCGAACACTCTCCCGTACCAATTTTGGAGAAAATCGAACAAAACAGAATTTTTTGTCCGCCGTATTGGATCCGCCATATTAAATTTTTTAAAAATGTTTTCAATTCGTAACGTGCGACCTCGTGAACTCCCCCATAACAATTTTGAAGAAAATCGGACAAAATTAATTTTTTTAGCCGCCATATTGTAAGCGCCATCTTGGATATTACTGCAGCAATTTCATCCAAAAAGATATGGGACCACCACAGCAACTTTCTGAACATAACGTAAAAAATTTCATTTCCAGAGTAATCAGTGTACATATAAATATATATATATATATACATATATATATGTATATATATATATATATATATATATATATATATATATATATATATATATATACATATATATATATATATATATATATATATATATATATATATATATATATATATATATATATATACATATATATATGTATATATATAAGCGACGAATTGAGAACCTCCTTCTTTTAGAAGTCGGTTAAAAAGTGTATATAAACGTGTAAATATACGAGGATGGTTCAATAAGTTCTCGGTCTGATAAAGAAAACAAAAGATTTTTGAAAATGTTTTTATTTATTTTTCAACATAGTCCCCTTGTCCTTCAATACATTTAGACCAACGATATTCTAACATTTTAGTACCCGTAGTAAAATGCGGTTTGCCCAACTCTGCAAAATAAGCGATTGTCGCTGCTTTGACTTCGTTATTTTAAGTCTGGGAAGAGAAAGTAATCGCTGGGAGCAAGATCTGGTGAGTATGGCGCATGTGGAAACGTAAGTCATATAGTTTTGCAACAACAACCATAGATTTGTGTGCAGGCGCGTTATCCTGATGAAAGAGCACTTTTTTTTTGGTCAGATGTGGACGCTGAGCATTAATCACATGCTGCAAACGGTCCAGTAGTGAAGCGTAATACTCCCCGTCCGGTCTTGCCTTGTTCTAAATAGTCTATAAGCACCATGCCATGTGAATCCCAAAATACTGTTGCCATGACTTTTCCTGCAGACGGAACCATTTTTGCTTTTTTTGGCGCACTTTTACCTGACCCCACCCACTGTTTAGACTGCTGCTTTGTCTCTGGCGTATAAAACTGAATCCATGTTTCATCTACAGTTATAAAACGTCGAAGAAACTCAGCAAGATTAAGACTGAATAAGTCTAAACACTCTTACGAAGGGTTCATTCGAAGACGTTTTTCGTCGACTGTTAACAAACATCGTCCAGAAATCTTTTTCATATCAAGAACATCATTTAAAATGTAATAGACGCGATCTATCGCGATGTTTGCTATACCAGCAAGCTCTCGTACTTTCAGACGGCGTAGCGGTTTTTGGGCGTCCCGAGCGCTCATCATCTTGAATTGATGTACGACCACGATTAAATTCAGCAGCCCTTTAAAACTAAGTACTTTATAACCGCTCAAACATCAATTTTACCATCTTGCTCAAAATATCTAACCTTACGTGTTCACTCGATCGCCACAAACAAGCAACTGCACGCAAACATCTGAAAGTTTGCATGGCGTCATCTCAAGGTTAATGTTTACAAAATATTATAGTTATTTGATCCTACTACCGCCCTCTCTGTTTCAGGCCGAGAACTTATCGAACCACCCTCGTACTTACAGTGTAAATAACTAGAAAACCGATAAAATATTTAGTACTAGTAGTGAATAATATCAATTTCAACTATTATAACAATTTGCGACACAAGTGTTTAAAATGTCTAAATGAATGTGAAGGTGAATCGTACGCAATCCTCTCCTCCCATAGTTCCCTCGTGTAAAACAAACAATGAAACCCCTATCAATGACAAATTCGTAATAGGTAATTACAATGAGTCGTTCCCAGTCTCTTTATGCGTTGCGCCCCGCGAAAGGAGATCGAGTGAAAGAAAAACAGTCGACTTTAATAAACTCCAGAAGGTGCCGTGCAAAAAATTAACCACCACCTCAAAAGAATATCGCTCAGAAAAAGTGCCCAGACTATAATAAATATAGTTCTGCAACTACCTTGACAAAATCGATACGCGCAAAAGTGTGCAAACATTTAATAGACTTTCACCGAATCAGTGCAACGGAATTTATTGAATCTGCTACGCCCAAAGGCATCAAAACGACAGAAAGCACTATGAAGCAGAATATGGCCCTGACCTTCAGTTACCAGTAAACAGTGGCACTCTTAAACCTTGTGTGTCTGACCCAAAACTCAAAACAGGCCAAAACGTTATAGCACCTGAACAGCGCAACAATGATAAACCCACAGAAATAACACCTAATCAAAGCAACTCTCCTGTAAATATTACAAAAGTTTAAAACTATCCAACAATATGCAAGAAGTGGTATATAACATACCCACAAATAACAGGACCCAATCCAACAAGACGAACAGTAAATGCTCTATTTTTCTGTGTGGTGGTATAGATAGGCCATCATCTCGATGGTGATTGAATAGGATAAATTGTGTTTTGTAGCAATTTATTCAAACTGTGCAACCCCTAAAACGTAAAGGATATGATGAAGCGAAGTTTTAATTTACTGTTCGCATTTTACTTAATTTACACACAGAGTTGCATATAATTGTACGTTTGCTAAATGTGATCTCAGCACTACAACAGCATAATGTGCATATAACCACTGCTATTACATCTCATATGCAGCTCCGTGTATGAATGAAGTAAAATGCGAACAGTAAACGCAAACTTCACATACACGGAGCTGCATATAGTTGTACGTTTGCTGAATGTGATTTGAGCACTACAACGGCATAAAGTGGATATATCCACTGCTATTACATCTCACACGGAGGAATCCGTGAAAGCCGCATAAACATATATACGCCATCCGGCGGAAAGTCGATGAAGCCGCGTTCAGTGTCTCCTACTTTCTTTATATCTGTCCTTTGCTCAAATAAGTGCATGTCAGTACCCTGATGAGTCTAGTAAGAGACGAAACATGTATCTCTGTAGTATCACTATAGTAGGAAGGGTAAGTTTTGACTTTCTTCTCGGTGTAGTGGTACAGGTAAGCCATTATATCGATGGTGGAGGAATAGTATAAATTGTGTTTTGTAGCAATTTATTCAAACTGTGCAACCCCTAACACGAAAAGGATATGATGAAGCAAAGTTTGCATTTACTGTTCGTATTTTACTTCATTTAGATACGGAGTTACATATAGTTGTACATTTGCTGAATGTGATTTCAGCACTACAATAGTATAAGGTGGATATAAACGCTGCTATTGCATCTCACACGGAGAAATCTGTAAAAGTTGCATAATATATATATATATATATATATATATATATATATATATATATAAATATGTAGTGTAATTCTCGACCGTACATTGTGTATACAGGAGCAAAATTTATCAGGAGTGCGGTCTGTATTAATTAATCTTTTTTTTAAATACTCTACATCAGGAGTAAAACTACAAAATCAATGAAAAAAGGGATAACATCACAACAGACTGAAAACACTAAAATAAAACCAACTTACAATATCAGAGTTATTGTTGAAAATTTACCTTCAACACGCTCAGCATAGTGATTTAAAATAGACTACTTGCAAATAAAGATCTTCAAAATTCCTAATCTCCTTTTTTTTTCTTTTTTTCCTTATACCATCAAAATTTAAAATTTATAAACGAAATCCTTTACGATAACAATACACGATTTAAGATTAGATTATCAACCAAAAAACCAACACACTCAAGGAATTAATTTTCATATATTGAGTGTTGACTTGTAAAATTAGATAAAATTTAAAACATTGCAATAAATATTGCTAAGCTGATTAGTATCAGACTTGTAATTAATTGTGTTATTATTTCTGTTGATGTAGCACATTTCGAGAAACAATCTACTTTCATAATTATTCTGGTGGACCAAAATTTTTACGTTTCCATGATCAAAACTATGTCTAGTCTTCAGATGATGATCAACCACAGCGCATATGTTCTTTCCCAAACGATAATCATTCTTGTGTTGAGTAACACGTTGTTTTAGCCTTTAAGCCGTTTGTCCCCCATAACAGTCGGGACACTCCAAACAAGACAGCTCATATATAACATTGCTGTTATACAACAATGGTGTTTTGTCTTTGACTGTTGAAAATAGATTTTGGTTACTTAGCAAATTCTATTTGGCAATTTTTATATTTGAAAAACCTTTAAATAAGGAAACGATTGAGTTGGTCAAGTAGTTGACAAAAGGAAATCTTTTATATTTAATTAGATTTTCATTGGTTTCTTCCGGTGGACCATCATATATATTGGAATTATAAATAAGTTTTTTTAAGGATGTATTTGGGGTAACCATTATTAACAAACATATCAAAAAGCATTCTCAAATTGTTGTCTAGAAATTTTTGATCACTTATATGCGTAACTCTATTTTTCATAGCTATCACCGTAATGTATTTTTGATTTTTTGGGTGACACGAAAAATAGTTCAAATATCTACCAGATGCCTTGGGTTTCTGATACCAATCTAAAATTACTTTATTGTCTTCCACTCTTATTACTTTTCTGTCTAAAAAAAAGTACCTATCGGTCATTCTCAGTTTCGATAGTGAACTGTATATGGTTATTAAATGAGTTGAAAGCATCCAACGTATTCTGAAAACTATCGTAATTAACCGAACAAACTGTATCATCCACGTACTCATATATAAAAGGCATATTGAAGGGCAGACGGGAAAGCACACCATCCAACAAATGATCTAAGATGATCATGGCTAAAATTGGGCTTATTGGAGACCTCATTGGAGTACCAAATATCTGACGATAACATTTATTGTTAAAACTGAAATAAGTATTACCAAAAAAATTTTTATAAAAAAAATTGAACCGACTTCTGAAAGTGCGCTAAAAAGTGAGAAACAACTATACATTTTTAGATGAAATTGATATTTTTGAAGTCGGCGCCAAACTAATACCAGACAAAATGTGATTCGGATAAACATATTAAAAATACTTTATTTGTAATTGTTTTCTTAACATAATTTGTTTATATTAGTAGTTATTTATTTCATTTAGAAATAACTTGACGCCGACCTCAAAAATTTCAATTTCATATAAAAATTTATAGTTATTTTTCAGTTTTTAGGGCACTTTTAGAAGTCGGTTTAATTTTTTTATAAAAATTTTATTTTTCGATTTTTAGTTTTGAATTCATTATAATATTCATAAATTATTTGAAGTGCTAATCGAGATTAGTGTACCTCGCAATGACGCCAAGGTGGCAAAAAAGTACCCATTTTATTCAGAATTGTAAATCACCCTAAAATGAACCACTAAAAATTCTTTGATTCTTAGAGTTCTCTAAATACCAATGAAATTGTGTCAAACATGCATTTAGTCTGTCATAGTAAATCCACCATCTTAAATTTCAAATTAATTTTAGATTGGTAATATAGGCCCCAAAACCTTCCAATATCGATATTTAAAGAATTTAAGACGTAAATTTCTTAGTCCGATATATTTTATATTGTATATTGAGTTTGTATACGCCCCAAGAACCCTGCAATATCAATTTTATATAAAACCGGAAAATGTAAAATTTGTAGTCCCTCATATTGTATCTTATTAACTTAATAGTTCTAAAAAAATTAACTTCATATTCGTAATACACCACCCCCCAACCCCCTAATACCAAATTTGAAAAAATACGAATAAGATAAAATTTTCTTCCTGCCATATTGGATCCGCCATATTGAATTTCAAAAAAATAATTTTAACATCTTAATCTAATCTAAATCTAAACCCTTCAAAGCCTCCTAGTACCAATTTTAGATGAAATCCAGAAATTTAAAATTTCTAAACGGTCATATTGCATCTGACGAATTAGATTTTCTTAAAATAATTTTATATTCGCTACTAGCGACCCGCCCCGGCTTCGCACGGGTGCAATGCTGATACTAAATACACTACAGAAAAACTGTGACTATTTATTTTATTTTTACAACAATTATTACATCGGCCTCCGACGCGCTATTTATAGGCACACTGCCGCCGCCCCGGTCGGCCAGTACCGCCGCAAGCGCTACTTCCCGCAATTTTAAATCTGTAATATCTTCGAAAATATTCATTTAAATCTTGTGCTGTAAAGGACCATATAGATCTATATTAAATCAACAATGTATTTAAGCTATTTAATTGGATAAGGATTAATGCTGTATTGGTTAAAATCGCTTCAAAATTTGCCATTATTTGTCGTAAAAAGTAAATGACAAAAAAATGTTATTGTGGGATATCCATGAGAGATAGACATATACCATCGCGGAGTTTTCTGTAGACCTTTTCAATGTGTACAAATAATTAGTACATTATTTTGATAAATCTCGTAGGGTTCAGCCTGCGTTTGCAATGTAAGTGGAAAAAAATATGATAATTAACGACATCACATTAGAAACCTCAAAAATAACAGTATTTCTCCACTATTTAATGGATGTTATTATACACATAAACCTTCCTCTTGAATCACTCTATCTATTGAAAAAAACCGCATCAAAATCCGGTGCGTAGTTTTAAAGATTTAAGAATACAAAGGGACATAGGGACAGAGAAAGCGACTTTGTTTTATACTATGTAGTGATTTACATCCTCAAACGATTCAGTTCCACATTTGAACAAAATTGAAAAATGTAAAATCTCTAGTCAGCTATATTGCATTCTCCTATTGAATTCTGAAAAGTACTAATTTACATCCTCAAAATCCCTCTATATCAGTTTTGGAGAAAGTCGAAAAATGTAAAATTTTTAGGACACCATATTGATTCCGCCAAAAATTATTTTAATTTCATAATTAACACTCACAAAAATCCCCTAATACTGACTTTAGACAAAATCGAGAGATGTAAAATCTTTAATCTGCCATCTTAGATCCGCCATATTTAATTTTTTAAAAATAATATCAGATTCGTAATGTGCTATCCCAAAAACTACGCCATATCAATTTTGAAAAAATCGGACAAACTTAATTTTTTATCCACGATATCGGATCCGCTATATTGAATTTTTTAAAAATATTTTGAATTCGTCATGTGCGACCTCGAAAACTTTCCCATACCAATTTTGGAGTAAATCGAACAAAATTAATTTTTTTTGTTCACCATATTGTATCCGCCATATTGAATTTTTTAAAAATAATTTAAGATTTGTTATGTGAGACCTCAAAAACGCCCCCATTCCAATTTTGGAGAGAATCGGACAAAATTGATTTTTTCGTCCGCCATATTGAATTTTTTAAATATAATTTTGAATTTGTGATGTGCGACCCCGAAGACTCTCTCGTACCAATTTTGGAGAAAATTCGACAATATTAAACTTTTTTGTCCGCCATATTGTATCCGCCATTTTGAATTTTTAAAAAATAATTTCAGATTCGTTGAGTACAACCCCGAAAATTCCTCCAAACCAATTTTGAAGAAAATCGGACAAAATTAATTTTTTTGGCCGCCATGTTGTAAGCGCCATCTTGAATTTTACTGCACCAATTTCATCTAAAAAAATATGGGACCACCGCAGCAACTTCTTGAACGTAACGTAAAAAATGTCATTCAAATCGGTGCCGCCGTTCCGGAGTAATCGGTATACATACATAAAAAAATACATTGTCGACGAATTGAGAACCCCTTTCTTTTAGAAATCGGTTAAAAATGAAACTGATCAGCCTTAGAAAGTTTTCTTTTGATGTAGTCTTGTAGGTTTTTATTGCAGTTTCCCACTTTAACTTCAAAATATCCACCACCAGATCTAATGGCATATTTGTAAACAGGGAAACTACTTGTAATGAGATCAACATATAATTATCCGGTCAGGTCAGACCACCTACAGAATTTACAATAGAAAATGTGTCTTTAATATTATATAATGTTCGATCTTCAAATGCATTCTTTAAAATATTAGCAAGAAATTTGGATATTTAATAGGTAGTCGAGTTAATCGAGCTTAAAATCGGTCGAAAAGACACATTAGGTTTATATATTTTAGGTAGGCAGTATAGTTTAGGAAAAGTTTAATTGTAAATTGTCAAACATTTAAAAAGTGCATCTTCTATTTCATTTTTTATTTTTAAATTCTTTATTAAATCATTATAAGCCTTTTGTACTGATGTGGTAGGATCTCTAGGTACATACTTATAAGTAGAAATATCCTGTAATAAAATTTCTGTTTTTGTGATGTAATCATTCCTATTCATTGCAACTGTACAGCCGCCTTTATCAGAATGTAACATATAAAGATCAGGGTGAGATTTTAAAAAGGCAGAGGTTTTTTTGTATGTTAAAGTTAAAGAAGATGATTGAGATATTTGTGAATTATGTAAAAATTAGTTGCAATGTTGGTAGCTCTAGCTCTAAATATATCTTTTGACTCGTCTGGAACATTATCAATGATGCTCTCCACATCAGCCAATAGTATATCCAATCTCCAATCCCTGTCACCACAGGGTACGCCAAACTTTGGTCCAACTTGTGTTACTCAACATAAAAGCCATTTAGGAAAGAACATATGCGCTCTGGTTGATCATCATCTGAAAACTGGACATGGTTTTGATTATGAAAACGTAAAAATCTTAGACCACCAGAATAATTATAAAAGTAGATTGTTTCTCGAAATGTGCTACATCAACAGAAATAAGAACACAATTACTTACAAGTCTGATACTAATCAGCTTAGCAACATTTATTGCAATGTTTTAAATTTTATCTAATTTTACAAGTCAACACTCAATATATGAAAATTAATTCCTTGAGTGTGTTGGTTTTTTGGTTGATAATCTAATCTTAAATATAGAGTATTTAAAGAAAAAAGAGTTTGATTAATACAGACCGCACTCCTGATAAGTTTTGCTCCAATATATATATATATATATATATATATATATATATATATATATATATATATATATATATATATATATACATATATATATATATATATATATATATATATATATATATATATATATATATATATATATATATATATATATAAATAGATAGATAGATAGATATATTTTATCCGTGAGAACGGGAGAGTATATATTTTTTATTACCACTAAAGAAAAAATAAATCAATTATCGTACTTAACCATAATCTCAACCTGATTATGTTTGAGTCGTTTAAATGTTTTTAAAAATATATAAATTTATGAGGACATAAAGTAAAAGACCCTCCTTTAAGATTTGTCTATAAATCTGTCTCTGGTTATGTAAATAAAACAAAAAAGATACCGGCCGGGGGAGTTGTGTTATATGAAAATACCGTTAAAATGTTTTAAAATATTAAACCATTTTCCCATTATTAGAAAACAAAAAAATAATCAATAGACTCACTATAAATTAATACATCATTTGAAAATGTAAAAAAATTCGTACAATGGTTCTTTTTTCTATTCATAAAAAAGGAGTTAAATTTCTAAGAGAGTAAATAGTTTTAGTCATTAAAATCGTTATTTTTATAGTTATAGGAAGACGTAGATTAGTTTGATTAACTGTTTTTAGACAAAAATTAAGATTAAGACACTCCGAGGCCAATTCGGGAATTAATTATTCGGTATAGAATGGCTGACGCCCTCTGGGACAAACTATTAGGGAATGAAATTTACAGTTACAGGGATGCAGAGGGTGAATAGCAAGGTATCAGTGGGGTACAACTTTGGCCTTTTAAGAAGTAATAAACTTACAGTTTGGAATTCGTTTACGGTAGTCGGTACGACTTTTAAGAGCAGTGTAATTACGTGACGTGTTTATTCGACGGAAATGAAGGTTTTCTTTGTTTTTGTATTTCTTTTGGGGAAGTTAAAGGAATATCTTGTATTTTTTTGTTCGAGAATTTAGCGTCTTTAATACTGTTTGATTAAGTAATATAAATAGCTTTATTTTTCGCGTTTTATTCTTTTTTCTGTTTAATATTTTAAGAAACTATTTATTCGTTTTATCTTCTAAATTGGATTTTACATTTTAATAGAACGGCCATTAAAAGCCGTTATGTTAGTTACTTTGATAATGTTATTCATTACTCATTTCTCATTTTAAACCATTCCGTTTCCTATTTATCTTTGTTAACAGATTTAAGTGTTTTGAGAAATATGTTTGTTTAATTTAATTAAAAACTTTCTTGCGACTAAAATCGCGGACGCGCCGTTGTAGAAATCTCAAAGCAAGAGTCATCATCTATCTACCTAGTTAGCAGCTTTTTCTCAGTCCTGAATGTGTGACTGATGATTCTGTGCTAAATGACAAGAGTGAAGAGGAACGTCCAGACTTCAGAGTGCCAATGTCTTTGTGATATTTCCTTATAGGTTGTTAGAATAGCTATTAATAGAGGACAACAGTTTGATTGTAGACAGAAGGGTCTTACGCTACCAAAATATATCATTTGCAGAAGCCTACGATCAAATGTTGTCACATATACTATATATATATATATATATATATATATATATATATATATATATACATATATTTATTTTGGGAAAGTAGTTTCATATTTAAGAATTACAAACAAATCAAAATATTGAACGGGGTTTTAACTAAACAGCAAAAAATAAGAATATAAATTTTTTTACGAAATTGAAATTTTCCAAGTCGATGCAAAATTAATACTTGAAAAAATATAATTCACGTAACATGGGGTAATTGAGAAATACTTTATTTTTAATTGCTTCCTTGTTATGTGTTAGTAATTATTTGTCTCATTTTGTAATAATTCGGTGCCGACTTCAAAAAGTTCAATTTCATAAAATAATTTTTATAAATGTTTTCCGTTTTTAGCGTCTTTTTATAAGGCGTTTCAATTTTCTTATAAAAATTTTATAATGATTTAAATTAAAGATATCGACTGGAAAACGTATTTTATTTCTTAGGAACGAACCAAATTGAAATGGCAAGTGACAAGTACTCAAATAGAGAATCTAATTTATTCTACATCGTGGAAATAGAAAAACATACAAGCAGAAATAATAATTTATATATTTTTTCATACAATAAAATCAAAAATCTGTTTATAGAAATATATATTATTGCAATTTGTTTACTTTCCAAGTGTAATGGAACAAATGTTAATTACTTTCATTGTTCAATGCCAACTATATTTTGTTAAAATAAATAATTGAATAATCACTCGGTGAATAGATATGCCGTGGGAATAGGGTAGTTATATTTTTTTATCACTATCCACGAAGGTCTAAAGGATAAATAAATCAGTTATCGAACTTAACTTTTATGATCTTAGTCGTTTAAATGTTTTCTTAAAAAAAATACATAAAGTCAGTTAATTTATGAAGATGTAAAAGACCCTCTCTTAGAATTGCCTATAAATCCGTCTAAGTAATCCTGCCCTGGTTAAGTATATAGGACCAGATGTGATAAAGGTAGTTTTAACATGTGGTATGTGGAATACCGTTAAGGTGTTTTAGAGTATTGAACGATTTTCCCATTATTGGGAAACAAAAGAATGATCAAATAAACTCACTATAATGGAAATATATCGTTTGGCCATTTGTAAAAAGGATTATGATTAATAATTGTTTTTTCTATTCACAAGAAATAATGAGTTAAGATGTTTATTGCCAAAACAGTCAAGAAAAGTGAATAGTTTTTTTTACAGTCTTCAACATATATTCTTTTAGTTATAGAAAGAAGTAGAATAGTTTTATCAATTGTGTTATATAAAAATTAAGCTTAAGATGCTCACAGGTCAATTCGTGAATCAAACATCCGGTATGGTACAGCTAACGCTCTCAGTAAGAAAACTCCCAAATCTTCGAACAGAAGGGTGTCGGGGGGGTGTAAGATGTAGAAATACACTGTTTTAAGGAATAGTAAATTTTAGTTCCAATCTGAAATTCGAATAAGGGTGATCGGTACCATTCTATAAGCCCAGTACCGTAGTGTATAAGAAGGTTTTCTTTCTTTGATTTGTTTTTGATTTAATTCGGGAAATTAAGGGATTATCGTGTGTTATTTTAGTGGGGCATTTCGCGAGTTTCATACGGCTCGATTAAGTAATATAAATAGCTGTTTTTCGTGTTTTATTTCTTTTTTTTGTTTAATATTTTACTAAGCTATTTATACGTGTTTCTTCAAAATTGGGTTTTAGATTTTTGGTTAAAATAACGACCGAGAAGAGCAATTATGGTAGTTTTTCGTAATTGTTATTAGTTTTAAGTTTCTCATTGTAAATAATTCGTTTTTATTCTATTTATTTTGTTAATAGACTAAGTGGTTTGAGAGACTTGTTTTATTCAATCTAATTAAAACCTTCACGCGAATAAACTCGCGGGCGCGCTGTTGCGAGACCTACAAAACAAGAGATGCCTACTGACCAACTAATTAGCAGCCTCTCCTGATTCCTGAAGATCTGAGTCATGGTTGTGGTAAGCTTTAATAACCGTAGTGTTTGGTACTAAAACAGCAAGGGAGAAGTTGAACGACCAGACTTCAAGAGTGTCTTTATTACTGTGAAATTTTAATTGTAGGTTATTAAAATAGTTACTAATTAATATGAGACAAAAATGATTATAGATAAGATAATTAACGCTACCTCAATATGTCATCGGCAAGTGTCTATAATCAAATTCTGTCACACAAGAAATAAAGTCAAGGATTCCAAAATATTGGATCGTTTTCGTATATTTCCAAAAATAAAATAATAGTTTGGTTCAATCAATCCATTTTTTTGAGCATCTACACTTGTAGGCCAACAAAGAAGGTTTCACGAATTTTTCGATTCAATCCATGATTTTCTTGCATGAATATCTTGGATAAGGTAACAGAAAAGGCTTCTCATTTGGTACTTCAAAAAAAAATTATGAATCTATTTTTTTCTAACAATTAGGCCGAAAATTCGATTTTATCGATATTGCGGAGAAACTATAGACTATAGAGAAAAATAGCGATTTATGCGTCTTAAAATGATCTTACAAATGACTTTTTGAAAGTTAAAATCGCTTCATTTACAAAAAAGTTATTATAAAAAGAAAGTCAAATATCCTATTTTAAAATCCTTTTATTTTCTTTTAACTTTTATTTTTTTGTAGGCAGGACAAATGTTTTCTGTATATTATACGAATATAAAAATATTTAATAATTATGTTTATAATTTGTTTCATTAATTAAATTTGTTGCGTTTAAATATTAGCATACATTTTGCTAATATCCTTCATTTTATATAATACATGTATATACTACATATTTTAATGCATTTTTTGTACAAAAATTAATTTCTTAATCTACTCTTTTATATAGTCATTGTAGTTCAATTATCACATGGTAAAATATAAGTAAAGAAATAATTTTTGTTTTTTCTAAATTAAACCTACTTTTAAAAGGGCGCTAAAATATGAAAAATAACTATAAATTTTTATATGAAATTGAATTTTTTGAAGTCGGCGCCAAATCAATACCTAACAAAATGTGATTCGCAAAAACATACTAAAAATACTTTATTTGTAATTGCTTTCTTATCATAATTTGTATATATCAGTAGTTATTTATTTCATTTAGAAAAAATTTAGCGCCGAATCAAAAATGTCAATTTCATATAAAAATTTATAGTTATTTTTAATTTTTAGCGCACTTTTAGAAGTCAGTTTTTTTATAAAAATTTTATTTTTCGATTTTTAGTTTTGAATTTATTATGGTGTCCATTAATTATTTGGACTAAGTACTAATCGTTATTAGTATATCTCGCAAGGACTCCAAGGTAACAAAAAAGTACACATTTTATCCAACGTTGTAAGTGACCCTAAAATGAACCACTCAAATTCTTGATTCTTAGAATTCTCCAAATACCACTGAAATTGTGGAAAACAAATATTTAGTCTGTCATAGTAAAACCACTATTTTAAATTTCAAATTAATTTTAGATTGGAAATATAGGCCCCAAAACCTTCCTATATCGATATTTAAAGAACTTGAGATGTAAATTTTTTAGCCTGATATATTTTATACTGCATATTGAGTTTGTTTATGCCCCAAGAACTCTACAATATGAATTTTAGACAAAATCGGAAAATGTAAAATTTTCAGTCGCTCATATTGTATCTTATCAACCTAATATTTGTAAAAAAATAACTTCATATTCGTAATGCACTACCCCGAAAACTCCTAATACCAAATATGAAAAAATGCGAATAAGGTAAAATTTTCAATCCGAAATATCAAATTCCAAAAAAATAATTCTTCAAAACCCTCTCGTACCAATATTGGATGAAATCCGAAAATTTAAAATTTGTAGACCGCCATAATGCATCTGACAGATTTTCTTAAAATAATTTTATATTCGCTATTTACATCCTCAAAAACGATTCAGTCCCACCTTTGAACAAAATCGAAAAATATAAAACATTTAGTCCGCTATATTGGATTCGCTATATTGAATCCTGAAAAAAATACTTTTAAGTTCATAATATACACCATCAAAATCGAAAACTGTAAAATTTTTAGGACGCCATATTGAATCCGCCATAGTGAGTATTTCAAAAAACATTTTAAGTTCAAAATTTTGTCGGGTGCCGACTTCAAAAATTTCAATTTTGTATAAAAATTTATAGTTTTTTTTCACTTTTTAGCGCACTTTTAGAAGTCGGTTCAATTTTTTTATAAAAATTTTATTTTTCGATTTTTAGTTTTGAATTCATTATAATATCCATAAATTATTTGGACTAAGCACTAACCGAGATTATGATATCTCGCAAGGAGGCCAAGGTGACAAAACAGTACCAATTTTATCCAAAGTTGTAAATCACCCTCAAATGAAAAATTCGTTGATTCTTAGAGTTCTCCAAATACCAGTAAAATTGTGGAAAATAAGTATTTGGTCTGTCATAGTAAAATAGGTCCCAAAACCTTCCACTATCGATATTTAAAGAACTTGAGACGTAAATTTCTTAGCCCCATATATTTTATATTGCATGTTGAGTTTGTATACGAACCTCGCGATATCAATTTTAGACAAAATCGGAAAATGTAAAATTTGATACTGAATCCTTGAAAAATACTTTTAAATTCAGGATTTACAAGCGCAAGAACCCATAGGGGATTCTTGAGGGTGTAAATCATCAAGAACCCCATCAGTTTTGGAGAAAATCGAAAAATGTAAAGTTTTAGGATGGCATATGGAATCCACCAAATTGTGTTTTTCAAAAAATATTTTAAATTCGTAATTAACACTAACAAAAATTCCCCAATACTGATTTTAGACAAAATTAAGAGATGTAGAATTTTTAATCCGCCATCTTGGATCCGCCATATTTATTTTCTTTTTTAATAATTTCAGATTCGAAAGTACGATCCCAAAAACTCACCCATTTCAATTTTGAAAATAATCGGACAAAATTAATTTTTTATCCACCATATTGAATACGTCATGTTGAATTTTTAAAAAATAATTTCAGATTCATTATGTGCGACCCTGAAAACTTCCCCATACCAATTATGGAGAAAATCGGAAAAAATTGATTTTTTCGTCCGTCATATTAGATTCGCCATATTGAATTTTTTAAAAATAATTTTAAATTTATTATGTGCGACCCCGAAAATTCTCCCATACCAATTTTGGGGAAAATCGGACAAAATGAATTGTTTTATCCGCCATATTCGTCCAAAAAAATATGGGACCACCGCAGCAACTTTCTGAACATAACGTAAAAAATTTCATTGAAATCGGTGCCGCCCTTCCAGAATAATCGATGCACAAATTGAGAATATCCTTCTTTTAGAAATCGGTTAATAAGCATTTTTTTGGGGATGGAGCGGTCCGAGGGGGTTGAGAATAAGCTAAAAGTTGTTTTTTCGACTAGGCACTCCAAATTTAAAAAAATGAAGGCTCTATGCCCCCCCCCCCCACCACAACTCCCCTTTTTGTTTTCCGTACCCTTACTTTGGCCGGCTCGTGAAGTTTTAATTTTAACTTTCTATTTGCAATAATTTTTTTGTTTATGAAACGATTTTAACATTCAAAAAGTCATCTTTTCAAGACGCACAAACCGTCTATACATCATTTTTCTCTATATTTTGTAGTTTTTCCATAATATCGAAAAAAACGATTTTTCTGCCTAATTGCATAATTTTTTTTTTTTGAATCACGAGATGAGAATTGCTTTCTGTTACCTTATCCTCGACAATCATGCAAGAAAATCACACATGTTTTTTTTTTCTGTTTTTTTTTGGACCATTTGACAGTTACGTTTCTCGGACTGTTGACATCAATGAAATAATGGAAGTATCTCAGAGAATATAACAACTACGAGTCTTGGGTTGGTTAGTTTCTTCGAATATGTGAATGATTTCAACTGTGCCACAATCTGCCCATTTATATTTAAGTGTTATCAAAAAATTCTCAGAAGTAAGAAACAATTAGGGTGTCAATATGAATCATCCTGTACGTCGAACGATAATAGATTTATCGTTCATTATATATAACTCGTTTTTTCCGCCGAAATGTGGCAGATATGAACAATTAAGTTGTATAGGGAGTTCACATCCCTGTTCATTATATATCTAGCGGTTTGGTCTAATTAATGGTTAGTATGAGTCAACGTTACAAACGCTTATAAATTTTAACAATAATTATTAGCATTTTGTGTAATAACTTGTAGATTGTATGATATATTAGTTATTTTAGTATAATATAAGAATGGAAAGAATGGATACATCAAAAAACAAGTGTGCCAAATCAATTCTAAAATAAATCATTTGCTTACATTCAGAACTACCCGAATACATTTTTATTCTTAATAATTAAATTTTAAAAGTATATTATTGTGCTTATTACCAACACCTGTAAATTTTAAATTTTTCTTTTTAAGAAAAAATTTGAGGTTAGTCATCTCTCATTAGTATTATATAGATGAAAGTGAAGAAGCCTTATATCTTATTTTAAGCATACCCATTAATTCCGATGACTTGAATCTAGATATTGGGTGTATAACTTTAACATAAAACTAATCTGGAGTGTCACCCCATTATCATTGATCTGAATTTTTAGCAATTATTAACTCCAGCTGAAACCATTTATATCGCATTGCGCTCCAGATGAGTTAATCCATTTAATTTTAGGCTCGACTTGTTTAAATCACTTTCAAGCACGCTTATTTATCTTCTTGTCTTTTAAAGCTGCTTCAACCCACAGTAGCTTCGTCTTCAATATCAAGAGATCAGTTACTACGATTCATCTAAAATCTGATCAATCAGGGAAAATTAAGGCATACGTCTAGATAATTTGAAGATTTAGCAATTATGAGGGTAGCAAAACATTTTGTGAAGATGTTTTATTTTGTTTCTTTTGATTTGTTGAGCCGGTTAGTTATCTTGTGGCTACTCTTTGAATTTTTTACTAAAAAAACTACATGTTTTGTAGATTCTTTAGTTGGCTATAATTTCTTTCCTGCCGTCTTCATTTAATTGTTAGAAGTATACGTTACCTTTGTAACAAATTTTCATTTTGTACCTCTTGAAACTTTAATTAGTTTTTTAAAACTGTATCTTTTAGGTGGGTAGTATTCAACAAAAGCAGGAGGGGGAATTAATTTTTTATTTGTAGAGTGATTTTGAATTTGTTATGGTGTAGCGAGACAAAAGAAGCAGCAGGTTAAGTGTACGCCAGCCATGCATTATGTTGGGATTCTGCACGAATTATTAATGTGATTAGTTTAATGTACAATGTTCATTCACGTCTTCCCTTTGAGTTATTTAAAAGCAAGGGCTTGAAAATTTTATTACAATTAAAAGAATTGTCACCTAGCTTATTAAAATATCGCAAAATAAATTTTATACGTTTTTTTGTATTTCATAAATTAGTAAGCGTAGTGTTATCTTGAATTCTATCAAATTTTTAAGTAAGTAAAATTTGAGATTTATGCTTAAAACCACGAGAAATAATTTTATAAAAAAATCTAAAGTAGAAATATAAACCAATATCATGGCTGTAATAAATATTAACCGGGCAAATTAAATACAAAATACTGGAAAAAAACTACAACCACCAAGCACAGAAGATGCCAAATGAGATTTAGGCAAAACGTCCGCAAACTTCGACAAAAAACCCAACGAACGGATATATTCCCGGATTAATACTGAATCATATATATATACAGGCGCCGATCCAAGGGGGGGGGGGCGGTGGGGGCGATCGCCCCCCCCAAGAGCTTGGAGTTCAGGAAATTATCCGATTTTGCCTCTTATACTATAGTTTATTCAAGAACTAGGGAGAGTTGTTCTTTTTTTACCTTTTTTTCTTCGCAAACTACCTGTGTTCTTTAGTCCAATGTCTTTGGCAAAATCTGTTAGACAAATATATTTTTCATAGGAATGGGTTAGAAATTTTATAATCAAAAATACTGGTCTATAATAATGGACTATGTGGGTTGGATAACAATAGATATTTGGATGTGTGAAGTGTTAAAAAGGATTTTAATCCTTGTCATAGGCATCGGAAGGCGTCAAAAGGAGGTCTATTTTATCACTAAATATTTATGGCATAGAGTATTATTTCAGTAATAAACTTAAAATAAAAAGTTTTTATAATATTATTTTATTTCTTATGATTTTTTAATAATTCACATATATTAGAAAATATAAATAATTTTGACATATTTAACACAAATCACAACTGTAGTTTTATTATTTTTAATTTTGGCATAGAAACGGTTTTAGGCACATTCAGTAGCCTTTTTCTCTCAAAAAATTCTAAGTTATAATTTAAATACTTACAAAATATCCATTATCAAAAATACAAGAAGTTAAACATATATATAAAAAAATTCGTCAAATCTTTTGGGGGCTATCGATCATTTTATTATTAATTAAAAACATTTTTGAAATATTTGACGTTCCAGTTTATGTATTTCTTAAACCATTTGCAGAATTACAATTAAACACTAAAAAGGGATTCAAATGTCATTGATTTTTATATGTTACAGAAAATTTAAATAATAAATTGTGTTAACGCTGGTAAACATTACGTATCTTATTCGTCATCAAAGTCAGTGAAGCTATCTTCGCTCAAATTAATTATAATTGATTCCTCTCTCACCGATCATGAGATCGAGTTTCCACATCTTCTTTTATTCTTTTATTATATGGATTTTTCGCAATTATCTGCATTAACTTTATTCAAAATAATCTTTCTAAAATCCAGTTAAATTATTAATTTTGTAAGTTGTGTTATTTTCAGCAACTCTACCTTTTATTTGAGAGAGATATTTCCTTCACCAACGGACATTTTCCGGACGATCTATAAGAACAGATTTCCTATCTGGTTTTTCCCAACAAAAATTAAGTTCTCTGAGCAATTTTCAGACCTCAGTTCTGTTAATTTCAGGCAAATCCCGATCTTCATTGATTTTAGTTAGAATTTTGTCGACGGTTGAGATCTGCTTCTCATAATAAAATGTATGTACAACTCCTTTTATTACAGTTTACATCTCTTCTTTCAACGAGGTTTTTTGTCTGCCTGTGATCGAATATAGCTTGGAATTTTTAACAATTCCAGTCGTTTTTTTCTCCGTCAGTGTTCGGTACATGATAGATTTTCGAACTCCTGTTATATTGGAACACATCTCAACAGAGCTTTTAACATTATTATTTAGATATTAATATCTTAAGGCATCATAAACATTCATCGTAATAAGTTTTTCGTTGAGGAAAAAATGCCCTCCATCACTTGGGTATCTCACTAATCTCAAATAATATATAAAAACAAGCACAAACAAAATAAATCACTAAGGACACACTGTAAGGTGTACTTTGCTCACTGACAGAAATTAAATTGAATTATCAGAAATTTTATTGTTGCGGTAAATTTATAAAAGCTTATAATATTTAAATATAATTAGATTTACGGCAGTTCTCAGTTACCGGAGGGCACTGAAGCAGGTACGTTGGAGATTTCGGTAACAGTTTTATTACTCTCTCTAGTTCTTGAATAGAGTATAGGAATGTGTATGCTTGCGATCGCCCCTCCCCTTCCCAAGGGCTTTGAGTTCAGGAACGTAGAACCGATTCTGCCTTTTATATTAGGAATGTGTATGCTGCTGGCAACCCCCTCCCCCCGTTGACAACTTGTTTTTTTTTTGCGATAGCCCCCCCAGGAGCTTTGAACTCAGGAAAATAGACCCGATTCTGCCTCTTATACGAGGAATGTATATGTTGATCGCATCTTCTCACCCCCTGTCGGAAACTTGTTTTTCTTGTGATCGCCCCCCCCCTTCTCCAAGAGCTTCAAATTCAAAAAATAGCCCCGTCCCTGCCTTTTACACTAGAAATGGGAATGTTGCTGGTGTCCCCCCCCCCCCCCCCGGGGACAACTTGCTTTCGCTTGCCATACTGTACTTTTGTGATATCACCGCCCCCCCCCCCAAGGAGAGGGGCTGGATCCGACCCTGTATATATATATATATATATATATATATATATATATATATATATAACATATATTTTTTACACATGATCCCATATACCCATATACTACATGTCTTTTTTTGTCCTTAGGTTTTAAAAAAGCTATTAAAAAACAATTATAGCAACTTAAATTCCAAAATATCTGAGAATAAAAAAACACATGTAGTATATGAGATTCCGTGTAAAAATTGAGACGTAGTTTACGTCGGCCGAACCAGTTAACATCTAAAAAACAGAATAAATTAGTCCGGTCAAGTTAGCATCAAAAATAGGGGTAAGGTTACATTAATTCGCACCTTGCTAAAAATTGGCATGAATGTTGGGAACCCTATTATACACAATTTGTCAATTATCCACATCAATCCGAAGTGTGGAAAAAAATTTATTCAAGGTCAAATGTTGCAAAAATCGGTTTTTTGAGTTTTCCAGCTAAACGGTAAGTTTTATAATAAAAATAGGTGAGACAAAAATTATTCATCATGCAATTATCTATAAAAATTGTTCATACACTTTTTTTCCTAAGAATCGCCATTTCGGAGATACAGCGATGCAAAATGTTGAAAAAGTTGTATTCTTCATAATATGCACACGTTTCCGCGCCACCCGTGAGGTAGTGTATATGGCGCGTTTTTTTTTACGTGGTTTCCCCGGTAGGCCTATTCCACGATCTATTGTGCTTCTGTTGAGTTAAAAAGCTATTGTATTAAATTGAAAATGGTACTATTATAAATAACAAGAGCGGTGTAAGTAATGCGTAAATTGAGAAAATTATTCGTCTGATTGATACTCTTCTAATTGAACATAATCCATACTGTCTTGCTCTTCTTCTTCTCCTTCTTCTTCTTCTTCTTCTTCTTCTTCTTTTTCTTCTTCTTCTTCTTCCTGCTGAGTACAAATAAATTGTTCAAAGAGCAATGCATCAGATGTCTCCTCGCCTATATCGTAAGAATCCTCTTCTACTGGCGATTCAACATTGGAGCACGATTGGCCTCGACAACTGATACATGCTAATGAACAAAACAAACCAACTTTTTTACAGCCGCATTTAGCATTACACCCCGTTTTGCAATTGCAAAAAATTGAATTGAGGAGTTTTTCCGGTGCAGGAGGGAGTAAAGTCTGAATTGGTTCCAATATATTGTCAGTTAACTTCCAACCCCAGTCTTCTGGGTTTAGTTTATTACCAAGCCATACTTGAACTTGATAATATACTCGAAATAGATGTTGATGAGCAGAAGCAGAGGTTGGAGGAAGACAAGCTAATTGTACTTGTTTCTTTTTATACGTATTTTTTGCAAAAGATAAGTATCGAAACTTATCTAAGCACGTAATTTTTTTTGGAGCTCCGTAAATTGAAAGAAGAAAGCGAATTCCGTTGGTGATTACAGCTTGTGGAGTAGAGGTACTTTCTTTGAAAACATCAGCACAATCAACTAAATCTTGTCTCTCAAACAATTTCAAAACCGATCTTTTACCTCTCCTGAAAAATGCTGATGTCGTGTCGCAACCAGTTAGTGCATGTAGAAATAAGATATGATTTTGGCATTTTGAAAAAGCAGATAAACTCTTGGATGAATATATTTTTGATTGTTGTTGAGCCTTCCCAGGTTTTAAAAAATAAATAATTTTTTCAGTTGGCGTTCGAGCAGTAAGTAATACCAACAAATCAACATCTTCACCAACAAGAATAGTTGGATTTGTCGAGTTAAATTGTTCTATTGCTGTTTCAACTATCAGGACATCAGCATCATTATCAGCTTGCTTTACAGAGATATTTTCAGACGTAAATTTTTCTTTCAACATTGTAATGAACCGAGACTTGTTGTGTGTATTTGCGAGAAATTTCTGTTGGCTTGTGGTAACTGTCATAAATTCATCAAAAATGACGTCCGAAGATGAAGATGTTGTAGCTCGACAACGTTGTTCTGCAGCTTTAATATTTTTTGTACAATCAGCATAGTCATCAAATACTACAGTCACTCTATGGTCAAAATGTCTATGTACATACCGCACGTATTTATCTAAAATATGTTTAAATGTTTCTTCGTGATCCCACACTACACGGTGTAATAGATATCCTCCGTCGATTATGTACGTAGCATTTATGTCGTCAATATCTATATTTACTGTTTCAAAACAATCGTAAATAGCTGACTTTTGTGATTTACGCATTCCAGCATCATCCAACAGTGACAACGGATACGGAGCCAATTCATATTCGAAATATTTCTCAATTTTATCTTCGAAAGCGCTAGTAATACTCATGCGTTGAAATAATAATACAGGGTCGACAGGAACTTTCTTATCGTGAACTTTTACGGTGCTACTCATAGCTAAGAGAGGTACTACTTTATCAGCGCGTTTTAATTTTATGTTATTAAACGTCATTCCTGTCATTTTGGACATGACGGCAATTCCAACTTCACGAGCTTTGTGACAGTTAATTTTATCATCACCAACGACTCCATTAGCAATAGATACAATTTTGTTAACTTCCGGAAACGGATCATGCAATGAAAACCACTGCAGAAGGTTTTGTATGTCTTTCGAATCTTTCTTTACTCGTGAATCACTTGCATCTACATGCTGATCCGTTGTATCCATTCTAACATTAGCGAGATCTTCCAATCCTTCACAAACAATATTCATTGCATGCATACCATAAACCCATTTACTTATTATACTGTCTTTTGAACTTCTCCCTCGAGCAATACCTCCATCTGTCTTCATAGCTTTCATCATTGACTGCTCGATCACCATATCTGTTGAAGTTCCGCAACTTAATTTATCTGAACGTCGAACAGTGAAACATCCTTCTGTAAACTGTTTGTAAGTACTAGGATTCATACAGTTCTCTAATTGTAACATATCTTGTAAATATAAGTGTGCAGACTTAGCATACGGAAAATGTCCCGAAGCGTGGAAGTAAGGAAGCATTTCTTTAACGCAGTTCAAATGTGCTTGCCAATCTCCCATGCGCTCAGCCCTTATAAACTCCTTCATAATTAATACCATATAAAAATATTGAATCCAAAGTTTTGCGGTAGGTCCACGTTCTTCATATTCTCTTAGTTTTTCATTGAACTGATCGAGTAATGCTCCAGATATTTCGTCGTCATTTTCAACATCATTATATGAAATAGTGTTGTTTATTATGTTTTCAGCAGTAATGATGAGATTTGCGTCCATGACGTCATCAATATCAAGCTCTTTCAATATTATTATTGCTAATGTTAACTGAAGTATTGTATGAGATCGAATAGCTCTCGCATAAGCATGACCATTGAGCATTTTTTCTAATGACCCAGGTGAATAAATCAAAGAAAATATGTCTTTTATGCCGCTTCCTTGCATAATGTAACCAATTGCACCAAGAAACGACATGAGAAGATGAAATCCTCCGAGCCTAATGATGATCTTCGATAATTCAGACCCTTCAGGTGCGGCTGATACGATTTCTCGAGCTTTTGCATACAGAGGCTGGTCAAAAGTAACAATACATACATCATGACCGTAGCGTTTTGCATTTTGTAATGCACAAAGTAAAGTCGTATATATAGTATTGTAATTACTAGCCGGTTGGTGAATAAATGGTAAAAATAAAATTTTGGATGTTGAAAAATTCGTAACATTATTTGTTAATTGTTCAATGAAACCATTCCAACCGGGTATTGAAAAATTCTTCCATTTACTATAGAACCATATCGCATCGACTTTTTTAAGTACAGATTCTATTACTTCACTATTATAAGCAAAATCATGGACAATTATTTTACTATAACCTACTACACCATCATTTTGGTATATCTGCAGTGGCACATGAGCTATTGCCGCGAAATCTGTTGCTGAAGGAGCTTCTTTTATCCGTTGTATCGGCTCTTCTAGTAAAACTGAACTTTTTGGAGTAACAACTTGAATGATACCCATTATGTGAAGTGTGTTATGACCGTCCAGCGTATTTACATTTATATCAGCATTGTCTGCAACATACTGAATGAATGTGCCAGTTTCTGGTGGTAAAATGTGAGGTGGACGGTGAAAAACTGCTGCTGCTTCGTACAATATAGTATCATTATAAGATGCGCACAAACCGAAAGACGAAAAAATTTGTATAAGACGTTTTGACCCAAATCGCCGATGAAAAAAAAATAGAGAGACCCAATTGTAACTTTGATTTGAAAGACCTTGGTCGAACAGCAGTCATAATACTATGGCTAATATTTGTGCATACTAATTTCAAATGTTGTAAATTAAATCGCTTTTTTTTCAAAATAACTTTCTCCAAAAAATAAGTCAGTGACTCTGGAATTTGACTGTTAATATCTTCAAACATACGACCTGGCGGGGGGTAATGAGAATTATCAAAAACTGCAGATTGAATATCTTCTCGAATGATTGCTGCCGCAGCCTTCACGATTCTAAATCGCTCTTCTTTTTCATTTGTTGTTTTTTTTTCGTAGCTAGCTCGATTTAAAATGTCATAGTGATTATCAACAAAACATATTAATGTTGATGCTCCTGACTTTTCTGTTATAATAATTTTATCGCCATACTTCAACTTTAATCGTAACTTAATAATTCTATTATCTAACGAATTGTTGCAAATATTTTGTAATTCGTCTAATGAAAATTGACAATCATCACTATTTTCGATGTGTGCAAATATTTCTTCCATTAAAAGATTCGTACTTTCAGATTGAGGACGACCGGCTTGACCCCCCGTAGTCGGTCTCAAGAAGGCATTATGACAGTCTTTATGATACTTAGCTTCGGCAGCAACTAAATCATGTTCGAACTCAATTCGAGTAATAACAGCTTTTGCTACATGATCAGAACGAGTCTGGGCTATATTCAGGATTGTTTCTTTGAATGAAAGTGTTGTTACATGAAAAATTTTACGCCGATACTTCAGTGCTTTTCTGTTTTCTAGCTCTTCATTCAATTCATTGTCACAAAATAAGCAACACTTTTTAAAACAAAAAAATGGTTCACTTACGCGTGCTCTAGTACGAGGTGGACTTATTTTTGATGTACTAGCTTGTTCTTCATCCTGTTTTCTTTTCAATGCAGCGATTGTACCCTTCCGAGTATAGTTTTTTCGACACTGCACATGAACTGTCACAGAAGTCTGGTCTTTCAGGTATTCCGAAAATTCATCACCTCTTTCAATACTTGCATTAATTAATGTCTTTAGGCCACGATCAACAGTAACTGTTTCGCTTTCGGTCAAATGTTTATTACAAATAAAGCACAACTGCGACATTTCTATTACAAACACAAAACTGCACAAATTTTGTTTGAAAATATAAGCAATAACTACGTGTTCTTACTACGATAGAATGCTTGAGACTAATACTATTCTATCTAGGGAGGCCCTTCAAAAAGGAGCAGGTATACGAGCGTCGCCACGTGGACAATTGAATAGCAGACAGATGTTGCTCAAGGCCGTACGGTCATATAAAATGAGGGACTGGGTTTTTTTTGGAGTTTATATTTTTAAAACTGTATAATATGTATGTATACGCTACGAAAATTAATATTTTTACTTATATTATCGTTCTGTAACGTATATTACGGTAATTGACATGCATATTATGAAGAATACAACTTTTTCAACATTTTGCATCGCTGTATCTCCGAAATGGTGATTCTTAGGAAAAAAAGTGTATGAACAATTTTTATAGATAATTGCATGATGAATAATTTTTGTCTCACCTATTTTTATTATAAAACTTACCGTTTAGCTGGAAAACTCAAAAAACCGATTTTTGCAACATTTGACCTTGAATAATTTTTTTTCCACATTTCGCATTGATGTGGATAATTGACAAATTGTGTATAATAGGGTTCCCAATATTCATGCCAATTTTTAGCAAGGTGCGAATTAATGTAACCTTCAATGTCTATTTTGACCGGACTAAAATGAACATAAATATAACAAACATAATACGCCCGCAGTGACAAACCACATTACAGAAAAACAACGCTCTTTTTATTTTGAAAATGTAAATTCCTCAATACAGAAGACAATACAAAAAAACACGAATCTTACGATATGACCGCAACCCAAAAAGGTACGAAATCTATAAATACACAAGCACCATACAAAATTTTAAGAAAAATTATGTATAATATTGACAAAGTGAACCACAGATATATCACCCCAAAGATAAAGAAGAAAATAATAATCAACCAATGCCCTTAAGGCAGAAAAAATCCAAACCCTTGACAATCGAAACCCATAAAATAAAAATAAGTTTAAACAAAGATGTGACACTAAAAGCAAAGTTTTTGTTGTATCGTGTCAAAAGTTAGTCACGTGCTACTAATATGTAATTATTAACCGACTTCTAAAAGAAGGAGGTTCTCAGTTTGTCGAGTATATATTTTTTTTTATGAATGTACACCGATTACTCCGGAACGGCGGCACTGATTTGAATGAAATTTTTTACATTATGTTTAAGAAGTTGCTGCGGTGGTCCCATATTGTTTTGGTTGAAATTGGTGCAGTAAAATCCAAGATGGCGCTGACAATATGGCGGCCAAAAAAATTAATTTCGGGGTCGTACACAACGAATCTAAAATTATTTTTAAAAAATTCAATATGGTGGATCCAACATGGCGGACAAAAAAATTAAATTTTTTCCGATTTTCTCCAAAATTGGTGCGAGGGAGTTTTTGGGGTCGCACATAAATTCAAAATATTTTTAAAAAATTTAATATGGCAGATCCAATATGGCGGACTAAAAATCAATCTTATCCGATGTTCTCCAAAATTGGTACGGGGAAGTTTTCGTGGTCGCACATAACGAATCTAAAACTATTTTTAAAAATTTCAATATGACGGATCCAATATGGCAAACTAAAAATCAGTTTTGTCCGTTTTTCTCCAAAATTGGATAGGGATTGGATATTTTTTAAAAATTCAATACGGCGTATCCAATATGACGGATAAAAAATTAATTTTGTCCGATTTTTTTCAAAATTGACATGGTTGAGTTTTTGGGATCGAACATTCCGAATCTGAAATTACTTAAATAAAAAATAAATATGGCGGATCCAAGATGACAGATTACAGATTCTACCTCTCTCGATTTTGTCTAAAATCAGTATTGGGGGTTCTTGAGGGTGTAAATCATGAATTTAAAAGTATTTTTTCAGGTTCCAATATGGTGAATCCAAAATAGCGGGCTAGGAATTTTATATTTTTCGATTTTGTTCAAAGGTGGGACTGAATCGTTTCTGGGGATGTAAACAGCGAATATAAAATTATTTTAAGAAAATCTAATATGTCAGATGCAATATGACGGTCTAGAAATTTTAAATTTCCGGATTTTATCCAAAATTGGTACTAGGGGGCTTTGAAGGGTTTAGATTTAGATTAGATTACGACGTTAAAATTATTTTTTTTGAAATTCAATATAGGGGTCGTGTATTACGATAATGAAGTTACTTTTTTGCAAATATTAAGTTGATAAGATACAATATGAGGAACTGAAAATTTTACATTTTCCGATTTTGTCTAAAATTGATATTGCGGGGTTCTTGAGGCATATAGAAACTGAATATGCAGTATAAAATATATCGGGCTAAGAAATTTACGTCCCAAGTTCTTTATATGTCGATATTGCAAGGTTTTGGGGCCTGTAGTGTGATCTAACCTTTATAAGTGATTTGGCAATAGCGTCGGTTAAATCAAATACGGAAAATCTGGCAACAGTCCGCGACATCATCGGGGGAGAACAGTCCGTTTGTAGAGTAGACAGAATGCCGCAACGTTTTTAGCTAGTAAGATATTCATATTAAAATAGTTTAAATAAATAAAATTTTTGTAAAAAAATTGAACCGACTTCTGAAAGTGCACTAACAAGGGAAAAATGACTATAAATTTTTATATGAAATTGAAATTTTTGAAGTCGGCGCCAAACTAATACCTGACAAAATGTAATTCGCATAAACAGATTAAAAATACTTTATTTGTAATTGCTTTCTTACCATAATTTGTATATATTAGTAGTTATTTATTTCATTTAGAAATAATTTGGCGCCGACTTCAAAAATTTCAATTTCATATAAAAATTTATAGTTATTTTTCCCTTGTTAGCGCACTTTTAGAAGTCGGTTCAATTTTTTTATAAAAATTTTATTTTTCAATTTTTAGTTTTGAATTCTTTATGATATTCATAAATTATTTGAACTACATGCTAATCGAGATTAATGTACCTTGCAATGACTCCAAGGTGGCAAAAAAGTACCCATTTTATCCAGAATTGTAAGTCACTCTAAAATGAACCACTAAAAATTCTTTGAATCTTAGAATTCTTCAAATACCAATGAAAATGTGTCAAACAAATATTTAGTCTGTCATAGTAAATCCAATATCTTATATTTCAAATTAATTTTAGATTGGTAATATAGGCCCCAAAACCTTCCAATATCAATATTTAAAGAATTTGAGACGTAAATTTCTTAGCCCGATATATTTTATATTGCATATTAAGTTTGTACATGCCCCAAGAACCCTGCAATATCAATTTTAGATAAAACCGGAAAATGTAAAATTTTTAGTCCTTCATATTGTGTCTAATCAATCTAATAGTTGTAAAAAATTAATTTCATATTCGTAATACACCCTCCCCCCTCCAACGCGCTAATACCAAATCTAAAAAAATGTGAATAACGTAAAATTTTCAACCCACCATATTTGATCCGCCATAATAAATTTCGAAAAAACAATTTTAACGTCTTAATCTAATCTAAATCTAAACCCTTCAAAGCCTCCTAGTACCAATTTTAGATGAAATCCTGAAATTAAAAATTTCTAAACGGTCATATTGCATCTGACGTATTAGATTTTCTTAAAATTATTTTATATTCGCTATTTACATCCTCAAGAACGATTCAGTTCCACATTTGAACAAAATCGAAACATGTAAAATTTTTTGTCAGCTATATTGCATTCGCCATATTGAATCCTGAAAAAATAGGACTAAATTCATAATTTACACCCTCAGTTTTTGAAAAAGTCGAGATATGTAAAATTTTTAGAATATCATATTGAATCCGCCAGATTGAGTTTTTCAAAAAATATTTTAATTTCGTAATTAACACTAACAAAAATCCCTCCATACTGACTTCAGACAAATTCCAGAGATGTAGGATCTTTAATCCGCCATATTAGATCCGCCATATTTAATTTTCTTTAAATAATATCAGATTCGTAATGTGCTATCCCAAAAACTCTCTCATATCAATTTTGAAAAAAATCGAACACAATTAATTTTTTATCCACCATATTGGATATCCCATATTGAATTTTTTAAGAAATAGTTTTAGATTCGTCATGTGCTACCCCGAAAACTCCCCCATACCAAATTTGGTGAAAATCAGACAAAATTGATTTTATGTCCGCCATATTGGATCCGCCATATTAAATTTTTTAAAAATAATTTCAGATTCGTTATGTGAGACGCCGAAAACTCCGCCATACCAATTTTCGAGAAAATCGGACAAAATTGAATTTTTCGTCCGCCATATTGGATCAGCCATATTGAATTTTTTGAAAATAATTTTAGATTCGTCATGTGCGACCCCAAAAACTTCCCCATACCAATTTTGGAGAAAATCGAACAAAATCGATTTTTTGTCCGCCATATTGGATCCGCCATATTGAATTTTTAAAAAATGTTTTGAATTCGTAATTTGCGACCTCGAAAAGTCTCCCATACCAATTTTGGAGAAAATCGGACAAAATTAATTTTTTGGCCGCCATATTGTCAGCGCCATCTTGGATTTTATTTCACCAATTTCGTCCAAAAAAATATGGGACCACCGCAGCAACTTCCTGAACATAACGTACAAGATTTCATTCAAATCGGTCAAGCCGTTCCGGAATAATCAGTGTACATACTTAAAAAAAATATATATACAGGGTGTCCAAGATAAGGATCCTAAGCATGGGGATCTCAGTACCTGTTGGAGTTACAGCTTAGGTTAAATTAGAAAAAAGTTGCGTACTTTGAAGCGTATTTACATGCCGTTGAGAAACTTTAAAAATTTTCATGGCCAGCTGAGATATTGGGGAAAAACGAAAATTTGACGAAATAGATTTTATTTTTTTGTGACTTTATTTTAAAAGATATTAAAAAACTAATAAAACTTTTTCATTGGCACTTTTTAGATAATACGTGATGGCGTTTTTAAATTTTATATCCGACGTTTTGTTTTCGAGAAACCATCATCAACTTTATTTTTTTATATGGCCCAAAAAAAAAGTATACCCTGTATCTGATTCCCTTTTTTATTACAAATTCAACGATGTATCACATGTCACATTTTTTTTTGTTAGATAAAAGAGCCTACTTAAAAATATGTTTAAAAAAATAGAAAAATCGCATTTTTTTTTGTCTAACAAAAAAAATATGACATGTGATACATCGTTGAATTTGTAATAAAAAATGGAATCAGATACAGGGTATACTTTTTTTTTGGGCCATATAAAAAAATAAAGTTGATGATGGTTTCTCGAAAACAAAACGTCGGATATAAAATTTAAAAACGCCATCACGTATTATCTAAAAAGTGCCAATGAAAAAGTTTTATTAGTTTTTTAATATTTTTTAAAATAAAGTCACAAAAAAATAAAATCTATTTCGTCAAATTTTCGTTTTTCCCCAATATCTCAGCTGGCCATGAAAATTTTTAAAGTTTCTCAACGGCATGTAAATACGCTTCAAAGTACGCAACTTTTTTCTAATTTAACCTAAGCTGTAACTCCAACAGGTACTGAGATCCCCATGCTTAGGATCCTTATCTTGGACACCCTGTATATACGCGACGAATTGAAAACCTCCTTCTTTTAGAAGTCGGTTAATAATTAACAAATTAGTTATTGTTTGAATTTAAATTGAGAAACAATAACAAGACATGGCGCAGCCGGGATTGACCTAAAGCCGCCACAATTTAGTGTAACTGATGGTGCAAAATTATGGTCGAGGTTTGTGCTAAGTTTTTAAATTTATCTGTCGGCCATTGGATTTACAGAAGCAGAGAACCAACGAAAATGTAGTTTATTATTACCCTGCATGGAGTCAGAAGGTTTAGACTTGTACAATACCTTGGAATTAAAAACAAATGAAGTGGATAAGTTTGAGATCCTTTTAAATAAATTTAATAACTACTTTTCACCAAAAGTAAATATTACATTTGAAAGGCACAAAAATTTACGAGAAATCAAAAACCTGGTGAAAATATAGAAGCCTATGTAACTGAATTAAAAGTACTGGGAGCTACACGTGAATTTGGTAAATTAAAAGAGTTGCTAATAAAAGACAGAGTTGTATATGGCATAGAAAATAATAAATTAAGAAATTGCTAGCAGAAACAAAATTAGAATTGAATAAATATCTGGAAATCTGCAGGTCAGTAGAGAGTACTAAATCAGAATTAAAAGAACTTAATAGTGAGGTTCTTCAGGAAGCAGCAGGTGTATTGAAGACTTACAGTTTAAATAAAGATCCGGTACCTAACAAGAATGATAAAAATAAGCAGCATTTTTATAAAACAAATAAAAATAAGTACCAAATAATAAATGAATGAACCAGATGTGGTAGGAGTCACAAGCTAAATGAATGCCCTGAATATGAGGTTGAATGTTTCAAATGCAAGAAGAAAAACCATTTTGGGAAATTGTGTAAATTAAAACAAATAAAAGAAGTACAGCAGTCGAATGAAAATAAAGACGAAGAGTGCTTGTTTATTGGAACTGTTAATTCGCTAGAAAAAGGTGAAAAGGAGTGGGTACAAGTATTGCAAATAAATAGTTAACCGAAAATATTTATAAAATTTAATAATAAATACAGGCGCTCAAGCTAATATAATTCCAAATTTTTTGATTAGGGACATACCTAACTTAAAATTAACAAAATCAAATGTAAACTTGGTAAACTACAATGGCTCTAATATTAAACTGTTGGGTATGTGTGAATTAGATTGTAAGCTTGAAAATAAACCTGAAAAATATAATCTGGAATTTTATATAATAGACTCGGAAAATAGTTCAGCTATTTTAGGGTTAGAAACATGCAAAAAATGAAATTTAATTAAGACATTAAACGAAGTAAAATCTCATAATTTATTGAACGAATTTAAAGATTGTTTTGAAGGTATAGGTTGTATTCGGAATGCAAAATATAAAATTTATACCGGTAACTTATAATGCAAGAAAAATTCCACATTCTATTAAGAATGAAGTTAACATGATCTGGATAGGCTAGAACAGTTAGGAGTTATTGAAAAAATAGATGAGCCAACAGATTGGTGCCATCCTTTGGTAGTTATTAAAAAACTCACAGGTAAAATACATGTTTGTTTGGACCTAAACCAGTTAAATAAGGCAATTAAGAGGGAATTTTTCCATATGACTACAGTTGAGGACTTGTTAGCCGAATTAGCAGGTGCTACAGTTTTTAGCATACTAGATATGGGTTTTTACCAAATACCATTGGATGAAGAAAGTAGTCAATTATGTACTTTTTCAAGCCCTATGGCAGATATGTTTTCAAAAGGCTATCTTTTGGTATAAGCTCAGCACCAGAAATTTTTTATAAAAATTTTAAACAAATTTTTGAAAATATACCTGGCAATTTATGTTACATTGATGATTTGCTTGTTTTTGGTAAAGACCAAGAACCTCATGATTTTAATCTAAGGAAAATTTTAGAAAAAACTCGAGAAGCCAATGTTAAATTTAATAAAGAAAAATGTAAATTTAATTTACGCGAAGTCAAGTTTGTAGGGCACATAATAACTAGCTCTGGTGTTGAAATAGATCAAAGTAAAATAGAAAGTATTTTGAAATTATCTAATCCCAAAACAAGAAGAGATGTTGAAAAATTTTTAAGTCTAGTAACATATGTTTCAAAATTTGTACCAGATCTTTCTGAAACAACTGTTAAATTAAGGGAACTTTTAATTAAAAACTGTTCATTCAAGTGGGATGAGAACCACACAGTTGTATTTAATAAAATTAAGGAAGCTTTAACTCCAACACCAGTGTTAAGATATTTTGATCCAAACAAACTTATAGTGGTATCAGTAGATGCATCCCGAAATGGCTTCGGTGCAACACTTTTGCAAGATAATTTATCTGTAATTTATAGTTCTAGAGCTTTAACAGAAACTGAGAAAGGATATTCCCAAATTAAAAAAAAAATGGCTGCGGTTGTTTTTGAATGTACAAGATTCCACCAGTATATTTATGGCAAAAAAATTATTGTTGAATGTGACCATAAACCCTTAGTATCAATTTATAAGAAACCCTTAGTAAATTGTCCTTTACGTTTGCAAAGAAGGTTGATTAAATTACAATTATGTGATATTGAAATTATTTATAAAAAAGGTTCGGAGTTAATAATAGCAGATTATTCGTCTAGAAACTTCTAAATGACACTGTTGAGATTGACAAACTGATTATAAATGAGATTGAAGCCCACGTTGACTTAATTGGTGAAATTTTGTCAATGTCGCACGAAAAATTTTAAAGTCTTTCAGAAGGAAACACTAAAAGATAAAGTTTTGATAGAACTTTTAAAATTAGTTAAACAGGGTTGGCCTGAAAATAAACAAAACCTTAATGAGAAGTTACAAAAATATTGGGTCCACAAAGATGAAATAATTAGCATAAATCATGTTTTATTTAAAGGTAAAAAAGTAATCGTACCGACATCTTTAAAAAAAGAAATGTTAAATTTAATCCACTATAATCATTTAGGCATTATAAAATGTCAATTGAGGGCAAGAGATTCTTTTTTCTGGCCAAAAACAAATTCAGAAATTGAAGAGTTTTTAAACAATTGTCATACATGTTTAAACTTTAGAAATTCAAATCCAAAGGAACCTGTTATTCCTTCAGAGATACCAAATAATCCTTTGGGAGTGCTTGGGGACTGATGTATTTCAATTTAAAGGAAAAAATTATATTATGGTAATAGACTATTTTTCTAAATTTATAGAAACCAGACCACTCGATAAATTAGACAGTATTAATACTATTAATGCGCTTAAGTTAATTTTTGCCACATATGGTAAACCATTAATCATTAAGTCAGATAACGGGACTAATTTTAGTTCAGACACCTATAAAAAATTTGTTAACCAGTGGGACATTAAGCATATAATTTCAAGTCCTACTTTTGCTCAATCTAATGGACCGGTTGAACGTGCCATTCAAACTTTTAAAAATTTAATGAAGAAATGTGATTATAACAATAAAGATCCTTATCTTTGCCTTTTAGAGTATCGTTCAACTCCAATAGATAATAACTTACCCTCACCAGCGTATTTACTTTTTAATAGAGAAATTAATAGTTTGCTTCCGAAATTTAATTTTTTAGAAAAAAGGGAAAATAAAGTAGTAAAATGTCTTAAGAAAACAAAAACATTTTTATGATATGAGCTCTAAAAATTTAAAAGAATTTAATATAGGAGATAAAGTAACAGCACAGAATCTACATAAAACAGCGTGGCAGTCGGGCAAAATCATTGGAAAGTTACAGAAACCGAGAACTTACACTATCAAACTAGAAAATGGTAGTATTTTAGAAACGAATAGAAAGTTTATAATAAAAAACTCAAATATTTCTAAAGTACCACCTAAGTTAAGTTCTTTAAATAAGGCTAGCGAGTTAATACCTAAGCGTACTAGAAAATATCCCAAAAAATTGGATAATTATGTTACTTAAGTATTAGTTTTTACTTTTTTGGGTTCCGGTCATACTATTACTTTATAAATAAAATTTTTATAAAAAAAATTGAACCGACTTCTAAAAGTGAGCTAAAAAGGGAAAAATAACTGTAAATTTTTATATGAAATTGAAATTTTTGAAGTCGGCGCCAAACTAACACCTGATAAAATGCAATTCGCATAAACAGATTAAAAATACTTTATTTGTAATTGCTTTCTTACAATAATTTATATATATTAGTAGTTATTTATTTCACTTAGAAACAATTTGGCGCCGACTTCAAAAATTTCAATTTCATATAAAAATTTATAGTTATTTTTCCCTTTTTAGCTCACTTTTAGAAGTCGGTTCAATTTTTTTTATAAAAATTTTATTTTTCGATTTTTAGTTTTGAATTATTTATGATATTCATAATTTATTTGAACTACGTGCTAATCGAGATTAATGTACCTCGCAATGACTCCAAGGTAGCAAAAAAGTACCTATTTTATCCAAAGTTGTAAATCACCCTAAAATGAACCACTAAAAATTTTTTGATTCTTAGAGTTCTCCAATAAAAGCCAGAATACAGAGTGGTAATAGATGCTTCTTTTCTCTGCAAACGCTGATAAAATCAAAAATCCTGTCAAGGTCCTCAAAGATAAAAATCTACCAAACAATAATAAAACCAGTGGTATGCTACGGGTGTGAGACATGGACCCTCACAAGGCATAACGAACTTCTGCTTAAATGTTTTGAGCGAAAAATGCTAAGGAGAATATTTGGTCCTGTACAAGACCCAATTACGGGACAATACCGCATAAGAAGTAATGCTGAACTAGAGATGTTGTACCATAGCCCAAATATAATAAAAACAATAAAATCCCAGCGACTGAGATGGGCAGGACACGTCCAAAGATCCCCTGATAACCGACTAATTAACATGGTATGGAATCAAAACCCAACAGGAACTAGACCCCTTGGACGACCAAAATTAAGGTGGAGAGATAATATAGCCAAAGACCTACAAACTATGAGTGTCGACAACTGGAGAGAAGCCATGATGGACAGAGACCAGTGGAGGCAAATCGTTTCTGCAGCAAAAACCCACGTAGGGTTGTAGCGCTACTAGATAGATAGATAGATAGATAGAGTTCTCCAAATACCAATAAAATTGTTTCAAATAAATATTTAGTATGTCATAGTAAATCAACTACCTTAAATTTCAAATTAATTTTAGATTGGTAATATAGGCCACAAAACCTTCTAATATCGATATTTAAAGAATTTGAGACGTAAATTTCTTAGCCCGATATATTTTATATTGCATATTGAGTTTGTACATCCCCAAGAACCCTGCAATATCAATTTTAGATGAAACCGGAAATTGTAAAATTTTTAGTCCCTCATATTGTATCTTATCAACCTAATAATTGTAAAAAATTAACTTCATATTCGTAATACACCACCCCCTAACGCCCTAATACTAAATCTGAAAAAATGTGAATACGGTAAAATTTTCAACCCACCATATTGGATCCGCCATATTAAATTTCAAAAAACCAAAAAACTAACTTTAACGTCTTAGTCTAATCTAAATCTAAACCCTTCAAAGCCCCTTAGTACTAATTTTAGATGAAATCCAGAAATTTAAAATTTCTAATTTCTGAAAAAATACTAATAAATTCATAATTTACACCCTCAAGAACCTTCTGTATCAGTTTTGGAGAAAGTCGAAGAATATAAAATTTTTAGAACACCATATTGAATCCGCCAGATTGAATTTTTCAAAAAATATTTTAATTTCGTAATTAACACTAACAAAAATCCCTCCATACTGACTTTAGACAAAATCGAGAGATGAAGAATCTTGAATCCGCCATATTTATTTTATTTTTTTAAATAATATCAGATTTGTAATGTGCTATCCCAAAAACTTCCTCATATCAATTTTGAAAAAAATTAAACAAAATTAATTTTTTATCCATCATATTGGATACGCCCTATTGAATTTTTTAATAATAATTTTAGATTCGTCATGTGTGACTCCGAAAACTCTCCCGTACCAATTTTGGTGAAAATCGGAAAAAAATGATTTTTTGTCCGCCGTATTGGATCCGCCATATTGAATTTTTTAAAAATAATTCCAGATTCGTTATGTGCGACCTCATAGTCTCCCCCTTACCAATTTTGGAGAAAATCGGACAAAATTGATTTTTTCGTTCACCATATTGAATCCGCCATATTGAATTTTTTTAAAATAATTTCAGATTCGTCATGTGCGACCCCTAAAACTTCCCTGTACTAATTTTGGAGAAAATCGGACAAAATCGATTTTTTTGTCTGCCATATTGGTCCGCCATATTGAATTTTTTAAAAATGTTTTGAATTCGTAATGTGCGACCTCGAAAACTCCCCCATACCAATTTTGGAGAAATTCGGACAAAATTAAATTTTTTTGTCCGCCATATTGGATCCGCCATTTTGAATTTTTTTAAAATAATTTCAGATTCGTTGGGTACAACCCCGAAAATTCCCCCATACCAATTTTGGAGAAAATCGGACAAAATTAATTTTTTTGGCCGCCATATTGTCGGCGCCATCTTGGATTTCACTGCACCAATTTCCTCCAAAAAAATATGGGACCACCGCAGTAACTTCCTGAACATAATGTAAAAAATTTCATTCAAATCGGTGCAGCCGTTCCAGAAAAATCGGTGTACATACATAAAAAAAAAAAAATATATACGCGACGAATTGAGAACCTCCTTCTTTTAGAAGTCGGTTAAAAATAGCACATGTTTTTTTCTGACGTTTCGGTTTATTTTATTGATTAAACCTACTAGTACTCTGTACTCTGTCAAAAGCAAAACAAACCAGATGAGTAAAAAATGCATTCAAAAAATAATATCAGTTTTCTATATTTATATTTATATTAAAAAATAAGTTTTTTATTATATTTGTATTAAAGTAATAAAATAGTTAAATGTAAGTTATTCAAGTGAACCACCTGTTAACATTAGTAATTCTCCGAAGATGGTTTAATCAATAAAATAAACCGAAACGTCAGAAAAAAACATGTGCTAATTTTTTATAAAGTAATAGTATGACCGAAACCCAAAAAAGTAAAAACTAATTAATAACTACACGGTCAACAAATAGAAACAAAGTTACTTAAGGAATAAATGTGTTTTTCAATAAAAGAAGGGAGATGTAGTGTGATCTAACCTTTAGAAGTGATTTGGCAATAGTGTCGGTTAAATCAAATATGGACAATCTGGCAACACTCTGCGACATCATCCGCTTGTAGAGTAGACAGGGTACCGCAACGTTTTTAGCTAGTAAGATATGTTAAAATAGTTTAAATAAATAATTAACAAATAAGTTATTGTTTGAATTTAAATTAAGAAACAATAACAAGACAGGGCCTATATTACCAATCTAAAATTAATTTGAAGTTTAAGATAGTTGATTTACTATGACAAACTAAATATTTGTTTGACACAATTTCAATGGTATTTGGAGAACTCTACGAATCGAAGAATTTTTAGTGGTTCATTTTAGGGTGATTTACAACTTTGGATAAAATGGGTGCTTTCTTGCCACCTTAGAGTCATTGCTAGGTACAATAATCTCGATTAGTACTTAGTTCAAATAATTTATGGATATCATAATGAATTCAAAACTAAAAATCGAAAAATAAAATTTTTATAAAAAAATTAAACCGATTTCTAAAAGTGCGCTAAAAAGTGAAAAAGGTCGGCGCCAAATTATTTCTAAATGAAATAAATAACTACTAATATATACAAATTATGGTACGAAATTATAAATAAAGTATTTTTAATCTGTTTTTGCGAATCACATTTTGTCAGGTCTTAGTTTGGCGCCGACTTCAAAAATTTCAATTTCATTTATATTTTTCACTTTTTAGCGCACTTTTAGAAGTGGGTTCAATTTTTTTATAAAAATTTTATTTACTACGTGTGCTCCTTGTAAAAACTAAGTAATACATAAAGTATGTTTTACAATTAACTTATTAATTTGATGTCATAAAGTATCAAAAATTTCCCTTTATAGTTAACAAAAAATTATTGTGAGGAAAGTCAAGTGTGACTGAAACGTCAACGGATTTAAGTTATCTATATATATATATATATATATATATATATATATATATATATATATATATATATCATCAGATTTGGCACCCAGCCACCATTAATTGTTTACAAAACAAAAAATTTTTGGGATAAATTACATTTCATAAATAAATTTTAAAAATATTTATATTTATATTTGAAATATATATATATATATATATATATATATATATATATAACCTGCTCTAGCCGATAAGGTCCTCTTACTACTGGACAGCAGTAGGGGGGTACAATAGGTCGCAGTGTACAACAGACTCCCAACTCTACGCACACACAATGATACTTGTCTTATGAACGTTTAAACATAATTTTTAAAATATATAAATATCGAAAAATATCCATAAAATTAATATTTTTCGATATATTGCAAAAATCAATACAGATTATTCATCGCCATTGAAAAAACAAAAAAATTGTAAAGTCAAAATTCAGGCCGTATTTCGTAGAATAAGCGCACTTTCCAATTTCAAAAAATAAAACAAAATCTCCAAATTTACGATACAATCAATTTTTATCGATATATAGATAAATTTTCCATGTATTCTGCATCAGTATATAAAAACATAAGAATTGAGAACTTATAGGTCAAAATTGATCAGATGGTTATTGAGTTACGAGAGTACATATATGACATAAACACTTCAAAAAAGTGCTACATATCACCCCATTTTACAGTCCTCTGCATCTACTTAGCTGTTCGCAATTTTAGACTTCGACTCTTTAGGGGACCAATATTACTTGGTAAAAATGGCGGTTATATTATTGATGAAAATTTTTTGCACAAATTTTCGCTCCCTTTACCTCTGTCCGCCACCTCTTTTGTATCCACCCACGTGTTGTTCCTTTGAGATTTCGTTATGTCAAGATCTTTGAGTGGATAAATTTTCAAGCGTATTATCGATACCGATAATTTCCCAAGGAAATATGCCACTATCACCTTTTATAGCTACACCCTATATCCCTAGTGTGTTCGCATGAACAGTAATGTAACAACCGGTATTAAATAAACATTTTGCAATGGAGAAATGTCATATTACGGATGACGGGGAAATTTCGGCTCTATCTCCCTTACTATATATACTGATATGGGAAGGTTAGTATCTCGAATGATATAAATGCTTGCCTGCAATCTTCTCAGAAGCCAAGCCCAGCTCCAACCCTGACAGCCTTTCTTTGTAGATCAAACACGCGCTGTGCTTCTCTGGAATGAACTCAAATAAGAACAGAGAACAGCGTAGACCAGATGAGGATAAACGATTGAAAAATATGCCGTCCTAAACACATCAGTCGACACCAAGGAAGTTGGAGGAGGTAAAAGGAAGGGGGTAAAATAAATTGGGTCCAGAATGTAAAACTGTACTCCCCTTAAATGGGCTACTGTACTTGCGCAGTAGGTCATAAAATAAATTTGAACATAATTTTCTAAGTAAAAATTTGCATTATGAGAAATCTAGGAAAACGTTTCTTTGAAAAAATTTCCATATTTCCCCTAATTTTGAGGTCGTAGAACACGATTCTCACCTCCGTTTTTCATATTTTTTCCTCAATTTTGCGGAAACAGTGAAAAACACTTTTCACTTTAGGTTCAATTTTTTGTACTAAATTATTAAAATTTTGTTACAACCACAAATACCACACTGATAGGAGCCTCTGTATTATATGAAAATTCATAAATTTGCTCATTTTTATCGGAAATATCAAGAAAATTATCAAAAAACAAATTAAAATAAAATGGCTTCCGCCATTAAATATTGGTGCGACTCGTTCCCAAAATTCGAAAAATGGGCGATATTGCCAGATTGCTAAACGATTTTTGTGAAATTCACATTCATTCTTTTTTTCACAAATTTTTTATACATTACAAAAATTAAACTATGTTGTTAACAGTAATGGATAAATTTTATAGTTTATTTTACGAAAGTATTAGTCTAGGTCACTTTAGGTTAGTTCAGATTAGTTTTAGTTTTATAAATTAACCAAAATCAAGCTAAATCTGAACTAAACAAAAATTTTTGGTGGTTAAGATTAATTTTTCCCTGAGACTGTATAAAACATTACAAAAATTGTTGACTAAGATAGTCAAATTTTATAGTTTATACCATGAAAGTATTTTACATCTAGCAACATGTCAAACGAATATAGGTTTGATAGTCGATGGCATTTCCGGAACGTGTTTTTCGTTGAAAATATAAGTTTCTTAAAATTTGTTCACTAAAATTTGTGCAAAAACAGCTGAAATATATTACATACATGATATTTTAACTAGTACCATTGGAAATAAATATGTAAATTAGGTTTTTTCTTCAGAATTAAAATTAGTCTGTGAAGTGATGTTTGGCGTTTTTTGAGTTTTTCGAGAAAGTGAGAAAAATAGTGAAAAATCAAAGCCAAAGTCGTGTTCTACGTCCTCGAAATAGGGGCAAAGTATCGAATTTTTTCCAGAAAACATCGATTTCCTACATTTACAATAATGTAAATAATTACCGAAATATAAAAAAACGTACTTACCGAAAATAATGAATTAACGAGATTTACAAAACAATATTGATGCATTGTTAGAAATAAAAAGTCCGCGCAAATGTCTTGATAACATACACAAATATAAATTCCGAAATTTAACCAATGTCACTGCACGGTACAACATAAAAAAATTTAAGCGTCGGGACAATGACAAACGACCACATTAAATACAAAGAATACGCCGGGATGATTTTCGCAAAATCCTGCTCTGTTTTCTCTGTATCTAGATAAATAATATTCGTTGTTCGACGTGATCTTTCTTGTGCCAATTTCGTTTGATTATAAATTTTAAAAACATTCTAAAATTTCATTTAGTTGTTGGATGAAATTTGTTTATTTTGATTAAGTATCATTGTAAAACTAAAAATTTGAGATTTCAAGAAAATATATCGCGATATAAAAATTAGACAATCGTGATTCGTGTGTGGTTTGGATAGTCAACTTAGTATATATTGTTAGCTTTTTTACAGATCTTAATTGAATATTATCGGCATCGGCAAACGAAATACTACGTATAAAATCAAATCGAACTTCCTCTGATCGATACTCTATTATTATTATTATATTATCAATTGTGTTCGTAGTATCTCTCAGAGTGAGTCCACACGATAAGAAAAATTTCGGCATAGGCGTATTACGCCCATTTATGTTAAAAATGTCTCGTCCACACGGGCAACTTTTATCGTGCAGTCGTAAAGTGTTGTGTATGTTTTTTTTTTGTGGTAACCTAACTTTTTTCTGATTTTTTGATAATATTTATTTATGTATAAATTAAAATGAAAGAAAATAAAAAAATAATTGCAGCAATGTTGTTATGTATAAAAAGAAAACTAATGAAAAAATTACAAAATATAAGGACATTATTAATATATTCTTTATTAAAAAAAAAAAAACGGAAAAGTCGTCGCTACTAGGTCCAGCCTGTTTTTAAGAAAAACATTGGAGAAAGGCTTGGACATACTAATGATTTAATTCAAGAAATGCGAGAATGATTTTTTAAAAATATTTTCCTGTTTCTCTTGGTGAATTTGAAAAGCTGTTGTTGGGCCAATAATTAGGAAACACGCTATGGAAATGTGTTCAGCAATACCCTTATTACTAGGTTTGAAAAAACATTGTGATATTTAGCTGATGAAATCAGCATATGAAAGCAACAGTGCGAATTCCGAGTCGGTAAACAGTGTTTTTGAAATTAGTCATGTTACTTGTGCGATAATATGAGACTCTTTAAAACAAGTTATATTTCCGAAGTTTGCCACTTCTACCTGGTAAAGAATTGCCAAGGAGTTCGAAGACGAGAGTTTCAATATAAAGTGTCATTTTAACAGTCGTTTTAATAATTAGAATTGTTTGTAGTTTTTAGAAGAATATATTACATATGACACTAACTGGAATTCTGTTATTAAATTTCCATCAATGTTAATTTTTACTTTTTAATTGTTTATAATAGGTTTATATAAAATTTGCTAAGGGTAGGGTTACCAGACGACAGGAATTTTCCTGACATGTCTGAAATTTTAGCCCCTTGTTAGGAAGAAACAGGAAAAAACTGCAATTGTCAGTATTTTTTTGAAATTAAAAGAGGAAAATATAAGTAATGGGTGAATTGTTAATTTAGTATATTAATAAATTTATTTTCATACTTTTTATTGCTTGATGTTTCTTTTGGCAATTGCTGGACTTTTATAACCATTTCATGACATTCTTCACATGATATGTTCTTGTGTCTAGAGTAGAACCTTAACAGAAAACCTTGTAAACCAACTATTACTACAAATTATTAATGATTAAATTACTATATATATTTTAAGTTACTCTTATGGATTAATAGATAATTATAGTCTAATATTTAATACTCCCTTAAGAAACAGTTATATCTTAAGTAAATTTATGTTCTAATAGGCTCAAACAAAAGCATGCCTTAATCTCCAAAACTCTAAAACTTTACTTCTCCATTAGTTTTGTTCATATTGTCATCGTCCCATAAATACACATTTTTTCATTTCAGTAATCATGTAAATAAATAGTTATAAGTTATATTTGTTAGTACGCCTATGACTGTAAAATATATAATTTAGACACAGAATAGAATATAACTAGGACATGAACATTGAGACGAGAGGAACTAAAATCAAAAAACTACAATAGTAACATTAAATTAGTACGTAAGAACAAAAACTGTTGTTACCTCATAATTTAGTGAACATTATAATAAAATATTAAAAAAGTAATATTAGAATATTTATTTGAATTCATCGAAACTAATGATAAACTAAAAGCAGAACTAGCAAAGTTATAACATTGGTGGCAGCGAAAGGCAAAGCTTATAGCAATATATACAGGCTATGTCTCTCCTTAGTCCACTACGCTCCCATTAATGAGAAGACTCACTCGATTGGCATTTGATGCTTTGATTGCAAAAATTTTGAAAATCTCACTGCCTTAACATGCAACATTCAGATAAAATGTCCGGATATTTACAGAAACGTTAGGGATATTGTCAGGGAATCTCATTATTTGATCTGGTAACCGTAGCTAAGGGCATATCTGTGGATTAGCGTCTCGATATCAGAGATTGTCGTTGAATAGAAATTGTATTATATAATGGCCTTTACTTCATAAGCTTTAATTTATATAACGAACACCTGTAGTATTGCAATTGTTATAAAATTAATAAAAAAATGAACGAAAATCGTTTTTTTTTGAGGACCAAGCAGTAATGATCTTCGGTAACAAGCATTTTTAATAAATTAAAACAATTTAACATAGTTCATAAATATCCATTATTTCAAAACTCGCTAAATAAAATATATAAATTAAACAAAAAAGTTTTAAAAAAACATAGGTTATGTTTTCTTACAAAATATTGAAAATAAACAGTTTCCACCATTTTTAAAGCAGTCCGCTGAAAAGTTCAACATCATTTGGCTAATGACCTTGGAAAAGGCGGATTTAGGCAGGAAATCTTCGATCTTTGTCTTTTTTTAAATCTAATAAATCAAAATGCTTAAAATTTGACATATGTCTTATTACGCTACGCTTACGCCCAGATTTTTCTTATCGTGTGGACTCACTCTCACACTTAATTTAGGAATATGTAAAAGGTGGTGACATCTTTTGATGATCATTAGAGGTATATTACAGGTCGTATAAAGTGGCGTTAGTTTGTCAGTTGAATAAATGCATTGTTCCAAGTAAGACGTGTTTTCCCTTTAACAATAGGTTATGGGCCCAGGCCGGTGCTTAGCGACATTAAAAAGTACAGCTGTATAAATTTTTTTTTGAAGCATTATTCGCGTTAGAAATGACCGTAAACTATTTAACCAGTGTGCCGAAATTGCTTGGATGGGAAATCTGCGACGAATGATGGTTTGCAGTAGAAAATGTGCTAGTGCTTGAAGAACTCAGCAAGTGGATTGAAGGTACAGAGCAAGATACAACTTTAATAGCCAAGGCAAAAGCTAAGTTAGTATTAACTATAGATCCTGTCTTATATCGGCATGTAAAAGATGCCAAAACGCCACAGGAAGTGTGGACAGTTTGAAAAGCTTCTACGATGACAATGGTTTTATAAGAAAAACAGGACTCTTAAGGATCTTGATATCTGCTAGATTGGAAAATCATGATTCGATGGAGGTGTATATCAGCCAAGTTGTCGAGACGTCCCAGAAATTGAGAAAAATACACGAAGAATGGGTAGGATCGTTATTATTGGCGGGTCTCCCCGAAAAATTCGCCCCAATGATAATGGCCGTTGAACATAGTGGTTTGAAAATAACCACAGATTCCATAAAGACGAAATTATTGGATATGCGAACAGGTGGCAATAATGGCGCGTCTGCAGCTAACTTCAGAACCCAATTCAAATCGGGCAGGTCAAGCTTCGATAGATCTTCAAGAGATGGCGCAAATAGTTCAAAAAGTGACAAAAGTCTTTCAGATTGTGGTTATGCGAACAAAAACAATCGAGACAAAAGTAATATTATTTGTTTTAAATGCAGACAACCAGGACATTATAGGACAAAAGTTCTGAAAGTGGTTCTAGTGCAGTTTTCACTACTGGACATTTTGGAAGCACAGACTGGTGTATTGACGGTGGGGCCAGTGTTCATTCAACCGCGAAAAATGATTGGTTAATCAATGAACGAACTCCAGATTTGTCTGAAATTATTGTAGCTAATAAAAAAACTCCGCCTCTGACAGGGGCTGGGCGGACTGAGTAGCTCAGCAACTCTCAGTGCCGGTCCCAAGCCCGGGCAAAGGAGGAGGGTTTGCGGGACAGGTTAGCAGCCTACCCGCAGTAAAACACCAATGTAGCTCATAGTAACATACATGCCTCGGACATTGGACGGATCCCACGGAAACAGACATTGGCGAGAACTAGGACACGATCATGGAGAAAACAGAACATCATTAGATTGGGATGCTGGAATGTCACTTCATGGCATAAGCACGATCAGGAAGTTGTCGCAGAAATGAACAGGCACTCTATAGATATTTGCGCCCTTTCAGAGACGAAAAAGAAAGGGAAAGGAAACAACAAGTACAACAACTACCTATTTATATACAGTGGGAAACAAAAGGAAGAAAGAGCCCAAGAAGGAGTGGGCCTGCTCATCCACGAAAAATACGAACACTACATAGAGGACTTACAGTACATCGATGAAAGACTCATTCACGTCATCCTAAACTTACAACCAGAAAAGATGAACATCATAAGCGTCTACGCACCAGATATTAGCAAACCCAGAGAGGTCAGAGAAACATTCTTCCATAAACTGCAAGATCTACTAAGTACCATATCCGATAGAGAAAAAGTATTTATGCTAGGAGACTTCAACTCAAGAATAGGTAACGAACCCATTCCGGGAGTAATGCAGAGATATCATGAGGTAACACTAAATGACAACGGGGAACAACTCATACAACTGTGCGCCCAAAACGAGATGAGAATAAATAACACCTTCTTCCCACATAAATGGCAATATAAACGGACATAGGGAAACACCCGAGAACAAGAATCAACCATAGACTACATAATAACGAACAGAAAAGTGTTACCCCACCAAATACTCGATGTCAGAACTCTGAATTCGTCAGACCTGGGAAAAGACGACCACCGACTAGTATTATGTAAATACCGGTCCCAACAAAGTATAAACAGAATATATAAACAGAAACATACCATTATTAAATACAATACCGAATCATTCGCTAACGATAGCACAAAAGTATTGTATCAGCAGAGACTCTCGGAGAAAATACAATCCTAGGAAATGACGGAGTGGAGAAAGCCTGAGAAAAACTGAAAAGAAATATACAAGAGAGCGCCAGGGAGGCTATCGGAACACGAACAGTTAGCACGAACAAGCGAAACAATACAAAACCATGGTTCACAGAAGAGGTGAAAATACTAGCAAAAGAAAAACGACAAGCATTTACAAAATACCGACAGCACAAAACAATAAATCATTTCGAAGAGTACAAAACGGTGAGAAACAGAATCAACCGTCAAATAGCTCAACTAAAGAAAGAATACTGGGAAAAGTATTCAAAAGACAACACAACCTATATGGAGCACAAAAGAAAATATGGAACATGCTGAGGAACAAAAAAAACCAATCAATGAATACGTTCAACTAAGTCCAATCGACAGCCAACAATGGGTCAGCCATTTTAAGGACTTACTCCAGGCACCAGCTACAGAAAACAACGTAGGCGAAAACCAACAAGAAATCACACAACTAACAGATGTTAACATTAGTGAAGCAGAGATGCACCTGACAATTAAGAAATTAAAAAACAGAAAATCACCTGGTACCGATCAAATTACGAATGAGATGCTAAAGTACGGAGGCCCCAGCCTTGTCACAGAGCTCACTGTTCTATTTCAAAAAATACTCCGCACAACGTCAGTACCCAACGAATGGCAGAAAAGCATCACAATTCCGATCCACAAAAGAGGATCAAAGAAACAACCCGAAAACTACAGGGGAATCAGCCTACTGAATAGTTCAGCCAAATTGTTAACCAAAATACTGTCACAACGGATCGTAGACAAGTTAGGGGCGTGCGAAGAACAGCAGGGCTTCCGGAATAACCGCTCTACTATCGACGGTATATTTATTATCAGACAGCTAGTTGAAAAATCTGTCGAATACGATAAACCGCTGTTCATTTGATTTGTGGACTTTCCACAAGCATTCGACCGAGTCAAACTGGAACACATAACAGAATTACTGCGAAGAAAACAAGTAGACGAAGCAATCATACGCACAATATACGAACTGAATTCCAAAAACACCATGATAATTAAAACAAATAACACTATAACAGAGGAAATCCCTCTATCCATAGGAATAAGACAGGGTGATAGTCTAAGTCCAACACTTTTCAATGTAATCATGGACGAAATCATTGATGAGGTAAAAAGCACAAATATTGGGTACCCAATGGGACACAACACCGTTCAAATTATATGCTTTGCAGACGATGTTGCCTTGACAGCAGATAGCGAGGACAACTTACAAAGAATGCTTTTCCATCTCAATCGAACAGCCAAACAGTATATTATGAAGATATCTGTGGAGAAAACCAAAGCAATGGTAATAGCAAAAGAACCGGTAAGATGCAAACTAATGGTTGATGACAAACATATCGAACAGGTTGGGAAGTTTAAATACCTAGGAGCACATATAACAAATAACAGGGCAGTAACGGAAGAAGTACGCACACAGGCCAACAAAGCGGCCATGATATCAGGCCAACTAAGAGACATAATCTGGAACAATAAACATATGACGGTTGAGAGCAAAGCAAGAATTTACAAGGTCTGTGTAAGACCGATACTGACCTACGGCGCAGAAACAAGAAATGAAACCACAAAGACAAAACAAATTATGAGAACCACAGAAATGAAAACGCTGAGAATGATCACGGGAACAAGTTTAAGAGATAAAATAAGAAACGCAAAAATACGCGAGGACAGCGGAGTGGGGGATGTTGTGAAGTGGGTTTCGAAATCGTCGTAGGCAGTGGAGAGATCACGTGGAACGAATGGACGATGACAGACTAGCAAAAACCGTGATAAGAGAGAAACCAAACACCAAACGGCCGCCTGGACGGCCCCCCAAAAGATGGAGAGACGGCTGGATTTCGACCTCAAACGAGGATCGATGAGGCATTGTATAGATAACAGAACTTGGTTCTACCTAGAAGAAGAAGAAGAACAAGAACAAAACAAAAATTCCACTAAAGTCCGCAGGTGATGTACAAGTAAAACCAGCCAGAGTACCTCGAAGTGTAATGTCTTGTTAAGTAATGTCTAATATGTACCTGATTTAACAACGAGTTTATTGTCAGATTGTCAGCTAATAAAAAATGGCAATAAAGTCAGTTTCAGTGAGAGGGGTTGCAAAATTTTTAATTCTCAAGATAAATTGGTAGCAACAGAAAGAACAATGTTTACCAGCTAAACCTACAGCAGAGTGCAAGTTTTTTAACAGAAGTTGTCAGCTGTGAAACTTGGCATCGTAGATTGGGACATTTAAATATTGCCTACATGAATAAAATGTATAATTTAATGGATGGAATTTCTTTCAAAGGACAAGTTAATATTGATAAGCAAAACTGTGAAGTTTGTTGTCAAGGTAAGCAGACTCGTTTACTATTTCCTAACAAAGACAGTAGACCTAGTGAAGTGCTAGAAATTATCCACACTGACATTTGTGGCCCAATGGAGACAAATTCTCGAGGAGCTGCAAAGTATTTTTTAGCATTCATAAATGAATTCAGCAGAATATGCTTTATATATTTTCTGAAAACTAAAGATGAAATGCAAGAAAAATTTCAAGAATTCCAAAGATTAGTTGAGAGACAGCAGAACTAGAAAATAAAGTTTTTAGATCGGATAACGGTGGTGAGTAAACAAGTAAAGAATCTGTCATGGTTAAAAATTGATCTTAAGCTATGGTTAATTTGGTTCATTTTACTTTCTTTTTGCCAATATTCACGTTTTGGGCAGTACTATATCATTGTTATTAAGCATTTCTCCTTCGTATAACAGACTAACATTCGTTGCATTTTTGAGTCCTATTGCTTCTCGAGCCATTCCAAATTTTACTCCCTTGCGAATTTTCTTCCCAACTTAATTATTTTCTTTATCTTTCAGTAATTTGCCTATAAGAAATACAGCCCTAATTAAAATCTTTTCATAACTTGAATTTTTAGGTCGGCAACTCTACGTCACTGTTTTAGATTGTATATGTTCAAATAAAATGTTGGTATAAACCTTTTTATGAGATATCATTGTTTTTTGTGCTGATTATTTCAGATTAAATTGTTACATTTATCTATTTTAGTTACAGTTTTCCGAATTTTTATTTGTAGTATTTTTAAGGATTTGTTTACCTTTTGTTAGGGTTATGTGACCTTTTCAGCTGACGTTTAGGCAAATTTGCATTCTTTTAGACCGTTGCATTTTGGGAGGAAATTTGGGCGAGTAACTAATACCATGTTGCTAATGGCTGAGGCAAAATTCTTATTTCCTATTTTAGGGATCCACAATGAAGTCCTATTTCATTTTGAGTCGGAAATGTCAACGACTTATTAGTTAGCAATGCTGTTTAAGCCCACTATTTTGAGCTGTCATTTCTTTTGCCGAATTGCTACTTGTTTAAGGTCCCTTTTGTCTCGCGCCCTATGTTGATGGAAAAAGAAGCTCATACAGCGCAGGTTTCGGACTTCCTATAAAATAGCGAGAATTTAACTGTCAATCCTACCTTTTCCTGTGAAGTTTTCCATTGTTGAGTCGAGAAATTTCCATCCCGTTTTATTGCCGCCATCCTGCGGGTTTTGATGGAAAATTTCTTTTGCGTGCCTCGATAGCATTGTGGTGATTTGTGTGATTTAGTATTTATTTTGGCTAGTTATCGAGGTACGCCCTGGAAACAGGGATTTTGTCGGCCCCTTGGCATTATCATCAGGAATCATTCTGACCCCAGAAAATCGGGTTAGGAACTTTAAACTATTTACTACTAAAACGAGCCTGCTTAGTTTTTTTTAATATTAAAAGATTTCAGCTCAAAATTGATTATTACGAGTACAGTTTAAGGCTATTTTAAAACCAACTGTAGTATGTTACTCTTAAGTCTCTTTTTGACCTTAAATTAACCACATGTAATCTTATTAAGTTGTATTTTGGGATTTTAGGGCCGATTATATCTTTTTGTAAAATTTAGTTCAGCAATTTTTTATAGTTTTTGGGTTTTTCAATATTTGCTGCCATGCAGTGATCGAAAACAGGTTCATTACAATAAAAAAAACTACTTATGCGTTTAAAAAAAATTAATCAATTCAAAATCAGATTTACTAAAAATATTAACTTACAATATTCAGGGACTGATATCAGTGAATGCTTAGTTCTTTCACATAAAAAAAAATTCTTAGACTGGTTAAAATAAATACACAGTTATTTATTAAAAGGCCACCAATAGAAAAAAGGAATATTCAAAGTAAAATTAGAATTTTACCAGCCTAAATGTGAAAAGCCATGATCTGCAATTTGACACTGACTTTTAAATTAAATTTTCACAGCAACAATAATGGATAAAAACAAGATATTCCAGATAAAATCACAAAATACCGGACTATTAAGTGAAAAGTCAGAATGTACTACTTTACATTGTCATTTAATTAATAAAGAAATTTGGAAAATCTACAGAAAGTTATAATTTCACTGTACGAGTCAGTCTCTAGGACCTAAATATTGTAGTCAATACCCAAAAAATAAACATTTTACTGGAGTCAACTGTAAGTTACGAGGCCATGGACATATCACGATGCAAAAGGACTTTAAGACTGTCAATCATAAACCCAAAATGGGGCCCAAAAAAACATATAGACAAGATATTGAAATATTACTAATGTCAAATAAATTTATCCAAAAAAAATATGGACATTGTGATACGTCCAGGAGGCAAAAATAATGCAAAATATACACCACATTACAAATGATGATAAAAATTACTCTCAAAATTAACTGTTACTGATGACAAATTATAAACTTTAGGCGCTGCATGGCAGCAAATATTCAAAAACCCGAAAACTATAAAAAATTGCCGAACTAAATTTTACAAAAAGATATAATCGGCCCTAAAATCCCAAAATACAACTTAATAAGATTACACGTGGTTAATTTAAGGTCAAAAAGAGACTTAAGAGTAACATACTACAGTTGGTTTTAAAATAGGCTTAAACTGTACTCGTAATAATCAATTTTAAGCTGAAATCTTTTAATATTAAAAAAAAACTAAGCAGGCTCGTTTTAGTAGTAAATAGTTTAAAGTTCCTTACCCGATTTTCTGGGATCAGAATGATTCCTGATGATAATGCCAAGGGGCCGACAAAATCCATGTTTCCAGGGCGTACCTCGATAACTAGCCAAAAAAAATACTAAATCACACAAATCACCACAATGCTATCGAGGCACGCAAAAGAAATTTTCCATCAAAACCCGCAGGATGGCGGCAATAAAACGGGATGGAAATTTCTCGACTCAACAATGGAAAACTTCACAGGAAAAGGTAGGATTGACAGTTAAATTCTCGCTATTTTATAGGAAGTCCGAAACCTGCTCTGTATGAGTTTCTTTTTCTCTCAACATAGGGCGCGAGACAAAAGGGACCTTAAACAAGTAGCAATTCGACAAAAGAAATGACAGCTCAGAATAGTGGGCTTAAATAGCATTGCTAACTAATAAGTCGTTGACATTTCCGACTCAAAATGAAATAGGATTTCATTGTGGATCCCTAAAATAGGAAATAAGAATTTTGCCTCAGCCATTAGCAACACGGTATTAGTTACTCGCCCAAATTTCCTCCCAAAATGCAACGGTCTAAAAGAATGCAAATTTGCCTAAACGTCAGATGAAAAGGTCACATAACCCCAACAAAAGGTAAACAAATCCTTAAAAATACTACAAATAAAAATTTAGAAAACTGTAACTAAAATAGATAAATGTAATAATTTAATTGAAATAATTAGCACAAAAAAATGATATCTCATAAAAAGGTATATACCAATATTTTATTTGAATATATACAACCTAAAACAGTGACGTAAAGTTGCCGACCTAAAAATTCAAGTTGTGAAAAGATTTTAATTAGTGCTATATTTCTTATAGGCAAATTACTGAAAGATAAAGAAAATAATTAAGTTGGGAAGAAACTTTGCAAGTGAATGAAATTTGGAATGGCTCGAGAAGCAATAGAACTCAAAAATGCAACGAATATTAGGCTGATATACGAAGGAGAAATGCTTAATAACAATGATATAGTGCTGCCCAAAACGTGAATATTAGCAAAAAGAAGGTAAAATGAACCAAATTAACCATAGTTAACTTAAGATAAATTTTTAACCGTGACAAATTTAAAGATTATTTTAATAGAAATAGTATAATTCACCAAACAACAAATAGCTATACACCTGAGCAGAATGGAATGGCAGAGTGAATTAATCATACTATAGTAGAGAAAGCTAAATGTATGTTGTTTGATGCTAATGCCAGAACTTTCTATGGGCTGAAACTTGTAACACAGCGTGTTATCTCAAAAATCATCAGTGTCAGCAGGTATCTCGAAAACTCCATACGAACTTTGGACAGGTAAATAACCAAATCTAGAACATGTAAGAATATTTGGTAGTATAGCCATGATACATGTTACTAAAGCTAGAAGAAATAAGTTTGACGGAAAAGCAGAAAAACATATACTAGTAGGATTTGACACAAACACCAAATGTTTCAGATGCTAAAATCCAGTTACTAGAAGGATAGTTATTAGTAGAGATGTTACTATATTGGAAAATGTTAAAGAAACTAGTGATGTTCTTATTGAAGAAAAACTAGATCCAGTGGGGGAAATTCAGATAGATGAGTCAAGTTCTGAAGACTCAATTGAAATAAAAGATGGTATTGATAGTTTACCTTGTCAAGGTTTAATTGGTAGTTTAATGTATTTAGCAGTTCTCACTCGCCCTGATATTGCTTATGCAGTTAGTTTCCTTAGTTGGTATAATAAATGTTATACGAATTTACACTGGCAAAGTGCAAAGAGGGTGTTACGATATCTGAAAGGCACCAAAGGTTTTAAATTAAAATTCAGTAAGGGTGATATCGAACTCCAGTGCTTTGCTGATGCAGACTGGGCAAATGATAAAAAAGATAGAAAATCATATACTAGTTTTGTCTTTACATTGTCTGGTGCAGCTATTAGCTGGGAAAGCCAGAAACAAAAAACTGTAGCACTCTCAAGCACGGAGGCCGAATATATGGCTTGGAGTGAAGCTTCTAAGGAAGCAATTTACTTAAAATATATATTGTCAGAATTGAGGACTTATAAAAGTGCAGTGACAATATAAAATGATAATAAATTTGGCGTTAAATCCAGGGTTCTACAAGTGGTCAAAGCATATAGACGTCAGGCGTCATTTTGTTAGGTAAGCTGTACAAAATAATAAAATTTTTATTGATTACATCCCAACAAATAAAATGATAGCTGGCATCTTAACTAAGGCATTACTTGCCAATAAGCATACTGTATTGGCAGATAAGTTATGTTTAGTTAGGACAAATTAAGTTATTCGAGATAGTGGGGGTGTTGGTAATATCTCTCACACTTAATTTAGGAATCTGTAAAACATCTTTTGATGGTCATTAGAGGTATATTACAGGTTGTACCAGAAAGTGACATTAGTTAGTCAGTTGAATAAATGCCTTGTTCCAAGTAAGGCATGTTTTTCCTTTAACAATAAATTGATCATTCGCTTAAATTTATTGAATATTTATAAATTTTCATAAAAAGATAAGTGTTGGTGAATTAAATTATTCAACTGATGTCCTTTAGGAAACACAGTTGATTTAAAAAAAATTAATTGGACAGTTTTCATGGGAAGAAAATTGTGAAAAAAATTAAAGCTAAATATTACGAAAATTGAGGGTATCTATACACAAAATTATTATCAGGACTACAAATATTAGTATTTTGATTAAAATAAGAGTATTCTCTCCTCAGGGTCTAAGAACTGAAAGTTTGAATATATTTTGAAGTCTTACGTTCCATTTATATTCTGCTGCAAACCGATTGTATTTGGAAATTTCTTCGTCATATCCGGCGTTCCTTCTGACTTCATATGTTATCTATTTTATTTATGACTAATTTAATTTTTAAATCTGGACCGCACTGTGGTAATTAGTCACTTTTCCAGTTGCTTGTCATCGAGTCTTGTGCAATAATACGAATTTTTCATATCCAATATGAAGAACCTATAGCAAAACATAATCTTTCAGAATGTTTTCAATAAAAAAAAGTCACCTGTGATTCCTCCAGTCGCTTTCACTAGTTCGGTACATCTCTCCCAACTAATAGTTCCTCATCCGTGAAAAGAACATTTTTACAGTTTTAGATATCCTCTGGAAAAGTAGTGGAATTTCGATAGACCATGATGATTTTAAACCTGTTTTTCAATCTTGCTGTGACTGTTTTCGAAAGTAACATTAATTTGTAATATATTTAGTACCTTGTTTTTGAAATGCGTTGATGTCAACGTGCAATTTTGTATAAAATTAAGTGTCACAAGACAGTCATCAAAGTCATTGTATAAGATTTTCAATTTCTTGATATCTTCTTAATTTGTGCTTCTTTAGCTTCTTTATAATGATTTTTTTTGTTTTAAATAGAGGAGAAAGGAAATGCGAATGGTAGTGGCCATTGACTTATTTTACCAAAAATAATTTAATTCATTTCATTTTGTAAGATATATTTTATGGGAAAATACGTTTCAGATAAACATCATTAATATAAACGAAACCTCAATATTCTCAAAATAAGTAAGTATATTCGACAACCAGATGAATAACATTAGTGCATGTATAATATTGTGGCGCTACTGTACAGGGTGAGTCAACGATTGGATGAAGTAAGTTTGTGCCTTTTCGGTGAAATTTACAAAGAAACTATATTTATTGTTTGATACAGTTTATTTTTACGCAGATTTTAAAAATATTTAGGACTCTACAGGGTGAGCCAAAAAACTAGGACAGCATAAAGTTGTATTTTTTTAAATAGAATACCCTATATACGAATCATATTTTCGATTTAGCTTATAATTTTAAATCTTTTCTATTAAGGGTTTACTATAATAAAACTTTATAGTTTCTGAGATAATTAAGTTTAAAGAAAAAAAGTCACATTTTCAAGCATCAATTCAATCCTAAATAACGTTTTCAATTTTGTGACAAATATATTCAAATTTGGAATTTAGCAAGGCCAAGGACAAGTTAACATAATTTTTACCTAATATTTGCAATAAAAACTACAGGGTGTTGAACACATCGGCTCAAATTTGAACAAGTTTAAATGAATAAATATATTTTTTTAAAATGGTACACCCTGTATATTTTCATGTTATTTAATAGAGTAATAAAAACCCTAAAAGTTTTGTTCAATATATCCTATACCTATTTATAATAGTTTTTGAGATATTTCAGTTTTTCTTATTTTCCATACTTTTTTACAGAAATAGTCTTCATTATCATAATAGCCATGTAAAATAATAAAAAGAAACTACAGAAACAAACAGAATGTGGTTAAATATGATGAAATACATTATTCGTTATATTACAACGGCATTAGTTTGATTAAACATAATGTGAAAAAATTAACACAACAATAACGACAAGGCAAATACATATTTACTTTTATACTAAATTGAAACAAAAAAATTACCTATTAAATACTGAGATTAATTATTTCTTTTTAATAAGTGTTCGAATAAACGACCCTCTTGTGCAATGCACAAATTTAGTCTTTTTTGCAGATTTTCTCGGACCCTGGACAAAATTAGTGGCGTTATTGTTCTACAGATATCCCTAATCCTGTTTTGCATATCTTCCACTGTTGTTGGTGGATTAACATACACCTTATTTTTAATATAACCCCATAGGAAGAAATTTAATGGGGTGATGTCGCAAGACCTTGGTGGCCACTCAATGAAACCCCCACGTCCAATCCATTTTTGCGGATATCGTTGGTCTAAAAACGCACGAACTTCACGATGGTAATATACGGAGGCGCACCATCGTGCTGGAACCACATACTGTCGAGCTCATCCCTATCGAGATCTTGAAGCAGTTGCGGTAGTTCTTCTTGTAGAAAGTTCAGGTAACTATGGCCATTTAGTGGTTCATTAAAAAAGTGGGGTGCAATAATTCGATTATGATGAATACCACACCAAACATTTAATGACCAGTGGTTTTGATGTTGCACCTCTCTAATCCAAAATGGGTTTTCTGTGGCATAATAATGCATGTTGCGTCTATTTACGGCACCGTTACTTCTAAAAGTAGCTTCATCACTAAACATTACCTTGCATAATAAATTTGGATTTAATTGAATCTCCGCATTTATTGTACGACAAAAGTTTACACGACTTTCAAAATCCTGTCCTAGCAATTCTTGGTGTAATTCCATGTCATATGGATGATACCTATATTTCTTGGTAGTACGATTAGCGGTGGATTGTGATGTTTCACATAATGCTGCTAACTGACGGCTACCAATATAAGGATTTTCCTGAACATTTAACAATACTTGTAGTTCTTTTTCTTCATTAGTTACTGGTTTGTTGACCACTTTACGTTTTGGATAATCAACAGTACCAGAAGAATCAAATCTTTGCATTAAGTTTTGAAAAGTATGGGTATTAGGCTGGCGTCGATCAGGATACTTCATTTTGTAAATTCTTTGAGCAAGAAGGCAATTTTTTTGAGCCTCTCCTATTGTATAAATCATATCTATTAACTCATTCTTTGGAAAATTCATTTTACAATATAAGATGAATGCAAAAAAAACCAAACTACACTACATAAAAACCAAAAGAAGCCATTGCGGTTATAAATTTGACACACAGAAAAATGTTCTTTTACATTGTTTTTGCCATGGCTACTATGATAATGTAGACTATTTCTGTAAAAAAGTATGGAAAATTATAAAAACTGAAATATCTCAAAAACTATTATAAATAGGTATAGGATATATTGAACAAAACTTTTAGGGTTTTTATTACTCTATTAAATAACATGAAAATATACAGGGTGTACCATTTAAAAAAAAAGATATTTATTCATTTAAACTTGTTCAAATTTGAGCCGATGTGTTCAACACCCTGTAGTTTTTATTGCAAATATTAGGTAAAAATTATGTTAACTTGTCCTTGGCCTTGCTAAATTCCAAATTTGAATATATTTGTCACAAAATTGAAAACGTTATTTAGGATTGAATTGATGCTTGAAAATGTGACTTTTTTTCTTTAAACTTAATTATCTCAGAAACTATAAAGTTTTGTTATAGTAAACCCTTAATAAAAAAGATTTAAAATTATAAGCTAAATCGAAAATACGATTCGTATATAGAGTGTTCTATTTAAAAAAATACAACTTTATGCTGTCCTAGTTTTTTGGCTCACCCTGTAGAGTCCTAAATATTTTTAAAATCTGCGTAAAAATAAACTGTATCAAACAATAAATATAGTTTCTTTGTTAATTTCACCGAAAAGGCACAAACCTACTTCATCCAATCGTTGACTCACCCTGTACATTTATTTTCAAGCAATAATTATTACTAAAGATTTTCAATAATTGGGAAATTGACTATTTTCGGGAAATTGTTTAAAATCATGCATAAGTACCTAATGTAGCCGAAAATATTTAAAGAATTTGTTAATACAACTAGTACGTTAAAAATCATAAATTTTAAATTTCGTTTCAAATTTTGCTCCAAAACGCCAATACTTGTCACTTGACTGATGTGACGTCACACTGGTAAACTGACAAGGATACATAATTATTTTTGGTAATGTGACATAATGATGAGGTCTAAGTTATTTTAGTGTTGTGCGTTGTTTCAGTGTACAAATACTACAATTAAAACACCTGAAAATTTATTTATTCATGTTCTAAGTTCGGAAAATAATAGGTAAATGTAGCTTCAGCTAGCCCGGCAATATTCGATTTATTTTAGTTTTAAGCTTATAAAAACGGATTATTACTATTATGTATTTATAATCGGTTGCGGAAATAATAATTCTTCATAAGTTATTTATATGGATGTTTTCATATGTCTAAATTCAGCAGGGCAGAAGTTACTGTTTGTTGCGAAGAAATTGGCCACCATAAAACAATCAATTCTAGGCAAATTCGAACTATTTGCCTTGAGAAATCAACTCTCCTTCATAAGAAAATTTCTTAGAATCGTTTTTAAATGGAAAAATAAGCAATTTTCGAAGAAATTACATGAAAATGACTATAAAATATGAACTAGGCAAAGTAGCCCATGACAGCGATCACGAAACCAAAAAAGTTATATGTCAAGTTTGGGACAGCGATGACTTTGACTGTATTCTTTAGAGTAATTATCAACTGATCAAAGTGAAAAAAGTGAAACTGATAACTTCATATTCCGTTGAATATGCATTTACTTGTCATTAAGTCGAAGTGATCATGATTACTTCAAGTGATAAAACCGAAAGTAATAATGACTTTAAAGAATAAACTTATTAGTGCTCATTGTTACGTGACTCAAAGGAGATTTAATTTACCTTTTTATTATTAAATTAAAATAAAATTGTTTAAAAATAAAGAAAAATATTGTGTTTTTAGGATAAACCATCGTTTAGCGGGAAAATTGTATTTTTATTTGAATACAGTCAACATCCCAATTTTGTCCGTGAATGTATATATATATATATATATATATATATATATATATATATATATATATATATATATATATATATATATATATATACAGGGTGATTCAAAAATCGATCACGAAACTTAAGGGGGTGATTCTACTTGACAAAATAAGGGTAGAGCTTCATATAATTTTTTTTCAAAATGTCATTCGTTTTCGAGTTACAAGCCGTCCAAGTTCAAGTTTTTATTTTTTGTTTTTTGAATTACTCGCTTACAGGAAAACCGATTTGACTAATATTTGAAAGATAGGCTAAGTCTTCTGCGCTTCATCATTTTAGTAACAATTCACATTGATTATTTGCCGCTAGAGGGCACTTTACCTACATTGAAAATTGTTTTTTTGTCATAATTTTTTAGTGTTGACAGCTACAGTAGTTTTTGGCATAATTTCTGAAAGACTGATGCCAGGCCTTTAAAAAAGGTGCTCTTTATTTACATCGCTAAACCCAACGGTTTAGACGTAAATCACCCTTAAAAATTAAGTGGTAAATTTACTTTTCTCATTTCATTACCACCAGCTACCAGGTAAATAGCTATCAAAGTATGCTAGAGCTGTCAGTTTAACATCAAATAAATTCGCTTTTTAAACTATTTAATTTATAATCTTAAAATAACTAATAATGGCTAATCAGTAAATATTCATATTATGGATTATTGCGATATACATTTAATTGATAAAAATTAATGAAACAGTACTAAACAAACTAAAAAAGATTCTCAAAATGTCCCTCATTTTCTTCCATACATTTCCTAACACTCTTCAAAAAATGTCGCCTAACTCGATGAAAAATTCCTGGTGTTTCTTTAATAATTTGGCACTTTTCGATTATCCTGAAGCGAAGATCCTCGACGTTGATTACTGGAATATCGTACACCAATTGTTTCAAATGACCCCAAAAGAAAAAATCCATAGGATTAAGGTCTGGTGACCTCGCTGCCCATCCAATGGTCCACTTCGTCCTATCCATCGCTCAGGATACGTTGCATTCAAATACTGTCGGACACGTATACTAAAGTGGGGCGGAGCTCCGTCTTGGAGGATCCACATGTTGGCCCTTACTTCCAATGGCACATCTTCCAGATACAATGGGAGACGATTTTGGATAAAATCTAAGTATACGTCACCAGTTAATGGGCCATCAAAGAAATGAGGACCAATAAGGTAATCTCCTATTATCCCTGCCCACATATTTAGTGAAAATCTACGCTGATGTTTCGTTTCTACCACATTGTTTGGGTTCTCGTAAGCATATGTGTGGATGTTGTGTAGATTTGTTATGCCATCACGAGTGAAACCAGCTTCGTCAGTGAATAATATGACGCCAATTAATCGATTATCGTGTTCATACTTAGCTAGGATCTGATTGCACATTTCCAACCGTCTCGGCCGATCATCGTCATAAAGAGCCTGCACCTTTTTTGAATGAAACGGGTAGAGTTGTTCTTCTCTTAGTATCCTCCATGAACTAGCCTGACAGAGCCGCACTTCATTCCCAATTTTTCTAGTACTAATACCTGGATTATCTTCAATAATTTCAAGCACTCTTTCTTCTTGTTGCACGTTTCTAGCAGTTCTAGGTCTTCCCCTATTTCCATTATAACTTTTAAAGGAACCACATTCCGCAAGCCTCCTGTGCACACTGGAAAATGTTTGAGCATGAGGGATATTTCTTTCCGGATAACTCTCCATATAATATCTTCTTGCCAACTCTGCATTACCATTTGCTTTTCCATAACAAAAATGGATATCACAATATTCGATATTTGAATATTGGTGATTAGCCATTATTAGTCATTTTAAGATTATAAATTAAATAGTTTAAAAAGCGAATTTATTTGATGTTAAACTGACAGCTCTAGCATACTTTGATAGCTATTTACCTGGTAGCTGGTGGTAATGAAATGAGAAAAGTAAATTTACCACTTAATTTTTAAGGGTGATTTACGTCTAAACCGTTGGGTTTAGCGATGTAAATAAAGAGCACCTTTTTTAAAGGCCTGGCATCAGTCTTTCAGAAATTATGCCAAAAACTACTGTAGCTGTCAACACTAAAAAATTATGACAAAAAAACAATTTTCAATGTAGGTAAAGTGCCCTCTAGCGGCAAACAATCAATGTGAATTGTTACTAAAATGATGAAGCGCAGAAGACTTAGCCTATCTTTCAAATATTAGTCAAATCGGTTTTCCTGTAAGCGAGTAATTCAAAAAACAAAAAATAAAAACTTGAACTTGGACGGCTTGTAACTCGAAAACGAATGACATTTTGAAAAAAAATTATATGAAGCTCTACCCTTATTTTGTCAAGTAGAATCACCCCCTTAAGTTTCGTGATCGATTTTTGAATCACCCTGTATATATATATATATATATATATATATATATATATATATATATATATATATATATATATATATATATATATATATATATATATATATAGGCGCGGATCCAAGGGGGGCCCCCAAGAGCTTTGAGTTTTATGGCTTGGGAGTACTAACAATTCCAGTTGTTTTTTTCTCCTTCGGTATTCGGTACATAGTAGATTTTCCAACTCCTGTCATGTTAGAACACATCTCAACAGAGCTTTTAACATTATTATCTAGATATTGATATCTTAAGACATCATAAACATTCATCGTAATAAGTTTTTCGTTGAAGAAAAAATGCCCTGATTTAACGATTTTGGAATAAATATAGATGTGGAAGCCATATCTTTTGGGTATCTCACTTATCTCAAATAATATATAAAACAAGCATAAACAAGATAAATCACTAAGGACACACTGTAAGGTGTACTTTGCTCAGTGACGGAAATTAGATTGAACTATCAGAAATTTTATTGTTGCAAGAAATTTATAAACGCTTATAATATTTAAATGTAATTTAATATAATTAGATTCACTGCAGTCTTCAGTTACCTGCGGAACTGGAGCAGGTACGTTGGAGATAGAGTATATGAATGTGTATTCTTGGGATCGCCCCTCCCCTTTCCAAGAGCTTTGAGTTCAGGAAAATAGAACCGATTTTGTCTTTTATATTAGGAATGTGTATGCTGCTGGCACGCCCCGGCCCCCCCCCCCCCTTCCGGTTGACAATTTATTTTTCTTGCGTAGGCCCCCTCAAGAGCTTTGAGTTCAGGAAAATAGACCCGATTCTGCCTCTTATACTAGGAATGTGTATGCTTCTCGCATCCTCCCCCTGTCGGCAACTTGTTTTTTCTTGTGATCGCCCCCACCTTTCCAAGAGCTTCAAATTCAGAAAAATAGACCCGATCCTGTCTTTTACACTAGAAATAGGAATGTTGCTGGAACCCCCCCCCCCCCCCCCGTCGACAACTTGCTTTCGTTTGCCATACTGTACTTTTGTGATATCACCGCCCCCCCCCCAAAGAAAAAGGCTGGATCCGCTCCTGTATATATATATATATATATATATATATATATATATATATATATATATATATATATATATGTTGTGTCGGATATTCTCACGAGTGTGAAGTTTTTTTTTTTCCTTAAACAGAAGATTTATATACATTAAAAACAAAAACATTTAAAACAGACTCAAACATCTTAAAACAGTAAAAAGTTTTATACAACATATTACATATCATTTTAAAATCATCAACAGATACAACTAAAAAATTTTTTTGGTAGCCTACCTTAGAGTTTGTCAGTTTAAGAATATTAAAGTTAATAAATATGTCTTAATTTGATGTGATGGAGTTTGTTTTTTTGACCTGTTTGTTTGGGAAGTTCTGTCTTTATATTAAAAAAAATACTATAGAGGGTGATTCTCCGGAAACTTTATCGATCGATTATGGGAAAACTATAATTAGGAAGAATCTGAAAATTGGACAGTGTACAGTACATTGGAGACAGTTGGCTAAAATATTTTCAAGATGGCGGCACTTCCGATTATATCGGAAATAGATGTCACTTGCTTATTTTAAATTGAACATCCTATATATTATTGCATTTTTGATTTATACGTAAAATTTTAGATATATTTCATGTATAATGTTCTATACTTAAGTCTCACCGTTTTGGACATATTTAAATGTTTATGTCAAAAATGACGTTTGCGGACCAAAAATTTTTCCTATTTATTTTGGGTTAGTTTTCTTGTAGGCGAAGATCGAGTTTAGTAGCCTTTAAAAAGTATTTAAAAATCGTCAAATGTCAATTTTTCAAATAGAAAGCACCTATTTTTGTAATTTTATCATACTAAGCATTAATAAAATTTTTATAAAAAAATTGAACCGACTTTTAAAAGTGCGCTAAAAAGTGATAAATAACCATAAATTTTTATATGAAATTGAACTTTTTGAAGTCGGCGCCAAACTAATACCTGACAAAATGTGATTTGCATAAACAAATTAAAAATACTTAATTTGTAATTGCTTTCTTAAACTAATTTGTATATATTAGTAGTTATTTATTTCATTTACAAATAATTTGGCGCCGACTTCAAAAAGTTCCATTTCATATAAAAATTTATGATTATTTTTCACTTTTTAGCGCACTTTTAGAAGTCGGTTCAATTTTTTTATAAAAATTTTATTTTTCAATTTTTAGTCGTAGAATTCATTATGATATTCATAAATTATTTGAACTAAGTACTAATCGAGATTAGTGTACTTCGAAATGACTGCAAAGTGGCAAAAAAGTACAAATTTTATCCAAAGTTGTAAATCGCCCTAAAATGAGCCACTAAAAATTCTTTAGTTCTTAGAGTTTTCCAAATACCAATCAAATTGGGGCAAACGAATAATTAGTCTGTCATAGAAAATCCACTATCTTAAATCTCAAATTAATTTTAGATTAGTAATATAAGCCCCAAAACCTTCCAATATCGATATTTAAAGAAAATAAATTAATTTTTTATCCACCATATTAGATACGCCATATTGAATTTTTTTTAAATAATTTCAGATTCTTTATGTGAGGCCCCAGAAACTTCCCCATACCAATTTTGGAGAAAATCAGTCAAAATTTATTTTTTCGTCCACCATATTGAATCCACCATATTGAGTTTTCTTTAAATTATTTTAGATTCGTCATATGCGACTCCGAAAACTCCCCCGTACCAATTTTGGAGAAAATCGGACAAAAAAGATTTTTTTTGTCAGCCATATTGGATCCTCCAAATTGAGTTTTTAAAAAAGTTATTTTAGATTCGTCAAATTCGACCCCGAAAACTCCCCCGTACCAATTTTGGAGAAAATCGGACAAAATTGATTTTTCTGTCGGCCATATTGAATTCGTCATATTGAATTTTTTAAAAATTATTTTAGATTCATCATATGCGACCCCGAAAACTCCCCTGTACCAATTTTGGAGAAAATCGGACAAAATTGATTTTTTCGTCCGCCATATTGAATTTTTTAAAAATAATATCAGATTCATTATGTGTCACCTCGAAAACTCCCCCTTACCAATTTTGGAGAAAATCGGACTAAGTTCAATTTTTTTGTCCGCCATATTGGATCCGCCATTTTGAATTTTTTTTAAATAATTTCAGATTCGTTGGGTACAACCCCGAAAATTCCTTCATACTAATTTTGGAGAAAATCGGACAAAATTAATTTTTTTGGCCGCCATATTGTAAGCGCCATCTTGGATTTTACTACACCAATTTCATCTAAAAAAATATGGGACCACCGCAGCAACTTCCTTTACATAACGTAAAAATTTTACTCAAATCGGTGCAGCCGTAATCGGTGTACATACATAAAAAAAAAATACATAGCCAGCGAATTGAGAACCTCCTTCTTTTAGAAGTCGGTTAAAAATAAGGTTGTATAAGGTTGTCTATTCCAAAAATTTGTAGTTTTCAAAATATTGGCAATTCAACATTTTTCTGTTGTAAAAATGCTATAGGGTTTTTAAGTTTTGTTATTAGTTGGGCATTTCGGCGAGGCGTGGCGAAAATAAAACAATAGAACCCTACAGAATTGTCACTATTTCTTGTCATTTGACATTCATTAATAATAATTATTATATTACACGCACGAAGATTATTTAAACTTATTTATTATTTATGGAGAATGTGATACATTCGCGATCCGATATCCGAAGAAATAGGAACCAACACTACCAACTGTTAAAAAGACTATAAAAAACTTCAAGAACTTTGGATCAATAAAAGCTAAAAAAAAAAGAGAAATACACCAGTTGTTAATAAAATAAGTTTCAAAGATTATTTGAGTAAATGTTTAAATTGACGCACTTGAACTTCCAAACATTTTTCGCACCTCAGCAGGAATTCTTCATGGGTGGCTCTTCTTATTGACTGAGGATTAAGTTCTTCAAATGCGATTCTGATACGCTGCATGCAATATTCCATGGTGGTTATTGTGGTGTTGTATACCTTATTTTTTGATTGTCCCCAAATAAAAAAAAATCAAGTACTGTTAGATCGGGGGCGAGGTGGCCAAAGATTTGGCTTATTTTTGGCTATCCATTTATCATAAAACAAATTTTGCAGATGATTGTTAGCTAAATGACTATTATATCGAGGTGCCCCATCACGTTGATAAAATAGATTTCTATGATCAGCCAGCAGCAAGTTATCTAAATAGTTCATTTCCATATTTCTCAAGATGTCGAAGTAGCGCTCACCTGTAAGTTAAAAAACGTATTTTATATCTAGAAGTCTTCAAAAATGGCTAACTTACCATTCAGATTAACTTGATAGAATTCTAGGGCGACGACACCACCATTTCTTATAGCAAAGTACACGTTAAACTACCAAGACTCTTGAAAATTTAATTCTCTAAATAAATGTATGTTTAAGTCGCTCCAATAGTGGGAATTGCGTCGATTAAACAATCCCATTTTTGTGAATTTGGCTTCGTTCGACCCAATAATATTATCCAAAAAACCAGCATTTTCTTGTGACCGAAGTAAAATAAATTGACAGAACTCTACTCTTCCTGGAAAACCAGTGCTTTTTAAATGTTGTACTACACAGTAAAAAACGCTTGTAAATCTACATCTAAATACCTTTACTGCTATTGAAATTTTACTAAGTGTACAATGTATTTTTTTCCATTACATATGCTTTCAAGTATGATTACATAAAAACAGTAATTTAATGTGCAATAGTGTAAAATAATATAAAATAATGTAAAACAATGTAAAATAATGTAAAACAATGTAAAATAGTGTAAAATAATGTAAAATAATGTAAGATAATGTAAAATAATATACAATAATATAAAATAATGTAAAATAATGACGCTTCCCCCACTCATCTCCCAAGAGCAGCACCGAGATGTGGCAGTCGGCCATTATTTTTATACTAACTGCATAGGTAACATGTTTGGTGCAATAGTTTCTTTTTATAAAGTATATTGTGTTTTAGTTATAAGTGGATATTGGCAAGAAAGTCGAGAAAAACATTTCAGTGTCCATTTAGGTGTAAATCTCAAACGATTTTAGTAATAAAAACATATTAAGGGTTCATTTTTGCAGAGAGCCTTTAGAAAACTGCAAAAATTCTGCTGATAGTAACATTAATGGAGAAATGTTGAATTTATAGAAAAAAGTATCACATATTTAAATAACGGCAATAAAATATCGTCAAATGAAAAAAGTAAAGAGGGCCTATCACTGACATTAAATTTGTTTGCTAATCTTTATTTAACATTAGAAACTAAGTATTTATTAAGTAAATCTTCAATACAATTTTTAATTACAGCAATCTTTGATATTGGTGAGTTAAACACAGAATTTATAGTTAGTATTTTAAATGCACAAGGTTTAAATGTAGCTCCCGAAATAATTGAAAAAGATTTATTTTTTCTACTACAAAATCCAAATAGTGGAATTTTAAGAACTACGTTTTTGTGAGAGGACTATCACACAAACAATGTAAATTTTGTACTCCCTCTTAAAGTAGTGCTTCAAAATAAAGTCTTGAATAGAAAAAAAAACAATTTGTATTTTGCTTTGATTCCTTTCTTTATTTAATTGTAATCAATTAAAATAGGTAATAATGAATTGGGTAGGACTGTTTTAAGTAAAAGCATTAGACTTTAAACAATTTTCATCTGGTAAATTTCATCCTATCGGTACATAGTCAGTGAATAGAAGAAAGTATACAGCAGATGAAAAAAAAATAAAAAGAAAAGAAATAAATTTTTATTTTTGCTGCACATTGTTAAATTTATTTTGCTAATTTAAAATTTGTAGTTTTTTAAGTTACAAAGAAAAGCGTACCACACATATTTAAACATTCATTTCCAAGTGCACCACTGGCGTTGCCGAAACAATTAAGACAACAAAAATGTGACCAGAGACAATTTTTTTAACATTTATTTTCTTTAAATTGGTATACTAAAGGCCAAAATATTATTTACCCTATCTTTTTTTCTTTAAAAAGCCATGAAGTTAAAATTGCCATATTTGAAATGGAAATATTTAAAACTATTTTTATAGCAAAAGTTCTGTAAAATTACAGATTGTTGCTGTATCTACAAATTCAGTACAACAATTTTTAGATGTTGAAGAAAATTTATTCTTTAAGATTTGCATGGAAAAGGATATAGTAGCAGAGGAATATTTAATATTTGCTGATGCTTTTGTAATAATTTTTTGTACTGTGTATTTAATTTACAATACCCAAACGAAATAAGTTCTATATTAGAATTTACTCAAAGGTACTTGTTTGATATTCATCCTGAAAGTGGAACAAGATCTAAAAAACGAAATTCGAAAAATAGGGTATAAATGTTATTAACAAAATATGTAACTAGAAAGATACAAAGATTTTTTTGTATGTAAAGTAAAGCTAAAAAATTAATTGGCGCCATTTATTTTTGAAGGCTTTACTTTAAAGAAAGATTTTTGTTATTATAAGCTCAAATAATTTTTTTGTAAATATAAGTTTATCTATATATATATATATATATATATATATATATATATATATATATATATATTGTATAATTACAAGAAATATATAACTGACTACAAAGCTCAGATTAAAAAACAAAGCAGATAAAGCATCTCATTCAAAAATTTTGTATCGGTATGCGCCAAGATCTTTTAAGTTTGAAATAGTAATACGAAAAAATAGATTTAAAAGCGGGGATGCTTTGTAGTACTTTACTTTTACTATAATGTTACTTCTGAAATGTCAAAAAAACGTTGTAGCCATGGGGGAAGTAAATAAACCTTTTGACCAAGTACTCGATTCCTAAAAGTAAATAATAAGCAGCGTTGCACGAAATGCTTAGTTAACAAAGCTTTAATCTTTATTACATTTTGAAAGCTAGTAAAAATCTACTAATCACAAAACCTGCTAAGTACATGAGTCACAGATAAAATAGATAAGAAGACTATTGGGTCTCTCTGATTATCCATTGAATTTATCCCCACTCTATGCGTACAAAATTATGTCTAAATGTATCTGTTATTATTAATCTGAGCTGCTAAGTTTTTTTTGTTATAAATAAATTTTTAGTTATAAGTGTTTGTGAGCCACCTTCTTATATATAATGTACAATAAATATGTAAATTTAAAGAAAAAACTTTATTTTAAATAATCTCATTAAAGCATGACTCCTTCTGTATAAGTTTAACTTTTGATCTACCTCAGTCTTGTTTGGTACTTGTAAAATAACTACAATATGTACCTATTTGTTTTTCGAAATATTGGGTAGTTGTTTCAATATAAATAAATCGTTATTATGTCAGCTTTTATTTCTTTATTCATATACAGATCATTACAATAATAAAAACTTAGTTAACAGCAACTGTTCGTTGTTTTATTCAGAAGATGAATGAAAATGCCTACCTACTGACATATCCATATGTCTAATTCACGAATTCTTTTAACAACAGATAGGTAAGGAGCTCTGTACATTTTTTATGGTTAAGTATTCCTGGTCAAACGTATTCAATTCCTAATATGATGTAATTTATATCCTATTTTCAGTTAGTTCTGTTAAAATTCAATATACTGTGTAGTTCTCATGTTCTCGCTTACCAGAAATAAAATTGAATTTTCTCATGTAATCAGTACGGAAGCAGGCTGAGTTTTTCTGTGATCTATTTTATGTAAAATATGTATTTTTTAATATAGGTCGTCTAAAGATTATTTGAGAAAACATCAAAATTATCGAGTTGTGACAAGGATAATTTTTAGTCAGGATGATATAAATTGCATCATATTAAAAATTAAATTTGTTTAATCTGGGTCACTTTTTCATAAGAAGAGTGTGGGGGACATATATTATAATGTATTTTCACGTACCTAATCTCACATGGCGGAATACGTATTTTTACGTAATCTGACATGGTGGAATACGTAATTTTACATGATGTGTTAGTTATACTGCATCTAACAACAAGTAAATCGACACGGAAAAACAACAATAATTACATGATATAAATACGAAAATTACTTAGTGATTCATGAATATTTTTTACATTGAAATGCAAGTAATTTTTTACCTAGATACACAAGGCAATATATTACCAATGAAAGTTATGGTAATTTCACATAAAAAATTTTTACTGTGTATGGATTATAGATAGGGATGAAAATTGTGTTTTCATAAAATCCTTAAAACTGATGTTTGAGATAATCCAGACTTCAATGCTACTTGCCTTGTAGATATTGTCGGATATGCGGCGAAATATCTTAAAATTGTTATTTCAATATTTTCATTGTTAACAACTGATTTATTTCTATTTCTTTTTGCTTCTATGGATCCAAAGTTCTCGAAGTTTTCTATAATTCTTTTAACAGTTGGTGGTGTTGGTTTCGGTTTCTGCGGATATCAAATCGCTAATGTACCGCATGTTCTCGAAATACCTCTATCACATTTTCCATAAATAATAAGTAAGTTTCGATTGTTTTATTTTCGCCACGCCGTATAACATTTTTACAATACAAAAATGTTGAATTGTCAATATTTTGAAAATTACAAATTTTTAGAATAGACAACCTTATACGAAGTTGTCCTTCTTTTTAATGCTTAATGTAATAAAATTACAGAAATGGGTTCTTTTAATTTGAAAAAATTGAGTTTTGACGATTTTTTAAATATAATTTTTATTCTTCTTTTTTAACCACTCTGGACTAATAATTTTCAAAATATCACAAAAAGACTACTAAAGTCGATCTTCGACTACAAGAAAACTAACCCAAATTAAATAATAAAAACTTTCTTATAGGAAAAATTTACAGTTAAGTTGTGGTTCGCAAACATCATTTTTGACATAAAAATTTAAATATGTCCAGAACGGTGACACTTAAGTATTGAACATTATACATGAAATATATTCAGAATTTCAAATAGAAATTAAAAATGCCATAATATTCTATTTAAAATAAGCAAGTTGACATCTACTTTCTGTAGAACCGGATGTGTCACCATCTTGAAAATATTTTAGCCGGCTGTCTCCCATGCGCGTTAGTACACTGTCAAATTTTCAGATTTTTCCTAATTATAGTTTTCCCACAATCGATCGATAAAGTTCCCGAAGAATTACCCTGTATGGAGTGTCCGGAATATTTTATAAAATTAGTACAGGGTAAACAACAAGTTCATGACTTTTTCTGTTCATCGGTTAATTAGGTTATGACAAATTTGACTGACATTACTTAAATCCTTTTTATCATTTACGGCGTTTTTTTTTCTTTTTTAATTTCTATCACTTCTTTTATAGTTAATTTATGATAATTTGGGTCTTGAATTAATATTTTGGTGTTGTTAAAATCGAATTCATGTTTTTTTTTTGGATTTCGTGCTTGTGTAATGCAGTTGAAGCGTTCTTTGTATATTTATGACCATTCAATCTATTGTCTAAGTACTGTGTTGTTATTCCTATATAAGTTTTAGGACAGTTTAGACCATAGCAGCTGTAGGTACGGATTAGCTGCGATACTCATGACCCCATTTTTTTTACGCCCTGTATGATAAAAACTTTGGAGAACGTTTTTTACATACTTTCAACCATTGACTAAAAATTAAGTAATTTTCATTCATGACGCTAATCCTAATCGTTTTCGAAAAAAAGTTATCTTTTCAAGAATTGAAATTTTACTAATAGGCTGGTAATTTGTAACATAGGTTTTGTCTCCATATGTATAATGTAATGCCGAGTTTAAAGATTTCAGTACAATACTAAAATTATATAGTGATTTTTCGCCTTTTGGCGTCGTTTTCGAAGGCGACTCAATCTTTTTATAGACATTTGATTAGGATTTAAGTTGAATACATCGAACGGAAAACGTATTTTTCATGTAAAATTAAAATGGCAATTGACAAGTAAGAAAACAGCTGATTTAACTTATTTCACGTCATCAAGATTATGAAAACATATAAGAAGAAATACTCTTCAATTTATATATTTTTTAGGCAATAAAACAAAAAAATCTGTTTATAGAAATATAAATCGTTGCAACTTTTTTACGCTCAAAAAAAGAGGTTATTTTTAGTCCTCAACTATTTATGGATCTAGAGTCAGAAATTACAAAACTGTGAGTCTTTACAACGAAATGATAATGGTATCCCAGAGACTGTATTCGAACTACGAGACTTGTGAACATTCACATCCCAGAACAAGAAAGTTCGCATACTCCTACATGGTTCATTACGACTAGTTTCCACGAGTATGTGAATGACCTCAACTGTGCCATAATTTACCCATTTCTTCTTGAGTGTTAACAAAAAAATCTCAAAATTAAAAAAAAATAATTGGTTTCATTATGAAGCACCCTGTTGATCGAATGACGACGAATTTCAAGGAATAAAATAGATTATCCTTCATTATTTTTAAAAATGACTAATTTTTTATTTTCGCCGAAATGTAGCACATAGGAATAATCAAGTTTTATAAGAAGTACTCACCTCTGTTTATTCATTATATAGTATTTATAACCAACGGTTTGGTCCAGCTAATAACTAGTACGCTCTAAAGTTGTGAACGTTTACAGATTATAACAAATATTATTACAAATTATAACAAAAATTCTGCGCTAAACTCTTATAAAGTGTAGATTGTATGATATATTAGTTATTTTAGTGTAATATTAAAATGGCTACATCAAAAAATAACTCGGTAAGTGCTAAAATAATTGTACTCGCCAATCAATTCTAAAATAAATTATTCGTTTATATTCAGAGCTCCGCAAATACATGTTTATTGATGATAATTAAATTTAAAAGTTCATTCTTGTGCTTAGCACCATGACTTTCATATTTTAATTCTTGCTTTTAAGAAAAAAATTTGAGGTCACACACTATTAGTATATAGATGAAGATTATTTTTATTCCAATACATGATGATCAAATTTACATCAAGGAAAAGTGAAAGGCTTTACATCTAATTTTGAACTTACTCATTGATTTCGGTGAGTTGAACTTGGGTTTAAAATCAATTTTAAGCTGCATTCAGAAATGGTATTGCGCCCGTGTTAAAATAAGGTAATAAGAGCTTTCGTTATTTTCATAAATAAGTATTTGGTTTATAACTTTAATGCAAAATTTCTGAAATGTCAAAATCATATATCCCCACTATCACCGAACTGAACTTCTAGCAATTATTAACTCTAGCTTAAACTATTTATATCGCATTGTGAAGTCACTCCAGTAGATTTGATCTATTTTATTTTAGACTCGATTTATTCAAGTCACTTTCAAGAATGCTTATTTCTCTTGTTTCAGATGAGTTTTAAAAGCTGACTCCATAATAGTTTTAAGTCCTCGATATAAACGTAGCTATATTTTTTTAAAAGACTTGTTTTTGACTTTGTACGCCTGGTGGGCGACATCAGAATCATAGTGGGTACAACCAATCAACAATGATTTTATTCCCAAAATAATAATTTCGTGCAAACTTTCACTTTTTTTACTCTCTAAGGGATGAATTTCCAAAAAAGGGGAGCACGGTAAACTTTCCTTTTCAATCATAAGCCTATATCTTAATTTTTAGATTTCTAACTCGAAAAATTAAGAACTTTCATACAAATTTTCATTCCTTATTTTACCCCTTAAAAGATGAATTGTTAAAAAACAATGATAGAGTAATCATTTTTTTTTCTCACCATAAGCCTATATACTAATTTTTAAATTTCTAACTTTTACCCTCTTAGGGGACGAATTTCAAAAAATCTTTCCTTAGTGCCTACACTTACAAAATTTAAGGAACGTTTGTGAAAAATGTCATGCTTTTAGACCCAGCAGTTTCGGTTGTCAGCTAGTGAGTTTATATATATATATATATATATATATATATATATATATATATATATATATATATATATATATATATATATATATATATATATATATATAAATTACGATTTTCAGTTTGTTCACTTTTAACTGCTCGTGATCACCTTAACCAACTTTTCTTTTTACAATGCAAAGTTATCAATCAGTTACTGTGATCCACTTCAAATCTCTGACCAATCAGGGAAAATTAAGACGCATGCCTGGATGATTTGCACATTTAACATTTGTAAGGATTTCCGAACGTTTTGTAGTGTTTTATGTTGTTTCTTTTGAACTGTGAACTCTTTTCAATAGTTTACTCTACGTGCCATTTCGTTGGACCGGTTAGTTGTGTGACAATGAAGGTATCCAAAGTGTTCGGCTCCGATTTTATTGAAACCTCAATATGTTGTAGAGGGTATAAAAATAAGAGATACGTGTTATTTTTTATCTGCGGAGATTCATTATAACAGGTTGAAAACCGCCCCTTAAGTTTAACCCTAAAAACAGTGTTTTTGAAATATCTCAGGTTCTAAGTGAGATATCATTACAAAACAAAATGATGGTTACTTGCTATTCTAAAAAATGTTAAACTATGGTATTTTCACCCCCAAGAATATCATCCCTTATTTTTGATTAGGATAAATCATATATTTACGCACGTAATTTAATTCTAAAAATTACGAAAGGTAATAGAATTGTTTGAAAATATTTTTTTCACGAATACCATAAGTAACTTAAGTTGACGGATTTCGGGGTTTCTAAAATTAAACTAGTAAAAGAGGGTGAGCCACCCCCGAACACGTTTTTTTAAAATTCCAAATTCTAATTGAGATATTTTTACAAAATAAAATGGAAGTTACTTGTTATTTGAAATAATGTTGAATTGTAATTTAATTCTAAAAATTAACAAATTTAATGAAATTGTTTCAAAGCATTTTTTTCACGAATACCATAATTAACTCAAGTTGACATGTTCTAGGGTTTCAAAAAATTACATTACATTTTTTTTTCAGATCTCAAATTCTAATTGAGATATATTATAAAACAAAGTAAAAATTACTTGTTAGTTGACGTGAGGTTATACCATGTTGTTTTAACCTCATAGATATCATCCCTTACTTTTTATTAGGGTTAATTGTAATTCATTTACATAATTTAATTCTGAACATTACGAAATTAAACCGAATCTGTTGATAATATTTTTTTATGAATACCATAAGTAACTTAAGTTGACGTGTTTTGGGATTTCAGAAAATATACTAATAAAAGAGAATGAGCCACCCTCAAATATGTTTTTTTTTTCATTTTTATGGTTCTAATTAAGATATCTTTAAAACACAAAATTAAAATTACTTGTTATTCGAAATGATGTTAAACTATGGTATTTTCACTCCGAAGGATATTATTAGTTATTTTTTGTAAACGTAAACCGTAATTTTATACATATAATATCATTGTTAAAATTGTCAAATTTTAATTTAAATGAATGTTACAGAATAAAAATCATTATTTGTCATGAATGATAATAATTTAAAGACATGAATACTTAACCAATGAAATAAGTTTATAAAAAAAATTGATGCTGGTAGCCATTACTATGTGGTAGTCAATCATCTTCGGGAAATGTTTAAAAAGGAACTACTATGTTTTATACCACTAAATTTATTAAGAAAACAGTGACTTCAGTTTCAACTCACAGAGTCATTTTCAAACTGAATTACAAAGGTAGACTAAGTATTCAATACAGAAACATGAGAAAATTTAACAGTAAATAAAAACTACCTGAGAAATTAGATTATTACAAAGGGGAGTTACTAAATTTTGAGAACTAATTATTATTTGGCGACAACAAATAACGGGGAAAACCCAAGTTCTGTCTGGTCATTAAGAAAATTTACATTTTTATTTTTACTATGTTTATATATTTCTAAAGATTCAAGAATATTTAACTTTTGGCCCTTTGTTGAATAATGTAATATGTCAGTGTTGCTTAAATTAGGAAAACTGTGGCTGTGTTCTAAGCAATGGTTGGCAAAGCTCGAGTCTGTTTTTTGTAGTCTATATGATCGGTGGTGTTCTGAAAAGCGAGTTTTAAAGCTTCTACCACTTTGACCAATATACAAGCTATCACACTCTGAACATTTTAACTTATAAACTCCTGATTTATCAAATTTATTAATTTTATCTTTAGCATTGTAAAAGATAGTGGACAGATTGTGTTGAAATTTAAAGGCTACTTTAATATTATGTTTGGAAAGAGTATTAGCTATGTTTTCTGATAGGGTACCACAGTATGACCAAGATATATAAGATGAAATATCTTTATCATTTTTTTCTTTTGGGATATATTGAATTAAAAGCTAGTTGTTTTTGTTTTCTAGTTATTAATTTCTTTGTGGTTTGTTGGGAGAAATTGTTTGATATTGCAATCCTTTCAATGTTTCATTTATTCAATCCGAAAATATTACAGCAATTAAAAGCGAACCTATAAAAGTTTTTCAAACAAATTTGAAACAAACCCTCTCAAACATAACAGCAATTTTTTCAGAATTCAATAAGAAAATAATAATCAATATGAACCCACAAGCACCAAAACTCTATGGCCTTATAAAAAATTACAAACCAGGAAATCCCATTCGCCCAGTCGTTTCATACATAAATAGCCCCACGAGAGAACTCAGTATGAAACTAAATTCATTCTTCAAACAAATAAGCAACTTTAAACCAAGTCACAGTTTAAATAATTCAGCAGATCTCGTCCAAAAACTAAAAAATATAAAAACCCCAGATAACTCCATATTAGTTTCCTTTGACATAAAAAGTATGTTTTCTAATATTCCAACAGATGAATGTTTTATACTTATCTAAGAAATCTTACAGGAACGAAATATAAATCCAATAGTTATTATTGAAATCTTTTCCTCTTTTGAACATTGCCTATCACAAACCCATTTCCGGTTTAATAACAAATTTTATTTACAAAATTCAGGCCTACCAATGGGTTCTCCTCTTAGCCCTCTCCTAGCAAACATTTTCATGTCAAACATAGAAAACAAAATTATTAATTCCCCTTTAAGCAAAAACCATGTTCAATTTTGGTACAGATATGTGGATGATGTTCTAGCATGTTTTAAAGGCATCCAAAAATTCAATTTACTCTGGAAACTGAAAATAACAATAAAATAAATTTTCTTGATCTCTCCATATCTCACCTCAATAATCAGTGTAATTTTAAAATTTTTAGAAAACCAACGTTTACAGGTAATACTATATCTAAAGACTCTTTTCACCCCTTACAACACAAAATGGCTGCATACAATTCAATGATATATAGAGCATTCTCTTTGCCTCTTTCTGAAGAAGATCTTCAAGAGGAACCAAATTTTATTGAAGGGATTGCAATATCAAACAATTTCTCCCAACAAACCATAAAGAAATTAATAACTAAAAGACAAAAACAACTAGCTTTTAATTCAATATATCCCAAAATAAAAAATGATAAAATAGTTCATCTTATATATCTTTGTCATACTGTGGTACCCTATCAGAAAACATAGCTAATACTCTTTCTAAACATAACATAAAAGTAGTCTGTCCACTATCCTTTACAATGCTAAAGATAAAATTAATAAATTTGATAAATCAGGAGTTTATAAGTTAAAATGTTGAGAGTGTGATAGCTTGTATATTGGACAAAGTGGTAGAAGCTTTAAAACTCGCTTTTCAGAACACTACCGATCATATAGACTACAAAAAACAGACTCGATCTTTGTCAACCATTGCTTAGAACACAACCACAGTTTGCCTTATTTAAGCAATACTGGCATATTACATTATTCAACAAAGGGCCAAAAGTTAAATATTCTTGAATCTTTAGAAATATATAAACATAGTAAAAATAAAAATGTAAATTTGCTTAATGACCAGACAGAACTTGGGTTTTCCCCGTTATTTGTTGTTGCCAAATAATAATTAGTTCCCAAAATTTAGTACCTCCCCCTTGTAATAATGTAATTTTTCAGGTAGTTTTTATTTACTGTTAAATTTTCTCATGTTTCTGTATTGAATACTTAGTCTACATTTGTAATTCAGTTTGAAAATGACTCTGTGAGTTGAAACTGCAGTCACTGTTTTCTTAATAAATTTAGTGGTATAAAACATAGTAATTCCTTTTTAAACATTTCCCAAAAATAAGTTTATATTTTCTTATTAATTAAAAAAATAAATCAGTAAGCTCTGTAACGTTCATATCAACTGAAATTTGGATATTTTAAGAACAATTATACATGAGGGTGAAAATACTACAGTTTAACTTCATTTGAAATATAAAGTAGTTGCCAGTTTGTTTCATAAAGTTATCTCAATTAGAACTTGAGAAAGTATTTGGGGGTGACTCACCCTATTTTACTAGTTTATTTTTTGAAACCCCGAAACATGACTACTTAAGTGACATGGTATTCGTGAAAAAAAAATATATTTTCAAACAATGTCATTAAATTTCATAATTTTTACAATTAAATTACGTGCGCAAATATATGGTTTACCCTAATAAAAAATAAGGGATGGTATCCTTGGGAGTGAAAATACCATAGCTTAATACCATTTCGAATAAGAAATAATTTCCATTTTGTTTTGTAGAGTTAACTTAATTAAAACTGGAGATATTTAAAAAAAATGTTTGGGTGTGACTCACTCTTTTTACTAGTTTATTTCTGGAAACATCTAAAGATGTCAACTTGAGTTAATTAGGGCATTCATGAAAAAAATAACTTGAAACAATTTCATTAAATTTCGTAATTTTTAGAATAAAATTACGTGCGCTAATAGATGGTTTACCATTATAAGAAATAAGGGATGATATGTTTTGGGGATGAAAATACAATAATTCAACATCATTTCAATTAACAAGTAATTTCCATTTTGTTTTGCAAAAATATCTCAATTAGAATTTGGAATTTTAAAAAAACGTGTTCGGGGGTGGCTCACCCTCTATTACTAGTTTATTTTTAGAAACTCTGAAATCCGTTAACTTAAGTTACTCATGGTTTTCGTGAAAAAAAATATTTTCAAACAATTCAATTAGATTTGGTAATTTTTAGAATTAAATTACATGCGTAAATACATGATTTACCCTAATAAGAAATAAGGAATGATATTCTTGGGGTGAAAATACCATAGTTTAACATTTTTTCGAATAACAAGTAACTCTAATTTTGTTTTGTAAAAATACCTCACTAAGAACCTGTGATATTTCAAAAATACTGCTTTTAGGGGTAAACTTTAGGGGAGGTTTTCACCCTGTTATAATGAATCTACGCAGATAAAAAAATACTTATCTCTTATTTTTGTACCCTCTACAATATATTAAAGTTTCATTAAAATCGGAACCGGACACTTCGAATACCTTCCTTGTTAGAGAATTACACCTTTTGTAGGTTATTTAGTTGCCCAAAATTTCTCTCCTACGGTCGAAAATGGGATCTAATTGGTAAAATTATGCATTATTTTTTTAACAAATTTTTATTTTGTACCGTTTTAAACTTGTCGTGGTGTTCTGTGACCAAAAAAAATAATAAAATAAATTTTCAGAAATAAAACATAACTATTTTTCTTTGTTAACTCAAACTTGGTGGAACTAGTCAAGCTGGTTCAGCGTGTGTCAGCCACGTATTATGTTGGGATTCCGTAGCAGTTATTTGCTTAATTAGATTTTTGTGCACTGTTGTTGCACATTTTGTCTTTTAGTTAATTGAAAGCAAGGGTATGCAAAATGCTTTACAAGAGATGGACTTATTGTCACAAAGCTGGCTGAAACATCGGAAATTAAATTTTAAAGGTTTTTTTTGTGTTTCATAAATTAGCAGACGTAATGTTATGTACGTTATTTTATCAGATTTTTAAAATCTACTGTTGATAACTCAGTAATTCGGGCACTATTTTTAAGCCACCTCCATATTTCCATGTATTGTTATACTTTTTACCCAGAGAATCAATTTTTCGAGGGAACGAGTCTTAAAACCTGTCAGGTTTTTGGTTTTCAACAGTTCAATTGTTTAACTGTCTACACTGTAAAAAACTTGACATTAATTTCAGGGTAATGTGTTGGAAGCAAATTCCATAAACCGTTTCTTAAATTCATTTAATATTAATGCATTAAATTTAATAATTTTTACATTAAATCTAATGTAGATTGACTAAAATGTGGTTGTCGGACCTGCATTGTCTTTATTTTTATTTATTTTTACGACGTTTCGATTAGGTTGTATCTCTAATCGTTATCAAGTATAAACTGAATGTTTTGTCTTAAGACTACGAGCTTATATAGGGACTCTGTCCATTGAAGCGCAAAGCGATATGTCGATGATATCATACATCGTATGGAAGGGCAATGATCAAGAACTTAATGATTTCTTGAAACATCTAAATACCATTCGACCTACAATTAAGTTTACCATGGAAAAAGAGGTAAATAATCAATTGCCCTTCCTAGATGTCACGGTGAACCGTTCAAACGAAACTATTAACACTTCAGTATACAGAAAGCCAACACATACTGGACAATATCTTAATCATAGTTCTAATCATTCTGTTCTAACAAAACGGGGAATTATACGCAACCTCTATAATTGCGCTATATCTATATGCAATAATGCCGATTCATTGGAAAAAGAGGTGGCAAATATTAAATCCGATTAACAACAGAATGGTTATCCTTTAAAACTAATTGACGATGTTATAAATAATTTTAGAACAAAGAACACTGGACAGCAAGAAACACATTCCTTCTTCACAATTCCTTACATTAAGAGACCTTCGGAGAAAATAAGATGAATTGCCTGTAGTTATAATATAAATCAGGAAATATACTTAGAGCTTATTTAACAAAAACAAAACCAAAAAGTACCGATAAGAAAGAATGTGTTTACAAAGTTCCATGTGAGTGTGGTGAAATGTGTATTGGAGAAACCAAACGACCACTAGAAGTTAGAATTTTGGAACGCAAAATTCATTCACAAAAGGGGAAACGTCGAGATCAGATATTTCAGAACACGCCTGGAATGAACAACAACATATAAAATGGTCTGAGGCTGCTGCAATATATATGGCACTCAACATGAAATAAAATTTGTATAAAAAAATTGAACCGAAAATAACTATAAATTTTTATATGAAATTGAACTTTTTGAAGTCGGCGCCAAACTAATACCTGACAAAATGTGATTTGCATAAACAGATTAAAACTACTTTATCTGTAATTGCTTTCTAACCATAATTTGTATATATTAGTAGTTGTTTATATAATTTACAAATAATTTGGCGCCGACTTCAAAAAGTTTAATTTCATATAAAAATTTATAGTTATTTTTCACTTTTAGCGCACTTTTAGAAGTCGGTTCAATTTTATTATAAAAATTTTATTTTTCTATTTTTAGTTTTAGAATTCGTTGATATCCATAAATTATTTGAATTAAGTACTAATCGAGATTAGTGTACCTCACAATGACTCCAAGGTGGCAAAAAAGTACCCATTTTATCCAAAGGTGTAAATCACACTAAAATGAACGACTAAAAATTCTTTTGTTCTTAGAGTTTTCCAAATACCAGTAAAATTGTGTCAAACAAATATTTAATTTGTCATAATAAATCTACTATCTTAAATTTCAAATTAATTTTAAATTGGTAATATAGGCTCCAAAACCTTCCAATATCGATGTTTAAAGAACCTGAGATGTAAATTTCTTAGCTTGATATATTTTATATTGCATATTGAGTTTGTATATGCCTCAAGAACCCCACAATATTAATTTTCGTTATTTAAAGAACCTGTGATGTAAATTTCTTAGCTTGATATATTTTATATTGCATGTTGAGTTTGTATAAACCTCAAGAACCCCACAATATCAATTTTAAACAAAAACCGGAATATGTAAAATTTTCTGTCCCTCATATTGTATCTTATCAACCTAATAGTTGTAAAAAAATTAAGCATCCACTATATTGAATTTCAAAAAAATTATTTTAAGTCTTAATCTAATTTAAATCTAAACCCTTCAAAGCTCCCTAGTACCAATTTTGGATGAAATCAGGAAATTTTAAATTTCTAGACTTATATTCACTATTTACATCCTCAAAAACGATTCAGTCCCACCTTTGAAAATCGAAAATGTAAAAATTTTAGCTATCTTGGATTTGCCATATTGAATCCTGGAAAAATACTTTTAAATTCATAATTTACACCCTCAAGAACCCCCTATTTCAGTTTGGGAGAATATCGAAAAATGTAAAATTGTTAGGACGCCATATTGAATCTGCCAGATTGAGTTTTCAAAAAAATATTTTTAAAAGTCATAATTAATACTAACAAAAATACTCCAATACTGATTTAAGACAAATCGGGAGATGTAAGATCTTTAATCCGCCATCTTGGATCAGTCATATTGAATTTTTTAAAAATAATTTCAGATTCGTTATGTGCGAGCATGAAAACTCCCCCGTACCAATTTTGAAGAAAATTGGACAAAATTGATCTTTTCGTGCGCCATATTGGATCCGCCATATTGAATTTTTTAAAAATATTTTGGATCCATTATGTGCAATCCCGAAAACTCTCCCACACCAATTTTGAAGAAAATCAGACAAAATTTAATTTTTTTTGTCCGCCATATTGGATCCGTCATATTGAATTTTTTAAAAATAATTTCAGATTCTTTGTGTACGACCTCAAAAATTCCCCCATACCAATTTTGGAGAAAATCAAACAAAATTAATTTTTTTGGCCGCCATATTTTCAGCGCCATCTTGGATATTACTGCACCAATTTCATCCAAAAAAATATGAGACTACCGCAGCAACTTGTTGAACATAACGTCAAAAATTTCATTTAAATCGGTGCAGCCGTTCCGGAGTAATCGGTGAACATACATAAAAAAATATATATATTTACGCGACGAATTGAGAACCTCCTTCTTTTAGAAGTCGGTTGAAAAAGAAAATTTATAGAAGCAACTTACATTAAAAACAATAATGGAGTCTTTAATAAGCCGAGTGTTGAGATACCTAATCTTTAGCAACCACCACTTTCTAACATCAAATCACTGAGGTGTGTACAGTGAAGCTAAACTTTGCGCTTCAATGGACACAGTCCCTATATAAGCTCGTAGTCTTAAGACAAAACATTCAGTTTATACTTGATAACGATTAGAGATACAATCTAATCGAAACGTCGTAAAAATTAATAAAAATAAAGACAATGCAAGTCCGTCAACCATATTTTAATCAATCTTTAACATTGTCTACAACCTTCAAACAAATCTAATGTAATTATACCAATAATAACATTCAATTAAATTTAATGTACAGGGTGAGTCAACGATTGGATGAAGTAGGTTTGTGCCTTTTCGGTGAAATTTACAAAGAAACTATATTTATTGTTTGATACAGTTTATTTTTACGCAGATTTAAAAAATATTTAAGACTCTACAGGGTGAGCCAAAAAACTAGGACAGCATAAAGTTGTATTTTTTAAATAGAACACCCTATATACGAATCATATTTTCGATTTAGCTTATAATTTTAAATCTTTTTTATTAAGGGTTTACTATAACAAAACTTTATAGTTTCAGAGATAATTAAGTTTAAAGAAAAAAAGTCACATTTTCAAGCATCAATTCAATCCTAAATAACGTTTTCAATTTTGTGACAAATATATTCAAATTTGGAATTTAGCAAGGCCAAGGACAAGTTAACATAATTTTTACCTAATATTTGCAATAAAAGCTACCGGGTGTTGAACACATCGGCTCAAATTTGAACAAGTTTAAATGAATAAATATCTTTTTTTTTTAAATGGTACACTATATTTTCATGTTATTTAATAGAGTAATAAAAACCCTAAAAGTTTTGTTCAATATATCCTATATCTATTTATAATAGTTTTTGAGATATTTCAGTTTTTCTTATTTTCCATACTTTTTTACAGAAATAGTCTTCATTATCATAGTAGCCATGTAAAATAATAAAAAGAAACTACAGAAACAAACAGAATGTGGTTAAATATGATAAAATACATTATTCGTTATATTACAACGGCAATAATTTAATTAAACTTAATGTGAAAAAATTAACACAACAATAACGACAAGGCAAATACATATTTACTTTTATACTAAATTGAAACAAAAAAAATACCTATTAAATACTGAGATTAATTATTTCTTTTTAATAAGTGTTCGAATATACGACCCTCTCGTGCAATGCACAAATTTAGTCTTTTTTGCAGATTTTCTCGGACCCTGGACAAAATTAGTGGCGTTATTGTTCTACAGGTATCCCTAATCCTGTTTCGCATATCTTCCACTGTTGTTGGTGGATTAACATACACCTTATTTTTAATATAACCCCATAGGAAGAAATCTAATGGGGTGATGTCGCAAGACCTTGGTGGCCACTCAATGAAACCCCCACGTCCAATCCATTTTTGCGGATATCGTTGGTCCAAAAACGCACGAACTTCACGATGGTAATGCGGAGGCGCACCATCGTGCTGGAACCACATACTGTCGAGCTCATCCCTATCGAGACCTTGAAGCAGTTGGGGTAGTTCTTCTTGTAGAAAGTTCAGGTAACTATGGCCATTTAGTGGTTCAAGGATTTTCCTGAACATTTAACAATACTTGTAGTTCTTTTTCTTCATTAGTTACTGGTTTTTTGACCACTTTACGTTTTGGATAATCAACAGTACCAGAAGAATCAAATCTTTGCATTAAGTTTTTAAAAGTATGGGTATTAGGCTGGCGTCGATCAGGATACTTCATTTTGTAAATTCTTTGAGCAAGAAGGTAATTTTTTTGAGCCTCTCCTATTGTATAAATCATATCTATTAACTCATTCTTTGGAAAATTCATTTTAAAATATAAGATGAATGCAAAAAATACAAACTACACTACATAAAAACCAAAAGAAGCGATTGCGGTTATAAATTTGACACACAGAAAAATGTTCTTTTACATTGTTTTTGCCATGGCTACTATGATAATGAAGACTATTTCTGTAAAAAAGTATGGAAAATTATAAAAACTGAAATATCTCAAAAACTATTATAAATAGGTATACGATATATTGAACAAAACTTTTAAGGTTTTTATTACTCTATTAAATAACATGAAAATATACAGGGTGTACCATTTAAAAAAAAAAAGATATATATTCATTTAAACTTGTCCAAATTTGAGCCGATGTGTTCAACACCCTGTAGCTTTTATTGCAAATATTAGGTAAAAATTATATTAACTTGTCCTTGGCCTTGCTAAATTCCAAATTTGAATATATTTGTCACAAAATTGAAAACGTTATTTAGGATTGAATTGATGCTTGAAAATGTGACTTTTTTTCTTTAAACTTAATTATCTCAGAAACTATAAAGTTTTGTTATAGTAAACCCTTAATAAAAAAGATTTAAAATTATAAGCTAAATCGAAAATACGATTCGTATATAGGGTGTTCTATTTAGAAAAATACAACTTTATGCTGTCCTAGTTTTTTGGCTCACCCTGTAGAGTCCTAAATATTTTTAAAATCTGCGTAAAAATGAACTGTATCAAACAATAAATATAGTTTCTTTGTTAATTTCACCGAAAAGGCACAAACCTACTTCATCCAATCGTTGACTCACCCTGTACAAAGCTTTAATTTCAAAGTATATGTAACTTATGCACGATTTAAGGTGCAAATCGATTGTATTAAATTAATGAATGTACCGTAAATTTAAGGTTATTTTTAACAGTGTATAAACAATTACCCTAGCTATTTATGGGGGCTTTGCTCTGCCAAATCGGTTGTATTCTTTATTAGAAACGTCCTGAATGTTTAATTTTCAAAAAATATTAATTAAAACGTAGTTATGCACAAACTGGTTTAAAACACTGCAAAATAGAGTACCTCCTTAACTAAATCAATCATAACTCGGCCTCAAGAGTCCTATAAATGCTTAAATAAAAGAAATTATTGTAACGTTTAAACGAATTTTGCTAAATATTTTTCCGATTGTTAATAACAAAAATATAATAGTTTAAAATTTTAATTTTCATCTAAAATTTATAAAGATATTTATTTACAAGTTTTTTTTTTGTGATTGTTTTCCAGAATGCGTCATATATAACACACGCATCATTTATAACGTTGAGTCAATACTTTCTCCATGATGCGAGTGTAAGTCGCAATATCAAACTCAATGATCGCCTGAAAGATCTTATTATTGTTTTTGGTATGCCAATATTTAAGCAGTTCACATTCAGAGCTAGCACGAATAAAAGGTTCATTTCGAATTTTTAAACAATGAATAAGTTTCTCGTGGGACAGGTCCTCTGTGATACTAACAATCTTAATTCTAGGCTGTGGCACGTTAACCTCCTTCACATTAAAGTCGTTAACCAATTTGTCCTTGGTCAGGCCACAGAATTTTTGGGTGTTCTCCTTGTTTCTGCATCGGACAATCATACCGCCATCCTTCTTATGTCAAACCTCATTTATCAAAATGGCTGAGTTTAATGGATTAATTTTGGAAGACATCTCAGATCTAGCATTAGTTTTAGCGCGCAGTATTTCTTTGGTCGCAATAATAACTGCCGATTTATCATTAATAACTTGAGCAAGAAACTGGGAAGGACCAGCGGAATCGTGTGACTAATTCAGTTTATGAGTAATGTCATTTTTGAAGTTCTCGAAGGATTGCTTAAGATCCAATAGTTTAGGCTGTACTGTCTGTTCAACAGCCGCTCTGAGATCAGCCTCTTTTTGTTTGACTGCCCGGCAAATATCACAAAATCAGAAGAAATCTGGAATCGAGTTGATCTTGGCTGCTTCAGGAGGCAGGTTGCAACAACTTAGCTCATATTGATTTTTACAAAAACCGTCACAAAAATACCAGGCTTCCTCTTCAATACATTTGACTAACACAGAACAACTCATTTTCAGGAAATTAAGGGAAATAACTCTCATCTATGTTTATCTCTTCTAGACTAATTTCAGGCTTGTTAACTATCCAACCCATGTAATGAATGGAATAAATATAAATCGCGTGGAAACTACACTTTATTTTAACTGACAGTACGTTCGCACAAAATAAATTGTATAAGATTTTTATTAAAAAATTGAACCGACTTCTAAAAGTGCGCTAAAAAGTGAAAAATACAAATAAATTTTTATATGAAATTGAACTTTTTGAAGTCGGCGCCAAACTAATACCTGACAAAATGTGATTTGCATAAACAGATTAAAAATACTTTATTTGTATTTGCTTTCTTACCATAATTTGTATATATTAGTAGTTATTTATTTCGTGTACAAATAATTTGGCGCCGACTTCAAAAAGTTCAATTTCATATAAAAATTTATTTTTATTTTTCACTTTTTAGCGCACTTTTCGAAGTCGGTTCAATTTTTTAATAAAAATTTTATTTTTCTATTTTTAGTTTTAGAATTCATTATAACATTCATAAATTATTTGAACTAAGTACTAATCGGGATTAGTGTACCTCGCAATGACTCCAAACTGGCAAAAAAGTACCCATTTTATCCAAAGTTGTAAATCACTCTAAAATGAACCACTAAAAATTCTTTAGTTCTTAGAATTTTCCAAATACCAATCAAATTGGGTCAAACGAATATTTAGTCTGTCATTGAAAATCCACTATCTTAAATTTCAAATTAATTTTAGATTGGAAATATAGGCCCCAAAACCTTCCAATATCGATATTTAAAGAAAATAAATTAATTTTTTATCCACCATATTGGATACGCCATATTGAATTTTTTAAAAATAATTTTAGATTCGTCATATGTGACCCCGAAAACTCTCCCGTACCAATTTTGGTGAAAATAGGACAAAATTGATTTTTTTTTGTCCGCCATATTAAGTTTTTTAAAAATAATTTCAGATTATTTATGTGAAGCCCCGAAAACTTCCCCATACCAATTTTGGAGAAAATAGGACAAAATTGATTTTTTCGTTCGCCATATTGGATCCGCCATATTGAATTTTTTAAAAATTATTTTAGATTTGTCATATGCGACTCCGAAAACTCCCCCGTACCAATTTTGGAGAAAATCGGACAAAAACGATTTTTTTGTCGGCCATATTGAATCCGCCAAATTGAATTTTTTAAAAATTATTTTAGATTCGTCATATGCGATCCCGAAAACTCCCCCGTACTAATTTTGGAGAAAATCGGACAAAATTAATTTTTTTGGCGGCCATATTAGATCCGCCATATTGAATTTTTTAAAAATTATTTTAGATTCGTCATACGCGACTCCGAAAACTCCCCGTATCAATTTTGGAGAAAATTGAACAAAATTGATTTTTTTCGTCCGCCATATTGAATTTTTTAAAAATTATTTTAGATTCGTCATATGCGATCCCGTAAACTCCCCCTTACCAATTTTGGTAAAAATCGGACAAAATTGATTTTTTGATCCGCCATATTGAATTTTTTAAAAATAATATCAGATTCGTTATGTGCAACTTCAAAAACTCCCTCATACTAATTTTGGAGAAAATCGGACTAAATTAAATTTTTTGGTCCGCCATGTTGGATCCGCCATTTTGAATTTTTTAAAAATAATTTCAGATTCGTTGGATACAACCCCGAAGATTCCTCCATACCAATTTTGGAGAAAATCGGACAAAATTAATTTTTTTGGCCGCCATATTGTAAGCGCCATCTTGGATTTTACTGCACCAATTTAATCTAAAAAAATATGGGACCACCGCAGCAACTTCCTTTACATAACGTAAAAAATTTCATTCAAATCGGTGCAGCCGTTCCGGAGTAATCGGTGTACATACATAAAAAAAAAAAAAATACATAGTCGACGAATTGAGAACCTCCTTCTTTTAGAAGTCGGTTAAAAATGGAAAGTGTCGGCAAAATCAAATCGAACTTTCTCTGGACAGTACTCTGGTATTAAATTGATCAATGTAGTTAAACATATGCCCACGAACAAATTTACTGAATATTTAGAAATGTTAATAAACAATAAATATTGATGAATTAACTGATTCTAAGAAACACAATTTTAAGTGAACAATATTGAGCTTTTACTGGAACAAAATCGTGAAAAGAGATAATGCTAAATGTTACGAAAGTTAAGGTATTCTATAAACTAAATTGTTATTAGGACGGCAAATACTAATATTTTGATTAAAATAGGACTATTTTCTAGAGCTGTAGCAAACCGTATGTATTCGATACTGAATAACGGGTGCGCCATCTAGTACCGAGTAATGAAACGTTACACACGAATGCATTTCGTTACTCGCATTTTTCGTAGTATGGGTACCTACACTGTTTCAGTTCACGCAAGTACCGTTGATGCGTGTATTGAAACATTTGCCGATCGTATGTTTTACTCATGCGCGCACTCATTCGGTGAATTTACAAAGAACGATGTTTATTTATTAAAAGTATAATTTGGAAATTCGTCGTCCAAGTTATTTAATGTTTATTAAAGGTATTGTGTGTGTAGATAAAGTTTGAGATTGAAACAGAAACAAGGTAAGAAAGTATTTTTTACAAATTAGAAATACCTATATATGTATTTGTTTTTTATTATCGCGTATTTTCACGTTTTTTTTTTTGCTCTTATCTTAAAAGAGATATTATAATAAAGCCGCTCTAATGAGATTTAATTGTTTCTTGGTTAACAAAAGCTGTTAATTATCAAATATTGTTAATTGTTTATATTCGATTTATTATTATTTACACTTATTATTTTTTTATTTTACATTTCAATTTACCCACTACAATGGATAAGAAAAGAAGTAAACTATGGGGTTTTTCACGCAGACTAAAGACGATAAGGCAAAATGTGATCTTTGTAATTCGTTGTATTCAGTGAAAGGCGGCTCTACTACAAATTTGAAAAAGCATCTCATGAAAAAACACAGACCAACCTATGAAACCATCATTCCATGCTCCGTGTCTGATGCAACTGTTCTGGAAGCTCCTATACCATCAACTTCAGCAAGTACAGAATCTACGATTCCTGTAATTAAAACAAATGAAACCAATTCGCAGCAGACTAAGTTAAGTGCCTTTATTAAACGTCCAGTAGGTGTAGTAAGAGAAAAAAAATTAATGATTTAATTTTTTTAAAGATCTTATTAATTATTTAAAATCAGGTTACAAAATGCCTTCAAGGTACATATTAAGCAATACTTTATTGGATGCTCAATACTCAGTAGTCCAAAAAAAATTAAAAGATAATTGGAAAGTGCAAAATATGTATCAATCACCGCGGATAACTGGACTTCAAGAGCAACAACTTCTTACCAAGCTGTAACAGCCCATTATTTATTAAATTGGGAGTTGAAGTCTGCTTTATTAGGATGTTTTGAATGTCATGAGCGAGACACGACCGAATATATTAAAAATGAGCTGTATAGGTTGCTCTTCCATTGGAGCATACAAAATAAAATATTTGTCTGCGTTACAGATAACGCAGCGAACATGAAGGCGGCTATACGATTAACAAATTATGAACATTTGCCGTGTATCGCTCACACTCTTAATTTAGTGGTGCGTGCAGGACTCCAGGACTGTGGACTCGGGGAGCTGATAAAAAAAATAAAAGCCATTGTGGAACATTTCCACAAGAGTCCAATAGCTACCAAAAAACTAATTGCAATGCAGGAGCAGCTGAGGCCTAATCAAAAACCATTGAAGCTTAAAATGGACGTAGTGACTAGATGGAACAGTACCCTGGACATGATTGAGAGGACTTGTTCATTTCAAGAACCTTTAGAAGCGTCTCTTTCAATCCTACACAATCCGGTAGAAAATCTTTCGGAAGGCGAATGGCAGACACTGCCAGAAATAATAAAAATTCTGAAGCCATTCAAGCAACTCACTGAAGAAATGTCTTCAGGAAAAAAAGTGACTGTTTCAATAGTCCTCACTTTGACAGAAAGTATGATTAGAATTATTCACAATTTAGATATAAATATTATTACAGATACAGGAAAGAAACTGGCAAATAAAATAATAACGGAATTTAAAAGATAATTCAAGAATTGTTACAGGCACCAGTGTTATCTAAGAAGCTGGCATTTAGGTTTGTTGCATCAAGTTGAGTCTGCCAAAGATGCATTGGAAACTGAGCTGCAAAACGAGTTTAACTTTCATAAGCAGTCAATAGAACCTAACGAGAACGAATCGATGTTAGCTATATCTACTGGTGACACCGACGCTGATAACGACTCAATATGGAAAGATTTTGACCCTTTGGCAACGTCAGCGTCTGCTTGGAACGCTATAGTTAGCAACAACATAATTACCATGAGGCAATATCTAGAAGAACGCATTATTCCTCGAAATGAGGGTCCTTTGAAATGGTGGCAGGCGCGGGCAATTCTATACCCCGAACTCTCAAACTTGGCTGAGAAATATTTATCAGTGATAGCTACCTCGGTACCATCTGAAAGGACTTTTTCCAAATCGGGCCAAATATTAAGTGAGAGGCGCAGCTCGATTGAACCAAAGCGAATGGAAAAAATTTTATTTTTAAATATGCACCAGAGATTCCTGCCATAAAATGTTTTTATTTAATATGTTTTTTTTTACAATATATAGTATTAGTGCCCATAACAATTGCGGCACTCTAGGTTCAATTTCATTCTAAGAAAAAAGATTTTCTTTGTTGTTTTAGTTTTTTTTTTTTAATATGTTTTTATTTTATTATTATGTTTAATTTCATTCTAAGAACAAAAGATTTTTGTTATTGTTTTAATTTTGTCTAAAACATGTTTTATTTCATTTTTTATGTTTAATTTCATTCTAAGCAAAACTATTTTTATGTTAATTTATCGTTAGAATGTTGTTTAAATTTTGTTGTCAATAAATAATTTTCGACACTTATTTGTTGTTTTTTCACTATAATCGGTGCATAATGGATTGCGATGTTATTGTGATATAACATAAGCTCACGGTTAAAATTTTCAAAACAGTAAATCCATTGCAAATTTAGTAGATTTTGTCAACAGTTCTTGTAGTTCTACACTTTACCTATTAAATCAAACTAAATTTAGAAGAACTTAAACACAAGTCTCGTTCAAAATACGGAAAAGTGAAAAAATGCACCTTACGCAACTTAGTATGTAATGTATACCTAAGTATTTTTTCTACAATAGCATGTTATGAGGTATCAGAAGTAACGAGTAACGTAACGATACGATAGTAACGAGTACTAATTGTTATAGTAACGAATACATACAGGTACGCTTTTTTTCGTTACTTTTACACCTCTACTATTTTCTTTTCGAGGCCCAAGAACAGCATGGATCCATCTTGCAATGTTATTAAGTTTGAAAGTATTCTTGAGGATTCTCGTTCCCCTTATATTCTACTGGAAACTGTAACCGCTCTGTGGTGCTTGCAAATTTCTTCGTCATATGTCGTGGTTTTCCTGATCTCAAACGTGCTTTAATTATTTGAATAGTCAATTTAATGTTTAAAGCTAGACTGCATTGTGGTAATAAATCACTTTTCCAATTTCCTGTTATCGAACGTTATTGTGCATTATTACGAATTTTTCCTTTCCACTATGAACGACATGTAACAAAACATTACCTTATAGCCTGTTTTCGATAGAAATTCTCTGAATTTTAAAAAAGTTATAAAATTTTGATAGGCCGCGTTGGTTTTAAATTTGCTTCTTTTAATCTTCATGTGACTGTTTTCGAAACTAACATTAATTTGTTTTAAAAACGTGTAATTTCATATAAAATGAGGTATCAAAAGGTTACTTGCCTTTTGATTTTTATTAAATTTCGCACTACTCCGGTGATTTTGTAGATGTCGTTCGAGTGGCGATATTTTTCAGTTTGACATCGAAGTCGGTAGATGACA